>CM046954.1:4188362-6588362 GCA_025698515.1 Gossypium sturtianum
CGATCATCCCCGCTTGATCCTCGCTATTCAACTCCAATCACCGTGGCGGGGTGGTACTCATTTTGATCCTCTGACCCGACCTCACCGCCTGTATAATGTGTCATCCTACTCATCACCATCGCTCCATGCATAATATTTCACCTCAAACCTATGAAGTACTCATATCTAAAGTCTTGACTTATCCGATTTAAAAAGCGTTATGCATTAGTTAATATTCCACTTTCTTTTAAAGCACAGTTTTATGAATAATTTTAATAAGAAGTTGTTTCGCGAGTACATTCAACCTATAGTTTGGGTCTCTAGTAGTAGTTCCTACTACTATACAATCATACCAACATCATCATATCATATCATCAAAATCAACAGCTTGATGTACTTACTGGCAGTATGATTGATGTCTGAGACTTCCTGGCCATGCCTTTCCAACCATATAATTTTCAACAAAAACATTTTAAAATTCATTCTTTAAAACATGTTGGGCCTCAAGCCCACAGTAGCTTTTGAACTTGGCTCCGATGCTAATTTAGTAACACCCCAAACCGGTCAATACGCCATGTAGATCTAATGCATGTCACTAAGGAAAAATATTTTTGAAAGAATCGAATTAATAATTAAATTTTGTGAAAAACTCTTTGAAATTCTTTATTTGTCAAAATAAGTTAAAAAGCTAGATTTACTTTGAATTACATAAAACTTTAAAACTTAGTTGATAAATCATAGGATAGAAAACATTTATATCTTTTTAAGAAAATTTGAAATATCACTTTGAAAATCCGCTTGCAATTGAGTATAGAAACTTGAATTTTGGAAATCACTTAATTTGTTGAAATCCTTAACTTGTATTTTTCTATCGAACTATTCATATTACCCGATGGTAAGATTTTTAAAACCATTAAGTAGTTTTAGTTTAGAAAACTTTGAGCTCAATTATTAGATTAACCAAGTGACATGCTTAAACATGTTTAGAATAAATCCCAAAGCATATAAATAATCCAAAACATAAATTAAAGAGGCCTTATTACAAATCCATAAAATATGAAAACCCAAATTAAAATATAGTACCCAAATGGAAGTTCATGTAAACCAAACTTTATTGCATGGCCTCCTCGAGTTCATCCTAGGTTCCACATCCGCGATCTCACGAATCACTCCGAAAATATAAGGGAGTAAGGTGAGTCACCAAGACTCAATTCATATTCCCTCTCCTGTAAATACCACATACTTACACAAATTATAACAAGGCAACATATATGTATAATGCACCCAACCTAGCCATCCATAACTCCTTTTTTCTACCCTGCAGTGGTACTCAAACCACCGGTGGTGCCAAACCACTGGTGTCCAAAGACACAAATGTGATACCAAATCACTTTGTGACCGTAGTCACGAATAATCCATCCATGGGGCCAACCCAATGTGATACCAAATCAACGCGCGCATTTATCCTATATCTCAAAAGTGGGGCCAACCTACGGTGGAGTTAATCCTTGAGGACGAGTCGCTATGAGGTGCCAAACCTCCGTGTCCAAGACAAGAATGTGATACCAAATCACCTGGTGGTGCCAAACCACTTTGGTGTCTCAAGACACGAATCATCAAGTTGTGGGGCCAACCCACGTGTGATACCAAATCACCGCGGCAGACGATCCCATATCTCGGAAGTGGGCCAACCCATCGGTGGTATTAACCACGAGGACGAGTCGCTATGAGGTGCCAAACCAAACGGTGTCCGAAGACACGAATATGATACCAAATCACCGTGGTGCTAAACCACCGTGTCCAAGACACGAATGTGATACAAAATCACCGTGGTGCCAAACCACCGGTGTCCAAGACACACGATATCAATCTTCCCCTCCTCTCATATTGCCCATACCAATGCAATAGATAAACAAATCATGTCAATAAACTTTGATGTGTATCTCATAACGAATATATCATAAATCGTAGATCATGATTTCAATCCACATGTATTAACAACATATTGAAACGGACTTACCCGAATCCTCATTCATACCATCATGGTATTATATCCAGATCTTATCGATTTACCCACTTTCATAATATGATTAGTTATAACACACAAATATACATATATAAACCAAGTTATAAAGTGTGTAAGATACACACCTTTCACCAAAGCAATACTAAAATCCGATGATCCGATCTACCGCACTAGATCACTTTGTCCTACAATCGGCCATATCACAATATTATGAACAAAGGCCATTCGGCCAACATCAAAATTCCAAAGAGTTATCCTTCGAAATACCAATCTTACCTAAAGGCTTACCCAAAACGAACGATAAAGATACGAGGCTTAGATTGATTGCTTCCAACGTCACAAGGAGCCTAAAAGAAATCGATTCCTAAAAGGGTTAAAACCTTGCAACAAATGCCCCTAGGTTCGGCCCTTGTCCACAAGAAAATAACATAGAGAGGAGAAAAGAAATAATAGGAAAATCGGCCAAGAATACTTACTTATTAACCAAAATCGATTGAAGAAACCAAAGAGAGTCTACCCTTGAATATTCGGCCAAACTAAAACTAAAAGGAAGTAGAAGATTCGGCTATTTGCTTATGAGAGAAGAAAACAATTGATTTGAGTCTAAAAGGATATGAAATACGAAAGTAGAAGAGAAGAAAAAGAGAGAGAGAATTCGATTTTTAGCAACAATGGAAGAAAGAAAAATGAGTTTGGAGAAGAGAGAGATTCGGCCAAAAGGAAGAAAAAGAAATAAGAGAGAAAATGGGGTTGAGAGATTCGGCCAACTCCTTATTTGCCAAAAAGAAAAGTGCACAAATTGACAAAATGTAGTTTTGGTTCAAAAAGGACAAATAAAAGAAAGAAAGTGGTATTTGTTTCAAACAAAATAATGCTAAAACCAAAAGCAATTTTGCACCAAAAGTACCATAGACATTCAGCCAAAGGTGGGAGTTTTTGGAGAGGAAAAACAAAATGCAAAAAGATGCACAAAAAGAAAAGTTGGCCAACTATTCCCCAAGCTACCTATCAAAATTCGGCCCCCTAGCCTTACATGCCGTCTACATTCATGCTCTAAAGGCCTAGGAATGCTTTCCAAACATTCTCCATATTCCATGCCTTTTGTCCCCTTATCATACCATAACCTTAAGATTCTTATCCCCAATTTCATGCTTTCCTTAAACCAATATTCAACTTACCAAAATTTGAGAGTCCAACCTATCATAAATAAGGTTGACCGTCCATCAATGCTAGAACACAAAATAAAGTCTTCAAAAATGCTTTCCATGATACTCGAACCTCTAACCTCAAGCCACCTTTCAAGCTCCTTAACCATCTTGCCACTTACTCCTCTTGTGCTTTAATTTAACACTTAAATTAACTTAAGTGTCAAGCTCACTTAATCCACTTCATTAAATAAACCATACTAAAATTTATTCTAGCTTCCTAAATAAAATCAAGCCTTCATAAGACTATGCTAACACACAAAATTCATACCCAAACCAACACAACAGATACTCAAATTTTAGGATATTACAATTCTACCCTCCTAAAAAAACTTTCGTCCTCGAAATTACCTGCTCAAAAGAGTTGAGGGTACTGTTTCCTCATCGCATCCTCCGGTTCCCACGTAGCTTCTTCCACGCCATGATTCCTCCATAAAACCTTCACTAAAGGAACGAACTTCCTACGCAAAACTTTCACATCTCGATCTAGAATCTGTAGAGGTTCTTCTTCTACTATCAGATCTGGGCTCACCTCTATTTCCTCTATTGCCACAACATGCGATGGATCAGAACGATAGCGTCTAAGCATGGATACATGGAACATATCGTGAATCGACTCATTTCGATGGCAACTCGGTGATAGGCTCTTTGGTCCCACTCGTCTCAACACCTTATATGGTCCAATGAACCTTGGACTTAACTTGCCTTTTCTCCCAAATCTTAACACTTTCTTCCATGGCGAGACCTTCAAAAAAACTTTGTCACCCACGGCAAACTCTATATCCCTCCGCTTGAGATCGGCGCCATGACTTCGCCTATCCGGCTTCCTTTAGACGAGCCCGAATCATCTTAACCTTATCCTCGGTCTACGCAACCAACTCTGGTCCTAACATCGGCGCTCACTCAACTCTGTCCAACATGTAGGCGTGCGACACCTCCTACCATACAACGCCTCAAATGGTGCCATCTTAATGCTTGCTTGGTAACTATTGTTGTATGCAAACTCAGCTAACGGCAAAAACTCTTCCCAGCTGCCTCGGAAGTCCAAAACACATCCTCTCAGCATATCCTCTAAAATCTGAATAACCCTTTCCGACTACCCGTCAGACTGTGGATAAAATGCGATACTGAAACCCAACCGCGTACCCAAAGCCTGATGTAACGCTCTCTAAAACCTTGATGTAAATCTAGGATCTCTATCTGAGATGATCGACACTGGCACACCGTGCAACCTCACTATTTCCGCTACATACAACTTAGCTAACCTCTGAAGCGAATAATCCATCCTTACCGGAATGAAATGAGCTGACTTAGTCAGACGATCCATAATCACCCAAACTGAATCCTTCTTACTAGGTGTAAGAGGTAATCCACTGACAAAGTCCATAGTGATCCTTTCCCACTTCCACTGTGGAATCTTCACCGGATGAAGTAACCCAGACGGTAACTGATGCTCCGCCTTGACCTGCTGACACGTCAGACATTTACCCACAAACTCAGTTACCTCACGCTTCAGACCTGGCCACCAAAACTGCTCTCTTAAATCCCGATACATCTTGCTTCCTCCAGGATGCATAGCATATGGGCTGTTATGTGCATCCCAAGAATCCTTTGCCTCAACTCAATATCCTTGGCATACAAGCTCTCCCTTTAAAACCACGAGTACTCCATCATTGGACAAACTATATTCCTCTAAACCTCCGTTTCAACCTGCAACCTCCATCATTTAAACCATCATCCTCTAACGCTTCTCCTTGATTTGCTCTAACCAAGTCGGCTTGACTTGTAGTTCAATAAAAAGACTCCCATCGTCATATAAGCTAAGACGAGCAAACATCGATCTTAAGTCGGACACAACCTTACGGCTCAGCGCGTCGCCACTACGTTAGCCTTGCGGATGGTACTCAATCGAACGATCGTAGTCCTTCAACAACTCAATCCATCTCTGCCGCCTTAAGTTCAAATCATTCGAGTCAAAAGATACTAAAGACTTTTGTGATCCGTGTAGACTATCGACTTCTCCCGTACAAATAATGTCTCCATATCTTCAAAGCAAAAACCACACGACTAATTCCAAGTCATGCGTCGGATAATTAACCTCATGTGGTCTCAATCGTCGAGATGCATAAGCCACTACCTTTCCTTCTGCATCAAAGACACATCCCAAACCAGTATGTGATGCATCACGATGTAGAAGTGAATTCCTTGCACGCCTCGGGTTGAATCAAAGCGTGAGCTTCAATCGAATCTTCTTCAACTTGTCGAAACTTCCTTCTTTGCTTCTCGGTCCACACAAATGGAACTCCTTTCCATAATAACTTGGTCATAGGTGCTACTATCAAAGAAAATCCTCTACAAATCTTCTGGTAATACCCCTCGCTGACCTAGAAAACTCGAATCTCGGCCATCGACTTAGGTGACTTCCAATCCAACACTTGCCTCAATCTTCCGAGGATCCACTCTAATCCTCACCGATACTCGTGACCCAAGAAAGTCACCTCCTGGCCGAACTCGCACTTACTAAATTTGGCGTACAAGCTGCTTTTCTCAAAATCTGCAACACTACTCACTTAAATGCGCATCATGCTCCTCCTCTAACTTTGAGTATACCAAAATATCGTCTATAAACACCACAACAAACTGGTCTAAAAACTGCTGGAATACTCGATTCATCATGTCCATGAATGCTGCCGGCGCGTTAGTCAACCCAAACGGCATCACGAGTTCGTAGTGCCCATACCGAGTCGCGAAAAGCCGTCTTATGGATATCGACCTCTTTCACCTTTAGGTGATGATATCCGGACCTTAAATAAATCTTGGAGAAAATCGCGCCCCTTAAAAGGTGATCAAACAAGTCATCTATCCTCGGCAAAGGATACTTGTTTTGATCGTCGACTTATTCAAGTGGAGGTAGTCTATACACATCCGCATCGTACCATCTTTCTTCTTGACAAAAATGCCGCGCTCCCCATGGCGAAACACTTGGTCAAATGAAACCTCGATCCAACAACTCCCGAATCGAGCCTTTAATTCCATCAATTCCTTGGTTGCCATCCTATACGGAGCTATGAGGATAGGCGCGCGTTCCGGGTAACAAATCTATACCAAATTCAACTTCACGGTCGGTAGTTCGAAAGTTCTTGAGAAATCGTCAACATATTCCTTTACCGTGCGGACATTCCCCACATTAGACTCCTTAGCCTCCAATGCACACACATGAACCACGAATGCCTCGCGACCCTTCCTAACCAACTTCACGGCTTTCAACGCGGATACCACGTTGGATAGATAATCTCTTCTATTACCTATCATGACCACCTCATCGCCTCAAGCGACTTCAAAACCATGCGCTTAGCGGCGCAATCCAAACTTGCTTTCGGTGCCAGCCAACCAGTCCATCCCAAGTATCGGTCGAACTCCTCAAATGGCAATTCCATCGGATCGACTCGAACACTACCCCTTGAAGTTCTAGGGGTACATCTTTATACATCTTATTTACTTCTGAGTGACCCGAGGGGCTAAATCTTGTCATCTTCCTAGAAGTAGTCTCGAGTCTAGATTCATAGTCTCTACTATGCTCACGGCAACATACGAATGTGTCGAACCCACATCTATCAAAGCGATATATGGTTCACCAAAGATTAAAACGTCACGGGTTATGGCGTCCGGTGCGTCGCCCTCTCTCGACGTCTTCTTGCATACACCAAACCGGTGTCTTGCCTCGATGTTGCCGGCACCTCTGCGCGAGACGCTCCTCGGCCTCGACGAAACCATTACCTCCTCTACCATTACCACGACCTCTCAGCGTGGTGGCGGTCCCTCATTTTTGAACCGAGCACGACCTTGACCCTCGAGGCGATTCTGGCTGGCTTACGTGGGCGGTCTCTCACACGATGATCCAGGTGAGCCACACTCGAAACATCCTTTCCCTCCGGTCCAACATTACGCCCCAATGATATTTCCCACTCCGGTTACACCGTGCTTTGGTCCACGATTAGCGATAATAGGCCTCTCGGGCCGATTCGGCCCACTTTGCCTAGCCCTATTTTGAGAATTACGGTGATCCGATGATCCGTAACCTCTCTTATGCTTGTTCGATCGTAACTACGCCTTGCGATTCCTTGATTCCTTCGGCTATCTTAGCCTTTTCAGCCAAAGTAGCAAACTCTCACTCCACGATGAGGAGCAATCAACAATCTCATTTCGTCCTCAAACCATCTTGAATCAAACACATCGCTCGTGCTCAGATGCCACAATACCTCCAAGATCTGGCTCGGTCTTAAAATGCCGCCTCATATTACGACCACGGACTTACTACCTTGGATCAAACTCGAGAAAATGCCTTACGCTTGCACATCAATGTAATTAGACCCAGCGTATTTTTCGTTGATCTGGCGCCACGAAATAATCCCACGTGAGATCCTCCATTGCGGCACCATTACGCGCGTGAGCCACCACGATATGACTCATCCCAAGAAGCGTCGATTCCTTTCGACTTGTCCTCGGCACTCAAATCCAAGTCATCCATGATTTGCTCCATCGCCTCTATCCAATATTCACCGCCTTTGGGAGCTACGCACGAAACACCTCGAAATACCTCCGCTCCATTGGATCGAGTCGCTCGAATCTGGTTTACGAACTCCTGTGCCTCCACCTATTCGGCTACCTTTTCAAGAACTCGCGGCATCGCTTTGAGAGACACTGCGTCATCCCCGTTTGATCCTGTTGCTCAACTCCAGCTGCTTTGGTGGTGGGGTAGTGGTACCTCATTTTCGGATCCTTGACCCGACCTCACGCGCTCGAACCACGACCATCCTACCTCGACCACGTCCACGCATAACACGACCTCGGCCACGAGTACTCATATCTAAAGTCTCGACTTATCTGATTTAAAAGCGTTATGCATTAGTTAATATTCCACTTTCTTTAAAGCACAGTTTTATGAATAATTTTAATAAGAAGTTGTTTAGAGTACATTCAACCTATAGTTTAGGTCTCTAGAGTAGTTCCTACTACTATCTGATCATGCCAACATCATCATATCATATCATCAAAATCAACAGTTTGATGTACTTACCAGGGTGGATTGATGTCGGAGACTCGGGGCCATGCCTTTCCAACCATATAATTTTCAACAAAAACATTTTAAAATTCATTCTTTAAAACATGTTGGGCCTCGGGCCCACAAATTGAAACTTTTGAACTTGGCTCTGATACCAATTTGTAACACCCCAAACCCGTTCAATACGCCACGACCGAATCTGGTATGTCACTAAGGAAAATATTTTTGAAAGAATCGAATTAATAATTAAATTTGGTGAAAAACTCTTTGAAATTCTTTATTTGTCGAAAATAAGTTAAAACTGAGATTTACTTTGAATTACATAAAACTTTAAAACTTAGTTGATAAATCATAGGATAGAAAACATTTATATCTTTTTAAGAAAATTTGAAATATCACTTTGAAAATCCGTTTGCAATTGAGTATAGAAACTTGAATTTTGGAAATCACTTAATTTGTTGAAATCACTTAACTTGTAATTTTTCTATCGAACTATTCATATTACCCGATGGTAAGAATTTTAAAACCATTGCGAGTTTTTAGTTTAGAAAACTTTGAGCTCAATTATTAGATTAACCAAGTGACATGCTTAAACATGTTTAGAATAAATCCCAAAGCATATAAATAATCCAAAACATAAATTAAAGAGGCCTTATTAAAAATCCATAAAATATGAAAACCCAAATTAAAATATAGTACCCAAATGGAAGTTCATGTAAAACCAAACTTTATTGCATGGCCTCCTCGAGTTCATCAGGCTCCACATCATCCGCGATCTCACGAATCACCTGAAAAATATAAGGAGAAAGGTGAGTCACCAAGACTCGAGTGCATATTCCCTCTCCTGGTAAATACCACATACTTACACAAATTATAACAAGGCAACATATATGTATAATGCACCCAACCTAGCCATCCATAACTCTTTTTCTACCCGTGTGGTACCAAATCACTTTGGTGGTGCCAAACCACTTGGTGTCCAAAGACACAAATGTGATACCAAATCACTTGGTGACCGTAGTCACGAATAATCCATCTGTGGGGCCAACCCGCGTGTGATACCAAATCAGCGGCGGGCGATCCCATATCTCAAAGTGGGGCCAACCCACGGTGGAGTTAATCCACGAGGACGAGTCGCTATGAGGTGCCAAACCTCGGTGTCGAAAGACATGAATGTGATACCAAATCACTTTGGTGGTGCCAAACCACGGGTGTCAGAAAGGCACGAATCATCAAGTTGTGGGGCCAACCCACGTGTGATACCAAATCAGCGGCGGACAATCCCATATCTCGGAAGTGGGGCCAACCCGGTGGTGGTATTAACTACGGGGATGAGTCGCTATGAGGTGCCAAACCTCTGGTGTCCGAAGACACGAATGTGATACCAAATCACTGGTGGTGCCAAACCACTGGTGTCCGAAGACACGAATGTGATACCAAATCACTGGTGGTGCCAAACCACTGGTGTCCGAAGACACAATATCAATCTTCCCCCTCCTCTCATATTGCCCATACCAATGCAATAGATAAACAAATCATGTCAATAAACTTTGATGTGTATCTCATAACGAATATATCATAAATCGTAGATCATGATTTCAATCCACATGTATTAACAATATATTGAAACGGACTTACCCGAATCCTTATTCATACCATCATGGTATTATATCCAGATCTCATCGATTTACCCACTTTCATAATATGATTAGTTATAACACACAAATATACATATATAAACCAAGTTATAAAGTGTGTAAGATACACACCTTTCACCAAAGCAATACTAAAATCCGATGATCTGAGCTACCGCACTAGATCACTTTGTCCTACACTCGGCCATATCACAATATTATGAACAAAGGCCATTCGGCCAACATCAAAATTCCAAAGAGTTATCCTTCGAAATACCAATCTTACCTAAAGGCTTACCCAAAATGATCGATAAAGATACGAGGCTTAGATTGATTGCTTCCAACGTCCCAAGGAGCCTAAAAGAAATCGATTCCTAAAATGGTTAAAACCTTGCAACAAATGCCCCTGGGTTCGGCCCTTGTCCACAAGAAAATAACATAGAGAGGAGAAAAGAAATAATAGGAAAATCGGCCAAGAATACTTATTAACCAAAATCGATTGAAGAAACCAAAGAGAGTCTACCCTTGAATATTCGGCCAAACTAAAACTAAAAGGAAGTAGAAGATTTGGCTATTTGCTTATGAGAGAAAAAACAATTGATTTGAGTCTAAAAGGATATGAAATCTGAAAGTAGAAGAGAAGAAAAAGAGAGAGAGAATTCGATTTTTAGCAACAATGGAAGAAAGAAAAATGAGTTTGGAGAAGAGAGAGATTCGGCCAAAAGGAAGAAAAAGAAATAAGAGAGAAAATGGGGTTGAGAGATTCGGCCAACTCCTTATTTGCCAAAAAGAAAAGTGCACAAATTGACAAAATGTAGTTTTGGTTCAAAAGGACAAATAAAAGAAAGAAAGTGGTATTTGTTTCAAACAAAATGATGCTAAAACCAAAAGCAATTTTGCACCAAAAGTACCATAGACATTCGGCCAAAGGTGGGAGTTTTTGGAGAGGAAAAACAAAATGCAAAAAGATGCACAAAAGAAAAGTTGGCCAACTATTCCCCCAAGCTACCTATCAAAATTCGGCCACCCCCCTAGCCTTACATGCCGTCTACATTCATGCTCTAAAGGCCTAGGAATACTTTCCAAAAATTCTCCATATTCCATGCCTTTTGTCCCCTTATCATATCATAACCTTAAGATTCTTACCCCCAATTTCATGCTTTCCTTAAACCAATATTCAACTTACCAAAATTTGAGAGTCCAACCTATCATAAATAAGGTTGACCGTCCATCAATGCTAGAACACAAAATAAAGTCTTCAAAAATGCTTTCCATGATACTCGAACCTCTAACCTCAAGCCACCTTTCAAGCTCCTTAACCATCTTGCCACTTACTCCTCTTGTGCTTTAATTTAACACTTAAATTAACTTAAGTGTCAAGCTCACTTAATCCACTTCATTAAATAAACCATACTAAAATTTATTCTAGCTTCCTAAATAAAATCAAGCCTTCATAAGACTATGCTAACACACAAAATTCATACCCAAACCAACACAACAGATACTCAAATTTTAGGATATTACACTCGGCTATGTTGTAAATTATGTGATGAACATGTTACTATGTATGTACCTATGTGGTTGAGGTTTAAGCTTTATGAATGTATATATGAATGTGAATAAGTAACAAGCTTGAGATACGCACTAAATGTGCAAATTTTAACACCGAGCACTAAGTGTGCGAAATCGGTCATTGGCACTAAGTGTGCGAATTTTAAAATACCGAGCACTAAATTAATGCGAAATCGGTCGATTATGCACTAAGTGTGCTAATTAAATGTCAGAGCACTAGGTGTGCGAAATCGGCTAAAAGAGCACTAAGTGTGCGATCAATTATAATCTCAAAGAGCGAGTTCGATAAGTTGATACTATGAGATCTTATCATTAAGTAATCAAGTATATATGTTAAAGGGTGGTTTAGATGGATTGTTATTTTAATGGTGAGTTGATACGGAATAATAATTACTAGAGCATATTAAATGTTGTATGAATCACTTAATGAGATTCGGCTATATGAGATATCGTATTATAAGTATATATGGATAGCTCGAAATTGAGTATGTGGATGAGACTTGAGAATGGAATTGTATACTATATATTCGATTTTAAAATTGAGAGATAATAAGTGGTTTATGATTGTACTAGTAAATGGGTATTTGATAAATCCTTATTTACAATTTTTGTTTAAATCACTTTGAGTATTATTAATAGGTTTATTAGATTGCTTATGACTTACTAAGCTATATTAGCTTACTCGGTGTGTTTGTTTGCATTATTTCTGTAACGACCCGAATTTGGGCCTAGTAGAATTGGGCCTATTGGGCCTTGGGCGTAGGAGCTTCTAAAAGTTTTGAGAACAAGAGAATGACACTAAGGCAAGTTGGACCTATTAGGCATGGGATTTTGGAGTGTTTAGAGGTACTATGAAGTCCCGGTTCAAGTTAGGTCAAAGGAAAATTTTCATTTTGGCCCATTAGTGGAAGGGGTTGGAAGCTAGACTTAAGGAAATTTGTTGGTGTTTTGCTAGAACAAGAGGAGCTTGTGGCAAGGTGGTGTGGCGTCAAGGGGAGTGTAAAGAGGTTGGAGGTTCGAATCTCACAAGTGTTATTTTGGTGGCTATTATTTTGTGTTTGGGAGAGGAAGAAGCAGAGTTGAGTTCAAACTCTGCCAGGGTGGTTGAAGAATGAGTCAAATGGTTTGAATGGATGATGGAGAGCATGTTGGGGAGGAAAAAGGGGAGAGAATCAATGGATAGGGGAGTGTGGTAGTAGTGGCCGAATGTGGGAGTGTTATGGGGAGGAGAAATTCGGCTAAGGGGTGGTGTTTAGGCATGTTTGGCTAGTGAAGAGTAGGTGCCAAAATTCTCTAGTTCTCCTTAGCATTTTTTCTTTCATTTTGGTCACTTTTTCTTTTCTAAGCATTTCAGGTCATTTTTGCTTCAATTCTCCCATACCGAAACCTCAACTTCACTTATTCTTTTCTTCTCAAGTTCTTTCAAAACTCTCTTCTTTAATCATTGTTGCCTAAACTTTTGGGGGCCTAATTCCTACTCTGACATTTTTTTCTTCTAGTAGCCGAACCTTGCCTACACCAACACTTTCATCCTGTGTTCTCTGATTGGTAAGCCTCTACTCTCAAATTCTTCTTTGAAGTATTCTTCTTCTCCTATTGTTCTTTCCCCTCTCCATTCAAAGCGTGAGCCGAATACTTTCTATCTTGTTATTTTTGAGTAAGGCCGAACCTATTCTTCCACAGTACTTCATCTTTTGTTCTCTTTTTGGTCAAGCGGCCCGATCTCTTATTCTTCTTTCCGATCGATTATCAACTCACGAGGTTACATGTGTTCAACTCCTAAGTGCTTAAGGATTGTCTTTCTAGAATGCATAAGTTTAGCCAATCAAGAGTTCTTCATGGAGGCAGGTAATAGCCAGTCTGAGGGGGGATCTAGAAGTGTGCCTTATGAAAGTGGACTCGTAACCCCTGCTCCCAAGTTTAAGCGGCGTAGGGTGTCAGCGGTTCGGGACTTTCCACCTGGATACGGAAGGGCGTCGACATCTGGTTTAGATGAGCAAATCGTAGTTGATCGCGCTAGTGAAGGTAAGTGTTAGTAAGCCATATAGTTAGGTGTTTGGATTAAAGATCTCCCATTTCTATTGATATAGAGTTAAATTGTGTGTTATGTTTGATATAGGTGACGGCGATCGTGAGTGTATAGTACTCTACATGATCAGGTGTGTAATCTCACACCCCTCTAGATGAATGCTTGCAATGTTCTGTGACTCGGCCGAAAGCCGAAAAGCCAGAAAACTGGCAACTGTGACCACTCGAGCATGCGAGCACTCGTAGTGGTAACCGAAACATGAATATTGATGGTAAGCCATAAAGGGTGTTCTGAGCACTCGCGGCCGAGGTTGTAACAGTAGAATCGGCCGAAAAAGCGGGCCAAATGGGCCCAATGGGCTATCCAGCCCACACGGGCGAAATTGATGGAAAACTGTCAAAGGATAAGTGCGGTTGCAAAATTTGAAAAACTGAGATCGAAACCATGCAAAATGGGCCACACGAGCATGTGGGCCCGTTTGGGCCTGAAATGGATTTAAGGCCCAATAGTTCCGTAGAAACCCAAAAAGGGTCCTGTGTCACTGAGGCAACAGTAGGCCTTCGAAAAGGCCGTTGATTGATAAAATTATCGAAATACCCCTGGATGGTAAATTACCGAAATACCCCTCGAAGGTAATTTACTGAAATACCCCTGGAGGGTAAATTACTGAAATACCCTCGGAGGGTAAATGACCGTTATACCCTTGATTATAGTTGGTTAGCATGTATATGTTTTATTTACACTTTTGTATGTATGATGCATTGCATTCCTAATATGTTGCATGGGTTGGGTTTGATGATCGGAGGAAGTGTATTTTGGTGGCTCTGCCATATTCTGTGTAGTGGCTATGCCACGTATATTCTGATATTCTGGTGGCTCCGCCACAAATTCTGTGATTTGTAGCTTGTCTTCCATATTGGTGTGTAGGGCTGGGTGGGTTGACTTGGTCCCCACAGGTGTGTAGGGCTGGTACGGGGGTGTGTAGCGGATGCATTGTTGGGTTGGGTTGCATACTCTGTTTGCATTATCATGTTTATAGGGCTAAGGCCCAGATTGTTTCGGATAGGGCTTCGGCCCAGTCTGCTTCTGTATGGGCTCGGGCCCAGTTAATGATCGATTAGGGGATTACACACTGAGTTCTCGTAACTCACCCTTCTACTTTAACCTTGTAGGTGATCCCCAGCGTTAGAGGATTTGGAGCTGCAGAGGACTCTGTGGTGGCCATACATCGGAGTACTTCTCAGAAAATTTAGTAAATTTCAGTTTTGCTTCATTTTAAGATTATTTTAATTTGGGTTTAATATTATGTAATAAGGCCATTGGATTTTATTTTTCTTTTAACTTTCTTTTATTTATTATTAAATTGTTAAATGTTTAATCTTTGGGTTTTCCTAAAATGTTAATAACCGTTTTTCAAAATATCACGTTTCCGCTACTATTCAAGTTCAATTTTCACAACAAAAACAATTTTTTGAAATAATAACAACTTTATAAGAATGGACATAAAGCAAATCGTGTTTTTACTAGCAAAAACGGAACTTGGAGTTTCAAAAGAATACGAACTTTTTAACGAACGCGCAGTTTTTAAACAACCCTTCTATGTGACATGCTAGATCCGGTCATAACGTCTAGGCCGGGTTTGGGGTGTTACAGTTTCTTAGATTTTAGAGTCGAGTTACTAGCTCGGGATCATCATCAAGTCTATCACACTATCAACAGATTTTGGTATTCCATAAGTTGTATTTATTTGAAATTATGGCATGTATAGGCTATGTTATTTTGAGTTGATTTCGAATGGTGTGCATATATTATGCCATGCGAAAATGGCTGAATTTTAGTATTTTGGTCTTAAGTGATTTCGGCTATGATGTTAACTTATTATGAATTTGTAATTTCTAATGTGTTTATGTTTGGTGTTTGAATATGTGGCTTGATTAGTCATTAAGTTAAATTATAGTTATGAAACTTCAATCATGGTGTTTATGTGGTACTGTAAAATTAGTCATGATAGACATATAAGTGTATAATGAGTTTGGTTTATATATTTTAGGTTATTTATAAGATGAGCATGTTTTAATAATTTGACTATGATAATTGTAGGAGATGTGGTCGACTATATGTTTAGTTGCTTTTGGCAATTGGTATTGAGCTTGGAATATCCTAGATTTGGTTAAGTGAGTTGTTGGTATTTGTATATTAGTTTTGATAATAGGTAATTTGTTTTAATAAAGTGATTCTAGCATGTGTATATTCGGCCATTGTAATGTCAAAGACCAAATGAACAGTAACTTTTACTTTAATGAAAGATGCTTATGTATGAAAGGTATTTTGGGTTACATGTCTTGATTGAGTAAAGATATGTATGATTTTTAAACAGTCCTTATAGTAAGCTTAAAACGTGTTAAAATAGAAGATGCAAATGACTATGAGATTCGGCCTTAGTATACGTATTATATTGATAATGATTTAAAATGTTCGATGAATGAAATAGTTTATGTTAATTCTTATATATGTGAAAGTGAGTAAAATGAAATTGATACATGTTTATAAATGCCTGTTCTGGGTTGTACTTGTATTGGTAATGCCTCGTAACCCTAATCCGGCGACGGATACGGGTTAGGAGTGTTACAATTTCAGTAATTTTGTAAACCAAGGTATTCTAAATAGAGATAACGATGCGAATGGGCCTAGGGCCCATTCTCAGCCCAAATGGGCCCACACACTCGTGTGGCCCATTTAGCCTAAATCTAGCCACAGATATGAGATTCACATAGTCCAGTCCAATATCTACTACATAATCATACAATTTATTCATATGGGCCCACGTGCCTATTGGGCCCACATGGCCCCTTTCGGCCCAAACAGCCTAAACCCACAAGAACACTCATGATGGCCTCAACTATTGCGTCGAAGCTCCCACACATGCGCTTGCACGCTCGTATGGCTACCATCACCGTGTGACCGGCATTTCGACATTTGCCGCTCTACAGCTAGAGTAGTGTGAAATACACACCTGATAGGAATCTGAAGCTGATCCATGCTCTAAACACTCCTATGCCCAAACGCCATCCAAGGTATGCTTACTCTCCTCATAGATTGCTCTATTTAAAGCCAGCTTCCCGCATACTCTCATGCTAGCTTCCCGATGTGGGATCCCACCTTCAGCAGAGTTTAATTCCATCACAACCACCTGCCGTCCCAACTTAGCAAAAATAATCAACCTTTGCATGCAAGGGGTTTTGAACTCAGGCTACCCTGTAACTTAATCCACGCCGCTAGCCACTTTACCAACTAGCTCCTTGTGTAACAAAATAAGCACAACTAAATATAAGCCTATGGGCCAAAGTCTAAGTTCATTTAAAAGAAAATAAAAATGAATTGCAAGCGCCAAGACTTGAACCCATGCTCCCTTGCAACCTTAATGACGCCTTGCCACTTGACCACTCACTTCCTTGTGTCACTTTTTTCCCATAATTTATTCTTAAAGCCTACTTACTTACTCCCAAGGTTTTATTCACCTAAAACCAAATTTTTTCCTAAAGCCCAGGTTTGAACCCAAGACTTCATGGAAGCCCCCTAACCTTCCAAAATCACTCACCTAATAGGTCCAACTTGCATTAGTGCCTTTCTCTTATTCTCAAAAATTTTAAACGCTCCCATGCCCAAGGCCCAATAGGCTCAATTCTACTAGGCCCAAAAATTCGGGGCGTTACATTTACCCCCTTAAAGAAATTTCGACCTCAAAATTTCCAACTATATAATAGCCACACAACACAGATTACACCACTACGCTGCCACTGCGTACTCTGATTCTAAGATCCCTATCATATTTTAACTAGAATTTGGAACTCCCTGCACCTACTCAAAACACCTAACCATTGAAGCAGACGGATATCTCGTATGCAACCAATTTCTATATCAAAATTTCACATCCAAACAAAACACACACAGAATAAATACCAAAAATACAGTCCAATATCTAAAGAAACCACCGTATTTCTAACTCACTGTATTTAAATTTCTAAACAGACAAAAGTATTCAGCAAACTTACGGATTCGGCGCCGGAGACTCAGTGTACCACACTTTCAGAAAATAGTCTAAACAATATTTCAGAACTTCAATTTTGAAAACCCAATCCACAGCCGAGTTTTGTAACCTGGCTCTGATACCATTAAATGTAACACCCCAAACCCGGCCTAGAAGTTAGGCTTGAATCTGGCGTGTCACATTGTAGTGTTTTTCAAAACCATATTTCTTGTTGTTAAAAACTTGTTTGAGAGTTAAAGCCTCTTTGTTAAAACTCAAAACACTTAAGCAATTGTCGTTCACTTGAAAACGTAATTACTTTTAAAATCTTATCTGTTGCGGAAGCATATTTAAAACGTTGCGAAAACGTAGTGCTTGAAATCAGTTATCGTTTTGGAAATCGTATTCCACTTTTAGGAGTTAGAAAACATCATAAATAAATATCAGAAATAATAAGTTAAAAATAGAGAGGCCTTATTATAACCCAAATCAAAATATTTAAAAGTAAATAATCAAAACAGCAAGCATAAGTAGTGTGTGGTCTTCTCCGAGTCCCTCGCAGCTCCGATTCGTCTAAGGTGGGGATTACCTGCACAATTAAAAAACGGGGTGAGTTTATGAAAACTCAGTGGGTAATCCCTTTACGAAGTAGCTGTCGATTATCTGATTGAACCCAAAGCATTAGGTCAAAGCCCTTAAATAGTGCAGTACATATCAGAGCATACATGGGTCAAAGCCCACTACAATATCCTTTGGGTGTGACCCATAGCGAAATCAATTGGGCCTAGCCCAAAACAATAGCAGAACAAGTGGCCCAAGCCCAGTACAGTGACAAATCTCATAAACAGATATGCAATAGTATGAGGATGCATCCCACCTCGATCCAGCCAACACACCACCCGTACCAACCAACACACCATGTGGGGATAAAATTGAGCCACCCAGCCAACACACCAAGCTTAGCACCGGTTGCGGCACTAAGTCAATAGAACGGCTCAGCGTCGTGGACAAAACGGCTCGGCGCCGTGGACAGAACGGCTAAAAGCCATAAATATTGCAGCAACGCTGCCAGTTAACAGAACGGCTAAGAGCCATAAACAGAATGGTTAAAAACCATAATCAGGATGGCACAGAGCCATCATCTAAATTTGGCACATAGCCATCAGTGACGGTAATATAATCTGCACACAGCCACGGATAATTATGATCGACACAAAGTCATCAATATATATATCTAAGGCACATAGCCACAGGTAAGTACGATTGGCACAAAGCCATAATCAAGATGGCACAGAGCCATATTTAGGTTGGCACAGAGCCATAATCAAGATGGCACAGAGCCATATTTAGGTTGGCACAGAGCCATAATCAGATTACGCGGCTTTAAGCCGTCTGTTGGTCCACAGTCATCATGCGACCCGTGCGACCTTAATAGATCAATACTGGATCCACAGTCGTCATACGACCCGTGCGACCCTATCAGAACTTCCTCCGAATCAATATCCCAATCCCATGCAGTATGTCATGTATGCGAAATGTTATGCCCATAAAGAATCATACATACACAGTCACAACAGTCAATTACCATCAAATCAGTCCAATCGTACCTCAAGTGAGTGAATTACCCTCGAGGGGCAAAACGATCATTTTAGCCTTACAAGGGTATTACGGTAATCCTACCCTACAGAGGTATTTCAGTAATTCTACCCTATAGGGGTATTTTGGTAATTTTACCCTACGAGGGTATTTCATAAATCGAGGGTATTTGGTAATTTTACAAATCAAAGGTATTTCGGTAATTTATAAATTGGGGTATTTAGGTAATTTCATAAATCGGGGGTATTTTGATAATTTTACAAATCGAAAGGTGTTCAGGTAATTTTACAAATCGAAATACTTTGGTAATTTTGCAAGCGAGGGTATTTTGGTAATTTTGCAAATTGATATTTCGATAATTTTGCAAATCGGGGGTACTTCGGTAATTTTACAAGTCGAGGGTGTTTCAGTAATTTTGTAAACCAAGGGTATTTTAGTAATTTTGTAAACCAAGGTATTCTAAACAGAGATAACGATGCGAATGGGCCTAGGGCCCATTCTCGGTCCAAATGGGCCTACACGCTCGTGTAGCCCATTTAGCCCAAATCTAGCCACAGATATGAGATTCAAGTCCAATCCAATATCTACTACACAATCATACAATTTATTCATATGGGCCCATGGGCCTATTGGGCCCACATGGCCCCTTTCGGCCCAAACAGCCTAAACCCACAAGAACACTCATGATGGCCTCAACTACTATCGCGTCGAAGCTCCCACACGTGCGCTCACACGCTCGTATGGCTACCATCTCCGTGTGACCGGCATTTCGGCATTTGCCACTCTACAGCTAGAGTAGTGCGAAATACACACCTGATAGGAATCTGAAGCTGATCCACGCTCCAAACACTCCTATGCCCAAACGCCATCCAAGGTATGCTTACTCTCCTCATAGATTGCTCTATTTAAAGCCAGCTCCCCGCCTACTCTCATGCTAGCTTCCCGATGTGGGATCCCACCTTCAGCAGAGTTTAATTCCATCACAACCACCTGCCGTCCCAACTTAGCAAAAATAATCAACCTTTGCATGCAAGGGGTTTCGAACTCAGGCTCCCCTGTAACTTAATCCACGCCGCTAGCCACTTTACCAACTAGCTCCTTGTGTAACAAAACAAGCACAACTAAATATAAGTCTATGGGCCAAAGTCTAAGTTCATTTAAAAGAAAATAAAAATGAATTGCAAGCACCAAGACTTGAACCCATGCTCCCTTGCAACCTTAATGACGCCTTGCCACTTGACCACTCACTTCTTTGTGTCATTTTTTCCCACAATTTATTCTTAAAGCCTACTTACTTACTCCCAGGGTTTTATTCACCTAAAACAAAATTTTTTCCTATAGCCCAGGTTTGAACCCAAGACTTCATGGAAGCCCCCTAACCTTCCAAAATCACTCACCTAATAGGTCCAACTTGTATTAGTGTCGTTCTCTTATTCTCAAAAATTTTAAACGTTCCCATGCCCAAGGCCCAATAGGCCCAATTCTACTAGGCCCAAAAATTTGGGGCGTTACAACATAAGCCCTGACAGTAGCCTGAGCTTCGGATCTGATAGTCGTATCTTTAATCTCCACTTTACTTTCCTCCATGTTGGGTCACCGGGACGCTTCATGGCGTAGCAAAAAATTTATTCTGGCCATCCAAACTAGGAATCCATGCACGAGGAACGAATCGAGAAGGAAAGGTTTCAAAATATATCTTTCGAAATCTGAAAAAAATGAAAGAACCACTGCTGGTTTAATCCCCTTCACATGCAACTGATCCAAAGTCTCAACAAAATCGTCCCGACCTCTACATTGTCCACCCAGTTGCGAACGAACGAACAAAAACTTTCTTTGAATGTTTCAGAGAGTTTTTTTTTCCGAAAAAATGGGGCTGCTAGACCTAGGTTTCTTTTCCTTTTCGTGGTTAATGTTGGTAACACTCTCTCACCTTAGGGTTATTATTATTATTTTTTATTTTAATATCCATATTAAAACCGGAATCACCCCTTTTTGGTGCAAAAAAATATCATAATGTAATAACATTTCCAAAAAGATATTAATTTCCATATATTTTATGTTTGACCTAAATTATTATAACACTTTATTTTAATAATTTAAGTAAACAATACATAATAAATATTTTATATGAATCAAATTCATACATATATTTTAACTATGTTCTCTATTCTTGTACAACGAATTTGTACATATACTGTGTTTATTATTTAACTGTCAAATTATATTAATTCAATAATTAATATAATGCTCTTAATATAATGCTCGTAAAAGTTAAATTTAATACCAACTGTGTTTAGATTCTGTTTGTTTCAACCATAGGGTGTGACCCTATAGGCTCTTGTAACATTGGTTTTAATACTAGAACACTTCTAACGTTACAATCAATGAGTGGCATCAAGCAATGCATCATCGCACCCAAGTTACAAGAAGTCGTGGTTCGACATAACCTTTCTATGATAAATTTTTATGTATTTGTCCTTTATATCTCGATTGGACACAAGTCATGGAATAGTCACACTTGCAAAGTCCAATCTCATGTTTCTTGATACCCGAAGTAGACTATAATAAACAAATAAGTGTAATATCTCATATTAACTTATTTGAGCATGGTCATGCATTTCTAGTCTCACTTCATCAAGCGGCCTGAGATATTGCTCCCATTTTTAGGAGGGACACATCCTATCTTGATCAATCATATCCCACTACATAGATTGTGGCATACCCAACATCAGTCTTTATAGTGCAACCTGTTATAGTAGATGTTTGACTTTATCAAAATATACGACTCATAATGTTTGACAAATGATGATCTCAAGTCTAAGAATCGTATACATTGTTATCACTATGAGTAATTTTGTAACTATTATATAATAATCCAAGAAACATACTCATAACGGGTCAGTCCAATATGTCGTTCTCTAACACATATACTCATGTATTGATTTTGACATCCCTATGTCAATGACAACACTTTGTCATCAATCAACTACATATTAGTCTTAATCTATTATTGTTGTCCAAGCCCAGAATAATACTTGACTAAGGACCTTTTAAGAATAATCATATTATTCACAGGACATTATTATAAACCAGTTTATTTTACACATACATAAAGTGAAAATAAAATAACAATGGCAATGTCTTATATTAATAAACAAGGTAGAATGAACATATGTTACAATCATCTTATGATTGCTCTTTGGGCATACTCTAACAATCTCCCACTAGCATTAAGAGAAATCATTCATATATCTAATACCTAGTGACTTAATGTGGAGATCATGCTTCTGTTGTGTCAAAGGCTTCATGTAACAGCCCGATTTAGGGCCTAGTCGGGATAGTGGTTGCAAGACCACAAATCTGTAGTAGAAATATGTGTTTTATGATTTTTATGAAGCTTATGATGTGGTTGCATGATTGTGTGAAAATTTCATGAGGAAATTTTATTAATTAGTGATCAATTGGTCCATTGGGACTAAATTGCAAAGAATAGAAAATATGAGATTCTAGAAGATTCAAGTATGAAATAGAATTATAAAAATTACTAGAGGTCCTTATTTAGCAATTAGACCATTATATGTTTAGATGGACAAAAATAGACATAGGAAGGAAAAATCTCAAGAAATGACTATTAAGGGCATTTTTGTCATTTGGTAAATAAAAGATTAAAAAGGGAAAAAGAAGTCAAAATTGTGTCCATCTTCTTCTCCCATGGTCGAAAATCACTAAGGAGCCATAGCTAGGGTTTCTTCAACTTCCAAGCTTGATAGTAAGTGCATCCTAGCCCCATTTTTAATGTTCTTCGTATTTTTGAGATCCTCATAGCTCGGTTTAGCTATTTCTAGCTATATTTTGAGCTAGGGTTTATATTAAAAAATTTACCCATGTATGACATGCATGTATTTTAATTTTTTATGGAAGAATATGAAAGTTTGATGCATGATAAACATCTTTTTCTAATTGATTTTCATGAGAAATGCATAAAAGGACCAAATTGCAAAAGTTATGAAAGTGGTCATACATGGGTGAAAAAGTGGAAATTAGGGGCTGTTGTAGTTAAGAAAATGATTCGGCTAGGCTTAAAATGCAAGAAAGTTGAATAAAAATCATTTCTGAGCCTAGGGGCAAAAGTGTAATTATGTGAAAGTTTAGGGGCAAAATTGTAATTTTTCCAAAGTATGATTCATGAGTCAATTTAGTCAAGGTGAGTATTAAACAAGTGGAATTATTATTATAGATCAAGAAACACGAAGCCCGAACTGAAACCGAGGCAAGAATAAGGTGTTGGACTAAATTGAACATCTACGCGTTTTGCATGTAGAGGTAAGTTTGTATGAAATTAAAGCTATACAATGTTATTCTATTTGTAATTACCTTATTTTATGAGAAACATATATAAATTCCATGAAGTTAATTTATGATGCTTTGATGAGATTGAAATGAGGATGTATTAAGTTTACGTCCCGGTTGAAGATTCAGTTTAACGAGGATACCTATGTCACAACATGAGATAAGGAAGGTCTCGTATAAGACCATGTCTAGGACATGGCATCGGCACTAAATGTAGGTCCCGTATAAGACCATATCTAGGATATGGCGTCGGCACCGAATGTAGATTCCGTATAAGACCTTGTCTGGGACATGGCATCGGCATCGAATGAGTAAGGTCCCGTATAAGACCAAATCTGGGATATGGCATCGGCACCGAATAAGGAAGGTCCCGTATAAGACCATCTTTGGGACATGGTCTCGACACCAAAGGAAGATCTCGTGTAAGACCATATCTGGGATATGGCATCGACATCTATGTACGATCTCGTATAAGACCATGTCTGGGACATGGCATCAACAGCGAGCTAAGAGATCCCGTGTAAGACCATATCTGGGATATGGCATCGGCATCAAGAGGTGATCCCATGTAAGACCATATTTGGGATATGGCATTGGTATCGTAATATATGTGTGTGATGAGATTGAGTATCCTCCGATATTCCGAGTAATTCAATGGGCAAAAGAGCTAAGTATGCAAAGATGGTAAGAGCTAAGCTATATAAAGATGACAAAGAGTTACATTTAAGTGAAAGATGATTACGATTTAAGTTTATATTTATGAAAGCATAAGTGCTACATTATGTGATGAAGTGATACAGGTACCATGAGTAAAATACGAGTTATGATACCCTAATGTGATATGTAATGGGTAAGCTTAAGTATGAGTAAGTATGTCAACGTACTTGAGAACTTATGTTATTATTGTTCTATGAGATGAATGAATTTTTCCATGAGCATTTATGTTGCTATTTTAATTCATGCAAACTTACTAAGCTATATGCTTTTTCCTTGTAGTATCGCCAAGCTAGCTCGGGGATCGTAAGACATTGGAGCTCGAATTACACTATCAACTAATCTTTGGTATAGTAAAGTTGATTCATTTTGAGTATGGCATGTATAGGAACTTGGTCATTTTGTGCTATGTCATATTTGAAAGCCAAAGTGTTGGCTAATAATGTTATACACCCATTTTGTAAATGGCCATTAGTATTTGGCCAATAAATGTCAAGTTTATTATTTTAATGATGATGAGTTTCATGAAGTAAATATTCATGCAATAGATGGCGTAAAATGTGAGATGTATGAATGATGAATAGGGATTCTTCCTAGTATATTATTGCCATGTTATATGTTGCTTGAGTTGGCATATATGTGTTTATGTTTCAGGGTGGCAATTGGCCTGGTGAATAGCCTTCTAATTGTCCACACGGGTAGACACACGGGCGTGTGTCTAGGCCGTGTGTGACATACGACCAACCCCACGGGTGTGTTGATAGGCTGTGTGTCCCCTGCATCAAATTTGCAAGAATTTGATTCGCCACACGGGCCAGCACACGGGTGTGTGCCTAGGCCGTGTACACTTAAAGGATTGCTGACGTCATAAACAAAATGCAAGGGTTTTCTCACACGGGTGAGGACACGGACGTGTCTAGGCCGTGTGGAGGACACGGGCGTGTGTCTGGCCGTGTGGAGGACACGGGCGTGTGTCTGGCCGTGTGAAAACCCCTGTAGGTTCGAAATGAAAAATAAATTCCACACGGGCTGGGAACATGGGCATGTGTGATGAGACGGCTTGCCCACACGGGCGTGTTCCATTTCACACGGGCGTGTAACCCTATTTTGACCAAAAATTTTCTAAGTGTGTAAAAGTTTCCGGATTGGTTCCGAACTATTTCGATCGTATGTTTAGCGCCTCATAGGCTCATGATAGGGTAGTGTTGTGCACGAATGAAAAGTTTTAAATTGAAACAAATTTTTACAGCCCAATGCCGTATGTTAAAGAAAGTAAAGTACGGTAATGCCTCGTATCCGGTTCCAGCATGGAATACGGGTAAAGGGTGTTACACTTCATCGGTGGGTCAGCAATATTATTATATGTTGGTACTCTGTAAATTTCCATATCTCCTCGATCAATGATTTCTCGAATGAGATGAAAGTGCCTAAGTATATGTTTGGATCTTCGGTGAGATCTAGGTTCCTTTACCTGTGAAATGGCTCCGTTGTTGTCCCAACGAAGTTCTATAGCATCTGATATGCTAGGTATAATCGCTAGTTCAGATATGAACTTCTTGATCCAAACAGCCTCTTTTGCAACTTCACTAGCAGCAATATACTCGGTCTCTGTTGTAGAATTAGCAACTGTACCTTGCTTTGAACTTTTCTAGCTCATAGCGCCACCATTAAGGCAAAACACAAAACCCGATTGTGACTGTGAATCATCCTTATCGGTTTGGAAGCTAGCATTACTGTAACCTTTTACACTTAGCTCTTTCTCACCTCCATATATAAGGAATTTATCCTTAGTCCTTCTTAAGTACTTAAGGATATTTTTATCTCCTACCCAATGACCTTCACCAAGATCTACTTAATACCGAATCGTCATGCTTAAAGCACTGGATACATTTGGACAAGTACATAGAATGGCATACATAATAGACCCAATAGCCGAAGCATATAGAATCTTAATCATTTGTTCTCTCTCTTGTGGATTTGAAGGACACATTTCCTTCGAAAGTGAGATACAATGTCTCATAGGTAAGAATTCTCTCTTTGATTCTTCCATACTGAACATTCTCAGTACTTTATCTATGTATGTACTTTGGCTTAGACCTATGAGTCGCCTTGATCTATCTCTATAGGTTTTGACTTCTAAAATTTATGTGGCCTCACCCAAGTCCTTCATAGAAAAACAACGTCCTAACCAAGTCTTAACAGACTGTACTATAGGTATATCATTTCCTATGATAAGTATGTCATCTACATACAGTACCAAGAGTACAATAGTGCTCCCACTAACTTTCTTCTAAACATAAGGTTCATCTTTGTTTTTGATAAAACCAAACTCTTTGATTGCATCATTAAAATGAAGATTCCAACTTAGACAAGCTTGCTTCAATCTATAAATGGATCTTTGTAGCTTTCAAATTTTTCTAGCATCTTTCAGATCGACAAAACCTTCAGGTTATGTCATGTACACATCCTCTTCCAGTTCCCCATTAAGAAAAGTTGTTTTGACGTCCATCTGCCATATTTCATAATCATGAAATACAGCTATTGCGAGCAAAATCTCGATGGATTTAAACATAGAAACAAGAGAAAAGGTTTCATCATAGTCGACACCATGAACTTGGCAAAAACCTTTAGTGACCAATCGCCCTTTGTATGTTTGTACATTACCATCCATGTCGATTTTCTTTTTTCAAAACCCACTTGCACCCTATGGGTTTAACCCCTTTAGGAGGGTCAACCAAGATCCATACTTGGTTTTCTAACATGGAATCCATCTTAGACCTCATGGCCTCTACCCATTTCTCAGAGTTTGGGTTCGTCACTACTTCTTTGTAAGTCTTAGGCTCATCTTGATCTATAAGCAGAACATCACCATGTGTTGTAATGAGAAATCCATATCTCTCAAGTACATGATGTTCTCTTAAATATCTTCGCGGTGGTTCTGTTTCCATAATAGTTGATTGTTTCGCAACAACTTATGGTACTTGTAGTTTTTCAATCTCTAGTTCAATGATCTATTGTTGTTATTGAATTTCTCCAACTTCAATCTTTCTACCACTTCCTTTTCTAGAGACAAATTCTCTTTCTACGAAGACTCTTGTCTGAGCAACAAACACTTTGTTCTCAGTGGGATTGAAGAAATAATATCATTTAGTTTCCTTAGGATATCCCACAAAGATGCATTTTTCAAATTTGAGTTCGAGCTTTGTAGACATCTGACATTTAACATAAGCTTCACAACCCTAAATCTTCATAAAAGTCATATTAGGACGCTTCCCAGTCCACATCTCATATGGTGTCTTCTAAACTGATTTAGTGTGAAGGCAGTTGTCTCAAGTGCATGTCCCCAAAAGGAAGTAGGAATATCAACATGACTCATCATTGATCGAACCATGTCTAACAATGTTCGATTTCTCCTCTCAGAAACTCCATTCCATTGTAGAGTACTAGGAGGTGTAAGTTGTGAGAGAATCCTACACTCCTTCAAAAGCTCATCAAACTCTGAGCTTAAGTATTCTCCTCCTCGATCTGATCGAAGTGCCTTAATATTTTTGCCTAGATGGTTTTGTACTTCATTTTTAAATTCCGTGAACTTTTCAAGGGCTTCAGATTTATGACGCATAAGAAAAATATACCCATATCTACTGAAGTCATCATTGAAAGTAATGAAGTATTGAAAACCCCCTCTGGCTTGTGTATTCATTGGCCCACACACATCACTATTTATTAAGCCTAATAAATCACTAGCTCGCTCACTTTTACTATTAAAAGGAGATTTAGTCATTTTACCCAATAAGCAAGACTCACATATATCAAATTGTTCGAAAACAAAAGAATCTAACAATCCATCTTTATGGATCTTTGATATGCATTTCTCACTTATATGACCCAAACAAAAATGCCAAAGATAAGTTTGATTAAAGTTATTTATTTTTGATTTCTTAGTATTTACATTATAAATGAGCATATCTTGATGTAAAATGTAGAGGTCATTAACTAATTGTGCCAACCATAGAAAACATTATCGAGATAAAATGAACAACAATTCTTCTTAATAATTATCTCAAAACCAATTCTGTTTAAACAATAAATTGAAATAATGTTTTTGTCATCTGGGTACAAAATAACAATCCTCCAAACATAAATCAAGTCCACTAGGCAAGGATAAAATACGTGTTCCTACAACTAATGCAACAACTCTTGCTTCATTTCCAACTCGCAGGTCAACATCTCCTTTAGCCAAATTCCTACTCCTTTGCAATCCTTGTACAGAGGTACATATGAGAACCACAATCGGTATCTAAAACCCAAGAAGTAAAAGTTGATAAATTAATATCAATGACGTAAATATTTGAAGTGGACGCTCCGCTTCCCTTTGCCTTCTTGACCTCTTCAAGATAGATAGGGCAATTTCTCTTCCAATGACTGATCTCGCCATAATGAAAACATTTCCCTTCCTTAGCAACTCCTCCTTTAGGTTTCAATGCAACCTTTCTTTTGTTGGGTTTGGCCTTGCCATTGTCCTTAAGCTTTGCTTTAGCCTTAGGCTTTCCTTTCCCTTGTTCTTACGAACCATCAGAATGGGCTTAGGTCCAGGCTATTTCATGTTACTTTCAGCAGTTCGCAACATGTTGAGTAACTGTGGAAAATTTTTATTAATCTCATTCATATTGAAATTAAGGACAAATTGGATAAAACTATCCGGCAACAATTGCAGAATAACATTGGTGGCCAATTCCTCACCTAGAGGGAATCCAAGTTTTTCAAGGCATTCTATATAGCCTATCATTTTGAGAACGTGAGTTCACACAGGAGTTCCCTCTACCATTTTGCATCAAAATAGAGCCTTAGAGGTTTCGTACCCCTCTTGACGTGCTTGCCCATCATATAATTCCTTTAAGTGTTGGATCATATCATAAGCAACCATATCCTCATGTTGCTTTTGAAGCTCAGGAGTCATAGTAGCAAGCATTAGACATCCTTAGTCTACCATGTCATCAAGGTGCTTCTTATAAGTATCCTTTTCAGCTCTAGAGTCATTAGTTGCTGGTTCATTAGGAACGGGTTCTTCAATGAAATACAATTTACATTCTTGCCTAAGGACAATCCTCAAGTTACGGAACCAGTCAAGGAAGTTTAAGCCATTCAACTTGTCTTTCTCAAGGATGGATCGTAGTGATAATGAGTTTGTGTTGTTTGCCATAATAAATCTGCAAGAGTGAAATATGTGCATGATTAAATTTACCAAGTTTATTATAATCATTAAAAGGACTTTATTAAATGATGCTCCCACTATTTTATTCAAAATTAACAACCCTCATGTATTAATTTCGAAAAATCCTTTCTCTAAATTTTTTCTAGCGGGTAAGGATCCGTATTTTACCTCCTTTTAGGTCAGCTTTAGCTTTACTCTCAAGATTATGGTTATTTAGGTAAGTAACACTTGCTAATTACATCATATGTAACTCCTTACTATTTGGTGGACAACTTTTGTTCCAATCATCTCATGATTATCCAAATCTCTTGCCTCTAGGTTTCTAATCCTATTATAGTAACCTAGTTAAGTTATTAACCAATATTATAACCGGCGAATATCACTTACTTATTCTTTGCGTTTGACCAAGATAGATACATGTACTTCGCTTTAGCATAACCCACATTGCATTGATTGAGGCTTTAACGAGGGTAAATATTAGAAGGTTATCTTAACATAATATTTTATTGAGGGTTTTAAATAATAATTATCTCACCATTAATAGTCAGTTTGGCTTATTAATTTTTTAATTGATCTCATCAATTTTAATAACATACATGCTAATATATCATCCATTGCATCACATACATGAAAAATATAAAGCAGTAAATAAAATGCAATGGTTATAGCCCATAAAACTAATGTCGTTCCTCCCAGGCCAACGGGAGAATCGAAAGGAATCCTAAGGGTGCAAGATGCTTCTCAAGCTTCTTCTCCGCATTAGGCAGCTCTACCTTCAACTCCTTTAGTCTGTAGCAGCTCGAACAAATTTACAAATTATAGAAACTCGTTTTACATACGAGGGAGTAAGATGAGAAAAGAAATACAATAGAAAGTATAGAAAGGCACAACACGCAGGCTGTATTTATAAATTTACAACCTTTGTAAATAATAAAATAAATGTGTTATCGGGCTATAACCATGCATTCCCAAACACCGTGCAAATAAACCATAACATAAAACATACAACATACTTGTAAAATAAAAATATGTTATGTTTTATTCTTTAGTTGATTGTTAAAATTAGAACAGTGGTAAATTTGAGGATCTGTGTATACTGTGAAGGCCTTCGGCCATAGCAGCCATAGATCCCTACCGAGGGGTGGTACGGACCTTGTCGCACAAGTAAAATTTTGAATAGGATTGTTTTTTCTGACCTTTCATAATAGAACAACCATTGTTCTCTTTCGAAAATACCAGTAATTTAACTGTTAACTTCAATTAAAACCTTAATGCTCCTAAACATATTTGTTAACCCTTAACAAACAATGTATTAATCAACCACATTTTGTTAAACAGATTACATGCATCAAATATACATATAATAGATTGAACAAATCGAAATGAACAACATGCATATCATACAACTGTATCAACCACTGAATTTAATCTCGAATATATATTGTACAAGTGGCTCTGATACCACTGTTGCGTCATTGGGACGCCCTATTGCACAGCGAAAAAATTATTTCGGTGATCCAAACCAGGAACCCATGCACGAGGAATGAATCGAGAAGGAAAGGTTTTAAAATATACCTTTTGAAATCTGAAAAATACAAAGGAACCACTGCTGGTTTAATCTCCTTCACACTCTGCCGATCTAAAGTCGCAACAGAATCGTCCCAGCCTCTACGTAGTCCACCCAGTTGCGAACGAACGAAAAAAACTCTCTTTGAACATTTTAGAGAGTTTTTTTTTCGAAAAAATGCAGCTGCTAGACCTGGGTTTCTTTTCCTTTTTTTGGTTAATGTTGGTAACACTCTCTCACCTTAGGGTTTTTATTATTCCCTTTTATTTTAATATCCATATTAAAATCGGAATCACCCCTTTTTGGTGCCAGAAAATATATGGAAAATATGATAATGTAATATCATTTCCAAAAAGATATTAATTTCCATATATTTTATGTTTAACCGAAATTATTATAACACTTTATTTTAATAATTTCGATAAACAATACATAATTAATATCTTATATGAATCAAATTCATATATTTATTTTAACTATGTTCTCTATTCTTGTACAATGAATTTGTACATATACTGTGTTTATTATTTAACTGTCAAATTAAATTAATTCAAGAATTAATATAATTATCGTGACAGTTAAATTTAATACCAACTGTGTTTAGATTCTGTTCATTTCAACCATAGGGTGTGACCTTGTAGGCTCTTGTAACATTGGTAGTAATAATAGAACATTTCTAACGTTACAAGTAATGAGTAACATCTAGCAATGCATCATGGTTACCCAAGTTACAAGAAGTAGTGGTTCAATATAACCTTTCTGTGATAAATTTTCATGCATTATATCCTTTTGTCCTTTATATCTCGATTGGACACAAGTCATGGAATAGTCACACTTGCAAAGTCCAATCTCATGTTTCTTGATACTCGAAGTAGACTACAATAAACAAATAACTGTAATATCTCATATTAACTTATTTGAGCATGGTTATGCATTTCTAGTCTCACTTCATCAAGTGGCCTAAGATGTTGCTCCCATTATGTAAAAGGAACAAATCCTATCTTAATCAATCATATCCCACTACAGAGACTGTGGCATACCCAACATCAGTCTTTATAGTACAACCTGTTACAGTAGACGTTTGAATGTATTAAAGTATACGACTCACTATGTTGGGAAAATAATGATTTCAAGTCTAAGGATCGTATACATAATTATCACTATGAGTAATGTTGTGAGTATTATAAAATAATCCAAGAAACATAATCATAGTGGGTCAGTCCAATATGTCGTTCTCTAAAACATACTCATGTATTGATTTTGACATCCCTATGTCAATGACAACATTTTGTCATCAATCAACTACATATTAGTCTTAATGCATTATTCTTGTCCGAGCCCGGAATAATACTTAACTAAGGACCTTTTAAGAATTATCATATTATTCATGGGACATTATTATAAATCAGTTTATTTTACATACATAGAAAGTGAAACTGAAATAACAATAGAAATGGTTTTTATTAATAAACAAAGTGGAATGAATATCTGATTACAATCATCTTATGATTGGTCTTTGGCCATACTCTAACACTCCACACTACCATTATATTCCCAATCGTCTACTTTTCTGAGGAGTGTTCACAGATTTCATACTCTTTCTCATTTTAGTTCGTCAAATTCAGACAATCTTGTTTTCAATGTTCATAAGAACCACTTAAATACAAACCTCGTTATTTAGTCAACACTCACTTCGATGAGTTTTCCACTGTGAATACAAATGGATCTGTCCATTCTACGAATACTTCCAACACTGGCTACTAATATAGTTAGGGATCTCAAGTTACTCGATTTTGGTTTATCTTTTCTAAAATTCCTGACAGAGAAGTGAAATGACTACAAACATATTTTGATTTCTTTGATAGAAGAGTCAGAAACAATCTAATCGTACTCTGTTTACCGAAATCTTGGAGTCTCAGCTTGGCATGTTTCCTTTCACTGCATACATCTTCCATTTGTTGTGCTCGTTCAGATAAAATTACAAACTTTTTTCCATTTCAGAGCTCTCACTAACATCTGTATGTCTTTGTTTAGACCCCATTCAAAACAAGTATACATTCTACCCTTTGTTGATACAATATCTCTGATATATTTGCTAAGTCTAATAAATTTTCATTCATTCACTACTATAGACATAATTCTCTGTGCTTTTTATCTAGGTACAATCTACTGGTGTATTTCCTTTTGAACTTTGATTGGAAGAAATTACAATTTACTCAATCTTTAAGAACAATTGCTGTCAAAATTATTCATCTCTGATAAGCTTCATCTTTCAAAGTGACATGGCGCTTTAGACTATCTTCAGAAGAACATGCTATTTCATTAAAACTCACTGAGTGTTTTCCAGCAATATTCAATTCTGACCGGATCATCATCAGTTTTATCCATGAATCATTTAGTTCTACATTTTCTAAACTTATCAATTTAAACTCTGTGAACACTTACCAGATTTTGAAGACAAAAGAGTGTCGTGGAAGGCACCATCAGGGGTGGAGGTTGCGGAATCACAAGATTAGCTTGCATAGCTCTAATAATTATTAGTTCATCTAATAACGATATTGAATTTTGGATGATTTCGTAAGTTTTGCAAAAGTGCATAGAAACTGACATTGTGGTAAGTCATATTTGAGACAAGTGATTGGTTAAGTTCTAATGATTCATAGCTTGATATATTATGTTTATATTGATAGGTTTGTTTGGCTTTGAATGTGATTTGGTAGTATAAGTTTTGTTATATGGAAAATAATATTAAAAGGCTGTCAAATGGTAAGATTATGTATATAGGCCTTAATATGGATAAATGTTGATTTTGGAAAATGACAAAGAGTTTATAAATGAAATGTTTATTTTGGGAAGTGCATGTGATATGTAAATAGGTGTAAATGGTTATATATATAGGTGTGTGAATTTGAAACTTATGTTTTGGTTCAATTTGATGTGAATATAGGTGAAACATATCAAGGTAATGATGTTGTAACATCTCATTTTTAGTGGTGTTGGAACCAATGGTTTCAAGATCATAATTTCGACAAGTGAGTCAGTAAATATTATTTATTTAATATAGTGTCATATTAAATTTTGTTAGAAATTTTTAACGTTTATTTAGTAAAATAAATAAAAAGGACAAAATCGTGAAAACTACAAAGTGTAATACCTATTGACATAATTGCAAAAAAAATCCCTCAACCTTTGGGGGCTTTTGGATATATGCACCTAACCTCTTTTTTTTTTTCTGAAATCGGCCCCTAACGTAACGGATTTTTCAGACATCAATCCAATTGAAACGGTAACCATCAGCTAACCGTTAGTCAACAGCCGGTCAAAAAAATTGGTCTACGTGGTGTTCCTGTTGACTGATGATGTGGCAAATAATTAAACAAATTTAATAATCAAAAAACAAAAAAAACCCTAAATCCCCAAACCCCCAAATTCAAAACTATTTTCCCAAATTCTAAAATCCCCAGATTGTGAAATCCCTAAATCCCTAACCTTCGAAATCTTTATTGAATTCCTAATAATCTTTAAATCCCTAAATCTTAAAATACCTAAATTGTTAGCATTTCGAAATCTTCTTAAAATCCCTAAAAATTTTACGAATCAAATCATTGAATCCCTAAAACTATTAGGAACGAAAAAGCTTCAACAATCGTGAGAGTTTTCACAACCCAAAATCGAAAGGTAGGTGCTTTCTTATTTGGTTTGTTGGGAAAATAAATTCCATTTTTGGTTTGATTTGTTGGTTATTTGTGATTTACTATTGCAATTTTAGTGCGACGATGTTGGCTTTGTTTTGTCGATTTTTTATGCGATAGTGGTCCCGATGTTGTTGATAAAACTGTTGTAAAAATTGTAGAAGGTTAATTGTGATTTATTATTGCAATTTCAGTGCCAGAATGTAGGGTTTGTTTTGTCAATTTTTTATGCGACAGTGGTCCTAATGATGTTGATTTCTGTTACCCAAGCAAAAAGATGTTAAAATTGTAGACATGTGTTACTCTTTTGTATTGTATTCAAAGAAGTGGTCTCGATGTAGGTAGTGAGTTTTGTTTTATTATTTTTAATGTTTTTGCTTAGAAAAATGTTTGTTTATTCAAAGAAAATTGTTTTTGCTCGTAAAAGATGTTAAAATTGTAGACTTACATTCTTTGCTTTGTTTGTTTTTTTAATGTTTTTGCTTACAATGTGTTATCTTGTTTTTGTAGATGTCATCGGATGATGAATATTATATTATTTTTCATGTGGGTGGGCACTTTGTAAAGGACCCATATGTTAGATATGTAGGTGGGGAATTGATTAGGCTTAAAGAGGACCTAAACACAATATCTTATTTTGAATTATGTAAAATAGTCAAAATTGGGTTAGGGTTTAACACAGTCATGTTAATCTATTTTCATGAGCCTGGTACAGTAGGGTTACAAAATAATCTAAGGGTGATTTATGATGACACTTCCACCATAGCTATGTTGGACTTTTGGGTCGAGTTTAAGGAGATTGAGTTATATGTTGAACATGAGGTTGATAACCCTATAATTGTAGATGAAATTTCTCTGTTGACTACTAGGGAGGGTGATGTTGAAGGGGTAGATGTTCATGGGGAGGGTGAGGATGAAGGGGTAGAATCTGATGGTGAAGGTGATCTAGAAAAGGTAGAATCTGGTGGGGAGGGTGATGTAGGAGAGGTACAACCTGATGGAGAGGGTGTGTGCCGCCATCATTATTGAGGTAGATGAGGATATTGGTATGGAAAGTAGTGGACATATTAGTTTAGGGTCTACTATTGGAAAGGATAATGATAGGGAAGTTGCTACTACTGAATATGCTGGTGATTTTGCAACATTAGATGGAGTGGATAATGTTGCTGATGAATATGTTGGTGATTTTGCAACATTAGATGGAGTGGATAATGTTTCTGATGAATATGCTGGTGATTTTACAACATCAGATGGATGATAATGTTGTTGCCGCACGTAGTGGAGAAATGTGGAGGATGGAAATGAGATCGGGTATGGGACTCGGATGAACATAGAAGCTTGGTTGAGTCCGATGAAGATGAAGAACATGAAGATGGTGAGAGAAGGAGGAGCAAGTTTCCTTATATAATGATAAGTTAAAATTTAGTCTGGGAATGTTGTTTAAGGATGGCAAACAATTTAAGAGTGCAATTCGAAAGTACTACAAAGAATGTAGAAGACAACTAAAGTTTATTAAGAATGAACCGAAAAGGGTTGTTGTGAGGTGCATTGCTTCCCCTAACTGTCCATGGGGAATTAGGGCTAGCTACAGTCCTGTTGCAAAATGCTTGCAAATAAAGACGTTTCAGGATAAGCACCATTGTTCGGTTAGTTTTAAGAACAAAATGGTGACTGCTGCTATGATTGCCCAAAATTTTGAAGTAACTATAAAGGATCATCCTAAGATGAAGCTGAGGGAAATTCAAAGAAGATGTGCTTCGAGATGCATGTAAATGTGACCATTGATCGTTGTTATAGAGCGAAGAAAATAGTTAATGAGAAAATGGTCGGAATCATAAGGAGGAATTTGGCTTGCTATGGGACTATGCTCATGAGTTAAGGTCAAAGATGCCGAAAAGCACAATAAAAATGGTTGTTCAAAGGGTGACATGAGACTCCTTCCACATTTTAAGAGATATTATGTGTGCTTTGATGCACTAAAGAGAGGCCGGAAAGCGGGTGTAGGCCACTCAGAACACCCTTTACCCATATTCTGCGCTTGAGCTGGAAATGCGAGGGCGTTATCATACTTAACTCACATGGTCAAACAACTTTAGGTTATCAAATTTCATTCCAAATTAAAACTTTTCCATTCACATATCTAACATCCTTATAATGGGCCTACGAGGCCTTAAACATACTTTCGAAAGGTTTCTAAACTGTTTTTTTTTTATTCTTTGAAATTGTTTTAATAAGTTGTTTTGAATCATCTATTGTATTAATTTGCTTCATTTTTATTCTTTCAGTTGTACATTTTTCTATTACCTTATTACATAGTTATTTATCTTAAAGTTTTTTTTTATATTCTTCTTTATTTTAAAATTTAAATGATTCATATTTTAAATGTTCATATAAATGTCATATAGATATACATGTTTTATATTAAATTATTTTATTCAATATATATTATTTGTTTCATTTTGTCTTATGTATGTATTATTTATCCATATTTTCATTTAAATTCGTTTATATACATATTTATGTATCCATACATTTTTATCTATTTGTACATATATCATGTCTTTAATGTACCTCATTTTAATTTTTTTTTATTTTTTGCCTATTACAAATATTACCCATTATTTATTTATCTAAAAGCATATATGTTTATATTAAATTATTGTTATTCAGTATATATATTAAGCTTTATGTCATTTTACGTATGTATTTTATTTTAAATCTATCTATGTATATATATATATATTATAAATCTAATTATATTTGTTATTTGTTGCGATTGTAATTAAGACTTCCAACTTATTTATGCAAAATTATTATTATTATTTTTAAATAAATCAAATAAAATACATTTTGATTACTCGAAAGTTTTTCGAAATAAGGTGATATTTGGTGTTTGGAAATCCGAGAAATTGTGCCCTAACGTATTGGGTCGTGGTTTTTTCGTTTGACCAAATAACTTAATACCCTTTTTAATTGCATGATTTGGAAATTACAAGATGATCTCGACTTCGAGGGTTCAAGATGTTGCATCCTAACGTACTGGGTGTAACATTTTGTTCCTTTGAGATGAGCGAATCTTACATTTAAATTTGAGATATCCCAACCCCTTTTTCAAATAAATTGCATTTTTAAAATCTTTTCAAATTTTCGACATAAGGACGTTAATTAATCAATTAGGTACCAATTTTTGGGTGTTACGAGGGCGCTAATCCTTCCTCGTGCGTAACCGACTCCCGAACCCGTTTTCTCGAATTTATTAGACCAAAATCATTGTTTTAATAAATCAAAATGCTTTTTTTTTTATTAAAATGATCAATTTCAAGGTAACCCGATCACACCTCGAAAAAAGATTGGTGGTGACTCCATTTTCGTTTTTAAAGTCAATCCCCGTTTTTAATTAACTTTTAAAAATGGTTTCGACAGCTTGGCGACTCCACTGGGGAGCAATAAGAGAGTCAAGCCGTAAAATTAATTATTTTCTGTCCTTTTGTCTAAATTTGAAAATCAGATTTGAAAAATTATGAGCCTTTTTATTGCATGTTGTTTTAATATTGAAAAGCATGTCTGCATTGCATTGCATGATCGTTGTGGTCACACCCTTTTAAGTGGGAGCGAGAAGCTACTCCTTCGTGAGGTTTTCACCTCCGTGCAGGATAGTGAATCGCTTTCGGGATACATCTGTACCTATGTCTTCGTGAGATTTTCATCTCCGTGCAGCCATAGGGAAATGTATTGTAACACCCCGAACCCGTATCTGACGTCAGACTGGGGTTAAAGGCGTTACCGGACGGATCGGAAACTTTAACAGACAATTTCATAAGATCGTACATCAATTACAATCATAGTATCCCTTAAGTAGGTTATCGAAACCTTAAGCATGCTCAGGAATAGGGTCGGGACTAAACTGGAACACATACAGAAATTCTCGAAAATTTAAAATTTTTCTAAGTTTCAGGGCTTACACGCCCGTGTGGGAAGGCCGTGTGCCTTCCACGGCTAATGGACACACCCGTGTGTCCTCCCCGTGGACTATCCTGACAATACTCCCACGGCCACCAAGCACGCCCGTATGCCTTGGCCGTGGACTATCCTGACTTGGCCCCCACGGCCACAAAGCACGCCCGTGTACCCTGACCGTGGTCGATCCTGTCAAAACCAACACGGTTATCCAACACCCCCGTGCCAAGGCCGTATACTATTAGGCCATATACTGATTTGCTCACACGGTCACTAGGCACGCCCGTGTGCCATGGCCGTGTGACATTATAGGTCATATACAAGACCAAAATGTCACACAAAAGGGTCATACCTACAAGCAACCTTTATCATTACAAATCATGCATCTAAGGCAACCAAAAACATACCAATTCCAACATGACAAAGTCCAATACTAAAATTCATTTCATCACAAGCATGAGTCATTCATTTGCATATTCAAAACTTGGTCATTTAATATATCATCTAACCATGCCAAAACACACTTCACATATCACATTCATTTGAGCAATTTACCAAAACATATCAAACCAACTCACATAGCTTAGCTCATATAACACCCTTATACCAAGTACTAGCCTATACATGCCATATCTTGCTATATACATTTTCAAAGTGTACCAAAATGAGTTTAGTAGTGTGATGACGATCCGTGACGGTCCCGAGCCTTCAGTAGCTTTAACGACCTATAAACAGAGAAAATCACACACAGAGTAAGCTTTCCAAAAGCTTAGTAAGTCATATACAAATAAACATAACATGAAAGACATATATGTGCACATAAATACATTGGTCCATTTAAAGGTCTTATCAAACAGTCACATAATGCTTTAATTCATGTACTTGGCCATATTTGCCACATTCATCAACTCAAAAGTCTTACGAATACAAAGCTCTTTCATGCTTATCTTCGCATATCGTATTGTTATCCCAATACACATACTCATCAAAGTAAGATCATGTCGATACTTACCTTATTTACACACTTGGTGTATAATCAACGTACCTGAAATGGATTCTCTGTTTACAAAGCCATTCAGATTACAGATTTGCCCGTTGAACCGTAAAGAATCTAATAAAATACTCAGAAAGCTTGGAATGGTCATACAATGCCAACGTCTCAGACGAGGTCTTACATGCACTCAGACATTGATGCCGCTGTCCCAGACAGGGTCTTACACGTATCAATACGATGCCGGTGTCCCGGACATGGTCTTACAAGTAAAGCTTATATCGATGCCAACGTTCCAGACGTGGTCTTACACATAAAACTTATATCGATGCCAACGTCCCAGACGAGGTCTTACACGAAGTCTCAAATCAATGCCAACGTCCCGGGCGTGGTCTTACATGATAAAATGCGAGCGGATACCTATGTCATGACATAGCTAATCCTATCTATTCCTAGGTTCGTACGGAACTTCTCGGACTTAGTCACTATATCGAACTTATCTCGGAGTTCACATGCATAACCTCTCATAAGCATTCATCATCAACATTTGTCATATAAACAAATATAATTGCATACATATACGTTTATTTGCATAGTGACTTACCTCGGATTCGATTTTACGAAAATAGAAACGGCTACTCGTTTACTTTCGCTTTCTCGCGATCTAAGTCCGTTTTCCTCGGTTCTTGATCTAAACAAATTCAGAATTAACTCTTTTATTCACTAATTCATTCAATTCTATCCAAAGACACACAATTAAGGTAATTTGCAAATTAGCCCTCATAATTGCACAATTTATCAATTTAATCCATTTTTCACAAAACATCAAATTCACATAATTTGTTCACACCCACGCATAACCGAATCTCCCTAGGAACTATATAAGTCCATATTTTTCATCAAATTCCCAAATTAGTCCTTTAAAATAATCTTTTCTCAATTTAGCCCTAATTAGCTAAATTCATCAAAAATTCAAGAACAAAATTTGTTTATCTAGCTCAAATCTTTCATTTATCAACTAAACTCATTTCAAAAATCAACATATTAATAATGGCATCTCACACAAACATCATCAATACTCAAAATTGAGACATGGGTTTTGTAGCTCTTGAAGCAACGATTACAAAAACGTAGAAATTATCAAAAACCGAAGTCAAAACTCACCTTAATTTGGCTTGCAAGTAGCCGAATATGCAAAGCTTCAATCTTTTCTTTTCTTTTGTGTTTTTCGGCAAGAACAATGATAAAATAAAGCCACTACACTTGTTTCTTTTATTATATTATAACCTTTTAATATAAAAATATAAATTTTAACTTATAAAATTTATATATATAAAACACATATATATATATAATCATTTCATTACCTAATGCCATCCACTAACTTTTAAAAAAAAAATGGTTTAATTGTCATATAAGACCTCCACCTTTACAAAGCCACAACACATTGATGCTTTAACAAATAACATACAACTTTCACATTTAATGCAATTTAATCATTTTCTCAAATTAAACACATGAACAGACAAATTAGCTTACGGAAATTTACCACATGCTTAATCACTTATCAACGGTACAAAAAATAATATTAAAATATTATTCAGACTCAGATTTGTGGTTCCGAAACCACTGTTCCGACTAAAGTATAAACCGGACTGTTACATGTATTCCCCTGAACTGAACTCGATCCATATAAGCCTATAATGGGTGAGGATTGAGGAATCTGCTGGTTCAGGTACCCTCCCTCTAGAACTAAGCCACATATAGTGATCCTTAAGAGCCAACCCTAGATAGAGTTATATTGAACCATAGTAATTACCCAGATAGGTGCCCTATTTTGTTATTTCTCTTGTGCTAACGTGTTCTCTTTTGTTTTGATTGCATTGCATCCACATCATAAAAAAGAGGTGCTGATTCAAATTCGATTACTAATTAGAAGAGTTTGTCATGAGAAAATAGATTTCTGGATAACGTAGATTATAATACGGTCGTCCAAATATGGTTCAAGTAAACACAGCGAGAGAAGGCTGATAGTCTGTGAAGGAATACAAGACTTTATTGCCCAAGGATTCAAGCTGACAAAGACTATTCAAGAATCACCACGTCTCGGCTTTCTTGAAGAGGCTAACGAGCATTATGAAAATAAGTGAGCAGTGAGTCGCGGTCTAGATCAAGCAAAAAGGAGCTAATGGAGGCATCTATTAGAAGTTTGCAAGATTTGACCTTTGCGAAGAAGGGGACTGATGTTTTTGCTTGGAATATGAGGGCAAGACCGCATATGTAATCCGTTTTATGTAAAGAAATTTGCTTTCTAGAAAAAAATTTCTAATGGAATTGAATTCAGAATCAACGCATCTCTTTCTTTTGCATTCATTCCATGCATTTGTATTACATCACATCAGGTGCATTTAAGTCCATAGAGAGAGCCTAATTAGTTGAAATTATAACAGAGAGAGAAAGAGGAAAGGAAAAATCTAGAAACTGAGCACCACTACGATACACGTGCCAAAACAAAGAAAATGGATCAAAGACTTGAACAATTTCAGCGGGACATGCAAGAGCAAATGGCAAAGCTCCAACAAGAAATGAGAGACCAAATGTTGGAAGCTCAAAGGAACATGATGGCTCAAATGGCTCAGATGCTAAACGGGGCAATGGACAAAGGAAAAGGTCCCATGGCTATTACTGGAGAAGAGAGCGAAGGCATTCCTCTGGGTTTTACCCCACCACATGCGCCAGTACAGCCTGAAGAGTATCCCCAAAGGCCATCTGTCACGATTAGGCCTCAACAGGGGCAAGCTGATCCCAGACCGCCCATGAACTTCCAAGTGGGCTCAGGATCCAACCTTGGAGATAACCCTGCTAATCCCGTTATCCCTGATTTGGATATAGTAGAGAGGGAGGGGACAAGAACTGAATCCTCGAGGCAGTTAGAGGATCGTTGTAGATGGTTGGAGGAAAAGTTCAAGGCTTTGGAGAATGCCGATCATCACCATGGTATTGACGCAAAAGACTTGAGTTTGCTTCCAGATTTGATGCTTCCTCATAAATTTAAGATGCCAGAATTTGAGAAGTACAATGGGACTAGCTGCCATAAGGCCCACATCACTATGTTCTGTAGACAGATGACTGGTTACGTGAACAATGATCAACTTTTAATTCATTGTTTCCAAGACAGTTTAGTGGGGGCAGCATCTAGGTGGTACAATCAACTCAGTCGTGCTAGGATTAATTCCTGGAGAGACCTAGCCCAAGCCTTCATGAATCAATACAATTATGTCACAGACATGACGCCTGATAGAATCATGTTGCAAAACATGGAAAAGAAATCGAATGAAAGCTTCAGGCAATACGCGCAAAGATGGAGGGAAGTTGCCATGCAAGTTCAACCACCTCTCCTAGAGAAAGAAACCACCATGTTGTTTATTAACACTTTGAATGCACCATTTATCACTCATATGATAGGAAGCACCACCAAGAGCTTTACGGATATAGTGATGGCAGGAGAGATGATTGAAAATGCCATAAGGGGTGGCAAGATTGAAGCGGAGGAAACTACTAGGAGGTCTACTCCTAGGAAAAAGGATAATGAGGTGAATAATATGAGTATATACAACCAAGAGTACTCGAAGGCAATCATTGTTAGCCAGCCAAAGGTAGTTACGGCTGGGCAACAAGGGTCGACCAAACAAGAATCAAATGCAAGGCCAAATACAGAAAAGCTCCAGTTCACACCCATCCCGATGACATATAAGGAGTTGTATCAAAATCTTTTTGATGTACATGCGGTGTCTCTGTCCTACTCGGAACCTGTGCAACCTCCGTTCCCAAAATGGTACAATGAGAATGCCCAATGTGAGTACCACGCGGGAATAACGAGTCACTCAATTGAAAACTGTACTACGTTTAAAAAGTTGGTCGAAAGGTTCATCAAAATGGGAATTGTGAAGTTCGACGATTCATCAGAACCTGATCACTTTGACTAGGCAGTAAATGCAATAATTGAAGGAGGATACAAGAAAGTTGCGACTCCTTGAAGAAATCAAAAGCGAAGAGGGAATCTAGGAACGAGGTTTCCAAGCTCTTGTGTACTTGGGAGTGTTTTGAATAATGGGACTGTGGAAGAGATCCCTGTATTTTTAGAGCTAATCTAGAGTAATATTCAAAACACGCTTGTTACCTTAAGCCTAGAGGCAATAAGAATCCTTTTGTGAAATAGGCTCGTGTCTGAAATTTTTATTTCAATAAAATGCATCTTTTTGAACAAATATTCTTTTATTCTTTCCATAAATAGATTCTTTTATTTTTGGACTTTCTTTCAAATATTCTTTATTCATTCATGATCATACAAATAATCATTCTTTGAATCATTTATTCTTTGGAATCTTCCTTCGAACCTACAATAGGTCTCCAGATATCAATGATGTCAGCAACGCCGCTACTGACTTAGAGTCTTCTTTCGAGTAAAATATGTTTTTAGAGGGATCTCAGGACTTTGAAGATGATAGAGATTGTAACCTATCTTCTGATTTGTTGATGATGGTAGAACATGATGAAAAATAGATCCTACCTTATATAGGGTTAATGGGCATTGCGAGCCTAGGAAAGTGGTGAAGATCGAAGCCTAGCTCACCACAGAGATAAGGCGATACGTCATTGAGTTATTTTCAAGAATTTAAAGATGTTTTTGCATGATCATATCAAGACATGCCTGGGCTACTAAGACATGGGCTAAACATGAGGGTCAAGTATTGTTGGTCTACCATGGAAGGGGATCGCATCAGTTATACCGCAAATTCTAAATTGAAGAAGACAAGACTTATGTGACTTTTCCATTTTCTTCACAGACTTTTCTATATGTGGGGCACGGATGTTATGAGGCTGATCTCGTCAAAAGCTTTTAGTCGATATCGATTCATCTTCGTGGTCATCGTTTACTTCACTAAGAGGATGGAAGTAGCTTCATATGCCAATGTTACAAGGTCGATAGTCATCAAGTTCTAAAAAAAAAGAAAAGAAAGAAAGGATCATGTTTAGTAATGCATAACTATACAATGTCAAAGTTTACAATTTGTTCAAAGATCAGGCAGTATATCACAGTGCAGCAAATGTTGCCAAAAGAAAAAATACAAAAAGAAAAAACAAAATAAGGATTGTAGGAAAGATGACCGAGACTTGTAAAGATTGGCATAAAGGAGTTACCATTTATCTTCTATGAATATCGAATGTCATCTAGAACCTTTGCCGGGGCGATATCTTACCCATTGGTTTATGGAATGGAAGTATTTTTACTAGTTGAACTTAATAGAAGAAAAGGTTAAAATTTATCCATCACGGTCAGATGATGCAAGCTTACGATAAAGAGGTTCATCCTAGAGAATTCCACGAGGAGAACTTGATCTTTCTTTTACAAAAGGATTTCAGAGAAAAGCAGATGCCAAACTGGGAAAGACCTTTATGTTGTAGAGAAGGCCTGATCGACGAATTCAGGTTGAGACAGGAAGTATTTTACCTAAAAAGGAAAAGTCCAAGGTGAATACCCACAAAGGGCGCCTTGAGATCTATTTCAAAAAAAAAGGAAAAAGAGGAGAGGCCAAGGCGAAAACCCGCAAAGGGCACTTTGAGACCAAAGGGGTTTTGAGCCGAAAACCTAAAAAGGGCGGCTCAAATTTTGATCAAAGATAGGGCATGTGGTAGTCTCGCTATGCCTAAATTAACAATGAAGAAATATGCTGCGTCTTGGGGCATTGACAAAGTACTCCAGACCTTCTAAACACGTATTGAGCTCAAAATGGTCCTTAAAAAGTTTGTACAGAGAAGCTCATGCTGCGATATCTGGGGCACCTAGCTTCTATCTTACCCATTTTGAATTTGTTATCTTTGATTACTTTATTCTTTTCAAAGATACACCCCAATAATTTTTTTTTTATGGCCTTGGCTATTTTTACTTTATTCTTTTCAAGATGCACCTCAGCCAATTCTTTTGGCTTGGTTAACTTTGATTAACTTATTTGTTTCGAGCTATGCTCCTGATTAATTTCTTTCTTGTCCATTGTTGTGATCTTTTTCAAGCATTTTATATTGAAATAACGATTAATGGACTAATAATACTTTCATAAAAGGAGTTTTGCATATTACTCTGGAAGTTTCTAAATAATACGAGAATCTGAAACAGGACTATTGTTTAGAACTCACCAAGCCTAAGGGTTGGAAACATTGAAAGATGATAAGACATTTTGTCAGTGATAACATCTCGACAAATGACGAGCAATGTCAACCCAAGTGTAAAAGGGGATCATTCTCGGGAAAAGAAAAGTGATACCCTGCATTCATGCAAATTTCAAGCACATACATCTAGTCATTACACCCAGGGAATGGTGTGACAGATCAAATTGATTAAAGATGATACAAATTATATACCTCTGAGTGGTAACAGATTGGATGGAAAAATCAAATGTTATTCTCCTAAAGTTGCAGTGGGAGGTACAAACTTTATGTCCCAAAAGGTACAGTGGAAGGGACTTTTAAATTAAAGTGGGGCAAACTTGTTGAGCAGAATATGATTGTTTCTTTGGTTTTTCTGTCAAAGATACCAGCTGAACGAGAAAGCATGGTAATGCATCAGTGATAGAACCTTGATGAATTATGAGCAATGACAACCCAAACATTAAATAGGGACCATTCTCACACTTCCAATTAGGAGCATTTGATTCATTCCGATCATTGTATCCTAATCGTTGTACAAAAAAAAAAGATCATTCTCATGACATTCTGCATTCATGCAAATTGTCATCCTTAATATCATTTAGTTAGGAGCATTAGATTCATTTCGATCATTGCATCCTAATCATTATACATTGAAAATGGGATCATTCTCATGACATTCTGCATTCATGCAAATGTCGTCCATAATATATTTAGTTAGGAACATTAGATTCATTCCGATTATAGCATCCTAATCATTTGGCATAAACATAAGTCTACAGGATATGTCCCCCAGAGGACGATGTAGCAACATCGATGAATTCACCAGTCCTATCTTCCTGATCAGCAGTGGAATGGGTCAAAGATTGTAAATCTTGTCACCCTAAGCAGTAGTGGGACGAGATCGAACGACAAATCTTATCTTCCTGAAGTTGCAGTGAAGCAGATTGAAGCCACCAACCTTATCTCTCTGAAGTTGCAGTGGAGCAGGTTGAAGTCACAAGTTTTATCTCCCTGAAGTTGCAGTGGAACAGACTAAAGACAGTTAATCCCATCTCCCTGAAGTTGCAGTGGAGCGGATTAAAATGATGAATCCTATACCTCTAAAGTTGCAGTAGGTCGGATTGAATTTACCATAGAAGATCTTATCTCCACTGAGTAGGAGTGGGGCAGATCAAAGACAGCAAGTCTTATCTCCATGTATTGACAATGGAGCAGACTGAAGAAATTAGATCTTATCTCCACTGAGCAGGAGTGGAACAGATCGAATTTTAACAAGTCTTATCTCCATGTATTGGCAATGGAGCGGATCAAGAAATCGATTTTTATCTCCACCGGCGAGTGTGGAGCAGATCGAATTTGAGCAAGTCTTATCTCCATGTATTGGCAATGGAGCAGACTGAAGAGATCAGATCTTATCTCCACTGAGTAGGAGTGGAGCAGATCGAATTTGAGAAAGTCTTATCTCCATGTATTGGCAATGGAGCAGACTAAAGATAACAGATCTTATCTCCACTGAGCAGGAGTGGGGCAGATCGAAGACAGCAAGTCTTATCTCCATGTATTGGCAATGGAGCAGACTGAAGATAACAGATCTTATCTCCACTGAGCAGGAGTAGGGCAGATCAAAAACAGCAAGTCTTATCTCCATGTATCGACAATGAAGCAGACTGAAGATAGCAGATCTTATCTCCAATAAGAAGCAGTGGAGCAAATTGAAGACAACAGATCTGGCATTCCTGAAGTTGCAGGAAGCAGATCGAAGACATCAGATCTTGTCTCTCTGAGCTTGTAGTGGAGCAGACCAAAGATAGCAGATCTGACATTCCTAAAGTTGCAGTGAAGCAAATTGAAGCCGAATTGCAGATGGGATGGAAGTTATTTGAAGAAAGCAAGGACCAAGAAGTCAAGACTCGGCAAAATCGGGCAAAATCGGTCCTTTTATAATCTTTGCTCCATTCTCGTTACACGACAATGAGCAAAGAGGGGCAGCTGTAATAGGCCCAATTTGCCTGGGCCGTGTAAATAAAACAAACCAGAATGAAAATAGGAAAAATAAATAATAATAAGCCAAATGTCCAGTTTTAAAGTCCAGATTACAAAGGCCCAAATGCCACTCATGGCCCAATATCAAACAAAGCAGACTACCCAGACTAATAGCCCCATTACCCAATTAGACCCACTAACCCAAAACCTACGGGGCCCAAAATGGCCCAGTGCCCAAACTGTTTCAGCTAGAGGAAACCCCAAATCCTAGGGTTTCCTTCCTCGCGCCGTAAGCAGCACCAGCCTCCCCTCGTCAAGCCGCGATCCACGCGCGCCGCAGCCGCCTTCATCGCCGGAAATCATGCCCCTATCACCGCTACACATACCTGCAAAACAAGGAAGGAGCGTCGACAGTAGCAGCAAAAATAGGGTTTTATATTTATTTTGATTCATTTTTGGGGTTATAAAAACCCCCAAATCTGTAAAAATAAGGGGAGGAGGATACAAAAAAAAAACAATATCAAGAAAAATAAAAAGAATCAGCAAAAAAGAGGTTTTCATTTTTTTTTACGATTCTGTTCTTCTATTTTTAAAATTTATTTTTCTTCTTTTTCTAATATATAACAGTCCTAAAATATAGTATAAGAAAAAAGAAAAAAAATTACCTTTTTCGGGGTTCGGCCGCCATGCATGGTGGCGCCGGCGGCGGAGGGCGGCGGCGCCGACGCCAGAATACTTGCCGGATTCTGGGCTTGAGGGCAGAGGCTTGAGAGAAAAAGGAAAATCCCTTTTGTTTTTTTTTTTTTAAAAAAGCTACTGCAAGAATGAAAAAAAAAATCAGAAATGTCCCTTTTATATAAAACAAAAACGGCGCCGTTTGAGTGGGTAGAGGATCCACGCGTCGACCCGGTTTGTGGCCTGGATCTGCGCCTTTCTACCTTAAAGGGTTTATTTTCGCATTAAGTCCCTCCATTCTATATTGTGATGCGATTAAGCCTTATTTCAATTTCTTTACATTTTAATTTTGTCCTGAGATTTACTTTTTGTTTCAAATTAGTTCTAGTTTAAACGCTTCGTTTTGGAATCTGGTTTAATTTCGCCTTTAGTTCTTTCTAGTTTGTGCGTATTTTATTTTGATCCTTAACCTTATTTCAATAATTTTTTTCATTTTTAAATCGTCCTTTTATTTTTATTTTTATTTCAATTGAGTATAGTTTCTATTTTTTTTTTATTCTTTGAAATTGTTTTAATAGGTTGTTTTGAATCATCTATTGTATTAATTTGTTTCATTTTTATTCTTTCAGTTGTACATTTTTCTATTACCTTATTACATAGTTATTTATCTTAAAGTTTTTTTTTATATACTTCTTTATTTTAAAATTTAAATGATTCATATTTTAAATGTTCATATAAATGTCATATAGATATACATGTTTTATATTAAATTATTTTATTCAATATATATTATTTGTTTCATTTTGTCTTATGTATGTATTATTTCTCCATATTTTCATTTAAATTCGTTTATATACATATTTATGTATCCATACATTTTTATCTATTTGTACATATATCATGTCTTTAATGTACCTCATTTTAATTTTTTTTTTAGTTTTTGCCTATTACAAATATTACCCATTATTTATTTATCTAAAAGCATATATGTTTATATTAAATTATTGTTATTCAATATATATATATATTAAGCTTTATGTCATTTTAAGTATGTATTTTATTTTAAATCTATCTATGTGTATATATATATATATTATAAATCTAATTATATTTGTTTATTTGTTGCGATTGTAATTAAGACTTCCAACTTATTTATGCAAAATTCTTATTATTATTATTAAATAAATCAAATAAAATACATTTTGATTACTCGAAAGTTTTTCGAAATAAGGTGATATTTGGTGTTTAGAAATCCGAGAAATTGTGCCCTAACGTATTGGGTCGTGGTTTTTTCGTTTGACCAAATAACTTAATACCCTTTTTAATTGCATGATTTAGAAATTACAAGATGATCTCGACTTCGAGGGTTCAAGATGTTGCATCCTAACGTACTGGGTGTAACATTTTGTTCCTTTGAGATGAGCGAATCTTACATTTAAATTTGAGATATCCCAACCCCTTTTTCAAATAAATTGCATTTTTAAAATCTTTTCAAATTTTCGACATAAGGACGTTAAGTAATCAATTAAGTACCAATTTTTGGGCGTTACGAGGGCGCTAATCCTTCCTCGTGCGTAACCGACTCCCGAACCCGTTTTCTCGAATTTATTAGACCAAAATCATTGTTTTAATAAATCAAAATGCTTTTTTTTTATTAAAATGATCAATTTCAAGGTGACCCGATCACACCTCGAAAAAAGATTGGTGGCGACTCTATTTTCGTTTTTAAAGTCGATCCCCGTTTTTAATTAACTTTTAAAAATGGTTTCGACAGCTAGGAATCGACAATCAAGTTCGCCATAAACAGAACCAAATGATCTTACAATATATATATACATTTTGTTTGGTGAAATAATGAATCTAGTTGATTCAACACAAGTACAATATTTCAAAATTAGGTCTTAGATTTTATTTTATTTTATTTTATTTTTTATTATAAATTATTATTAAAAGATAAACAAAACTGCCCTCAAAGTTGCAACAAGGTAGGAAGGCAGGGTGTGGGTGCAAAGAACTGGTCAAAGCAAAAATGAAAAAAAAATTATGGATGGATGGAATTAAAGGATAATATTAAGGATTGATGTTTGATGCATTGTATCTTTTAGGTAATAATTATAATTATAGATATTACTAATTTAGGGGTAAACTTAGAAATTTTTTTAGTGGGTCAGAATTGACTTATAAATTTTTGAGAGGTCAATATATAATTTTATCATTTATTAATTTATAATTTCATCAATTTTAAAGGAACTATTTTTTTTTCTTTTTAGGAGCCAAAGTTTAATTTTACCTTTATTAACTTAAAATTTCATTATGCATAAAGAGACTAAATTGCATAATTTTCATTTTGGGAAGGGGGCAAGACCCCTGTTTACTCTCATAAATTTACCCCTATTTGTATTCCCGTGTGATACACGGATCTATTGTACATATTCAATTTATAATATTTTTATAATATTAGTTTTTATTTAAAATTTTAAATGAATTTCTTAAAAAATTCATTAGTAAACTGAGAAATTAATGTAATTACAAAATAGTTTTAAAAATATTAAACTAAATTAGAATTAGTTATATTAATGTTATTTAATTTAAAAAATAAGTAATATTTAAATAATACAAAAAAATCATAGTTTGAATATTAATATTAATATATTATAATTTAAATAATATTATTAATAATTTCTTACATGTTGTTTATTATATATATATATTTAAATTAAATTATTTTAATGTTAATATTTATCTTTATTTTACTCTAATCAATAAATGTAATTAACTCTTATTATATTTGAAAAATATAAATTTAATTTGATAAATGTTAAAACTATATTTTAATATTTATTAATTTTAATATTATAAAATTAAAAGTTAATTTAATTAAGTGAAATCTTGATCTTAATATTAATATTATACCTATTAATTATGAAAGAGTGGTCAATACTCTAGAAGGCTTTGACTTATCGTCAAACTGGTAGTTGGGGGAGTGTAGAACCTACCATTTTGCTTGATTGTTATCGGTTGAACCATTTTTTGTTTTATCTTCCACAAATACGCGGTTACTAGGTGCTTTGACTCACATTACTATATAAACAATACCATATATTTAAATGATTGACCGGTAATATAAGTTAAAAAACATTGATTTAATATAATCAATAAAAATATTAAATAAAAACTAATATTATAAAAATATTATAAATTGAATATGTACAATAGATCCGTGTATCACAAGGGAATACAAATTAGAAAATTTGGGGCTTGATAACGGAAGGATTTGATTGATATAACATCGACAGTTTGGGGATATAATTAGAAAGTTTTGAAGTTTGAAAACTAATTTACAATGAGAGTCATAGTTTGGGATGTTTGGTGCAATTAACTCAAAATTTAAACTATAACATTATAATTTAATTTTCTAACTGTTGTAGATAAAATTTAAACAGTACTCAAAATTTTAGGTGTTGAGTTCTTTATTAAATTTTTAAAAATATATATCGTAATTTGTAACTGATTATTAGAAAGAAAATCGAAAATTGTAAAGCTTTGAGAGTGACTTCACAAGTTTTTAGGGATATTTTTTGAGAAAATTAATCTTATAGATTTGAAGAAGAGGCTTTAGGCTTCGCTTTGGTGATTTTGGGTTGACAATCTGACGCCGGAGAAGACGTTAAATGATCACATCATCAATGGTGAGAAGCAATGACCACAAGTAAGGAGAAGAAAAGAGAAGAGAGGATAAGGAAACATTAGAAAATAGGGAGAAAAAGAATCGTCCCTCATCGTCGTTCATTGACAAGACAACACCCACCAACGATGATTCAAAGGAGAAGCGACGACATCTTTAAGGGAGGTGGTGGTAAGGGAAAAAAATTGAAAAAAGAAATGAGAGCATTCCGTTAAATTTAACGGTGGAATGATGGTTAACTTCTCTAATGACGGTAACAATCTAATTTTAGAGTTATTAATGAGATAATTAACCATCACAAAATTATTTAGTATTATTAATTTGAAATTTATTTGACGTAAGAAAATATTGTATACTATTTTAGTATCTGATAAATAAATAATATTGCATAAATTAAGCCACCATCTTAAACATATAGAATTAGAATATTGGAGTCTTTCAGTGAAGTAGTAATATATAATTGACACGTATGAAGCAAATGTCCAAAATATTAGTGCAGGATGAACCCCAGCTAACAAATTTATTCAAGTTTGACATTGAAGACTCAACCAACAAAAATTTAAGTCATAAAGTTGGAAGTCCATTTCTATTTATTGAATTTGCCTGCGTCACCATTTCGAGAAGCAAAATGAATTCAATAATAATAAGTCAAATCTCTATTGTTCGTTACGACCAAAGTATTATATTATTTAAATCCCTCAACTTAGTTTAAAATATGAATTTTGTTGAGGATGTTTGGTCTGGTTTAGGGAGTTGATAGATACTTTAATGGTGGAACTATTGTATTTGGAGTAGACTTCATCATGGGTTTAACTATTTAATTTGGTTCGAAGGTTCGTTCGAAAAGTGGAAGGGTTTTTAGTAAAAACATAGGTTTTGGTAATAAAAAAAAAGAGGTCTGTTTTCTAAACAGGCTAGGTATTAGGTAAGCTTTTTTATTCTGGGCTCAGCCCAACCCGAATTTGTAAAAAAAAAATTGTTGTTGTGTTTTGCTGTTGTTTCTATTGTTTTGCCGTTGTGTTTTGTTGTTGTTTTGTTATCATTTTACTATTATATTGTCACTATTTTTTTGTTGTTGTTGTTTGAATTGTATAATTATTATTTTATTGTAAATTTTGCTATTATTTTAGAGAAATTTGCTTGTTAAGTTACACCTAGACCTGTTCGTGGGCCGAGCCACCCGGCCCGGTCCGAAGGCCCTCATGAAAAGTGGGAGGGTTGGGGCAAAAATATAGGCTCAAAAAATGAGTTTAGACAAAAAAAATAAGACATGTTTAAAAAATGGACCGGGCCTCGAGTCAGACATTTTTGGCCTGGGCTCGACCCGATCCGAATTCAGAAAAGGACAAAAAAATCTGTTTTTTTTTCTTTCTATTTTAATGTTATTTTCTTGTTGTTTTCTCCCTATTTTACTACCATTTCACTATATTTATGTTGTTATTGTTTGAATATTGTATAACACTTGTTTTATTGTTATTTTGTTTCACTATATTTAAATTGCATCTATCTTTGTGTTATTTAAGTATACATATTTTTTAAAATTTATTTTCAATTTGTTAGGAATATTTATTTTAATATTTTTAGTATTTCTATGTATTATATATATATATATATATATATATATATTATATAAAAAAAATTAATATAGGCGGGTCGGGCCAAGCTAGGGTTTTAGCATTTTTATCCAGACTGGACTTAGGAAAAATTGTAGGCTCATTTTTTAGCTTAGTCAGGCTCGGGCTTAGCAAATGGGCCTAATATTTTGGTTGGGCCCAGCCCATGAACACATTTAGTTACACCTATTTTAGTGTTATTTTAAGTATACTTTTTTTTTTAAATTTATTTTCAAATTGTTGGGAAACATTTATTTTAATGTTTTTAGTGTATTTAATGTATTAAATTTATTAAATTTGTTTTAATATAAAAATAACATTATAAAAAAATTAATATGGGCAGGTTTAGCCGGGCTCAGGTTTTAGCATTTTTTATCTGGGTCGATTTGGGCAAAATATTAAGCCCATTTTTCGGGTTGGGCCAGGCCCGAGCCTAAAATTCTATTGAGACTCGGTCCAAACCCGACCCGGCCCATGATCACCTCTAATTTAGAGTGTCTATTGAGACTCGGTCCAAACCCGACCCGGCCCATGATCACCTCTAATTTAGAGTGTCTGTATTTAGTTTTATCTTTTGACTTCGCAAAAAATCTCAAGGGGTTCACGAAGTGGGACCACCTCACCCACCAAAGAAATGTTCACATTTGACCTTGATGAGATTCGAACCCATGTCCTTATACAACTTACCCACTAATACTATATAAGGGCATGGGTTTGAACCTCATTGAGGCCAAATGCTCACATTTCATTGGTGGGTAAATCGTTCCCACTTCGTGAACCTGTTAAGGCTCTTCACGAAGTTGAGAGACAAAACTTGAGGATAAAATCGAACACAAACACCCAAACACAATACCTCCATCGTAAAGAGACCCATCAGTTCCCCGAACGATACTTCAAAACTTCTCTCAAGGTGAAACCAACATTTCCTCAACAAATATGATTATCAATAACACTAAGTTTTAAATTTAAAGTACTTAAATTATTTACTGGAATATTCAAATATATTAAAATTCTATTAAAATGTAAGTTAATTCGAATATATCATCTCTGGCTAGCTTTGGAAAAGATATTTTAAATATTAATCAAACGAAATTTGAAGGGTAATTTGAGATTCTGACATAGTATTTTCACATTTGGATTTCAAAAATTACATTTTATTCATAAATTTATATTTTCAATGGTGTCAAGATTTTGAAGTATAAAAATAATTTTAATATCACATCTTCTTTAGGTAATGTTACATTTGTTCCGACATTTTCAACAATTTTACTTCTGTTTTTAATGACTTTAGTTCATTTTACTTAAATCAAAACGAAATAATAATAACTAATTAAGTAAATTATCCAATTCTTTGATATATTCTTTACTAGCATTTTAACTATATTTATATTAATTGGTGAAAATTAACATTTAATTCTTATATTACATTTAATAATAAAAATAAATTCTATGAAGATAATTTAATAAAATGTGCATTTTAAGTTATCTTACATTTCGTCAATCAAATAACAAAAGTTTACATTCTAGCTAAATGAACCAAATAAGATAATATAACATACTCAATAATATACTAAGTAAGCTTTCACTCCGATAATCTTATCATCAGAGATAACCTTAAATACCGTAAACCAACTTATTATTTCCTTTTTAGAAAAATTTTGTTAAATTATATCTATTTTAAAACTTAATAAAACAAAAGGTATTAAAATATTACAAATTAAATTGGAAAATAAACTCTCTCTTTTTATAAATGAAAGAAATAATAGGGAGGGACTGGCATTATTTGAAATATACTTGAAGTTACTATAATTGCATGAGTTTCACTTTTCTATTTTGCTCTATTTGTAAAGCTGCTATGAAAATGAACTTTATTAATTTACTAGTCCTTCGTCTTACTTTTTACATTATATTCTAAGAAAAAAAATTATTTTAGACCTAATCACACAAAATTAAAATATTAAGGGACTTGAATTGCAAAATAGAAGTGTGTGAAGACCCAAATTCTTTAAAACAACCTAAGCTACAAGTGAAATCACATGTCATAATTGTAATCCCCAGGGACTTCATTTTGTATTAGTAGTATAAACTTTTACTTTTTAATGCTTTTGTAATTTTCTTCTCACAGTCCATCAAAATTAGGACTTCACTGAAGGTAGATACTAATAGGAATTACGTAACAACTGTAGGCATTTAACATGGGGATACTTTTTATATATTAATGATTGTGGTAGGTGCGCTTCTCTATATTTTTATTCAGCATGATTTAATTTCTCTTTTGTTATAATTTCTTTAATTAGTTTAAATAATTAATACCATTAAATCGTTTTAGTTAAACGTTGATGTGGGTTTTTCTTAAAAATACAAAATTTAACTCGTTATGATAAAATATTTTTTAAATGGTATTCTTAAGAAAAAATTATACAAATATTTTAATTAAAATAATTAACAATATTAATTATTTAAATTAACTAATTACTTTATAAAAATAAAGGAATCAAATAATGTCAGAAATTAAAATATAGTGATTAAACCTTAATAATTAATTTAATATATACTAAAATGTTTTTTTTTGTGATATTTTAGTGTTTTTTTATTTTCCATGTTTTAATTTATACCATAATTTTATATAGTTTTGTGACAATAGGTCAACTTTATCTGTAAATTTATTTATTTAAGAATTGAATGACATATATAGCATAAATTAATAAATAAGTATTTATATTTATTTATTTATTTATAAATAAGTATTTATTTATTTTCCATGTGGCATAAGTAAAAAGAATTCAACAATCAAAATCAAAGGAGTTGAAAACAATTATACCAATTTTGATTTTAATGTGAAAGAATATTTTTAAAAATTGGTATAATTTTTTTAAAAAATTATTTTAATTTAAATATTTTTAAATGAATTCTTCGTAACTTTTAATTTTAAATTAAAATTGAATTACCCTTTATTTTTTGTTAATTGGTAACTAAGAAATTCAACTTCTTTTATGGTTGTTAGCTTACATTGGAACTTTTTTGCTTAATATTTCCGGGTTTTTGTTTCATTTATAAAAGAAGTCGGATGTGATGCATTTTTATTGGTTTAGTTCATGTTGTTGGTTTTGCACCGGTATCGATGACGGATGGGAGTGATGGAGGAGTTGAGTCCTAATGGTTCTACAAAATTATCTCTTTCTCGAAAAAACTTAAAACTCAAGAGAAACCTAAAAAGATTTAATTATGTCATAAACCTCTTGAAGATCCGAATAGTGGGGATATACGAGAGAGGTAGAGGTGAATAAATATTTCGAGCACGTGATGGTCCAACAACAAATCATGGCATATTGAATTTTTAGATTTCGAAACTTTGCTTGGATTTCCATGAATTTTTGCTTGTTTTGGGAGAAATCCAAACTGAGAAAGAAAAAGGAAATAGGACGGGATTCATTTTAAAGAGAGAAGCAAGGCCACCGAATGGCGTAGAGGCTGTAACAATAGGAGCGAGGACGATGGAAGAAAGGGGAGGAGAAGAAGAGAGGGAGAGAGAGAGAGAAATAAATGTCTCACTCATCTAGTAGGCCATGTGCCAATTTTTAGACATATTTTAACATCATCATCCCACAATACAAAAGATAAAACGAAAAAAAAAAGAAAATACATATTTTTAATTTGTTCATTTTGATATTTATAGTAAAGGGTAAATTTTGTTATTATCCCTAAATTTAATTAGATGACAATAGTATTAATTTTTTTTTGACAATAATCAAATTGGGCTTTATTAATATAAATTATAGAAAAAAAAATAAACAAACAATAAAGGCCTAGAAAGTCTTGGGCCGAAAGCAAAAACTAAAGGAAAAAAGAGAAATCTAGAATGCCTAAATTTGAAATTCGAAATCTGTCTATCTAAATGCCCAATCAGACGTCTTTTCGCCTGCCCAGTCTCGTCATTTCTGTCAAATCTTCATTAATGGCGAAAATTCATTACCGAGGGGATATTAATGCTGCTTTGAATCTGTTTGTTTTACCATTTGAAAAAAAACCCCTCTGTTTCTTCTTCGTTGCATCTTCTCAATTCGGCTCTCTAACACTATCGTTCCTCGCCTGGTTTTCTGCATACCTTGGGACACTGTTTAGCAGGTAAATCTCATCTTTTCTTTTTAGCGTTTCCGTTGCCAGTATGTGTACAAGATTGTTTGCTGATCTTGGAATAAACTCGAACTTTAAACTGTTGCTTCTGTATTTCATCCTATGAATGTCGTGAATAAAAGGACCTATCTGTGATTTATCAAGGTCTATCTTCTTGTATTTCTTTATTGTTGTCATTGAATCGCCTTCAATAATGATGTCTTCTCTTCCCATGTCGAGTGCTATTTGGGTTGCTCGTCGGCAGGCTATTGCTTCAGCAGCGAAGGCGGAATCGACCCCACTATGGATTTCTGTTGTAGAAATGAGGATTTGACCAGAGCTATCCCTGGCTACGACCCCAGACGCCGAACATTTGTTCCTCACATCGAAAGCCCCATCAAAATTAATTTTGACTCCCTGACCAGGTGGATGTCTCCATTTGATGTTCATAGAAGAGGTATTTTGGGTCACTTTCCTAACGCCATCCATTTCTTTAAGATAACTGAGAATAAATCTTGCTATATCCTGACCTGATCTACTCGTTTTATCATGGATGCGAGAATTCCTTTCGCCCCAAATGGCCCAGAGTGCAATACAGAAGGTTCAACACTTCTCCGGTGTTAGGGAAATCAAGACCATGGTAAGCCAATTAACAAACTCTTCATATGTGACTACTGCCAAATCAAAATCTGATAAGGCTCTCCATACTTCCTTTGAAACAGTACATTCTCTAAAAAGATGGTTCATTGTCTCTTCTCCATCACCACAACGAGGGCATAAACTGCTAGCTGCTAATCTACGAACAGTCATATTCACTTTTGTTGCTAAGTAGTTCCAAGTAGTTTTCCATATAAAGATTTTTATCTTTGTTGGTATTTCAATCCGCCATAATTTCCTGTAAAAATCTCTATAGGTGTTTTGCAAAGCATAAGCTGTAGGATCCAAACTTTGTAATAGTTTATAGGAGCTCCTTACTGAGAACTCTCCTGACGCTTCACCATTCCAAGCCAAAAAATCTTCATGGGGTTTTGTCGCCAGAGGGATTCGGAGAATCTGATCTGCTATTTCTTCTGGGAAGGTATTAAAAATCAACTCTCTGTTCCATTCTCTGTTATTACTGCTGATTAACTCTGTAACTTTATCACTTTGCAAATTGTCAAATCTGGACATTAATCTAACATTAACGTAATTTGGAATCCATACATCTTCACTAATCGAAATATTTCGACCCGTACCTACTCTCCAAATCATTCCTTTCTTCAAAGTATCCTTAGTTGCCCAAATACTCCGCCACACATAGGAACACGAATTTCCCAGCTGGGAATTAAGAAAATTGCTCTCTGAAAAGTATTTCTCTTTAAAGACTTGCGCTACTAATGTTTCTAGACAATTTAATAATCTCCATCCTTGTTTTGCTAAGAGAGAAATATTAAATTGAGCCATACTCCTGAAACCCAAACCTCCTTCTTCTTTAGGCCTGCATAAAAACTTCCACTGGCACCAATGAATTCCTCGTTTACCAGCTCTTTTTTGCCACCAAAAGTTGGCTAATTTACTTTCGATCTTCTCACATAAGGCTTTAGGAAACAGAAAGCATGACATAACGTAAGTGGGTATTGCCTGCAAAATTGATTTTATGAAAATCTCTTTGCCTCCTTGAGATAACAACCTTGAGCTCCAGGCCTCAATTCGTACTGCAATTCTATCAACCAGATTCTGAAAAGCTTCTTTTTTTCGTCTACCCACCATATTTGGAAGACCCAAATATTTCTCCGGACTAGAAGAGCTCCTAACTCCTAACAATGTCGATACTACTGCTTTCGATTCCTCTCATGTATTCGAACTGTAAAAATTGTGGATTTATTAAAGTTAACACATTGACATGAGCAGCTTGCATACTCCTTCAGTATTTCTTTCAGAATCCTGGCTCCTTTCTCTGTTGCTTCACCAAACATTATGCAATCGTCTGCAAATAATAGGTGTGAAATCTCTGGCCCTTTCCTGCTAGCTTTTGCCCCTTTGACTAAACCATTCTTTTTTGCTGACCTCATTAGGGCTGAGAGGCCCTCACTGCAAATGAGAAATAAAAATGGACTTAATGGATCCCCCTGCCTGAGTCCCCTAGAAGGTTGGAAAGAACTTCCCCTGTTTCCGTTGATGATAACCGCATACGAGACTGTAGTAATACACTTCATTATCAAATCAATCCAACCTACTGCAAATCCCATCTTTCTCATCATTTGCTTAACAAAGTCCCATTCCACACTGTCATATGCTTTGCTCATATCCAGTTTTACCGCCATATACCCTTTTTTCCCTGTTCGTTTTTGTCGAAACGTATGAAGCAATTCATATGCTAAAAGCACATTATCTGAAATTATTCGTCCTGGTACAAATGCACTCTAAGCTTTATCAATGCAGTTGCCTATGACGTCTTGCAATCTGTTTGCTATTGTTTTTGTCACTAGTTTGTACATAACTGTGCAGAGACTTATCGGCCTGAAGTTAACAAAGGTTATGGGTTGTAAAATTTTTGGAATAAACACAATATCTGTCGTATTAGCTTATTCAATCCCTTTTCCTTCATTCAAAATTCCTAAACAATACTCCAAAACCTTCTTTCCTACAATATGCCAGTATTTTTGAAAAAATAATGCTAGGAATCCATCCGAACCCGATGCCTTCATGGGTCCCATCCCCTTTAATGTCGCACAGACTTCATCTCCCCTGAAAGGTGATTGTAAAGCTTCATTAATCTCCTGAGAAATACTACCCTCAATTCCTTCCAACACCTTTTTTGGATCTGCAACACCCTCTGTTGAAAATAGATTTTCAAAATAAGTTTTGGCAGCCTCTTGTAAACCTGAATCGTTAGTAATTTCCTTACCATCGTCCAACACCAGCTTAGAGATGGAATTAGCTCGTTTTCGGATTGTTGCGCTTTTGTGAAAATAAGCCGTATTTCTATCCCCAAATTGTAGCCAATTTACTCGAGCTCTTTGTTCCTAGTACACTTCATCTTTTTCAATCTCCATGTTCAAATGAATTTTCGTATCAATAATCTTTGCCAACGTTTCATCATCTCTATCTTCCGTCAACAGAGTTTTAAGCTCTCTTGTTAGTTTCTTTTTAAGTTCCCCTTTCTTCCTTTTAAGTGCGTTCGCCCATTTTTCCAACCCAAGTTGCAAGGCCTTTAATTTCTCCATTAACGGTTCTGACGATGACTCCCAAATTTCCTTGAGCACTCCCTCAAATGACTCCTCCATGGTCCACCAGGATTCAAAGTGGAATCTTCGGTTTCTTGGAAAGATATTCATGCTATCTGTACTAATGAGTAGAGGACAATGATCTGATGTAGAGAAAGGAAGATGCTGAATACGAACCATTGGAAATAAAGTAACCCATTTTTCATTTGAAACCCCACGATCTAATCTTTCTCTTATGTTTGTCTCTGGAAGATTTCCCCTTTCCCATGTGAACCAAGCTCCCGAATATCCAATATCCATCAGATCACACTCTTCTAATGTTTCCCTGAATAACTCCATTCTCCTTTGGTCCCTTGGCAATCCCCCCCTCTTCTCAAAATAATACATAATCTCATTGAAATCTCCTGCAACAAGCCACGGGCAATTGCTATCCTGGCTTAATCTCTTAAGTAGATTCCATACATGATTCTGATCTCTCGAATATGGTGAACCGTAGAATCCCGTAAACCTCTATTCCTCCTGGATACCATCCTCATTCACCATACATCTATATGCCATTTAGAAAAACTTTTCAAAGTAACCTCAATGCCACCTCTCCAAGCTAAACACAAACCGTCTCGAGACCCTTCTGCTTCAATATCAATACCATTAATAAAACCGCAACTCCTCCTCGCCCTATCCATACATTTCTGATCCAAGTTCGTCTCCATTAAGAAGACCATATGGGGATTATGCTGCTTGATTAGGTGTCGCAGCCTCCGAACTACCCGTGGGCTCTCAACCCACGAACGTTCTAACAAATGTGTTTCATTGTGCCCGGTCGGCTAGCTCACTGCCAGCCGTCGATCCTAAAATATTCGAAACAATGCTATTTTCCCCATCAACACACATGGTCTCACTATACTCTGCTGTATTCTTGATTAAGCCAGCATATTTCAATTTTTTCCCTCCATCATCACTTGTTTTATCTGTGTTTCCTTCCCTGTCCTCATCTTCTAGAAATTTCCTCTTGGACCCAACATTTGTATGTTTACGATAGTCTGTCTGGTTTGTTGAAACTAGTCTCTTCCATCTTGACTTGTTTGAGTCTTTAAAGCATCCCTCCCCTGTACTATTATTCTCCTTTAACTTTTCAATTTCCAACCCCCTACTATTATCCTCCTGTTCCTTCAGTCCTTCCACCCAGCTAGATAATACTTTTCCCCCTAGTAATTGACCTTCCGCGCCAATAGATTCAGCATCATCTTCCCTCCCATACTGCTCTTTAAATTTTCCTGTGTAATTGCGCTGTGAGCCCAATTTTTTGGTGAAAGCATAAAACTTCATACTTTCCTTCCCCACCATTTTTGATTCTGCTTTCAATGCTATAGTATATGGAGGATCTTCTCTAATTTTATTCTTTTCTACAGGGTTTAACGACCAGCAGTCATTGAGGCCGTGATCCATCCTCCCACACCCAAAACAAAAAATTGGTAATTTTTCAAATTTAAAAGGAATCCATGACTTAACACTATTCTCACTTAAAACAAAAATACCTCTCCGAAGGGGTTTCTGCACATCCATGTTGACCCTAACTCTGCAATAATCATCTTTAATTTCAGATCTAAGAACACCTCTGAATGTACTTCCAATAGCATGCATCAAATCCTTCTTATCATATTCTGGTGCGCATGGCCCGATCTTTATCCAGTATGGCGATGAAGTTAGTCGAATCTGATCTCGTTCTATCAGATTTCTTAGTCTATCAAAGAGAATGAGATATTTACGGAATAGCCAAGGCCGCCCCTCCATGATAAATTCCAGATCTTCTTCTGAGTCAAAAACAATGGAGAATAGATTCTGCCCAGCCACATGAATTTCAAACTTTTTCTTAGTCTTCCATATGCTTCTTAACTGTGCCCTAAGACTCTCTGGATTAAATGATTTCCTCGTCCAGACTGAACAAATCAAGGTCGGCTTGATATCCGGCACCACCAAAGATCTCTTGATTGATAGTTGGATAAGCTCTTCTGCTAACAGTGAGATCTCCTCACTGGTCTCCCTCTCCACGCCACCACTCACTTCCATCCCAAGCCACAGTAGTTACTGCTTTCTCTAGGATTCTTTTAGGGAGCACTCTTGGTTTTCAAGGGAGTCTTTTGCCTGCATTCCTTGATTAATTTTTTATTACAATAGTATTAAGTTAAAGGTTAATATTTGATAAATTATTAGCGGAACATTTTAATTTTACAAGGAGGATGCTTATTTTTATCATATATTTTTTTATTATATTACATTTTAATTGACATGTGTTATTATTTAAGCTTTGTGTATGTTTTCTGTATCTCAAATAATTTTTTAACATCCTTTCAATTTTATAAAGAAAGTTATTTTAGTTTTTTTATTTAATTTTTCGTTTTTTTAGTCATTAAATTTACGTTTTTTGTTGAATCACCTCAAAATGAGTGAAAAATTAACATTTTTTAAGTTTGTTGGCGTTGCATACACATGGATTGTCATGGAGATGATATGTCAGTATTTAATTATTTTTTAAAATTTAAATTTAAAAAAATATAAAAAAACAATTTTTAAAAACTTTAAAATCATTAAAACTATTAAAAAAATTATAAAAAATAATATTTTTAAATTTTAAAAAATTAATTAAATGTTGATGTGTCATCTATGTGGCAATCCACATGTATGCCACATCAACAAAATTAATCAATGTTAAATTTTTTTATCTATTTTGAGTTGATTTGACAAAAAATTTATCAGTGCTAAAATAACTTTTTAGTAAAGTTAGAGGCAACTTTAAATATGGTGAATGTATCTAGTAACTTCCTATATTTAGGTAGATCAAATTAGTCCCTCCGTTATTGAATAGATAGATTTAGTTCATATGCTATTAAAAAAATTAAATAAGGTAAAATTTCAACAAAGTTAACATTTACCATGTAAAAATGTCATTTACTCCTTTTATAATTTTGCAAAAGAAATATTTTGTAAAGGCAAAAACTTTCATGACATATTTTAAATAATAAATATTAACTTTCACAATGGGTACATTTAATAAGAAAATTAATTAGATTTGGTGTCTATAATTATGTAGGTGAGTTGAACATCTTACATCATGTATAGACTATTTGTGGTGATTCATTTATAGGACCCAAAATACACTCTACATTAGTATAAATAAAACTTGAATAATACTCTTAACCCAACCCACCTAAGGTGTATATTTTCCCCCACATGATAAAAAGCGCAAGGGCAGAGCAATGACACGGAATATGGTTTGAACTTTCTTTGGTCCAACTCTTCTATTGAGCTTCAAAGCTGACTTTCTTCATACCCTTCTCTATTCTTAGCCTTAATCATTCGCAAAATAAAAGGACAAATAAGGGACAAGCAACACTGGGTCCAGTTTTGAAGGAAGAATTGGTCAGAGTTTGGAGTCTGGACCTCCCTTTTTCCACTGTTCCTAAACTATACATGACCAAAGACTCACCCCTTTTGGTCTTTGCTGAATAACTCGTTTTCTTTTCAGTCAAACTTTCCAACTTTCTACAATTTCACAACACTTTTAACCTCCCCCCCCCCCCCCCCCTTTTTTCAAGCTTAATTAAAAACCTCCTTTATAAGACCCCAAGTTTTCAATTTCTTCTTCAAAAAACCTCAAACCGTTCGCTCTCCTACTCTTTTCCTTTGGTTAAGTTGAGCAAAAAGAAACAAGTTTTGGAGTTACATAATCAACTTTTTGTTCAGGCCAAGTTCCATGGTTGTTTCTTCTTGCTCTTCACCAGTCAGATTATTTCAGTCCCTTTGGCTGCTTTTGTTTGTGTTCCTTAAGGGAAAGCTTTTGCTTCTTGGTAACCAAATTTACCCGTTTTAGAAGTATTCTGAATTAGTACTTCCAAGTTTCAAACAAAGATATCCCTCTGCATTTTCCTGTAATATTCCTTGCTGTTGGAACTGTAAAATAGAAGAATAAAATAAGGAAAAAATGGAGCATAGATGGAACCGGGAGCAGGGGACATTGATCAGTGAGTTGATTCAAGGGATGGAGTTAACGAAACAGCTAAGGGTGCATTTGGATACAGCATCTTCTACTGAATCAATGGACTTGTTAGTACAGAAGATTCTGTCTTCCTATGAGAAAGCTCTTCTGATTTTGCAATTCAGTAGGCCTATGTCTATGGGACAGCCACAACAGAATGTGAGTGCAACATCCGGTGTGCCAGAGTCTCCTCTATCCATCAATGGCAGCCCTCGGAGTGATGATTTAGATAAGGATAACCAGGATACTAGAGATGTGTCAAAGAAGAGGTGAATTTTGTAAGCTGAAAGTTATATAATTCATGTATGTTATTGCAAATTTATGAAGTTGATCAGATGCTAATGATTCCTTCTTTTCGGGATCGGGTTTTTGCAGAAAGATGTTGCCGAGATGGACGGATCATGTGAGAGTTACTTCCGAAAGTCTGCTGGAAGGAACTCATGATGATGGCTACAGTTGGAGAAAATATGGGCAAAAAGACATCCTGGGAGCCAAATATCCTAGGTGACAAGTCTTTTTCATTTCCTAATCATTAGCTAAACACTATCTTCACTTTCTAGTCAGTAAAAATCCTAATGAGAGATTATATACTGTTGCAGAAGTTATTATCGATGCACGTACCGGCACACGCAGGACTGCTGGGCCACAAAGCAAGTCCAGAGATCAGATGAAGATCCCACCATCTTTGAGATCACTTACAGGGGAACTCACACATGTGTCCATGGAAACCAGCCCGTTCCACCACCAGCATCACCAGAAAAACAAGAATATAAATTGACCAACCTTAATACTAACAATAACCACCAACTGCAATCACAAGATATCCTCTCGAATCTTCGAAAAGGCCTAAGGGTCAATACCGAGGGCTTAGACAATAAAGAGATGGCAACTTCTTTCTCATTTCCTTCGACATCATTCGGGTGGCTTAAGACCGAAAACAATAGTTTTTCACCTTCTGGAGTACTTGATAACAACAATATCTTAAACAGCTTTTCTTCCCCTTTCACGTCTCCTGCTACGCCTGAATTAAACTACTTTTCAGCTTCACAACCTCAGATGAACAGCTCCGGAGGGATGCTTAGCACACAAAACTCTGAACCTGATCTCAAGGAGTTGATTTCAGCCAACACTTCAGCCACCAACTCTCCAATTATAGACTTGGATTTCTCACTCGATCAAGTTGAGTTAGATCCAAATTTCCAATTCGATACCCAAGGATTTTTCTCCTCCTAATTCTTTTTTTTCAGAATTGAAATAAAAAGAGTAAAAGGTAGATGTAGAACTCGGGTTCCACTGATCAGATTAGCTGGTAGCATCTGCTCATTCTAGCTTTGTTTTTCAGCCAAAGTGCAATTTGTGCAATAGATAAGTCTCTTCCAATTTATTGTTGTTTGTAAGACATCTCCAGTGATAAAAAGTTTTCGCATTTGTTCTAATCACAGTTGCAATAATATTTGTGTGCAGATTTTACCTAAAAGGTAATATTGGTTTATATAAACCTTCTTGCAAAAACATAAATAATGTAAATGTAATTCAACACTTACTGCAACTTCATTTGCAAGTTCCATTTTTTTACCTTTGCTGTCTTAACCACAAGGATAGAATCACAATTTGGCATCCATAAGCAACGGTAAGTAATTGCTTACAACTTACCATAAATTCCAGCTGGGACTCTTGGTGGTAGACGCGAAGCCAGCCAAAGATAGACATGGAGGAAAATTAGCAGAATTGAAACAAGGGCAACAATAGCGAAATCAAATTGCAAAAGAAAAGCATCCAAAAGTAATAAAACTTGTACAACACTAAATTGAATGAAGACAAATTTGGTTTGTTCTATAACCCTATGCCAATCTCATTTCTTTTCTGTTTGCTTTGGGAAGGATTGTGTAGCTCATTTCTACTTGCAGCTAAATAGATATGTGAAATGTGACAACAATGAGGTGCTCCATTGTCACAACTCGCAATATGCATATTTGCACTAAGCTATGGAAGCCATTAATTCAGTCTTAAAAAAAAAGTGTAGCATATGATTATCCAAAAAAAAAAAAGGTAGCACAGAATATGAGAATAACAGCAACTAACTTCCAATATCTAACATATCAAATACACAATTCGATAAAACAAAGAAGGGGGTATAATATATGCTAAAATAATGGTGCATCCCAACATAGGTGCATTTATCAACAAATCTCAGCTTGATTTACTTGGGTTTGGTTGGTGATTATGCAAGAAAGAAGAAGAACCCAGAAATGTTAGAGGGACAGGATATTTGGGTAGTTTAGAGTTAGAGGAGGCTGTACACAAGTGAGATTTATCGAGGATTCAGTTTCAGTGCTGCCTCCTCCTTTGGGAGCTTGGATCTCCCTTCTGGTTGAAAAATAATATTAGTAATAATAGCTTGGATTATCTTTTGGATTTCGGATTTGGGCTTTAGTGCTACAATTCAGTTATGATGTGTTATGAACTGGGCTGATTGCAGTGGGCCTAGGATTTTTCGTTGAAGATGGTGTGTAGACAAAAGAAAAGAAAAGAAAAAGAAAAACTGCAAAAAAATTAAAACAAAATTACACAATACATAAATGTTGAGATTTATATTTTATAGAACATGATTAAATTAGCATAATATATAAATGTTGAGAGTTAAAATTACTATTATGTCAATTTTAAAAATTAACACCATTAACTGGTTGATGACCAAAAAAGATAATTGAGTAATTAAATAGTTATTTTATAACTTTTCATAATTAAATAATAAGAAAATTACTAATAATTAAGGGACTACTAATTAATTTCCCCTTAACTTCGATGCTTTGCAGTGCAAGATTCTTCAAAAGTCACCCAAATTTGACTTTTCAAAAGCGCATTTAAGCACATTAAAATTCATGTTTCTCTAATTATTGTAATAACAACATTGTCAATTAAGCAGGTCATTTGGTAATTTATTTTTCTTCTTTCATCCTTTTGTCTTCTTCTTTTTTACTCAATTTTTTGTGTGATTGTATCTAATTTACAGTTCATATTTGAAATTAATGATTATTTCTAAGTTTTGAATTTACATCTTCCTTCAAAGATGCAATATATGTTATCAGTGCATTCAACACTTAATTAAATCTTCAATTTTATTAAATATTTCGTTTAGTTTTTAATAATTTTTAAAATATATATTTATTGTATAATTTTTTTTCACCGAGATGGTAGGAATGTGGTAGTCCAATAAACATTAATACAGTTTTTTATTATTCCTGTTTCTGTGCCAAAATCTAATAAGTGATACGTATAAAACAACAAAACATCACTAACAGAGAGAGCCCACAGCTGCAAGTCGCCTTCCACATTTTACACTATCATCCAATATTTTTCCCATGTTCTCCTTGTACTCAAACCCCATCTTCACCAGTTTGCTGCTGTCCCATGCGATACCTTCCTTTTCTTCCCCCATCAACCTGTCCGTTCATTAAAACCAATTTCATATATGCATTTTCCTAATGAATTTTATATTTATTTACCAGACCCTTGTATTATACTGTCAACGCTTAATAGTATAGAGATTACTGTATATTTATTACTTACTCTTCTGGTATCTGGTATTTTGGATAATTTTCTCGAAAATGGGTTGCGATTTGTCTGATGGTTGGATTAACTGCGGCACAGATGAATCTGCCGGCCATGGTGGGTTTCTCCATGCAGAAGATATGGGCATCGCAAACGTCATCGATGTGAACTATAGGAACCGATCCCAGTAGCTGTTCCATGTATTGTAAGGCCACCAAAGTAGATGAGTTCCCAGTAAGCGGCGAAAACAAGACGTTGACGCTTGAAGGCACGAATGAAAGCAGAGTCTCTCCTCCAACAAGCCCACAAGGAAGAGTCACAACTTCGAGCTTGTCGCCATTAACATTAGCTTCACCGTTATAGCTCAATGCCACTTTTTCCGCTAAGGTTTTCGATATAGTATATGTCTATAACCAAAAATTAATTAAAAGGAAAAGAAAGTCAGAATTAATTCAAAGATAAAAGTTCTAAATTAGTAAAATATAAAATTAGACCCGCATATATTGAAGGCCATGGGTTGATGCAACATCAAGATTAGTCCAATACGATTCATCCACGCAAGATTTGACGTTGAACCCATCTTTCATTAATGGCGATACTGCCATAACCGAAGCCGTGTAGATAAGTCGTTTAACGCTTGGCGATTTGAGGCAGGACTCGGCGATGCTCCTCACACCTGAAACCGTTGCTTCAATGATTTCCTGCATATGTAAATCAACAAATCCATGATTATCTGCCGGCAGCTAAGCTAATTTGAAAAAAAGAAAGACTAAGAGAGACTAGTTATTAACCTGTGAGCTTTGAGTGTCGGCTGTTTGCTTTGCAGTAGCCACATGAAACACATATTCACACCCCTGAACTGCATGTTTGAACTCATCGGGATTGTAGATATCAGCTTGGAATAAAACCAGTTTGGTGTGTGCGCCAGGCAGGGACTTCAAAAACCCAACTTTCGATTTTTCATCTGCAGTTCAAATTATCATCAGAAATTTCATCAACTGTAAGAAGAAGCACATATATATACGCAGAGAGAACCTAAGTTTCGTAGGGTTGCATGGACAGTGTAGCCTTTATGGAGGAGCTTCTTAACAAGCCAAGAACCTAAATATCCAGAACCTCCAGTAACGCAGCAGACCTTGCTTGTTGCTTGCTTCTCCATGGCTGAGACCTGTGCTATAATTATAGAAGACGTGCAAAGGTGTTTAGATATATAAAGAGCAGCCTAGGCGATAGGCATCACCAAATTTAATTGCTTTGAAATAATCATCTGTCTCCACCGGCTGTCGATGTGAAATAGTCAACTAAAATCAATATATTAAAAATAAAAGCTCACACTCTCTTCGATCGGCCGAATACCATCGGTACCTTCAATTATGACTTTTTTCCCCCTAATATATATTAAATTTGGCATAAAAAATTCCACTTTGTTGGACTTTGATGAGTTTTTGCACGACATTTGGCAGCACATATATATTTGTCACGTGTGTGTCAAATTTTTTACCTTAATTGCCAAATAATATAAAATTATATTGGAAGTACTTTTTATACGAAGAATAACAAAAAAGAAAAACTATATATATATATATAAACTATGACTTAACAATTTATAGTTATTTATAATACGATTGAGTCTTAGTTCAATTAGTATAAATATTATTAACAGTGCATGAGAATGTGGATTCGAGTGCATTAAAACACATTATCCTCTTATTTATAAGTTAGGGAGGGTAGTTTTAAGCTTTTTTCTTATGTAAAAAAAAAACAAATATAATTAGAACTTATAAATATTTATCTAATTTTTTCTTCAGAGTCGTTATCAATCCTAAATCAACTCCTAACGTTTGAATTACCTCGCAAATCAATCCCTTTAAAATATTATTCTGGAAACTAAGAAAATGAAAAAAAAAACAATATTATAAACTATATATAATACTACTAATAAAAATATTAATCATTAAATCTATATAATTATTTTTAAAAAAGTATAAATATAATTTAAATATTACTAAATTAATTTTTAAACCATTATCAGTTTTAAATGATTTAATAACTTTCATTCATTCATTTCATATTACCGTTATCAAATATATAATTCTTACAAATTTTAATATATAGTTGAAAAATAAAAATAAATGTTAAATTTAATAAATTTTCATAATGTCACCCCAATATGCTACACTTATATAACTAAAAGTAAAATATTTCATTAATTCAATTCTTAAAAATATTATAATTTTTAAAATTATTTTTTGAAATTTAAAATTTCAAGTTTAACAATAACTTTAAATATATAAAATGGATACTCAGTTTGAATATCTCAACGAGTAATTCGAATTTTAGTAACAAATATAAATATTTAAAATGTTTGAATTAAAATAAAAATAAATTTGAGTAATCATTCTTCGATTTATATTCATATAAATTATAAATCAATATTGGATACTCGAATATAAAATATATAAATCCTCAAAATAATAGTGTCAAATATTTAACTTTTTATTATACATTTAATGACTATATGTATTTATATAAATAAAAGCATATATTGTCTAGGATTATTGTCTTAGGTTTAAATTGTTTGAATATCAAGGTTATGGTATTTTTTAATGTGAATAAAATTGAGATTTAATCAATATTTTTAATTCGACATAATTTAGTATTTCTACGTTTATAATATCATAGGTTAATACAAATAATTAACACCCTTAACTATTCCGGTTAAAACACTTATGTGAATTTTTTCTTAAAATCACAAATTTTAACTTATCATGTTGAAATATATAATTTTTGTGTTAGAATGGTATTTTAAGTGAAATTTACTTTAACATTCTTACTAAAATAGTTATTGACATTAATTATTTGAACTAATAAATGAAAGTACAAAAGTAATATAATTAAATTATGTCAAATTAAAGAGTAAAGCCTAAATCCCAAATTTAAATATAGTAGAGACACAAAATTAAAAATCGATCATCACCATATTTTTTTGAATCTTGACCGGACCTAGGGTGTTTTCTCTTTTCATCTTTTTCTCACTTGTTTCTTTCTTGTATTTTGACTTGTCTTTTTTTTTTTCAAGTTCTATTTTTGGGCATTTCTTATTTTTTGAATTTTTTTTCTCACTTGGTTCAGGTGTATGGAGATATTGGTGGTTGAATAGGGGCTTAAATAGTGTGGTGGGCGATGACGATGAAAAGTGGGAGATATGATGGAGGTGATGGTTAACGAATGAAGGGTTTGGTGAATTAGATTTAAAATGAGTGATGGTAATGGTGTTTATTTGAGTTTATTGGTGGAAGACTACAGTTTAAGAGAGTCGGAGGAGGCAGTGGTATGACGAAAGCAGAGACGACATCTTTAAGGGAGGCGACCATTAAAGTTCTTGAGCTAGAAGAGAGATGAGAAAAATAAAAATAAAAGAAAAAGAACAATAGAAGATACGGATTGAATGATGAGTGACCACTTTGTTTAATTTCATTAGCGACAATGATTACTTTATCATTTTATTTTATTTTTTTGAAATAATAATGGGCTGATATTTTATTAATTAGGCTCACTCAAAAAGAAACCACCACAAGTACTGCAAATGAAAAGACAACACAGAGAAATAAAAGCTGGCAACAACAACCAAATAAATGTACTTTGGGAAAATAAAACAGCAGGAACCGTGAACCCAATCCTTTCATCTGCATCAAGACGATTCATCAGCCAAAATGTCCTTCTCATCAGAGCAAGAAACCAAAGAAATGAGAAAATCGACAGTAGCTTTGCACAACGCTTAACCTGCGCCTGGAGATTCAATGAACCTTCTCCTAGAACAAAGCATCTCAAAAACCCCTTCGTTACCCAGATTCCTCTCCCGTAATTCCTTCAACGCGAGCACCGTCACCGATTCTGGAAGTCCATCGCCCCAACACCTAGAGAGCCTGCGTCTTCGCCCTTCTAACGCCAGAGTGTGGGCTACTCCATTAGCCAAACGCGGCACATAGAGGTAAGAAATCTCCTCAAAGTTTAAACCCAATTGATTGATATACTGGGTAATCGGTCTGAGTATCGATTTATCATGATTCCTCCTCTTTATACATTTGATGACAGACAAAGCATCGCCTTCCACAACCAGTCTTCTATAGCCCCTGTCTTTCGCAAAGATCACGACCCTTGCTTCTGCCACAAACAGATCCGCAATATCCTCTAACAGATAAGTCTCTGCTCCTAAAATACCTCCTGTAGCATCTCTAGCTATAACTGAAGTTGTGGCTAATCTCTCCTTACTTTGATATGACGCGTCAAAGTTAATCTTAATGAAACCTTCCTCCGGAGGCCGCCACAATTCTTCCAAAATAGGTCTGACATGTGGTTGTAAATTCTTGCGAAATAGCTCAATTTCTGTTACATAACCCCTAATGAAACCCAAAAGCTCTTGTAACTGGAACTTAACCCCCTCATGAATTAACTTGTTTCTTCGATGCCATAGACTCCATAATGAAATAGCGATAATGCTTCTTTGGTGTTCTTCAGCTTCAACAAACGTTTGAGCGAAGCTCTTTTTAGTCCCAAGGGAGTCATCAAGAGCTGAAAAAGGAATCTGAAAGTGCGCCCACACACATCGCAACACTCTACAATGCCATAGCAAGTGGCTTGAGTCTTCCAGAGCTTCCTTACATAATGGACAAACAGAATCCACTGACAGCTTTCTTCTGGCCAGATTGCTATAGTAATGGAGCATGTTATTAATCAACCGCCAGTTATGTATTTTTATTTTGCTAGGAATATTCAGTGACCAAAGAGCTTTGTAATAGGCTTTGTAAACATCCTCCAAAGGACTGTAATTTTTGGACTGCCCTAGGATAGTAGTCAAAACTCGATACCCATTTTTAACTGTATACTCCCCAGAACCCTCATATTTCCATACTAGAGAATCCTCCATTCTACCACCAGAAATCGGAATAGCAAGAATTCTGGAAGCCGTATTCTCATCGACAAGTCTACCAATCAGCTCCCTATTTCAGGTATATTTTCCAGCATCCACGAGTTGATTGACTGTTGTCCACCTTGTATTTATGTCATGGTCTGATATTCTGTTATGCTCTCTTCCAGGAAGCCAAGGGTCATTCCATATGTTTACAAGTTCTCCCGAGCCAACTCGCCACACCATTCCTTCTGCAATCAACTCTCTAGCATTGCAAATTCTACGCCAGGTAAATGATGGGTAAGAGCCAACTTTAGCTATTAAAACATCAGTAAACGGATAATACCTGGCTTTTAAAACTCTAGCTAATAAACACTGAGGTTGGACCATAATGCGCCACACTTGTTTAGCTAAAAACGTCTTATTGAACAAAAACAGAATTTTAAAACCCATGCCACCATCATACTTCTGTAGCAAAAGCATATCCCAAAGACTCAGGTGTATACCCTCAAAGTTTTATTATTAGCCCACCAAAACCTATTCATAATGATTTCAAGCTTATCACATAATTTTTTTGGAAATAGGAAGCATTGCATTGCATAGATGGGAGTGGCCTGTAACACAGATTTAATAAAAACCTCTTTTCCACCCATTGATAGATAGCGTAGACTCCAACCTTCAACTCTTTTCCTGAATCTGTCGATGAACGTATTAAAAGCCCCCATCTTGCTTCTGCCCACCATCATCGATAAACCAAGGTACTTCTCAAGACTTGACGCCATCCGTACCCCCAACAGCCCTGTAATTTCCTCCTTGATCTTGTCGCTCACATTGGCACCGAAATAGATTAGGGACTTGTCATAGTTCACCGGTTGCCCTGCGTTTCGTTCATACTCTTTAATGGCTTCATAGACCGTTCTAGCCCCTTCCAGTGTAGCATCTCCAAAAAGAATGCAGTCATCTGCAAAAAACAAATGGTTAATAGAAAGCCTTCCCCTACCAATAGGTGCGCCCCTCATAAGGCCTCTTTGTTTAAAGTCTTCCAAAAGAGTAGAGAATCCCTCCGCACAAATCAGGAACAAATACGGACTAAGCGGATCTCCTTGTCTCAACCCACGTGATGGCGAAAACCAATCACTATTCATACCATTAAGACTAACTGAATAAGATACTGAGCACACACATCTCATGACAAGCACAATCCATTCATTATGAAACCCCAAGGAATTCATCATACCGGCCAGGAAATCCCATTCCACACGGTCATAAGCCTTACTTATGTCTAGTTTTAGAACAAAGTTCCCTTTCTTACCGCGTTTTTTCATCTTAAAGGAATGAAGAATCTCATAAGCAATCAACACATTATCGGAAATAAGTCTTCCTGGAATAAACGCACCTTGAGATTCATTTATACAGTCTCCCAGTATATCACTCATACGATTGACCAAGACCTTTGCAATAATCTTGTATAAAACATTGCAAAGACTTATGGGTCTGAACTGTGACATATTTTTCGGTTTATCCACCTTAGGAATTAACACAATTTGTGTTCTATTAAGATCCCCAATTTCTATATGTCCATTTAGAATAGCCAGACAGTATTTAGAAATATCTGCTCCAACAATGTGCCAGTATTTTTGGAAGAAAATAGTAGCAAAGCCATCAACCCCAGGAGCTTTCAAAGGTGGCATCGCCTTAACCGCTTGACAAATCTTCTCTTCTGTAAACGGCTTAAGCAAGGACTCATTCATACTTGCTGTTAAGGGTGAGCAAAATCCGATTCGATTCGAAAAACTCGATAAAAATTTCAAATTTTGAATTAAATAGTTCGAGTTATTTGAGTTAATCAAGTTATTCGGATCAACTCGAATAAAAAATTAAGTTTTTCGATTTAACTCGAATATGAATTACACAATTCGAGTTATCCAAAAATCCGAATAAGAAAAGACAAAACTACGTCGTTTTGATAAATGTTTACTTTTTTAAAAGTTAAAATTCAAAATAATTAAGTTAAAAGGCAAAACTACGTCGTTTTGATAAATGTTTACCCATTAAGTTAAGAGGCAGAATCATTATATTGTTCATGTAGTTAAATAATCTTGTACTTCGTCTACTAGTTAAATAATCAGTCCATCTAATCACAGCATTAAGTATAAATAATAGGATTTGTTAACTCGACTCGATTTGACTCGAAATTTTTTGACTCGATTTGATTCGAATCGAAAAAAATTCAAATTGAGTTCGGTTGCTAAAATAGGATTTGTTAACTCGACTAACTCGAAAAATTTTTACTCGATTCGACTCGACTCGATCGAATACTCACCCCTACTTGCTGTGACTCTTCTTTTCACGAGTCCAAAGAGGTGCTCATCCGACTCTACTTCAGATGCTGAAAAAATCTTTTCAAAGTAACTCGAAGCAATTTTGATCATCTCTTCCTTCTCTGTAATCCGTGTGCCAAAATCATCCTCCAATTCTGAAAGCTTGCCACGAAATTGACGTTGTCCTGCCATCTTATGGAAGAAACTAGTGTTACGGTCTCCATGCTGTAGCCAATTAACATGAGCCCGTTGTTCCCAGAATAGTTCTTCTTTATCAGCCTCTAAATTGAGTCCCAACTGAATTTCTGTAATTTCAGCTAGATTATCGTCTGAGACATCTTCATTATAGAGGCAATTCAATCTGTCCTCTAAAACGACACGATTTTTCTTATCTTCTTTAATTCTGTCTTTGCTCCACTTCTGCATGTTGTGCCCCATACGCTCTAACCGTCTCGGTAAATTGCCATCAGATTCTGTCCACCATTTTTTAATCAATTCCTCGAAATTACTTTCTAGGCACCACTTAGCCTCAAACCGAAAACTCTATGCCTTATACCCTTGAACATTCCTTTCCCCTCCCATAGTATCCAGAAGGACCGGACAATGATCAGAAAAAGAGTGGCTCAAATGTTCAACTTGATGATTTGAGAAAAGTTCTATCCAATTAAACGTAGCAACTCCTCGGTCTAGGCGTTCTCTTATATTAGTGGATCTTTGTCTGCCTCGTTCCCATGTGAACCAGCGGCCTCTAAACCCAAGGTCGTTGAGCTTACAATCTTCCAAAATAGTTCAAAAATCCATCATCTGTCTGTCTGATCGTCGACGGCCCCCTTTCTTCTCGAAAGAGCTAGTGATCTCATTAAAATCCCCTATGACAACCCAAGGGATATTTTGGTCACTACTCAGTTTTCTAAGCAGATTCCAAGACTCTCTCCTCCCTCGTTCCTCCGGATTTCCATAGAACCCCGTTAATCGCCATTTTGTACCACACTCCTTATCTTGAACTTCTAATGGTGTCTAACGGTGTAATTTAACCCTCTTTTTTTTTTTTTTTTACTAGAGCACATATGTCAAACATTTATTAAGCCTCATGATGCCATTTAGTTTGAGTACCAAATTAAATATTAAAGCCAAACTTAATATCAAATTGGGACAAAAAAACCCAGGTACAAAATTGAAAATAAAAACAAAACACAGGTACCAAATGGTATATTAAGCCTAAAGCTAATGAATTGTATGGTCCTTTCTTTCCCTAAAATTAGGTTCTGTTTCATCAGAGTGGTAAATCCAGCATCAAGACAAATGAAGACTTCGGACAAAAGTTCTAATGGTTTGAAGTAGATTTGATCATCCTTGTAAGACAAATGAAGACTTCGGACAAAAGTTCTAATGGTTTGAAGTAGATTTGATCATCCTTGTATGCATATAACGCTAATTTATTTTCGCATGCCATAATCATGGTTAAAGTGTTATATATTTATATAAAAATGGGCAGCAAAGTAGATGGTGTTTAAAAATGCAATAGCAGCAGCAGCAAAAGCCTTCAATTGGAAAACATGCACAATTTGGCTGGCAAAAGAAGAGCTAAGGAATTAAATAACGAAATTATAAAAGGCCTAAGATGAAGTGGGTTCAAGCGTTGCTTGTTCATGCCAAGTGCCGTTCAAGTTAGATTGCCACAGCCTTACACGCCCATCACCCCCGGTGGTTGCCAAGGTCATTCCACTCATATCCCATTCCATCTGCCACACCTGATCATCAAACAACATTGAAATAATCAAACCCTTTGCATGAAAATGTAACCGGATCTACCTAAACTATTGTGGAATAGCAGTGCAGGCATGTAGGGCATACACTTCAGCAGTTCCTCTGAATCTTATTAATAACCTCTTTCTCCAGGTCTTAGGTGCAGTTTTCATGTCACGAATGCTCATGTAAAAGTAACGCAGTTATCCGCAATGAGAAACAGAGAAAGAAACTTTGAAATCCCGGCGAGATTAGTAATGTAAATTTTCAAAGCCCTCAGTTCTACCAGGGAGGATTTTAAACGATTTATCTCACCATCTGACTGAAAACTGCATTTATCATGTCGAAAGTCGAACTAGAGAGGAGTGATAACTATACAAATCATATGTAGACTAACAGAAAACAATATAAAGAACCTCAAAATGTAAAATTCTAAATATTGAATACCTCACTGTTATGTCCAGAAAGCAATGCAACCTTCTCCATGGAGAGCCGTCCATCCATGTCAGTGGTTGATCCAACACGCCATACAGAAATTCCTTTTTGAGATGCAGTAGCTATTACCTCATATGGCCTACATCACCAAAAGAAGGCAGTAATCAGTTTCAACAGACAAATCAAAATGATCTGGAAACTATCCAAGTTGAATCCCAATGCAAATGAGGAACTTGTGGACTTTATATAATAATGTTTACAGTGCTACTAATTGCAGGCAAATGGTGCGTGGAAAAACACAATTTTAAAAAAAAAAATTATTTCCATTACCGTCCAATGTTTGGTGCCCATGCAACAGAATATATTTGATCTCCCTTGTCACCAGGCAAAGCCAACTCTGCTACTGGCAGCCATCTCTGATGAGCTGGATCAAATTCCCACACCTATTGATCTCTAGAGTGAGTCTAAATTAGCAATTTTAACAACACATTCACACAATTATGTTAGCTCAAGAATAATGCTGCCACACATTCCTCACATCAATGTGTAAGTTATATAATATGGCTACCAGGCTTGCACAAGCTTCAATAACTCAAATTTTCTGGAACTTGATGAATCAAACCGAATAAGTTTCAATAACTACAGATACAATGCGAGCATATATGAACTGAATTGATGCTACTCCATTCCCATCATATTAGAGCAAAATTTAGTTACAAGGAAAACAAATACGGCAATACCTTGGGGGAATTGAGTTGTGGAGTGTCAGAATTGAAACCCAAAATAAAGCTTGATTCTTGGCCTTCACCATTTTGTGGATTCCATGAAATACATGCTGTCAAGCATGAAGCCTTCCCTACTATGGAAACCGAATCTATAACATTTTGAAATTCGGCCTGGAAATAAGAACATAAGAAAGTTAAAAGAAAATCATAAAGTGGATAAGTGGACCAAGTTGGAGAGAACTGATCACCTGAAGTTGCCAGCTCTTTAGTTCCAAAGGATCGAGGAGCTCAAAGACTTTCACGAAGCCATCTGAGTAAGCAGCAACCTATAAAATAAAGAGGAATTTTAATATGCTATAAAACTGCTACTCCAACGCACAATAAGCTATATTTGCTATTATGGAAACATGATGAAGAAAAGAAAAACCCAATTTTACAGCTCACCATTTTCAAGCTCGTTTGAGTGACACTAAATTGAACATCTAAAACCTTAGAGCTACTTTTAAAGCTCCTGCATAGCTTCCATTCAAGAGGATTTGTACCTAACAGGAATATACAATATGAATTGGCAATTTCGAAATATTATTTACCAAATGTAACCATTAAATGTCAAGAAATTAATTACCTTCCACAAGCTCTTCCCATATTGATAAAGTCCCATCTTCTGAAATGCAAGCAACAGCAACCCCATACTCGGGCGGGATCCAAGCAACCTTCACAATGCAACCTTCGTGCACCTAAATCAAAGGGGGGTGAATCAAACTTTAAGCCTAAAATGGATAATTATTAATTAGATAAAAATGAATACAGAAAGGAAAAAAAAACGTATTCTTTTGTTTCAGTGGACCTTGAATTTGGAGGAGGAAGTGAATGAAGAAGACAAAGGGTCACGAGAATCTAAAATTGAGAGATAACCATCGACGGAGCCGGCGGCTAACCTCTGGCCGCAGTAGTTCCAGGCCGAGCATATTGCGCCTTTATCGAGTGTCGCCACTGGTTTCTCCATGTCCGTACAATTTGTTACAGATTCAGTTGCTACAAAACCCTAAACTCCGCCGATAGGGAGGGTTTGAACAGGGCCAAGCCCGCCAAAGATTGTGGATTTAAATTTGAACCTTTGGATTGACTGAGTTATTGGGCTTGACCCTTACTGTAAGCCGTATTTTTAAGGGTTAATATACCATTTGGTACTTGAGATTGGCTTCAAAATTCAATTTAATACCTAAGAATTTTTGTCCCAATTTGATATTTAAGTTTGGCATCAATGTTCAATTTGGTACGCTGACCAAACAAATTTATGTGGCCCAATGAATATTTGATAGTGTGCTCTAGTAAAAAAAACATAGGTACTTAGTTGGTACAAAAATAAAAACTCCAATACCAAATTGAACATTGAAGCCAATTTCAAATATTTAAATAGAAAAAAGACAAACTCAAGTATCAAAATTAAAAAACCTCAGGTATCAAACTGAATTTTGAAGTCAAACTTAGAAATTAAAAAGAGATAAAAATTCAAATATTAAATTAAATATTGAAACTAAATTCAAATATAAAATAATATTAAAATATTTTAGGTCTACCCACAATAATTTTCTTTTTTTTTTCATACAATTAATGACACAATTAAATATTTGTTTTGATTACAAATTAGTGGTGACAAACATGCGAATATGGAAAATTATTTTTTGGTAAATTGAAAAGTAAAGTTTATAAATTTATAAATTTTGAATTTATATTATAGAATTATCTGTTATGCTTGTAAGAGTTAATAAATAATAATAAGATTTGATTTTTTAAAATCACTTATTTCATAATTTTTTTAGTTTTCTTAAGGTATTCACTTGAGCGAGTTTAGTGATTAATTCTTCGCATCCTGTAAGTTTATTTATTTTTTTAATTATTTATTTCATAATTTTAATCTTATTAATATGATATTTTATATTATTTTTGATAATTTTGGATAAAATTAAATATAATAATTTGAAATATTTAATTTTGAAAAAGATCCACTTATAACGATGAAAAAATAAAAATTTCATATCATAACTTTTTACACGATTAATATTTTAATATTAATGTAGACAATATTTTAAATAGATATAATAGAGATATCGGATGATTAAAATATTTACATACATGACAAGTATAAATATATAGATAAATTTAATGGTTAAATTGTTAAAATATTAATTATATAAAAAATTACAAAATAACGTAAAATCACTTATATAAATCCTCACTTTTAGTTTTTAATAACTTTAAAGAGATAATTTATTTTATATATATATATATATATATATATATATATTAAATTAACTTATCTCTTCGATCTTCAATATTAAGTGGTAGGCAGCTAGTAATTTTGGATAAAATTTATTAAAGTTATCGAATAAATTTATAAAAAAAAATGTTGGAAATTTTTTTTAATGGCTTATCAAATAAGCGTGTTAATAATTATATATTTTAATAATATTTAATATTTAATTTCTTTTTTTTCTTCAAAATATTTAATTTCTTAACTAAATCAATTTTATGAGTCAAACATAATTTATGAATTCTTTTTAAGTATAATGATAAATTTAAATCTCAATATATATATATATATATATATTTTGTTAATTTAACCATTATTTATTTTAACTAAATTTCATCATTACTTTTTTTTAAATATTGAAAATTAAACTTAACTAAAAAAAGATAAAGATTAAATTAATAAAAAAATATAAATGTTAATAGATATATTTGTTATTATGATTATTTGACATGTGTACAAGCTATTTTTATGTTAACACTTTGTTACTGTAAAGTTTAGACATTAGTATCCGTAAACTGTCTGGTGCAATATAGCTATGGATTACGGTAACACGAAACATGGCTCCGCCACCAGCGCCCCAACCTCAATCTGCAACGTTAGCCTCTTTCGCTCGTACAGATTTTGTGGAAACGCCATCAATTGACTGGCAAGAGGTCGCTGATAATTGGTTTGGAGGTTGCTGTCGTTCATTCAGGGGTATAAGTGAGAAGCTGGTGACTAGATTTGCAAATTCCTATAGATGTGCTAAGGGTGTCTGTCTTTTGAACTTTACGACCGTTCTTCTTTGCAAGGATGTCCTTGTGGCATGTAAACTTTATAATGGAACTCATGAATACGCCTCGACCAGATTTTGCTAGGGACTCTGGTTTGAGTGAAGATATGTCAAGTTCTCAAGAGAGAGCAAATGACTTATGCGAGAAGTTGAGCTCTATCATATCTTAAGAATAATAGTGTTAGTACAACTCCGCTGTTTACTAAGGAGAAAGCCAGTGGTAATGATTTTTTTTTTCTGCATTACCTCTATCAGATTTCTCTGAAACTGAGACATCAGTGCGAGGATGTTGTGTTTATACAGCAGATCAGAACATATTGTTACTCTTCACATCCCTGTACACGATAGATAGTTGATAATCGTGGTGCAAATAAGCCAACCCTTAAGCGGCGCCGATTACTATTGTAAACCTGTTCATTTATCTTCGTGCAACACATCACCCAAACTATTGTTCTCCATGTATTCATAAACTAGAAACCTAAACTCATCTCCACTGCAAAACATCAACATTTTTAACGATATTGCCATGTTGGATTAGACCCAATATCTCAATTTCAAATCTAAAAAACACTTTCGTCACACGTTTAACACTCCACAGTCTCTTAATTGCCATATTTTGAGATTCACTTTATAAACCCGATCTCAGACCCATCTGTTCTTGAGATTCACTTTATATGGGCATGGGTTGTGCTCCGAATTTGGAGTGGGTTCTAAAAAACCATGCAAGGAACTCGATAAGCAGTAGAAACATGCAAGTTATAAATAGGTGTTAGAATCTTGAGCATGGAGGAAGCGTTTGCAAGTTCCTGATCCAGATTACCGAATAAACTCAAATGAAAAAGTAATTTTTTTTTTATCCTTCTTCTCACAACTTAAAGTGTCAAAATATTTCAAGTCAAAGAATATAACTACAAAGGTTAACTTGGACACGTGTTAAAAAATCATTGGTGGGCAGAAAGATACAGTGAAGGGGCAGAGGATTTTGTTGTGTAATTGTTTACAGCGTTAAGTGTCAATGTTGAGATCAGGTGTGGGAAATGGGCAAGGCCAACAGTTGGACCTCTTTTAACTTTGCTTCGTGAAATAGTTTCGTCGGCTTAAGGTCATCTACGAAATCCAGATAAGAACCCACGTTAAAGCACAACCACCACAGCTGATTGACAATGAACTCTCATTACAATTACAGCACAAAATCATGAATGGAAACTGATCAAACTAAGTAAAAATTAATTAAGACAGCTTTGTTTTTTTTTTTTTTTTTTTTTTTTTTAAAAGAAAAGAAGTTAGTTGCTTCTATGATAATATTGAAGAAATATTGGTTAGTTTCCACCTTTGTTTGTCAATCTTGTACAGATACAGATCATATTGGTTAGTTTCCATTTTTTTTTTTTTTTAATATTGTTGGTGTCTATTTTATAATAATATCATCTTCAAAGTTCGAACTTAAATCTTTCTTTGAAAATGTAAAATGTCTTACCATTACACCCAACACTTATTGGTATTAAACCATTATTGTAATAATAAAATATTTACGTTGATTCAAATCATGAGTTAATATTTAATTTCAAGTTTAAACTCTAATCGTTTTTCTAACTCAAAAAGAAAAAATAAAATTTTTTCGAGATATTTAAATAAAATTTATATTACTACTAATTTTAACACAATTGATCTTGAAGTACTTTACGATTATCAAATTAACCCAATCCAAAATCTAACACAAATTTCATCATTAGACCAATAACTTGAGGATGGGCTACCTAATTTCTTCATTCTTAAGAATATGCATCCGATGATGTAATTGGATAATAATAAAGAAACTACCATATCTGATATAGCTAGGTTTCATTTTTTCCATTAATGCAAACTTTAAGACACTATAAAATAAGGATCAGAAATAATTTTCCCAACTCTAGTTTTGAGTTAATTAGTCAAGAATCTTCACTGCATCTCAACACGAAGGATCAATTTGTAATATAACTATATGAACATCATAAAATGATTATTAAGATATAAAATCCTCCATAAACGCAAAGTGAATCACTCTTCCATACAGTACATAAAATGGCTTAATTATAACCATAAATTCAGCTGATGATCATAGAACTGAGAGTCTGCTGAGACATGAAAGGATCAAAGTACAAAACTTCAACTAATTAAGGTAACATTAAAGAGGAAAAAATAAACCTAAAAAATATGATCAAAATATAAACAAACTATTTGATCACATCCTCGTTATTCATATATATAAATATATATATGATAATATTTCTGTATAATTTAGCTTCTTTTAAGCACATGAAATACCGACAGTGGAGGCTGCAGTGAAGCTTTCCGATTCACTTCTCTCGACTACCAACGAGTTAATCTCCGGCGAAAGTCCTCCAAAATCGATCTCCGGGACCTCGGGGATCGTCGTGAGTGCACCCGTCTTGTCGTAAACTACGAAGTAGTCCCCGAGCGATCTTTGTTTCAACCACAAAACCGAATGACTCGAACTTTGTCTGAACTTGAATACGAATTTGAAGAGTTTGAGGATGGAGCGAGAGAATTTGGAAGGCTGCTTTTTGGAAACCGGTGGCGGAGGAAGGGTGGTGGAGTAGTGTAGGGGAGGAGGAGATTGAGTATGGTCGACGACTGTATGAGGCATGGACATGGTTCTTTAATGGAGATTAGCTGAGTCGAGTTGACGGTTGAAAGGCTTGAGTTGGAACGAGTCATATGGTGTGATACCATTGAACCGAGTAAAGAGGAAGGCTTCTTATATATGGGTAGATATGAGATTATAATTATAAAAAAGATCCAAAATTAAAGGAAAGCTCACGGTCTCTTCATATGGACCATTAAATATTGGAGACTTTTTATTTTTATTATTTTCTAAAAGTAAATGTTAAAAGTCGGATCTGTAGATTTTTTTATATGTGATAGATTATAATGATTACATAAAATTCTTGTGCGGATAACATTGCATTTTCCAATTATAAGTGAGTGATTAGACATTTTCTATCTATTTATATATACTTTTTCACAAAATAAAAAATTACAAATATATGTAGGAGGAGTGTGTTACATTCAAAGTAGTTAGTACTGCATTAGTGGCCATATCATTTTTTTTTATTGAAATTAATATGTATTGGATTAATCTATTTTCGTGTATTATTTAAATTTATCAATATTTAATATATAAAATATTTAAATATATTAAATGATTTAGATTAAATAATTTCAAATATAAAAATATTAATTGATTATATAAAATACTCATTAATAATCTTAACAAATAAAATTTCATCATTTAATAAGTTTAAAATAAACAAGGAAAAAAACATACAGGTAAGTTGTATTCGTGAAGTTTTTAGAAATTTTATCTTTTTTTCTAGAGTTTGTTTGTTATTTAAATTTTATTTTTTTTAAAGTTACTCATTTACCTTAATTAAAGTTTAAAGTTTAAATTTTAAATTTAGTTAATATTTTTTTTTAAAGAAAGTAAAAGAAAATAATATTTTAACATTATTCATGCACTGCCTGTGAGTAATATTTTGACATGTAATTAGAATTGATCGGAATAAACTGATACAATTGATACGGACTGAAATTTAAACCAATGCGGAAAAAAGAATTCGACATTCTAATTTATTACTGGAAAGGTGCATACTGACTTATTTAGGGGAAAAGTTTGGAAGAGATTAAAATCAAAGACTACCATTCTTTATTTTAATTGTTGTTTAAAAACCAATCTTTCAAATCAATTGAGAAGATTAAAGATAGCAGCACAGGACATCTTCCTTAAACTGCAACTCTGCTAGTTTCAGATGCCAGAGGTTTCATTTTCTAAAGACAGAACTGCCTTTCTGTCGTGGAACGTTGCTCCTTTCAATCTCAACCTAGGCCACGCCTCATGAAACATTTGATTTGTACATTTCAGCCGGCCCGAAAGGGCTTTAACTTTGGCTTTTGCTTAAGACTTTGTTTAGTGCTTTATACATATGATTAATCAACCACATCACTGCTAAACAGCTTGAACTTGTTGGCATCAACAACCAACTTCCTAATAGAAGAGAAAGCGCCCATGATTCCGGCACCGGTGAAGACAACCATGATAAACAGATTGATCAAATAGATGAGGGATGATGTTTTGGGCTTGTAGGTCATGTTGTAAAGAAGCATAGGGAGGACAAAATCTAAAGGGATAAAGCCAATAGCACCTATCACACCATTGATGTCACCAAAAAAGGGAAGCATTGCTGCCATAAACCCACAGAACATGACGTACAGGGTTCGAAGAATTAGCCTAGGGATAAGGTTCCTCTTTGAAAACATCCCTTGGTTTACATCAGCTGATTGCTTCTCCATGATCTCGTAAGCAACTTGAGAATAAACCAGGCCAATGGCAAGTAGCTGTAAAAGAACAAATATAACTGCAAGGCCAATAACTACTGTCGGGGCCAATGATGGTCCATCATCAGGCATTAGACTCTTGAGAATGTTTGAATTTGATTTGTTTCCAAAAGCCCAGTATCCAGAAACTGAAGCTGAGTAGAAAGTAACTAAAATTACACTGTAACACATTAAGAGTCCTTTAAACATCTTCCCAGTAGCAGGTGGAGCCAATGTTGCCTGTATCATATACAATCTTGTTGAAATGAAAAACCAAGAAACATATATGGTGGTAACAAAGATTAGAAACCAAACAAATTATGTTCCAACACTTTCAGATGTAAGATTTTGAAGTTTACTTGTATTTCAGGAAGAATCCCATTTCCGAAAATGGCGGCTATTATGGATATAGAAGTGAAGGCACTAAACACCCTCGATGAACTTGAAGATTCCAATGAATAGTCTTTATGTGGAGCATTTTTAGATAAACCTGCACTACTAGTAACAGTTGTTTAAGTGCTGCCCACATTGCTGTGGTTCAATATTAAAACCTATTCATCCAACTACAGGGGCCAAGCATTGAATCTTTCAATTGTCACAGTGACATCATTCACAAACTATTCATGTAATTTGAGCCAAGTAATGTATACCTGCGTGGATACAAGCACCAACCACAAGGAACGTGTAGCCCAAGCTGAGAACTAGAGAAGCAAAATTGAGGTGTCTGAGGGAATGGAATGTGGGAATCTGAGAGAGAGCTATCATAACCACTGTTACCATTGCTATGAACTCGTACAGTTTCAACGATCCGTTGGGGGAAAGGTTCGAATACATGATCTTACAATATGAAAAGAAGAGAATTAGGAGAACAATTGAGTGATGTTAATATGAATATAGCTATCTAATATTCATATTCAGCATTCAAATCGAACCGGATAATATGAATAACAACCATAAAATTGCATAGTATGAATTCATTTCTAGCTCATTGCTTACATAGTTATAGACTTACATAATGCAGATAATTATGTTTACTGACAAAGACTGATGTGATATGCTATATAGCAAAAAGCCAAAAAGTTAAACAAAAACCAGCCACCTAACTTACCACCGGAAGATGGAAATAAATGATAAATGGATTGATTTGAACAATGACATTAATGGTATCTTTATATTAATGGTAAATGGGTCCCCAAGCGTCTCCATCGTTCTTGCAGATAAAATTACAAGAAACATGTTCATGCTAATCTGTGGTGTATATAAGTAATGATTTTTTAAGAGACCAAATTTTTCAGTGTTTATGACAAATGAGATGCCTTTGATTTTGCCAAAGAAGCAATTGTAATGAATAAGACATATACATATACCTGAAGGCATTCCCCTGCAAGCAAAATTGCTCCTATTCCAACCCCAGTGTTAATGGCTGTTTGAATAAATATCACAAAATAAAACATCCATCCTGATCCTGCATAATAAATGGTAAAGCTTTAGAGTAAAACCCTACTTGGTTGAGTTTCATCTTCATGTTTCTATATTTGAATAATAGCAATTTAAACCATTTTCAATCTAAAACAAGATTTTATAATATATAAATATTTTGATGAGATTCGTATTTTATTTTTTATATAAAATCTAAAAAAATTTACATACTTACACAATTAAAATAATATTTAATTTTTAAGTGAATGAATATATTAAACAATTGCTTTCACCAATAATAAAAGGACAGCCGAAACGTAACACCATGCACCCGAATAAAGAAAACTTAAATGTTTGGATACCCATTTCTGTTATATTTTCACCAAGTTATAAAGACCTTAATAAATGTTAAACGAATTAAATATAAAATATAATTTGAATAATAAAAGCCTAAAAATTATTCGTTAAAGTCACGTGTAACTAATACAAGAGAGACAAACACTCCAAGAACCCGAAAACATAGTTTAACGGTTCAGCCTTTCCCGCTTTCCAAAGAAGTATTCTTCATGCCGTAATAAAAATATCACAATTTAATATATTTTTTGCTGAAATTTTTTAAATTTAACCTTAATTAATTAAATTTTATAAAAGAAAACAGTTGATTGAGTTTCTTATAAAATTAAAAATTAAAATATGTGATGGAGAAGGAATTATTCTTGAAATGTGAACGAATATGCAGCAACAAGAAGAAGATAGCCAACATGAATGTGAAAACCTTTTCCGCAGTGTTTGAAAAAACAAACCAAAAACGTTGGAATCAATTCTAGATGATGATAATGATAATGATGGTGGTGATGTTTGTTGTTACCTAAAACATCAGCGGCGAGCTCTCGGAAGCGTATATGGCGGCGACCAGCTTTTTCACAGTGGTCGAGCACCAAGGACATGAGATAGTAAGAGTAGAACGTTACACATCCCATCACCGTTAAACAGAAGAAGCCTAGTATCCATCCTAATCCTCTAAATGCATACGGTAACGTCAGGATCGTCGGCCCCACGATCGCCGTCGTTAGATGAAACCCCGCATGCCACCACTTCCCTATATTTATATTTCACCGTAAACCAGAAAGAAAAAGTAAAACAACGAAACTAAAAATCCATTGCTTTTTTTTTTCTCTTGAAGAGTGTTCTGGTTTCTGACCTTTTGATTCGAGAACAAACACAGCTCCGGCGTCAGAGTCTAGACGTAGCTCCGGTTGCGGTGGCTGAGCCATATTTTTAGAGGAAAAAAGAAAGAAGGGCAACTAGGATATGGCTAGTTGTTTGGTACTTATGAAATACGGCGGAGTGAAGTAATAAAAGGCAAATCAGAAACGGCGTTTTGTAACATATCTAGAACAAGAAATACTTATATCATATACGAAACATATATATATATATATGTATGTAATGGAGTTTTCCTAGCTTGGGTATTTTCACAAAATTTGAAGATCATAAATAGAACATGCACGATTGTGTTTTTTTTTACCCTTTTTGTTTGAAGTTAGCCTCTGTTTCAAGATAATATTGCGAGAAAGTTTCCTGCTCTGTTTTGATTGCTTGGACGATGCTTGTAAGTAACGTGCCGTAATTGCCCTGTTTTAGACCACTCAATCATACAATGTTGCCAAAATTTAACCATCATTTTTAATTATTAACAGAAGATGTCTCTGTAAACAAAATACTGAGCTTGAAACTTTTTTAACTTATTGAGTTAAAAATGCCACAAACTTCACACGATAGCATAAGCAAGGATGGCTACTTATCAGGTTAACATATACACCCATCATCTACCAAGTAAAAAAGAGATTGACCCTAATACACGTACAAGCTTATATGTTTAAAGAAACTTTTGCCACATTATAATAGATATGAAGAATGTACAGGATATCAAACAGATATGGCTATAGCAAGGCCAAAACCAGTTGCCTCTTCAAAACAATCAGCTGTAGCTTTTTATTGTCCAACATTTGTTGCACATTTTGAATAAAAAATTTAAGGCAAAATCTTAAGTTCCATTTCAAACCATGTTGCACATTTTGAATAGCTACTTCAAACCTTTTCATCCTTGTTGTTTCGATACCGTCTAATCCTCGTCTTCCACAGCGTCCAACTCACGACTTTCCGGAACAATCCTAGTGCATGAAGATTACCCATTTTCCCCTCCGATCTCCCTTCAGATTCGGGCTTGTTTGATATGATTCCCGACCGCATCGAGTCGTAGTGATAGCAGGGATATGGCAAACCTATGGTGTGCCTCTCTAGGATACGACTGATTGAAGCTAATTCATATGAATCATAGAGAGGACTCCCACAATCCCATATGTTTTCATCGAGTTCCTTTTTCTTCTCTGATAACATTGGTCTTTTCTTTTCCATGAAAGAAAACACAGATCCATTTGTTTTTTTTATACCATGACAGGATATCATCACTTCGGTTGTCTTGTTAAAACAACATGATTGTTGCCGATTCATGACCAGACAAATTCTAACGCTTGGAACAAAGTTATTGGTGCGAAGGGGGGCTTGTTATGTAGTTGGAGTTGTTGCATTATAAGCAAATGAAAGGACTACCTAACAGCTTATAGGTAGAACGAAAAAAAAAAAGAGGTAAAAAACGGCGGCCACCTAAATTAAAACTGAAACTACAATGGACCAGACAAACGGGCGGCTTTTATGTTTTATGTACTTGGCATATAGGATAGGGTTTAGGGTTTTAGGGTGAAAAAAAAGAGGGTAAAAAATGGCGGCCACCTAAATTAAAACCGAAACTACAATGGACCAGACAAACGGGCGGCTTTTATGTTTGATGTACTTGGCATATAGGATAGATACAGAGTCTTTTAGTTTAAACATTATTGGTTTCTCTCATTTTCAGCCCATTGTTTCTAGTTTTCACTTATTTTCTAGATGTTTAATTATGATTAGGTAAATTGGTATTTATGAAAGGAGTTTTCATGAAGCGGACACCAAGCCCGTGGATAAAGTGGTAAGGTTGAGAATCTTATAAAGAAAAATGAACAAAATCAAAATGGACAGTGGACACATATATATATTCTATATCCATTAGACCCATCACATTCCAAGACTGCTACACGTTATGTTGCTTCCAGTTCAGAATAATCCAAATGTCCCAACCCTTTTTCTTTTCCACTTTCTCTTTTCAATAATTTAATTTTTAATATTACAATTCAACTTTTCTCCTTAACAATGCATTAGGTTTTCAATAATATAGTTTAAATCATGGTTTTATATATTTTAGTATTTTTTTTTTCTTTCTAAATATCTTATAAAAATATTTGTTATTGTTTTAAAAAATATTACTTTTGTCTACTCACGATATTAATTCAATTAAATTACAGGTTTTATTATAATAAAGATACTAAATATGTTGAGTCAATTGATAGAGCTCAAGTCCAAATATTATAGATGGAAACATAAATGACTCTCATTCGTTTAAAGATTTGATTTAATTTGATTTCAAATAATGGTTTTTATGAAACCAGATCTGTTAGATTTGGAATCGATCGAGGCATCGCTCTGAAATAAGAAGTTGGACCAATTGACTCACAAATTGATATGGATCAGTTGAACAGAACTAAAAAAATTAGTTCAATCGATTTTTTCTACTTTCTATATTTTTTATGATTTTTAATTATTTTTTAATTGAACTAGTGAATCGATGATTTGAGTGGTTTGACCATCGATCCTATTTTAAAAACCTTACTTCAAATTTAATTCAATACAATAAAATATATAATACTAAAAAATAACAATTAAAAAAAAGTAATCATAAGTTAAAACTCAATTATAAAGAATCTTGGCATAAAAAAATCCAATGCACCCTATAGAACACACTTAGAGATGTTTACCCTAATGTTACTTAGTGGGTCTTGGGTGACCCAACAATGGAGGATCTAATCGAGTCTAAATTGAGTAAGCAATATAACAAGTATATATTAGATATTTTAACAATACCACTTCAACCAAAATCTCATTTATTTATTGTATTGATTTTATTTGTTAAAAAAAATTTACCCACATTGTGGGTTTGTTACAATCAAGTTATTACTAACTATTTTTTTTATATATAATCAATCCTTTAATTGAATTGATTTTATTTCACATCAATTTAATTTGAATTTTAAAACATCGAGAAAATGATAATATTTGATGTATCGTTAATATATAAGTTCAATACATCATCAATGAATAATAACACAACACCTTATATAACACCCTTAACCCATATCCGTTGCCGGAACAGGGTTACAGAGCATTAATGGAGTTTACAAATCAAATACAATAAATTCATAACATTTACTATTCATATTCGAAACCAATCATGTTCAATCATAATGTCCCTTATATAGGCTCTCGAGACCCAAAATATGCACTTAAAATAAGTCGGGACTAAACTGGGAACTCAGAAATTTTTTCACGAAATTTCAAAATTTTCCTTAGGTACAGGGGATACACGCCCGTGTGGCCAGGCCGTGTGACTCACACGGCCAAGTGACACGCCCGTGTCCCATACCGTGTGGGCACTTGATGTGAAGCACACGGCCGTGTCCCAACCTGTGTTCAAATTAGAGTAGCAACTGACTTGGGTCACACGGCCAAACCACACGCCCATGTGTCTGCCCGTATGGACGAAAATAGGCCATTTTCAAGGCCACTTTTCTCACCCAAATTTGCCTTCAACCTACAACAACACTTGAATACATTCACCAACCAATTCAAGACATTAAAACCAAGCCACAACCAATCTTACACATGATATATTATCACATGTATTCATGTATTCAAACTTACCTATTTGTATAAATATATAAATTTACCAAAATTCAATCTAATCATACCAAGCACATATTTATATTAATCATATTATACCCTCATACATTTACATCAAACAAGCCATCACTATGGCTAGTTACAACCAACCATATATATGCCATCATTGGCCAACTTAACCTATACATGCCATTATACTAAAATAAATTTGCTATTTATACCAAAACAAACTGAAGGATAGTGTGATGATGCTCCGACCAATTCCAACCTTTATGAGCTTCTGAGCACTATAAAACAGAGGAAATAAAACAAAGTAAGCTTTTAAGCTTAGTAAGTTCGTATAACGGGAAATAAACTTACCATTTATTCGCTTTTAAAATAATCATACAAATGCATCCAAATCAATTAAATCAATATCTAAATACACATACATCCCCATCAAACATGTTAGTTATGTAATTCACATAAGTTTCAAAAGACAAGAATTAGCTCATCCTTATTCAATTTCCACATACATGTATTTATCATATCAAGTATACAATAATCATGTACATATTATATTTTTTTTATTTCAAGTATTTTCTCACAGTAATTCATCTTGAAATTCATACCATCTCATATCAGAACTTTACCCGTTGAATCATTTAAAATATTGATGGATACATGGGCAATACACACGAAATGTACAATACGGTAAATCCGTCAACTCATATTCAGGAGTGCTTATAAAAGCACATAAACAGGAAGCTTATCGGGCTAAAACAGGAAGCTCATAAGAGCAATATTCAGGAAGCTTGTGCGAGCCTATAACGGGTAGCTCCAAATAGCCATTAATCGGGGAGCTCCGGATAGCCATATATCGGGAAGTTCAAGCGAGCCATATCGGGAAGCTCACAAAGAGCCAATTAACGGGAAACTCACGAAGAGCCGTAATCGGGAAGCTCATAAAAGCTAAGGTGTGTCCACAACACATGTAGGATCACAACCTATCGGGACGCTCCGAAGAGCTATAACGGGAAGCTCGCTAGAACCTTTTAACGAGAAGCTCATGTGAGCCAATTATCAGGATGCTCTTTCGAGCAATGGTGTGTCCGCAACATATGCAAGATCACAACCAATACGGGAGCCCTGTATCCAACCGATTTTCATGTATCCTGTAACACCCTTTACCCGTATTCAACTCCGGAATCGGGTACGAGGCATTACCGGACTTAACTTGCTTGAACATACAACTTCGGGCTATAAAATTTCCTTTCAAACTTAAAACTTTTCATTCATATTCCTAACATCCTTATTATGGGCCTACGAGGCCTTAAACATACATCCAGAAGGTCTCGGAATTAAACCGGAAACTTTTGTGCACTTAGAAAATTTTTGCTTAAACAGGGCCACACGCCCGTGTGAAATGGGACACGCCCGTGTGGCCAGGCCGTGTAGTCACACACGCCCATGTCCCTAGCCCGTGTAGAATTTATTTTCATTTCGAACCTATAGGGGTTTTCACACGGGCGGACACACGCCTGTGTCAATGACCCGTGTCCCTCACACGGCCTAGATACGCCCGTGTCCTCACCCGTGTGTGAAAACTAAGGGTATTCTGTTTATGACGTCAGCAACCCCTTAAGGAGCACACGGCCTAAACACACGCCCGTGTGCTGGCCCGTGTGACGAATCGAATTCTCACAATTAAATGCAGGGGACACACGACCTATCAACACACCCATGGGGCTGACCGTGTGTCACAGACGGCCTAGACACACGCCCGTGTGTCTACTCGTGTGGACAATTATAGGCTATTTTCCAAGCCAATTGCCACATTGAAACATAAGCACACTTATACCACCTCAAGCAACACATAACATGGCAATATTACACTATGAAAAATCACTAATCAACATCCATGTACTCCACATTTTACTCCATCATTGGCATAAACTTTCACTTCATAAAACTCATCATCATTAAAGTATGAAACTTGACAATATTGGCCAATTTTCCAATGGCCATTTACAAAATGAGTGTATAACATTAATAGCCAACACTTTAGCTTTCAAATATGACATAACACAAAATGACCAAGTTCCTATACATGCCATACTCAAAATAAATCAACTTTACTATACCAAGAGAGCGATTGATAGTGTGATCCGAGCTCCGACGTTTTGCGATCCCCGAGCAAGATTGGCGATACTACAAGGAAAAGGGAAAAGAAAGGGGTAAGCATGTAGCTTAGTAATTTTGCATGAATTAATATAGCAACATAAGTATACATGGTAAAATCCATTCATCTCATAGAACAATAACAAACAAGTTCTCAAGTGCTTAGGCACACTTACTCATACTTACTCTTACCCATCACATATCAGATTACGGTTTCATGACTTGTATTTTAATCATGGTACTTGTATCACTTCATCACATAATTTAGCACTTATGCTAACTTGAACATAAACTTAAATCATTATCATTCTTACATGAATGGAACTCATGATCATCCTTGTATGATTTATCTCTATATCATCCTTACATACTTAGCTCTTTTTCCCGTTGAACTACTCGGAATATCAGAAGATACTCAATCTCATCATACATGTATCTTGATGCCAATGCCATATCCCGGATATGGTCTTACATGGGATCACCTCTTGATACCGATGCCATATCCCAGATATAGTCTTACACGGGATCTCTTAGCTCGATGTCGATGCCATGTCCCAGACATGGTCTTATACGAGATCGTACATGGATGTCGATGCCATGTCCCAGACATGGTCTTATACGAGATCCTCCTTTAGTGCCGACGCCATATCCCAGACATGGTCTTGTACGAGACCTTCCTTATTCGATGCCGATGCCATGTCCCAGACATGGTTTTGTACGGGATCTTCCTTATTCGATGCCGATGCCATGTCCCAGACATGGTCTTATACGAGATCTACATTCGGTGCCAATGCCATGTCCCATACATGGTCTTACATGGGACCTACATTCGATGCCGATGCCATGTCCCAGACATGGTCTTATACGGGACCTTCCTTATCTCATATGGTGACATAGGTATCCTCATTATTCCGAACTTCTACCGGGACTTTACTTAGCATATTCTCATTCATTTTCTCATCAAGATATTATTAATTAATTTCATGGAAATAATATGCATTTCTCAAAATAATAAGTAATTTAAACATAATAACATATATATAGTTTTAATTTCACACAAACTTACCTCGGTACTCAAAATGTGTGTAGATGTTTAATTTAGTCCAACACATTGTTCTTGCCTCGATTTCGGTCCGGGCTTTGTGTTTCTTGATCTATAATAAAAATTTCACTTGTTTAATACCCAAATTGACTAAATTGATTCATAATTCATTCTTTGGAAAAAATACGATTTTGCCCCTAAACTTTCACATAATTACACTTTTGCCCCTAGGCTCGTAAAATGATTTTTATTCCACTTTCTTGTATTTTAAGCTTAGCCGAATCATATTCTCAACTACAACAACCTTCAATTTCTACTATTTCACTCATGTATGACCATTTTTACAACTTTTACAATTTGGTCCTTTTATGCATTTTTCATGAAAATCACTTAGAAAAAGATGTTTATCATACATCAAACTTTCATATTCTTCCATAAAACATCAAAATACATGCATGTCATACATGGGTAAATTTTTTAACATAATCCCTAGCTCGAAATATAGCTAGAAATAGGTAAATCGAGCTACGAGGATCTAAAAAATACGAAAAACATTAAAAATGGGGCAATGAGACACTTACAATCAAGCTTGAAAGATGAAGAAACCCTGGCTATGGAGAGCTTGAAAATTTCGGCACTTAGGAAGAAGATGGACATGAATTTTGACTTCTTTTCCCTTTTAATTCTTTTATTAACCAAATGACTAAAATGCCCTTAAGGCCCTTTCTTGAGATTTTTCCTTCCCATGTCCATTTTTGTCCATCTTGACATATAATGGTCTAATTACTAAATAAGGACCTCTAGTAATTTTTATAATTCCATTTCATACTTAAACCTTATAGAATCTCATATTTTCTAATCTTTACAATTTAGTCCTAATGGACAATTTATTGACTAATTAATAAAATTTCTTCATGAAATTTTCACACAATCATGTAAACACCTCATAAGCCTCGTAAAAATTATAAAACACATATTTCTACTTCGGATTTGTGGTTTCGCAACCACTATTCCAACTAGGCCCTAAATCGGGCTGTTACATATCCAAACGAGATTTCATACTTATCAGGCATTTTCGGATTTATGATTAATTTCATAAACATATCAATTTCACAATTCAACATTCACATATACAATATTTCATTAAAACATGTAAATATGTAGAATTTAGTTACACGAACTTACCTCGACACTTGTTTGTATACGAGAATATACTAATCTGATACTTTTTATTTTCCTCGATCCAATTCCGTACTAGGTCTATCCGGATCTATACGAGTAAATTTAACTCAATTTAATGAAATTCATATTCAATTCAATCAAATTCACATTTTAGGCAAACATATCATTTTGCCCTTATACTTTTAATGAATTCCAATTTCGTCCCTAAGCTCGGAAAATAAAATTCATGTAATTTAATCATTTTTCCAGGCCTAGCCAAATTTTTCATATAACAATAACAGTCCATGTATTTCACAAAAATCAGAAATTTTCTATGAATTTTACATCTTTTCAATTTAGTCCCTAAATCACAATTTCATGAAAATTTCCTTTACAAAAGTTGTTTATCTATCAACAACCTTTCATTTTCTACTCTAAATTTCAAAATTTCAGCATACTCATCCATGGAAAAATTTTAATACTTTGATAACTTTACAAATTGATCCCCAAAATAGCTAGATTAGGTTATTACGATCTCAGAAATATAAAAATTACTAAAAACGGGACATGATTACTTACCCAATTAAGCTTGCTTGAAGTTCTTTCTCTTAGCTAGGGTTTCCATGGAAAAAAATTGGGAAAGATAATGAAAATAAAATTAGTTTATTCATTTAATTAACCTATCATCTTTTTAATTTTTCAACTTTTCCAATTTCATCCTTTTCTTTAATTAATTTTCCATGGATGAATCATCATAAATATCTACTAACTTTGATTAATGGTCTATTTCCTTATAATGACCTCAAATTTTGAATTCCATAGCTATTTGATCCTTCTAACTACTAGTATTCAACTTTCACATTTTATACGATTTAGTCCTTTCCCCCTAATTAAACATGAAATCGGTAAAATTTTCTTAATGAAATTTTCATACGTTATCCCTATCATAATGCACACCATACAATAATATTAAAATAAATTTTCTTTCTGACTCGAGTTTCTGGTCCCAAAACTACTATTTCGATTTCACTGAAAACGAGTTGTTACACCTTATCAATAAATAAAACAAAAAATAACGAAGGACTTATAAATAAAGATAAATAAATTTATATAGATAAGCATAACTATATAATAACAATTATAAATAAATAATAAAATCATAAACTCTAAACTCAAGACCTTAAATCCTAAACTCATAGGCTATTAATTAATTATTTATAATAGTTATAATTAATATTTAATCATGTTTAAATAAAATTATTTATATTTATGGGTAAGCTACACTCATGGTCACTAAACTATTAGTAAGATTACGTTTTAGTTATTCAAATTCAAAATAACAAAATGGTCACTGAATTATTCGAAAGTTTCAATTTAAGTCACTGAACTATTTGGAAATTTTTATTTAAGTTACTAGGATGTTAAGTTTTTTTTAGAAAAAGTTTGGCTAACGAGCTTTAAGCAATAATTCGACTGTCTATATGATGGATCAATACCCATCAGCGAGTAAAAGAATATACCTTAATTCCAAGTCAATTTGACGGTCATTATTAGAGATTGGAGAAGAAAATTGTTTCGATTTTGGTTCCTAAATTCATAATGTTCAAAATTGTTTTATAAAAAAAAAATTGAACTGTAGAAAAGAAGGGGTAAAAAAGTTTTCAATTGGTGCAAGCGAAGAAAATTATACAAACGATTTTAACAGTCCAGTGACTTAAATGAAATCTTTCGAATAGTTTAATGACCATTTTGTAACTTTTTGAAGTTAAATAACCAAAACGTAAACTAGTGAACTTGGGTCTAGTAGTTTAGCCTATATTTATTTATAAATATTCTATAATTTTTTATTTATGTATTGATGGTGCATCAAATATTATTATTTAAAAATCCATATAAATTAAAAATGAAATGTAGATATTATTTTGGTTTTAATTTTGGATAATTTTATCATTGAGTTAATTCTTATTTTACACTTAACACCAAATTTAGCCACAATTAAATAAGTTTACGCACATATTTTTATCCATTTCCTCGAATAAGGGTATTAAGACAGTCATATTTTCCTCCAAAGCGCCTCCCTCTTTGAACTCCTCGGCCAATGCTTACTCGTTCCGTCTCCTTACCATAATCATTGGAAAGACGATCTCCTCTTCCTCGCCGATTACCGGGGTCCGGATAACGCCATATTCGACCGGATAACTAAGTTCCGTCGATATATCTTCCGGCTAGCTTTTTTTTTTCGTCATTTTACTTTTGTCTCTCTCAAAAGATGGCGTCTGAGGACGTGAAAAGGAGCGAGTCGGCTGTCACGACGATTGTGAATCTGGCGGAAGAAGCGAAGTTCGCTAAGGAAGGAGTTCAAGCGCCGAGCCACGCGTTCCTTAGTATTTGCAAGTCTCTAGTCGCTGGTGGTGTCGCCGGTGGAGTGTGAGTCAGTTTGTTTCTTTTAAAAGATTCGCTTTCCCTTTTTTTTTTTTGTTTTTTTGTTTAAGTAGTTTGATCGTATTTTTACTTTATTTTTGAGACTTTTTTTTAGTTTCTTCAGTCTTGACAGTAGAAAAAGAAGGGCCGTATTTGTTCAACTGATATAGTATTTTTTTCCCACTTTCAGCTAACATTTTTAATATTATTCTTTTTGCTATGGATTCATTTCATTGTTTTAGAACCAGTGATTTTTTTATTATTTTTCATGGAAATATTCTCCTGTATGTTTTATTCTTCCTTGCAGCTATTGATTTTTTTTTTTTGGTGAAATCAGCTATTGAAATTTTAAACCTTTTCTTTTTCTAGTAATACTCTGATTATGATGATACTTAATCGGGGTCCCGTTTTCCCTGTTATTTTTGAAGAACTGATGATAAATTGGAAATATGCACAGATCAGTGTCTGGTATTAATTGCTGATAATTTGGAAATATAGGACATATAAATAATTTGTTTAAATTAGGAGTTAATCTTTTATAGAATGATAGTTTAATGTTGTTTGAACCTTCAGAAGAAAAGCTCTTTCTCCGCTTTTAGGATTTTACAGGACTTGATACTTTAGGGTTTTAAATCTTGTGACATATTTAACAAGATGTTTTATCAATACGGTCATCCCCATTTCATATATTCCACTCTCTTAAGGGTAGGGGAGCATTTTCTTTAAACTTCAAGGATGAGAACATGGTGATGGTGGCATTGGATGCTTCGAGAAATTTGGTGGTAACTCTTGTGGCCTTGATGGGTAGTTGTGAGAATTGAATAGAGGAACTGAGGGAGAATTGAATCTTTGATGCTGATCAGTGAAGAATATAATCATTCCTTGGTCTACAAGTTTGCTTGTAACTTTTTTCGTTTGAAAAATAGTTGCAATTGAATGGAAGGGTCGTAGGGAGAAATGTTAACGCATTGATATTTTGATGGTTTTCTTCACTTCACGTTGATATCATGCTTGACTTACCATTCATTGCCTATTGCATTTACTGAATGTATGTTATATCTGTTTCAGGTCACGTAGTGCTGTTGCCCCCCTAGAAAGATTAAAGATTTTACTTCAGGTAGTTAATTTAATATTTTATTATTGTCATTTGGTCCTTATTCGTTAAGTTCTCATTTTATTGTCGTCTTTTTCTTCTAGATTGAACACTCAACTTAATATCTATTATTGGTTTTGCTTATGGTGTAGTTCTTTAAATGCGTGGTATGTTTTCTTAGTGTATCAGTATTATAGTTTTGTTTCTTTCATTTATGGAGTACAGATTACAGGATTTCCTTTTTGAACCTGCAGGTGCAGAATCCGCATGGTATAAAATACAATGGAACAATCCAGGGTTTAAAATATATATGGAAAACCGAGGGTTTTAGAGGAATGTTTAAAGGCAATGGTACTAATTGTGCTCGCATCATCCCAAACTCAGCCGTGAAGTTTTTTAGCTATGAGGAAGCATCTAAGTAAGCCTTGGCCTTAAGTTGTTTTTATCACAAATTTTTACCAAAACAGTTAAAAGGATGCCTGTCTCAGTATCCAAAATTTATCTTTGAACAACTGTATACAAAATATGAACTGATATCTTCCCTTCTACTTCTTTCTGAATATAGGGGGATTTTATACCTTTACCGGCAGCAATCAGGAAATGGTATGCCTGTATCCTTTTTGCCTTCACAAATGTTGTTTTTATTTATCCCTCCAATTGCACTTATGATGTGACTGAGATCTGAAGCTGATTGGCATGATTCAATTTTATTGACTATGCAACTATTGAGGGAAACATGTCCTGCTTGTGAACTTGGTGTGCTGAATATCTGATTTTGTGTCAAAAGAGACAAATGCACTTGGTTGTGCCAACAAAGCGTGTGCATGCATACTTTCAGTCTGCATTTACCATGTGAAGGGAAAATGGAATCTCTTATATGGCCTTGATTGGCAGACGAGTTTGCATTTTGCAGTAATTATTGATGTTGTGGTTAGCATTTTACTAAGTACTTTCTTCGTTTAATTTTGTCTTGTAGAGGATGCTCAACTCACGCCACTTCTACGCCTTGGAGCTGGTGCATGTGCTGGAATCATTGCCATGTCAGCCACTTATCCAATGGATATGGTACGAGGTCGTCTAACTGTCCAGGTAATCTTTTTAGTTTCTTTCTGAAACATTAATTTATTTGACTTAAGTTGGATCAACTCTCTTTTGCCTTTAGGGACAGACTAGCCTCTTGTTATCACTTGATGGCTACCATCCACATGTTATATTTGCAGACCGAGATGTCACCTCGCCACTATAGAGGAATCTTTCATGCTCTTACAACAGTCTTGCGGGAAGAAGGACCTCGTGCTTTGTACAAAGGCTGGTTACCTTCAGTAATAGGAGTTGTAAGTAAAACTTTTGCAATCTGACTACCTGCATAATTTACTGCCTTATGCATTCTAGGTATGAGCATCCAGATGCATCTAGACTTCTACTAGTATAACGAGTTCCATTTATGGTCTGCCTGAACTTAAGTATGTGTTGGTTTTTGTATGGCATATAGCTGTTCATGGCTAACAGTCAAATTCCAATGTCTGATACTTTTCTACTTTTAGTATATGACTTCAGTAATGGAAGAATCTTTCACCTTATGTTTGTATGCAAAAGCCTAAATGTTTCTTATGATGTTTATAGGTACCCTATGTAGGTCTTAACTTTGCGGTTTACGAATCTCTGAAAGACTGGTTGATCAAAAGCAGACCATTTGGGCTAGTTGAGGACTCTGAATTAGGTGTCACAACAAAGCTGGCATGTGGAGCTGCTGCTGGAACCGTTGGCCAGACAGTTGCTTACCCTCTTGATGTCATTCGACGTAGAATGCAGATGGCGGGCTGGAAAGATGCAGCTTCAGTTGTCACTGGTGATGGGAATAGCAAGGCTCCCCTTGAATATACCGGTATGGTTGATGCATTCAGGAAAACAGTTCGGTATGAGGGTTTTGGAGCATTATACAAGGGTTTGGTTCCCAATTCAGTGAAGGTTAGTGTAACATCTTAGTCTCTGCAATCAACTTTCTCTTGATGTACCAAATACTTTTTCTCTATCGTTAACTTCTTGCATTCTGTTTGAAGAAAAGTGCCTGTACTTGTATACTTCTTACCTTCTTACCTGTACATTTAAATAATAAAATGTTGTTTGCCATTTTCGTCAGGTGGTTCCATCGATAGCAATTGCATTCGTCACATACGAGTTGGTGAAGGATGTTCTTGGGGTTGAGTTAAGGATATCTGATTGAAGGATTATTAGATTTTTGGTTGATATTCAGTTTATTTTAGTGGTCAGGGATTGCTGTGAATTTAGGTGGTTATTTAGCTATGTTACTTTTCTTCTTCGAAATAGCACATATTTAAATATAAATATAGAGGTATAATGTGTGAAATATATGAAAAAGCTTAGGAGAAAAGCATAATGGTGTCAGATATGTATCAGTTTTTGAAATTTACCTGTCCGAGTAACATCTACTTTTAGAAATTCTTCAGCATCACATGTGCTGTGGCAATAACGTTGGGAAATGGTGCTGCTAGAATATGCTCTGTTAGATTACCTTTTTTGGAAGTTATTGCCAAGTTGTAGTAGTGATGATTATTAAATAAGACATCACATTTAAGTTTTAACTTTAAAATATATATATATTTATGTTACTCAGATTTTTACAATAAAATATATGATTTGGGCACCTATTTACTTTTGTGGTTGAAGAATAGTTTTTTGTATTATACTTAATTTTGTGAATTTAATCACTATCAAATTTATTTTTTATAATTAGTTAATTCTAGTTTATATATTTTTCGAATTTTGAAATTCTAATTCTAACATAAATGGCAGTGGTGGAGCCATAAGGTTTAAAATTTTTAATTTTCCCTTTATATACATACTATGACTCTCCCAAATATAGAAGTAGGTCTTTCTAATATTTTTATAGTACTAAAAATAATATTAAAAAATTATTCTTGATAAAAAATAGAGGTGATCATGGGTTGGGCTACCCGGCCCGGCCTGACGGTCCGCCCGAAAAATGGGAGGGTTTGGGTAAAAATATAGGCCCGAAATATGGGTTTGGGCAAAAAAAGAGGTCCGTTTAGAAAACGGGCCGGGCCTCGGGTAAAACTTTTTTAGCCCGGGCCTGGCCCAACTCGGCCGGAATTATATATTAAATATATATTTTATTTTTAATCAAATATACTTTTTAAATTTACATATTTTTATTTGTTTTAAAAAATTTTATTTAATGAAAAAAGCTAAAAAAAAAATAATATGGGCCGGGCTCGGGTTTATCAATTTTCTTTCGGGCTGGGCTTGGATAGATTTTTAAGCCTATATTTCGGGCCGGGTCGGGCTTGGGCCTAGAAAACGAGCATAAAATTTTATCTGGGCCCGGCCCGGCCCGACCCATGATCACCTCTAATAAAAAATAAAGGGAAAATCTTCTTGAAGAAGTCAAATTTGGGGAGTTTTTTTATAGATAATCTTGTTGTTTATATTAAGAGGGACAACTGAAGCTTTTGATTCAGGCTCTATATTTAGTGATTTTATTTCATTGAAAAAACGCCGTGCACAATTTTAAGTAATGATATGGTATTTCTTATTAATTGTTTTTTAAAATATGTACTGATGCTATTTTTTTAGCTTATATATATTTGGAAAAATAATATGGAATAATTTTTTTATCTAATCTTTTGTAGTATAATTAATATATTACAATTTTTTTTTATATAATATGTGTAATTTTAGCTTAATCCTCCTAAAATTAACATTCTAATCTACTAAATAATTAAATTCGGTTATTATGCAAGATTTTTGACGAAGCAGATGAATAAGGGTAATTTACCAATAAATGCCATTTTTTTTCAAAAATTACGGAAATGGACCTATTTTTCAATTATTTACCGGAATGAGCCATTTTCCCCGAAAGCGCGTCCACGCCAAATACGATGTCGTGGTATGTGGCGAGAAAACGCTGTCCCTAGGGGCGTTTTTGCCACATCGACAAAAATCGCGTCCTTGAGGGCGCTTTGTGCCGATGTGGCAAAAACGCTCCCCCAGGGACGCCTTTTTGCCCATTTAACGACCATTTTTTTTACCGTTGGAGGCCCAACGGTAAAAAAAAAACTATAAAAGCCCCCCTTTCAATTTTTCATACAAAAGTCCTTTTACAATTTCTACAATTTCTCTCAACTTTCTCTCAAATTCCTCTAAAATTCCTCTAAAATTTCACAAAAGTCCTTTAATTTTTACAAAAAAAGCCCTGTTTAAAAGTTTTTAGAATTAGTTTTTATTTAAATTAAGAAATATTCGATCGTGTTAGCAATGGCCAGAGAATTAATTCGTCTCGATAATAAACACATCTCCGTCGATCAAATGACAATGATAAGTTATAATTTTAATTTTTCAATACTATTTAATATTTTTTTCATTTATGCAATTTTAATTAATTTTAATTTTATAACTTTTTATAACAGTCTGTAGATCGGGTGTTACAATGCTATATTCGTAATATGCCTGGTCCGCCATCGCCGTTGATAGAGAATTACTTGCGGGAAGCGGGTTTTTGGCACGTGGCCACGATAGGCCAGGGGTGCAAGTTGGACCCGAAACTAATCAGTGCGTTGATAGAGAGGTGGAGACCTGAGACGCACACTTTCCATCTTCCATGCGGAGAGTGTACTACCACTCTAGAAGACGTGCAGTTGCAATTGGGATTGCCGGTGGATGGGTACGTAGTCACCGGGTCCGCAACTTCTGGTGATTGGGGAGCCGTATGCTACGAGCTTTTGGGTGCTATTCTGGATAACATTAACGGAGGTCGGATCGAGATGGGCTGGTTACGAGACACACTCCTGGAGCCGGATAATGATTCGACTGAATTAGAAAGAATACGGTATGCTCGGGCATACATTCTTGAGATGATTGGAGGTTATCTGATGCCGGACTTGTCACGAAACCTCGTACATCTGATATGGCTGCTGAAACTCGTTGATTTTAGAGCAGCCGGTGAATTGAGTTGGGGGTCTACCGTGCTAGCAAAATTGTATCGGGAGATGTGCGGGGCAACGCGACCGAATAAAGCCAAAATCGAAGGTTTCCTATCACTACTACAATCATGGGCACGGTTTCGCTTTCTATTTTTACATCCTCGAGTAAACCACCCATATACATTCCCACTCATAACGAGGTAAATTTAATATTAGATTTTACAATTATTACGTAGATTTAAAATATAATTGTATGCTAAAAATTTATTTAATTAGGTGGAACCATTCGGCGAGTTATGTTGGAATACCTACCTCGCTTGAATATATACGACTTCTATTAGACCAACGGTCGGAAGCACAAGTAAGTATTAAATAAAATATATTTTTGTAATAAAATAGTCGTTTCGTATTTAGTATTTAGTATTTAGTATATAACTAATATTTTTATCATGTTAATATAGTTTCAATGGACACCATACGAGGATCCGGCAATTCGGGCAGTAATTCCAAATGAATTCTTTCAAAATCCGAACATTTGGCATGTGAAGGTCCCATTGGTTAACAAATGCCACCGTGGAGATGCACCAGTCAGATCGGGTTTTGCGACAATTTGGATTCCGACAACCGATTTCCGTGGCACCTGAGGTGCTCGATGATGAGCACAAAGTCGACTTACGGCAGTTGCATATGGATTGGCCGAGATTTTGGTCAGCATATATCGAATTGTGGGAAAACCGGTATGATTATATACCTACTCGGGAACCGATCATCATTCCTGAGTTAGCGTGCGTGCCGGAATACATGCCATAGTTTAGGATCCATGGGAAGCCATATTTATTGTCAGAAGAGGAGAGGCGACGACAACTTCGTGTACAAAGGGAACGACGGGGCCCTTTAAATCCAATGAGAAGGGATGATGGGACGGGCCCATCAACAGCGCCGACACAATCACCGGGCCCATCAACAGCGCCCACACGATCACCGGGCCCAACACTTCAGCCGACGACACCCACATCACAACCTTTTCAGATTATGCCAGGTGCGTATCCTAGCCCTTATATGTATCCTAACCCTTATATATTTCCTTTTCCCAGTCATATGGCAGGTTGGAATGCATGGCCCGGTTCGACTCCGTTCCCGATTACTCCGAGTGGACCACCGATCTATAGGCCGTCGTCGCATGAGGGATCGCACGAGGCGCCATCGAGGAGCTCTTCTTTTTACCAATCTCCTTCGCCTTATGGGATTCAAACACCTCCGCCATGGGTGATGCAAACACCTCCGCAGTCATTATTTTATCAAGGTGGGTCGTCCTCCCAACATACACAACCAGATCCCCTACCGGAGGAACCAGAATCCCCACCGGAGCAACCACAACCCCCGCCGGAAGTTGGAACAAGGAGGAATCCAGCGCGTAACCGTTGACCACCCCCATGTGGCACTGATTCCGACCGGCACCAACATTGATTTTTTTAATATATTTGTATAAACTTTTTTATATTGTTTCATTTAATAAAATAAAAAGTTGTTTTTAATATTAATTGTAATTTACTTTTTATATTTTTAATAAAATAAAAGTTGTTTTTTATATTTTAATTATAATTTATTTTGTATATTTTTAATAAAATCAATTTATTTTGAATAAGGTAATATTTTTAATATTTTTATATTTTTAATATATTTTTACAAACTTTTTATATTGTTACATTTAATAAAATAAAAGTTGTTTTTAATATTTTAATTGTAATTTAATTTTTTTATTTTTAATAAAATAATAGTTGTTTTTAATATTTTAATTGTAATTTAATTTTTATATTTTTAATAAAATAAAAGTTTTTTTTTAATTTTTTAATTGTAATTTATTTTTTATATTTTTAATAAATCAAATTTTTTTAATAAGATAATATTTTTAATATTTTTATATTTTTAATATATTTCTACAAACTTTTTATATCGTTACATTTAATAAAATAAAAGTTGATTTTAATATTTTAAATGTAATTTACTTTTTATATTTTTAATAAAATAAAAGTTGTTTTTAATATCCTAATTGTATTGGTTAAAGTAAAGACTAAATTGCAAATGTGAGAAAAGTTTTGTGACTCAAGAGTAAATATTCAAAATTTGAGGGGTTAAAATGTATATATGAAAAACTTGAAGGGCCAATAGTGTAAATATTTTAAGGGTGGAAGGATCTAGAAACTAAGAAAAAATGGATGAATTAGGACTAAATTGAATAAGTGAAAAAGTATGAGGGGTTAAATTGTATTTTTATCAAGATGGGTGTTGATCCAATGTAGGAATTTTGAAGGATCATAAGGGGCAAAATAATCATTTAGCAAGAAAGATAATTTTGAAGAATAATGATGATGGTGATATTTTAGATTAATTGAATAACTTTTTTTTTTGTTTTGCAACTTAGTCCTTCTACAAAAGTTCATCATTTTCATCAAGAAATTAAAAGAATTTTCATAGCCACCAAGAGACAAAAATGATAAGGAGACAATCAACTATTCCGATTTGGACATGAGCGAGATGTATGGCCTGGGTTCCTACACCATCCGCATAACTTCCGTTGGTTGGTTGTTTCTCGGATATCCATATTGTTGCGTATTCCAGTCGAGCAATGTCGACCCTTTGGTTTGCGACGCAGTTCTCTATCCGTGCAACGCTAAAAACGGAGCAAGCGATCTGACGACCACTTACGTTCATCTGGGACTGGTGGGAATACGTGTCTCCACATGTTGTACATGTATTCTATTTTGTACACTTCGTCGACATAGCTCATGGGATCCAGACGGAGATTCTGACAAGCTGCAATTACATGAGCGCATGGATAACGAAGTGCGTCAAATATCCCACAGTCGCAGGTCCTATTTCTCAAGTGTACACGATATTGCCCGCCAAGAATACCTTGGTTCGGTCTGTCAAACTTCGTCACACGAAACCATAGGTTGTCGCGATCGTGACACACTGTGTGCATGGTGTTGGCCCGTGCCTTCGCCTTGTTAATTTCTCGCAATACCTTCGCGCACCATACATGAACTCCCTGCATTTGACATTTATAACTCGCTGCTCACTTCGGAAATAGTGCCGCGAAACGAAAATATGTCTCTCGCACAACTGATGTTATCGGTAAATGGCGCGTTCCTTTTAGAACAAAATTTATGCATTCAGCCAGGTTTGAGGTCATATGACCATATCGTAGGCCGCCGTTGTATGCATGTGTCCACTGTTCGAAAGGTATGTTGCATAGGTATTTTGCGCCTTCTCCGTTAATTGAGAGCAAAATCGCCAACATCTCGTGAAAATGGTCCTTATTGATCTCGTACCCTGCCAATATAAGTTGATAACGAATATTACATACCATTCTTCAATTAAGAATAAATTGAATATTACAAACGAAATTATATTAATAGATATTACATACCCATGTTGGTCACTTGCCGTCGTTCACTTGTAGATCGATGTTGCCCGTGGTAGTTGGACGCAACATGCCTTAGGCAATATCGATGGTGTGTGCGATGCCATAGGCTTCTCTGTCGCTCTATTGCGGCTAGTATTCCAGGGCTCTGATCCGATATAACGCATATATCAGGTTAGGGGCAGACATGCCTCCTTAACCTAGTTAGAAAGAATTCCCAGTCATCAGCTGACTCCCCCAGTGTTATTACAAACGCAAGTGGAAGGATTCTCTCACTGCCATCCTCTGCCACAGCTAGCAATAACCGATGCGTATATCTACCATACATAAAGGTACCGTCAATTTGTACCAATGGCTTGCAGTATAGAAATGCGTCTCAGCCTGCCACACTTCATTATATGAAGCGTCCCACCGACCATACAACTTTTCCAACGCCTTCTGCTTAGCTATCCAAGTCTTGTGGTAAGAGGGCGTGTACCCCAATTGGCTACGAATATTGGCAATTAAGACCGACACTGAAGTCTTGGGATCCGCCTTCACCGTCGGTATTATTAAGCTAGTCAACATATCTGAATCCATCTTGGGATGATCTTGTGAAACACCTGTCAATGAAGTTCGTTAAATAATGTAATATTACGTAATATCAGTATTATTCAAAAACCCTAAACACCTAGTGATACTGTACTAGCAACACATATATGTGGACCTTTGTACTTTTTAATCTCCCACAAGCCTGTCCTTTTCCTCAACGAGGCCATGATTTTCCATGAACTTGCACCGTCTTGCACTGCACACTTGGCCTCGTACTTATCGAGTTTGGATTTAACCACGTTGTAGTTAACCCTGTTCTTGATGCTATATTGTTTCAATGTACCAAGAAAACTATCATTGTTGGAAAACTCTTTACTAACTTCCAATTGACCCGAATCTAACGACGAACTTGTACGGTCACGCCTTCTGTGTGGTAGTTCTGGAAACTCCAACGCATCGTCTTGAGATAGATCGACATTATGCACGTGAGCTGGAGGCGAGTACACCCTGAATCGCAGATTTTCTTCTTCTTCATCTGAACCCCCTTCAATATCTTCAGGTATGGTTGGAACAGGTTTCGATTCTGAAAATAATACAATTTCTACACCATCGGGGCCGGGCTCTCGAGGTGGATCCACATCGGACTCATCATCCAACCCACCATCATCTGCAACGAACGAGGTCCCCTCACCGGTGGATGTCGTGGGGGGTACATTATCCCTTCTTAAACAAATTTCGTAACGTCCCCAATCATATGTGGATTGCCAACCACTAGAAGTTGATAACGTTCCCCAATACATATTTCTAGCATCGAACATCGACCCACCGATATGCATGTCCCATCCACCAACCGAGTGTCGTGCAGGGGTTGTGTTTTCCATACTACCACCAAACACGGACGCTTCCGTATTCTGCCTCTCACTAACAGAGTGTCGACTTGGGGTCGTGTATTCACCTCAAACAGCAATAGATGTTGAAATCGAAGGAATATCACTTGGCGATGAAAATTGTACATATACCTCAAGATAGGGTGATCCACTGGCAAGATGAGTCTCCACCATTGCCTCCAAGCTCCGAGGACCTTTGATGTCGAATGAGTCATATCTCACGGGATCAACCGAAGCACAAAATCTATACTTAATAGACAGAACTTTCATTGGCGTTGTTCCAAGATTTTACGCCTAATTCTTTTACGGTTCTGTCAAATTTATGTTACGTTAAAAACGATCATACTACTGTGTTCTCCGATAAAAAAATAACACCGCTTTTGGTGTCACGAACCTCACCATCATAGTAAATAACAAACACTAATACGTTCACTCATCTTCGCTTCTATTATACTTTTGCCTCAATTTCTATTATGCAACTTTGAGAATGAAATTTGACTCATTTATAGTCTAAGGCCAAATAGGAACTCATCAGCAGCAAAAGAGCGTCCACGTGGGAGCTTTTTTCAAGATTTTGCCTTCTTGGCGATGCATCCCGCTTGAAGCGTTTTGGTCACTATTTGTTCGAAAACGTCTTCTCAAAATTATCTTTTCAGAACTCTCAGAGCAAAAGAGCGTCCACGTGGGAGCTTTTTTCATACTCTTCATCGACGATGCATCCCGCTTGAAGCGTTTTGGTCACTATTTGTTCAGAAACGTATTCTCAAAATTATCTTTTCAGGAACTACTATAGCAAAAAAGCGTCCACGTGAGAGCTTTTTTCAATACTCTTGCTGACAGTGCATCCTGCTTGAAGCGTTTTAGTCACTATTTGTTCAGAAACGTCTTCTCAAAATTATTTTATCACACACTACTGTAAAAAAATAAATAATTTTTATATTGCTAATATATTTTTCCTAAAACCCTAAATATAAAATTATTTTAATTAATTAACCCTAAACTATAGTTCATTAATTTTTTCCCTAAAAACCCTAAATCCTAAACTCCAAAACCTTAAAAAACCCTAAACCCTAACCCCAAAACCTTAAAAACTATAACCATAAACCCTAAAAATAGCTAAAAACCCTAACGAAAAGAACGGCAAAAACGCGCGTCCACTGGAGCGTTTTTGCCACATCAGCAAAGCGCGCATTCAAGTACGCGATTTTTGCTTATGTGGAAAAAACGCTCCCCCAGGGACGCGTTTTCCTGCCACATATCCTGACATCGCGCTGACGTGGACGCGCTTTCGGGGAAAATGACCCATTCCGGTAAATAATTGAAAAATAGGTCAATTTCTGTAATTTTTGAAAAAAAAAAGGTATTTATTGGTAAATTGCCCGATGAACAACAAGGGTGGAAAAAGTAGATGGGGGAGAAAATAAGAAAAAAGAATGAAGGGAGAGGGAGAGGGAGAGGGTGAAGAAAGGAAAGTAAAAAAAACAAAGAAAAAGAAAAGGAGAGGGTAAAATTAAACATTAATTTATTACTTCTATCTATTCATAAAAAATGTATATAATTTTTAGAACTTGTATCAAATTACATGATGTATAGATGTTAAATGATAAATTTCTTAATAATTAGAATTAATTTATCCAAATATCCAAATATCAAAGATACAATTTATGATTATTTTAAAATTTAGTTACTTATTAATTAAAATAAATGGAAAAAAATATAAAGTAAAGGAGAATGATGGGAAAAAAATGAATGGTGTAATTTAGGATTTATAATAATTTGGATCTGAATTAAACGTACTATTTTTTATGTTATAATGAATTGAAATATATAATTTGAGAAAACCGTCAATCCCCGACGTGGCGGGGCCAAATTCCAGTAACTTTTAAAATTTGCTTCTCTAACTGAAGATATTATTAATTTTCCAAAATTCAGGAATAATAATTACTTTATCCATCCAACTTTTTTCTTCACCTTCATTGCTTCTTAGGGTTCTAAGATTTCTAGGGTTTCACCATTTTTTTCTTTTTTGATTTCCAGTTTTAGCCTTTCTCCTTTTCTACTTCGCGGATTCTCACCTCTTCACTGTGGGCGGGTCAAGTTCTTCGAGTTTTCAGTTCCAAGAATTGGTGCGGTATGTTTTCTTAAATTGATTTTTTTTCCCATTTCTGGTTGGTTTCCTTTCTATTGCCAGAAAATAAGTGATGAAATAATCCTTGCTTAATATTGATTGGGGTTGGGGTGTTCTGGAACTGGTTGAGAATAACGAAATAATTGAGACTTTGGAATTTTAATCTCATTTTCTGCATTATAGGGAAGCGTTATTAGGTTTTATGAAATTGGAATAAAAGCGAATTTGATTGCTCACGCTCTTGCCTGTGTTTTTAGCAGTGCTTAGACGTTTTGATTCACAATTTCAACAAATAAGAAGTTTATTGCTTAATATTTGTACACATATTTGCTCGTTGGCAATTCAAACTATGCACTTCATGAAAATTGAGGAATTCTTGTATAAGCCCGTTTGGATATCTTTAAACCTAACGAATATGCAATTGGCACTTCCCTTAGATTTGTGGGATTGATGATAACAATTACAGACATGATTATAATGGTTTCTCACTAGGAAGCAATATGCAGTGAAAGAAGACATTTCGTTGGATGAAAGTTTGCGCCTAAAGCATGGATGAAGAAATAATTGAAGAAGTAGCTCCAATAGATGCAGCTGAGGGGGCTCACCTTCAGGGCAAAGAGGTTGAGTATTTGGTCAAACCTGACAACTGCAACGTGTTGGTGTCCCAAGAAATGGTGATACCGGTTGAAGTTAATGCTTCATTCCCTGTTCTTGGTGATGTATTGGAAGGAAAGAATGCGTTGGAACATGGACGTACTAGCCCTTGTACTTATAATGATGAAAATGACATGGTTGAAGAGTTAACTTTGAGAAACTATAATGGCTCTAACATACCCGTAGTTGGTACATCAAATGATAGAGAAAAAGCGCAGATGAGGCAGAACCATTGGCAACATCTTTATCAGTTGGCAAGCGGATCAGGAAGTGGGGGTTCATGCGGCAAGATGGACAACAGTCAGGCAATGCCAAGTATGCCACTGGATGCAAGATGTGCATCTTTTCCTGAAATTTTGGGTCACAAACCTTTGAGTGATGGGCAGACTGAAGCTGCAGCACAATTGATTGGTGGTGAAAATAATGAGGTTTCTGGCAGTCAGCAATCTCATGGAGGTATCAAGACAAAGATTTTGTCAAAATCAGGATTTTCTGAATTTTTTGTTAAAACTACATTGAAAGGTAAGGGCATTATATGTAGAGGTCGGTCTCATGATGCCTCCAGAGTTCACCTTAGACATCGAAATAACACAATATCTACCGGGCAAACTATGGTGGCTCCTATTCCTCCTGTGAAAGCTGCTGGAAGCCCTGTGGTGGCTTCTAATACTTCACTAATCTTGGATAATAGAGCTGTTGTGACTTCTCCCAATGGGATCATAGTGCCAAGGGCTGGTGAGCGTGATCATGATGGGATAAACTTGAGAGAATGGCTGAAAGTTCAGTCTCATAAAGCAAACAAAGCTGAGTGCTTGTATATATTTAGACAAATTGTGGATCTGGTTGATTATTCACATTCTCAAGGAGCTATCTTGCATGACTTGCGCCCTTCTTGCTTCAAGTTGTTGCAAGCTAATCAGGTTAAATATATTGGTTCAGGTGTTCAGAAAGGACTTCTAGATACTATGTTGGATAAAGATTCCTCTCCTGCCGAGAACTTTATGACTAGGAGAAGGCCAATGAAGCAGGGGATGATTTCCTCAATTGGTCTTTGTGCTAAAAAGCAAAAGATCAATGAGAACACAAACTTGACTAGGTGGCCTCTGTTTCATTCTAGAGCTAACCTCAAAAATGAAACCATAAACACCCAATTTTCTCACAATGAATCTAGCGAACATTGTCCAAATACACAATTTAGCAATTTTGGGAGCTCTCATTCTTCTAATTCAGCTCAGCATCAGTCAGTCTCTGTGAATGAGCAGTTGGAAGAGAAGTGGTATGCTAGTCCAGAGGAAATCAATGAAGGTGTTTGCACAATTTTATCTAATATATACAGTTTGGGTGTGCTGCTTTTTGAGGTACAAAAACCAATTGTTCTGCTATCTTTTATTTGTTTTCTTATCTATTTTTGATCTGCGTGGAAGAGAGTGGATATTTGTATTCGTTCTAAAAAGCAATTTGATTGTTTCTTTCAGTTGCTTTGTCAATTTGAATCTGAGAGAGCACATGCTGCTGCAATGTTGGATCTACGCCATAGGATTTTTCCTCCAACTTTTCTGTCAGAAAATCTCAAGGAAGCTGGATTTTGTCTTAGACTACTTCACCCAGAACCTTCTTTGCGCCCAACAACTAGGTACTACAAATTGTTCATCAGTGCTAAATGTGAAGCTCTAGAATCTTATAACTGATGTTGGATATGGAGACTTTGAAAAAGTAGCATGCCAATGTGTAGGCTAGAATTTTAGATGCCTTAGTGATTAAACTATGATAATTATATATATATCTAGTAAGCTATATCTCTATGATAACCTATGTATCTTGCAAAAAGCATCAATGAATCAGATGATGAATTGATTGGAGAATTATATTCCATTTATTATTGGTGGAAAGAACAAGAATAGAAAATTAACAAACTATAAAAAACAAAAATGTGGAAGTAGTTAAAATGCACCATGTGAGGCACATCTTGGAGATCTGCATGGAATTAAATTTCAGGTAACGGTATGTTGATGAAACCATTTTCAGCTTTATTATTCAATGGCTAAGGCTTAAGCATTAATGCTTACGTTAGTACAAACTTGCTTTCTTTGTGCTTGTATTTGTAAATTTTTGGACCCTGATGTCCATTTATAATTCAATATAGGATTCTAAGTTTATAGTTGTTGATATTTATCAGGAATATCCTACAATCTGAAGTACTTAATGGATTCCAGGAAGTATTTGCAGAAGAACTGTCATCGTCCATTAACCAAGATGATACTGAATCAGAATTATTATTGCATTTCCTTGGTTTATCAAAAGAGCAAAAGCAGAAGCATGCCTCGAAATTAATGGAAGATATTGCTTGCTTGGAAGCAGATATTAAAGAGGTTGAGAAAAGAAGGCACTTTTCTAGAAAACCTTTAACTTATTCTTCCATCAATGCGAGGGAATGTAGACACCATAGTAAAAAACCTCCAATCTCAGAGATGCATTCAAGTTTATACCCGTTTTCCAGTGACAATGAAATGAGGTTAATGAGAAATATCAATCAGCTTGAATCTGCTTATTTCTCTATGAGGTCAAGAGTCCCTTTTCATGAGACCGAATCTATGAGACGGCCAGATAAGGATTTACTGAAAAATTGTGACAATGGGCATTTGACACAAAACAATGAAGAAATACCGAGTCCTCCTGATAGCCTTGGAGCATTCTTTGATGGTTTGTGTAAGTATGCTCGATATAGCAAATTTGAAGTCCGTGGGATAATGAGAAGTGGGGAGTTCAACAACTCTGCGAATGTAATCTGTTCTTTAAGTTTTGATCGTGACGAGGATTATTTTGCTGCTGCTGGTGTCTCTAAGAAAATAAAGATATTTGAATTTAATGCACTTTTTAATGACTCTGTTGATATTCATTATCCAGTCATTGAGATGTTAAACAAATCAAAGCTTAGCTGTGTTTGCTGGAATAACTATATCAAGAACTATCTGGCTTCAACTGACTACGACGGTCTGGTTAAGGTTTGTACATCTTTCCAGACTTGTAGATTTTCTAGTTTAAGGAACCAGGTTTTTTTTTTGGTATGAATGTTGATGAAGTGAATGCTTGTGGCAACTGTCATATCTCTGGTATAATTGCAGGGGATTTTTGTTAGATTTTAACTTGACAGGAGCTGCTTGTATCTTACGTGCTTACCTCAAAACTTCGGTTGTCATTAGTTCTTGTGACATTTCCATTGAATCTCTTTTGGTTCAAAGTTTGCTGAACTTCTAATAAATTTGGATCTTCTTTTTCTATTTCCTCTTGGCAATTCTGAAACTAGTCGCTTTTCCTTATGCTGCTGATCATATAGCCTGTAGGTGATGGTTGTTCCTGAACGAAAACCAGAAATCTTTCGCTTGACCTATGAAACTGTTCTGGTCTTAGAAGCTAAGGACATGGCTTATAACTGTCTAACTACAGTACTTCACAATAGCTTGATTGCTACCATCATATGTTTATTTAACTTTTGATGGTAAGTTTAATCTAAAGCTTTGTTAGACATAAATTTGAATCATAGGCTTTAAGAAAAATGATATACCATCTATAACCATGTTCAAAGTGGTGTCTGTGATGGTTGTGGAGGTCCCCTTTTTCAACCCCATGCTATACTTTTGGATGCTGCTAATGAATTTTTCGATCTAGAAGTCTCATTTGTTTAAATAATGTTGTGGGTATAGCTTATGTATGTTGGTTCCGTTGTGCCATAATATATTTGAAATGCAAAGCTCTTGGCTCCTGGAATAACCATGATTCTTTTTAATTTGCTTTGCATGCAGCTTATTCATTTCCTTATCCATCATAAGATATTGCTGTTGAAATTACCTTTAGTATTTTCTATAAAATTCATGTATCGCTCATTGATACTATTTGCTTGGATGAGATCCAGTTATGGGATGCAAGCACCGGTCAAGCTATCTCCCATTACATTGAACATGAAAAGAGAGCCTGGTCTGTTGACTTTTCTCAGGTGTATCCAACAAAATTGGCTAGTGGCAGTGATGACTGTTCCGTGAAACTATGGAGCATTAACGAGGTATGTTCTCCTCCAGTCTCTTACGGTTTTAATAGCATAAAATACGTGGCTTTTTTCCCCTCTGAAAACTATTCAAATTAGGTAGAGCAACAAAAAGAGTATAAATGCAGAAGCTGGATCTTATACCCAGGTTAAGTTAAGCCCACTGGTGCGAGACACACGTTAGTCTCCTGGTTGTACATACTTTGTTATATTCAACATATCAAAGAAAAATGTTGTATGAGAATGTCTACAACTCACTGCTCTTGTTGATCATGGATGAACACTTTTCTTACCTAAGTGTATCGGACAAAGCAATTAATAGGAATGATTTTATGGATCTTCATTTTTTGTTTACAAATGCCATAGAATTTGATCAGTGTATACTTTTAAGTCATAGAGGAGTTATAAAGATCACAAGAAACTGTCCTCGTCTGTTTATGCATGTTGTGCAGGTTGGATATGAATTTGAACTGTTTTTGCATAAACATAATGATCTTCCATCATTCAAGGTGCCTTGAAAGCACTGCTCAAAGTTGCCTAAGCTTATGAGATTAACCTTCTCCCCCCTCCTTTCTGGGTGTAGAAAAACTGCTTAGGAACCATCAGGAACATTGCAAATGTCTGTTGTGTTCAGTTTTCTTCTCACTCCCCTCATTTACTGGCATTTGGATCTGCGGATTACAAAACGTATTGCTATGATCTTCGGAATGCTAGAGCCCCATGGTGTGTTCTTGATGGTCATGATAAAGCTGTGAGCTATGTGAAGTTCCTGGACTCGGAAACTGTAGTTACTGCTTCCACTGACAACACATTAAAGCTGTGGGATCTCAATAAAACTAGCAGTGGGGGCCTGTCCTCTAATGCTTGCAGCTTAACATTTTGTGGACATACAAATGAGAAGGTTGGCATTTCTCTGCTAAAAAATAGTTTTTTGTCATTAATATTCTTGACCCTGGCAAGCGTTTTTGTTCATTTGGGTTTGGTTCTGATGTTTTACCTGCTTCTCCAGAATTTTGTTGGATTATCCGTTGTTGATGGTTTTATAGCATGTGGCTCAGAAACAAATGAGGTATCCTTAACTTAAGCTTGGTTTTCTTCAGTTTTCATGAGGCAGGGGGGGAGGGATCTAATATCACTCAATAAATGCATTATCTGCTTGTTTTGACTGCAAAGCATTAACATATTGAAATGCTGTGTCCTAGGTTTATGCATACTATAGATCACTGCCTATGCCAATAACTTCTCATAAATTTGGGTCCATTGATCCCATTTCTGGGAAAGACACGGATGATGACAACGGGCTGTTTGTATCAAGTGTTTGCTGGAGAGGGAAATCAGACATGGTTGTTGCTGCAAATTCTAGTGGATGTATTAAAGTATTGCAGATGGTTTAAGGAGAAGGTTAATTGCTTAGAGTCATCAATTACTGGCGTCATTTGGTTGCCAAGTTTTATTCTCGAGGCTTATTCTTAAAGCATTGAAGCCATCTTGGGTTCAGGCAAATATGTCATACATGGATGACTCGGTCTGCTCGGTGGCTCATTATAATAGGCTTGGCTTTGATTCATAGAAAATTATTTGCAGAGTAAAGTCGAGCCAAACTGGAGTTATGGTTCCAGGTTATCAAGATTATCCAGAGCTAGGTTCCAGTTATTCTTTTACATGCTTAAGAATCCAGAATATCATGACACTTCCTGAGTCTCGAGAAAGAGGATCAAACAAACCGTAAATACGGGAATGCAAAATCGAGATTGAGGTAACTTCTGCTAAGAGGCTTTCCATCTCGGTTGTGGGAGCGAGAGTGTATGCTATATTAGTATGTGTCTTTACTTCTGCTGGTGATCCTTGAAACTAAGGTGCAGTCCTTTTAAGCGTTGTAATATATATATAGAGAGAGAGGTATAATTGGTAATTTACTCAAATGTAGGGTATTCTTTATTGAGATGTAAGTATGCATTCTATGATTCTATGTAACTGATGTTTTACCACTGTAAATCTATAAATTTTGATGTATATGATAGTTTCGGCTATAATTTCCAACAAAATGCCCCTCATTTTGGGTTCCCAGTTTGCTCAACCAAAAATCCGGGGCCGTATTATCGAGTAGAATTGAAAGCGGAGTTAATTGGATCTTGGAAGCTTTATCAGAAGAAATTGACTCGATTAGAAAATATGAAAAAAAGAAGCAGCAATAAACAATTGAAAATAGTGCGTGGGTGCCGGGAGGGGTAATGATTTGCTCTTGTTGAAAGTTAAGAGAATTTAAAGATGGAAAGCAAAATAAAACTAATATATAAATGACTTAATACATGAGTTCCACACTTTTTTGAATGTTTTGTGTTCTTTTTTTTTCCAATGTGATGTTTTTATTAGCAAAAATTATAAACTTCGGTACCCTAATATAAAAGTGTTTACTTCTTAATTTAATTCATAATTAACTAATGCTATATTTGGTTGAAGATGTCTTATTTGTTACATGAGTTACTCATCTTTCTAATTGCATTTTTGAATTTTTACTAATTATTCTTTATTTAATATTTAACTATTTTAGAAACATATGTATTAAATATGTTTTTTATTAGCAATTAATTTTTATCAAATCAACACTAAAACCCGAAAAAATTACCGCATCATAATTGTATTTAACAAATTAAACACAATATCAAACAAATTCACAATTAAAACTAAATTAGTTCTATTAACAAAATCATGAAAATTCAAACCTAATACTATTACTAATTAACTTCCACCAAATCGACCTTAAAAAGCTGAATTAAACCCACAAAAGTTAACATCATTACCTTTAGGTATCAAAATATATAACCACCTTTTCAAATATAAGTATCATATTAAAAGAAAATATGTCAAATTCAATTGATGTATTAAGTCCTTAAATATTTAAACAACAAATAAACCAAATTTGATGACGACGATGATGATGATGATTGTTCTTAGGCCCCTTGAATTCTTTGGACTTCAACCATAATAATAATTGTACTTTAACCAATCCTCTAAGATTAAGAAATCTTAGTAAATTGGAGTGTGATGCAGAAACAACAATAATCTTGAAGATGGACGGAATGAGTTGGAATTGAGTTATGTATTTTTATAAGAGTTAAAATCCCATTTCATCATTATAATTTGAAGGGATAAAGTGTAAGTTGACCATTTATTAAAGATGGTAACTTAAGAAGCTTTTTAGTTGCTTCATATATATGTTGACTTTGAGTAATTTTCTTAAAACCACAACAAAAAAGATTCAATATAGTGAGATATCCCCAATAGTTAAGTTCTAAAAACATGTTTTGTTTTTAGATTTTAGTTACATTCAGGAGTATAAAGATAATAAGCAAATGAGGAAATCAGGTTTGAAACTACTCTTATTGCTGCAATTAATTCTCATCATGTCCTTATTCAGTGTACCAATGACTGCTTGGATTTGGTATAAGAGTGTCATCCACAGGAAATGTGGAGCTTTGGCTACCATGTCCTTGTTATCTTCAAAAACCTGATTTAGACAGCACCCATGTTTAATTTCAGATGACAAATGCAAAATCCTAGTCTTGCATTCAAGTTTCAGATCATGACACTAAATCCAAATTTCTTTCCCTTTTATTTAGGCAACTAATTAATTCTATTCTATCCTTACCATTTGTTTTTTCTTCGGATTAGACCCACCCTACATGTTAAATATATAGGTAAGGTTTTGCATCCTTAGTATTTTTGTATTCATCTAATCAACAAGGAACATTCAAAATTCAGACCATTTACCAAATTCTCCAACTTATAACCCACAACTACATTGGAACTTCAACTCGGGAAATGCCAAAATTTGAACATTACTTCTCCAGTTGGAAAGATGAAGAAAATCGTTGGACGTAGGTCCACGCAAATCAAATTTTATCCATGCAAAATTTGATAAATTATTTTCATTCGTATTAATATTTTTTTTTTATTTTATCAAATTAATGTTACGACTCATGAGTCATATCATACCATTTTATTTTAATGTAATGATGACTCATTTCATATATCATAAATCTTTAACAAGAGAATGAAATTCAACATTTCACGATCAGGGTATTAAATGCACTAGATGTTTACCTGTTCTAGTACTACCTACAGTATTCTATAAATCTCCCCTATTCTAATCCATGGTTCCTTGATTGCCTATAAAAATGGCTTAACTTGGACATCATTTCAACATGCTAGCTTCAACAAACACACTGGTTGTCCAAAGGTGAACAAGAAGAAGAAGATGAGTGGAACAAACTGCCCCAAAGCATTCGACATGGCTGCAAGAGTAATGGCTAATGGGAACCATCACCAAGCAAAGAGCAACGACAAGTGTTGTTACTTTCAGATGCCACTCCACTATCCCAGGTACAAAAAGAGTGACTATGAGAACATGCCTGAATGGCAGCTCGACTGCCTGCTTAACCAGTATGGCCTTCCTATCATCGGAGATGCTAACCAAAAGAGAAAGTTTGCAATGGGAGCTTTCCTTTGGCCTTCCCAGGTTGAATAATAATACAAAGTCATTCTACATTTTCCTAGTCAAATATATCATACTTTTAACTGATGAACAACTAGCTTATGTATAATTATATAGTAAATCTTGAAGTAGCTAGCTTTCAAGTGGTATCACTGTTTGTACCATATTGATTACTTAGTATTATGTTGAATTATATCGTTAAGCAGCAGTTTAATGTAATGGATTATTGATTATTAATCTTCAGTGTTGAACTATGTCCCTCAGAAGATGTTTTGTTCATGTTTGTAGCATATAACATGTTTTTCACTGTTTGTGTTTGTTGTTTCAGTGTTAATTAGCATTTTACTCGTGTTTTGGCACGATGAACTTCCCGTTCGTCGTTTTTTTCAGCTTTATGTGAGCTTTGTTCGATCATTAATAAAAATTCTCGGTTTACCAGAAAAAAAAATCATTGACACAATAGGACTAAGTGAGTCATGTGAGCAGTTTTCACATTCTGCCACACATGGGAATCCTGATAAGAAATTTACACTTCTTGTTTATGGTACTGTAAAAATTTTCATATCAAGATTGATTTCAACATAAGTAGATTCTAGAGTCAAAGTAGGGTAAAGCTGTTCATATCGTCCAAACAATGTCTCGAATATGTCTTGCAAGTTCGCTTATATCAAAGCTCCATGATGATGCTTGCATGTTTTGTAACAAGACCCCCCCCCCCCCCAACTTGTTTGATGGGTCCAATGTCAGAGACAAAACATGTGGTTTTGAAGCAACCAATCATAACATCAAGTATCTAGTTTGGGATTTCGATAGCTAAAAACCAGCAGCAGCAATGGGTGGATCTGTATTTACTGATTGATTAAGTCAAAGAGGTTGGGTTTCGTGAAAAATCATATATAGTGTGAAAGCTCATAAAAACCTACTATCCAAAATGGATAAGAAGGGTTGAAATTTCACTTTTAAATGCGAAAATTTGATCAAGTCGCCTGCGGCGTCGATGTCAAGCTGGGATGGTTGGACATGCATGAATGTGTGCATTGGGGTTTTTAATGAAATTGTTGAGACAGACAAGTGATGTTATGTAATGATGGTTTTTCAAATTAAATTGAAAAAAGGGTTTATCCAATTTACATCCTCAGATGATGAGACATTGCTAATAAAATGAAGGAATCTCTCTATCGTCCATGAAACAGGGTTCATAGTCACATTGTTTTAATGAATAAGCTTTCACACTTTGCTAACAAATCAATGTTTATCACGACACAACAAAATAACCCTTCACAACTTTGATGTACACAAACATCCGTATCTCAGTCCCCATTAAACCTTTAGTAGGATCGGAGGTGCATCCTCATTAGGCTGTCAAAACTTTTGAAATTTTTTTAAAATTTTCATAAAATTTTTGAAATTTTGAAAAGTTTTAATTAAACTTATCAATTTTTTTGGAAATTCACGTTAAAACCTTCAAAGTTTTTAAAAATTTTAATTAAGCCCTTCCAAAACTTAATGTTAAGATCTGCCACTGAGTAGGATAAAGCTCATAAACTTAAATTTTAATTGTAATATAGTTAATAAACAATGGTACATTAATGATTTACTCTTGAAAAATGTATAATAACTTATTTGACCCTCTAACTTTACAAAAAAGTCATTTTTGTCCTTATTTAGTTTTCACCTTTTTTGGCTCATGTTGTTTATAAAATCACCCCAAAATAAATGGAAAAGTTAATGCCTATCAACTTTGTGGACGTGGATGCCGCCATGTCAACAATTAATTAATTTTGTTAAAAATTTTAAAACTTCAAATAAGTATAAAATTATTAAAAGAAGTATAAAAATTATAATTTTTTTAATATTTTAAGTTTTAAAAAATTAATTAATTGCTAACGTGATATACAAATGAACTGCCATGTGGATGCTATATACAAAGGTATTTTGACAAATAATACAAATTCAATGACTAAAAAATATGAAAAATTAAATAAAAAACTAAAATAACATTTTCTTTATAAAATTGGAAGGCCCAAAAATATGATAATGCGAAAAAAGTTACCTAATAAGATGTTTATTATTATTATATAACTTCTAAAAAATAACCAGGGTGATATTTTTCGTCGTATCTATAAAAATAACTATAATTAAAAAATAATAGTTAATTTTAATAAATATTATTATTTAAAAAAATTGGGTATATTTTAAAGTAAAAAGGAATATTGGTTGTCTTAATTGGTATTAGATTGTGGATGATGATTAAAAGTGTAGAATCTCGAGAAAATGTTTGTTGGTAATATTATTTCCCACACCTCACTATAATTTTGTATTTTAAGGCAATGTTTGTCCATTGTTGCCATTTGCTGGCTTTTACAACACATTCTAACGTATAAAATGCACCTTTGTTACAAAATTCATCAATTATTTAAACCACAAATTTAGGAATGTAAATTCAGTTTTAAAATTATAAATACCATACCAATCATATATTATTTATTTATCTTTGTAAAATAAGTAATTAACTAATATTTTAAAATTTTATGTTATAAAATGATTTGTAGGGATGATATCATTTCGATTCAGTTCTTGATTTTTTTTCATAGTATTTTTAGACTTATTTTTACAAAATTAACTTTATTTTATGATTTTTGAATATTATTTTACAATGTTTTAATGTCTTTTTTTTTAAATATTTCTAATAAAACAATAAATTTCCAAGTGAATAAAAATAATCAATAACTTTAAATATTTTTTATATAATAAAAATAAAAATAAAAAACTAATAATTCAATTTTAGATAATCGAAGTTTTTAACTTGCATTTCTTTAATTTTTTAAACACTTCAATTAGGGTGTACTTGATTGAATAGAAAAGTGAAGGTAATGGGAGGAAAGAAAATAAATTTTGAGTGTGTTTGGTTAAGAAAAAAAGTGAGAAAAATAAATAGGAGGTATAACTAGAGGTGCCCATGGACCGGGTTAGGTTCGGGCCAAGTTGGGCTGAACAAAAAATTAGGCCCATTTGCTATGTTTGAGCCTGGCCCAAAAAATGGGCCTAAAATTTTACCCAATCCTAGCCTGGCCCGCATGTATTAATTTTTTATATAATTTTTTTAAAAATATAATACATCAAAAATACTAAAAACATTAAAATAAATGCTTCCCAACAAATTGAAAATAAATTTTAAAAAATATGTATACTAAATAACATTAAGATAAATGCAACTTAATAAGCAAATGTAAAATGCCTTTAAAATAATGCCTTTAAAATAGTTACAAAATTAACAATAAAACAAGAGTTATACAATATCCAAATAATAACAATAAAATAGTAACAACATAATTGTGATTTTTTTTTTTGCATATTCGGGTCGGGTTGGGTCAAAAAAGCCTTACTCGAGACCCAGTCTATTTTCTAAGCGGACCTTATTTTTTTACCCAAACCCATTTTCAGGCTTATATTTTTACCTAAACTCTTTTATTTTTCGGGCGAACCATCGGGCCGGGCCACCCATGAACAGGTGTAGGTATGACAATTTTCCTTCCTAAAGCAAAAAACTAATCTTTTCAAATCGAAAAAAATGAGAGAAGAGAAAATAGGAGAAATATAGATGTTAATTCAAAATAATATATTTTTAAAATATTTTATTTTCTTTACTTCCAATTTTTTAAATTTAATTTTCTTTCTATCTCTCCTACTAAACATGTTATAATTTTCTCTTTTAATTTATCATATTTCCAATTATTTTATTTTATTTTCAACATGCAACTGTGATTTAAATAATTGAAATCCAGAGGTTTTTTGGGGGGCACATGGGTTGAGAATAATTTTTATTTATTTAAAAAGACAACATAACAAAAGTATAAGAAAAAGAAAAGGCAACTGAAAAGAGAGGAGCACATGGGCGCGAATCAGAGCTCAAGCTCAGCAGTTGGCGCCAACTAATGTCACAGTCTGTCACGAAAGAAATCAAACAAAAGAAACGGTACCAGCTGAAGAGTGTGGGGCGGGAAAACAAGGAACCCTAAAGTATCACATGCGTGGCTGTGGAGGTCACTCACTCTATCCCCCAATACCAATGCACAACATAAGCGGTTAGGTTATATTTTTTCACCGCAAAAAAGAAGAAGAAGAAAACTTTAAATACTAATCTAGAAATTAAGATATAATTTAGGGACTAACATTTTAATAAAGAAATCTTTTCCCTTGCTCGTTGCTGTTTCGTTTGGGTAGTTAAGCTTATGAGAAATCATGATCTGACGACCAAATTTCGAGAACGAGAAGAATCAATTCATTTGTATTTGGTTATTTAATTAATTTTTAAGATGAAGAAGCAATATTTATATGGATTCATAATTTTAGTTTTCGCTGTTCATAGGGGACCCATGTGTAGCACTCGTCTCCTCTCCCCCCTTTTCTTCCATATAAAATCATCTTCAGCCCTTTCTCGCCTTTCGTCCTCACATCATCACGCGAGGCTCTCCTAAGCCATTGCAGAGGTGTTTTCTAAAAGAGCCATCGCAGACTGAGATAGAGCATTTTCTTTTTTGGCAAAATTAAAAAAGAAAAAAATGGCAGTTTCCAAGGTTTCTTTCGTGGCTGTATTTGCGGCTTTTGTTTTTACTTTGGTTGCCTTGCCGGCTGCTGTTCAGGCACAGTCCTCTGCTCCCGCCCCTGCCCCAACGAGCGACGGTTTGTTCTTTCCCTCTCTTTGCTTCTCTTTTTAGATTTGTGATATCAACGGGGCACTTATTGTTTGACTGTGGGTGTGAAACAGGGACGTCTATTGACCAAGGGATTGCATACGTGCTGATGCTGGTGGCACTGGTGCTCACATACCTCATTCACGCCGCTGATCTCTGCTTCACCTTTTGAGCCTGCAAATTTCAAAGATTGAAATGGGGTTGTGACATTTTATTTGTTATTTATAGGGAGAGAAGGATGGATGATGTGTAACCAATTCATGGCTCGCCGTCTGATACATACATACGAGAGTACTAAAGGGTTATAATTAGGGAATGAGTTTGACTTCAGACGAATCATTGCTGTGGATTTTGAGAATGAAAATGTTTATGTTTTGTGGTCTTTCTCCCTTTTTGTTTCTTTTTTAGTAGGGAATCTTCATTCCACTCTCAACGTTTATAACATTTCTCTGATAATAATTCTATTATAAGCTTTATAGCTAAGATGATCCCTTGCATTTGCCAGGAAATGTAAAATAACAAATGGCATGTCATCTCCCATGCCCCCTACCCTGTTGAGAATTTGGGGTTACCAATATCACAAAGATTTTTGAATTAGCCGCAAATTCCGCATGTCAACAATAAAATAACACTTTTTGTTTACATCTTTGCCCCAAAATAACCAAAAAGGCAAACCCAGTTTCCTGTTCTAACATTCAGAACAATCCGCCGTGTCTTGTCTAACTCAACCTAAGGAAAACAAAGATATCATTTTGTTTCCTTTGATTGGCAGTTAAAGTGCTTTAAATAGATGGACTTAAAGCCTTAAATGGTTCAGTTTGGGCTGGACTGAAAATGGATAAGCTTATCTAGTTGTTTTTAAAGCATTCGAGCCCATAAAGATTTTCTAATCCTAAAAATATGGGCCTCTTTCTCAGTGTTCAAAATTAGGCTGTCTTTGGAAACTGAAACATGTCGTCGTCATCATTATATTTTATATTCAAGTTGGCTTTCTCCACGGATTGGATTTTTTTACAAAGTTGACAGACCACTTCACCCTGCCCATCCGTTGGAATGTCCAAGAGATAGCCGAATCACAAAGATATAAACCGTTTTCTCTTCCCCAGTTAATTCACATACCTCTATGATACCGCATCGAATAATATTAAAAAATATCTTAGCCGCGGTAAAAAAATATTATAAAGATGATTATATTAAGAGTTAAATTATATTTTACTTTTTTTTTTTTAGAAAAAATAAGTAACTTAGGCCTTGTAGATTAATAAAGAATTTTATCCATTTATGTTGTTAAGTAATTATTTGATTTTTTTCAATTTATTCTTAATGTAAATGACATGTAATTAAAGGATAAGTAAGATTAAGTTAAGTATCATGAAGACTTTTGTATTAGGACTCGGATTGCATTTTACTTCTCTATTAAAAAGTGAGTAAATTAATCTTTGTACGCAGTAAATTGATCGTTTTATTAAAAAATACATTCATTTCTAATGTTATGTAATGACATGACTAACAAAGCAACTAAATAATTATATGTGATATGTCACGTGTACCTTATATTGAACACTACTATAATACTAAAAATAGAAAGAGGTTAGTTCCCATTATTTTGATTAAAATTTTGAGAGCCGGCAGCGGGTGTTGGAAAATGGAGACGGCCATTATTTTATGGTATACGATAAGTCAGTGGAAGTGCTAAGGCAAAGCATGGATGCTTGTAACTGGGAATTCCCACACAAGAAGTGCGTTCACTTCATAATTGTGACCAACTTTGTATTAAATATCTTCAACACAATTCATGAGACACTGCTATTTTGTAAATCTTCTTGCATTTAGTGCTATGTGCTAAACCATTGTCTACAAGATATTTTCTTCTTAGGGATATCCCGTATCCATATCGTATCATTTAGAATCTGAGTGGCTTTGGTCTCATATCACTGTGGTGTCGGTAGGCGAAATAGATATCCCCTTTGCGACGCCCTGACGGCCCTACCTGCCTGCCTGCTTTCCCACACACAACACATGACTTGTAATATTACATATGGCCCTCTCCTCATTTCCCATTTTGGTTTTCCCCCTTCCACTTGCGCATGCCTTATGGCCCTCTCAGCTTTTTCCTTTTTGCTTCACTGCTTACACATTATCCTTTACGAAACAGGAAGAGACAGGTTGAGGATGGAGCAAATAAAACAGTTGAATTTAAAGAAGAAAACATCCCCATACATATTTCATGTGAACCCCCTCACCCTCCTTACATCCTCAACTCACACCTTTGTACGTTTGTACTCAATTTTATACTATTAATAGTATGGTACAGTCCTGGATTGATTATTTTTTAACTTTTATAATACCCAAAGCATTCATTTTAAGTATTGATGAATTTAGTAGTATTATTGAGATCCAATTGAATTCAGAATTGAACTAATTTAGATTTCAAATTGAGAGTGATTGTTTTCACTATCCACAAGATTTAAACTTGATATCTTAAGAAGGAAGATGAAAATTTTCATCGCTCAATCCCATTTAAGTAAATAAGTATTGATATTTTGAGTACTACAATGGTTGATGCTTTGCTACGAACCAATTTTCACCATTGAATTCAAGCTCTAACGACCAAATCTTTTGTGTTTAGTTTTAGAGAAAATAAGTAATAGGGTCCTTTCCTTTATTGAGGGGACAGAGAAATATAAAGAAGGCCAATAAATGATGGGTTAGCATGCTTATGTGGATCTCCAGCATAAGGCACACACACTTATCCAAAACGGAGGGTCCAAATCAAGCGGACGGGATGGGGAGGATCGAAGGGAAGCCAGGGGACCACGAGCAGATCACAACCGTACCTTTGAGAGCAAAAAAACAATGAAAACAGTGATGGCTGAGCTGGATCAATTTAGTGGGGACCAAGGTGGGGGCTGCTGAACCGATGCCTATTCCTATACTAGTTGCAGCAGGACTTGGCACAGGAGGAGATTTGCAAGACCGTTAAGCTGACAATATACGTGTACGGCCATGATTGAAATCCGTAAGTAGGACCTGCAGAATAACAAAGGAAATCTTCTGGATTGTTTTCTCTGAAGCCCCTTTCTTTTTCCTGAATGAATCTTCAAAGTTTTGGAATTTTGTGCTTGGTTGTGCAACTAGGAGCAACCCCCCCCCCCTTTCCTTGTGTGGCTGCCTTTCCTCTGACCTCTTATTGCTTCAATGAGCCTTGCGTGCTTCTTCCAAGAATCAAAACCAAGTCAAAGTTGCCTGACAGAAAAAGTAAAAAGAGATAAAAAGGAAAATTTGGGTTTTATTTAATTTTCCCTAAACTTTTTATTTCTTTCAGTATGTACTTTCATAAATTCATTAATTACTTCAAATGATGAGCACCGCGTAATAGGTTGGAAGTGAAAATAATTAATGATATTAACCATTTAAACTAATTAATAATATTATAAAAATAAAAAACCAAATATAGAGACTTATTGATACAAAGGAGTTGATAACGGTGAAGGTTGTGAGCTGTTCACCCTATGGGATGGAGGGCGGTAGGAATCGAGTGGTAAGAAGATGGGAGCTTCGAGGCGAAAGGAGGAGGAAGAAAGCATTGTTGGAGTTGGGAGAACGAGAGTTCTGCGTGCAAGGGTTGAGAGGAATAAATATGAGCTCAACATTCTTGCCACATGTTGTCTCGTAATAGGTCAATTAATTTTTTTTAAGATCTTTGTTAAGTTGGTAACATGAAGTCATTTAGGTTGTAAGGTTGTAGAATATACACTGAAAAATGATAATATTTTACTGAAGTAACATAATTATCAAAAGTGATTAATTTATATGTTTCTCGATATCTTAATGAAACAATGTTGATGAAAAAAAAGACATAATTGACAAGATAGAACTTGTGAATCAAGACTAAAACTCATAATATTAGAGTGACCAAAACCTAATAAAAACCTGCATCTCCAACAATAAAAAGTCTAAAGTCGTTCTCGGAATTCAAGTGAGAAATGGCATAACAAGTAATAAAATTCAGCTAAAATGTATTAATGTTTTTCTTTCACCTTTATTAGGGAACAAAGGGGTGGGTAAGTAAAATAAATGATCAGACAATATGTATGATTGTGAGGGTCCCAAACTAATGAAATACCCAGAAGATTATGACCCATGATTTAACAGTTTTACTGTCTTTCTATTAATCAATTTTGAAGAGCTAAAAACCCCCTCCCCCAATAGGTACTATCACTGCAAAAAAGAAAAGATTTATGACTCTATGATTATAAAAAGCCTGCATATCCACCACACCCTCTAATTGGCCAAAATCCACCAGAATATGACATTTCTACACCCACACTTAAAGAAATCTAACTACTTGATTGAAAATTTGGATATTACTAGCCAAATGGGATTACAAAACCCAGAAAAAAGAATATAGTTATATAAACCAAGGTTACAAAACAAAGAAAAAGACATTATGGGAATTAAGTATATTTGGCATGGTAGGAAAAGTTGATTCTGGGTTTGGTCAGGCAATGTTTTTTTCTGAGGCAGTGTAATGTTACTATTTTAGAATAATGACAATTTTTATTTAATGAAAATTTTAATCCTTTTGGGTGATGACTATGAAAATTTTCTTGTACAGGAAATGGTTTCAGGGAGAGGAGTGTGTTCTCAGTTATAATATGACAAAATCTTGTGACATTTATACTGCACCAGCTAACAAAAGGACCACTTTTTTTTTTTTTTTTTGATAGGATATATTCATTGTGTTTCATCAGACCATCGAAAACTGTTTCCTCAGTTTATGTTTTTACTTGTGCCATTTCTTTTTTGTTGTGTATTAATAATTGGTTTGAATTTGTACACCGTTGGTATTATTATTAATTAAGCTTTGCTTGTAATTGAAGATATATAAAGTGTCAAAACTTCCCACAAGGTCACAAAAGAGAGGCCTAATTTGGTAGAATTAAAAAGACTAATATCATGAATAAGTGTTGAGTGATGTCAAGTTTGGCCCCAAAAATGACGATTAGCTTTGATGTACTGAATTTCCACCAACAGACCAACACTAAAACAAAGGGACCCAGAAATTGAAACGCACCAAAGGCCGCCACACTGTCCAGCCGCCGGCCTTTTCCTTTTAAACTTCCTCAATCTGATTCCTTGCATTTCCTAACATATCTGTCGTCTCAATAATAATTGCTAATTTGTGGTTTGGTCACCCTCTTTGCATATCTTATTTCTGTTCCAAATTCATGATATACGGCCCTGTACTGGTCAATTTTTTAGTGGAGAAGATGCATGAAAATGAACTGTTGCATGATTTGATCTATCTCGTTGATGTTCACTTACTTTTATGATTGGGTTAATTGTAATCTACATAATTTGATATAGAAAGGGTTACTTTTTTGTGTGAAATATGTGAGAATATGGGTAGAAAGTTTTGACTATTAACCCCAATGTAAGAAATAAAATAATAAAATAAGCATTGATATAGACAAGCAATTTTGAGTGTAAAGTTAGGAAGTTTACACGAGTTAAATGCATCGTTGAGAAAAGGTAGGTAAATGCAAATGCAAGGTGCCAATCATATGATATGATATATTTTGTGGTGTGTATGTAATGGAGTGACGAAACGTGGAAACACTGAAATCAAATTTCAGACTTATCCAAATCCTATCATTTCCTCTTCTTGGTTAGGGCAAATTCAACAACACCTGTGAACTGCTGAGCGCCTGCCTTAAACCGATTTTCTGTTATTCCTCAAAACCGCCATAACTAAAATTCCCATTGCCCCGCCTTCCACTCTCTGAATGCCCATTGTGTTTCACCACGTGTCATACAAGCTTTTGTTTTTTACCTATAAAGAAAAAAAAATTATATGAAACAGTGGCACCAAGTGATCTATCTATTTTTTTTTTCATAGTTTAATGTCACATGAGCATTTTTATCTTGAAAAAATTTAAATCTAAATGAAAATCCTGAAATTTAGAATAAAATTATTGACATGGTATTAAACTATTGGAAATAGATAATATCTATATTTTATACAATCATTTCTCCTCCAAATTTTGTTTCTTCCGTCGAAAATAATTTACCAATTTCTTTTGCATTTTTGTGTTTGTTTCAAATTATTGCTAATTTTGAATTTTAAGTATTATTCTCAATAGAAAATCTATATTAAAATTTTGATTAAATATATATTATAATTTATAAATTTTTACTAAGAAATACTTTATAATATAAAATAGGAATATTTTAATACTATAAAATGTACTATTTGTTTACTTTTTTTTAGTTCCATTTATCCCGTCTAATTGTAAGGCCTCACTAGTCATGGTTGTATATAACTTTAAATTAAGTTTTAATTAGGTTGGGTTAGCGATCGTTAAGGTTTTTATCAGATATTTGTTTAGCACGAATTTGAATTGTCTTACTCTCATCTCCTATCCTTATTATTGTATAAAAAAATAGGCATGGATTATTATTAAGTAATATTATTTATTATAAAATATCATCTTATTATGAAATAAATTTTGGTTGTCAAATGAAAAATACTTCTATAATATTTTATAGCAAATATAGTTTATGTTATATTTGTCTTAAAAAAAAGAAGAAGTTTTTAAGATGATTTCAAGAAAATATTTTAGGCAGAATTATCCATACATAAAAATCAGTTTAAAAAAATTATTTTTCAAAATTATTTTCCGAAAATTGTTTTGAATAAAACAAACAAAACTAAATTAGTAATTGAATTAAATTACATCTTTAAATGAAAGAACATCTAACTACTCAAAAAATCTAACAATTTCGATTATATAAAGTTTATCCCTAAGCTTTGGAAAATTTCTTTTAGGCCTCTTTATGTTTTAAAATTCTTTATTTTGATATTATAATTAATGTATAAAAAAATATAAATTTGGGTCCCCAAAGTTTTTAAAGGTTTTTGTAATTTGATTTCTTTTATAGAATTTATAATATTTTATGATAAAATTAGTTTTTTAGTTTAATTTAGTAAATTAAGACAAAGTAGCATCTAAATACTAATTTGGTAAAAATAAAATTTAATAAATACAATATATAAGGATGAATAGTATCTAATTATTAATTTAGTAAAAAAATAATAGGAGCGGTCCAAGACCACTTTAAATATTAATGACCCTAGACCTAGCTATACCAATCATGTCCTCCTAGATAATCCTTTATAAGTTAAATAAGCATTAATCTTATTTTATTATTAAGATTATCACAAATTTAAAAATACTTTATTACTTTAAACATATATATTTTATATAAATATCTCCACCCTTATCTTCGCCCCTAATTATTATACCTACATTTTTTGTACTTTAATAGGAAAATAAAATAATTACATGCACTTTTCATTACTTAGAAAGATTTTCCTGTTTATATCAATAGAATAGAAAGATGTTACCATTTACATTAATGGAATTTCTCTTTAATTTGCAATTAAAAAATTTAATCTACGTTTCTTATTAGTAGAGTAGAGATAGTTATTTACGATTTAGCCAAAACGACAAATCAACGCTTCATGTTTGCAAAACTTAATTTTAAATTATTTTCTCTGATATCGTAACATTGATATTTAAATGATACGAGTTTAAATATTATCATCTTTTCTCCAATATTCTAATGATAAAAAAAAAATCATAATATTGTTGAATGTTGATATTGGTTATCAATAAGAAAAAGAGGATGATGAAATAGAGTGACGATTCACCTATGTAAACCGAGGTATAGAGGAAGGAGAAGGTATGTGTTGGTGCCAAAAAGAAAAAGTCGGTCCTTGATCCCTTGTGCACTCAAGTCTTATGTCGGGGTTATCCTTTATCATATAACGTCACATAATCGACAGTACAGTGTCTTGCATAATTGTGTGAATTAATCATATAGTAGTACCATTTTATACCCTTAATTAATCAAATTTGGAGCTATATATCCTTGAAATCCACATATTATACCCTAATTTTGCCTATTCTAAATTCAGATTCGCCAAAAAAAAAAAAACTAAAATTACTATGCTTTAATAAATAAATAAATAAAATAGTGAAACTGGGACTTGGGTAATCAATCTAGGCTATAGGATCTAGCAAAGCTAGAGCTAAACAAAACTTCTAACTCCGTTCTTTGAATAATAATTGAAATACGGACAGAATGGCTGCTTTTGTTTATTTATTTATAAAAACATATTAAGGTGCACGGATCTGTTCCACGGCACGTGTTCACTGCACTAATCCATATTCTAAATTTTTTTTTTCAAGCTAATTTCGAAAACTCTTATTTGAGAGTTTCGTAAGCTTGATCTCACAGTTAAAATTATGTTTATGATGAAATTAGAGAAAAAAACATAATCATATATATAATTATTAATTTAAATTTATAAAATATATTATAAATATAATTTAAGAGTATATTTAATAAATACGTTTGATAAATTTCAGTCTGTAATTTCTACGTTTATGATGTAAAATCTTTAATTAAAAAATGAATACTATATTTCTCCCTTTTGTTTTAATTAATGAAATGTATTGGCTCAAAAATTAAATAGACGAAACGGGAGGTTTTCTCATTAATTAATAAAAATAATTACCAAAACAAAACTCCAACAGAGAACGGGAAAAAAAGCAACCGTCGTTATTTTCGGTTCCGCCGATGCAAAACTTGCCGTAAAACCGGCATTACAAGAGAACAGAAAAAAAAAAAAAATCGGAGAAACACAATCTCAAATAGCTAACAGAGGATCCGACCCGAACAAATCCCCGATATCTTGGAAATGATCGTCAACACGTTGGAAGCTGGAGAAGTCACCAAATCCAAACTCGAAATCTGCACACGTACTCAGAAACCCGTCCCCAAACTCATCTTTCAAAAAGCTTTCGTGTAAACTCGTATCATCGTCAAAAAAGTCGGGCACTGAACAAAACATGTCGCCGGAAAACAAAGAGGAATAGTCGGAGAAATCCGACAAGTTTTCTCCCGATAAGCAGCAAGAATCATCGACAACATCTCGAGCTTCGCTTCCGATTTCGCGCGATTCTTTGGCGCTTTGTGAGTCGGCTTCATCGACGGAAAGCGAATGGCAGCGAAGAACGGAAGTCGGTGAGCAGGGATCTGTTTTATGAGATTCTTCGTCGGAGTTATAATCGGAGTTGGATAACGGTTTTTGGCTGGTTTTTTCTTGAATCGATTTTTGTCGGGGAGTTGTAAAGTTTGTAAGCGCGTCCGGTCCACGCAGCTGAATAGCGGCGTTGTCATAAACCATTGCCGCCTCTTCGGCAGTGTCATAGGTGCCTAACCAAAGCCGTACACGTCTAAGAGGATCTCTTATTTCGGCCGCCCATTTTCCCCAAGGTCGTTGCCTCACTCCTCTGAACTTCTTTCCAGCCGGTGCTTTCGCCGGCGCTTTACCTTTAGCTTCAGCAACAGCCGCCGGCCTTTTCCGAGAAGCTTTTGACAACGACGACGTCGATTTACTTCTCTCAACGATATTCTTCTCAGTGGGACATGAGGACTCTATAGTTATCTCCTTAACAAATTTCTTTACTCTGTTTCGAGAAGAAACTCGGGTTCTCTTTTGTTGATGTTCTTCATCGCTGGAGGAATCAGTGGCATCAGCATCAGTAACTGTAATCCGAACAATTCGAGGCTTCATTTCTGGCTGGTTTTCGAGTCTGACATTTAACAATGGTGAAAACAGCTTGGTTTCATTGCGGTGCTCTGCATATTTGATTGAAGGAACAGGACAAGTATCCATTTTCTTTTTCCTGTTTTCTTCGTTTTGGGTTCTTTTGAGTTTCAGAGGCTTTCACTTCTCATTGAGAGTGAGAGTGGGAAGAGAGTAAAATAAAAAGCTGAAGGGGAAAAGACGAGATTCCTTTAAAAACAAGACACGAGGAGAATAAAGGGTTAAAAAAAAAAAGCTGAAGGAAGAAAACGTTAAAGTGAAGCTTGAAATGAAGAGAAATCCACCATTAATCGGCTCAAAAGTTTATCAAAGGAAGATAAACTTCATGTAAAGTTATAAATAAAAAAGGAGCGCGCTTCAATAATCAGTAAGGAAAGGGAGGAAAGCAAAGAAAAAGAAAATTTTGTAGGCAAAAGTTGCAGATGAACAAAAGAAAAAAGAGGAGATGGTGCAAGGCAAATATCTTCACCGGAAAGGGATTAAAAAAACCACCAGACTGAGCTTTTCTCAGTCACTTAACAGAGCAAAGGAAAAATCTCAGAGGGAGGAACAAAAAGGAAAATAATAATAAAGAAAAACAGTGGGGAGGGGCTGTTTTGATAGATGAGAGAGTAAAGAGAGAAGCAAATGAGGCAAAGTTTTGAAGTGAATACCGAAAGTTGAGCTATTTTATAGGATCCCAAGCCAGCCGTAAAAAAAAATTTAAAAGGCATTTAGTTTTATTTTTACTAAAGAGTGGGGTGGGCTCTATCGGCGATATTGAGATTCCGGCAGTGGGGAGATATTTTACGAGGCGCCGCATAATATGATATTCCGAGATTTTGACACGTGGTAAGTGGTCCCTATAAAACAGAAAGATTCAAGGAGAAGGGTGAAACCAGGGGGAATGGCTGAGTCAGCCAAAAGATTGATTCTCGAAATCAGGGATTTATGTCACGTGACACCGGACACTCAGGTCATTCCTAAAACCTTTGACTGAAAAGAATATTAACAACTGGGTAATTAATGATTATTAACACCCCCATTAATCTCCCTTATCCCTAATTAATCTATTCTACCGTTACCCCCCACGGTTTACTGTAGGCATTTTCGTCATTTTAACATTACACCAAGCCGTTATACAGCTGGGATCAACGTGGTAGGCAGCCTTGAACTTGGCGCTATTTTTATTTTCTTTTTGTCTTTTTAAAGAAGAAACTTTTTACTTATTTAATGACCGTGCTGGGTGTCGACTGTTTCGGTGTCTTGTTTCATGTGGATTCAGGTACAGTTATACGGACACGTGGCTTGTAATTATTTGTCTTTCTTTGAATTGCACCGAGTTTTTATTGGTCCCAACAACCGGTTTTTCCAGAAGTAAATATTGGCCGTAAGATGGAACGGAAGTCAAATAATCAGGATGACGATGAACCGTAAGCTTTTGCTGGACTATATGTACGTACGTACCCATTTTTTAATTGGGTCACGTGATGTTCGATTTTGTTCATTTCATTTCCTTAATGATTCAATTTCGATAATACCATTTTCAGTGTTGAAACATAAGTTTTCCCATTAAAAATGGTCTGAATTTATTTTTTGCACTCTAAATATACAATAATTTTATTAAATCTGAATTTTTTAAATAATATTATTAAAAATAATAATCATAAATTCGTAAAAATTTACTTGTCTTTCCCAGTAAACCGGATTCATCATAAAAAACCTCAAATAAACAAAATTAATCATCACGTGACTATGGGAGGACAGATTAAAGGTTAATAAAGCCTTAGAATTTATTACATCCTGAAACGGTAGATACTGTATGAGCACGTGATATTAAAAAACTAATTGCAATATATATATCATATTAAGTGAATATATTAAAAAATTATATATCAAATAGAATATTTTAAATGCTACTATAATATTTTCAAATATATAAATATACCAACTATAATATTTACGTTTTAGTTATTAAATTTTAAAAAGTTACAAAATGGTTATTGAACTATTTGAAAGTTTTCATTTAAGCCAATGAGCTATTAAAATCGTTGCCATATGGCCTTTTCTATTTGCATCGTCTACACAAATCGAAAGCTCTCATTTCTCTTTTCTTCACTAGTTCATTTTTTTTCATTAAACAATTTTAAATGTTAAGAATTTGCAAACTAAAATCTAATCAGCTCTCTTCTTCAATCTACGACACTAACCATTATATCAACTTGGATTTAAGGTTTGTCCTATTACGTTAACCAACCTCTTTTTTTAAAAAAGAATTAACAACTCAATGATTTTAATGAAATCTTTCGAATAATTCAATGAATTAAATAAAAATTTATGAATAATACAATGACTATTTTATAATATTTTTTTAAAATTAAGTGACTAAAACGTAAATTTACTAATAATTTAACCACCTTAAGTATAGTTTACCCTAAAACTGATTGTCCTTTCTTACTGTACCTCCGGACAGTTCTTTTTGACATCTTTCACAAACTTTTATGGTGGCAATTTGGGCTGCCGTTCTCTTCAAATAAGTGCAAATGCTATAAATAGTTGTGTCCAAATTATTCGATTAGACAGTCATCTTTTCATGCTTCATGTGGCCGGTGTATGCATTTTGATTATAACTTTTTTCGCTTCAATTTCAAGCTATTATTAGTATTTTGTTAAACTTATTTTTCAAAATTTAGCAAAATATATAGATTTGATAATTTTGAATGTAATTAAAGTAATACAAATATATATATATATGTATGAAAATGTTTAAATTCATAAAAAAAACATATAATATTTTATTTGGCACAAGTTTAAAAGGGCTCTTACATTTTTAAATTATGCCCACAAGCTTTCATCATTTTGTACTTTACACTGGGAGGTTGCAACCACACAATTATCATTTCTCAAACTTATAAATATAATGAAACTGTGTGGTTATTATCCATAATGTCTCGTAATTTTATATCTACTTCATTCTTTTTAGGTTTAATTTTTAATTTAGCTTTTGAAGTATACTTATTTCTTTATTTTGATACCTAAACTTTTTATTGTGGTATTTAAAGTATTAATTTCCTCTATTTTTTTTCCTATTTTGTAACGGAGGTTAAAAAAACTGTTAGATAACTTTGACCAATGACCAAGTTGGAGTTATTGCCATTTTCTATTTTTAAATTTCTATTTTGTCACATGGCCATAGTTGGAGTTATTGTTAGTTGGCACCAAAGACCAAGGATTAAAACTTCGGCAACCCATCTCGCTCCCCAAATTTGTGATGCAATAATAATTGTTATCCTAGGTTAAAAAACCTGTAATAACGCTCAAGAAATAAGTGACCCGACGAGCTCAAACTCAACAGCTACAATGCTACACTTGCCACTTTAAGGTAAGCACCGTAAATTGAGAAAGTCTAAATAAGACAAAAGATGCAATAGTAGCCGCATGATCCTTGGACATAGCCACGTTGGATAAAGACGTTTTAGCCAACAAATGCAGGATCCTACAAGGTAAGCTTAACATATAAGAACATCTCAGTCAATTAGAAGGAATTAGCACATTCTTATGAAGAAAAGAAACTCATGAGTAGTAAAAAGAATGAAGATAAAGGTTCAACTTTGGATTATCAGTCAACAATTAGTTCTTAGATAAATATTTGTGATGTAATTAATCTTGTTTGATATTACAACATTTTTGAATAATCATGGTGATCGAATAATTCAGATTGGTATGATATCTAAATTGTTATCAAATAGATTGATCTAATCATGGTGATTGAGATATATATATATTTTAATATTTACCGACAATTATAAGAATTATATCTGTTGATGAGAGTATCAATAAAGGAAGAGATAAGGAGGAGGATGTGGTGGTGTTGTGCTAGGCAAAGAGGAAGGGGATTGAGAGCTCAAAGGAGGAGGTTGAGTACAATAAGGTTGTTGTGATTGCCTAAGGTTCGATCCCTCCTTCATCGTGCTAAAGGGTATATATAGTTGAAGCTCCTTTGTGTGGTGGTGCTGACGTAGTAAACCTGCTACCAATAAGCCATCATCATGGAATGCATGAGGGGATGTACGTGATGGGACTCAGTATCATTCATTTTGAATTGTGATATATAAATGGTGTGTTCATGTGTTCATACTAATGGTGTTTGTTCATAAAGGTGAATGGACAACGCTTTTCTAAAGGAAACTAGTAGTTCGTTCATAGGGACGAATGACTTTTACTTTTTTTTTTTTTTTTTGTAATACCTAATATCTACTTAATGTCACTTGATATTTTTAATTAAAAAATAATATAAATAACAAGTAATCAATCATGTTTTTGTAAGTCAATCAAAATAGAAGTTCTACACCTTTTTACGTGTCAATTTTATGATCCTTCATCAAATTAAATTATTATTTACTGATTTAATTAAAATTTGAAGATTTTTAACTGTAAATATATGAAAAATAATTAACTACTGAAATTTACAAGAAACCAAAATATAAAAAGCAGTATTTTTTTTATTTAGAAAAAGTACTTAAGACAAGCATAAAGAAATTTTAATATTACGCTTTTAATTCGCTACCAAAAGAGAAAGACAGAATATCTTTCACCAATAAACCACGAATAAAAAGTGGAGGTTCTTCAATGACCATTCAGAGGTTCTTCAATGATCATTCATTGATCCAAACCACTTTCAGCTGCTTTAGTTAGACAGTCAGCAACTTTGTTACTATCTCTCTGAATGTGCTTGAATTTAACCCGCCAATCTTTGAAGTAGTCATTATGAATTTTTCTAATTTTATCGATATTACTTACTGTTGCAAGACCATTCTGAATAGCTTCGATTAGCATAAAAGAAAACAAAATATTTAATATATAGTAAAATAAAAATAATTCGTAAATGATTTTAAAAGTATATATAATATTGTTGTCGGTGATAAAGAGTCTAGAAAGTAACCAAAATTTAAATCACTACAATCAACGAAGACCTTGAGAAACGAAACCGAGCTACTAGAAACAAGCAATATCCATCAATGCTTCATTGATCAAAGTGCTTTGAGATCCCATTATTTGACGAAGAAGAAGCAGCGAAAAGAAGAAATGTTGTTTTGGTATTTGTGAGTTTCGAAAATGCCAAAAATATAAAGGCAAACAAAACAAAACACGAAGGATCGATGTAGCTTCCTTGGACACTGCCCCCATTTGTAAACCACCTTATTTAAATTTTGCTCTGATAAAGACACCCATCTCTCCCATAAAAACATGTATAGCAACGTACGTCAAATTCGACAAGCTTGGAGTGTGTGGTTCTTGGTCCAAAACAATATATTTATGTATTTATAATTACCATGTTTCTATTACATGCTTCTTCTTGTTTTTATTGGGTCGACGACCTCAAACTAATAAAAGTTTTTATATGGTGTTTTAATAATGTGAAAATTTGAACATCTTTTATGTGGAAGACACAAGTCAAATGAGCATCACCCCCTAGGTTGATAATTGCTTTCAACCTCATCATCGTCTTGGATTCATTCCATACTTGCATATTTCCGTTTCATCTCATATATATATATAATATAATATACACCTAGATTTTTATTATTTCATAATTACAACACAAAGTTGATTGAGTGTTTACTTAGTTGACATCATTACTCGTATAATGTAATAATTAGGAGGATGTTGGTTTAAGAATGCTTAAGTATGTGTTATCGTCTGATCTAAGGGTTGAGGGTGTTTATGGGTAGTTTAAGAATTATATAAAAAAGGGAGTAAGACATAGAGATGATTCTGATTATTTTATAGTCAATTCATGTAGATCATACATGTTAAGTTTTGTACAAATTAAAAATTTCTAGTTATTTGTATAATTTATAAAACTTTCAGTCGTTCAATATCGGATATAATAGAAATTACTAGTATTATATTTATTTAGCTATCCCATCCCCATTGATACTCTCTCTTTTTAACGTAACAAAGATTAAAAAGTCAGAAAAAAACCTAGAAGAAAGAGGACAAAATTAACTCAAACTGACATTCTTAAGTTCTTCACTGGTGCACATTAACATTTAAAATAGAAGAGAGATGAAGAGGTGGATCATCCCATTTATTGTGATTCATATAAGATAAAACTACCCTACCCACTTTATTAACTCTCCACACACATTTAACTACAAGATTTTATGAAATTTAAATGAATTTGTTAAGTCTATTTAATAGGAGAATAAAATACTTTGCAACTAAAGCTAATAGTTTAATAGGCTATTTTTTATATTATAAATTAATAATATTTAAGCCATAAGTCAATAAACTCCAAATATTTAGTGGTGATGATTTAAGCCCTTAACGAATTGTACGGCACTTGTCCTGTAAATCAACGACAGAGAATCACCGGCTAGGCCCCACCTAAGCCATAACTCACGCCGCCGGTGTTTTTCGGTTGTGATGTTTCACCTTACCTGCAACTAATAATACATTGAAAAAAGCTTTAAAATTGGATTGAGTAAATAGCACATTAATTAAAGCATTTGTTTTAAAAAAGTTACTGAAGATGTGTAAAATTGTAAAAAGCTTTTGGAAGAAATGATGGTAAAAAAGAAAGTAAAAAATGGGGAATGTCAAACTCAACGTGTTTTATTTATTTACAAAAGCCTGGACATCAATCAACATCAAATTAGCTTTGTAATTGAGATATAACACGATCATGATTCATGACACTTTCCTCATCTTTCAATTTCAATTTCAAAAACATGTGTTTTTAGCTAAGAACAGCTTCCAAATTTATGGTCCACTAATAAAAAGATAATTAAAGTTGAAATCTCAAAAATATTCAATTATTGCTAGGTTAATTAGAATGTACTCAATGTGATAGATTGCAGTATTATTTGAGAATTTTTATTTTTTTTAAATATCTTAAACATGAGAATTGATATTTTTTAAGTAAAAATATTAGTATCTATACCAATTATATTGATATTTTAATTTATTTTAGCCGGTTGAATTAAATACTAACAAGTGATAAGACACGTTAGACTCTCAAAAAAACATAACATGCCAAAATAAATTAAAAATTCAAATAAAAATATGGACTAAAAACCTGTACATTTTACAAAGTGGAATTTGTACATGTGAACTCAAAACTCCTAATGCCTAAATCTGGTCATCTTGAGAAGCCAAATGATTGTCCCATAGTTTAGCCAAGAGTATTGATTATTTGAATGTTGAATCTCCAATAAGAGATCCCAAAAGGCGAGATCTAAAAAAGAGGTTTAGAGCTTTCCAAGACTATTATGATGGTCGGCCGTTTGGCCATTGAGTAGCCGATCATCATCCCCACTCATCACCTTTGGCATACTATCAGCCAACCATCAACTAATTTTTTAGTTCAATGACGAACGTTTATGGAATCATAAGTTTTGGGCTTAGATTAGTCTTTCGCCTTGGTAAAGGTCGTTGTTGTGGTGTTGGTTATATGCTCCGCCCTTTTCGGGATTGTATCTTTTTTAATACGAATTTTTTTTATCTAAAAGTAATAATCTTACCATTAAATTAAGCTGTCATTCAAAGTTAAACATAAGCGTAATATCCTCTTTTTGTATAAAAAAAAGAATGAATATGATTAGAATTTATAATAAAATTATTAAAAATAATGATAATAAACATAAACTGCTGATGGTGACTGGGGTCAAGGAATGCTAATTATCAATAAGTGAGATATTAGAGTGGAGAACAGCAACTCAATCTTATCTTCTTCGAAGTACATAAATTAATGATTTAATTAATTAGGAGTTATCTTTCTTAATTTGTCAACTGGGGGAATCTATCACATGCAACAACCTTCGGACATGGTCTGGTCTGGTCTGCAACTTAAATTCAGAGATTCTCAAGTCAAGCATGAACTGAAGCTGAGCCACCCAGGCTCGTCCTTGCCACTTATCATGCCGTCCACGGCAAATACTATTTCTAGGGTCAGAGGTTGACCTACCAAATTATATTTGTCTCATGTGTCATAATAATGTTAAAAGTATTATATATCAACAATTTGTATTATCAGGGGCGAAGGCAGAAGGCAGGACAATTTTTTAGGGGGGATCGGATGAAATTTTAATTTTTTATAGTTTATATCTTTCTAATTTGTAAAGGATTAAATCGATTTTTTATAATTTTAGGGTGGGCCAAAGTACAATTTTACCTTTACTAATTTAAAATTTTTAAAAAATTTCAAGAGCCTAAATAATAATTTAACCTTTTAGGGGGGCCGGGGCCCATGCCAGCGCCCCTGGCTTCGTCCCTGTGTATTATTTTATTTTAAGACGGTCGTATGTCTTTATTATATCACACTTATGTTTTTTTTTTTTAAATATTAGTTCAAATGAAATGGTGTTTTGATAAATATATATATATATATATATATATATATAAGGTGTACAAGCCCATTTTTGCCCGGGGCCCATTAAGCATACAAACCCATAACCCAATACAAACCATACCCAAACCATAAAACCAATCCAAACAGTAGCCCAAATTACCCTAGCCCACTAAACAAAAGGTAACAGAAAGCAACCCCCAAACCCTAGGTGCGCCGCACCTAGGGCATCTGTTTTCTGCCCACTTGCTCTGCTGTCACCGCCACTGTCGAAGCCTGCAGGCCACCGCCCTTGTCACCTCAGCACCGCCCTCGCCACTCACCTGCAAACAATAAACGAGAAAGGACAGAAAGTAGCAAAAACAAAGAAACAAAGGCTATAAAAGCCGATTAACTCCTTTGTAACCGGACCCCCTTTTTTTTTCCTCTTTTCGGAAATCAATAAAAAGAACAGAGAAGTTCAAACACAAACAAGACATCAAAACGCCACGAAATAATAAAAAAAAACAGGGAAGCAGAGGCCGAAGAAGGTGATTTTTTTAAACTTTTAAACTTTTTATTTTCCTTTATTTCGAATCCCTTTTTGCGCAAACATGCAAATACATACATATACATATAAGGATAAAAAAATAAAGAAAATACTCTAATTTTTACCTTTTTCGCCATCACACGCGGTCGATGAGCACGACGCAACGCGACGGGAGAGCGCGCGGTCCGACGGCGGAAATCGCACCACCCCAGCCTGCGAGAGAGAAAAAAGAGAAGAGTCATATTTTTTTTAAAAAAAGGGGGAGAAATGATTTTTTTTTCTGATTTGGGGCTTAAATAGCCGATCGAAACGGCGTCGTTTTGGCCGGCGTCCTTAAGCCCCAAAACGGCGTCGTTTCGCCCTTGGCCCGACCCGGTCCGACCCGCTCCAGCCAGGATCCGCGCGTTTTGCCGAAAAAGTGGGGAATTTATGCGCGATCCCTCCATTTCCTCCGCATGCTCAATTCGGTCCCTCCTAACGCTGCGCTTAAACACTTGGGGGAAATTTGCGCTCCTCGTCCCCTGGATTTTCGCGCGCGTTTCAAATAGGCCATTTCCTTTATGTTTTATTTTGAATCAGCCCCCAAAATTCTGTTTTAAATTCAATTTGATCCTTCTTTTAACTATTTTGCAATTTTTACTATTATTAATATCATTATTGTATTTGTTTATTTACTTATTTTATACATATATTTTTTTTTTTGTACTCTTGTTTTGCTTATTATTGTCTTTATTATATTTATTATTATTATTTCTATTATTGTTTTTATAACCATATTATTATTATTATTATTATTATTTATATATTTACTATTATTACTATTATATTTTTTACTAGTATTTGTTTATTATTACTTTCTATTATTATTATCATTATTATTATTATTATAGTTACTATCATTATTAGAGTGTTATTACTATTATTATTACGTTTTTATTAGATTATCATTATTCTCATTTTATTACTATTATTTTCTATTATCACCATTGTCATTTTTTTTATACATATATTATTAATCATCTTAACCTTATCATTACATTTAAACTATATTATGTTGTATTATTTTTATCTTATTATTATTACTACTATGTATTATTATTACTATTATTATTACTATTATTTGATATTATTCTTGTGATTATTATTATTGTTATTATTAGTATCTTTATTATTACTATATTTATATCTATATTTATTTTCTTAGTTAAATACTATTATTATTTATTTAATTTTCATTTATCTATTTATATTTATACTATTTCACATACATACTTCTATTTTCACTCATATTGTTATCATATTTTATATATATTTCTACTCATATTACTATATCAATATTATTTTCATTACCACCGATATTATCATTATTATTATTTCTTTTCTTTTCTTTCCTTCTTGTAAAACTTTCATCTTGCCGTTTATCCTTTTGTCTTCTATTTATTATCATTTAACTTATTGGTTTTATTTTATTTTATTATTGTCATTTGTATTTAATGCGTTTATTCTATATGCTTTGCTAATACCGTAATTCATTTCTTACATTTTGCTACGTTGATATTGCAATTCGTTTTACATTTTACTATAAACTTGCGTTACCTCAACTCTTCCCGACACAAAATGGATTCTTTTACAAAGGCAATATTCCGTATTTAGAAATTCGAGAGGTCGTGCCCTAAAGTATTGGGTTTCGATCCTTCTCGTTTAATCTAAATAACCGAATATCCTTTTAAAACAAATACATTTTTAACAAAAAGCTTATTCTCGGGAACTCAAAATGTCATGTCCTAAAGCATTGGATGTGATGTTTTGTTATTCCGAGATAATATTTTCTAAAACCAAGGCAATGTTTTGTATTTAAAAGCTCGAGAAATCGTGTGCCCTAAAGTATTGGGTTTGCGATCTTCTCGTCCCTTGTAAATGATGTAATACCCTTTTGATTAAATTCATATTTTTTGAATAAAAGGCAAGTTTAGCCTCGATGGTTAAGATGCGGTGTCCTAACGTAATGGGTACAACGTTTTACCTTGAGATTAGACGACCTTTGGCATATATTTTCGATTTCTTTAAATTTTTTAACGTCACTATAAGAGAGGGATCGTATATTTCAATTCTTTCAATTTTCCAAATCTTCGACATTAAGACATTAGATAATCAATTAGGTACCAATTTTGGGCGTATCGAGGGTGCTAACCCTTCCTCGTGATCGAACCGACTCGAATCCTTTTCGATTTTCGTAGACCAAAATTGTGTTTTTGATAAATTAATCTGATTATTAAAAACAAACACTTTTTAAGGTGACCCGATCACACCTCATCAAAAAAGGATTGGTGGCGACTCCCGTTTTTTTTATTCGTTTTCAAAACCCACGTCGACCCCGTTTTTTGCCAAAACTCAAGAATGGTTACGACAGCTTGGCGACTCCACTGGGGAGCCTTTTAAGAGAGTCAGGCCGTAAATTGATTATTTTTTGTCCTTTGTCGAAAGTTTGGAAATTTGATTTTAAAATTTTTTTTTACTATCCTTGTGTTGCATTCATTTGTGTCATTGCATATGATTTCTATTTTCTTGTGCACAGTACATTGCATGACCGTTGTGGTCGCACCTTTAAGTGGGAGTGAGAAACTATTCCTTCGTGAGGTTTTCACCTCCGTGCGCGATAGTGGATCGCCTCGGGATACATCCGTACCTATGTCTTCGTGAGATTTTCATCTCTCAGATGCACCATAGGGAAATGTATTCCCCGAATCGAACTCGGTCTATATGAGCCTATAATGGGTGAGGATCGAGGAATCTGCTTTGGTTCGTCAGTACCCTACTCTAGAACCGAACCTCATATAGCGAGCCTTAAGAACCACTGGGGTAGAGCCATGCCAAACCCTAGTGCTTACATGATTATGTATGTTATCCTCTACTTACTATTTATGAAATCTTGACTGCTTCATTTATTTTGCATGGCATATTCATCAAAATGTATCGATTCACATTCAATTACCAAATGGATAGCTTTTCATGGAAAAAGAGTTTTTGATAAAGTGGGAGACAATGCAACCGTCCGAATATGGGCCGAGACCGTGCAAAGAAGAGAAGGGTGATAGCCTTGCGTAAGGTGCGATATCGAATTGTGGGACTTCACCAGTATCGTAACCCGAGAACAAGCTTCAAGAAATGAAAGAGATATGGAGCCAATGGGACGAAGGTATCAAGCAATCGTTTCTATTGTCATTACGGCGATCCGCCTTACCTTTCGACATTAAGATAGACCAAAGACTTATTCCGAGCTATGGCCCGCTTTTGGAACCCCGCCTATAGTTGCTTTACTTTTGAGAAAGTGGACTCGGTACCTACTATGGAAGAATACACCGCTCGCTCTCACGCTCAAAGATTCGACTGACAAAGTTTATGTAAGGGCCGTTAATGTCCCCACATTCGTAAAAAGTTAATGAACATTACAGGAATGAGCGAACAATGGGTTACAAATCGAACAAAACAGAAAGGAGATTGTAAATGCATCCCTTGGAAAAATCTAAGAGATTTGATCATAGCACATCCCGAGCAAAGAAAAGGGTTGACGCTTTAGCCTTGAGCATATATGGGCTAGTTAACTTCCCAAAGCCCTAGGACATATAGATGAAGCGGTCACCGATTTGTTTGACAAATTAGAAAGAGGATTACTCCTGCTCCTGCAATTTTGACCGAAACATTCAGTCCCTAAGCACATGCCAAGAGCGGGCGAGGAAGATTCATCGGTTGCGCCCAACTCCTATTAGCATGGTTTCATGGTCATTTTTGGAAAATGGAAAAGATGTCGTGTCAAATTTTCTCCGAGGACTACTCCCACTGGAAAAATGGCAACCACGCCAAGACGAGATGATATTACGGAAGAAAATTGGGTTATGATCTTGCAAAAATTACAAGAAGAGGATGTAGCATGGAGAGCCCCTTGGCGATCCCCGATGAGATTATATATCGATGCGGGGATTTTGACTATGTCCCTATGCTCGGAATATGGGGAGTCGTCGGGTATACACCTCTCCTCGTATTAAGACAATACAGATCGAGACAGTTTACGCCACCGACACAAGGGTTAACGCAATGCGAGTTTGACTACAAAGGAGAAAATTACAAGAAGAGAGTAAGGAGATATCAAAAGCACGGGGTCGAATTCACGTAAATAAAAGGTTTGCTGCCAATCCGATGACAACCCCGAATATGACCGGTGGAGGAGTCACAGGATCAATGATAATATCCCCACGCCGACCAAGAAGACATCCGGTCCACCGGAAGAGCACTTACAGTGGTCCCCTCGAACTTGAAATCATCAAACAAGATTTCGAAGGAAGAATCGCGAGTTAGGAAAAAGGATGGAGCAACTAGAGGAAGAGAAAATACAATTGGGATTGGATGTCGACATTCGTAAGCTAGAAGCCGAGAAGGCGAAAAGGAAAAATAAAGTCAAGAAGATTTAGACAGTCTAAAGACGGACTACAAGAAGCTACGAAGATCGATGAGAATCTGCGGGACTTGGGAAAATGTCGAGCAATGGCGTCAAGAAATTAAAGAGGAGAAGCATAGAGCAAGTCAATGGGAAAGGAAACTCCGAGACTCAAGAGCGGGAGGATACCCTCAAAAGAAGTCTAGTAGAGAGCCAAAATGAGAAAGAAAAATTAAAGACGCGGATCTCGAATTAGAGAAATCATTGTACCAAAGATCGGCCGCAACTCGTGGTCGAATTGAAGGCTAGTCTGAGCAAGATTGAAGAGATGAAAGCAAGAGTCGAAGAACTAGAATCGCTTTTTACATGGTTGTGAGCTACAGTGCAGAGCTTTTGAAGTCAACGAGGAACGTTGGAAGCAACAACCGCATCACTATCAAAACCAAGTCGAGACCGAGATTATATTATGGGGGAAGCCGTGGCCCAAAGTACGAGAGGTGGCGGATCATCTACAAGCCTTAGCAGTCCAAGCCGACTTACTAAGTTTAATGTACGAGTCAAGATCGAGAGGGGACAAGAATTAGCCGATCTTCTTGAGAAAGTCAAGGCTTTAAGTATTAGGGCGAGGCCTTATATGTAATCCATTTTATGAAAAAGATTTGTTTTCTAAGAAAAGTTATGCTAATGGAAATTGAATCAGAATCAATGCCTTTTTGTAGCACACATCTCATGCATCTGCATTACATTGCATCATACACATCAAATCTCACAAAGGAACCCTAAATTATGACAGAGAGTTACCCTGGAACATCACTACGGTACGAGAGGCAAAACAAAAGTGATGGATCAAAGAATGGAAAGGTTAGAGCAAATGCAAAAAGAAATGCAGGATCAAATGCAAGAACGATTGGCCAAGATACAACAGGACATGATAGGGCGGATGGAAGAATCCCAAAATAACATGATAAACCAGCTAGCGCAGTTGTTGGCCAATGAACGTGAGAAGGGAAAGGGCGTTGCTGCTAGTTCGGGGAACAACAATGACGATCCTGTTTACCCTCCGGGTTTGCCCCGCCGAATACCCAAGCGCCACCAGATCGTATCCCCAAAGAACACCATTATTATCAGCCCACAATATCGAGTTGATACCACGGTACCAACGCATCTCCCAACCGGTTCGGTACTAATCACGGGAAGGTCCGCTAACCCAGTGGTCCCCGATTTCACGAAATGCCCGAAATGGACAAAGCGAAAATGGACTTCCCAAAGCGGCTCGAGGATCGTTGCAAGTGGCTAGAGGAAAAGTTTAAAGAAATAGAGATCTGCACCACCACCGTTACGAGAGTAGACGCTGAGGATTTAAGTCTAGTCCCGGACCTCGTGTACTTCGCCAAAGTTCAAAACCCCGATTTTGAAAAGTACAGTGGAACCAATGTCCCGGCGCACATCACAATGTTCTCGTCGCGAGAATGGCGGGCACGTTAACAATGATCAATTCTCGATTTATCGTTTCGGGACAGGTTTAACCGGTCCGCGGCTAAATGGTATAATCGGCTTAGCCGCACTCCAGATCAAGTCGTGGAAGGACTCGCACGAGCCTTCCCGAAACACTACGACTACGTGGGCGATATAGCTCTGACCGAATCACGCTCCAAAATATGGAGAAAAAGTCGGCGAAAGCTTTAGGCAATATGCCCAACGGTGGAGGAAGTAGCCACACAAGTTCAAATGCACCGCTCCTAGAAAAGGAGACAACCATGTTGTTCGTCAATACATTGAAAGCTCCTTCATTAACCACATGCTTTGGGCGCCACCAAAAGTTTCTCTGATATTGTGTTGTCGGGGAAATGATAGAGAACGCAATCGATGTGGCAAGATAGAGCGGGAGAAGGTGCTAGAAAGACGATCCCAAGAAAAGAGAGAACGATGTAAACAACATAAGCAAAAGTTATTCAAAGCCTATAATCGTGAACCAGCCCGTGGTTGTGATCGCCCACCATCGAGTCCTCTAGACAGAATCCAATGCGAAGCAAAATGCGGAGAAAATTCAATTCACACCAATCCTATCACGCATACAAAGAATGTACCAAAATTTATTCGATGCACCACATTGTTGCCCCGCATTACTTAAAACCCTGCAGCCCCCATACCCTAAGTGGTATGATGCGAACGCACAGATCACGAATACCATGCAGGAATTGTGGGGCATTCAATGAAACCTGCCTCTCGCTTTCAAGAAATTGGTGGAAAGACTCATCCAGATGGGTGTTGTAGAAGTAGACGATACCTCTAATGCGGGGCACCCACTGCCTAATCATGGGGTCAATATGATAGGCGAGAACATGAAAAAAAGAGTTAAGAGGGATATTGCCGAAGTGAAAACCCCAATGAGACGAGTCTGGAAGGAAATGATGAAAAGGGGATTGGTCGTGTCAAGCCCAAGAAGAGAGCATGAAAGAACAAGCAAGGGTTGTGAATTTCACAACATGGAGGGACACGAAATCCAAAATCGATAGAGTTTAGGATTCTGGTACAAAGGCTGATGGACGATAAAGAGTTAGAATTCTACGAAGGCAACGAAGACCAAGAGGAAAGAAACATCTGCGTGTTAGAAGATGAAGCGAGGGTAAAAACTTCGAAGACCAGCTACCCTTTGGTCACCATCTCGCGACCAAAGAATGATGGAACCGAAATAAAAATAACTCCGAGGATCGTGATTCGGAAACCTGCGGTCTTTTCATCTGAAGATAACAAAAAGGTTCCCGAGAGCTATAATTGCAACATGACGATTCCTGAAAAAGGGGACTCGTCCAGCACTGCAAAAGGGAACAGGGGGCCTCCGAAGATCGTGATTCGAAAACCGGCGGCTTTTTCATATGAAGATGACAAAAAGGTTCCCTGGAACTATAACTGCAACGTGACGGTTCCTGAAAAGGAAGGCTCGTCCAACGCTGCAAAAGAAAACCAGGGGTAGGCTCCTATACGCCAGCAGATGGAAAGCGCTACGACGCGGTGAATACACGAATGGAGCTCACAAAGGAGAAAACCACGGTAGGCGAACCAACGAAAGGGAAAGTGACCAAACCGGGGCGTTTATAAATGAGCCATGAAGAAGGAAGAAGAGGCTAGGGAATTCTTAAAGTTTTTAAAGCATAGCGAATACGATTAATCGTATGAAGCGCTTACATAAGCAAATTAAGCTCGTATATCCGTGCTTGACTTACTATTAAGCTCGAGCGCACCGCAACGCATCGATGAAAGTACTAAATGAAACTTATGTTGCTAATGATATCACCGTTAACAAGTTGGATCGCTTTGATTAGCAATATAAGCGCGGATAACTTCATTTTCTTTAATGATGATGAAATCCCTCCGAGGTACGGGTACCATCAAGGCTCTCCACATCACCACCCGATGCAAAGGATACGTTACGAGGTGCTTCGGGTCGATAATGGGTCAAGACTAAATGTTTTGCCACCGCGACGCCGAATCGATTACCCATTGACACTCACATGAAGGCTCGCCACAATGTAGTCGTATGCTCGATGGAACCGAAAGGAAAGTTATGGGAAGGATCGAGGTACCTCTATTAATCGGCCCGGTATATATGAGGTGGATTTCATAGTAATGGATATCGCACCATCCTATAATTGCTTGGTTGGGAGACCTTGGATACACTCGGCGGGAGCGAAGCCTCTCGCCATTGCACCAAAAGTTGAAGCTAGTTATAGAGGGTCGTCCGTGACAATAAATGCTTTGAAGAGGACGTAATCGCAATCGTGACCAATGGCGCGCCATATTTAGAAGCGAGATGATGAAGCAATCGAGTGCTCCTTCCGCTCTTTGGAATTTGTCAATGCAACATTCGTCATTGAGGGGAACAAGATCCCAATACCTCAATTATCTAAAACCACGAAAATGGGTTTGCAATCGATGATCGGGAACGGAGCCGCACTGGAAAGGACTTGGGAAGTATCTCCAAGGAGAGATCGAGGTCCCGAGATTGAAAGAAAACGAGACCTCTTGGTTTAGGGTTCAAACCGGACGCTTGAAGCAAAAAGGAAAGAATTAGTAAAAAGACAAGAAAGAAGGAGAGCGCGCGTTTGGGCGGAGATGAGATTAAGTGGGAACCGATGATAATTCCTCATATTCTTGAGACCTTTATATCGTGAGGGACTATCCACCAAGGACGAGGAACGAAAGATGAGAAAGCCATAAAAGGAATACGGGCAAACATGCACATCAATGCCATATTCGGGAGAAAATAGAGGAAGAAAATCGAATGGTATCCGCCACTTACGAGCCAGGCGTGTTCTAAACAACCGGATCGCAGAGAGATTCCTCGTAGCTTTTAGAACTTATTCGAGTCCCCAAATATCAACGACGTGAGCAACACTACCAATAACTCGAATATCCTTTTGGGCAAGATACGGGTGTGGAAGATTTTCGTGGATTCTCAAGATGACCAAGGTTGTGACCTATCTCCCGAATCTGTAAGGATGGTAGAACAAGAGGAGAAATGATCCGCCTCGCGAGGAGTTAGTGGAAATAGTGGACTGGGGAGACAGGCAAGAAAAGAAGGAAGTAAAGATCGGAGCTAGTATTACCGTAGAGACAAAGCGAGACCTCATTGAGTTACTTCATGAATTCAAAGATGTCTTCGCGTGGTCGTATCAAGACATGCCTCAGGCTAAGCACCGACATCGTGGTACACCGGTTGCCTATAAAGGAAGAATGCAAGCCACCCAATGAAACTTCGAAGGATGAGGCGGACGTCCCGTTGAAAGTAAAAGAGGAGGTCAGAAACAATTTGATGCGGGTTTCTTGCAAGTGGTTAAGTACTCGAAATGGGTAGCCAACATCGTCCCGTCCCCCCAAGAAAGACTCGGAAAGTACGGATGTGTGTAGACTACGAGAGATCTAAACAAAGCTAGCCCAAAAGATAATTTCCCGTTACCTCACATCGATACCCTAGTGGACAACACGGCAGGTTACTCGTTGTTCTCCTTCATGGACGGTTTCTCGGGATACAACCAGATAAAGATGCTTCCCGAGGACATGGACAAGACTACGTTCATAACCATGTGGGGACCTTTTGCTATAAAGTGATGCCGTTCGGACTAAAGAATGCGGGAGCGACATATCAGAGAGCCATGGTAACCCTATTTCACGACATGATGCACAAAGAAATTGAAGTGTACGTAGACGATATGATCGCCAAATCTCGGACTGAAAAGGAGCATGTCCAAGTCTTGAGGAAACTATTCTTGAGGTTAAGGAAATTCCAAATAAAGCTCAATCCAAAGAAATGTACCTTCGGAGCCCGATCGTGAAACTGCTAGGATTTATAGTCGGAAAAGGGGATTGAGGTTGACCTGATAAGGTCAAAGCAATACAAGAACCGCCTCCACCTCGCACGCAAAAAGAAGTTCGAGGTTTCTTAGGAAGGTTAAACTACATCGCTTCGGTTCATCTCACAATTAACAGAGAAATGTGACCCCATATTCCGTCTCCTTAAAAACACAATCCAGCGTGTGGAACGAGGAATGTCAGAAACCTTCGATAAAGTGAAGCAATACCGTCCAATGCTCCAAAGATTGACGCCGCCTAATCCAGATAGGCCATTAATCCTCTATTTGACGGTATTTGATAACTCAATGGGATGTGTGCTCGGCCAACACGATGAGTCGGAAAGAAAGAAAAGGCAATATACTACCTCGCAAAAAAAGTTCACCGAATGTGAGACAAGGTACTCGCCAATTGAGAAACTTTGTTGTGCCTTGATTTGGGCAACTCGGAGATTGAGACAGTATATCTTTGTATCATACGACTTGGCTCATCTCGAAGCGGACCTCTCAAATACATGATAGAATCGATCGCCTTGAATGGTAGGATAGCCCGATGGCAAATTTTGCTTTCTCGAGTTTGACATAGTTTATGTAAACCAAAAGGCGGTGAAAGGGGAGTGCAATAGCGGATTTTCTAGCCATGAGAGCTCTAGCAGATTACGAGCCCTTGGACTTTGATTTCCCAACGAGGACCTAATGTACGTGGGCACTCATCAAGAGGGTACCCTGGAGGATCGCCCTTGGACACCGAACTTCGACGGGGCATCAAATGCCGTGGGCAATGGAATTGGGGCAATTCTGGTATCCCCAAACGGAGATCATTACCCCTTCACTTGTAGGTTGGATTTTGACTGCACAAACAATATGGCGGAGTACGAGGCTTGTGTCATGGGCATCCGTGCCGCTATAGAGCGCAAAATTAGGGTGCTAAAAGTGTACGGAGACTCGCACCGGTGATTTATCAACTTAGAGGAGAATGGGAAACGAGAGATCCCAAGTTGGTCGAATACAAAAGATCGGGTCCAAGAATTGATCGAAGAGTTCGACGATGTCACTTTCAATTATCCGCCAAGGGACAAGAATCAAATGGTCGACGCTCTAGCCACTTTGGCTTCCATGGTCCAGATTAAACAAAGCGAGAAGATATGAAACCTATCCGAATGAGCATTCATGAGGCCCCGCCATCAACGCTACAACGTCGAAGAAGGGGGAGAAAAGGGATCGTCCGTGGTATCATGATATACCGCAATACATAAAGAATCGCCAATACCACGAGCAAAGCGATCGAGAATGACAAAAGGACGATAAGAAGATCGGCGTGTGACTATGTCTTGGACGGAGAAATCCTATACAAAAGAAGAAAGGATCAAGTGCTATTAAGGTGTGTGGACGCCGCAGAGGCTAAGCAAATCCGAAGAGGTCCATGAAGGTGTTTGTGGAACGCACGCCAATGGTTTCACGATGGCTAGGCAAATCATGAGATTCGGATATTATTGGCCTACCATGGAAGGAGATTGCATTGATTATGCTAAAAAGTGTCATAAGTGCCAAATTTATGCGGACAAAATTCATGTACCACCTTCACTCTCTACATGTTATGACTTCCCGTGGCCCTTTTCTATGTGGGGCATGGACGTCATTGGGCCAATCTCGCCAAAAGCTTCTAATGGACATCGGTTCATCTTCGTGGTAATCGATTACTTCACTAAGTGGGTAGAGGCTGCCTCATATGCCAATGTGACAAAATCAGCAGTTAGCAAGTTCTTAAAAAGGGAAATCATATGTCGATATGGAATGCCCGAAAGATCATATCCGATAATGCGTTAAACTTGAACAATAGCATGATCGCAGAGTGTCCGTGGGCAATTCAAGATCGAGACACCACAATTCATCGCCATATCGCCCAAAGATGAATGGGGCGATGAGGCGACTAATAAGAACATCAAGAGGATAGTGGGGAAAATGATCGAGACCTACGAGGGGATTGGCACGAGAAATTACCGTTTGCCCTTTTTGCTTACCGAACGTCGGTCAGAACCTCCACCGGGGCAACTCCTTTCTCACTGGTCTACGGGATGGAGGCAGTTTTACCTATCGAAGTTGAAATTCCATCCCTTCGAGTCTTGTCTGAACTGAAGTTGGACGAAGCAGAATGGATCCAGGCTCGATATGATCGATTAAATTTGATTGAAGAAAAAGGTTGAAAGCTATTCGTCATGGTCGATGTACGAAAGCGAATGACGCGAGCATACAACAAAAATGTGCGCCAAGAGAATTCCACGAAGGAAACTTAGTTTTGAAAAAGATCCTCCCATACAAAAGGATTTCAGAGGGAAATGGATGCCTAATTGGGAAGGACCTTATGTGGTGAAAAAGGCTTTCTCTGGAGGAGCTCTGATCTTGGCCGAGATGGATGGGAAGAACTTATCAAATCCCGTAAATTCGGATTCGGTCAAGAAGTATTACGCGTGAAAGAAGGAAAAGTCTAAGGCGAAAACCCGCAAAGGGCGCTTTTCTAAAAAAAATATATATATATATATAAAAAAAATGAAAAAAAAAAAAAAAACGGAGAGGCCAAGGCGAAAACCCATAAAGGGCGCTTTGAGACCAAAGGGGCTTTGAGTCGAAAACCCGGTAAGGGCGGCTCAAATTCAAACGAAAGACGAAATGTGTGACGATTTTTGTTCTCCCAGAATTGGCAAAAGGAGGAATGTTACGCCTCAGGATATCTACAGAGCGCTACGGATCTCCCAACGTCCATTCAGCTCAAAATGATCTTCAGAAAGATTGGATAGTGAAGCTCAGGCTGCGATATTTGGGGCACCTACCTTTTTTCCTTCTCACTCATTTTTTGTATTTCAATCATGTTCGCTTTTGTTGATTAATCCAATTCCATTCTTCATTGATATTCATCATTTAAGTTTTTTTTAAAAAAACTGTTTTTGCAATTGAAATAACGGTCGATGGACCCATAATGCTTCCATAAAAGGAGTTTTGCCTATTACTCTGGAAGTCTCTAAACAGCACAGGAACCTGAAACCGGGCTTTTGTTTAGAACCAACACGCCTAGGGGTTGGAAACGCTCGAGAAAGAGGAGTCTAAAATCATAGCTCATGACTACGAGAAGACGAAAATTACGCTCGTACTGCGGCCTTGAGGAACAGACGAGCAGTGACAACCCTAACCATTAAAAGGGGATCATTTAGCTTTACATTCATACATCATCACATTCAGTTAGGAGCATTCGACTCATCATTGCATCCTAATCATTGTAGAAAGACCACCTACATTCATGCAAGTGTAGTCCATAGTACATTTAGTTAGGAGCATTAGATTCATTCCGATCATAGCATCCTAATCATTTGGCATAAACACAAACATATAAAATCGAGTCTACAGGGTATGTCCCCAGAGGACGATGTAGAAACATTGGTGAAGCCACCATCCTATTGCCACTGACCAGCATTGGAATAGGTCGAAGATTACCCTATCGCCACTGACCAGTAGTGGGATAGGTTGAAGATTGTCCTATTGCCACTAACCAGTAGTGGAATAGGTTGAAGATTATCCTATTGCCATCGACCAGCGGTGGAATGGGTTGAAAATTATCCTATTGCCACTGACCAGCAGCGGAATAGGTAAAAGATTTCCTATTGCCATTGACCAAAGAGGTGGAATAGGTTGAAGACCGTCCTATTACCACGACCAAAGAAGTGAAATAGGTCAAATTTGTAGATCTTGTCGCCTCTAACCAGTGAGTGGGGCAAGATCGAAGGCAAATCTCGTCTCCTAAACAAGTAGGGGTCGGATTTAAGCCACCGTCCTATTGCCACCGACCACCAGCAAAGGAAATAGGTCAAATTTGTAGATCTTGTCGCCCTAACCATGAGTGGGGCAAGATCGAAGGCAAATCTCGTCTCTCTAAACAAAGAGGGGTCGATTTAAGCCACCGTCCTATTGCCACCGACCACCAGTGAAATAGGTCAAATTTGTAGATCTTGTCGCCCCAACCACCGAGGTGGGCAAGATCGAAGGCAAATCTCGCTCCCTAAAACAAGTAGGGGTCGATTTAAGCCACCGTCCTATTGCCACCGACCAGCAGTGAAATAGGTCAAATTTGTAGATCTTGTCGCCCTAACCAAAGTGTGGGGCAAGATCGAAGGCAAATCTCGTCTCCTAAACAAAGAGGGGTCATGATTTAAGCCACCGTCCCTATTGCCACTGACCAAAGATTGAAATAGGTCAAATTTGTAGATCTTGTCGCCTAACCAAGAGTGGGGCAAGATCGAAGGCAAATCTTGTCTCTCTAAACAGTAGGGGAACATGATTTAAGCCATCATCCTATTGTCTTGGCCAGCAGTGGGAATAAGTCAAGATTACAAACCCTACCCCCGAAGTTGCAATGGAGCAGTTGAAGATGTAAATCTATCCCCGGTTGCAAAGGAGCGATTTAAAATAAACAAGTCTCATCCCCTCAAGTCGCAGCAGAGCAAATTGAAGCTATAGGTCCTATCTCTCTCAAGTAGCGGTGGAATGGATCGGCGACAAGATGCGTGAAATGAATGAAGCTATCTCCGGAAGAGCACCTAAGAAGTCAAGACTCAACAAGGCCGGGCAAAATTGGTCCTTTGAAAGTCTTTGCTCCATTCCGTATACGACAATGAGCAAAGAGGGGCAAACAGTACAAGCCCATTTTTGCCGGGGCCCATTAAGCATACAAACCCATAACCCAATACAAACCATACCCAAACCATAAAACCAATCCAAACAGTAGCCCAAATTACCCTAGCCCACTAAACAAAAGGTAACAGAAAGCAACCCCCAAACCCTAGGTGCGCCGCACCTAGGGCATCTGACCTCGCCCACTTGCTCTCTCTTGTCACCGCCATCATCCGAAGCTCGCAGCCACCGCCTTGTCACCTCAAGACCGCCTCGCCACTCACCTGCAAACAATAAACGAGAAAGGACAGAAAGTAGCAAAAACAAAGAAACAAAGGCTATAAAAGCCGATTAACTCCTTTGTAACCGGACCCCCTTTTTTTTTCCTCTTTTCGGAAATCAATAAAAAGAACAGAGAAGTTCAAACACAAACAAGACATCAAAACGCCACGAAATAATAAAAAAACAGGAAGCAGAGGTCAAGAAGGTGATTTTTTAAACTTTTAAACTTTTTATTTTCCTTTATTTCGAATCCTTTTTATGCAAACATGCAAATACATACATATACATATAAGGATAAAAAATAAAGAAAATACTCTAATTTTACCTTTTTTCCACCATCGCATGCGTGGTGGTCGGAGCGACGCCGCACGACGACGGAGCGGCGGTCCGATCGGAAATCGCACCACCCCAACCTGCGAGAGGAAAAAAAGAAAGAGTCATATTTTTTTAAAAAAAGGGGGAGAAATGATTTTTTTCTCGATTTGGGGCTTAAATAGCCGATCGAAACGGCGTCGTTTTGGCGGCGTCCTTAAGCCCCAAAACGGCGTCGTTTCGCCCTTGGCCCGACCCGGTCCGACCCGCTCCAGCCAGGATCCGCGCGTTTTGCCGAAAAAGTGGGGAATTTATGCGCGCAGTCCCTCCATTTCCTCCGCATGCTCAATTCGGTCCCTCCTAAACGCTGCGCTTAAACACTTGGGGGAAATTTGCGCTCCTCGTCCCCTGGATTTTCGCGCGCGTTTCAAATAGGCCATTTCCTTTATGTTTTATTTTGAATCAGCCCCCAAAATTCTGTTTTAAATTCAATTTGATCCTTCTTTTAACTATTTTGCAATTTTTACTATTATTAATATCATTATTGTATTTGTTTATTTACTTATTTTATACATATATTTTTTTGTTTTTGTACTCTTGTTTTGCTTATTATTGTCTTTATTATATTTATTATTATTATTTCTATTATTGTTTTTATAACCATATTATTATTATTATTATTATTATTTATATATTTACTATTATTACTATTATATTTTTACTAGTATTTGTTTATTATTACTTTCTATTATTATTATCATTATTATTATTATTATAGTTACTATCATTATTAGAGTGTTATTACTATTATTATTACGTTTTATTAGATTATCATTATTCTCATTTTATTACTATTATTTTCTATTATCACCATTGTCATTTTTTTATACATATATTATTAATCATCTTAACCTTATCATTACATTTAAACTATATTATGTTGTATTATTTTTATCTCTTATTATTATTACTACTATGTATTATTATTACTATTATTATTACTATTATTTGATATTATTCTTGTGATTATTATTATTGTTATTATTAGTATCTTTATTATTACTATATTTATATCTATATTTATTTTCTTAGTTAAATACTATTATTATTTATTTAATTTTCATTTATCTATTTATATTTATACTATTTCACATACATACTTCTATTTTCACTCATATTGTTATCATATTTTATATATATTTCTACTCATATTACTATATCAATATTATTTTCATTACCACCGATATTATCATTATTATTATTTCTTTTCTTTTCTTTCCTTCTTGTAAAACTTTCATCTTGCCGTTTATCCTTTTGTCTTCTATTTATTATCATTTAACTTATTGGTTTTATTTTATTTTATTATTGTCATTTGTATTTAATGCGTTTATTCTATATGCTTTGCTAATACCGTAATTCATTTCTTACATTTTGCTACGTTGATATTGCAATTCGTTTTACATTTTACTATAAACTTGCGTTACCTCAACTCTTCCCGACACAAAATGGATTCTTTTACAAAGGCAATATTCCGTATTTAGAAATTCGAGAGGTCGTGCCCTAAAGTATTGGGTTTCGATCCTTCTCGTTTAATCTAAATAACCGAATATCCTTTTAAAACAAATACATTTTTAACAAAAAGCTTATTCTCGGGAACTCAAAATGTCATGTCCTAAAGCATTGGATGTGATGTTTTGTTATTCCGAGATAATATTTTCTAAAACCAAGGCAATGTTTTGTATTTAAAAGCTCGAGAAATCGTGCCCTAAAGTATTGGGTTTGCGATCTTCTCGTCCCTTGTAAATGACAGAATACCCTTTTGATTAAATTCATATTTTTTGAATAAAAGGCAAGTTTAGCCTCGATGGTTAAGATGCGGTGTCCTAACGTAATGGGTACAACGTTTTACCTTGAGATTAGACAGCCTTTGGCATATATTTTCGATTTCTTTAAATTTTTTAACGTCACTATAAGAGAGGGATCGTATATTTCAATTCTTTCAATTTTCCAAATCTTCGACATTAAGACATTAGATAATCAATTAGGTACCAATTTTGGGCGTATCGAGGGTGCTAACCCTTCCTCGTACGTAACCGACTCCCGAATCCGTTTTCTGATTTTCGTAGACCAAAATTGTGTTTTTGATAAATTAATCTGATTATTAAAAACAAACACTTTTTAAGGTGACCCGATCACACCTCATCAAAAAAGGATTGGTGGCGACTCCCGTTTTTTTATTCGTTTTCAAAACCCACGTCGACCCCGTTTTTTGCCAAAACTCAAGAATGGTTACGACATAAGGAAATGGTTCTAACATTTCCCTGTATATAATAAACGGAGATGCATTAATTAAAATTTATTTAAAATAAAAGTTGAACCTTCTATTTAATATTTAGATAATGAAAAAAATTCACACAATTAAGATCTCATTTGCTTTGTCTCTGAGAGCAAAAAAGGTTGTTAAAAAAATTAAATGTCTATACATTTTTTTATTTTTCTTTATTTGGGATATATATTTGATAGGTTAACCATGGGCGGCGAAGCCAGAAAATATTTTTAGAGGGCCGAAATTAAATTTTAATTTTAATAGTCTATATCTTTATAATTTTTAAAAGATTAAATTAAAGTTTCATAATTTTAAGGGGGTCAAAGTGTAATTTTATCCTTACTAATTTAAAATTTTTAAATATTCTAAAGGGTCAAAACAATAATTTTCTATTTTAGGGGGGCTGAGGCCCTTGCCAACCCCCTAGATTTGCCTATGAGGTTAACAGTTAGAAAATTTTATTATATACAAATATAGCTTATACATGTTTTCAAGTTTAAATTTTAGAGGGACGGCTTATTTTTTCTTTTTTCCCACTAAATACACATATAAATATCTATATTGATGATTAGACTTGGACTAGTGCGAAAATCTGTCCGAAAAGTCGAAGGATTTGGATAAAAATATAGATTCAAAAAATGGGTTTAGACAAAAAAATAATGCCCATTTTCTAAATGGGTTAGGCATTGGGTAAGTTTTTTTAGCTTGAGCCCAGCTTGGTCCGACCCGAATTTGTAAAAAAATTATTGCTCTTTTATTATTATTATTACTATTTTACCACTGTTTTTTTATTGTTATGCTATCATTCTACTATTCTATTGCTATTATTTTGTTGTTATTGTTTGAATATTGTATAAATATTTTATTATTATTATTATTTTTGCTACTATTTTAGAGATATTTGCTTGTTAAGCTGCACTTATCTTAATGTTATTTAAGTTTTTTATTTTATTTTTTCATTTGTTGGGAAATATTTATTTTAATGTCTTTAATGTATTCGATGTATTATATTTTTTAAATTTATTTTTATATAAAAAATTTTAATATGAGCAGGTATTTTAATTATAGTATATAATAACAAAAAACAGAGAACTTAAAAAAAGAAGAAGTAAGATTGATAAAATTTTATTAAAAAGAAAAGAGAGTAAGGTAAGGGTACTAGCAACCAACTTGAATCCCCTTTAGCTTAAATAAAAAAGTGAAGACGAAAACATGAGAAGTCATAGTAAAAAAAGCCCTTAGATGATCCCAACTTTATCTTCATCTTCAAAATTTATCCTTAGACTAGGATTCTTTAATAAATAAAATTGACCTCGAAGATTTTATTCTTTCAATTTTAGGTGACATAATTTTCTATTTCTTTTATTTCCTTATATGTGAAGTAATAAATTTTATGGTTTTGTGATTTTTTTTATTACTACAAATTTATATATATATATATATATAATTCATAATAAAATATATTAATTAAAAATATAGGTAAAAATACTTTTTTAGTCTTTCTCAATTTTAATATTAAACAAATTGGTCCCTCTTAAAAAAAGAATAGCTAAAGATAATTAATCATAACCTTTACTTTTTAAATTTATCCTACTTTTGAATGGACAATAAATTATGCACATACTATTCATCAAAAATTAAGCTCTAAGCCTGTATCTAGACTTGGGCAACAAACCCAAACATAAACCAAAATTTGAATTAAACTAATCAATTCTAACCATAACCTAAAAACCCAATCCAATCTACCAACACCTAATAAAATTTTATCTATCATAAAAAACAACAATGAACTCAAGTCCCTCAAACTTGAATCCAAGAAGATTTGAGCCCAAAACAACTCAAACCCAAAATAAACCATACAATTAACTCAAATGACTTGAAAACAAAATGAATCAAAACCTACAACAAATTGGCGTGAAAAACTTGAGCTTTAAACTCAAAAGACATAAACCCAAAATTAACCTAAATCCAAAGCGACTTGGCCGTAATACATGTCACAGCTTACACATTGAAGCCAGAGTTATAGCAGCTGAATTTTCATTTTGCATATTGGAAATGAAAGAATGAACGATTGCAAACAAGAGGTTATTTTCAACATAGACTAATTTCATTGTCCATTCAGATGACAACATTGTTTCGTTTATTAATACAATAATTTAAAGATAAAAGCCAGATAGAATGATGCCCTCCTATTGCATGCGTAGCAGCACATTAACCCATAGCATACTTCTGGGTCCAGCTCCGTGCAGTTGTATCGTACTTGCTACGATTGGTCTTGTACATGTGGGCAATCTCCGACACCAATGGGGCATCGGGATTTGGATTCTTTAAGAGTGAGCAAATTGAGTGCAAAACCTAGAATCCAAACAAATATAAGAAAACATCTCCACCTCTAATACTAGTAAACCCAGCAAAGCAATAGTTACAAGATATAAAATAAAAATAAAAAATAAAAAATTCTAAACCATGGTGACCTGATTCAAAATAACAATGACCCATGATGCAATACTTAAAGGGCTTGCTGTTTATTTCATTTTAAAGGGTACATGGTTGATAGATGACCTAAATAATAACATTATGTTCAAACTAAAGTAAGCATTTTTCTTCAAGGCAGTTAGGACTATGAGCAAATAACCTGGGAAATGGTGAGGTTGGCGCTCCACTGATCCTTCAAAATATCAAGGCCAATGCTACCATTGCTATCAATATTAGGATGAAAGATCTTTGTCCTGAACACAACCTAAATGGAAGAGGAAAAAAAATCAAAAGAGAATATAAAAGAAGTAAAAAAGAGGTCAGATGAACAAAAGTAAAAGGTAAAGTTGGTGGTCATTAATTAGCAGCTAAACAAGCATGCTATAAGGTTAGAAAATCATGAATTAACTTCACCCTATTATTTGCACCTTGGGTGGTTCAACTGGATATTGGAGAGGGAAATGAATGTCAACTTCAAACACTCCACCAGCATATGGACTGTCTCGAAGATCCAAAACAGCTGATCGCCAATGAAACATGTCTCCATCAACAGGACCTTATTCCATCATTAATAAAAATGAGGTAAAACAAATGTTAGATGGAATACTACATCTACAACTGATCGTACACGTAGCAACCAACCCTTTTTCCCATTTGCCTTGACAAAATATAACATGTTGCACTCCTAAAGAATCTCACCACATTAATAGAAATAGTGGTGCGATGATGAGTTCTTACATGCAAAACCATAATTGGAATGACTACCTACCAACTTAACAACAAATGGATATGTATGGCAATCAATAAGACCCCCAAAAAGGAGTTTCATATAAAAACAAACGAAAAAGGATTTTGAGAAAAAACCACAACAAATAAACAACGAGAGTGTAAAAATCAAACCTGCGCTGCCATAGCTAGGAGGACATCTCTTGAGACCCTTAAGCTCCTTCGAGATTGTTTCATAAGCAGGACGTCCCTAAAACCCCAAAACAAACAATTTTTTTTTATTTAAATAAAAGAGAAAAGAAAATCCTAGCTAGATCGCCTTTAGCTTCATCCAAGGAATTGCACAGAAAATGTGTTTAACTTCATAATTTTTTTATTTTATTTCAGTTTTGAGTTTTAAAATTTTAAAAAAAAAAGAGTCAAAATTGGGTTGTCTTTATCCTGCTTGACCCACACAATTATAACATAAATTTCATTTTTGTAAATATAACATTTTAGCTTACCATAGCATACTTCTGCGTCCAGTCCCGAGCAACCGTCTCGTATTGGCTCCTATCTGTCTTGTACATGTTGGCAATGTTCTCCTCCAATGGGTCATTGAGCATTGGATCCCCTAAGATTGAGTAGATTGACAGCAGCACCTATAGAATCAAAACAAATATAACTACACTTCGCATCTAAATAAATACCAGTTAACCAAGCAAAGATAAAGTTTAACCGGGGTGACAGTGACTAGATTCAAAATGACATTAATGATCCATTATGCAACCTATTTGACCAATGGCTTGGTGTAAAATTCATTTTAATAGAATAGCTCTGACTAATTAAATACCAATTCAATTAAAAAAAACAATAAATTTTATTATAAAAGTATTAATGCCTTCCAATAATTTTATATTTTTTTAAAAAAAAATTAAATAACTCAAACTACAACTTTTAAATTAATCTGAAAATGATTAGAGATTCATTTACTTTTAGGTGTGGGTTGGGGTTGATTTTATATAATTTATTTTCTTTCACCCATGGGCATCTCACAATCTAGTTTTTGACGAAGAATTGTTGAGAAATAGCATAACAGGGAAATGTAGTTTTCAAACTGAAATATACATTTACTTGGATGCAGTTAGGAGGTTTGAGCAAATTATAACCTTGGATATGCTGAGGGCGGGGCTCCACTTATCCTTCAAAATATCAATGCCAATGCCAACATTGCTGTTAATATTAGGGTGAAAGATCTTGGTCCTGAAAGCAACCTAAATGGAAGGAAAAAGAATCGAAAGAGAAGATAAAAGAAGAAAAAGAGAGGTTAGGTGAACAAAACTACAAGTTGGGGGGTCATTAATATGTTATAAGGTTGGAAAATCATGAAATAACGTTGTCCTATTATTTACTATGTAACTTCAAGATTTAGCACAGTCTAGCTCAGCATTGACAGTCCATAGTCCTCTGGTTACAATAAATTTCTCTTTGAAAATAAATTTGATGCTATTCTATCCTCAGTATATATTAACATCAACATTATGAAGCACCTTGGGTGGTTTATATGGATAGTCCGGAGGGATATGAATGATGAGTTCAAACTTTCCACCTTCATATGGACTGTCCCGAGGACCCGGCATAGTTGCTCGCCAAATAAACATGTCTTCCTTATCAGGAGCTTATCATGCCATCAATAATAATAAGGTAAAACAAGTGTTAGATGGTAGTGCAATGAGAAAATATATCACGTTGCAGTCCTAAACAATTTTAGCACATATTTAACAGAAATAATGGTGCATGCAACGATGAATTCTTACATCCACCCAAGTTAATACCCGGAATTATTATCTTTTTGCGAAACATGCTAACCATTTGCTATCAACTTCATTTACATCTATAGCATTATTAATTCCAATGACTTCGTATCAGCTGTAACTGTAACAAAAGGAAATGGGTAAAGAGGAGAGAAGAAATGGAACCTAAGCTGAAAATGTCAGGAGGACTTTTTTGGAGCTCCTTCAACTCCTTCAAGATCCGCTTTGAAGCCATCACACCTAAAATCCCGAGCTAGATTGATCACCTTTAGCTTCAATCAAGGTGTTGCACTGAACATTGCACAACTAACCACACTCAACAATATTTGTATTTAAAGTGAGGTTCCAGAACCCAAATGTTGACTTCCTAACCCCCCCTTTTTTTTTTTTTTTTGCCAGATTGGCTTCATAATTAAAAAAAGAATATGGACGACCGGGGTCTTTCTTAAGTTCTAAATCATTCTTTTGGTGGACCCCCCAGGACCATAATATATATTTTTTATAATTAAGCTTGACGTTGAATTTAAATTCTCATACCTTTAATAATATATTCTTACAATTAGATTAAGAATTTGTTGACAAAATAAAATAATTTTACTTACCCTTTCTCTAGTATTATTTTTTTCCCCTATTTATAAAATTATAAAGCTTTTGAAACGATGATAAAATGAAATATTCATAAACTCTAAATGTTGAAAGTAAAACTACTAAAATTTGAGAAATTTTCAACTTGTTAATTGAGTATGCATTTTAAATGGACCTTTAAGCAATGGCAGAGTTAAGAGTGACAAGGGCCCCGACCCCCCAATTCTAAAAATGTATATTTATCAGTTAACCTTTTGACTTTTGAAAATTTTGCCCTCCAAGTTTGAACACTCATGACTCAACCATGTACCTTCCTTTTTTTTTTTCCATTTCATATATTAACTTGTTAATTTAAATATTTATATAATATATATATTATATAATGGTCTCACCAACCACCATGATTTAAACTTTAGAGCCACTTCTTTTTTTGAATGATAATTGGTCACTTTTCAATCTAACATTAACTATGAATTAAGGTTGAAATTCAATTTGTTACCTCAAAACCAAATTTGTCCTTCAAACGTGACATAGGATTCATCTTTTAAGGTTTTTCTTTTTCATCTTTTTAGTATTATTTTTATTTAATTTTAAAGTTTATAGTTATTAAGTTTTTTTATCTTTTAAGATATTGTAGTTATGAAGTCGTAAACAATTGATTCGTTTTTTTTAAAAAGAAAAGTATAGAGACAACGCAATCAACTTCAAAAGCGTCACTGTAACAGCCCAATTTTGGGGCTAATCGGAACAGTAGTTTCGAAACCACTAATCCGAGGCCGGAGAAATTATTTTTAATATTATTTTATGTGTTATATCATGATTATATGAGTGCATGAAAATTTTGGTGAATTAATTTTAGTGATTACATGCTTAATTTTTAAAAAAGACTAAATCGCATAAAGTGCAAAGTTTTATTCTACAAGCTAAAAGTGTCAAATAGCTATAGAATCTTAAATTGGAGGTCATTAATGTGCAATTAGGCCCTTAGGAGAGAGTTGGCTGGCCATAGGGACAAAGAAATGAAATTGGTCAAAGTTTGGTGTCATTAGGTGACTAAATAAATAAAATAAAATAAAACAAAGAAAAGCTATCATCTTCTTCTTCCACCGAAAATATCAACAAGAAGAGGGGTTTGGAAGCTTGAAATTTTCAGCAACTTACACTCCTTGCAAGTAAGTGATTTTGGTGGTCATTCTTGATAATTTTTGTACTTTTGGGACTCTTGTAGCATAATCTAGCTAATGAGGGGACTATGTTGCAAAATAGTTGAGAGTTAAGGGTTTTACCATGTGAGCATTTATGTTGATTTCTAAAATTTTATGGAAGAAATTAATCTTGGTTGTTAAATAAACAACTTTTGTGAAAGGATTTTTTTTCATGAAAACACCTAATAGGACTATTTTGTAAAAGTTATAAAATGGATAGTAAATGTGTGAAATAATTGGAATTGTGAGTTGCTATAAGAGAGAATATGAATTGGCTAGGCTTGGGTGTGTGAAAAATGAATACATTTCATTTTACGAGCCTAGGGGCAAAATGGTAATTTTACCAAAATATGAATTTTTGGAGTGATTTGATTAATGTGGTTATTTAATAAGCTAAGTATGTCATTATAGATCAAGAAGAACGTGGAATCGACCTTGATCGAGGAAAAGGCAAGGTTTCAGACTAAATTGCAAATTGACATATTTTGTATTGAGGTAAGTTTATATGTAAATGATACATCCTTTTTACTTATGTTTTTACATATTAATGTATTATGTGAAATGTGAATGAATATTATTGATATATATTAAAATGATAGAAAGTGAGGAAATTCCCGGATGAACCTTCGGAATAGAAAAATGATACGGATGAACACTGTGAATAAGTGATTATTGGTGGGCTGTGTGCGATACCATCGTATTTATTATTATTGGTGGGCTGTGTGCGATACCACCGTGCTATTTATTACTGGTGGGCTGTGTGCAAAACCACCGTGTATCCGGTATTATTCCAAAGTATTCATCGAGAAACTTTGACTAAGTGAAATTACGTGTGACTATGTGATGACAAGTGCAGGGTATAAGTGCATGTAAATGTGAGCAATGTTTATGATATGTAATTGGAATGTGGTAAGATTTGAAATGAGTAAGTACAACTACAGGGAGCTGAATTGTTCTTGATTAGTATGTAATGTTCTTGATTGATAAGTATGTGGTATGATGTTCATTGTTTACATATAGACTTACTAAGCTTAAAGCTTACTCCCTTCTCTTTTCCCTTGTTTTATAGTGTCAAAAAGCCAGCTCGGGATACGGAGACCATCGAAGGATCACCCACACTATCCACACTTTTTGGTATATTGAGATTTACATTGAATTATGGCATGTATAGAGACTTGGTCTTTTTTTGGTTATATGTCATATTGGTTTAGCCAAATGTGTTGGCTTATGATGATATTTTGATTCATTTTGTATAAGGTCATGAGATGTGGCTCATAATGATTATTTGGTTGTAAACCTATTCATATATGCATGCATGTGCCAATGCCATTATGATATGGCCTATGGTTATTGATGGTTGAATGATGATATGTTGAATGTGATTATGGATGTTTGATGATGGTGAAGCACTTAGTGGTGTTATATTAAGTGCCTTGAATTTATATATATATTTGGATTGGTGTGGTTTTGATGTTGTGTAGGTTGGTGCAAGTATGGGTGGCAAAAAGGCTTGGTAAATAGCCTTATTTTGTCCACACGGGTAGACACACGGGCGTGTGTCTAGGCCGTGTGTGACACACGACTTGCCTCATAGGCGTGTGTTATGGACGTGTGTCCCCTGCACCCTAATTAATGCAAAACAGAATGCCCAGTAGTAAACACACGGGCACGAGACACAGTCGTGTGTCTCGGCCGTGTGAGAGACACGACCATAGGACATGGGCATGTGCCCAGGCCGTGTGAAGTATGCACTTAATTTTTGGAATTTAATTCGCCACATGGCCTAAGAACACGAGCGTGTGCCTTGGCCGTGTGACCTTATTTGGTTGATGACATCATAAACAAAATGTTCCCTATTTCTGACACGGCCTGAAGCACGGGCATGTGATATGCCACACGGGCGTGTCCCTTCTCCCACACGGGCGTGTGGACCTTTTTGATGAATTTTTTTTTTAAGTTTTCCCAGAAGTTTCTAAAGTTCTCGGTTTAGTCCTGAGCCACTCCTTATGTATGTTTTGGGCCTCGTAGGCTCGTTTAAGGGGCGATATAAATATTTATGAAAAGTTTTAAATTTGAGTGAAAAGTCATGTCTCGGTTTTGTATGATTGCTTGCATATAAGTCCGGTAACGCCTCGTACCCTGTTCCGGCGTCGAATACGGGTAAGGGGTGTTACAGTCACAAATTGAGGTACCACATTCATCATTTGTTCCTTTAAACTCTGATGCTCGTCCTTCTAAAGTTCCTAGAGTTGAAGATGAGGCATTTGATGTAACAATCCGATTTTAGCTAAATCAGAACAGTGGTTTCAGAACCACAAATCCAATGTCAGAAAATTATTCTAATATTATTTTATGTGTTTACATCATGACAGCATGTATGTGTGAAAATTCCGTGAGCTAATTTTATCGTTTAATAGCTCAATTTGAGAAAAAATAACTAAAGTGTGTGAAATGCAAAAGTTGCATTCTATTTGTTAAAGGTGTTTAATTGCTATGAATTATTAAATGAAAGGTCCTTATGATGTTATTAGACCATTGATAGTGGAATTTGATATAAATGGCCTTATATTATATGATTTTAATGGCTTTTATTAAAGGTTAATATGGTAATTTGGTTATTAAATTAATATTAATAAAAAAATAAAAATTTGACTTCATTATCATCTTTTTGAAACAAAAATTAGAGAAGAAGAGAACCAAGGGATTAGGTTTTCCATTCGGCACATTCATAGCTTGATTGAGGTACGATTTTAGCTTGGTTTTTGATGATTTCTATGTTTTTGTAATCGTTGCTTCGTACTCTAGCTAGCCCGTGCCTTAATTTTTGAACTTTTTCATGATTTTGTGAAGTTCCATTGATGAATATTTGAGCTTTTGAATGTTTGATAACGGAAAATGACTATTTGTTGATAGTTAAACATGTTTTGTAAAGTGATTTTTGACAAAAATATCAAATAGGGATTTAATTGTGAAAAGTGTAAATTGAGGGGTTGAAATGTGAAATAAATGAAAGTGTTGGGCTGCTAGGGACCTATATGAAATTCGACTAGGCTTGGTTTTAATGAAATTTCATGAATTTTGTGTATTTGTGAAATATGGACTAAATTGTAAAAATGTGGAAATTTAGAGGCTAAAGTGTAAAAATATCCAAATATGTGTTTGTGAACTGAATTGAATGATTTGATGAATAAATGAGTTAATTTTGAATGTATATAGATCAAGAACGAAAGAAATTGGATTTAGATCGGGGAAAATCAAAGGTTATCGAATAGTCGATCCAGTCCGTTTATCCCAAATACAAGGTAAGTTTATATGCAAATAAATGTCTTTAAATTGAATTATATATGTTTAATTGTCATTGAACTACTATGAATGCTGAATGATCAAATACGAGCAAGAATCGACAAGGTTACAATATCCGAAAGTCCCGTACGAACCTTAGGAAAAGTATAGAATACGAATGTCATGACATTAGGATTAACAAGATGTGATTATGTGTAAGACCATGTCTGGGACATTGGTATCATTATGTTATTATGTTTAAGACCATGTCTGGGACATTGGCATCGTTATTTGATTTCGAGTAAGACCATAGTTGGGCTATCGGCATCGATATGTGATAACATGTAAGACTATATCTGGGATATGACATTGTACGAGCTATATGTGATTTCCGAGTATCCTTAACAATTCCAAAAGGTTCAACGGGCAAAGTCAAGTCGAGAAAGAATGTGTGATTGAGTTAAGTGACTCAGGTACGTACGAGATTCATACAAGTATTGAAAATGGAAGTATTTGATGAATTCACTTATAATATTGAATATGTGTACATTGGGAAAGGTTTGTGAGCTTTTATGTGCTTACTCATAGTTTGCTTATTGATAGAAATGATGTTGATTCATGTGGTAATTTTATTTGTATATGGCTTACTAAGCTTTTAAAGCTTATAATTGTTAGTATCGATAGTCTTAATATTTATATAATGAATGATCTAGCCTAGAAACTAACTATCACCACGATTGAGGCAAGTGCACCTATCGAACAGTAGTATAGCTTAGTGGCAAGACCGGATTGTCGAACCCAAAGGAACCAAAAGTACTAATACTGACTTTCTTTTTATTATTTAGCCTAAGAATTAAGGGAATTGTTGTTTATTCTAAAATTAACTAACTACTAAGCTAAGATGCTAAGGCACAGAGAATGAATTGGGGGAAAATACTTGTGGGAAGAACCAATTGATTAAGACGATACCCAAGGAAGAATCCACCTAGACTTCACTTGTTATTTAACTCTGAACCAGACAATTTATTCACTTGACCTGATCCGTAGGATTCCCTAATTTATATTAATACCTCTCTCGAGGCTACTAACGTCTAACCCTAGGTTGATTAATTGAAATCTCTTTCTAATTAAAACCCCTAAGGTTGCATTAACTCAATCTATGGACTCCCATATTAGGTTTGACCCTAATCCGGCAGATTTTCGTCATCCTATCTCTAGGGTTGCGATCAACTCCACTTAACTATGCTAGATCTACTCTTAGACAGGGTCTATTCCTCCTCTGCCTAAGCACATCAATACCTGAATCAATATCCTGAAATATCAAAACAAGAACTAAGAACACATAATTAAGAACAAATCAAGTATTTATCATATAGTTCAGAAAACAATAACAAGATCCGTCTTAGGTTTCATCCCCCTCAGGTATCCGAGGGGTTTAGTTCATAATCATAAAAGAATACATCTCAGAAGAAAAGATAAAACAAAACATAAGAAAACCCTAAAACCCCCTGAAGGAATTGAAGGAGAGATCCTCCGTCTTGAGTATGATTTCGGCTTCTTGAGATGAATCAAATGGCTTTCTTCGAGTAAATCTCACAATTCTGACCTCTCTGGCTCGGCTCCTTGGCCTAGGGCGCCCCGACGAAGGCTTACCGTCGACTCCCTTTAGGTTGCCCTCTAGGGTGTTTATATAGGCTTTCGGGATGCCTTACTTGGCCCACAAGTATCCTAATTTGAATGGAATTAAAACAGGTCAAGGCAGGGGCACGCCCGTGTGGAACGCCCGTGTGAATCGAGCCTAGGCCGTGTTCTGGCCTGCTAAGGTGGCACGGCCGTGTGGCTACCTCCAGGACGTGTTGATTTCTTACTTTGGCCCAATTTCTCCGTTTTCGGCCAGTTTCTCGTTCTTTTCATCCTCTGATGCTCTCCTAAGTATAAAACATGAAATTAAAGGATTAGGAGCATCAAATTCCACAATTCAAGGGATTAAATCATCCAAAAGTATGCTAAATATGTATGGTTTATCAGCTTACTTTGTGTGTTCTTTCTTTGTTTTATAGATAATCGAAGCTAGCTCAGATTCGGGAATCATCAGGAACATTGTCACACTATCGATCAACTTGTTGGTACTTTTGATGCTATGTAAATATGGTATATGGCATGTATAGGCTAGTGATATGATGATGTGTTTTGGGATATGATATTAGCCATGAGATTTGGCTCATAAATGATGTAAATGTTGGTGTGTATTTGGCCATTTGGGTTGGCTTATTTTATGAGTTTGGTATGTAACACCCCTAACCCGAAACCGTCGCCGAAATAGGTTTAAGAGTCATTACAGAACAATCCAGAACTTTCACAAACATTTCACAACATGAATTATATCATCGTCCAAACATATCAATATATATGCATATAGTCCCTTAATGAGGTCTACGAGACCTTAAACACGTGTCTGGAAGGGATCGGGACTAAACCGAACACATATGAAATTTTTCTGAAACTTAACATTTTTCTAGGCTACAGAGGTCATACGCCCGTGTGGGTAGGCCGTGTGCCTCACACGGCCTCAGACACGCCCATGTGTCCAAGTCGTGGTCGAAACTGACTTGCACCACACGGCCTGTCACACGCCCGTGTGTTTGGCCCGTGGTCGAAACTGACTTGCATCACACGGCTAGTCACACACCCGTGGGGTCAACCGTGTGGGCAAATATAGGCCATTTGCAAGGCCAATTTGCCACCCACACTAAGGGTCTCACCTTCAAGCACAAACCAATTCAATTTCATACCTCAAATAGCATTCAAACATACCAAAACATACTCAATTTAATCTCTTAACATCATCATTCATCATCCCATACGAAACCATCTAAACCTATCAATCCAAAGTATCAATTACATATCAAAAACATGTAATTCATGCACCATTTAATCTCAACCATATCATAGCATGAACATACTATCTCCCCATTACCAAAACACATCATAAGGTCATTCACTTAGAACAAACATACACATCTTGACCAATCTTTACTCATACCCAAGCATATACAAAATTCATTAACCTATCTAGCCACATCACATGGCAAGAACTATACAACTCAAAATATACCATAATCACTAGTCTATACATGCCATATACCATATATGTATACATCTTCCAAAAGTACCAAAATAGACAGCCGATAGTGTGATTGAGTCGCTGATAATCTCCAGATACGAGCTAGCTTTAATTACACTGTAAAACAGAGAAAACTTCACACAGTAAGAGCTTAGTAAGTTCGTAATATAATACATTTATCTCAATAATTCAAATTCAATATGTAAAATAAATCATCACATAGATCAATTCACAATAATACACAATTTCATCTATAGTCAATACTCACATAACCATCCATTCATTCATTATCAAATCATCAACCACATAGGTTTCGTACATACTGTACAACCCATTTTCTGCCTAGCCCACTTTACAATATTACTAACCCAACAAACCAACCCAAAGACCCATTACAAACCTACTAAAACCCAAAACTAATCAGCCCACTAAGACTAAACCCAATCAACAAACAAACAAACCCTAGGTGCACCGCACCTAGGGTCTTCAGCCTTCTGACGCCTGGCTTCTGACGCCGCCCCTCTGACATCCACTTGCCTCTGCTCCACCGCCCACGTCCCTTCCACCGCCACTTCCACCTGCAGGACATTAAACAAGAAAGGACAGAAAGCAAATGACTTTCGGCTATACAAGCTGATTCAAAATTGTATTTGAAGGACCTTTTTTTATCAATAGAAACATATTCGAGAAATTTCAGACATAAATAAAGAGATCCAAACATCAAAAAAACAAGAGACAGATTAAAAAAAAAATCGGAAGCATAGAATAAACAAAAACAACAGAGATTAAACGAAAAGAAATGTAACGGCCTAATTTTCAGTGGTGTCGGAAATAGTGATATGAGATCACTAAATCTGACAGGTAAGATTGAATAAGATAGTAATTTAATATTTATGAGTCAAGTGAGAATTTAGAAGAATTTGTGGATTGGTAAATTTGGTAAATTAAAAGAATTTAGTAAGTCAAATGGGTCAAAAAGCGAGGTATCGAGATCTCAAATTTGAAAACCGAGGCATAAATATTTTTATAAATATTTATGGAGTGTTATTAAGTTAATATTAAAGTTTGGTTGAGAAATTTAAATGTTTGGGTAGTCAATTAAATAAAAGGACTAAATTGTAACAAATGCAAAATTGCTACAAGAATTAAATAGCTCAAGTGTTAAAAGAAGGAGGGTTTAAAGGACAATTAAACCTAAAGGTGAAAAGGTTGGACGGTAAGGGAAGAAAATCATCAGAAGATAAGGGAAATAAGGGCATAATTGGAAATTTAATAATTTTAACATGTATAATAAAGATAAAATTGAAAGATCTAGAGATATCTTCATATTTTCTCAGCCAAAACGCCATAGGAGGTCTGGAGAAAGCTGGTTTTTCATATTTTCACATCATGTGAGTTTATTTCTTGCTTTTTCTTGATAATTTTTATGTTTTTATGACTTTTACAACTAGATCCACTTATAGAATTCATTAGTTTTTGATTTGGTGGGTAAAATTAAAAGTTACCCTGGTTGAGAAGTGGAATTTTATGATGAATTATTATGAAATTTAAATTCTAATTTCATATTAAGGTGGTTTTATTAAGTGATTTTGATGGGAAATGGTATTTAGGACCTAAATGTGAAAAAGTTGTGAATTAGGGGTTGGTGTTAAAATTCAGAATATTAAAGGTGGTGAAATAGTTTGTAATGATAGAATAAAGTGTTAATTGAGAAAAAAATAGTTTAATTGATGGCTGAATTGAGTAGGGACTAAATTGTAAAAACTGTAAAATTTGGGGTAAAAGTGCAATTTCGAAAATTGAAGAGCATAAATTATGAAGTGAAATAGAAATGAAATAAATGTTAATGAGTGGAAATATTTTACATTATAGATCAAGAATCCAAAGAAGAACGAGGAAAAGAAAAAGTTGCGATTAGTCCCTAAATTTCAATATCATCTACAAATCAGCCGGGTAAGTTCATATGGTTGAATTTATATGTTTTATTGTGAATGGCTGAATGATATAATGTGTTATTGAATATGAATTTGCTGTTGGGTTGTGAAAACTATGATAAAATAAAAGAATAAATGTGGTAATTCAAATTAGGAAAAACGCAGGATTGAGTACGTTCGCATCGTGACATGTGATGAATTGACGGAAAAGACCATGGTTGATCCATGGCAAAGTATGAAATGTAGGTATGGTATCATCCATACTGAGTTGTGAAATGTAGGTATGGTATTAACCATACTGAGTTAAGTAACGTAGGTATGGCATTTCCCATACGGAGTTGTGAAATGTAGGTATGGTATTTCAATGAGGAAAACCATACTGAGTTGTGAAACGTGGCACTGAGCAACGACGTACTCAAATTCATAAGACGTTTCCTAATTTGATAATAAGTAACACAATAGAAGTGAATCAAACGAAAGAGTTGAGTAGTTGTTAATGTTGAGCTCAACTATGTGAAATATTATAACAATGGTTGTGAATGGCAGGGAACTTTAGTAAATGTTTTGTTATTGTTTGGAAATATTATGTTTGGTAAGCATTGCTTTTAAACCTATGAACTTACTAAGCTTCATTAAGCTTACTTGTGTCTGCTTTAATATTTTTATGTAGATTGAATTAAAGAGAAGTTGGTAGATCGGATCATCACAAAGAAAGCTCACTATCCAGATCAATTCCGGTAGCTTTTGTTTTATGTTTAAAGATTTATATGGCATGTATAGAGTTTAAATGAGATGGAGTAAAGATGTTATAAACTAGTTAACAATATTTTGCAATGAAACAGTTTTTGAATTACAGCATTGACGTGATTGTGAAAAATCACCAAAAATAGGAGAAATGGAATTAGGAAGTGAATAAGATATATAATTGAATTTTATTGAGTCTATTTTCACATAAAAGAAACATAACAATCAAATTATTCTTATGTTTGGAGATATTTGAATTTTTGTGAGACTAGTTCAGAATGGTTACGTGATCCCCTGTTCTGTCTTTGAAAAATCATTAGAAATTTTATAATAATAATTGAGGGATATAGTTTATATGCATGGAATCCTGAATGAGTCTATTTTCAAATAAAATAAATATAAAGGTCATATGAGTTCTGTACGAAGAGTAATTTGATTCGTAGTGAAGAGAGGTCAGAATAGTTGAACAGTAAAACAGGGGAAACTTTAATGAATAAACTGTACTAATTGGCTAAGCCAAAAATTCTGGAAAAATTATAGTAAGAAGATATATGAGTCTAGTTTTAAGGAAAATTTACGGATCTTAATTTGGAGTTCTGTAGCTCCAGATATAAATAATTTAGTGACTATCACGCAGATGGACAGTTTTAAATTATTATGCTGAATTAGTAGTAAAGTTTAGTAATGCCTCGTGCTCGACTCCGGTAACGGCCTCGGGTAAGGGGTGTTACATTTATTGGTATCAGAGCTTCGGTTTAGACGATTCTCGGAATGAATGTGATGTATAAAATGTCTAGAAATACATGCCATATAAATCGTGATAGTGGGATGTGAATGATCCGATCTAACTACTAATTTTTGTTATAGATTGTAAAGATGTCTGATAGATCCGAGGTGCTGGTCATGAAGAGGAAGTTAATAGTAGAATACAGACTTTACGAGGAGGGAACAAGTGGTAATGTTCCGATTTCTTTGATGAGAGAGGAAGAACTTAAAAATATGATTTACGGGTTAATGAATCAGTGGTTTAGTGAAACAATACAAGGAAGAAGTCAGGCACAACAACCTCCTCCTCCCCTACTTTACTACCACGATTATAACCCCAGATTGCTCCTCCTTTAATAGATGAATCTAGCAAAAGAGCACCGATTGAGAAACTCGAGAAAGTTCGAGTCAAGAATTTAGAGGAAGATCGGACGATGATCCAGATTAAAGCGAGTATTGGTTAAAAAGCTTGGAAAGAGTTTTTAAACATATGATGTGTTCTCGAAGACTATTTGAGGTGTGCGATTTCATTATTGAAAGAAGAAGCGTATAATTGGTGGGAAACCATTGAGGCGGTGGTACTGCAGATAAACTTACACAGAATTCTTCCAAAATGAGTTTAGAAAAAGTATGTGGGAAGGAGATATTTAGATAAAAGAAGAGGGAATTCCTTGATCTTCGACAAGGGAATAAAACAAAGGCGAATATGAAAGAGAATTTATGTATCTCAAGAGATATGCTCTGGATGTTGTACCGAAGCAGAGGAAGAAATGTGCATTAGATTCGAAGAAGGGCTTAATGATGAAATCGAGAATGATGATTGGAGGCACAGAGATTCGAGAATTTGTGGTTACTGTCTGATCGAGCTCAAAAGATGGAAGAAGTGTATAACGAAAAGATGCAAAGAGAAAGGAAAGGTAAAGAAGTATACAAAAGAAGTTTCTCTAGACCAACTTCGACTTTTCCAAACTAAAAAGTTCAGAGATGATTGTAGTCGATCATTTACAATTCCGAACGATCGAATAAAAGTAAAACAACTCAAAGAGATGTCGAAGTAACTAAGAAACCAGCAGCTAGTGCTAGTAGTGTGCAAAATATTCCGAGACCTAGATGCAAAAATTGTGGTAGATTTCATGTTGGTGAATGTTGGGGAAGAACCGGAGCTTGTTATAGATGTGGTGGAACTGATCATTTTATTCGGGATTGTCCTCAATTATTAAAAGAAAATAAAGAACAAGGCGAGAAACAAACAAATACTCCTCAGAAAAGTAGACGTTTGGGTCAAAGTAGTGCTGCTGAGACTGCTCGTTCGGGAATGAGAGATACTGTAGCCCGATCAGAAACAAGGGCACCTGCACGTACATATGCTATGCGGACAAGGGAGGAAGCTTCTGCTCCAGATGTGATAGCTGGTATTTTCTATCTTTTTGATGATTCTGTGTATACTTTAATTGATCCTGGATCTACGCATTCATATATTTGCACTGCATTAGTGTCAGAAAAGAAAATGACTGTTGAGTCCACTGACTTTGATATGCAAGTCACTAATCCGTTAGGACAAAGTGTGTTAGTTAATTTAATATGTCGGAATTGTCCACTGAAAATACAAGGCTGTGAATTCTCTGCTGATTTAATGTTGTTACCTTTCCGAGAATTTGATGTTATTCTTGGAATGGATTGGTTGATTAAACACGATGCCATAGTGAATTGTAGAGAAAAACGGATTGATTTAAAATGTCGATTGGGAAATAGTTTCAAATGAGTTTGGAGATAAAAAGAATGATGTCGAACTATTTCACCCTTTTGACTCGGAAATTGATTCGAAAGGGTAATGAAGCATTTTTAGCTTATATTCTTGATACTCGGGGTTACGAATTGAATATGGAACAATTGCCGATTGTTAATGAATTTCTTGATGTGTTTCTGAGGAATTACAGTTTACCCCAAATCGTGAGGTTGAATTTGTAATTGATATAATCCCGGGTACAGCTCCGATATCAATAACACCGTACAGAATGGCACCAGCTGAGTTAAAAGAGTTGAAGACACAATTGCAAGAGTTATTGGATAAAGGGTTCATTAGACCGAGTACATCACCTTGGGGTGCACCTGTTTTATTTGTGAAAAAGAAAGATGGCTCGTTGCGATTGTGTATTGATTACAGACAGCTGAACAAGGTAACAATTAAAAATAAGTATCCATTACCTCGTATCGATGATTTATTTGATCAATTGAAAGGTGCTGCAGTGTTCTCAAAGATAGACCTTAGATCTGGGTATTATCAACTGAAGGTTAAAGAGTGTGATGTGCCAAAGACTGCTTTTCGAACTCGGTATGGTCACTATGAATTTACTGTAAATGCCTTTTGGTTTAACAAATGCCCTGCTTGCATTTATGGATTTAATGAATCGAATTTTTCAGCCTTACTTAGATAGATTTGTGGTGGTATTTATTGATGACATATTGGTTTATTCAAAGACAGAATCTGAACATGCACAGCATTTGAGAATTGTATTACAGACTTTGAGGGAAAAGCAGTTATATGCAAAATTTAGTAAATGTGAGTTTTGGCTTCATGAAGTTGGATTTTTGGGTCACATTGTATCAGCTGAAGGAATTCGTGTGGATCCAAGTAAAGTTTCAGCAGTGGTGAATTGGAAAACTCCGAAGAATGTAACTGAAGTGCGAAGTTTTCTGGGACTAGCAGGGTATTATCGCCGTTTTGTAAAGAATTTTTCCATGATTGCTTCACCAATGACTCGTTTATTACAAAAGAATGTTGAGTTTGTGTGGTCTGATGAATGTCAGCAGAGCTTTGACCAATTAAAGAAAATGTTAACAGAAGCTCCAGTTTTGACTCAACCAGAATCAGGTATACCGTATGTTGTGTACAGTGATGCATCTTTAAATGGTTTGGGTTGTGTGTTAATGCGATCGGAAAGGTGGTGGCTTATGCTTCACGGCGCTTAAAACCACATGAAAAGAATTACCCTACACATGATCTTGAATTAGCTTTGCAATTGTTTTTGCTTTAAAAATTTGGAGACACTATTTGTATGGTGAGAAGTGTTATATTTATACAGATCACAAAAGTTTGAAATACTTAATGACTCAGAAGGAACTGAATTTAAGACAGAGACGGTGGTTAGAGTTGTTGAAAGATTATGATTTGGTTATTGACTATCATCCAGGGAAAGCTAATGTAGTTGCTGATGCACTTAGTCGAAAGTCATCATTGTTTGCACTTCGGGCAATGAATGCTCATTTGGCTCTTAATGAAGAAGGTGTTGTATCAGTAGAATTGAAAGTGAAACCCATGTTTCTTCAGCAAATTCAGAAACTGCAGGATGAAGACCCAAAATTGGTACTTAAACGATAGATGGTTCGAGATAATTTGGATTCAGAATTCAGCATTGATGATGGAGGTATGTTGCGTTATCATAACAGATTTGTGTTCCAAATAATTCGATTTGAAGAATAATATTCTTTCTCAAGCACATAATAGTATGTATTCTATGCATCCGGCAAGACAAAAATGTATGGTGATTTGAAAAAGATATATTGGTGGCACAGTATGAAAAGAGAAATTTCAGAATTTGTTGCAAAATGTTTGATTTGTCGACAAGTTAAAGCAGAGCATCAAGTGCCAACGGGTTTATTACAACCCATTATGATTCCCGAATGGAAGTGGGAGCATGTTACAATGGATTTTGTGTCGTGGTTGCCTCGACTCCAAGAAAGAAAGATTCAATATGGGTGATTGTTGATAGATTGACAAAGTCAACACTTTATTCCAAATGAATGATTTTTCACTTGAGAAGTTAGCGAATTGTATGTGTCGAGATTGTGAGACTACATGGAGTTCCAAAGATCTATTATTTCGACCGGGATCCAAGGTTTACTTGAGATTTTGGAACAAACTGCAAGAAGCTTTAGGTACAGTTAAATTTTAGTACAACATTTCATCCTCAAACAGATGGACAATGAGAGCGAGTGATTCAAATTCTAGAAGATATGTTAAGATGTTGTATACTCGAGTTTGGTGACAGTTGGGAAAGATATTTACCTTTAGCTGAGTTTGCTTACAATAATAGTTATCAATCTAGTATAAAAATGGCACCGCTTGAGGCTCTTTATGGTAGGAAATGCAAGACTCCATTGTGTTGGTGCAATTGAGTGAATCAAAAATAGTTGGGGTTGATTTGATTCGGAAAAATCAAGAGAAAGTCCGGTTATTCGAGATAGTCTAAAAGTCGCTTGCATCGTCGTAAGTCATATGCGGATTTGAAACGAAGAGACATAGAATATGCATGGGTGATCGAGTGTTTTTAAAAGTTTCACCGTGGAAGAAGGTGTTACGGTTTGTGAAAAAAGAAAATTGAGTCCAGATTTATAGGGCCATATGAAATTGTGGAAAGGGTTGGTCCTGTAGCTTATCGGTTGGCTTTACCTCCGAATTTGAAAAGATTCACAATGTATTTCATGTGTCTATGCTAAGACGGTATAGGTCGAGATCCTTCACACGTAATTCCTTATCTCGAAATTGAGCTTCAACCGAGATATGACTTATTCGAAAGAACCAATGAAGATTTTGGCTCGTGAAGTTAAAGAGTTGCGGAATAAAAAAATACAATTGGTTAAAGTATTATGGCATCGACATGGTATGGAGGAGGCAACACAGGAAACAGAGAGAGTCAATGAGATCACGATATCCAAATCTATTTCAGGTAAACAAATTTCGAGGACGAAATTTTTAAGGGGAGAGTTGTTGTAACGGCTTAATTTTAATTGGTGTCGGAAATAGTGATATGAGATCACTAAATCTGACAGGTAAGATTGAATAAGATAGTAATTTAATATTTATGAGTCAAGTGAGAATTTAGAAGAATTTGTGGATTGGTAAATTTGGTAAATTAAAAGAATTTAGTAAGTCAAATGGGTCAAAAATGAGGTATCGAGATCTCGAATTTGAAAACCGAGGCATAAATATTTTTATAAATATTTATGGAGTGTTATTAAGTTAATATTAAAGTTTGGTTGAGAAATTTAAATGTTTGGGTAGTCAATTAAATAAAAAGGACTAAATTGTAACAAATGCAAAATTGCTACAAGAATTAAATAGCTCAAGTGTTAAAAGAAGGAGGGTTTAAAGGACAATTAAACCTAAAGGTGAAAAGGTTGGACGGTAAGGGGAAGAAAATCATCAGAAGATAAGGGAAATAAGGGCATAATTGGAAATTTAATAATTTTAACATGTATAATAAAGATAAAATTGAAAGATCTAGAGATATCTTCATATTTTCTCAGCCAAAACGCCATAGGAGGTCTGGAGAAAGCTGGTTTTTCATATTTTCACATCATGTGAGTTTATTTCTTGCTTTTTCTTGATAATTTTTATGTTTTTATGACTTTTACAACTAGATCCACTTATAGAATTCATTAGTTTTTGATTTGGTGGGTAAAATTAAAAGTTACCCTGGTTGAGAAATGGAAGTTTATGATGAATTATTATGAAATTTAAATTCTAATTTCATATTAAGGTGGTTTTATTAAGTGATTTTGATGGGAAATGGTATTTAGGACCTAAATGTGAAAAAGTTGTGAATTAGGGGTTGGTGTTAAAATTCAGAATATTAAAGGTGGTGAAATAGTTTGTAATGATAGAATAAAGTGTTAATTGAGAAAAAATAGTTTAATTGATGGCTGAATTGAGTAGGGACTAAATTGTAAAACTGTAAAATTTGGGGTAAAAGTGCAATTTCGAAAATTGAAGAGCATAAATTATGAAGTGAAATAGAAATGAAATAAATGTTAATGAGTGGAAATATTTTACATTATAGATCAAGAATCCAAAGAAGAACGAGGAAAAGAAAAAGTTGCAGAATAGTCCCTAAATTTCAATATCATCTACAAATCAGCCGGGTAAGTTCATATGGTTGAATTTATATGTTTTATTGTGAATGGCTGAATGATATAATGTGTTATTGAATATGAATTTGCTGTTGGGTTGTGAAAACTATGATAAAATAAAAGAATAAATGTGGTAATTCAAATTAGGAAAAACGCAGGATTGAGTACGTTCGCATCGTGACATGTGATGAATTGACAGAAAAGACCATGGTTGATCCATGGCAAAGTATGAAATGTAGGTATGGTATCATCCATACTGAGTTGTGAAATGTAGGTATGGTATTAACCATACTGAGTTAAGTAACGTAGGTATGGCATTTCCCATACGGAGTTGTGAAATGTAGGTATGGTATTTCAATGAGGAAAACCATACTGAGTTGTGAAACGTGGCACTGAGCAACGACGCACTCAAATTCATAAGACGCTTTCCTAATTTGATAATAAGTAACACAATAGAAGTGAATCAAACGAAAGAGTTGAGTAGTTGTTAATGTTGAGCTCAACTATGTGAAATATTATAACAATGGTTGTGAATGGCAGGGAACTTTAGTAAATGTTTTGTTATTGTTTGGAAATATTATGTTTGGTAAGCATTGCTTTTAAACCTATGAACTTACTAAGCTTCATTAAGCTTACTTGTGTCTGCTTTTAATATTTTTATGTAGATTGAATTAAAGAGAAGTTGGTAGATCGGATCATCACAAAGAAAAAGCTCACTATCCAGATCAATTCCGGTAGCTTTTGTTTTATGTTTAAAGATTTATATGGCATGTATAGAGTTTAAATGAGATGGAGTAAATATGTTATAAACTAGTTAACAATATTTTGCAATGAAACAGTTTTTGAATTACAGCATTGACGTGATTGTGAAAAATCACCAAAAATAGGAGAAATGGAATTAGGAAGTGAATAAGATATATAATTGAATTTTATTGAGTCTATTTTCACATAAAAGAAACATAACAATCAAATTATTCTTATGTTTGGAGATATTTGAATTTTTGTGAGACTAGTTCAGAATGGTTACGTGATCCCCTGTTCTGTCTTTGAAAAATCATTAGAAATTGTATAATAATAATTGAGGGATATAGTTTATATGCATGGAATCCTGAATGAGTCTATTTTCAAATGAAATAAATAGAAAGGTCATATGAGTTCTTTACGAAGAGTAATTTGATTCGTAGTGAAGAGAGGTCAGAATAGTTGAACAGTAAAACAGGGAAACTTTAATGAATAAACTGTACTAATTGGCTAAGCCAAAAATTCTAGAAAAATTATAGTAAGAAGATATATGAGTCTAGTTTCAAGGAAAATTTACGGATCTTAATTTGGAGTTCTGTAGCTCCAGATATAAATAATTTAGTGACTATCACGCAGATAGACAGTTTTAAATTATTATGCTGAATTAGTAGTAAAGTTTAGTAATGCCTCGTGCTCGACTCCGGTAACGGCCTCGGGTAAGGGGTGTTACAAGAAAACCCCTAAAAAATCAGGAACATAAATCGAAAGGAGGTAATATTTTTATTTTCGGAAGTGTTTCTTCTCTTTTTCTCTCCTTTTTCAGCATACATATATATACATATATTTAAAAAACATAAAAAAAAAGAATAAAAATCTCACCTTTTTCGGGGCTCTGACCGCCATGCACGACGGCGCCGGCGATCGGCCGGAATCCCCACCGGAGACCTGGACCTGCAGAGAAAAAAAGAGAAGGGATCAGTTTTTTTTTTTTAAAACAGAAGAGAAGAATGAATTTTTTGGGAAAATTTTTGGCTTATATAGCCAATTGAAACGACGTCGTTTTGGCCGGCGTCCGAAAGCCCCAAAACGACGTCGTTTCAACCTGGCCCGACCCGATCCGACCCGATCCGACCCGCTCCGGCCAAGGATCCGCGTGTTTTTCATTGGAGGGGCTAATTGCACTTTTAGCCCCTCCGCCTTTCCTGGTTTTACAATTAAGTTTTCAATTTTTTTTTTAAATTTTACCCCGAAAGTCTGTTGGTTTTCAATCGGGTCCCTGCCTATGCTGTGCGTTTTGGGAGGAAAGGGTTATTGCCCTTTTTGGTCCCCCATGCAATCCGCGCGTTTCAAATAGGCCCTTCCCTCTTTATTTTATTTCAGATTTACCCCAATAATCCGCATTTAATTCGATTTTAGTCCCTTTTTAATTATTTTAATTATTTTACTATTAAATTCATTACTTTTAAAAATTATTATTATATGTATTATTATTTGTATTATTACTATTATATTTATTATTTTTTGTTAATATTAATTTTTATTATTATTTTAATGATTATTATTGAATTTAATAAATTTTCTTTTTAAATGCTATTCTTCATATTATTTCTTGCTAAACTATTAATTATCGTATATATATTGTTATTATTATTATTTTATTCACTATTATTTATTTTAATATTATTACTACATTGTATTTGTTTTTCTTATCATATTTATTATTTATTATTGTCATTACTATTATATTTGTTACCGTTATTAATATTATTTGTTATTACTATTATTTTCATCATTGTTTTTTCATCATTCTTGTCACACTAATCTTTCTCGATGCATCAGATTTTAAAATGACCGATATTTCGTATTAAAGATTCGAGGAAATCGAGCCCTAACTTACTGGGTTCTGGTTTTCTCGTTCAATCTAAATAACGGAATATCCCTTTTAAAATCACAATGCAAGTTTTGACAAAATACTTGTTCTTGGGAATTCGAAGTGTTATGCCCTAACTTACTGGCCATGACATCTAGATACCCCGAGATCAGTTTGTTTTAAAATAAAGGTAATATCCCGTGTTCGGAATTTCGAGAAATTGAGCCCTAACTTACTGAGTTCCGGTTTCTCATTTGACAAATAACGGGGTACCCTCCTCAAATTTAAATCCGAGTTTTAAAGTCTAAAAGACAAGCTCAGTTTCGGGAGCCCAAAAGTGTCGTGCCCTAACTTACTGGGTATGACATTTTATCTATTCGAAACAAGAGGGTCTTATCATCCATTTTGATTTGTTCAATTTTTAAAAATAAAAAGAGGACCGTATTTTCAAATCTTTTCGAATTTTCGACATTAAAATATTAGATAATCAATTAGGTACCAATTTTGGGCGTAACAAGGGTGCTAACCCTTCCTCGTGCGTAACCGACTCCCGAACCCGTTTTATGATTTTCGCAGACCAAAATCGTTGTTTTGATAAATCAAACTGTTTATTTAAAACAACCACTTTTCGAGGTGACCCGATCACACCTCAACAAGAAAGGATTGGTGGCGACTCCACGTTTTTTCATTTTCATTTTTTAAAATACAAAGTCGACCCCGTTTTACAAAAAAATGGTTACGACAGCTTGGCGACTCCACTGGGGACCGATTGAGAGTCAGGCCATAGATTGATTAATTTTTGTCCTTTTGATTGAAAATTTGGAAAATTGTCTTTAAAATTCATGTTTCTTTTAATGCATTTCTGATGCTATAATTGTAATAATGTCAAGTCTCATAAAATACTTTGGCATTGCATTGCATGACCATTGTGGTTGCACCTTTAAGTGGGAGCGAGAAGCTATGCCTTCGTGAGGTTTTCACCTCCGCATGGGCTAGTGGATTGCTTTCGGGATACATCTGTACCTATGTCTTCGTGAAGTTTTCACTTCCGCATAACCATAGGGAAATGTATTCCCCTGAACTGAACTCGGTCTGTATGAACCTATAATGGGTGAGGATCGATAAATCTGCTGGTTCGGGTACCTGAACTTTAGAGCTAAACCACACGTAGAAAACATAAGAACCCACCCTAAGTAGAACTATGTCAAACCTTAGTAGTTACCCAGATAGGTGTTTGTTTATTTTACTTGATTTATATTTCATTCTGCGGTACTAACTTGTTATGTTTTATTTTTGTGCATGCCATTTCATATTTTAAGAGGTATCGATTCACGGTCAGTTTCTAAGTTAGAAAGCTGGTTATGGAGAACGAATTCCTTGGTAAAGTGGAAGACAATGCAGCCGTCCGCATATGGTCAGAGCAAAGGCAATTAGATAAAGGGGACAACTTAGCTGAGGGGTATGTGTCAGAACTACGGGATTTCGCTAGTATCAGTGTCACGCAAAATGAACTCCAGGAGTTGAAAGAAATATGGACCCAGTGGGATGATGAGGCAAAGCAGCTGTTCTATCGTACTTATGACGATCTACCTTACTTGCTCGACGTTAAGGTAGATAAGTATCTGTTCCAAGCAATGACTCAATTTTAGAATTCTGCTTATAGCTGTTTCTCTTTCGGGAAAGTAGATTTAGTACCCAAGGTGGAGGAATATACGACCTTGCTTCGCTGTTCAAAGATCCAAGTTGACAAAGCTTATTCTAGGGCTGCTAATGTCCCAACTTTTGTGAAGAAGTTAATGAATATCACGGGGATGAGTGAGCAGTGGGTCTCAGCCAGAATTCAGAAGAAAGGCGGAGGTAAATGCATACCTTGGGTGAGTTTGAGAGACCTGATCCTAACACATCCCGGTGTAAATAAGAAGATTGACGTCTTTGCCTTGTGTATTTACGGTTTGGTAATCTTTCCTAAAGCTCTAAGACATGTAGATGAAGCAGTTACTGATCTATTCGGCCGACTAGACAAAGGGGTCACGCCTGTGCCCACGATCTTAGCCGAGACGTTCAGATCTTTGAATGCATGTCGGAGAATAGGTGAAGGCATGTTCATTGGGTGCGCGCAGTTGTTGTTGGCTTGGTTCCATAGTCATTTCTGGAAGGTGGAGAAAGTGTCTTATCGGGTCTTCTCTGAGAATTACTCTCCGTTGAAAGAGATAGTAGCTACACCAAGAAGAGAATACGTGTCCGAGGAAAGCTGGATGGTGCTCCTTCAAAATCTTCAAGAAGAAGACATCGAGTGGAGGGCTCCTTGGATGGTTCCTGACGAAATCCTTTATCGATGTGGGACTTTCGACTGGGTTCCTTTACTTGGAATTTGGGGAGCCATTGGGTATGCCCCTTTACTTGTACTGAGGCAGTATGGTTCAAGACAGTTTGTACCAACAACATATGGGCTGTCCCAATGTGAGTTCTCATACAGAGGGGAAAGCTATAAGAAGAGGGTTAAGGAGATTTCTAGTGCCTGGAATCAGATTCTGTAACACCCATAACCCGTATCCGTCGTCGGATTAGGGTTACGAGGCATTACTCGACCAAACACAAATTAATGCACTTTTATTAAAAGTTAAAACTTTAATAATGTATACCAATTCATACTATCCAGGATAAACATGTATATCTCATCTAAAAAAAAAAAATCAAAACATTGACTTACACTTCACAATTAATATCATTAACAACTAGCAACCCACTATTCTTTGGATCATTCAAAATCAAAGACTGAATAGGCATATGGTAATTGATAATTTACTACATTTCTATGATCAACTTTGCATTCAACCATATACCCTTTTTTGGAACGTATACATCTCTTTCGATTTCGTACATTTCTCATTTTAATACCACCTAAGATTATACCATTAACCAAAATGTCGGTTCCACATTAGAGTATGTCATAATTATAAATATCGACCAACGCACTTATCACCTAATTGCTTAACCCATTCGGCAATGACCATTATAAACATATATAACATCATAAACACACCCAAACACTCATTTCTCATAACCGAAAATACCTTAACACTTAACAAAAGCTTAGACTCCAAACTAACGTACGGTACATGCATACAATTGTACATATATTCACTCAATTACTTTAATACACTATATACATTATTCAAAAATCATACACAAGCATTCAGACATGCCAAATATATATATTTGTATATTACCAAGGTATAAAATTTCTAATATGCTTACCCCAAAACCGTACATATATAAGCATTATAATCAAGACTTATTAAGCATAACACATACATTACTTCAAGCATAAACAAGTCAATCCAACATAGTAAGATAGCCATTTTCGTATGGCATCCTTATACATTCACATTTGCCCCATTTAAAAACATTTCAACAAATAATTCAGCCTATACATGCCATGGACCTTGGGTTCAAAAACAAAAAGGTACCAAAAGAGATGATAATGTGATTGACTTCGACGACGATCCCCGAGCTCGAGCTTCAACTTCAAAATCTAATGAACAAAACATCAACACACCAAGTAAGCTGTTATAGCTTAGTAAGTTTAAGCAATTTGTACTCATTAAAGAATATAAACAAAATTTATTCAAGATTTCGAAACTTAATCTCTTGATAACATCCATACCGAACATCCCAAACTATTTAAAGTTGAATTTGCATTCACATCATATACTTCTAATAACTTCCATATACCATCACCACATGATAAATAATTAACAAACATATCATATACTTACCAAATCTTCTACTTGCATTTCAAGCTACTAAAAGTCTCAAATTACTAGGTATAATACATACCTCTGATTTACTTACCCTTCCAAACTTAATCGTTCGTACATAACATGTAATAACACACTCTTACAATTCCGTATACATAATAACATTACTCATAGAAATCCTTTAATGAGCCTTATACTTACACACTTGTTGATAAAATTTAGTAACTTATCGCTCACATAGAGCCGTTACTTAACACTTCTCGTAACGTATCGCTCACATAGAGCCGTTACTTAATATTTCCCATAACGTATCGCTCACATAGAGTCGTTACTTAATATTTCTCGTAATGTATTGCTCACATAGAGCCGTTACTTAATACTTTATGTAACGTATCGCTCACATAGAGTCGTTACTTAACACTTTATGTAACGTATCGCTCACATAGAGCCGTTACTTAATATTTCTCGTAACGTATCGCTCACATAGAGTCGTTACTTAATACTTTATGTAACGTATCGCTCACATAGAGCCGTTACTTAACATTTCCGCACACTTAGTGCCCGTTATTTTATATTTTGTACACTTAGTGCATTAATCCGATTACTCTCCTTCCATATAAACATATAATCACTTTTTTTTACTCACATGAACATTCATATATGCATATGTTTAAAACCACCAATTCTTCCTATGAATTTCCGACACATTCGATACATCAATATATTTAAATATATATATATCTCTTACTCGAATACACACTCCGTTCTCAATTCATTTCCACGCATAAATATCATTTAGTACATATGTATAAATTCAATTCCCACATTCGGCTATCACTAATTTAACTCTTTGTCACTTTCGGCATTATGGAATTAAACATAATGACATAAACTTAACATATACTTATTCATATAAATAACTTTTATTCAACCCGAGTGCTTAAAATCTTACCTCGAGAGTCGACAATTTAAGCTTCCCGGCTACTCGTTCAATTTGGCTTTTCCCCGATCCACTCCGGATTCTTTTTGTTCTTGGTCTATAACAATTCCAATTAAGCTCATTTAATTTCATTTCCATTCAATTTAATCCATAAATACTTGATTGTGCAATTCACCATTTTCCCCCCAACATTTACAACTCTAGCAATTAAGTCCTTTAAGCACAAAACACAAATTTCATGGAATTTAAATTCATTCCTCAAGAGCCGAATGTATCCCTAGCTCATACAAGTCCTTACAAACTATTTTTTTCTCATTTTAATTCCCCAACTATTTATTCAAACATCTAAATTCTAATTTCCTTATTTTCACTAAAAGTTCAAGAACAAGATCTACTACTCTATCATCTATTATCAAAATTTTACCATTTAACAACTAAATCATCAAGCTTTCTTCCATGGTACCTCGTGAAAATCACAACCAAAACACAAATTTCTACTTGGGCTATGTAAAGCTCTTGATAACCATTTCAAAAATGCCAAAAATTATCAAAAATCGTCAAACACACATACCTAATTTTTAGCTTGAAATAGCCGAATATGAAAGAGCTTTTTATCTTCTTCTCCTTTAGCAAATTTCGGTAATGGGAGGTAAAAGATGAGCATGCATTTGATGTTTTATTATTATATGATTTATAATCCTCCACTATCTAAAAAAAAACTAAATAAAAAGTGTATAGTGGAGCATGATGCCGTCCACTCCCATTTCAATTTGTATAATTGAAAATTTGATCCTTACAAGTAGAAAAACAAGCCAAATTAACCACTCAATTAAACATTAGTTATCTATATCACCCTTTTGGCAATTTAACCCTCCCTCTTAAAACATTCACATTAGCTACAAATTAAATTCACAAATATTAGCACATGCTCAAGCATATTTATTAAACACAGAAACTTATAATATCAGTAAAATTATTTATTATTATTAATATTACTAATTCGGGTTCATGGTCTCGAAACCACCGTTCCGATTAGGGTCGTAATTGGGCTGTTACAGATTCGTAGAATGAAGAGATTATCTACAGGCCCAATGACGACCTTAGAATACAGTGGATGGAGGATTAGAAGGATTAATGATAACATCCCCAAGCCGAATCCAGAGGGCGCCCGATCAAGAGAAGAATGCTTGTGCGTCCCATCAGAGTTAGAGATTGTGAAACAAGATTTCGAAAAGATAAGTTCAGAGCTTGGAAAGAGGATAGAGAAGTTGGAAGAAGAAAAAATGCACTTGAAATTAGATGCGGATATTCAGAAATTGGAGGCCGAGAAACTAAGAAAAGAAAAGTGGAAGATAGAGGAAGATCGAGATAGTTTGAAGACATAATATAAGAAGATACGTCTGACGATGAAGAACGCTGGATTAGGAAAGACTCCGGAACAGTGGCAACAAGAGATTCTAGAGGAAAAGGCCAAAGCTAACTGTTGGGAGAGGAAGTTTCAAGAAATGCAAGCGCGAAACGAGGCCTTAGAGAAGAATTTGGCAGAAAGCAAAAATGAGAAAAAGGGATTAAAAGCTAGAGTGGCTGAACTTGGGCGGTCTCTTCATCACCATCGAAGTCGTAATTCTGAAATCAAACTAAAATTAAGTCTGAACAAGATCGAGGAAATGAAGGGTAGGATTGAAGAATTAGAATCAGCATTGCACAGTTGTGAACTTCGGATTAAGCTTATTGAAACAAGAGAAGAGCATTGGAAGGAGTAGCTTTACCATTCTCATGATCAAGTTAGAAATCGGGATTACCTCATGGGTGAAGCAATAGTTCAGATCCGGGAGGTAGCTGATCACCTACAGACTTTGGCAGCACAGGCTGATATATTGAGCATGAAGTATGAGCTACAGTCGGATCGTAGTCAAGAGTTAACCTCTTTGTTTGGGAAAATCAAAACTTTAGGCCTTAGGGCGAAAGCATATTTGTAGACCGCTTTATGTAATAGATTTTGTTTTCTAATAAAGTTTTCTAAAATGAAGTTGAATCTGAATCGATGCCTCCTTTCTTTCATACATTTGCATTACATCATATCATATGCATTTAAGTCCATAGAGAGAGCCTAATTAGTTGAAATTAATACAGAGAGAAAGAGAGGGAGAAAAAAAATTTAGAAACTGGGCACCATTACGGTACACGTGCCAAGACAAAGAAAATGGATCAAAGACTTGAACAATTCCAGAAAGACATGCAAGACCAGATGCAAGAGCAATTGGCAAAGCTCCAACAAGAAATGAGAGACCAAATGTTGGAAGCTCAAAGGAACATAATGGCTCAAATGGCCCAGAAGCTGAACGGGGCAATGGACAAAGTAAAAGGTCCCATGACTATTACAGGAGAAGATAGCGAAGGCATTCCTCCGGGTTTTAACCCACCGCACGTACAAACGCAACCTGAGGAGTATCCCCAAAGGCCATCTGTCACAATCAGGCCTCAACAAGGGCAAGCTGATGCTAGACCGCCCATGAACTTCCAAGCTGGCTCGAGATCCAACCCAGGAGATAACCCAGCTAATCATGTCATCCCTGATTTGGATATAGCAGAGAGGGAATGGACAAAAACTGAATCCTCGAGGCAATTAGAGGATCGCTGTAGATGGTTGGAAGAAAAGTTCAAGGCTTTGGAAAATGCCGATCATCACCATAGTATTGACGCAAAAGACTTGAGTTTGGTTCCAGATTTGGTGCTTCCTCATAAATTTAAGATGCAAGAATTCGAGAAATACAATGGGACCAGCTGTCCGGAAGCCCACATCACTATGTTCTTTAGACGGATGACTGGCTACGTGAACAATGATCAACTTTTGATTTATTGTTTCCAAGACAGTTTAGTGGGGGCAGCGTCCAGATGGTACAATCAACTTAGCCGTGCTAATATTAGCTCCTGAAGAGACCTAGCCCAAGCCTTCATGAAGCTGTACAATCATGTCACAGACATGATGCCTGACAGAATCATGTTACAGAATATGGAAAAGAAGTTGAATGAAAGCTTTAGGCAGTACGCGCAAAGATGGAGGGAGGTTGCTATGCAAGTTCAGCCACCACTCTTAGAAAAGGAGACTACAATGCTTTTTATCAACATCTTGAAGGCTCCATTTATCACCCACATGATAGGAAGTGCTACTAAGAGCTTCGCGGATATAGTGATGGCAGGAGAAATGATTAAAAATGCCATAAGGGATGGCAAGATTGAAGCGGGGAAAACCACTAGAAGGTCTGCTCCTAGGAAAAAAGGACAATGAGGTGAATAATGCGAGTACATACAACAAAGGGTACTCGAAGGCAATCACTGTTAGCCAGCCAAAGGTAGTTACAGCTGGGCAATAAGGGTCGACCAGACAGGAATCAGGCACCAGACAAAATTCTGAAAAGCTCCAATTTACGCCAATCCCAATGACGTATAAAGAGCTATACCAAAGTTTATTTGACACGCACGTCGTATCCCTATTTTATCTACAGTCATTGCAGCCCCCATATCCTAAGTGGTATGACTCAAACGCTCACTGTGATTACCATGCGGGAATATCGGGGCATTCAATAGAAAACTGCACTGCCTTCAAAAAGGTAGTCGAGAGACTTATCAAGATGGGAATTGTAAAATTTGATGATACACCTAGTGCGGAGAACCCATTACCTAACCATGGGGATAAGGGTAAATGCGATCGGTGAAAAGGTCATAAGAAGGATCAAGGAAGATATCTCGGAGGTGAAAACCCCGCTGAGAATAATTTGGGAAGAAATGATGAGAAGCGAATTGGTAGAATCAGATCATGTGGAAGAATGTGAAGGACTAAGGGACTACTATGAGTTCCACAAAACAGAGGGGCATGAGATCCAGAAATGTGTTGAGTTTAGGGTCTTGGTGCAAAGCCTCATGGATAATAAGGAAGTGGAATTTTATGAAGGAGGTTCAGAGGAAGGAAACATATGCATAACGGAAGGAGAGTTAACAAACCAAAAAGTTAACTATCCGAGGATCATTATTTCCCGACTGAGAAGCACGGAAGACAGAGCACAAATCGCGCCTAAAGTCGTAATCCAGAAACTTGTTTCCTTTCTTTACAAGGATAACAAAATGGTACCATGGAATTACGACTGTAATGTGACAATACCGGGAGTGGAAAGCTCAGTTAGCACTTCCGAGGAGGTCCAAAATGAAGGTTCCTACATACGTAGTGGGAAGCATTACGATTCAGGAAACATTAAAGCAAAACCAGTGAAATCAAATACTATGGCAGTTGAACGAGAAAAAGGATCTGGGGCCCTTATCAACGAACCTGTGAAGGAGGAAGAGGCTAAAGAATTTTTGAAATTCTTGAAGCACACGATGAAACTGCGAGTGTGGTAGAACAATCACATGAAACAACCGACTCGCATATCAGTGCTAGCCTTACTTTTAAGCTCAGAAGTGCATCGCGAAGCACTGATGAAAGTACTGAATGAAACTTACGTTACTAAGGATATATCCATCAACAAACTGGATCATCTGGTTAGTAACATAAGTTCCGACAATTTTATTTACTTCAGTGATGATGAAATCCCACCGGGGGGCATGGGATCAACAAAGGCTTTGCACATCACTACTCGTTGCAAGGGATACACTCTGCCAAGTGTGTTAATAGATAATGGATCAACTTTGAATGTCTTACCGTTGTCTACGCTGAAGAGGTTGCCTATAGACAGTTCTCACATAAAAATATGCCAGAACAGAGTGAGAGCATTTGATGGCACGGAAAGAAGAGTGATGGGAAGAATTGACATACCATTATTGATCGGGCCTAACACATATGAAGTGGACTTTCTGGTGATGAATATCAAGCCCTCCTACAACTGCTTGTTGGGAAGGCCCTGGATTCATTCGGCGGGGGCAGTGCCCTCATCGCTGCACCAAAAACTAAAACTTGTAACAGAGAATCGGCTGATAACTATAAACGCAGAAGAGGACATCATAGCGACTGTTACCAATGAGGCTTCATATTTAGAGACAAATGAGGAGGCCACTGAATGTTCCTTTCAATCTTTAGAGTTCGTAAATGCAACGTTCATCTTGGAAGGGAATGAAGTTCCAGTGCCTAAGATATCCAGAACCACGAGGATGGGCTTACAAATGATGATAGGGAAAGGAGCCCTACCAGGGAAAAGATTGGGCAGACACCTCCAAGGGGAAGTTCAAGTTCCGGTACTGAAAGAGAAGAGAGATCATTTTTGCCTAAGTTTCAGGCCAGATGCTAAACAAAGGAAGAAAGAAATAGAGAAAAAGCAAGAGAGGAGAACGGCACGGTTGAATGGGGAAGACGTCAAGTGGGAATCGATGATATTCCCCCATATATCCCAGACCTTTGTATCAGGAGGGATAATTCACCCGGAGAGAGGATTATCGAAAAATGAAGATCCTCACATCAATGCCATACACGATGAAGAAACTAAGCAAAGAAACCTGTTGGGCATTTGCCCGTATGAACCTGGAAGCGTTTTGGACAATTGGACTGCAGAGGAACTTCCTGTAGTTTTTAGAGATTATACAGAGTAATATTCAGAACGCACTTGTTGTTTTTAAGCCTAGGAACAATAAGGCTTCTTTTTTGAAATAGGCTCGTGTTCAGATATTTTTGTTTCAATGAAATACATCTTTAATGACCAATTCTGGCAAGCATTCTCTCATTTTTTTTATATTCTTTAGAATTTTCATTCTAAATTTTTTATTCCCATTCATATCATGTGAATAGTTGTCCTCAAATTCATTTGTCCTTTGTACATTCTTTGGTGCCAATCACAGGTCCCTAGATATCAATGGTATGAGCAACGATACTATAGACCCAGAGGCCCATTTTGAGCAGGACATGTGTTTAGAGGAATCTCAGGATTTTGAAGGTGACAAAGATTGTGACTTATCTCCAGATTTGTTAAGAATGGTAAAGCAAGAGCAGAAACAAATTTTACCCCATGAAGAGGAGGTAGAGAACATAGTCTTAGAAGAGGGAAATGTGGTGAAAATTGGAACGCGCATAGCCAAGGAGACGAAACAAGACCTCGTTGAGTTACTACGGGAATTCAAGGACGTCTTTGCATGGTCATACCAAGATATGCCTGGTCTAAGTACTGATATTGTAGTGCATCGCCTTCCCATAAGAGAAGAATGCAAGCCAGTTCAGCAAAAGCTACGAAGGATGAGGCCTGACGTGGTGTTGAAAATAAAAGAGGAAGTAAAAAAACAGTTTGATGCTGGTATTCTACAGGTGGTCAAATACTAAGAGTGGGTTGCCAATATTGTTCCAGTCCCTAAGAAAGATGGAAAGGTCCGGATGTGTGTAGACTATAGGGACTTAAACAAAGCCAGCCCAAAGGATAATTTCCCTTTTCCTCATATCGACATGTTGGTGGATAATACGGCGAGATACTCACTGTTTTCTTTCATGGATGATATTCTAGATACAATCAGATCAAGATACACCCTGAGGACATGGAGAAAACCACTTTCATAACATTGTGGGGTACCTTTTATTATAAAGTAATGCCATTTGGTCTAAAGAATGCAGGGGCAACATATCAAAGGGCCATGGTAACTTTATTCCATGACATGATAGACAAAGAGATTGAAGTATATGTTGATGATATGATCGCCAAATCTCGAACAGAAAAGGAACATATTGAGGTTTTGAAGAAATTTTAATTGAAGCTCAACCCGGCCAAGTGTACTTTCGGAGCTCGGTCAGGGAAATTACTGGGTTTTGTGGTTAGCGAAAGAGGAATCAAAGTTGACTCAAATAAGGTCAAAGCGATACAAGAGTTGCCTCCACCATGCACTCAAAAAGAAGTTCGAGGCTTTCTTGGGAGATTAAATTACATTGCTCGGTTTATTTCACAGTTAACCGAGAAATGTGATCCCATATTCCGTCTTCTCAAGAAACACAACCAAGGTGTATGGGACGAGGAATGCCAGATGGCCTTTGACAAAGTCAAACAGTATCTGTCAAATACACCAGTACTATCTCCGCCTAATCCAGATAGACCATTGATACTATATTTGTCAGTGTTCAATAACTTCATGGGATGTGTACTTGGTCAACATGAAGAATCAGGAAGAAAAGAAAAGGCGATATACTATCTCAGTAAAAAGTTCACTGAATGTGAGATGAGATATTCGTTTATTGAAAAATTGTGTTGCGCCTTGATTTGGACAACTCGGAGATTGAGGCAGTACATGCTATATCATACAACCTGGTTAATTTCAAAGCTTGACCCATTAAAGTATATGATGGAGTCAATTGCTCTAAATGGAAGAATAGCAAGGTGGCAGATTCTGCTTTCTGAATTTTATATAGCCTATGTAAACCAAAAGGCTATAAAAGGGAGCGCAATAGCAGAATTCTTGGCTAGCAGGGCTTTAGAGGATTATGAACCGTTAAGATTTGAATTCCCCAATGAGGAGTTAATGTATGTAGCAACTACTGAAGAATGTCCGTGGAAGCTAAATTTTGATGGAGCGTCAAACACTGTGGGAAATGGAATTGGGGCAATCTTGGTATTCCCTAGTGGTGATCATTATCCATTCACATGTAAATTGGATTTTGATTGCACAAACAACATGGCCGAGTATGAAACATGCATCATGGGAATTCGAGCAGCTATAGAGCGTAAAATCAGAGTGCTAGAAGTATATGGAGATTCTGCACTAGTGATTTACCAGCTTAAAGGGGAGTGAGAGACGAGAGATCCCAAACTGGTCAATTATCGAAAGATAGTTTTGGGATTGATTGAGGAGTTTGACGACATCACTTTTAATTATCTCCCACGTGATGAAAATCAGATGGCAGATGCTTTGGCAACCCTGGCTTCTATGATCAAAGTGAACAAACCAGAGGATATGAGACCCATTCAGATGAGTATCTTTGAAGTTTCAGCCCATTGTTATAACCTGGAAGAAGAGGAAAAAGATGACCACCCTTGGTATCATGATGTATTGCGATACGTAAAAAATGGTGAATACCCAGAGCATGCAACTGAGAATGAGAAAAGAACATTAAGGAGATTGGCTTCTGACTATGTTTTAGATGGGGATATCTTGTACAAAAGGAGAAAAGATCAAGTACTATTGAGATGCGTTGATGCTGTTGAAGCTAGAAAAATCCTAGAAAAAGTTCATGAGGGCGTTTGTGGAACCCATGCTAATGGATTCACAATGGCCAGACAGATAATGAGATTTGGATATTATTGGTCCACCATGGAAGGAGATCGTATCAATCTTGCCAAAAGATGTCATAAATGTTAGATTTATGGAGACAAAATTCATGTGCCTCCATCACCTTTGCATGTTATGACTTCCCCATGGCCTTTTTCCATGTGAGGCATAGATGTTATTGGACCAATCTCACCGAAAGCTTCGAAAGGGCATTGGTTTATCTTTGTGGTCATTGACTACTTCACGAAATAGGTAGAGGCTGCTTCATATGCTAGCGTCACTAAGTCAGCAGTCAGTCGATTTTTAAAGAAGGAGATCATTTGTCGATATGGAATGCCTGAGAGGATCATATCATACAACGCATTGAACTTGAATAGCAGCACGATAGCAGAAGTTTGTAGTCAATTCAACATCAAACACCATAACTCGTCTCCGTATCGTCCAAAAATGAATGGGGCAGTGGAAGCGGCCAATAAAAACATTAAGAAGATAGTGGGGAAGATGACCGACACTTATAGGGATTGGCATGAGAAATTATCGTTTGCACTCTATGCTTATCGAACATCCATCAGAACCTCTACTGGGGCAACGCCTTTCTCATTGGTCTATGGGTTGGAGGCAGTTCTACCTATTGAAGTGGAAATACCTTCATTCGAGTTTTATCGTAAATAAAGTTTGGATGAAGTTTGAATGGATCCGAGCTCGATATGATCGAGTTGAACTTAATTGAAGAAAAGAGGCTAAGGGCTATTCGTCACGGTCAAATGTTGATCGCTGTGAATCAGAGCTTTAAAATTTATAAAAAGAATGATCGAACCTGGAAACTAACTCTGACAACGATTGAGGCAAGTGCACCTATCGAACAGTAGTATAGCTTAGGCAAGACCGGATTATCGAACCCAAAGGAACTAAAAGTACTAATACTAACTTTCTTTTTATTATTTAGCCTAAAATAAGTGAAGTTGTTTATTAATCTAAATTAATTAACTACTAAAATAAAGACTCTAGGACAAAGAAGAATGAATTTGGAAAATAACTTGGGAAAAACTCAGTTGATTAAGACGATACCCTAGGCAGAATCTACCTAGACTTCACTTGTTATCTAACACTGAACCATACGATTTATTCACTTAGTTTGATCCGTAAGACTTCCTAACGTATATTAAACCCTCTCTCGAGGCGAATAACGTCTAACCCTAGGTTAATTAGTGGAACTCTCGCTCTCTTATAATAACCCCTAGAATAGCGATGAAATCGATCTATGGATTCCCATATTAGGTTTCACCCTAATCCGCAAAATCTCGTCACCCTATCTCTAGGCGTGCGATCAACTCCGCTTAATTATGTTGGATCTACTCTTGGCGTGGTCTATTCCTCCTCCACCTAAGCACATTAAATTTGGATTAAGCTCACATAATTAAGAACAAACTAAGTATTTATCATATAATTCAGAAACAATAACAAGATTCATCATAGGTTTCATCCCCTTCTGCATCCGAAGGGTTTAGTTCAGTAACAATAAAGGAAAACATCTCAAGAGAAAAGATAAAACAAAACATAAGAAATCCCTAAACCCCTGAAAGAATTGAAGAGGAGATCCTCCGTCTTGAGTAGAATTCCGGCTTCTTGAGATGGATCAACTGGTTATCCCTGAGTGAATCCCCACAAATCTGCCTTCTCTGGCCTAGTACGACGCCCCTAGACGATGGCTTTGGGCTCCCTTCGACAAAGGGTTTCTGTCCAACTCCCTTGACAAGTTGCCCCATTGGGTGTTTATATAGACTTCGAGATGCCTTACTTGGCCCCAAAGTATCCTAATTCAAGTAGAGTTCCTACTAGGGTGTTTGAATAGGCTTTGGAATATGTTTCTTTGCCTCCAAGTATCCAAATCTGAGTAAAACTTCTCTTGGCCGTGGCAGGGACACGCCTATGGCACACGCCCGTGTAAGTCGTGATCAGGGCGTGTGGACTTCATTGATGAGGCACGGCCATGTAAATCATGGTCCAGGCCGTGTTCGAGATCTTTAAGGAGGCACGGCCGTGTGATATTTGGTCCAGGCCGTGTCGATTTCATACTTTGGCCCATTTGTCCCGTTTTAAGCCCGTTTTGCGTTCTTTTCATCCCCTGGTGCTTTCCTAAGTATATAACATTAAAAGAAAAGGATTAAGAGCACCTTTTTTTACATAAATCAAGGAATAATTCATCCAAAAGCATACTAAATGTGGGATTAAGGTATGTTACTATTTCGGTTTATCAGATGTATCAAAAACGAATGATTCGAGCCTATGACAAAAAAGTTCGCCCAAGAGAGTTTCACGAGGGGGACCTTGTACTGAAAAAGATCCTTCCCATACAAAAGGATTTCAGAGGAAAATGGATGTCGAATTGGGAAGGACCATATATGGTGAAGAAAGCTTTCTCTGGAGGTGTACTGATTCTGACTGAAATGGATGGGAAAAGCTTATCCAATCTTGTGAACTCAGATTTAGTCAAAAAATACTTTGCTTGAAAAGAAGAAGAGGCAAGGTGAAAACCCACAAAGGGCACTTTGAGACTTCTCAAAAAAAAAGTGGAGAGGCCAAGACGAAAACCCGCAAAGGGTGCCTTGAGACCAAAGGGGTTTTGAGTTGAAAACCCGAAAAAGGTGGCTCAAATTTTGAATGGACATGCAGGGATCTTGCTATACCTGAATCAACAAGAAATGCAGTATGTTGCATATTGGGGCATCAAAAAAGTACTTTGAGTCTTCTAAACACATGTTAAGCTCAAAGTAGTCTTCATAAAGTTTGTATATAGAAGCCCAATCTGCGATATCTAGGGCATCTGATCTTTGTTTTATTCATTTTACTATCTCTGGGTTCTTTCTCTTCTCAAAGATATGTTCCTAGTTAATCTTTCTTGTATCTTTGATAATTCATTTGACTCTCTTTGAAATCAAATTATCGTTACCCATCATTCATAAACATGTTGCATTGAAATAATGATTGATGAACTAATAATTTCACAAAAGAAAGTTCCACATATTACTTTGGAAATTTCTAGATAAAACAAGAAACCGAAACAGGACAATTGTTTAGAATTACCATGCACATAGATTGGAGATATTTGAGAAAAAGAGTCTTAATGAAGACTATTTCTCTAAATTCTTTATCCAATTAAGTGGTTGTGACGGAGATAAGTGATAAACCGTAAAAGTAACATATTTTAATCCCACATTTAGCATACTTTTGGATGATTTATCCCCTGATTTATGTAAAAGGGTGCTCTTAATCCTTCCTTTTCATGTTTTATACTCAGGAAAGCACCGGAGGATAGAAAGAACGAGAAACGGGCTCAAAACGGACCAAATTGGGCCAAAGTGAAAATCGACACAGCCTGGACTTGAGCCAACACGGCCGTGTCTCCTTGATAGACTAGAACGCGGCCTGATCACGATTTACACGGGCGTGTCACCTCATTAAAAGTCTGAACACGGCCTAAAGACGATTCACACGGGCGTGTGCCATGGTCGTGTCCCTGTCGTGGAGAAGAGCAATTTCACTCGGAAAAGGATACTTAGGGGCAAAGAAACCTATTTCAAAAGCCTATATAAACACCCTAAGTATAACCTAGAAGAGGGCGGGTGAGCTAGGCCAAAGAGCCGAGCCGAAAAGGTCAGATTTGTGGGAAACACTCGAAGATAGCCAGTTGATCCATCTCAAGAAGCCGGAATTCTATTCAAGACGGTGGATCTCACCTTCAATTCCTTCAGGGGGTTTTAGAGATTTCTTATGTTTTGTTTTATCTTTTCTTCTGAGATGTTTTATTATTATGAACTAAACCCTTCAGATACCTGAAAGGGGATGAAACTTAGATGAATCTTGTTATCGTTTGCTGAACTATATGATAAATACTTGATTTGTTCTTAATTATGTGTTCTTAATTCTTGTGTTGATATTTCCGGGATATTGATTCAAGTTTGATGTGCTTAGGTGGAGGAGAAAAAGTCCCTGCTTAAGACTAGATCTAGCATAACTAAGCAGAGTTGATCGCACGCCTAGAGATAGGGTGACGAGATTTTGCCGGATTAGGGTGAAACCTAATATGAGAGTCCATAGATCGAGTTAATGCAATTCTAGGGGTTTTAATTAGAAAGAGATTTCAATTAATCAACCTAGGGTTAGACGTTATTCGCTTCGAGAGAGGGTTTAATATACATTAGGGAGTCTTACGGATCAATTCAAGTGAATAAATCGTCTGGTTCAGAGTTAGATAACAAGTGAAGTCTAGGTGGATTCTTCCTAAGGGTATCGTCTTAATCAACTGAGTTTCTTCAACAGTATTTCCCCAATTCATTCTTTTTGTCTTTGCGACTTTAGCTTAGTAGTTAGTTAAATTTAGATTAAATAACAACTTCACTTATTTTAGGCTAGATAATAAAAAGAAAGTTAGTATTAGTACTTTTGGTTCCCTTGGGTTCGACATTCCAGTCTTGCCTAAACTATACTACTGTTCGATAGGTGCGCTTGCCTCAAATCGTTGTCATAGTTAGTTTCCAGGTTCGATCATTCTCATTATAAATTTTAAGACTGTGACACACCGATCAAGTTTTTGGCGCCGTTGCCGGGGAACTAAAATATTAAGAAAGCTCTATTTTTATTACTTTAGCCATTATTTTCCGCAATTTACTTTTATTTTTATTTTTGTTTTATTTTTAACTTTGCTAAATTTTCTTTCTTTCTTTTCCTAGCAGGTACCTCTAGTTTATGACTAGAAGGAACCCGAGAGGACCACTAGTATACGACAGTGATATTGAAGCAACCGCTCGCAGGAATCGTATAGAAATTAGGCGAGCCCTAAATTACACGAAAAAAGAGCGAAGAAGCGCAGATCCAATCTTACTGAAGGATGGACAAGAATAATCCACCACCACAAATGTGGCGAAAATAATGTCTGTGTACTATGTATGATTATGCTAAACCTCATTTAACAGGAGCAGAATCAAGTATTGTTAGGCCTGCTATAGCTGCTAATAATTTTGAATTAAAGTCTGACACTATACAAATGATTCAATAGTTTGTTCAATTTGATGGTTTACAGGACGAAGACCCAAATACTCATATAGCTAATTTTTTAGAGTTCTGTGATACCTTCAAAATAAATGGCGTTTCTGATGATGCCATCCGCTTTCGGTTATTTCCCTTTTCGTTAAGGAATAAAGCCAAACAGTGGTTAAACTCGTTACCACGAGGGTCAATCACTATATAGGATCAAATGATCGAAAATTTTTTATTAAAATATTTCCCACCGGCCAAAATGGCCAAATTACGGAATGATATCTCTTCTTTTGTGCAGATGGATTTAGAGACATTATACGACGCATGGGAGAGATACAAGGATCTCTTGAGAAGGTGTCCGCACCATGGTTTACCCTTGTGGCTCCAAGTCCAAACTTTCTATAACGGTGTAAACCCCTCAACGAGGCAACTAATTGATTCAGCCGCCGGTGGAACCCTGAACAACAGAACTCCTGAAGCAGCCTATGAGTTCATTGAAGAGATGTCACTGAATAACTATCAGTGGCAGGTTACAAGGACAAAACCAACAAAATCAGCCGGAGTTTTCAACCTCGATGTAGTAACCATGCTATCAACACAGGTAGAGATGATGAATAAAAAGCTTGATAGTTGTGTTCTTCGCAGGTACATCCAGTAATGTAGTGCGACGCAAGTGGAACTGTGGCGAATCCTGAGTACCCACCCTACCAACCGGGCACAGAAAGCGAACAGATGAACTATATAGGTAATAATTTCAAATCTAATAATAACTCTTACAGTAATACTTATAATCCAGGTTGGAGGAACCACCCAAATTTTTCATGGGGAGGTCAAGGAAATCAAGGAATTCAAAGACAACAACCTCCTCAAAATTTCCAAAATCAGCCCTATCCACAGGAAAAGAGGCCGAACCTTGAAGAGATGCTGACGAAATTCATGGCAGCCACAGATAACCGTCTCCAATACACTAAAACCACCCTTAAGAATCAACAGGCATCAATTAAGGGGATCGAAAGTCAAGTTGGGGAACTTACTAAGACAGTTGGACAACTTGCAAAGATAATTTTCGAATGACTGCAAGGGCGTCTACCAAGCAACACTGAGATTAACCCAAATAAGCAAATCCAAGCTATCATAGCTCATGATAGTATAGGGTTAGATGAACCCAATCCAATACAAGAAAACGAGGTAGAGAAAGGTAAAGATGAGGTAACACAAGAAAAGCCAAAATCGGTAATCAAAAAGTACCAACCTCGCATTCCTTATCCCGAAGTGATGAAAAGAGACGATACAGAGGAACAGTTCGGTAAGTTTCTTAAACTTTTAAAGAAATTACATATTAACATACCGCTACTTGAAGCCCTTTCGCAGATGCCAGATTTTAGAAAAATTTTAAAAGAGCTTTTGACGAACAAGGAAGGATAGACGAGGCATCACACGTGGAACTAAACGCAATGTGCTCGGCAATCTTGCAAAATAAACTACCACAGAAATTAAAAGATCCAGGGAGTTTTACGATTCCATGTTTAATTGGTAGTTTACCAATTTATAATGCGTTAGCTGATTTAGGGGCAAGCATAAATGTCATGCCTTATAAATTGTTTAAACAACTAGGTCTAGGGAAACCCAAACAAATTAGGATGAGCATCCAACTAGCTGATAAAACTGTTAGAATTTCTAGGGGTATTATCGAAGATGTTCTTGTAAAAATTGATAAATTCGTTTTCCCAGTAGATTTTGTTGTCTTAGACATGGATGGGGATAATTTGATTCCCTTAATTTTAGGAAGACCCTTTTTAGCAACTGCTAGAACTAAAATCGATGTTGATGCAGGCGAACTTATATTCTGTGTAGGTGATGAGACAGTCACTCTTCAAGCCCTCGATTCAACTAGAACATCGAATAATCAAGGTGAGAAAATAAATTCGAATGATAATCATTCGGTTAACCCTTCTTTTTAGGAAGCACCACAAAAGAATACAACTGAACCCGATCCTATACCACGTGCCAACAAAGAAATAACACACGAAGAACAAGGGATTCAGATCGATGATCTAGACGAGTGGAAAACACATTTTAAGGAAAAATTAAGGATACACAAAGCAGAATCAGAGCCACTCTACGCGGCAAACAAGTTCAAAATCGGAGATCAAGTATTGATTGATAAAGCAGACCCTCGAATATCTCCTCCTGACCCTAACACAAACAAAGAAATCCATTTTAGGGTAACCAGTGTTTTCCCATACGGAACAGTCTAGGTAAGTAATCCCATTTTTGGTACCTTCAATATAAACGCATCTCGACTTAAACTCTATCATGATAATGAAACCGATAGCATGAGGAAGGACTTTCAACTCCTCAAACCATCCTGATGATGCGAGTGAGAGGTAAGTCTAGCTTAAGACTATAAACGAGCGCTTCTCGGGAGGCAACCCGAGCACTAACTCTATTTTTCTTATATTTTAGTTTATTTTCTTTTCACTTTTATTTCTCAACTGAAGAAACTAACTATAAACTAACCAAAGGCCAATTTCCAGACCACACGGCCTTACACACGACCGTGGCCGTGGCCGTGTGGAAGTACCGAATCTCCGTACTGACACTGTAGAGATGGTACGAGTCAGGAAGAATCATATCTTCGAGTCACGAACCCAACTAACCTGCCACGGCCGTACGACATAGCTGTGGCCGACACTGTTAGATTGGACACGGGCGTGGTGACTTGAACATGGGCGTGGGAGACATGAACGACGCCCAACACGGTCGTACGATGCGGCCGTGGTCGACACTGGTAGTTTACACACGGGCGTGGTAACCAGAACATGGGCGTGGGGGAAACGATACGATGCATAACACGACCGTGCGAGGCGGCCGTGTGAATCAACACGCCCATGGTACACGAGCGTGGGGTTGCACCAGGCCTGAAAATCTATTTAAACCCCCCTTCTCTTTTTTCTCACCTACTTTCCACCTCTTTTCTTCCTCCCATTTATCAGATCTCTCCTCTCCCTTCTCTATACTCTTGAGCTACACCAAAATCATGTCAAAGAAGCGGAAGAAGCCAAGCACAGTCTCCTCATGGATACCAATCTATATAAGTTCATGTCGGCCGCTTCATTCACTCGCCAAGCCAAGGGTCTTTGAGACCATTTATCTTTTCTTTTACTTTTATCTTCTCCTTTATTTTATTTCTCTTTTACTATCTTATGCTTAATTTAGTTTATTTTAATTTAGTTTCTTAGTATCAGGTTCTAAAGGATGCTTGGGAATCACGCCACTTACACACACTTTGCAAAGACTCTCTCAACCTTAGAGGTCACACCCACCTCGCGAACCATCCAACAATAAGGACCCCTCAGTCCATCTATCTGTTCTTTTAATTTTATTTTACTTTCTGTTTTGTTTCTCTTTATCTTTCTTATCTTTAATTATATATTTAGTTTATTTTAAATGTGTCTTAATAATTCCCGGCTAATCCTCCATGAGCTACCCAATTTCTTCATCTAGCACAGGATCGTCATCAAGAATGACCCCTTCAACTTATCTTTCACCTCCAACGCAAGGATTTCATCCATAATTCAGGGAGTTTCACTTCTCTCCATATCTTTTGAATTTATACTTAATTGTCTATATATATATCTTTGTACATTGTAGGCAATGTACATCTTAAGTGTGGGGGGTGAACAACCTAAAAAGGTGCCTAACTTTTTTCATTATTCTCAAATTCCTGAAATTAGGTGCCAAACTTTTTGCATTATTCTCAAATCCCTGAATTATGCCTAGTCTTAAAGTAAATTTCTCATATTATCATTAGAATGAAATTTCCCATAATTTATGATCTTTATTGATATGTTTTAGATTAAGTCATTGATAATTGTGCATTGATAATTAAATTCTAAGATACTAGAGAATCAAGCATGATAAGTCTATTTTTCAGAATTAAAATTTTTCTAGGTTGTCTACCTGAATTTGAATATTACTTTGAAATTTGAAATTTACGAGGTTGATATCAAAATACCCATAATTTTTGTGAGATTTTGAGCCTTATAAGAGCATATATCCTTTTTCATGCTCACTTTCTGATTATGAGTGTGTCAACATTGAACTGTTATTCTAGAACTTGCCTTGATTATACATGTTGAGACCACATCTTTGATTTGATATACAGAAATGATAAAGGCACCTAGGATTTAACCCACTTACTCCATAAAAAGCCTACATTCATAATTAACCCCTAGTGAACCCCTTTGATCCTAAAAACCCTTTTTATTGACTCACCCACTAATATTAACCCAAAACCCTTTGTATTTGTTATCACCATTCTTCTTGACTACTCCTTTTTTATCGAGATTTGATTTGATCAGTTGCCTAACTATGTTCTTTATTTCAGTTGTTAAAGTTCTTTATTATTACTTGAATTGTTCTTAAAAAAAAAGAAAAAAAATCGAAGTATATTCAGTATTAGTATGATGAAAAGCGAGCTTGTACAGTTAAAGTCTATTTATTGAAGAAGAAGCTCATATTATTAGTTTTAAAGTTTCAATTCATGTAATTATTTATTTTTCAGTTCGTTGATTCTAGTTAGGTAATTTTTCAGGTTGATCTCGATTCTAACCCTCTAATTCAGCCTTTATCCACACCTTAACCCAAGCCCCGTTACAACCCTTTCAAAGACCTTTCGATTTGTGCATCATCTCATATTACAGTGGTAGAGATTTGATTTTCATGCAAGCCTATGGGATTAACTTTTCAGGTTTGACATTTGAGTGTTTAATTCTGAACCTTAAACACTTCGAGTGATTTGAGTGAATCTTTTGTGAGGATGTCAATCCTTGTAGGTTTGGGATCAGAGGTAATTATTTAGATGAGGGGAAACACCTATGTTTTGTGCTACAAATGTATGACTTATATTGTTTGAATCTTTAGGACTCTTTGAGTTAAATTATCCATGCATAAATTATCTATGAATTATGATGAGACATTGTTGATAGGAATATTGAATCATGGAAAGTTCGTTTTAATTGTAAGTTGAGAATTTTGCTTGAGGACAAGCAAAAGCATAAGTGTGGGGGTATGTGATAAACCGTAAAAGTAACATATTTTAATCCCACATTTAGTATACTTTTGGATGATTTATCCCCTGATTTATGTAAAAAGGTGCTCTTAATCCTTCATTTTCATGTTTTATACTTAAGAAAGCACCGGAGGATGGAAAGAACGAGAAACGGGCTCAAAACAGACCAAATTGGGCCAAAGTGAAAACCGACACGGCCTGGACTTGAGCCAACACGGTCGTGTCTCCTTGATAGACTAGAACACGGCCTGATCACAATTTACACGGGTGTGTCACCTCATTAAAAGTCCGAACATGGCCTAAAGACGATTCACACGGGCGTGCGCCATGGCCGTGTCCCTGTCGTGGAGAAGAGCAATTTCACTCGGAAAAGGATACTTAGGGGCAAAGAAACCTATTTCAAAAGCCTATATAAACACCCTAAGTATAACCTAGAAGAGGGTGGGTGAGCTAGGCCAAGGAGCCGAGCCGAAAAAGTCAGATTTGTGGGAAACACTCGAAGATAGCCAATTGATCCATCTCAATAAGCTGAAATTCTACTCAAGATGACGGATCTCTCCTTCAATTCCTTCAAGGGGTTTTAGGGATTTCTTATGTTTTGTTTTATCTTTTCTTCTGAGATGTTTATTTTTATTATTATGAACTAAACCCTTCAGATACACAAGGGGATGAAACTTAGATGAATCTTGTTATCGCTTGCTTTGAACTATATGATAAATACTTGATTTGTTCTTAATTATGTGTTCTTAATTCTTGTGTTGATATTTTCGGGATATTGATTCAAGTTTGATGTGCTTAGGTGGAGGAGCAAAAGTTCCCGCTAAGAGTAGATCTAGCATAATTAAGCGGAGTTGATCGCGCGCCTAGAGATAGGGTGACGAGATTTTGGATTAGGGTGAAACCTAATATGGGAGTCCATAGATCGAGTTAATGCAATTCTAGGGGTTTTAATTAGAAAGAGATTTCAATTAATCAACCTAGGGTTAGACGTTATTCGCTTGAGAGAGGGTTTAATATACATTAGGGAGTCTTACGGATCAAGTCAAGTGAATAAATCGTCTGTTCAGAGTTAGATAACAAGTGAAGTCTAGGTGGATTCTTCCTAAGGGTATCGCCTTAATCAACCGAGTTTCTTCAACAAAGATTTCCCCAATTCATTCTTTTTGTCTTTGCGTCTTTAGCTTAGTAGTTAGTTAAATTTAGATTAAATAACAACTTCACTTATTTTAGGCTAGATAATAAAAAGAAAGTTAGTATTAGTACTTTTGGTTCCTTTGGGTTCGACATTCCGGTCTTGCCTAAGCTATACTACTGTTCGATAGGTGCGCTTGCCTCAAATTGTTGTCATAGTTAGTTTCCAGGTTCGATCATTCTCATTATAAATTTTAAGACTGTGACACACCGATCAATAAACAAGGTCATCGAGTCATTCGAAGAATGATATGACAGACCAATTTTTGACGGGAAAGGATTCAAAAAAAAACCCTAAATTGTGGTGGAATGAATCGAAGTTGAAACAAGTCCTGTATCCTTTAAGCTGCAATAAAGACGGACCGAAAAGGTTTGATTCCTGGGGGGATGGTTGGAAATTGATATACGACCCGTGTCCCGAGGTTCAAGAGGAATGAGCCCTAAAATTTCCATGAGGGCAAATTGTTTGAGCAAGAAAATGATACTTCAAGGGGAAAGAAGATGAAGCCTTGACGGATAAATGAGTGATAACACCTTGAATAGGAACCATACTCATAACATTTTCGCATTTATATATCATAGCATGTCTAAATAGGAGCATTTGACTCATTTCGATCATGGCATCCTAATTATTAGGCATAAGCATGTACCCATTCTACAGGCTATGTCCTCAAGAGGACAGTGTAGTAAGGTAGATCAAAGACATCAGATCTTGTCTCCCTGAGTTTGCAGTGGAGCAGATTGAAGATAGCAGATCTGGCATTCCTGAAGTTGCAGGAAGCAGATCGAAGACATTGAATCTTGTCTCCCTGAGTTTGTAGTGTAGCAGATCAAAGACAGCAGATCTGGCATTCCTGAAGTTGCAGGAAGTAGATCGAAGACATTGAATCTTGTCTTCCTGAAGTTGCAGGAGCAGATTGAAGATAGCAGGTCTGGCATTCCTGAAGTTGCAGGAAGCAGATCGAAGACATTGAATCTTGTCTCCCTGAGTTTGCAGTGGAACAGATCAAAGACAGCAGATCTGGCATTCCTGAAGTTGCAGGAAGCAGATCGAAGACATTGAATCTTGTCTCCCTGAAGTTTGCAGTGGAGCAGATTGAAGATAGCAGATCTGGCATTCCTGAAGTTGCAAGAAGCAAATCGAAGACATTGAATCTTGTCTCCCTGAAGTTGCAGGAGCAGATTGAAGATAGCAGATCTGGCATTCCTGAAGTTGCAGAAGCAGATCGAAGATATCAAACCTTGTCTCTCTGAGTTTGCAGTGGAGCAGATTAAAGATAGCAGATCTGGCATTCCTGAAGTTGTAGGAGCAGATCGAAGATATCAAATCCTGTCTCCCTAAACAGTAGGGAACATGATTTAAGCGACCGTCCTATTGCCCTGACCAGCAGTGGAGTAGGTTGAGGGTTGTAGATCTTGTCGCCCTAAACAGTAGTGGGACAAAGATCGAAGGCAAATCTTGTACCCCTGAACAGTAGTGGAACAGGATTTAAGCCATTATCCTATCTCCCTGACTAGCAGTGGAATAGGCTAAAGATTTCAAACCTTCTCCCTGAGATCACAATGGAGCAAACCAAAGCACCAATTCTTATACTTCTGAAGTTGCAGCAGAGTGGAGTGAAACCACATATCTCATCTCCCCAAAGTCGCAGTAGAGTGGATCAAAGCAACAAGATGCAGCGGACTGGGATGAGGCTACTTGAAGAAGAGAAACACCAAAGAAGTCAGGACTCTGCAAGACCGGGCAAAATGGGTCTTTCTTAAAAGTCTTTACTTCATTCCCGTTACACGACAACGAGCAAAGAGGGGCAGCTGTACAACCCATTTTCTGCCCGGCCCACTTTACAATATTACTAACCCAACAAACCAACCCAAAGACCCATTACAAACCTACTAAAACCCAAAATAAATCAGCCCACTAAGACTAAACCCAATCAACAAACAAACAAACCCTAGGTGCACCGCACCTAGGGTCTTCAGCCTTCTGACGCCTGGCTTCTGACGCCGCCCCTCTGACATCCACTTGCCTCTGCTCTACCGCCTACGTCCCTTCCACCGCCACTTCTACATGCAGGACACTAAACAAGAAAGGACAGAAAGCAAATGACTTTCGGCTATATAAGCCGATTCAAAATTGTATTTGAAGGACCTTTTTTTATCAATAAAAATAGATTCGAGAAATTTCAGACACAAATAAAGATATCCAAGCATCAAAAAAACAAGAGACAGATTCAAACAAAAATCAGAAGCAAAGAATAAACAAAAACAGCAGAGATTAAACGAAAAGAAAACCCCTAAAAAATCAGGAACAGAAATCGAAAGGAGGTAATATTTTTATTTTCGGAAGTGTTTCTTCTCTTTTTCTCTCCTTTTTCAGCATACATATATACATACATATATTTAAAAAAACATAAAAAAGAATAAAAATCTCACCTTTTTCGGGGCTTCGACCGCCGTGCACGGCGTAAAAATCTCACCTTTTTCGGGGCTTCGACCGCCGTGCACGGCGGCGCCGGCGACGGAGCCCGTGGCGGCGATCGGCCAGAATCCCCACCGGAGACCTGGACCTGCAAAGAAAAAAAGAGCAGGGATCATTTTTTTTAAACAGAAGAGAAGAATGAATTTTTTGGGAAAATTTTTGGCTTATATAGCCAATTGAAACGACGCCGTTTTGGCCGGCGTCCGAAAGCCCCAAAATGACATCGTTTCAATCTGGCCCGACCCGATCCGACTCGCTCCGGCCAAAGATCCGCGTGTTTTTCATCGGAGGGGCTAATTACACTTTTAGCCCCTCCGCCTTTCCTGGTTTTACAATTAAGTTTTCAATTTTTTTTAAATTTTGCCCCGAAAGTCTGTTGGTTTTCAATCGGGTCCCTGCCTATGCTGTACGTTTTGGAAGGAAAGGGTTATTACCCTTTTTGGTCCCCCATGTAATCCGCGCGTTTCAAATAGGCCCTTCCCTCTTTATTTTATTTTAGATTTTCCCCAATAATCCGCATTTAATTCGATTTTAGTCTCTTTTTAATTATTTTACTATTAAATTCATTACTTTTAAAAATTATTATTATTATATGTATTATTATATGTATTATTACTATTATATTTATTATTATTTGTTAATATTAATTTGTATTATTATTTTAATGATTATTATTGCATTTAATAAATTTTCTTTTTAAATGCTATTCTTCATATTATTTCTTGCTAAACTATTAATTATCGTATTTATATTGTTATTATTTTTTATTCACTATTATTTATTTTAATATTATTACTATATTGTATTTATTTTTCTTATCATATTTATTATTTATTATTATCATTACTATTATGTTTGTTACCGTTATTAATATTATTTGTTATTACTATTATTTTCATCATTGTTTTATCATCATTCTTGTCACGCGCGTAAGGCCGTATTTTCGCATTATTACTTGTCACACTAATCTTTCTCGATGCATCAGATTTTAAATGACCGATATTTCGTATTAAATATTCGAGGAAATCGAGCCCTAACTTACTGGGTTCTGGTTTTCTCGTTCAATCTAAATAACGAAATATCCCTTTTAAAATCACAATGCAAGTTTTGACAAAATACTTGTTCTCGAATTCAAGTGTTGTGCCCTAACTTACTGGCCATGACATCTAGATACCCCGAGATCAGTTTGTTTTAAAATAAAGGCAATATCCCAGAATTTCGAGAAATTGAGCCCTAACTTACTGAGTTTCGGTTTCTCATTTGACAAATAACGGGGTACCCTCCTCAAATTTAAATCCGAGTTTTAAATTCTAAAAGACAAGCTCAGTTTCGGGAGCCCAAAAGTGTCGTGCCCTAACTTACTGGGTATGAAATTTTATCTATTCGAAACAAGAGGGTCTTATCATCCATTTTGATTTGTTCAATTTTTAAAAATAAAAAGAGGATCGTATTTTCAAATCTTTTCGAATTTTCGACATTAAGACATTAGATAATCAATTAAGTACCAATTTTGGGCGTATCGAGGGTGCTAACCCTTCCTCGTGCGTAACCGACTCCCGAACCCGTTTTATGATTTTCGCAGACCAAAATCGTTGTTTTGATAAATCAAACTGTTTATTTAAAACAACCACTTTTCGAGGTGACCCGATCACACCTCAGTAAGAAAGGATTGGTGGCGACTCCCCGTTTTTTCATTTTCATTTTTTAAAATACAAAGTCGACCCTGTTTTACAAAAAAATGGTTACGACACATACCTTTGCCAACATTTAGTTAACAATCATTCTTGCTACTCAATGCTCAATACCACATTTCGATAAATCTTCAGTATTCGTTCGATTTAATCGCACACTTTGTGCCAAATTCTTAGACAATGCTTAAATATCATCGCACACTTAGTGCCTTTACTTTAAACCGAATTTAACTTGGTATCGCACACACAGTGCCAATCAAAGTAGTCGATACTTTTCTTGTTTCGCACACACAATGCCGTTCTTTATTGTACCGATTCTATTCCGCACACTTAGTGCCACATCTCTCAAAATCACATTTATCATTAATAATTCATCAACCATATAATCTTTCATTACATAGAACATGAGCATAATTTAAACAATTCGTATTATAAACGAACTTACCTCGGACGTCGAAATAACAAAACAAGTCGATTAATCGAGCACTTTATCTTTGCCTCGATCCCAATCCAAATATCTCTTTTCTTGATCTATACATATTCAAATTTAGCTCATTCAATCACCAAATCATTCAATTTAGTCCAAACACACATATTTAGGGCATTTTACAAAATAGCCCTAACATTTTCACATTTCGACACTTAAATCCCTATTTCATAAAATCATCAAATTCACATAATTTCACTTCACACATGCCTAGCCGAATTTTCATTATGTTCATAAAAGCCCACATATTTCATTTATTTCACATTTTAGTCCTACAATTTACACTTTTCTTAATTTAGCCTAATTTACTCAAATTCACCAAAAATTCAAAGACAAAATATGTTAATCTATCACATATCTTTCATATTTCATCATCAACCATCACAAAGCTCAAACATTAATCAATAACACATCTCAAAATCTTCATCAAATTCTAAAATTAAAGCATGAGCTTGATAATACACTAAGCAACAATCACAAAAACATAAAAATCATCAAAAACCGAGCTCGAATCGTACATCAATCAAGAAAAACAATAGCCGAACCCTTAAATGCTTCAATGGATATTTCTCTTTTCTATTTTCGGTGGTTGAATGATAGTGGAAAATGATAGAAACCATTGTTTTGTTTTAATTCATTTTTATTTACCAATTTACTATATTAGCCTTAGTAATATACACATAAATTCATTCATTATAAGGTCATTTATGACCAATACCACTATTTATGGTCCAATTACATAATAAGGACCCTTCATTTAATAATCCATGACAATTAAGCATTTTAACAATCAGCACATTGCTTTTGCATTTTATGCGATTAAGTCCTTTTCACCAATTAACACTCAAATGATAAAATTTTCACACAGAATTTTCACACATGCTTAATCACATACTTTAAACACAGAAAATAATATTAAAATATTTTTCCAACCTCAAATTTGTGGTCTCAAAACTACTATTCCGACTAGGGTCTAAACCGAGCTGTTACATGGTAAGTGAAATATGATGTATATAAATGGCCTTGTATTTTGGCATGTTTGCCATGGATGTTGTGATGGTTATATGGTTTCTCATTTAACTAGTTGTCAATTGGTATGATTTGAGTTTTAAAATAGATGATAAGATGATGAGAAAAATGCATAGAGAAGATAGGTGAAATTGTTGGTAATAGCATATTGTTTTAGTATGTTTTGGATTATGATTTGAATAGGTAAATGGTATGGAATTGAGTATTAAATTTAGTTGAAATGAATATGGTATGATTATGTATTGGTTGATGAACTTTTGGCTGCATATTTGTGTCTTAAAATGATGTCATTTGAGCTTGTGTAGGTATGTGCAAAAAGGGTGGCAAATTGGCTTTACAAATGGCCTATTTTTGTCCACACGGGCAGAGACACGGGCGTGTGTCTCAGCCGTGTGTGACACACGGTCATGCTACACTGCCGTGTGTCCCCTGGTATTGATTTTGAAGTGAAGTTAGTATGCTCCACACGGTCTCACACACAGGCGTGTGACTGGCCGTGTGGTATAAGTTAGTATACCCTCCCTAAATGGCACATGGCCTAGCACATGGGCGGGTGTGGCCATTTCGTAGGCATACGGGCTAGACACACGGGCGTGTGGTTGGCCGTGTGACCCAAGTCAGTATACTCTCCAGATCTCACACGGCCTGGCACACGGGCGTGTCCTCGACCGTATGTTGTAAGTTAGTATGTATGCCCTGTTTTCACACGACCTAAGACACGAGCGTGTCTACTGTTCATACGAGCTTGTGACCCTTATATGATTGAAAAATTTTTAAGTTTTCTAAAATTTTCGTATGTTATCGATTTAGTCCCGAACCACTTCTAAAGCATGTTTAAGGCCTTGTAGGCCTTCATAAGGGACAATATGAATATGATTGAATTTTAGTATGAATGCATAAATGTATGAATGCATAAATGTATGAATGCATAAATGTATGAATTATGTATGTTAAATGATGTTGATTGATCGGTAATACCTCGTAACCCTATTCTGACTATGAATACGGGTGAGGGGTGTTACATTTGATTTGTCTAATTTAGAACGTTATCCTAGGTTACGTAAGTAAATATACGAGTATTCAATTAATATGTGTGATGAAATTCAAAAAGCTTATATTAAGGCTGAACTGTATCAACCTATTCTTTCAGAATCTCTTGCTTCTAATTCAAAAAAAAATATCCTTTTTATTTTCAACCATCATGGTTTAAACAATTTTCCTGGTTAGAATATTTACCTTCTAAAGATGTAGTATGTTGTTTGTCTTGTTTTCTTTTTAATAGCAATCCAAGTAATGATTTTGGATTAACTACAATTACTCATAGTGGCTTTAGTAATTGGGAAAAAATACACGATGGATGCAATTGTGCTTTTTTGACACATATAGGAAAAGACCTAAATTCACTACATAACAATGCACAACGAGTTTATGCACATTTAATGAATCGAGCTCAATATATTGAAGTATCACTTGATAGACAAACAACACAACAACTTGTTGCTAATAGTCTACATCTGAGAACTAGTATAAATGTTGTTCGATGGTTAACGTTTCAAGGGTATGCTTTTAGAGGTCATAATGAAAGCTTAGGAACAAAATATTGCAGGAACTTTCTTGAATTGTTATCACTATTAACATCTTATGATGAGAAAGTTGAAGATGTTTTGAAAAGTGCTTTCCAAAATGCTACTTATACTTCTTCAACAATACAAAAATAGATATTGCAAATTTATGTTAGTAGAGTTTGTAATACAATTCATGAAGAAATTGGTGACAAAAAGTTATGTATTATTGTGGATAAAGTAAGAGACGAGTCAAAAAAGAGCATATGACAATTGTTTTGAGATTTGTTGATAAACAAGGATTGATAAAAGAACGATTTTTTTTATATAGTTTATGTTAAAGATACTGCATCATTGACTTTGAAAAATGAGATCTTTAATGTTCTCTTGTAATATAGTTTTGACATACAAAATATATGAGGTCAAGGCTATGATGGAGCAAGCAATACGTGTGGGGGATTTAATGGCTTGCAAGCTTTGGTTTTGAATGATTGTCGATATGTTTATTATGTTCACTGTTTTGCTCATCGTCTTTAGTTAGCATTGGTTGCAGTAGCTAAAGAAGTGGTAGAAGTGCATCAATTTTTTAAAGACTCGTTTGGTATTGTTAATATTGCTTCTGCTTCTTCCAAACGACATGATGAATTACAAAAAGCGCAAGCATCTAAAATATCTATTCTCAGATTAGCAATTGGAACATGTATGAATCAGATTGGCGTTTTGCGTCTTGGTAAGACTCGAAAGAGTGCTCATTTAAATTCAGTTACTAGTTTACTAACGATGTATAATGCAACTACCACAAATTTTGAAAATCTAAAAAATATCACTCCTAACTATTCTCAGCGATGAGAAGCTTATATCACCTATAATAGATTGAGGTCTTTTGAGTTTATTTTTATTTTGCATATGACGAAGGAAGTTTTAGGGATTACTGATAATTTTTGTCAAGTTTTGCAACGCCGTTCTCAAGATATATTAAACGTCATGAATTTAGTTTCGACAACAAAATGTTTATTTCAAAAGCTAAGAGATGAAGGATGGGATGAATTGTTGAAAAATATGATATCCTTCTTTGAAACTTGGGAGTTGGATTTTCCATATATGAATGATCAATACATTGTGGGTCGTAGTCGTAACAAGAAAGAAGATGTTACAGTTATCGAGTGGATACATTTTTTGCTACAATAGATACTCAGTTGCAAGAATTGAAGAGCAGATTTAAAAATTCGAGCTTCTCTCTCTTACTACAACTTTAGATCCCAAAGAGTTTTTCAAGTTATTTGATGTTAATAAAATTTATATTCTTGTAAATAAGTTCTATCCTGAAGATTTTTCTCAACAAGAGAAAAAACATCTCCCATATGAGTTAAGCATTACGAACTTGATTTATGTAAGCATCCTAATTTGAGAAAAAATATCAACACGTTTTGAACATTGTAGAAGCTTAGTTGAGAGTGGAAAGTAAATTAAGTACCTACTCGTTGATAGATTAATTCGTCTTATATTAACTCTTACAGTTTCAACTGCATCCATAGAACGTACTTTTTTTATTATAAAGATTGTGAAGACTCGACTTAGTAGCAAGATGGAAAATGATTTTTTGAGAAGCTTTTAGTTGTCTACCTTGAGAAAGAAATTGCAAAAAAATTAATGTGAACGAAATAATTGATAATTTTAGTGTCAATGACCAAAGAACAATTTAAATAAATTTTAAATTTTCTTATTTTTATTTATTAAAAATATTATTATTTATTATCTCCACCCTTCTCTTAAAATTTTTTGACCTTATTCCGGCACGTAGGTGGTTAAATGGATAGTCCTGATGGAGATGAAGTGTGACTAGAAACACTCCACCAGCTTATGGACTACCCGGAGGACCCATGATAGTTGCTTGCCAAAGAAACATGTCTCCATGAACAGGACCTTATTCCATCATTAATAAATGGGAAGTAAAAACAAGTGTTAGATGGAATACCCCACCTGCAAGTGACTGTATCAATGCCTTTTCCTAGTAAAATACCCAATCCTTTCTTTCATTTGCATTGGGAAAATATAACTCGTTTGGCATGTTTAACAGAAACAATGATGCAATGGGGTGAGAGAAAGCGAAAGAAGAGAGTAGAAATCGAACCTGAGCTACCATAATTAGGAAGATCTATCAGGAGATTCTCCAACTCTTTCAAGAGCCCTTCTAAAATTTCCATCCTGTAATTAATGGATATTTGAGTCCTGTAACTCATCTTCATTAGAGACAAATCTTACAGTTCTGGATTTATTATTAATTAAAGACTTATCTTTCATAATTAGTCAACTTGGGAACTAACACATGCAACCACCTTTGGACATGGTCTGGCTTGGTCTTAAACTTTAATATATTTTCTATGTTGCCCTGTGTGAATTGTGAAAGAAGAATGGAGTTGTTTATATACTTTTCATTAAATAACCACAATCAAAATGTTGTTTTGTTAAAATATGAAAAAAGTAGACAGTAAGCTCTCTCTCTCTTTTCTTTTTCTTTAATTTTAAGTCTCCAACCAAATATAAGTAACTATGCAAGGGTTGATGCATGCATGATTTGACTTATTACTTTCTGGGTTATCCATATCCCTATTGCCTTTTCTTATTTATTTAAATATATTGAGTCTTTCCATTTTCCTTAAAAAAAATATGTTGAGTCTTTTCTTTAATAGGAAAACTTTATTATATATAGCTTTCCATTTTAAAAATATGTAGTCTTTTTATTTAAGTATATTTTGATGAGGTTTTGGTACACTTCAAAAAAAGTTTGGGTTAAAACCTTATCATCGAAATGTTTTGGATCATTCTATATGTATATGTTATGCGTAATTTTATCTGATTTTTCTTAATTTACTTTGGTCTTTTTCAATTATTCGTCTGTTGTGCGTTGTATCAATTGTATTTTATGTTGTAATTGTTCTTTTTTGTAGTATACAAAGAAAAGATACTGAGTTGGGCCACATGGAATGAAGCCCTGCTACTACATCCATAGCAGCACATTAACCCATAACAAACATCTGGGTCCAACTCCGAGCAGTTGACTCGGACTTGGTCCGGTCGGTATTGTACATGTCGGCAATCCGCGGAACCAATGGGTCATTGGGATTTGGATCCTTTAACAATGAAGAGATTGAGAGATTAACCTACAGAATCAAAACAAATGTTAGAACACATCTCTACATCTAAATACCAGTAAACCATGGGAAGCAAAAGTTATAGTATTAAGAAAAACTTTAGCCAGTGTCACCAATGATCCATTATGCAAACTACTTGACCAGTAGATGAAAGGGTAAATATTAAAGGCTTGCTGTAAATTTCAATCTTAATAGGTGCTGCATCTTCTTAATGGATATGCTTTTTTTTTTTTTTTTACTTTAGGGTTGTCCAAGAATCGAATTAAAAATTAGTTTACAAATTCTTGTACAATTAATTTTAAATAGAAAGGCATAAACACACAATGAAGCAAGTAAGAATGAGAAATAGATGGTTAAGGAATAAAATGAAGCACCTTGGGTGGTTTATGCCGAGGTGAAACGTTCCACCCGCATAGGGACAGTCGGGAGGACACACAAGTAACAGAGGGAAACAAAAATTAATTTTAGATTTACGGGGTTATAATCTATTAAATGTAAAGTTAATGAAATTCAAAGTAGATCTTAGAACCATACACAGTCTTGACATCTCATCGTCTTGAGGGAATAAAAATTGTCTTCAATGATGATGATGATGTTGGAAGAATCCAGGATAGAATTCCTTCAATCGATCTCTCAAAAAGGACACACAATTTGATGGAACGGAGCATGGGCCAAATCGTGATTATTACATTATTAGGTAGGAAGATAAGTTTCAATACTAGGGGCTATGTGTTTTGGAAGCCTAACTAGACTTTCCGATTAATTGGTCTGGAAAATGATTTTTCTTTTTTCTTTTGGGGCAAATTTCCAATGAGAAGAAGACTACACTATGGTTTTGTTTGATCATCTTTGGGCGGTGTATGGACAGTATTTGATTGTCCAATTTCCTACCATGGTCTTCAAGTTTCAATTCATATCCGTGCAGAGTTATGAATTGTATTCATTTCTTAAGGTTTTTTTAGTGCCTTATATAAGAGAAATATTTTGAAAGCAATAAGAGAGATAGTGATTAAAATTGATGATAACATTGATAATGGTATAGTTAAACACAAAAGAAGAGGATAGATTACTAATCAGTGTGATTGTGCTTACATTGAAAATGTCAAAAGTTTTAATCAAATAGTGTAGGGTCATGCATGTATACGAACCAATCAATAAAGTAACTCATATATTGACAAAAGAGGGCTTAAAAGCGGAGAATAATATCTAATCGATATTATCTTCAAAGAAAAGCAAACATGTAACCCAAATAGGTACATACTAATTGGTACAATACCTAAAGTACCATGACTAGAAGACCATTTTCCAAGTCAACCGGTATGTCAACCTTCCATTGGGGAAGGCTATAGCCTCAAAGGGACAAGCACTACACCCTCACAAGTGGATGCATCCTCTAGATCTTGAACACATTGACCTAACACAATGGTGCATAGAACCGAAGGGCAAAGGGGAATGAAGAAATGAGTGGCCTAGTGTTTAGTGAGTTAATATTCAAGTTTTCAAATCTCTCTCAACCATCAGAGTGGCGCAGCGGAAGCGTGGTGGGCCCATAACCCACAGGTCCCAGGATCGAAACCTGGCTCTGATAAAAGAGTAGCTTGCCGGGCCGTAAATTTTTTCATTCTTTGCATGCCTTACAGTTAATGCATACAAGTGATGCAAATATTAAATACATACAGAGACTAAACAAATCTATTTCTTATCATTTCTTTTTGCAACATTGACCGTTAACACATATGTTTAGTAGTTAAAAAAAAAAAACAACTAATGCCACTGCTATTATGGAGAAACACTAAAACATATCTCCAACTTACAGGAATTTACAGTTCCACGATCACTAGGGAGGCACAGAGAGTGATCAAATCTCTTATTATTTACCTTAGTATCATAAATAATTGAATACAAAATAAACAGATTCAATGGTTGAACTAAGGGGGTTTTATTTTGTATTATTTGCTGTCCTTAACTTGAAGGGACAACCGAAAGCTCCAGACGGCCAGTCCATTCCTCACCTGGCTTCAATGTTATTGGTTTTTCAACTGCTGCCCCATTCACACAAAGCATCTGTTTGTATTCTTCATCCCCAAAATCAACCATGGCTTTAGATTTCTTCTCCCATGGATTCCAAACACCTGAAGAAATGCAAAAGGAACTTTACATCAAGGCCGGTGTTTTCAGGTTGCATTGAGTTTATGAATATGTCATGCTAGGTTTTAAAAGCTTACCAACATCTGGAAGGCCTTCTTTCTTTATGAAAAAGGTCCGTTTTCTTTCGTGGTCGAATATTGCAATGGCATCTCTTGAACCGAGATAAACTCTGTCCACCTACAAATTGAGAAGCAACAATTAAGCCTTAAACATGTATTCAACCATAATGCTCGTGGACACATTAATTAGCATGATATTTTATCAACCAAATGGCTACGCTTTGAGGGTTCCAAGAACTGAAAAGCTTTTCCATCTAAATGAGGGTCTGAGCTTTACCTCGGATTCAAATGTTAAGGCATCTCCTTGTTCGGTGAAGCGCTCCCTTTGGTATAGGTTGTCAAGATAGTCAAGAGTCTCCAATCCCTCTACCCTCACTTCACTGTTAATTAGCATACAAGAAAATATATCCATTTACTTTCTTTACCATAAGAGTAAATTTTTATGAAGTGATGATCAAAGGACTTGAAAGGTAGATAAATATGTACCTGATATCAGATATGGAGAAATATGTGTGATAAGCAATTGAGAAACTGAAAGGCTTGCAATTGATATTCCGGATACGTGATATCAAGCTAAGATTTCCATCCGCAGTCAAATTTACCCGAAGACGAAACTCAAAACTGGGAAGGGTTAAAAACCAATCATCAATATGCATTAATCACAAATAAAGAAGTTTTTATAGCAGATAACTCTTCTTAATATTTGATAGCAGTTTCTGATGATTCATGGCAGATTAAGACCTCACCTGTGTGGCCAGATCTTCAAATCATCTTCCGATGGCTTTAGCAGTAAATCGATATAGGCCTTGCCACAGGCATCATTTGGATGCAATGGTGGCGGATTCTCATCAATGATCCAAGTCCTGTTCCGGGCAAATCCGTGTTGCTCGAGCGATCCTCGCTGACCAAACTAACAAATTCGAAAGACAAACTCATCGTCAACCAGATGCATATGGACTGATACAAAACTGATGCAAATAAACATTGAATCCTAAATACCTGTGGGAAACATATAGGTATCCCTCCTCGAACAGCATATGGTGGCTTGAAAATTGCCTACCATATAAACACCATGGCTTAAGACACCAAAGGAGAGCATAATACAAACACTATGGCTTAAGACATCAGATGTTAATGTTTACCTTGCTGCTTGTGAACAGCAATTCTTCACCTCGGTCAGTCCTCCATGAAAGAACCTGTCCTCCATGCAAGCTAACCTGAATAAATTTCAGACAAACAATATAACTATTTAACCCCAAAACCGTAGTTAGATTAAATGACAAATAGAATCAAGCATATGCTAGGTTTTAAAAGTTCAATATTCCTGATACCTTAAAATTATGAAAAAGACTAGAAAATAAAGATAAAAAGAAGAAGATTGTGACCTTTGCAGATGCCCCGCGAGGATTCCGAAGAAGAATCTGATCAGTTCCATTTCTATCCTTTGAGACTTCAACAGCTAACCCAGAATTATTCATGGTGAAAACACAGTAAGGACATGTAAGAAGAGGAAACAGAAGATGCAAACACTGATAGATCTCTCCCTGTCTTTATAACAATCGGTGCAGCAGTTAAAGAGTAATCAGAAACAGAACTTTCCCCTTCACACTTTCTTGTGAAAAACCCCTCCCAAAATTTTCTCGTGAAGCCAAACCTGAAAAAATCCCAACTACCAATGCAACCACCTTAATCTTTCTTCACCATTAAAACTGCCAACAAGAGAAAAGAAAAAAAAAAACCTCACTGACAGATGGCTGCTTGATGATGGATTTGAAATCCCTCCGAATTTCCCAAAACAGACCAAATTCAGTGACAGGAAATTTTAAATCAAAAGGAAAAGGAAAAAATACCCAAGTCTAGAAACTACTTCCCAGATAATCAAACTGTCTTAAAACTTGAAAGAACCGACCAAAAACGGTTTCAAAGACAACCAAAATTAAATGTTGAGGCAACTTAAAAACGTTTTACGACAGGTACAGTTTTTAAAGATTTGAAAACAGGGAGAAGGAAGGTCAAGTCAAGAACAAACTACCCTTTTAATGGAGAAAGATTTGTCTGCAAATTTGAGTCTGACCTTTTCGTTTCATTAAAAGGAAAGGTCGGGTTTGTTGAAGAGATTATTCATAAATATATATTAATCTCTTCCCTCCCTCGTATGGGGTCATGCTGGGGGGAAGGCGACTGACTCTTATTATAATTAGTATTATTTTGGTACCCGGTTTCTTTTAAAAGTCAAGAATTTATGCCAAAGACCAAACAACAAGGACAAACTTTTTGGCTTGGACCGGTGATGGTGGTGGTGGCTTCTAGACATATGATGTAGACTCTATGAAGTCTTAACCTGCGACCATGAGTTTAACTGAATTAACGACCCAACAAATATATATTAGTAATTAAATCCTATATGTAAAAAGATGAGTAGAATATAAGGATAAGAGTTTTTTTCTTTCTTATTCTTAATGTTGCAAATAAAGTAGATTCAACGGATGTAACTAAATGAATGAAATCTCAGTATTTTCTTCTTTTTTTCCATTGCTCACTTCTTTCAACAAAATCATCATTAATGGTAAAGAAAGTTTTTCAAAGTTGAATCAAAGAAAACCAAACTCAATCTTAAAATGGGTGGGATAGATTCGTATTGAATAACCAAGTTCTCTATCTATAATTTAAATATATATATATTAGTATGAGGTACATGTGGCATGTCATGTGTCACTGTCTGATTATTCTATCAACCACGTCAGTTTTTAACAATATAAATGAATGATTTTTTTTACAAAATTGATAAAATTACTTTTTAATTTAATGTATAGAAACTAATTTATCCGTTTTTTTAATAGAGAGTAAAATGAAATCTAACTCCTAAAATAAACAAATTAATAGAAACTATAATTCAATTATAATTTTCTATATATAAACAAATTCAAAATAATAAAATTACATTTTTACATTCAAAATTTATAATTCAAATATATGGACAAATTTATATATATATCTCTCTCTCGCAACCGTCAATAGTGAAGGCATGTGAGTAACCAATGGCTAAAGAAAGAGGAAAAGCCCAAAAGAACAACAGCTGGTAATAACCCAATGATGTTTTACATTGAAATTATAGTCTTTTGCCCCCATTAGCATGTGTTGCTCACCTTATTGGCTAATACCATCTTTGGGCAGAAATCTCATGCCTCTGTAAATCAATGTCAACAAAGATAATAAACCAATGGCAGGGCTTTGTTTTTTTAAATTTATATAGACATTGATCTTTTAACAAGGTTTTTAGTGCACAATCGAAAAATCATTTCCTTGAAGAACAAATCCTTCAAAGGGGAAAATCATGTGCCCCATTGAAAGACTTGAAAGCATAGATTTAAGAACACACACGTCAAGTGGGGGCTTGGGGGGCTGGAATTTTACGAAGACACTCAAACTTAGACCCCACAAAAAAAAAGCATCATAAATAGGTGGCTAATGAAATCATCAAATACTTTTATATGGACTTGGTCTAACCAGTGGGGCGCGTTGGTTTTTCTTTACTTTTGACTTATCCTCTTCAAATAAAAAAAGATGGAAAAAGCTTTGTCCATCCGTGGAAATTGCCTAAACCATGTTTTGGCATGAATAACATTAATGGAAACCAATCTTTTTGGTGTATGGATGTGTGGGTTTTTCATTGGTGAAGAGCTTCTTGCTTCCTATAATTTGTAATAAACGTTGGACATTGAAATTTGGAGCACGAGTTTTTTGCTTCTCAAACTCTTGTATGTATGTCTTGTTAAACTTATGCATGTATGTACCTTATTTAGGTGGGGGAGCCTACTACAATTATTACACCTTTTCGAGAATTTTTCGACTAGAGTTTGGTCCCAAATCCCAATTGCCAATACCATTAGCAATTACTTCCTACCATAAACCATTAATTAAATTCAAAATTAATCAAAACACTTTCCTTTTTCAATACATCATAATATCTGGTGATTAAATTAGATTAGGATTAAATTTAAAATTTGAATCCAATCGAATTGAATCAAGTCAAATCTTTGAAGACAAATTTTTTCTAATGTTATTTTTCCATTCATAATACTCGAGGCTTAAGAAATACCAAACTCCCTTCCTCATCCATTCATTGTTAATCCCAAACGTAATCTTACATTAGAAAATGAAAAGCCTCGACGCATATAAAGTAAAAGTACTATGGATGCTTCAATTTTAAGAGTTAGATTATATTTTACTCCCATCTACTCAAAATATGGACAAATTAGTCTCTATACGTTAGATCAAATAGCAAACTAGTCATTTAGTTAAAAATTTCATCAATTTTTACCATTAAATGATAACATGACCCATGGAGTTAAGTAGGCAACAATACATGGCATGCCACGTGTACCTCGTGTTGATGTGGTATTTTATCACAATAACAAATTTAAAAAAAAATAAAATTTTGTTCAAATTCTGGATGCGATTTTTCAAATAATTATAAAATTTTAAAAATATATAAAATTATTTTAAAACGATTAAGAATTATAAAAAATATTAAAATTATTTTAAATTACAATAAATATGCGAATTACAAATTAATTATCATCAAGTTAAAATTTATTTAAATATTTAATAATTATCATGATGAATTGCTATAAATTTTAAAAAAAAATTGAAATGATAAATAATTAAAAAATATAAAATATAATGGAAGTGAAAGCTTTTGTTTTAAACAGTTGTTTGTCTCTGCATATTGTACACTGGTAAGTAGACAAACATGAGAAATTATACTACAAATTTGGACAAAAAATAATAATAAACATTTAAGGGAATATGGTCATAGTAAATGGCGTGAGATATAAATATTGCTCATTGAAAAACAAAAAGTTATAGATCCTATCATTTTGAATTTGTGGATTGGTGTGATGGATCAAATCTGTAATTAAGAAATCCAACAAAGAAGAAGAGAAAAGACGAGGGAGAAGAAAAGAAGAGAGAAACAGAATTCCAATTCAAAAATCACATAACTGTTTCTTCCTGCTCAGTACAGTATATATGCTCATAACTACTAACAGATATCCCTAAACAAAACGCATCGTTTAACTAAAACATAACAAAAAGCAAAGTATACTAAAGTAACAAATAAACGCGTTCAAAGCACATCGTTTTGGTTTTGCATGAAACCCCCACGTACATGGCCATGAAATCAGTACGTAACAAATACCCTGTTCCTGGAAAGGATCCTTGTCCTCAAAGATCAAAAGTCGGAAAACGTCGACGAAGAGATTCCAAGTTCTCCCAAGTGGAATCTTCAGGAAATGTATCTGTCCACTCCACCAAGACTTCCACCGCAGCATGGTTCCCTTGCTTGACAAGACGCCTGTCAACTATACGAACTGGTGTTTTGAGAAGAACTCCATCCGGTCCCATCGGAGGCAGTGTAGACGCATGCACCGTCGACCCAATATGTTTCTTCAGTTGAGAAACATGAAAAGTAGGATGAATGCGAGCTGAAGACGGTAATTGCAATCTATAAGCGACAGTTCCAATACGAGCCTCAACTGGAAATGGGCCAAAGTATCTCGGGGAAAGCTTCTGATTCTTGAATTGTCGAAGAGAATGTTGCCGATATGGTTGGAGCTTGAGGTACACCAAATCGCCGATCTGAAATGTTCGCTCTGAGCGTCGTCGATCAGCCATTTGCTTCATTCGATCCTGTGCCCGAGAGAGGTGAAACTTCAAAAGTTGACGCATCACCTCTCGTTGCTTAAGCGAACGATCCACAGATGCTACTGAGGAGGCACCCGCGAGATAAGGAAAATGAAGAGGAGGTTCCTGACCATAGAGGGCTTCATAAGGTGTGCACCGAATGGAGGAGTGATAGGTGGTATTATACCACCATTCAGCTAAAGGCAACCAAGAAAGCCAAGCCGAAGGTGTTTCACCGGTCATACAACGTAAGTAAGTTTCTAAGCACTTGTTTAAAATCTCAGTTTGGCCATCCGTTTGAGGGTGATAGGCGGTGGACATTTTAAGTTTGACCCCCAGGTGGCAAAACAAACCCTGCCAAAAATTGTTTAAGAAAATTTTATCCCTGTCAGACACAATAGCTTCAGGAGCCCCATGCAATTTATAAACATGGTAAAGAAACTCTTGAGCAACAATTGAAGCAGTATAAGGGTGAGACAAAGAAAGGAAATGACCATATTTCATCAATCGGTCGACCACTACCAGAATAGTAGATTTCCCATGAGAGATTGGAATACCTTCAATAAAATCCATGCTAATGACTGCCCAAGCCCAATCAGGAATAGGTAAAGGCTGCAACAGCCCAGGGGAAGCAGAATTATCACTTTTGCATCTCTGGCAGATCACGCATTCCCGCACCCAACGTTTAACATCCGTCGATAGACCCTTCCAATACAGCAATGCGAAAATCCGATGACGCGTGGCGTGGACACCGGAATGACCCCCTAATGCACTCTCATGAAAAAGAGAGAAAATCCGTTTGCGAAGTTCAGGATCTTTGCCCACTACAATTTTACCTTTACGCCGCAGAAAAGTACCATGCCACGAGTACTTTGGATGCAAGTGAGGTTGCTCTTGCACATTTCTGCATAACTGAGTAAGCTTGTTATCATCAGCATAAGAAGCTATAATTCGGGTCCATACCTCAGACCAAGGAGTGTCCATACTGCCAGAACATTGGAACAACTGTGGTGAGAGCTCGGAAGTTTTCCTTGACAATGCATCCGCCACGACATTCTGAGTGCCCTTACGATAGATGATCGAGTAGTCATACCCTAACATCTTCGCAACCCATTTCTGTTGATATGGAGTGACAGCTTGCTGCTCCGAGAGAAATTTAAGACTCTGGTGGTCAGTCTTAATATAGAAGTGCCGACCCACTAGGTAGGAATGCCATTTTTTAACCGCAAGCAAAACTGCCAACATTTCTTTGTCATAGATAGATAAGGCTTGGTACTTGACACCCAACGCCTTACTAAAATATGCCACTGGACGACCATTTTGTTGGAGGACTGCTCCCACCCCGTGACCACTAGCATCGGTTTCGACACAAAATGGTTCTTGAAAATTGGGCAACACGAGTACAGGTGCTTGGCAGATGGTCTCTTTGAGTATATCAAAGGCATGTTGTTCAACGGCTGTCCACTGCCAACTAGCCTCTTTTTTTAATAGAGTTGTTAAAGGCTTAGCCAATAATCCATAGTTTCTAATGAAACGTCTGTAATAACCAGACAGCCCCAAGAAGCCACGTAACTCCTTAACAGACTTGGAAGGAGACCAATCCACGACAGCATCTACCTTGGAACGATCCATACTGACAACACCGTGAGCGATAACATGCCCCAAATACTCAATTTGTGTTGCTCCAAATGTGCACTTAGAGCGTTTAGCATACAGTTGATTCGACCTTAGGACTTGAAGCACCCCTCTCAAATGAACCAAATGATCGGACCATATTTGGGAGAAAACAAGTATATCATCAAAAAAAACGAGAACCGACCTTCACAAAAATGGTCGAAAGATGGAATTCATCAAGGACTGGAAACTTGATGGAGCATTGGTCAAGCCAAATGGCATGACCAAGAATTCGTAATGTCCTTCATGCGTTTTGAAAGCCGTTTTGTGCACGTCCTGCTCACACATCCGAATTTGATGATAACCCGATCGCAAATCCAATTTGGAGAAAAAATGTGCTTGTCCCAACTCATCCAACAACTCCTCAATGATTGGAATAGGGAACCGATCCTTAACAGTTAGTTGGTTGAGCTACCTATAATTAACACATAGCCTCCAACTACCGTCCTTCTTCCTGGCCATTACAACAGGAGAAGCAAACAGACTGTTACTATCACGAATGATTCCAGCCTGCAACATTTCATGAACCAACTTTTCTATCTCAGTTTTTTGAACAGTCGGATACCTATAAGGTCTCACCTTAACAACCTGAGACTCATCAAGTAACGGAATTTTATTGTCATGTAACCTCTGTGGAGGAAGGTCGGTTGGAGTACGAAACACGTCCTCAAATTCTTCCAAGAGAATTCGTAAGTCATCTGCCAATTGAACTTGCTGCAACGTGACAGTAGTCTGCTCACTCGAAGCTAAAAGCATAGGAAAAGGTCTGTTCCCCACCAAGCTAAGACATTTGGAGAACTGAGTGCTAGGAACCAACTGGATTGAGCCAGGTGTGATGCCACGTAAAGTGCAATTTTGTTTCCCATGCTGAAATTGCATCGTTAAATTGGAAAAATTTCACACAATCTGTCCCAAAGATAGAAACCATTGAATTTCAAGCACTACGTCGAACCTTTTTACTCCCAACAGTAGGAAGTCAATGGAAAACTGATAGCCCTGCGTCTCCCAAGGAATTGCCTTACAAAACCCTTGAGTAGACAATTTGACACCATTTGCCACCATAACCTTCATAGAACAACTCATCTCAATTGGCAATCTCAACCGTTTGGCCACCTTGTAATCTAAAAAATCATGTGTACTACCTGAATCAACCAACACCACTACCTCAGTATTATCTATAATGGCTGAAAACTGCATAGTATGATGACCTTGTAAACCTTGAATGGCATGTAACAAAAGTACCGGACTACCAGGTGACTGATCTGCCAATTCAAGTTGCTCAGTGTAGTCCTGCAGTTCGTCAGAAATAGGATCCTTCAATTCAAGACCTGGTTCCCAATTGGGCTCGATAACTAGCTGAAACACCTGCGATTTAGAACATTTGTGGCCTAGAGAGTACTTAGAGCCACACCAAAAACAAAGACCCTTCCTCCTCTGATCTTTCAGTTCTGTTTGAGATAGCGATTTCGAAGGAGCTCTCTGACCAGCATTACCATGTACTGACCCCACCGTAGTGGCAGAGTGCCCAACACCCTGCGGTATTCTCGGACTTGGGAACAAAAACCTGGAAGGAGCGGTTCCATTTCCCCCAGCAGCTCCCATTTTCACAGGCCCAAACATAATATTCTCAACCTGTCGAGCCAACTTATAGCCCTCCACCAATGATTGAGGCGTGAATAACCTGAGATACTGTCCAATTTCGGGTTTCAAGTTACTTATGAAAATGCTCAAAGCATAGGACTCCGGTAAGTTCAATTGGTTAAGCAGACTCAAAAAGCCATCGTGAAATTGATCAACCGTTCCTTGTTGTTTAAGAGTTACGAGTTCTGTCATCGGATCCAAAAAGGAATCAGATCCAAAACGATCCTTCAGTCCCTTAGCATATAATTCCCAGGTCAACTGATGTAAGCCACCATATCAATGAACAAAGAAATGATGCCAATCCAAAGCCTTCCTCTCCAAATGCAACATCACCACCTTCACCTTTGCATGCTCATTTACCTCCGCCGCTTCAAAATACTGCTCCAATTTAGACCACCAACCCCTAAAATTTTCTCCATCGAAATATGGACATTCGACTCTAAAAGAAGGATTACCCATATCTATAGTACCCTCCTTAGAAGATAAACTCGACTGTCCTAGCTCAGTGATAGGAGACACCAGAAAATTTTCCTTACCAGAAAACCCCGGAGGAGACCCCAAAATCTCTTTTCCTTTACTGGTTGTTACTCCCGCAACAGTAAACGGCTGATTTTGTCCAAAATATTGTTCAAACAAGGAATGAAGCTCAGATCTAAGTTCAGATCGTACCTCAGAACGAACCTCTGACTTTAATCCTTCATGGAAATCCTTCAACCTAGCATCAATTCTTGCATCCAGATGAGTGAACTCCGCTTGAAGTTGATTAAGCTCACCCTGCATCACGTCAACTTCCTTCTGCAATCTCGCCGTTACTCCGTCGCCGGCCATGAGGATCGGAAGAGCTCTGATACCTTTGTGATGGATCAAATCTGTAATTAAGAAATCCAACAAAGAAGAAGAGAAAAGACGAGGGAGAAGAAAAGAAGAGAGAAACAGAATTCCAATTCAAAAATCACATAACCGTTTCTTCCTGCTTAGTACAGTATATATGCTCATAACTACTAACAGATATCCCTAAACAAAACGTATCGTTTAACTAAAACATAACAAAACGCAACGTATACTAAAGCAACATATAAACGCGTTCAAAGCACGTCGTTTTGGTTTTGCATGAAACCCCCACGTACATGGCCATGAAATCAGTACGTAACATTTGGTGAGATTTATTTTAAATTAAGACTACTTATTTGTAATTGTTATAATTTTTTAATTTTTTAAATATTTATTTGAAAAGACAGGTCTAATATGAAATAGGACAAATGGATGTAACTTTTTAAATAATTATTATAAAATTTATTTATTTTTATGATTTTTTTTAAATATTCACTAACGTGGCACATGCCATGTGTCGATTGCTACCTACGTTTTTCGTTAGCTATGCCATCTATTGAGTAGGGATTATATGATACTATGATTTCACGTCGTACCTATCCCTTTTCCAATAAAAGGATGAAAAACCAGATTTTTCCTCATGAAAAAGTTCAAATTCAACTAAAAATGCTGAGAAAATTTTGATTTGTCATTCTCCTATTGGAGAGGGATGAGAATGACATGGAATCACAATTTCATACAATGCTTTTCATACAATGCTTTCTCGTCATCTCTTAATGGTAGAAATAAAATTTTTAATGGAATGACCAGTTCGATCTTTAATCTAGCACACATGATCAATTTACTAATTTTTCGAATGAAAAATAAAATGCAATCAAATTTCTAATATAAATACCTCCTTGATAATTTTACCACAAATAAAACTATAAAATATAAACAGCAATGGTCCAAAAGCGAAAGAGAGTTTAGAATGGACCAAAATTGGGAGGGGGATCGGCCCAACAGAATGAGAAGGGAAGAATCCAATAAAACAAAACCTCCAAAAGAAACGTAAAAGTCGGTCTAACTAAAAAAAATAAAAAACCTAAAACATGGGCCATATGAGATCACCCACGAGGGGAAAAAAGTAACTATAGCAAAAACATGGTTAAAGCAAAGCCTCACCTAGCTAAAATCTCTGGTCTGATAACACACGACATGATGTGGGTTTTGTTAGAAGGGGGGCAAAGATTGAATAAACCGACCAAAGCTCCGTTGGAGAAGCATTGAATCTCGGACCACTTTGCATCTTACAAATCTCTAACAACACCACATCAAACACAGTACTTTCTCATACCCCCTTGTTTTTGTTTTTGTTGTTTACAAACAGAGGTTTTGTCAGCTTTTCGTCTATGAATCTTCTCAATTACTCGTGAGTTTTTGTTATTTTTTCTTTAAATGAATTATTGGGGGCTTTTTGGGTGCATTTATTATTTTATACTTGAATTTATTCTATTTACCATGTTGGGTTTTTTTTTTTTTTTTTTTATTTGTGGGAAACATAGAAATTGAATAAGGTATTAAGGTATGCGGTTTTTATTTGAATTTGACATTGCAATATAGATTCTTTTATTATCTCTAATCTTCATAGTTTTTTTATTGCAGAGCTTGACATCTGCATGAATGGCTTGGCGAGGGGTTGGGAAGAAAGTAAGTTTTTTTTTTTTTTTTTTTTTTTTTTTTTTTTTTTGCGTTGGCATTGGTTGAGTATCTTTGCGTTCTTTGTTTGTAGCCGTTATTCATTAAGTTGCCACTTGAATCATTGTATCATAGGGTAGGAAAAGGTAGGAATTTATAAGAGTACTTGTTACAGTGTTAATGGGGGAACTTTCTTTTCCCTCTACTTAGATTTTAGCTGAGACTTTCCGGTTGGATGAGAATTTGACTGCATTATCGGATGCATTTTATTCGAATAGTTTCCATCCATTTTGTAGTGAAGTGCTTTGAATATGACCATATTGGTGATATTTAGTCTTTCCCTTCACATTTTTATTAGCTGCAGCATATATATTGTCCCACAGAAAGAGAGTGTCTGTTAAGTGTTTTGCAAGTGCCTTAGTTATCGTCTATGATGGCTAATGATTTTCTAACATTGTTTACAGGGACTTAATGCCAGTCTCATTAGAGCTCTGGCTTCAGCACCTGTTGGACTTTCAGCTGGCTTAAATTCTTCGTCTACTTTTGATCTTGCAGTAAAATCACTTTCTGCTTCTTTTAAATGTGTGCCTGGTAAGCTGAGCCATCCATATTTATCTAGGCATGCATTAGCTTGTTTAATGTGTCAATAAAACATATGAATACATGCTATTTCTACTTGTTGGAGCATGCATGTGTCTCAGTTAGTGAACTTCAGTTACTAGCCCTACTTATGGGTTTTAGCAATGAATTACTCACTCAACAATTGTTATCTCGTTTACTTTTTCTCGTTTTGAAGTTTGCATAGTTGTAGTTAGTCAGGTTCAGTGAAGATTACATAATTAGATAACAGCCAATGAACCATGTAACTTGACTTTTGTGTTATCATATTCACCTCAAATATTTGCTACTGCAGGGTTGTCTTTCAGTTCGTTTCTACGGGGATCTAGGTATCACAAAATTTTGAAAAATGAACCTTTAATACGGTAAGTTGGCTTCCTTCAATTACTTGTGTGTTCTGTCCTGGGAAGATACTATCTCCGCTATAATTATAGAACTTTGTGAACCTTTTCAATAGAGAGGATCAACACCTTTCAATATTTTGACCTTTATCTTCAAATGTTTGAGTTGCTTATCTGTTGCAGTACTTGACATAAAATATATTCTCCAAGAAGTCGAACATCACTTGTGTAACAATTTTTTTCTATCTTCTCATTAGACATGTATAATAACTATCAATGGGACCAAAAAGAAAAGGAATTTGGAATGGTGTTAAGCAGGCTTTATTGATTCAAATAACTGATTTAAGTATAATTTCGGTACTTGAGAAATGGTATTGACTGTGGAACCCTGGCTGTGCTTAGGTATTTTCATGCAAGTCCAGAATTACTGGCTAGAAAGGGCATTGAGGAGGAATTGGGTTTAAAGGTTAGCAAGAAAAAACCTAAAGGGAAGTATAGCAAGAGGGAAAGGAGCCCGCCTGTTGTAGCTCCGTATGTTCCTAAACTGAAGAGAACGAACAAATCCTTGCAAGAGAGAACTGTTGAGATATTTGACGGTATGACCCTTGTTGAGCTCGCAAAGCGAACTGGTGAGGGCATAGGTGTTCTTCAGGATATTCTCATAAATGTTGGGGAAAGTATTGATTCTGAATTTCACCCTCTAAGCATTGATATTGCGGAGCTCATTGCAATGGTATTTCCCATTCTTTCCTCTGACATATTGATGAAGTATCTTGTTTGCAATTTAAAATGCAAAACTTGTGTGCGTGCTCATATAGACCTTTGAGTGGAATGATGAGTTCTAATTCATATCCTGGAATTATCCTCTGAAAATTTGACGCTGGCTTCCCTTTTTGACTCAGAATATATTATATTTTTATGCATTTTTCTTGCTACAACATTTCTCTTAATTAGATATATATGTTGAACCATTTATGATACAACATCGTGGTGGTATTTGCTTTTGATCGTTGAGGTTCTCTCTTTCTCTTCAATCCTTTCCTTTTGTGTTGGACCCATTATATTTATCTTGTTAAAGGCTGCTTTGGGGACTTTTGATGGTTTTGCAGGAAGTTGGAGCCAGTGTCAAGAGGATACATGTCAGTGAAGGTAAAGAAATTCTCCCACGGCCACCCGTTGTGACTGTCATGGGTCATGTTGACCATGGTAAAACTTCCCTTTTAGATGCTTTACGTCAAACATCAGTGGCAGCCAATGAAGCTGGAGGCATTACTCAACATCTTGGTGCTTTTGTTGTTAGCATGCAGTCAGGGGCATCAATTACATTCCTTGACACCCCTGGTCATGCCGCATTTAGTGCAATGCGAGCAAGAGGTGCAGCTGTCACGGATATTGTTGTGTTAGTTGTAGCTGCGGATGATGGGGTGATGCCCCAGACTCTTGAAGCTATCTCCCATGCAAAGGCAGCTAATGTACCAATCGTGGTTGCTGTTAATAAATGTGATAAACCAGCTGCTAACTCTGAGAGAGTAAAACTACAGCTTGCTTCTGAGGGTTTGCTGTTGGAGGATATGGGTGGAGACATTCAAGTGGTTGAAGTTTCAGCATTAAAGAAAACCGGATTGGATAACTTGGAGGAAGCTTTGCTACTGCAGGCTGAGGTGATGAACCTAAAAGCACGTGTAGATGGACCTGCACAAGCTTATGTTGTGGAGGCCAGACTTCACAAAGGGCGAGGCCCATTAGCCACTGCAATAGTAAAAGCAGGGACTTTGGTTTGTGGGCAGCATGTGGTTGTGGGCTCAGAGTGGGGCAGAATAAGAGCCATTAGAGATGTGGTTGGTAATTTGGCAGAGCAGGCAACACCTGCAATGCCAGTTGAGATTGAAGGTTTGAAGGGGCTTCCGATGGCAGGTGATGACATTATAGTTGTGCAATCTGAGGAGCGCGCTAGAATGCTTAGTGCAGGGAGGAAAAGGAAATTTGAGAAAGACAGGCTATTGAAGATCAGCAATGGAAGGGCCGAGGAATTGGAACAATCAGAAGAAGTGCCTCAGAGGGCTGAAATGCCAATCATTGTAAAAGCAGATGTACAAGGCACTGTCCAGGCTGTTACCGATGCATTGAGATCTTTAAATAGTCCTCAGGTTTGTGAAAGTCGAGCTATATTATCCGACAAATATATACTATATATACATGTTCATGATCTTAATCCCCACTGCCTTGGTTGCTGATGTTTGTCGGGTATTCATCACTACTTGTACAAGTACTCGTATATGCTGAACTATTAATTTGTTAAAGCATTGGCCTTCTCACCTCACTATGCTGCAATTCTTTTCTGGTTTTGAAAATGAGAAGTAAAAACGAAAAGGAAGTTATTGACTATTGAAACTAATCCTGTTGGTTCTCCCGTGTGATGTGTTTTCTAATCGATACTGTCCAATTTCATTTCCAGGTTTTCGTGAATGTAGTCCACGTAGGGGTGGGGCCTGTTTGTCAGTCTGATGTGGACCTAGCGCAGGCATGTGGTGCATGCATTGTCGGATTTAATGTGAAAAGTCCAGCTAGTTCTATTACTATGGCAGCCACTCAAGCCGGCATAAAGGTACTAACTTCCCATTGCATTCAATCTCAATCTCTATCTTGCAGTAAGCGTCAATATATATGTATATGTACATCTATTTTAGTATTTTTTTGGGGGTATATACAATTGATGTTATTGTGTTGTAGAAGCACATCGGAATGGAACTTTTTAAACTTAATTATTTGTATTGTAGATACTGATGCACCGTGTCATATATCACCTTTTGGAGGACATCGGCAATATGATAGTAGAGAAGGCCCCTGGCACTTTCGAAACTCAGGTAGCTGGGGAAGCTGAGGTGCTGAATATCTTTGAGATAAAGGGAAAAAGCAAGGCAAAAGGTGGGGATGTAAAGATTGCAGGTTGTCGGGTGATTGACGGTTGCGTCTACAAAACAGCAACCATGAGGCTGTTGAGAAGTGGAGAAGTTGTGTTCGAAGGACCTTGTGCATCGTTGAAGCAGGAGAAACACGACGTCGAGAAAGTAGGGAAAGGGAACGAATGCGGGCTCGTGCTCTGTAATTGTGATGCTTTCCAGATTGGAGACGTCATCCAATGCTTGGAGCAAGTGGTTCGGAAACCCAAGTTCATTTCATCGGAAAGTGGGGCTGTTCGAATCGAGTGCTGAAAACCGCATTTACCAGTGAAAATTCTTTTCCACCATTGAGGACTTGTTTTCTTTGACCTGGCAATTCTACATTGAAATTCATGGAAAACCTAGCCTTACTGCTAAGTAATGCGTTGTGTTTTAGAGTTTGAACTGAATAATTTTAGGATCAAAGCTGTGAATTTAACGTGGAATTTGTCAATTTTGGAGGCGATAGTGATTATTTATATTCAAGTTTTGTATACAGGATATAAACAGATATAAGATGAAATAACTATTTTGGCATTCACAGCAAAGCTTCAAAATCTCTTCCTAAACCTCTCAAAAATATTTTGCTAAGCTGCAAAGCTAGAGTCTTGATAACATCAATCTCTGGGAACTTACTAAAGCTCAATACTCAAATTTTCAGCTACGGTGGAACTAAAATCCTGGAGGTCTAATTTTGCCTAAGTCCTTATACTTTACGCACATTTGAAATTTAATATTTTTAATTAATAATGCCAAAATCGTGTTGAAGAACGTTACTATCCGAAGTTCAGAATCGAAAATTTTACAACCTAAGTTAAATGTTTTTATTTACTTATTTGATCTTTCTAGAATACAATATTTTTATATTTTTATTTTCAAAAATATTTAATAAAGATTAGACCAATCCTGGACAGCTGAAAATAATTGTAAACTTGGAAAAAAATAAGATTAATACATTGTTTGGTACTTAAATTTGGCTTTAATATTCAATTTAATATTTTGAGTCTTTTTGTCCTTAATTAGCACCTATGGTTTTTTTTCTCTAGAGCACACATGTCAAACATTCATTGAGCCACATAAGGCCTTTTGTATGGAAATCAAACTCGGATACCAAATTAAACAGTAATCTAAACTCAGGTACCAAATAAGGTATTAATCCAAAAAGAAAATCCTCTATTTTCGACACTGGCAAAGGTTGTTTTAGTGCCAGCTGAAACGCTGCCGTATAAGGGAGCCGTCAGTAACGATTCCTCGAACAGATCGCCTCTCTCATCGTTTGCTGAGGCCAATTTGCCCTTTCACTCCCTCGACGAGTCCGTCACTCTCAACAAAAATCTTTCCTTCCTTCAAAAAGCCAAACTCTCTCCCTTCCCACCTCCCATCCTTCTTTAAAAATTAACAAAATATCTCTCACCAAACCCTCCCCCATTTCCCTTCTCCCTTCATATATCTAACACCCTTTTTTCCCCCTCCCATTTCCTCCCTCTTTTCCATCTCCCCCCAAAATGGAAGCATCCCCTGCTCTTTCTCGCATAGGCCTTGCCGGCTTGGCCGTCATGGGCCAAAACCTCGCTCTAAACGTCGCCGAAAAAGGCTTCCCTATCTCTGTCTACAATCGTACTACCTCCAAAGTCGATGAAACCGTTCAGCGAGCCCAAGACGAAGGCCAACTCCCACTCTTCGGTCACTACACCCCTCGTGAATTCGTTCTCTCTATCAAACGACCCAGATCTGTTGTTATCTTAGTCAAAGCTGGTTCACCCGTCGATCAAACTATTGCTGCTTTATCCGATCATATGGAGCCCGGTGACTGTATCATCGATGGTGGTAACGAGTGGTATGAGAACACCGAGAGAAGAATCCAAGAAGTTTCAAATAAGGGTCTTCTTTATCTCGGTATGGGTGTTTCCGGTGGCGAAGAAGGGGCTCGTAACGGTCCGTCGTTGATGCCTGGTGGATCTCACCAGGCTTATTCGAACATCCAAGACATACTTGAAAAAGTGGCGGCGCAAGTCGAGGATGGGCCTTGTGTTACTTACATTGGCGAAGGAGGATCAGGTAATTTCGTTAAAATGGTTCATAATGGAATCGAATACGGTGATATGCAGTTGATTTCTGAAGCTTATGACGTGCTTAGACATGTTGGGGGACTTTCGAATGATGAATTAGCTGAGATTTTTGCTGAATGGAATCGGGGTGAGCTTGAAAGTTTCTTAATTGAGATAACATCGGATATTTTTAGAGTTAAGGATGATTTGAGTGATGGGTTTTTGGTGGATAAGATTTTAGACAAGACTGGGATGAAAGGTACTGGGAAATGGACTGTGCAGCAAGCTGCTGAGTTGTCTGTTGCTGCCCCTACGATCGCAGCTTCATTGGATTGTAGGTATTTGAGTGGGTTAAAGGAGGAGAGGGAAAATGCTGCTGAGGTTCTGAAAGAAGCTGGATTGAAAGAAGAAGTTGGGAGCCTAGCAAAAGGAATTGATAAGAAAAGATTGATTGATGATGTTAGGCAAGCTTTATATACGTCCAAGATATGCAGTTATGCTCAAGGGATGAATTTGTTGAGAGCGAAAAGTGTTGAAAAAGGGTGGAATTTGAACTTCGGAGAGTTGGCTAGGATTTGGAAAGGTGGGTGTATTATTAGGGCTGTGTTTTTGGATAGGATCAAGAAGGCTTACCAGAGGAACCCCAATTTGGCTAGCTTGGTTGTAGACCCTGAGTTTGCTAGGGAGATGGTTCAGAGGCAAGCTGCTTGGAGGAGAGTTGTGGGGTTGGCCATCTCTGCTGGGATCAGCACACCAGGAATGTGTGCTAGTCTTGCCTATTTCGATACCTATAGGCGTGCAAGGCTCCCGGCCAATCTCGTGCAGGCACAGAGGGACTTGTTCGGGGCACACACCTATGAGAGGATCGATCGTCCAGGGTCGTTTCATACTGAGTGGAAAAAGTCTGCTCAAAAGAGTAATGCCGGTGTTGGTGCACTCAATTGAGGTTTCTGAGTTTAGTTTGTTGTACTGTGGCTTTACTTGTTTGTTTCAAATGAGCATTGGTTATGTTATGTTTTTATGTTGGAATAGGATTCTACCTTGGCATAGCAAGGATTGTTCAGCCTTGAAGTTTTTCTTTTTCTTTTAATAAAATGCATGCCTTTTGAGTCGTGAAAATTGAATGATTCTTGGCAGACTGGGTAAAGCCTTGTATTCCTGTTATACTGTTATAGGTTTAAACAAGAAAGGATGAAATGAATCTGTTCAAGAGTTTGAACAAAGCATTTTGGTAATAATGATTGTGAAATTTGGTACATTTGTTAGTGTAAAAGGCAAAAAGGTTGTCAGAAAAAGGGCGAGTAACATTGCTAATGCCTTCTCAATTAATTTCGATGAATGGATATTGTAATTTATTTTAGCCCCCCATTTTCTCTCCTATCATATGGATTTTGCATGTGTCTTGCCATTTTGATGCACTTTTGCTGCTTGCATGGATTTTGCTTTGTTGGCTCAAGCAGATGCACTCTTTGCTTGGAGTTGAATATTCCTAATCCAAGTCATTTTATAGTAGAAAAATTGCTTCATTTTTTGGTTCAAAATGTAAAAAGTTCACACCCTTCAACCCAATTGCGGGATAGATGACTACCAGTTAAGGCTAGCAAGTTCTACATTTGATTGCCAAATAGATTTTATATACATACATAATATTTTTATGCATAAGATATAATTATTCAAAATTTTACAAGGATTCAGAAGGAATTTGCAGAGGGTGTGATAAAGCAAAAGGAGGTCTAAAATACTAGCTTCTCACAAATTCATTGTCTAATAGTGAGTTCAGCCCTGAGATGGAGGATGCCGTTTATAAAGTAAATGCTATCATCTGACATGAATGCCGTCCAGGGTATACCAAACAGGTTACGATAGCCGACAGCCTTTCCTCCAGTGAAAGTGTAATTCCCTTTATACTTGCTTACATAATCCTCGGTTGGCTTTGACCTTGCCGCAAACTCATAGTCAACAGCAAATGTGACAGATCCCCTCTCTTGCATTCCCAAAAACAGCCCAAAACAATGGAATGAGCTTTGCTGATCCATGTTGCAGTGAGCAGACAAGAAAAACCCTTGTCCTCCAAGATGAAATGCCTGGGAATAAACCCTTCCTGCTGGAAACAGATGTGTACACTCCTCACGTTTCAGGTCCAGGTACACAACACACTGCTGCCTAGGCAGTTCAAACTCTACAACCTTGACTGGACGGTACTTGTATGCCCGCTCCACAAAGCGACGATAGGTGGCATTCGCTTCCTCTGCTGCAAGTGCCCGTTGTCTGTGTGGCATCTCAGACTTGAAAAAGAGAGCTTCAAGCACAACCTTGGATGCGAGTTCTGGATCAAAGTCGATGCAGGTTAAAACCTTTTTCAGCTTTCTGCAAGTCATATATGGAAAACGTATTACGCGACTAAGTCGTGTTGCAAAAATTCCACGTCGCTCCTCCAGTTTTGGGTAATGTGTCCGAGCCCATTTCAGCACAAAGTCATAAACAGCATCCTCTGAAGCTACCTGGAGATCGTCACTAGAAAATACTGCCTCTATACCAGTAAGAGGCAAGTTGAGTACCTCCTCCTGGAACCTGACAAATAACCAATGCAAACTGGTTAGTCCATGATCTAGAGATTAACTCAACAATGGACCTAAAAGACGACAGTTAATGAAACATTGAACCTAATTTCACAAAATTTTCCACTTAAGGCAGCCATATATACACGTCCAATGAGCAAAATATAAACAGGACATACAACACTGCATTTCTTTCCACGTTATTTTTAAAGAATGCCCACTATCTTGCAGCAGGGTAAAACTTCAAAACAAAACCATATATATATCAACAAAAGGGTGCCCCATTTTCATATATCGATAACAAAAGAAGCAACCTTCTTGTTACAGTTAAGAAATTACTCAAAGTATAATTATGTATTTAATGTTGTAAATAATAGTGGCACTCACTTTGTTATATCCTTGTATCTCACAGCAAGAAACTGCTTTGCAGCATCTGTCAGTGGCTGAACAGCATCAGCCATTAAAACACTAGACGGAAGGTCCAAATATAGTAAAGCAGATTCACAGGTCATAGGCAGGTTCCGTAACAATCGACTACAATATCTCATGCAAGATGCAACCTCGAATTTGTCAGCAGCCATCAACACATCTAACAAGGCAGTAGGTGTGGTCGTTGATAAGGTGTTGCTATACATAAAACTAAGAAGGTCTAGGAGAGCTGTTTCTTCTGCTCAAAGAATCAGAACAAAATACATAAATAAACACCACAAAGTTCGACAGGTTCCCACATGAAAACAAACCAATGTCATTGGAATTCATAGCAAGAGAGGTAAAAATAAGACAAATGATCAATAATAGGAAAAATATTCTGGCGTTTACCAGAGGCATGTATCCTGAGTGTTACATGTCGCTGCTCTGACTCCTTCATTCCATTTGAAAACAACTGCAAGCAGAGGCACAAACCAGTAAGTCCATGAGTACTAAAACCAATAATAAAGACAGAAAACAACCGATCAGCATCCCGTTACCTTATAAAAGAAAGGACTTTTTGCTGCTAAAATTGGAGAACTAATGTGTATGGTCTTGACTCTTAGAACTTTTGAACAATCCATATTCTTAGATGAATCATTGTTGTAAATGGAACCATTCCCTATAAATGAATCAAAACGGATGTCAATGTTCATTCCTTGCAATCAAACAGTAACTAAGACCCCCACACTGAAAAACTAACTTTAAATCTAGTTATATCATAAAGAAAAACTTTAGTTTAGTTAACAAAAAGAAGAAATAGTCCAAACTTAATTAACAACAAAGTGAAGGAAGCTAGGAAGTTTGAGTTGTTCGCGTGAAGTTTAACTAAAAAGAATACCTTAATTAACATGAAGAAACCTGAAAAAGTGTGTGAATATATATAGAGTAGCAAATGATAAAAAGTAATTTATGTATGTAATTTAAGTTACCAATTTGATTGGAATTCAATCCAATATCAGAAGGAGACTCTTCAACCATTGCCATGGCCTCTTCATCTTGGTTCTCATAGGTTACACCATCCACCATGTATGGCAAGTTACAATTCAAGATTTGCTCCTCACTTTGCCCGATAAAATCTGCATAACGCCATGAACCCAATCCCAAAAATTGTTCAAAACTACATTAATTACATTGTTAAAAAAAAAAAAAAAGCTTTTTAAAGGAAACAAAACAGAACAAACCGTTCTCTTTCTTGAAATCTTCCCTCCGTCTCTTCCTATTACGGGCCCAATCAGCGATAGAGCAGCAACCGCCACCGTCGGATTTAGTCTCGGGCAAATCAGGCATGATCTCGATCCTCAGGGTCCGATCGGAGAAATTACTGTCGTCAAAAGCAAAACCAAAGTCCGGGTCGACGGAAGCAGAGGCGGAAGCTCCGCCGGGTGAGAAGTCGGAGTCCATAATCGATTGTGGATTAAAAAGATCAGCGTCCGGCACTCGCATGCCCAAATCCTCAAAGCGCTTAAGCAGAAAGCAAGAGAGGTAAGAATTATAATTAGAACAGTAAAGTTGGAAGGAATTGAGGTTTCCAGAGTCCAAAACCTAGAACGAAAGCGCTGTTTTTATTTTCCGAACCTGAAAATGATTGTTGGGTCTCCATTTCCGTATTTATATTGTGTTTGGTATCTCCTCCGCCTGCTATGTGGCGGTTAAAGATTGGTTATAATGAAAATATAACTGATTCTATTAACTTGTAGTTATGGTGGCTGTATAGTTGGATCAATCCAAAAACAATCGGATGATACACAATTGCGCTTAATTTCAATTTTAATTTTGTTTAGAGATTAACTCCATTTTTTATTTTCAGATTCTTAAATCCATAAATCTGATTTTAACTTTTTAAGCTACCCATATCTCCTTTATCATTGCAGTTTTAACTCTACAGCTTATTCAATTTATATAGATTTAAACTCATTTACATTTTTATTTTTATTTTTACTATCTATTTTTTTTATCACGATTGGGTATTTAAATTACTTTTTTTTTCAAACTTCCTATTTTTGTTAGTCAGTTAGATAAATTTATTTTGAAAAAGTTTAATGTATCTTTTTTTTTTCATTTCATTTTGATGTTTAGATTATTTTTTTTTTATCACAACTGGAACTTAAACTATTTTTCTCCAAAATTGGTAGCTCTGTCAATTCAATAGTTGGTTAAACCACTAAGCCTATTTAAAAAAAAATTAATTAAGAATTAATATGTGACAAAAAAGACAAAAAATATTATTTTGACCACAAATCCGAGGGTCATGAATGAGTTTTTGAGGTTTATATTATGTATGCATGCTAGTGTGAAAGTTTCATGAAATAATTTTGTGAAATTGTGGTTGAATTGTCCAAAAGGACTAAATTGCAAAAGTTACAAAATGTGTGTTTCTAGAAGCTATTTGTGTGAAATAGCTTTAGATTATCAATTAGAGGTCCTTAAATAGCAATTTATCCAAATTCTAATTTTTGGACAAAAATAGGCATGGATGAGTTAAAATTGAAAGTTTATCAAAAAGGGCATTTTGGTCATTTATCAATTAAGTAATTAAAATAGGTGAAAAGATGATAGAAATTCATTCATCTTCTTCTCATAGCTGCCGAAAATTAAAGAAGCCATTGTTAGGGCTCTTTCAATTTTTCAAGCTTGCTAGTAAGTGCTTTTAAGCCCGGTTTTTTATATTCTTCGTATTTTTGAAGTCCTAGTAGCATGAGTAAGCTATTTTTAGCTATTTTGTGAGCTATTATGGATGTTCAAAAATGTACATATGTATGACATGCATGTATTTTGATGTTTTATGGAAGAATATGAAAGCTTGATGTAGTAGAAACATCTTTTGCAAAGTGATTTTCCATGAAAATGCATGTAGGGACTTAGTTGTGAAAATCTTAAGTTTGGTCATACATGGGTGATTTAGTGAGAATTGTTGAATGCTTTAGTTGAGTAAGTGGTTCGGCTAAGCATGAAAGGTTAGAAAGTTGAATAAAAATCACTTTACGAGCCTTTAGGGCTAAAGTGTAAATATGAGAAAGTTTAGGGGTAAAATAGTAATTTTGCTAAAGTATGAGATGTGGGTCAATTTAGTCAATGTGTGTATTGAATAAGCTGATTTATTCATTATAGATCAAGAAAGACAAAGCCCGGATTGAAACCGAGGCAAAAGCAAGATGGTGGACTAAATTGCACATTTCAATTCTTTTGAGTATCGAGGTAAGTCTATGCATAAATAATGCATTCATACTTACAATTTGTTAATGCTAGCTAGTGTGTAGCATATTTGAGAACCTATGTGGGATGAATGTAGTAGAAAATGTGGAATGAATGTATGATCGAGAATGATTAAGTAAGTAGACTTGTGCATGTGTTGTGATAATGCTAAATGGTGGGCTAAGTGCGATACCATCCAAACGCATATTGACGATGAGCTGGCTATGTGCGATGCTATCGTTAGGTATATCATTTAGTGGCTATGTGCGAGATCACTACGATTACCTTTGTGGTAGGCTAAGTGCGATACCACCTTATAAATTGATTGTGGTGTGCTAAGTGCGAAACCACCGAGATATAGCTGTGTGGATAATATATGTGGATTAGCTATGTGAGTTAGCTATGTGGATGTATTATTGAGCAATAATGATGTGTTGTATATTGTGTAAATGTGACATAGAATGCGGGTGCATTTTGATGGTTATGAGTATGTGACTCATGATGTGTTGGAAATGTGGTAAGGGATAGAAAGAGTAAGCATAGTTGTGAATTACTTGTTGGTATAATGCTAATGGTTGCTTAGCTTATACTATGTTACTTAATTGTTTATGTGTAAACTTACTAAGCTCAAAGCTTACTCTCTTTCTTTTCCTTGTCTTATAGATTAAAAGCGTTGAATCGAGATACGAGGATCATCAGAAGATAGCCCACATATCAAAGACACTTTGGTACATGAAACTTAATGTTTTGTATATGGCATGTATAGGGGCTAGACAAGTTAGTCAATTTTGTTGTAAATGGCTAAGATGTGTTGGCCTTTAGATGGATAGCTTATTTTGTATAATGCCATGGTTGTTGGCTATTACATTATATGAAAGAAAGATGTAGTTTTCTATGTGAGAATGCACTTCAATTTGAGTTGATTATGATGGTGTTAGATGAGTATATGTTGTGTATGTTAGAAGGGTGAAAAGAACTTGACACTTAGTCTTGTTCTTGACCATGTGGATAGACACACGGGCGTGTGTCTAGGCCATGTGTGACACATGGTCAGCCCACGGGAGTGTCCTGTGGCCGTGCGTCCCCTGCATGTTAATATTTTAAAACAGAATAGACCACGGACTAGTCACACGGGCGTGTGCCTAGGGCGTGTGGGATTAATCAATGTTGGCCACGGGCTAGCCACACGGGCGTGTGTCTAGACTCTAGGCCGTGCGAGGGAAGTCAGTGTTCACCACGGTTGGGGAGCACGGGCGTGCCATGGCCGTGGGAAATTGGCAGAATGCTCGAGTTTTTAGCACGGCTAGGGAACATGGGTGTGTGTGTCCATGCACGGGCGTGTCTAATATTGCACGGGCGTGTGAGACCTGTATAAAAGAGAAAAAAAATTAAGGATCGTAAAAGTTTCGGATTAGTCTCGAGAGCCCTCGTGTGTATAAGTGAGGCCTCGTAAGTCGAGAATGAGGTTATAGTGAGTAATGACGTTGAGCCTAAGTGGCGATTAAGTGGTTTGAGTTCGGTAACGCCTCGGGCCCGGTTCCTGGCGTAGAACCCAGGTAAAGGGTGTTACATAATTGTTTTTTTTTTTTAGCTTCGTTCAATTGGTCTATATCTGTAACGTCCCGATAGTTACGGGTATCGAAAAGTGTATTTTTAAGTTTCCATTTTCGTAAAATGGATTCATAAATATTTATTAAAAATATTTACGACGTTAGTTGTATAGTTAATTAGGTTTTGGTTAGGTGAATTTGTGTGAATTAAGAGTAATTGGCAAAAGGATTAAATTGCATATAGGGTGAAAGTCTAATTATAGATTAAAGAAAAGTAAAGGGACTAAAGAAGCAAATAATCCTTATCCTAACAAGTGTATGGTAATAGTAAATTACATGTGTAAGAATACTGTACATATATATAATACTTAATATTTAAGTATAAATATTATAATATATTATATTATTATAATAATAAATTAAAGAATAAACAAAATAAATGAAATGAAATGAAAATAAAACAAACAAAAGGAACGAAACAAAGGAAAAAGAAAGAAAAGGAGGAGAAAATTAGGGTTTCAAATGTTTAAAGCTTAATTGGTAACGCTGTACTGGAAACTTCGACTAATAAAGGAAAAGATAAAGTCAACGAGGAGTAGCTCGAAAATTTTGGTTTGTATTTCTATAATCTGAATTTAATTATTAATTGTTGTATTTTTTATTTAAATGTTTATGGTAAGTAAATAAGGTAAGTGTTAACATTTTTTATATTGAATTGAATGAATGTGAAATTGTGATTTATGTGATAATTGAGTATTGGATAATTGTGGCATTTGGAAAGTGAATTGAAACCTTATTAACTATATCGGGCTGAGTCGGATATAGATGGCATGCTATAGGATTGGAAAAGTTCAGGGATACTTCGACTTCGAGTCAATGAGACAGTGGGTGTCAAATTATTACTTCGGATAAATTCGATGAGGTACTGGGTACCAATTTACTTCGCCATAGCCGATGAGACATTAGGTGTCAACTTGTTGCTTCGAATTATCCGATGAGGCACTGGGTGCCAAACTGGTGTGTTTTGGTTGGATGCGTGTATCCGTCCGAGTCCGTGTCATGTTAATAGGGGTTATTGAATAAAATAGTGTTATGATTGATATTGAGTAGTGATTTGAAATATGGTTAGAGATACATGATTTGTGTATTTATGAATTGAATGTGAATGAACAATATTGTTGTTCAAATGATTTGTGTTCATATTGTGAAAAGTTATCTGGGATAGCAAATGATAAAAGTTGAATGTGTTATAAATACCTTATTTATGAATTGAATAATTGTATGACTATAGTTATTGTATGATATATTATTTTACCTTTAAGCATTCAGATTATATAAATACCATTGAGTTTATACTCAGCGTACGGTTTGTTTTCCGTGCGCAGGTTAGGTTAAAGTCAGATTGCCGATTCAACATCCATCAACGATTCCGATCTCAAACGTTGTGATGTATATTTTTTTTGTGTCGGCATGTACCTAGGGCGTCCAAATGTTAACTATATTGTGGATTGATTGTAAATATGATTATAAGTTAATTTGGGGTTGGTTATATATAAATATATGCTTATGTTTGAGGACATAATATGACATGTTTAAATTGATGTTCAAATTGATATAATATAGGCAAAATAGGTTAAATTGGCATTTTATAAATTTGATTTGAAAGATATTTAAATTATTATGTTTTGATAATATAATTGTGGAATTTATAAGGGACCATATGATTTATTTACAATATATTTGCTAAATGATATGTAATGCACATATTTGATCTGTTAAGTCTGGTAATACTCCATAACTTTGTTCCGACAATGGATAAGGGTTAAGGGTGTTACAATATCGGTTCGCAGGTTTATTGATTCAATGCCTATTTCTAGACCAATACCTCAATCGGTTATCGGTACAATTGGTTGGTCTAGTTTTGAAAACACTGGTTTTGATCGATGAATAACTTTTTTGATCCGGTTAAGTTGAGCAAGCAATCAATGAAGTTCAAAAACAAATTTAATTGTCATATCTCGATCTTGGAAGGACAAGTTTTGAGCATTATTAGTATTATCATACATAATAAAGGAAAAAATAGAAGGGTAAAATAATGTAAAATAAAATAAAATAAATATTTTTTTTAAGTTTGTAAGACATGGTGATTTATCATTGGCTAGAATGTTTTTTAATTGATATAAAATTTTGGTGTAAAATAGGTATAAAAAGAATAGTTTAAGTACCACTTGTGACAAAAAGAAGTTGGCATGATTACTTGTTTAGCCCTCCAACTTTATAAAAAAATCATATTAGTCCTCCATTTAACTTTTTAGCTCTTTTAACCCTTGAACTTGCACTTTTTTTTTGTTAAATCGTCCCAAAATGAATGGAAAAGATAACAAGTATTAACTTTGTTGACATGGACATATACATCACATGGATACTACATCAGCAATTAATTAAAATTTAATACTTTTTTTGTTTTTTAATTTATATATATATTACAAAATTTTTAAATAAATTTAATAGCATTCTATATTTTTATTCTTTTTAAATTTAATTAATTACTTATGTGACATCCACGTGATGTATGTCAACAAAGTCAACATTTATTAACTTTTCCATCAATTTTGAATCGATCTAACAAAAAGGCGCAAGTTCAACATTTAAAATAAGCGAGAAATTAAATGAAGAGCTAAAATGACTCTTTTTTTTTTTTTGTAATGTTTGAGGGATAAATAAGTCATTAAGCCGGTAAAGTTTAGGTAAGAACTCAAGAAAAATGATACAGTTTAGGTACTAATTTGTGGATTAAGCCCATTTTTAAATAGATTTAATGGTCGGACTAACAAATGTACCAATTTGGGAAAAGGAAAATAGTTTAAGTATCACTTGTGACTTATAACAAAAAAAAAAGTTTAGATATTAAGATGGGAAAAAGAGTATAATTTAAGTACCAATTTGTGGATTAAGCCAATTATATATAATGTTAGTATATTTTATGTTTATCTAAGTTTAACTTGATCCGATTTGATATATTTGTCTAAAATTTTGTTTAAAATTGTCCATATTTGTAAATAACTAATCTAAACTCGTTTTAGATCCAATCAATTCTTAATTTAATATTTTATATAATTTTTCTTAATTAAAATTCTAAATTTAAACAATATATTTTTTAATGTTGACATATTATTATACTATTATATATTTAATTTTATGTCATATAAATTACATAATATATAAAAAATAAATTAAATTACAAATATATAAACCTTATTGAGGTGGGCTTAAACCTTAAATATTAAAGTCCGAATTCAACTTATATTTTAATTTTATAGGTTATTTATTGTATATTATTAAATTAAATTGCTTTCACATTAAATTTGTCAGTATTCAATTTTTTTTTATAGTTTTATGTTTATTTTTAATCCACTCTAATCAATAAATAAAATTAACTCTTGTTATATTTATAGTAACCTCTATATTCAATTTTATTTTTAGTAAAATATTATTTAAGATAATAAAAATATATAATAGTGATTTTGAAAGCAATTTAAAAATAACAATTAATTTTATTGAATAGATAAATGATCTAATATAAAAAAACTTGATAATTTATTTTTAAAAATTTTATATTAAAATTAAAATTAAAATTAAAATTAAAATTTAAAATAAATAATAACATATATAATATATAATTAAATAAACAAAATTTTATTTAAGTAAGATCAAATAGATACATTATCTAATTCAATTTTTATTTAAATTTTAAATTTTTGGCTATCTAATTAAATATTTATCCAATTTATTTAAAAATATATTATTCATGTAATCTAATATAATTTATTTAATTAACTATTTAATTTAAATAAAATATTGTCCATATAATTTAAGTTATTAAAAAACAATTAATGATGTGTCAACAAATTACTCATGCCACTTGTGACAATAGTGACCCCTTACTCGTAAATTAGATGATAATGCACATTCTAACCTATGTATTTCTGGTTATCATAACAAAAAGATGCCAATGAGCTAAAACTCATCGTTTACGAGAATGAAAATTTTAAAATATTTACAAATATATATATATATTTAATTTAGTTCTTGGCGATTATTTAAATTTAAATAGGATGATTTATAAATGTTATATTTTATATTTATTATTGTACAATAGAAATTGGTATCTTGTAGACAAAATCTATATTTCAAAATGGGCAGCGGAGTGTAAATTGGGCCAGTGGACTCACTTTTTCATCCATACTATCAACAACATCCAGTCCATTTTTATTAACTCCTCCTTAAGATTTTTATCACCAAGGGCCCCTATGACTGGGCTTCATTCTTTAGGCACCTCCAATATATGCAGTTCCTTATTCACCAATTCATGCAAAATCTATATTTCTCTCTGAGCCAAGTCTTGCAACCCCAATAAGGTCACTTGGGACAACATATATAATTCAATAAATTATTTTCAAAATTAATTAAAATTTTATTCTCACTTAATGGACACGTAGGAGTTCAGAAAAATAGAAAAAAAAAGAAAGGCACCCATGTCTCGTCAACTCAAAATCACATCTTTCAATTCAATCTCAGAAGAAAATCTTGTCAGCTTAAAGTAAACAATCCCACCCAAATATATACAGTTTCTCATATTTGTACTCAGAAAACAGTTCATATGGTGAACAAGGAAACCCCGTCCTTTTTACACCATAAACAATAAATTTGTCTCATCTTTAATAGATTTCACGCTCATCCCTACCCTACGTTGTGTTTGTAATAAATAATGCATTATTACGAAAGTTTACTTTTAAGTGGAATAAGTCATCAAATAATAAAAATTATTATATTCTAATTTTTTTTTTTTTTTTAAAAAAAAGGTGATAAATTCTGTATTCTTCATCTATGACTGTCATCAAATCAAATTTAAGTACAGGCTTAGTGTACGATTATCATGAACCCATTTTCTTATAAATATCACTTTAAAGTTTAATCATAACCATTCAACATTAACAAATATTTATGATTCCTTATAATTGAACAGTCCAAAAAGCTAAAATAATATTCTCTAGATAAGATAATACCAACTATAATGAATCATTTAACTCCTTTCTATTTGGAAAATCCTTAAATTATTTTTATATTCCACACTCCGGCATGAAGATGCTTCCTAATACTAAAAATAAACCTCTTGCCAACATCAAAAAGCTTTAAGTATCATAACAATAAATGTCCCACATCTAAAATATTTAGCTAAGGCTATAATATTCTACTCTTTGTTGAGTCATATCACATCCCTTGTTTTTTCTCCTTTCTCTCATATTCAAAACCTACTGTAACACTAGCATAGGGATGGACCGGAGTTAGGATCGATGTTGTTACACTGATTCATAGTTGGCATATTTTGTTTTATCATCTATCGTGCTTCATTATGATTTTATATTATTAAAAATTACTACCATATTTATAGATATTGAATGTCTTTATTTCCATCTCACTCTGGTTCAATTATAATTTTTGCACTCGTTATAATATTTTCAATTGTTTTAAACATGATTCCTTAAATATATATAGATTTTCTTCAATAATATTTTATTATATTTTTCTCATTTTAATAGTTATATATATAAAAATAAAATGATAAATTCATATAGTGGAGCGGACGGGGCAAACAATTATTATATATGATCATTCTATACCCACCATACAAAAGAAAAAATCTACATTACCCCACGGCATATCCATTTTTTAATAAAAAATCTACGAGTTCAAAATCTATTAAACAGTTCGGGTTTTTATCATCCCTATGTAATACAATTAAAAGGAATTTTAGATTTTCAAAGTAATGTAAAATTTAAGAATAATATCCTCCTTTTAGATGTTGAAAATCATTAAGGGCACATGATCTAGTATAGAGTTGGAGGAAACATGAAGCACGAGGAAGTCGGTCTGATCATATTCAACCCTAATATTAAAGACTGAAATAGAGGTGGAGGAGGCAACCCCAAATATGATTTGTTTCATTGACTTAATTTCCTAAATCATAATAAAGGCTCAAAGTTAGGGACATATGTGGCCCGGGAAGAAGGAATAATGGCAGATAAAATGGAGGAATTGAAGGCAAAAAGAAATGAAATTTTGGCTCCGGTTTTAGTCAATATTGAGAGGACAATTTGCAACGGCATTTGTTCGTATATATTTCCAGAGACTTGTTTTTTTTTATGAAGTAAACATAATTAAATAATATAAAAAAATTAAATTATTATTACCACATTACATTATTTAATTTATTAAATTTATAATAAAAAATTTCAATTGTTAAAGAAGCATTATTTAACTAGTTTGTAAAAGTACAAAGAAACTATTTTACTAGTTTGTAAAAGTAGAAAATACAACCTGCTGCACTGTAATAAAAAAAAATGTACAATACTCTCACAGAGAAAAAGTGATGATTAGACGAATGGAAATGAATAGTGAGAAGAAAGAAGATGGGGGAAAGAGGGTACCAAACAACCATCTTATATTAATTTTTTTTAATGTTAATTAAATAAAATTTATATTATTCTATTTTCATCTTGTGATTTTAAAATAGTTGAGGATTATTATTATTGTAGTTGTAAAGATGAGACAGTGAAATCAGGAAGTGACTGAGAATGTGATGTGATATATCGCTACACTTCATTCCCATGATATTCGCCATTGACCCTTTTGCTTTTAATTCTCTGTGGCAGCTTAAAGCTGAAATACCGCAATTACACTTGTCATGAGTTTGATTGTTCGAATCATTTTTGTACATGGTTTTCAATATATAAGGATTTTGTATTTTTATAATTTTTTAAAATAAATAAGTATTCCTACTTTTAATTAAACCCAATCGCTAAACAAGTCTTTAAACTATAATTACTTAATCCAAAAAATGGGTCGCGCAAATATAAGTGGGTAAAAAAATAATTAATTGGTCCAAAACTATCTCTAGCCTCCTTCGTTATGAATACGTATATTTAACGTCAACATTACCTCCAATATATTTGCCTCAATATATATAATATATACTAGAAATTTTATCTAAAGTAAATTTAGAATATAGAGGTTGGTTTAAAAATAACATATAATAAACAATAAAAATATATTATTTGAAACTAATTAATAATAACGCAAAAAATATGTATAGTATTAAAATGGAAAAAAAAGATTAAATTTTTAGGAAAATGAAATTTAAACACATAACTACATCATATTAGGAATATTAAATGCACTACAATTGTTTATCATGGTGTGTCGAGTTGACTTATGACATCAACTTAATCAACAACATTATCAATATAAACAATTGATGGAAGTAATAAAGTATGCTAAATATAATTAAAATGTAAATATTATGTTAAAACAAAGTTTTGCTTTAATGGTAAAATTAATGTTTATCGATGTAAATAGTATGGGTTCAAATCCAACTACATGTAAGTTCTTTATTGGGATTTTTTAAAAGAAAAAACTAAAATATCAATTAAAATATAAATATTAAATTAAAATAAATTTTTAGTTTAGTGATAAAATTAAACATCTATTAACTTAAATAACACATGTTGCAATTTTTTATTGAATTTAGAAGAAAGTATAATAAAATAATATACCTTACTTTAATCATGAAAGAATATGTTGGTAAGTTTTTATCTAAATTGATGCTCTATCTAGATTAAGAAAATAGAAAATCGAAAATTATTGTAAAGTGTAGACAAAATCCAAAATCCATGGGACTCACATGTGCTTCATTCCCAATTTGTGATTGTATATATAAACCACAGAATTATTGAAACACAAACATGAGTCACGTCCCACTCCCAATACATGGCAATAATTCTCAATCTTGGAATTTTGATTGCCAATTTTCTATACTCATCATAAATTGGTTTGAACATATACTCCCGCTTGTATTTAATTTTTCTTTTTTTTTTTTAATGAGAAGATTACACTAATAAGATAATATTTAATACATTAATAAAAAAATTTAAACCATCACATGTATTTAATTGATATTTAAGATAAATAAATAAAATATTGATGGTTTTTTAATCTCATACAATTATTACCATTTGAAAGACATATAAAAAAGAGATTAACATAAATTTATTTTTATAATTTTTATATAAAATCTACAAAAAATAAATAAATTTTTTTATAACATCTTAATCTTCAAAACTTCAACTTTATCATATAAATATATATTTTTAGGTGTGTTTTCACAGAATATAATTATATCTACATTAAATTTTAGTTATATTTAAAAAATGCAAATTTCCCTAACACTCCTTAATTTAAATTAAGAAAAAAAAACATGGAATTCCAAACACATGCATACAGTGCTCTTAAAGCTGTTTTTGATTTATTAATTTCTGCTGCCAAAGCCAAAGCTTGTTAAAACCTTTTTATTTTTTTCTCAGACAACAACCTTAAATTGCGGTTGAATATGTTGAAAAAGAGATAGAGGGGGTGTTTCCAGAAATTGTCTAAAAAATAAATATAAAAAAGCAACCAAAGTACATGCGATCTAATTAATATCTGTTCTTGCACTTTCCCTAATCCAACACTAATAAAATAGTAATGTTTTTTCAGCTTCGGCTTTGATTAAAAGAAAAAGGAAAAACAAAGATTTGATTATTAACAGTTAAAACAAATCTGGGTTTGCTTAACTAAGTGGCTTTTACTTCATGTGCACGAGGCACGACATTATGGATTCCGTCTGTACTTTCAAGTAACTGGTTTGGTATCTAAGTATATTTTTATGAACTAATATCCCTCTACGGTTACTGCCAGGCATGTGCTAAAAGAGATTAATATTAATTAAACTCTTTTAATATATATTTGGCAGAGATTAATTCGTATGTATAGAAGTAGCGGTATAATCTGAAAAAACTAGGTAGATTTGTAGGTTTCCAGGAATCTTTTTTAGGGTTTCTATACTGCAATTGAAAAAGGCTCCTAAAAATAATTGAAAAAGCTCGACACTGTAATCAATCAATCAATCTATTTTCTGACAAAATTGAAACATCATGTTATGGACTAATGGATACGAATCTGCACCTTTCTTAATGTCAGATGAAAATTCCACCCACTCTATTTCAATTTGCACAGCGATAGACGGATGAATCTCTGGATTTGCTTATGTTTAATCGGAAGCAATGAATATTTCTTTTAAATATTTTTAATGTTGAGTTAATAAAATTATAATTTTTATTTTTATTCCTATTTGTAGCTCTGTTGTAAGTGCCTTGCTTACTCAATTTTCGTCATCACAATCTTGTTGTACAGTAACCTCAATCTTGTGAGGTTGGGTTTCATGAATATACATACAGGATATTTATTACCGATAACCGTAACTAATTTTTTAATGGTAAATACTTTCGGATGAGTTAAGTAATTGGTTACAAAATGTATTTTATTTTTATGAGTAAGGATCGACTTCTCAATTACATGATTAATGAATAAAATGAGTAATTACCATATCATACATCGTGATTACAAATAGACCTCCTTCAATCTGCCTTGTCAAAAATAAATGTTGGGTCCTCTTTTGCATGGCTCATATATGAGTTCTCACTTAGTTTACCTCCATCCCATTGCCACTTGCCTAAAAGATTATTAAGCCTCTAAAGTGGCCGATCATGACCATACTTGCATTGTATAGGTGCCCAAATCTCATATTAAGGTAGGGCAACCCTCACCTATAATTACTCTTTTCTAATATTGGGATATATCTCTCTTTTTCACCCTTTCTACTCTACCATAAAATATTGTAACCTCCCTTTTATGACTTTTTACATGCCCAAGTCTCCTACCTCTTCTTTTCCTCAACAATATCAATAAATAAATATATAATATTGAAATAAATTTATAAACCATAATTATAAAGTGATTGCATCACCGATCAGTTGACTCTTAAAAATAGTTTTTTTGGGCACTTTGCATGTCCGTTTTACGGTCCATATTCGAAGTTCGTGACTATCTCTCTTAATAATATCGTTTCCAAAATTCAACTAAAAAAATTGTTGGAAACTCAAAATAATCATTTAAAATGTTATAATAATTAATAACTAGATTTTATCACAATTAGCATTTAGGTGAAAACTATTTTATGTTAAAAATGTTTTACATTTAATTTTTTTTTCAATAATTAATATTGGTAGTGGTAATGAATTTATATTTCAATAATGTATGTTCAATTTTTGCATTTGTAATTTTTAATTCATTCATTTAAAGTATGAAAAAACAAAAATATCATCATCATCATAATATTAATTATAATTTCAATAAAGCGTATCTCTATAATTTCATAACTGAGCTGGTGACTTAACTAAAAGTACTAAGTGTTTAAATATGCAAATTATAATGCTTGAAATGCCCATGTTAAAAACAGTGTTTCTAATTAGATTCATATAAAAAAAATATTAAAAAATTTAATATTCTAGTTGGAATGTGAATTTACTAAAGAATAGGTGCTTGAGTGTAATGTTAGAAAGGAAACATGATAACCGCATTCTCATATCAGAGGTTACAGTGCGAATGTAAAATCTACAAACCAAACTTCCATTGCTTCAATGGCTTTAAATTCTAATTCAAAAAAATTAACCAAAATTCAATATAAGTACGGAAATTTAAACCTACAAACCCAAACAAGTAAACCTGTTCTAAGCTCCCACATATTAACAGATGTCATGTTCAACTGCAAGATTAGATATAAACTATACAAAAGAAAGTTCACAGCATAAATATGAAGTTAATTAATCATGCAAAGAAAATCTGGAAGCAAATATAAAAAAGAATTAAGTGTTTATGAAGAAGTAGTGCATTAAATATAAAAAAAAATGTAGGGCATATTGCAAAGCAATGAAGCGATGGGCCCTTCATAAATCATAATGCTAAGAGATTGGTAGGAGCCTCAAGCAAAGGATTATACATTGAAAAAAGAAGAATATGAATAAATCTCTCTCTCTCTATCTTTTTTTGTTGTTGCAGCAGTATTATGATATTTGATAAATGAAGGTCTTAAAATCACTTTGTAGAATTATTTATATGAAAATATTTTCTTTTTAAAAGTATAGAAAAAGATGACTGTTGTTGCATTATTTCCTTTTTTTTTTCTTTTTTCATTTTGAAGGGTTAAAAATATGTTTCTTGTCGATCGAGTTTTAACTCAATTAGCATGAATATTGTTGGCAGTACAAGATAACGTGAGTTTAAGTACGCTGAAGCTTATTATTCTCCTATTTAAAGGTTGAGGAGGGACTATAAGTAGTTCTAAGTATTGTATAAAAAAGAACAGATATGATCAGAACTTATGATGAGATTGTTAAAAAAGATATTTCTGTTTGTAAGTTGATAAATAATCATCTAATACAACTAACTCAAATCATGTTAAATTAAACTTAAACTTTGATAATTAAAGGGTAAATGCTTCAAGTTGCTTTTGGAAATTTGTAATTGAACTTAAACTTTAATAATTAAATATTTTACTTTTAAAAGTTCAATTTATTTATCTTTCAAATTTTAAAATTAAAATTCAATTATTAGTTCGGTCTACTTTTTTTTTAGTAATATTTTATTTGATATTTATAGAAAATAACATTAAAGTAAACTTAGATTTTGTAATTAAAAAAATAGAAAATAAAAAAAAAAAACTAAATTTTAAATATACCAACTTACATTTTTTAATAGTAAAATCAAAAGAAAAGAGCTTAAAAAATGTAAAATTACTCGTAAACTGATTTAATACCAACTCTTCAAACATATCTTAAATGTAATTAAGACTTCAAACAACTTCAAATCTCAAAATCTAAAAATAAACTCGAACTTTCTCAAAGACACAGATTACACCCTAGTTTGAACAGAGCCCTTTCTGTATTAGCTTATATAATGGCGTATCCTTCCACTTACGGATCCACCATAGCTTCTATAGCCCGAGTTTGCTTGTCATAATAGAAATAAACTAAGGAAGGGAAAAGCTCTCCACTCTCACCTTTTTCTTCTTCGAGTCTCTCTCTTTGACTGGCCTTTGTGCAAAAATCATCCTTTTTTAAACAGTCGCTTTCTTTACTCTCCCTTTCCCTTCTTTCTCTTAATTGCTAAAGCAGCTTCCACTTCCACTCACTTTAACCCATGATCCATTTCAACCTGTCACAGTGGAGAGCAATTTGTATGGCTAATTTCTAACTCACCTATTCTTTTTTGTTTGGGGTTCTCTAGTCTAGGGTTGCATGAGATGAGAGACATGGCTCTTTTTTCTTTCTTTTTTTTCAGTTCACAGGTGTTTATATATGTTGTTGTGTTATTTTGTTTTAAAGCTTTGTGATTGATGATCTGATAGGTAAGAGAGAGCTTTCTTCAGTCCACTCATGGGATGGGGATGGGGTTTAATTAGCTGCCGACTCATTCATCCAAATACTGTGTTACAAAACCCAGTAAATGAGTGAATGATGCGGGAGACAAATTGAATCCTAAACTTCCTGTGCTTGGACTGAAGGGAGCTCCCTCCCTCCTTTGCTATTATTTTATTTAATCCTTTTCATAATTTTCTATTTTTATTTCCTCACATCACGATTTTATCAACACCCCAAACGCTACTTTCCTCAAGGTTTTTCATGACAGCCACTGCGAGGTAATGTTGGAATAATGATCATCATCCTTAACTTTAACTGTAACTTATTCGTTTGTTGTTCATGGACATTTACATAGATATTCTCAACTTCTTAATGGCGGTGGCTTCTCATTCTTTGACCGTACTACGAAAGGAAAGCATTGTTTTTGCTCTTAAAGGAAATTATGCAGCAGTTTCCTCACTCTAGGGCTGAGGTTTCAGGTTTGTACTCTTTAAAGAACAGTGTTTTTTACCGAAAGAAGTCTCTTTTATGTGAGGTAACTATGAAGTAACTAGCCAACTAGATGTTGTGTTTGGTTCTTCAAATTGGCTGCTGGTTTTTAAATCTCTGAATGATTTTGAAGCAGCTCTCGAGGACTTGGAGTCCAGACGTTTTTAGGGTTTTACTGTGAAGTTGCTGTTGCAGACTTTCTTGTTTAAAGCTCCCACCTAAAAAGCCAACCATATGGGAGGCGAAGCTCTCATAAAGGACACGCTCCACGAAAAAAGCCTTCTTGGGTCTTGCTCTCTTACTGCAACAAGTTCCTAGACATGTCTGATGTCTCCCTCCAGTTCATGTGCAATTACGCAAATATCCTTTCAGTCGTCTTAAAGTTTTGGGTCCAAGATTTGCAGAAATATGGAAAACTTGTAATTTGTTCTAAGCTTAGTTTGTTTTTTTTTTTTTTTGTTCAGCTAGCTCTTGGGGTAGCTGGTAAAACCAGTCAGAAGGGCATAATCCTAGTTTTGTTTTCCTTGCTGCCCTGAGAAAAACACACATGCATTCAACCAGACATGATTGAAGCAATAACATCAATGACTGCCGAGAACTCTCAACCAGCTTTTCCTTTGCTAGAGAAACAGTTTGATAAAATATCAGATTCAAGGATAACATTAAATATAGGATTGTGCAGTTTGTAGCTCTCTTGCCTAAAATGTACTGCGGACTGAGTTGAGCATATCCACTACGAATTTTTGCTGTATGTATTGAATCGGATGCTGAGAGGTTTCAAGGGCCTAGGGCGATTGTAACTATGATCTTTACGATTCCATAGCAAATTTTCATCATCGTAGTGTGTGTAATTGTGTACAACAGAAGACACTTTCAATAGTATTTCGGGGTAAATTATATACGATGTAAAGCAATACTAAATCGGCCAAGTAGCTAAATAAAAGGCTACTGGGAATTATTAGCTTTTTTGTTGTGTTAATGGCTTGCTACAGAATATTAATTTATAAACTGAAATCACTGCCTGTGATGTTCCCTCGTACAGAAAATGGAAGCTTTTGCAAAAGGAAATAAATGGCGATTGCCGGTTAGGTCATCCCCGAAGCTAATGGACGTACAAAGCAGATTTCATCTTCAGTTAGGTCATGTTTTAGATGTGTTTATTTTATGGTTTTTGTATGTAATAAGTTATAAACTAGTCTGCTGATTGTGCAGTGTTTTATACTAACTTTCAAATTGGCGGAGAAAATTTGAGCCTACTTTCCATGGAACCCTATTTTAAAATGGGGTTTTCTGTTCTTTTCCTTGTTATGGGTTCTATCGTCTTGGTGCTTACCCTACAAAGGACACACCAGTGAGTTCCCGAGATGGGGAAGTTACAATGACTTGGTGTTATTTTTTCATTAAAAAGGTTCCAACTTCAAATTTTAATAAATGCATATTGATTAACTTTATCACATATGGAATATCATTTGGTAAAGATATGTATTAAAATTTATTTATATTTTATGTTCAAAATAAATTAATGTCGACCCATATATCACAAATAGATATGCTATGCTGAATCCATAATGTGAAGTTTAATTTTTGCACCATCTTTAACCAACACAAATGCGACATGGTTTTTTGTCATTATTGTATCATAATTATAATCAGATGGAATCATAATTTCCACGTGCTGGTTTCTTAATGGTCCCTCGAGCTGGAAATATTTTTATTATGGTTTAAAGAAAAAAGGATGCTCAAAGTTGGGTGTTTATGATGACAAGGATGTGAGATGTTTTGTATTTTAGTTTAATAAGAGCTGAAAGATTGCAGAGTTTGGGTGTGTGATTAAATGACTGGGGCCTGGATGTTCCAACCCGTTAGGAAAAAGGATGAGTGTTGATGAACTGTATCCATTAATTTCTTTAATCAAATCTGCAACATCACCCTTTTTTTAATAAATATAAATATATGCATATGGATGAAACTAATCAGAAAATGATGCCAAACAAAATGGAGGTGAATTGTATTATATACATATATATATATATAGCATCTTTGATATATCAAATTAATTAAAACTTTTTGGACATAACTTGTAGGTAGGCCAGGATTTTTCTGAATAAAGATGCATGTTACTGTACAAGATTCTATTGTAATGTAGAAGGAACATATAAATACAGGTGATGCTAAGAAATTTGTTTGATTATCAAAATAATAAGTTACAAAAATTTGTGTTTTACTTAAATTATTTTTTTTGGTGAAAGATTATTAAAATTTAAGAGATATGCAAGGGTCAAGGTTACTGCACACTTCCTTGCTTTGGCCCTTTCCTCAAATTGTTTAAAACATATCCATACCTCTCCTTTCTTTTATATAATATATATATATATATATATATATATATTTATCAACGTATCTATCTGAGTGAGCTTAGTAACTAATTCCTCGTATTCTACATGCATATAAAGGGGTGAATTCTGGCCATGAGTTTTAAAGCTGCTCCATACTCAGGGTGAGGATCGAATCTTTGTCCATTGGTTAAGGTAGGACTTCCAAGGAGGTCACCCATCCTGATAATACTTTCATCCAAGCATGCTTAATTGTAGAGTTCTGATGGAATCTATATCTATATATATATTTAAGGGATTTCAAAAAATATCTATATCTATATAATTTATCGGTGTGTTTAGACATCACCAAAGTCTCAATAATGGGATGGAAGTATAATTACTACTACCCTCTTGTAATTGTAAGAATTTGTACTTTTCCAGATGCTTTTGACTGACAAAGTGTGGTTGTATCATAACTTTTTATGTCGTGTTTGATAGTACAAATTGTAATTATTTAATCATATAACTTATTTTTTAATATTAATTATTATAAAAATAATTAATAATGCGTGAGAAAAAAAAGGTCTAAACAAGTAGCAAAATTAAAATCAAATCATCTTATCTAATACATTAGTCCAAAAAGGTAGCCGATAATATGATTACAAATTAAAGCAACAAAATAATAAACATAAGATATAATTTTATCTAATTTCTCTAACATTTCTATATTTGTTAAGTTATTCCCTATGTAATATTTAACATGTAGTCATTAACCTGTTAGTCCCTAACTAATTTCTTCATCATCTATACTTTTCAAAGTACGGTTCATCCCTATTTCGCCTACGCATGGAGTTATGAAGTAGGCAACATGCTAGCACGATATAACCTTATTTATTTTCATCGGTAGTGTTGTTAATGTGAGAAATAGTTTTTAAGAATAACAAATGTCCTCTCAAACACATTTCGGAACTTTAAACATCTCAAATCAAAGAATTTGCGAGCCATATTTAATGCTTGTGTTTGCTTTATTCTTTTAAATGGTATCGTAACCCATGATATAGTGTAAGAAAAAATTTTTTTATCTGCATAATCAACTTTTTGGATTACAAGATGTAATTTTTAACCTGTTTTGGGATATTTCTCAAATAACATTTCTTTACACTTTAGAATATGAGGCACAAACAAACTTTATAGTCCTTCTATTATAATAATTTTTATAAACCTAATTTGTAGCTAATTTAAGTTTCAGTATCAAATATCAAATCAATTTTATACATTTTTATAATATTTTGATTACTATTATTCCACACAAATTATATAAAAAATAATATATATAAAAATTTATAATATAATCATTATAAATTTTCAAAATAATGAAATATATGTCTTGAAATAAAAATTAAAATGTTTTTTATTATTGTATAAAAATAAAATTTTAAACTTAAATAATATATGTGTTTGAAAAATCATAGGGTAATCGGTAATTGTTTGTAATTACTCGCGTAATTTAGCTATTTTTAAAGAATTAGAAAGTGTAATTGGGTGCTCCAATTGCACTCAATTTAATGGGATCCACCAATTACACTGGTTATACAAACATACCACTCGTGTAATTACAAGCAATTACACCTAAATTCAATTGCTAAGTGACTTTCAAAACATAACGTGAATTATATTTATCAAACATATTTAAATAATTTTATTTTTGAAATAAAATGAAATTTTTCAATAATTTATCCTAATTTTGTTAATTCAAACATATAATCTAAAAAAAAAAAAGTATACATATGTAAATTAAGGTTTTGTTTTAGCATGGATGAAAGGAACTTTCATTTATTAGTCGAAAAAATTGATTTTTCTAACTTTCTGTACCATACATTAAATTTAAAAAAAAAAAAGAAAAAGGTTTTCAATGTTATTATTTCAACTTTTGCCAACTTTAGGAGTCAAAAAGATAATACAAAAAGATATGAAATTGTCCAAAGAATCTGCACTTTTTGATAGAAAAATATTAGATATTCAATTGTTAGTTAAGAATATTAATCTTTTGTGATTCACCTTCAATATTTTCAAGTACCCTTTGATTGCATTAACATGCAAAAGTTTGATTAAATATAATTATATTTTCTTTCGCTTTATGATAATTAAGATTTGGAAAGATATATTGCTTCCATAACAATGCACCTTAAATGCCGAATATCCAAAGTCGTGCAACTCCTTTTTCTTCTTAGAGAGCTTTTCCTTATATTTGGTTTTTAATTTTTTACACTTGCACCAATACTGCTTAATCAGAGATATGTATGTATTGTTGGTATCTAGTATAGTTATTTATAATTTTTCATCATTCATATTATTATTTTTTGTATTTACCATTAATTTTTTTTATTTATTTATTTATTTATGCATATATGTATTTGTACTCAATACATGAGACGGACTTAATAGACTCATTCCACATGTGATGGGCGGCTACCCTACATCTTATAGGGCGTGGCATTGTCCATGACATAGTCTCGGTGGACTATGTGTATTTTTCATTAAAATATTATTATTTTGTTACCTCTTTTTTTTTTTTTTTTATCTCTTGTTCAATTAAAACTCCAGTGATTTTTCTCTATAAATAGAGACTAAGGGCTAGCATTGCTACTTTGTCAATTTATAATGAGATCTATTTTTGTTACTCCATTGATGTATAATAAAATTCATTTTACAAATAAATTCTATTTCTTGTAAGTGCTCAACTTAAGTTTCTAGGGGAAAATTAATAGTTTTCCTTGTGTGCAATCGATTCGTGAATTTAGAGGTCAATCTCTATGTATAACAAAATGATTGATGTATTGAAAATGGGAGTTAAGACATGACAACATTCAAACAAGGAAAAGGAACCTCGGTGCACATAAGGAGACCTTCAAACAAGAAATGATGGAGAAAAGAATTCAAAAGAGGACTGAAATACATTTTGAACCCTTTAATTTCATGTACTAGGTGTACATTATAACTGGTGCAATGGCCCATGAACTTGATATTTTCAAATTACAATTTCCATGGTGAATAATATGCCTGCCTCGCCTGCAGAACCAGCCCCCTAAGGCCCACACCACCTCACTTGTCAATTCACAGTATGCCATGCCATTCTCCTCTTTTGTTTATTCACTCATTCCAAGTTCCATTCAATCAAAAACCATAAAATAACCTGATTACGCACTGGATATTATTCAAATCCAACTAGCACCTGCGAACCAATGAGTGCAGCCCAAAAAAGAGAATCCAATAGTCATTTTCAAGGTTTATGGCCCTTGGAAAGCGTAATGAACCAATGGGGCTTTAGCACAACAGTATTCTGGTCATGAAAAAGGGATAAGATATACCTTTATTGTGAAAGACTTGAGCCACACAAGGTTTGGGAACTCAAGCATGGAAGGTAAACTGCTGGAGATGTTTGAAGTTGGGCCCTGTGAAGATGACTACCAGCTGGGTTTTCTCATAGGTCAAAGGTTTTGCAATCAAATAAGCAGCAGGTTGGCTGGGGACCTCATTCTTCAAAACCAGCTCCTTCCTTTTGCTCGAACACCGCATGCACAACCGCTGCTCAAAGCACTCTCGGAAACAAACCAGAAGAAGTTCCCAAGATATTGGGCTGAGCTTTTAGGGACTGCAGACGGAAGCGGTGTGCCGGTTCTTGATGTAGTTATCACAAACTGTTAATTTCATCAATATACTGTTCTATTGAATAAAATCACATTCTACTCCTTCATGTGCAGATAATACTTGTCAACTTCAGAAAGGAGATACTCCCATTCATTTCAAAAACAACAATGAATTCAAATGCTGATACTACAGATGACTGTTCTGATGTTCTCATTGTTAGTGATTCAATGGCAGTAGCAGCTCATAATGAGGATGCAAACGTTGCTCTAGTAGGCCACACGTATGCTTTTTGTTTCATGAATACTGTTCAGATTCTAAGAAAGAGTGCAATATGTACGATAAATCAATATCCCGTAACATGCATACATGTCTATGATGGGTTTGCAGCTATTTGATCAACGGAAAACTATCAAATGGATTATCCTTCATAGCTTACACATATGCAGGAGAGCTTCCAAGTTGTGCTTTTGGACTTAACAGTCAAGGACTGGTAAAATTTCTTTCATACATCTGAAATCTGTACAGGACCATCTTATACTAAAAAGAGTGCTAAAACAGAAGGCCAAAATATGAACCTCACCATATGTAGATGCCTTCTAAAGGAGTATTATATCAAAAGAAATCTAATATTCCCTTCATACATACCTTAGGCATTCACACTGAATTCAGTACCTCCAGTTGAAGATGAGATTGTACCAGCTGGCATTGGAAGGAACTTTGTCTCTAGAGACCTTCTGGAAGCAACTAGTACTGCAGACGCATTAGCTGTAAGACCCTCTAATGTTTGTTTACTGTATCTGATGAAATTTAAGATCAGCCTGATCATTTAAGGTACTGATAGACGGATTAACCTCAGAGAATACGTTCATCAGAAGTCTCTTTGGGACACAGTTACAATTTAATCGATATACAGAAGCGTATGATCTTGAATGTAGAAACTGCATCAAGATCGCGAGTTTCAGTTCATGAGGTTGGAACGACACCATTTTTCCACGCAAACATGTATCTCCATCTTCAGGTTCAACAGGTAAACAATAGAACACGTAACAGAAGGAATAAAGGTACCTGACCACCACTGTAATTGTAAGCCAAGTGTGACATTCAGCATGATAGAGCTGATACTCTCTTACGGCTAGATTTATAAGTGGCTACTGAGCTGAATCTCAAAATATATTATCACATATATTCTTGTTATTTAGCACAGTCCCAATCAATTATACAGCTCAATTCCATTACATTGAAGCTGAAACCAATGTTTTGAAATAAAGGTACATGATGAAAACTCAATAAGCAGGCAAAAAAGAGCAGCTGTTCTACCACAAGGATCAAAAACCGATTTCTTGTCTCTTCTAGGAGATACAGAAGATACAAAATACCCCATCTACATGACAGGTAAAAATTGAAGGATGGAAATGAAAAGCAGCTTCTGTTCAATTGTAATTAACTTACCTTTATTGGTATTACTTTCAGGTCCAACTCTTTATACACTCTGCACGACTGTCATTGATTTGGATGAAAGAACACTTACAATAATTGAAGGAAACCCAAAGTATGGAAAAGTTTCGCATGTCTTTTCGATGTCTTCAAACGAGTTAAACCTCAAATTCGTCAACCATGCTGAAGGGACTCATCTCTAGAACATGTTATGCTGGTTCATAGAGGCCAACCATGTGACCGTCAATGCAACGCAAGGCAGCAACCTAAAAATAGCAAACAAATTCAGACTCGCACCTTCAGTTCACAATCAAGCTAAGGCTAAGCATAAGAATGACTAAGTCAGGGATGAAGAAACAAGGAAGGCAATACCTTGCCATGGATTTCATATTTGATGGGACCATCTAGTTCAGCTCCTAATGCCATTAATTTTGTTACTGTGCTATTAATGTCATTCACTGTGAATGATAAAACTGAAGAGCAACCGTTCTGCGTCGCATTATCACTGTCAAACAAAACTCACTCAGAATTATATATTTTCAACTCAAAATTTCCCCTCTTTATTTTCCATTAGAAAAGCTAAGTAAATCTGGGACTACCCAGAATCCAATTTATTTTTGTGTATTTTTCATTAAAAGTTCAAAATCATCAAAGAAATTTATCGAAACTTCCATGAAAGGGAAAGCAAAATGTAAAAGTAGTACCAAGGGGATTGCATGAGAGCAAGTTTGAGAGGACCAGACTGGAGCTCGGCCCACCGAAGCGTGCAGACGTTGACGGAGAAGTCGAGCCCTTGTGAGTAGAACTTTGCCGCCTTGGGAACGTCTTTGTGGAGTTGGAGTAACCACCTAAACGACGCCGCCATCTCCCTCCCTCCTTCCGGTTCACTTGCTCATTCTCCGTGCGATTGCTAGCAATTTGGGTTGTTTTTTTCCTAAATGGTGCCCGTTTGCAGCTGCTCAGCCCAAAACATCCATTTCAATGCTATATTGTATATTCCATTTTGAGTTTCCCTAAGGCCCAACACCCCACTGAACAAGATGGAAAACAGCATTTCTCCAATGGCCTTGGAGTTAAAAAAAAAAAAAAGGTTAAAATATGGTATAAGTCCTTGTACTCTTCAAAAAATTGAAATTTAGTCTTAATACTTTTATTTTCAAGAATTTAATCCCTCTACATTTCAGATTTCAAAGTCTAGGTCCAACACTATTTTTTCTTTGTTAATTTCAGGTTCATTACAACATTTTTTTAGTTACAAGGCTATTAAGTGAGTTTTTTTTATTATTATTTTAAAATGTTGCACCAACAAATTTAACAAAAGCAAATTAATAGTATTAACAAATAGATTTGAATTTTAAAATTATAAAAGTAGAGGGATTAAATTCTTGAAAATAAAAATATAAAGACTAAATTTTAAATCTTCAAAGAGTGCAAAGACTTATAGCATATTTAACAAAAAAAATTATCACATTTATATTTAAACATGTTGATATTAATTTTGATTTCAACTCGAAAATTCAATTTGATTGATTGAATATGAATTTATAATAAACAAACCCATAAAATCCAAGCTCCTAATCAAAAGGAAACCGAAATAACATGAACAATATTCACACGAAATAAACAGATTCACATATATATCTTGTTTTCTAATTATTCTTTTACCTTTATTGTACCTTAAAGCTATGCATCAATCGATGATTGGAAAATTTTAATGCAATTGATTACTTTGGAAGGGGCACAAATTTCATCTGATTCGTAACTATACTGTGATATTATTAACTACTCAAATATACAGACATAAAACAAAATTTTCCAGAATTACAGATTGCAACATGCAGATTAAAATGAACCGTGGCTAGTATTCATAGAAAACACAATGTTGAAACTGAAAAATAAACGCAGAACATCCAGTCCTGTGAGTCAGAGCGAGCTCTTCAGCTTGATTGTTCAAGTGAAAGAACCCTTTGAGCTATGACTTGCCCTTGAATATTTTTAAACGAGAACGTTGTCCTTTGGACCTTGCTTCAAGAAGCTTTGCCTTCAAGGTATTATCCTTCATTGCTGGAGGTAGCTTTGTAGAGGACTCCGGCACGTCCATATCTGGGGGTGTGAATTTCGTCATCCATTGCCGCACTGGACTAGGCTGGTTCTTCAACAGAGGGTAACTACTAGAAGCCTCACCGCTGTTGTTTTCCACATTTATGTTCCTACCTTCCGTCAATGCTATATGATTTCTTATCAAGTTGTCCATTACGTAATTTGAGCTTATTCCATGTATCTCATCAAGCTTATTCTTTCTTCCCTTGTAGCCATATTGAGCAGCTTCATCGTTTTCAAGTTTTTGCGATATTGTTGCTTCAGTGGTGTTCCCTACACCGATAATTTCCTGTCCTGAATCTTCCAACTGGGACTTCTTATTTCCGTTATTCATGGCTCTGGCCATCTTTTCTTCAAACTTAACTTGTAAGCTGGACGGATGCCGGCTTTTAATCTTCTCATCAGATGAAACTTTTTTCTCGCTGTAATGGGTTAGAGCTTCATCTTCATGTGATTTCAGGTCAACACTACTTGGTTCGTTCAGCTCAAAACAATTTGAATCACTGCTAGCAGAATCTTCCTTGTCAAGAACATCTTTACCTACAGTTACAGCCTCGTTTAAAGGAACAGATTCAAGTGACTTCCTGCGATCCTTTTGTGACAAATAATCTGTGCGCTTAGAAACAGAAGTACCAATCGGTTTAGCTTGAAGGAAGGTCTCTATTTCAAAGCCTAATCTGTCTATGGCCGGATTCTGTTCAGCAAAACCAGACTGAGCTTCTTCTAGCTTCATCTGCATCCGCTCATCAAGCCATGATTCAGATATATGAAGAATCAAATGATCATGGTCAGCCACTCCCGTCCATTCTTCATCAGATTTCTGTCTTAGAGTATGCACCTCTTGTTCGTAGCTTTTTATTCCCCTAGCAAACTCATCACAAAGATCTTCCAAAAGCTTCCTTGATTTCCTTTCCCTTTCAAGGTCTTTCAAGGCATTAGAAAGAGAAGCTTTGGCCTCGGACAATTCCCGAGCTAACTTCCGATGTAGATTCTCAGATCGGTTTCTTAACTTTCTTTCATCTTCTAGTTCATCCCTCACCGACTGAACAGCAGCATGAACCCGATCCTGTTCCTTACTCTTCCTAACCAATTTGTCTTCAGCAATCTGCTTCATCAAATCATCAATTTCGTGTCGACCTGCTTGCTGGTCTCGAAGCAACTCTTTGATCCTAACACGGGCATGATCTAGTTCCATCTTCAATGCTTTTATCAGTGAGATGTTGGATACATGTTGTTCTTCCAGGCTCCAAATACGGTTTAGTACTTTTAGCAGTTCTGTAGATGTTTTGAGATTATAGTGAGACTCACCGATTCTTCCCCTAAAATCTAAGGAACTGCTAGGCGTGACTGCAGGATTATAAGGTGCCACCTGAGAAAGGAGGCAATGCATGTCAAAACAATAGATGGACAGGGAAGCGAAAACCAAGTGGGAAAAACGACCTACTAATAAGCAAACAATATATGCAATGATTCCTAAGGAGGATGCTATTTGAGAAAGCCATTCCCGTCATTCAATTTCAGCACTGTTGCTCCCTAAGATAGCATGCTATGCTATATATTTCTATGACTGGAACAAAACATGAAATATATGTAAAAAAGTAATTAAGACACCACCAACACCCAACTATGCTATTTATCAAGTTAGAACCTAAATAACATAAATAGTTAAATTTGATTCAGGGACTAAAGGACAATAATTGGACTAAACCGAGATGAATCAACTTGATCACATGGCTCAAGCTTGTCCTCATAAGCTGGACTCCTAACTATCTTTCTTCCCTTAGCTCTAAGTAGGAATTCTCTTCGGTTTGCTTGGGGGACTTTGTGACTATGTTTCTTAGATAAGTAGATATATTGTGACTATAGCAGCATTTGCTGCATCTTGGATAATAAAATCTTCATTTTATCCCAAAAGAAAAACAAAACCACCTTTCCTATTCTGCACTTATTCTACAGAGAGTATCACTTTCAGTAGGAAGAAAAGAAAATCTACCTCCATTGAACTGCCATAGCTTGACGGCGATACAGGCTGTAGGGCCTGGTTATTTTTTTCAAACGATCGTTGGTGTTTCATCAGTGTTTGAGCAATATGTCTCCTCAAACCGCTTGCACTCTCTGGCTGATATAAGAAACAAAACAGCAAAATCAGTGATAGAAGGCATTGTTAACAGCTCTGATAACCTCCATAACTTATTCTTATAGAAAGACATTGTCTCTTGAAACCACCAAAGACTGGATTAAATCAACTAATAATTTGATGGATCATCTATTCCGTAATAAGTATCAATTAAATGATTCTCACTCATAATGAACCAACTATTTTTCATATCTACGCTACACTTGACAAATCCTTTTTTTTTCCCTAAATCAAACATAAATAAAGGGCATTAGAAACATAAAATCTAACCAAACAAACAAGAGACACTCTATAGACCAAAAAGCCATGGTCAAAACTTAGGCATCAAACTACCAATATGGATAATATGAAGACAGAAAATGTAGTTTTATAAAACTTAAAACTGTAAACATCATCTCAGCCCAGTTAACCAAAAAAAGAAAAAAAAGGAACAAACCATGTCATCATTTACCAAGTTCCAGACCCGAAGTTCCAAATCAATCAACATCAATCTCACCAACTAACAGATTCAAAAAACCCTTTAAAAAAGAAAATTAACATACGAGTACAAAAATACACATACACAACTTACGGAACCAAAAAAAAAAAGAAGAAGAGGAGGAATTGCAATACCTGATCAGGGTCAGAACTGGGACAAGGATCATCCAAGAACTGAGAAAAATCGATGGCTTTGTTCTTGAGAAGACTGTTGCGGTGGTGGCGTTGGTGGTAGCGACCATTAGTGTTGTTAACACCACCTCTATGCATTTTGGGTTGACTATGATGATGATGATGAAGGTATTGATGAAACTCCCACAAGGAAGCCGCTAACTTTCTGGCAGAAACAGCGGCAGGAGGATGAGGAAAGATGTAGCTATGATGTGAGAGAGCCTGAGGCTGAGGCTGAGGGTCGTAAAGTTTCCAAGAAGGGCATGGAGTACAGGGCCCCTCTGTTTTGCTATTCCCTACCAATAATATCCTCCGACTCAACTTTTCACACAAATTTTCCTCCTTTTCTGCTAACCCTTCTTCACTTTTTTCTTCCCTTTTCATTTCTCTCTCTACCTCTCTCTCTTTCTCCTTAGCTTTCAAAAGTGTTTTATATTAAAATTATTTTCTTTTTTCCTTTTTGGCCTCTGGGTCTAGTTTCTACTTTCTAGAGTGAAATTTTGGGGTTTCTTTTTTTTACTCTGATTTTGGGTTCTTCTTTCTCAAGTGAATAAGTACAGTGATTGATCTACCATGGAAGCATGGACAAACAGAAAAAGTTTTCTTTGGGAATTTTGATGGATTACCTGTCAAGCATTTAGTTTGGCCACCCGCCAAATTGTAATTTGCACGAAGCTTGTAGTAAATTAGAAAAAAAAGCTTTGATTGATTCTCCTCTTGTAATTTACAGAATAGGTAAACAAATTCCATATAGTGTTTACATTTGGATTTTTATTGACAAAAGAAATACTGATTATTTTGAATAGAAATCTACATCATTACTACTATTATGAATCTTATTGATGTTGAAGGGGATAGATAACCACGGTGACCTTTATAGACCAATAATATATCATTCCCAGTTTGCCATTTGCCAACCTTGACTTCTTACATTTTGCATTTACAGCTCATTGATTTAATTCTATTTACACTATCTTTAAAATATGTCAGGGAATTATTAATAATGTTAAATTTATTGGTGTGGTATTAAAAAATTAATATTGTAATGAGTCTAAATTTAATAAAATAATTTTAATCGTATTAAAACTTTAAAATAGAAAAATTAAATTCTAAAAAAATAAAAAAAAATTAAATTTTAAATTTATAAATAGCACAGAAACTTATAGCATATTTTATAAATTTTATAAAAATAAATGCATTAATATTTAATTATATTTCGAGATTAAAAAATATCTTTAACCTTTTTTTTTTGTCAACGAAACTTTCGCTCGATGTTAAAAGTATAAGAGATTTTAAATCCGAATTCATCTTAAATAAATTAGTGAATCCAAAATTAAGCTGATGGATAAATAATTTAATATTTATTAAATAATATATTGTATTCAATTCTTATAAATAGAAAAAATAACAATAAAAAATCTACTCTTAAAATAAATTTTAATATGACTTCCAAAAAGTGGCAAAGGAAAAAAAAATATAAAAACATCAAATTTAGAAATAAATGCATAAATTAGGAAAGGTCTAGTATAACCTTTTGTACCATACTACACTAATTACATACCTACCTAATTTGCGGGACCAAAATTATATGGAACAAGGATTGTTATGGTTAATAATGTAATCATGAATACAGTAAAAACATGGATTTTTACATAATTTTTGTGTGTGAATATTTCATAATTTAAAAGAATAGCAAATTACCAATGGTGGAACCTAATAGTCAATATCTTTATAATTTTTAAAAGGTTAAATCAATTTTTCATCATTTTGAGGGGCTAAAGTACAATTTTATCATTATTATTTTATAATTTTATAAATTATAAAGAGCCTAAATTAAAAACTACACTCACTTCATTCAAATTTCAGTTGCCATCAAGCATTTATTAGAAAAGAGTAAATTATAAGGGCTGTGAATCCTAACTTGATCATAAGCTAAATTACTATTTCAAAGAAACATTACAATATTTGGGAATAAGGGAGAAGATGTCAGCCAAGATTGCATATAGGAACTAATAAAGAGGCCTGCGATCCTATAGAAAGACATCACGATTCCTTGTGGAAAAAAAACTATTTGCTGAGACGGAAATAAAGATATCAAATTCCTACCAAGATAACTAGAAGTTCCAACTAATAAAAACCCTAATGAACCAAAAAAAAAGGATAAAGGCCCAGCATAAATTGCTTGTTTTTCGAGATCCCACTATAAATTCTACCCACAGGTACGGAAGCTATAATTGTAAACCACGATCGAATTTATAGAAGCATTGGTTTATACATTCCTCTTATTATCTATTCTAGGGATAATTTTTTTCGCTATCTTTTTTCGAGAACCGCCTAAAATTCTAACTAAAAAAATGAAATGATTTTTCATTATCTCAATTAGTCCCCATGTTCCTCGAATGGATCTCTTAATATTTGCTTTATAAAAAGAAGATATCAATGAACTTCTATGAAATGGTTTCACGGGATTCAGCCAATTATCTCGATCGTGGGATATCATTGAGAAATAGGAATCCATGTTATCAAAAGATTTCCTGCAATTATTTCTAGTAATGTTATAACGAATCTTTATTTTGTTTTTTATCATATTCATATCAGATTCAGATCGACAAAAATTGAACAATCAAATAAAAATAAACTCAAATTTTCGCGGGCGAATATTTACTCTTTTTCTAGTTCAGTTGTCGGGTTAACCCATGACCTCTCAGAATCAGAATAAAAAGAAATGCAGTGGTCTCTGGTTTGTTCCGCCATCCTCCCCGATAAATCATTATATTTGTCGCTTCAAGAGACGGCTTATCATTATTCATTATAATTTCAACTTTCTTTTAGAATTACTCTACTCTAACTCATTGGAATAATAACTTAGTAGAGTTAAATTATACAATTTCTAATTCAATCTATTTTATTTTGCTATATCCGTGTATTACTTATCCTTACGAAATATCAAGCGAAATAGAACGATTTAAGAAAGGATATAATGAAATTCTTTGATTGGTTTTTCCCAGAGAGAGAAATGCTTCGTTTTATTTGACCATGGGTCCAACAAAACCAAACCAATATAGATTAAATTTTTTTATATTTAGTTTAGAGTTCTAAATAGAGATAATTAGAGTCAAAATCTTTTTATGCATTTATATATTTTATGATAATATAAATGAAATGATACGTTATAAGTCTAGATAATTAGAATGAAACTCTTTTTAGACTCAAAAATTTGAATTATCTTCGAATTCGAAATAGAAATGAATGTTTGGCTAAATCCCGTGAAACCATTTCATAGAAGTTCATTGATATCTTCTTTTTATAAAGCAAATCGACTTCGATTCTTGAATAATCCACATCACTTCTGCTTCTATTGTAACAAAAGATTCCCTATTAGGGATCAATTTATTTATATATTATATCTATTTTATTTTATATATATTCTAAATATTTTTATATTTATATATATTTTTTATATATTATTATTATATATATTTTTATTTCTATTTTTTTGTTAGAAATGCAAGACAGCCAATTAGAAATGTCACGAAATCCCCTGCTCTTGGGGGGATGTCCTCAGCGCCGAGGAACATGTACTAGGGTGTAATGTGCGACTTGTTCGGATCATGGGTGAGAAAAAGAAACAACTTTTTCAAAGATCAACGATCCGTACTCATGAATAGAATGGGGTTCGTCCGTTCACTATCTAAAAAAGATAGATCTACCATATCCCCTCTCATAAAGATCCAATGAAAAAAAAGAAAGGTCAAAAGAATGATTTTTGCTTTTTAACAGTTTGGGGAATGGAAACTGAACTACCTTTCGGCTCTCCTCGAAAACGGCGTTCATTTTTTGAGCCTGGGATGTGTCTATTTATCTATCTCTTGACTCGAAATGGGAGCAGGTTTGAAAAAGGATCTTAGAGTGTTTAGGGTTGGGCCAAGAGGGTCTCTTAACGCCCTTTTTTTTTTCTTCCCATCGGAGTTATTTCTTATTTCACAGATCAAATTAAAGATATTAAGCATAACAAAATTTTGTTCTTGGAGGTAATTTTGATTGAGTTATTAATATGTTTTTTGATATAAGGAAAAAAATGAAGAAAGGAAAATAAGGCAGACTAAACAATACTTCTTTGAACTCACCCAATCAAAAAGCCTTCAATTCTTACAAGAGAATAGAAGAAATCATACTTTCATACAATATCTTAATTGAATTCTATGTAATGATCAATAAATTCGATTTAATTCTCTAATTGGAATATAATACACCCCCCTAAAAGAAAAAATGATTAGTTAATAGGGTCAAGTCTAATTTTTTTTTGTCAAAAAAATGTAATGTTGCGGGAATGGGATTTGAACCCATGACCTCAAGGTTATGAGCCTTGCGAGCTACCAAATTGCTCTATCCCGCGATGAAAAGAAACAAAACTAATGGACAAACAAAGATTGAATGTGCCCCTCTTCCATATATGTACAAATAGAATAGCCTATTTATACAGAATGGTAAAGGGGCCTCTCTATGATCATCGATTGCATAATATGGATTCCAAACATTCATGATCTGGATGTGAATGAGGCGAATTACTTATCCCTCGGTCTATTAGTAAACTATCTCTCCAAGGATTGTAAAAGATGTTCCACTAAAAATATTCTTGTTATTACTTCGACTCATATTTCTCAAAAAGTGGATCCCACTCTAATAGCCCCGAATAAATCTCCGTTGAAGGCATTGATACAAAGCTTGTTATTAGAATCCAAAATTATATGTTGCTAATGAAGAGAATGTAAAACTCTGGAGCCAAGCTTTAAGGTGGAGACTTCAAGTACTAATACAAAGTAGTAAGGATGAGTAAATTAACGCGTTAACTCCAACAATTACACATTATTGATTGTTTCGGACAAAAGAACTGATTTTAACATGTGACGGTTAATCTTTAGAGTAAGCTCGAGAAGAGGGGTCCATGTTGATGAGTCTGTTGAGATGGTTTAGCTAGAGGAGAGTGAGGGCTTATGTAGTAAAGCTGTGCTTTAGCTTCATGTCCAATTTTTTTATTAAAATAAAGTTAAAAGACTAAACACTTGCAAAATAACATAAATTTTCTATTATTTAATTTTTTTTATAACTTTTTAATAAACTTTAATACTTTTTTTAAAATAATATTCTTACCATTCTAATAATTATATATATATATATATATTTACAATTTTTTATAGTTTATTGTAATTATTTAATAAATGTTTAATGATTTCTAAAAGTTTTAATATTTTATAATTTATTTTTAAAGTTTTCATCAAGTTTCAATAATTTTTTTAATATTTTAATAGTTTTTTTAAAATAAACTTAAATGCTAAAACAACCCTTCATTAAATAATTTTAAAAATTAATTAAACCATTATAAAATATTTTAAAATCAGTTAAAAATTTTATATATCATTTTCATGTCAACCACTATCTTAACATTTAAAAACCTGTTAAAAATAGTGAAAAAACTCTAAAAATTTCACTTTTTCTCTCAAAGTCGTTTGTTTATTTTTTGTTTTGTCTAACTTGTCTTCTTCTCTCCTACCATCTCTCTCTTTTTTTTCTCCTCATTTGCTCTCTGTCTTTTCTCTTTTTTTTTTTTTTTTTTTTTTTTTTCAATTTGCACATATATTTTTGCGAGTATTTTTGTTATATTTACGAGTTGTGATAGATAGATGACGTTTTCTATCGTCACCAAAACTCCACTCATCACTAACAGTTTTTTTTGAAAAGTAGGTGGCTCTTCATTGACTTTTTAATCTGTTTTTGTTTTGAAAATATTTTAGAATAATAAATGATTTTACGAGTCAGTTTGGACTCGTAAGTTTTATAATTTCTTTGTTTATTTTCCATTATTTAATAAATCTTCACTTTTATTCGTTCTAGTAGATACTTTGAGAAGTAATAAATAAATAAATATTAACTTTTAGAAGCTTTTGTCTAATTTTGTAATATTTTTTTAAGTATTGCTTATGCATGTACTTTTGCTTTTGTAAGTGATTCTAGGAATATTTTGTTGTCGTCTTCTCCAGTTTGGTAGATGCTCGATTCTCATGCCTATTTTTGTCTGTTGCTTTGGATCATCCGGAGCTGATTTCCTTATCGTATTAAGTATTTGCAATTATTTAAATATGTCGTGCTTGAGTTATGACGGAGACAATTGTCAATGTGCCATAATATTCTATTGATACTAAAACAGAAATTTTTATTATATTGATGGAACTTTTCATTCACCGTTTACGATAGATATTTATTAATTTACTTACAATCAAGTGTTTAAATTATTTTTGTGGGGGATTATTTTGCATTTTGGTCAAAAAGAAAATCCTTGTAAGAGGCGATATTTTCAGATCAAAAGAAATAAAAAATATGTATGTCGTTGACAAATTGACTTATCAGGTAGCGTAACTTAAAAACCATACGCCTTGCCACACTGAATAACTTTAATCGGATAACACCAGTTGTTTGGGTGGGAGGATTGAAACCCAATCCATTCCCGCTTTACAGTGTGAGCTTAGGGTTTCGCGATTATGGCTTCCCTCTGCTCCAACCTTCACACCCCTCTCTCCTTTCTGCTTCTTCCTCGACAACAGAAGGTTCCCGGTTGCTACTTCGTCAAGTAGGTCATCATATTTGTCTAAATTATTCATTATATGTTACCTCTTTTCTAATTATTTGTATTTCCGTTTTAATTTTTTTCTTCACTGTCTATATTACTTATGAGTTCTTCCGTATACATATAGGTTTGATTTAGTTCTGAATTTCGTTTTCTTTTGTGTGTGCGCTCTTCCAGTTTTTTTGTTAATCGGTAATTCAATATAATAATAATTAAGTGTTAATGCTGAGCAAAAAAAAAAGTGTTAATTTGTGTGAAGTTTGTCTTTTTAATCTAAATCCAGATTGAATCTTATGGTTTTTAAGCATTTGTCTGGTGATTGATGAAACTGATGCCTTGGGCAGCCTTTTTGTCAACAAGGATGATGCAATTTCTAATATTTGATTCTTGAAATACTGTTTGGAAACAATGAAAATCTAACACTTTAAAAATCCCATTCTTCAATTTTTTGTAGCAAGGTAAATTTCAATCCGAGAAAGGTGACAACCACGAGAATGATAACTTGCAAGAAAGCGAGCTCAAGGGGTCCTGACAGTGACAGGGTAGTCAAAAATAAGTTTGAAAAAACTGTGGCGAAGCAGGGAGACAAAAAATTTGTTCATGAAGGCTTAATTACTGAGTCGCTTTCCAATGGTATGTTTCGAGTTCTTTTGGACAATAAGGATTTAATTCTAGGCTATCTTTCGGGAAAGATTCGGAAGAATTTCGTACGTGTATTGCCTGGAGATAGAGTTCGAGTTGAATTGAGTCCTTATGATTCAACCAAGGGGCGTATAGTTTATAGACTTCGTAACAAGGATCCAAGTGGATAGCAGGGTAGATTTCCATGATGTCTATGCTGTTGTTAATATTCACTAGGTATTAAGTTGAGGAACCTCCAACTATGAAAACAGGGCTCTGAGGAGTATATGAGAAAAAAGCAATTCCATATCATTCGAGAAGCACCTGTTGCAATTGAAATTGGTTCATCATGCTAAACTTCAAAGCCGATGGTAATCAGAGGATTAGTATGGTGAGTTTCTTAGTAACATGGCATTAGATTTTGGACAAGTATTTGCCTTCTCTAGGAGTTTGGCTGATTTAGAGATTGGTGAGAACTATTCTTGTTTTGTATCCTTACTTTTGTCAGTTGTTGTATGATCATTATCAACCTTTCTTTGAATTTTGTTTTAATGAATTTATTTTTTTGTTTGAATTCATTTGCATGTATACTTTCTAATTGGCAACTTTTCATGTACAATGTACATCATAAAGAAAATTTATTGCACATGGAAGTACTTTTCAACCTGGATTTGAGTTTGCCTCACTGAAATGCAAAATGCTTGAGGAACTTCTTGAATTTAAAGAAAACTTAGTAGAACTGTTAACTATGCTAAAGGATTGAATTCGGTGGAAATAAAGTTTCTTTTTTTTTTTTTTTTGGTATATTTAATGTCTGTTTTATAATCTATGTTTGGGATTCATGTTGTCCTTCTCAACAATGTCATCACCAAGGTTCAAACATGCGTTTTCTCACTAGGAGTGTCTTACCATTGCTCTCAACACTTGTCGGTAAATAATTTTCAATAAGCTTTCTCACAAATAGGATAAAGAAAATGAAACTATGTTGTTTTCAGTTATGCTGAAAGCTGGTGATCAGTGATACCACCAAGCATGCTTTTGGTGTCCTTTTGCTGCCGGTGGGAGGTTTAGTGGCATTTGATTACGTAGCTGCATTCTATGCATAGGATTGGTTTATGTGGATGATACAAATTTTCAGGCCAATGCAACATACCTGGAATCACTTGAGAAAGCCATAGCTCGTCAGTGGTGGAATCCAGCTTAGCCATTAGCAAAGTGGACATACCAACAAATGAGAACGGAATCAATCCGGCCCAACTCAAGATTGTCAACTCATCGAGGGAAGCCAGATTTCAACAAGTCTGATATAGTACTGCAGATTTAAGTCCATCTAAGTACAGGTCTCGACTTAAGTTTCGTTTCGGGCTCGTATTATGTTTGATTCTGTGTTTGCCTTCATCATGATCAAAATTTTAGATCATATCTTCTCAAGGGATAAAAGCCTACCTCTTTTTTCGTCGAAGAGCAAAGAGAGTTGGGTTTGAATTCCAAACTTATCGAATGTCATCTTTCATCTTTTAAAGATGTATAATAGCCCAATTAGTCTATAACTGGTGGGTTTTTAATGTTGAAAGAACACTAATAGTTGTTGTTTTGCACAATAAACTTGGTGGATTTTACTTATCGAAGAAGACTCTTGGAGTTGTTAAATTGCAAATAATAGTACGTAATATGTTTTAGAAAGGAGACGTAAGAAAGATTAAATAAATGTTAATGGGAGTTGGAGAGCAAGCAAATCAATTACTTTCCATTATTGCAAATTGCACTGATATGAACTTACACTCCAATAGGAGAAGCAGGATAATCATTGCTTGTGCAATCATTTCCTCTTTCTATTCAGCTCTACTTAACTACTACTGTCATTTCCTTGTTCAAATCTTAACTAATCTGATATGACCACGATTACTTTCCATTAGTGCAAATGGGACTGATATGGGCTTGCGCTCAAATAGGAGAAGCAGGATTATCATTGCTTGAGCAATCATTCTCTTGGAAAGCATAGTTTCCACCACGTGTATGTGTATGTGTTTGTCTATATATAGACATGGGGAGAGAGCTGGTTTCATCAAACAAAAGCATCAGTTAAGCAATCTTTGAATCAGACACCATGAGATCTCCTGTAGTGAAATCATGTTGTGTTCTTTTCTTAATCCTGTTTCTGTCCCGACACTACTCAGTTTCAGCTACCAAAAAGATATTGAATCCCAAAAAACCATGCAAAAGTTTTATCCTCTACTACCACGACATCCTCTTCAGCGGCAATGACGTGGCTAACGCAACGTCCGCCGCAGCAGCTAATGCGACCAAGCTCGGTAACACCGAATTTGGGAAGCTCGTGGTATTCGATGATCCCATGACAAAAGACCAGCATCTCCTCTCTCATCCCGTTGCAAGGGCACAAGGGTTCTACTTCTATGATATGAAAACTACCTACAATGCCTGGTTTGCTTACACTTTGGTGTTTAACTCGAGTGATTACAAGGGAACCCTAAACATTATGGGGGCGGATATGATGATGGAGAAGACGAGAGATCTGTCAATTGTAGGGGGGACCGGTGATTTCTTCATGACTAGAGGTATTGTTACATTTCAGACGGATACTCAAGAGGGTACCAAATATTTTCGCCTTAAAATGGATATTAAGTTGTATGAATGCTATTAAACTATATGCAGACTTGCTTAGCCATGGTCTTTTTATTGTTTGATGTATTTGGATGTTATTTGTGCATGCTTTGTATACCTGTATGTATACATGTATGCATGTATGTACGTGTGTGTATGGTACCAAATTTGCAATCTCGATGAACTTTGAGGTTGGTAAAGATGTCATCATTTTCTTCTATTAAATATATCATTTTAACTGTATTTAAGCAATAAAAACAATCAATAATGAAACATTTTTAAATAAAATAAAAAATTGTCGCATGGTGAAAGAAAATATTTTGTAATAATGAATATAAGTGGAGTGAGAACAAAATTATTTTTAATATTATTGAACACATGTTTACTTTTTATTTTTTTTATTTAAAGATGATATAAAAATATAAAAAGATAAAAGTGACATTATAATAATATTAATTATAATTTAAAAGAATTTCTATAATTTCATAATGGAAACTCAATAAGATACTTAAATAATAGTATAAATTATTTCAAAATATATAAAAATGATAATCAAAATAGAATTTCAGACAATAAACAAGTTCATTATGTCTTGGTCTCTATTATTTATTTTTATAAAATTACTACTTACTCCAAATATTAAAATATTATTTTAGACAAACATAAATTAATTAAATATGAATATAGTAGAAGATGAAATTCAAAATCATAAAGAATAATTAAACCATACTTGGGTTTAGGGTGAACCCATAAGTCATTTGAGCATTATAAAAGCCCATGGCTATTGGTTCAGTGATCAAAGAAACAAGAAATCTGGAAAGGACCCAAGATTAAAGCCCAAGTTTTAGCTTTAAACATGCAAAATGCAACGAAGATAACTGCTGAATTTGTATTGGCGCTATTCTCCTATTTTATCCATCTCCAAGATTACTATATCAATGGACATTAGTGGCCATAACGAGAACCACAAGTTCAACACAGACTGAAGCAGAGAGAGAGAGCTGCTTGCCTGAGAGAATGAAAGGCATAACGCTCAGGGACAGCGGCTTGGTTCTTCATTCACTCTTGCCTCCATCTCCTAAACCTCCCAACTCTTTCACCTCTCATTTCCTTTCTTTCAATGTTAATTCTCTCTCCAAGAAGCAATCTCCAAACCTCTCTTCTCGCCACCATAGCCTTCTTTTCTCCAGGTAGTCTTTCGTTTTCTTTTCGACCCATTTAAGGTTCATTGCTTTAGATCTTTTTTTTTCCTTCTTCTTCTTTTGAACCATGCCTAGCTACAGGTGGTACAGATGCGAGGGGTGGTTTGGAGGTCTTCTGCAAAAGGTAGTTGAACGTCAGCATTGCTTAGTAAAGTTCCTTTCCTTCTTGATTTCATTGAATTTTAACAAATATTTAGACTGGTTTAAAAAGTAAAGTGCTTTTATGATGCTTTTGTTTGGAAGAGTAGAATGAGGAGTTTGACAATATTATGCCTTCATTGGAAAAAAATCAGAATTTCTTTCATGTTGTGATTTAAAACCCCTATCCTGCCTTTTATCTCTTGGATGCTTGTTCTCCTTATAGTTGTATCAATTTTTATGTTTTTAGCAGCCAATGTTTGCTTACTAACCCATTACATTTTTATTTTTGAAATACTTTTTTTTACATAGCATTTGTGTGTCATTTTGGTTGAAATATAGTTCTTGTCTTGGCTTATAAGTTGTTTATATGTATTTATCTGAGTGCTTCGTTTTTTACCAGGAGCGTAAGTATGTTGACTGCAAGAAAAGTGGAGAGACTATAGCATTGGGGCACAAATCAGAGTATTGTTGTGTTTCAGATCATGCACCTATAAACAATAACTTGAGAAAGGAAAACTATATAGCTGCAAAATTGGCTGTTTCAACTACATTGTTCAACAATGCACTAAAGTTTATGGCTCTTTTTGGATTGCTGACATTTCATGACTCACAACCAGCAATTGCTGTCTCAGATATTGCTAGTGGGTTGCAGTCAATTCCTTACGTAGGAGACCTTGGTGATATTAGCACAGGTTTTGCTTCAGTTAGGAAAATCTCCCTGTAACTTTTATATTTGTTGCTTTTATTATTTATATTAAGGCCTATGCATAGTAATTCAGCTTTGTCAAACTCCTGTTAACTGATTAGAACTTAATAAACTCCATTGTTTTCTAGAGTTTAACGTTTAGAGGACTGATATTTTCCATCTGGGTATATGACTATTGTGATTTTTGTGTCATTGCCACTCCTTTGGTTTTTGCACGCTTGACCGCACGTCTTGAACTATCGTAATTGAATCATTTTCTTTTATTTCAGGCATTCTTGCTGATATTTTTCTCAGAACTGGGAGACAAAACCTTTTTCATTGCGGTAAGACTGAATCCTTGTAGTAATATTTCATTTGTGACTAGAAAGAATCTGTCAATTGCCTTTTCTTTATATTCTATTCTATTTCTCACAAGCATTAGTTTTGTATCTTATTTGTATTCAGATAACTTAAACCCTGTGTTGTTCACCATTCTTATTTGGTAAACTACCAAAATAGCTACTTTTGTTTCACTTATGTTAAGGTGTTGTAACATTTTAGTCACTGAGCCGTTAATGGTGTAATGGTAAGCTGATGTGGCATGTTAAATCATCATTTCAAGCAAAAATTTTAGGTTAAATTATACAATTGGTCCCCATATTTTTTCACATTTCAAACATAAGTGACTAAAATGTAGTATGAGGTAAACAAAAGTGACTGTTTTGATAGTTTACCCTTCTTTGTTTTGGCTGGATAGATACTAGGTTGTTAATCTTTTTTCAGTGTTAACAGAGGATGCATTTGTTTCAAATTTTTAACCATTTTCTTTTCCATTAGTACATATACATAGACTGTTGAGTGCACCTTGATTTGGATGTTTTATATGCAGGCACTTTTAGCTGCTAGAAATTCTGCTGTTGTAACTTTCATTGGGACTTTTGGAGCACTTGCGTACGTTGTTCTGCCCATGCATGGTGATTTAGAAGTCCTTTGCATTTTTAATTTCATTAAATGAGATTGCTCATAGGTGTGTGCTTCTCCCAAAAAAGACAGGAATGTCGTTTCAAATAACAAAGTGTTTATCTATCATGTACAGGGCAATGACAATCATATCTGTTGTTCTCGGAAGAACTTTCCACTATGTCGATGAAATCCTTCCGTTCAGGTTTTTCCCTTGAGATTTTATGTCTATGATAAACCTGGGCAGAAAAAAGACTATAATCCAATGACATTATGTAGATCATGGTATACATATTGCAAACCACTAAATGTATAATCTCGTGACCTTTTCTGATCAGTTTCACCTCGAAAATTTGCAATGTAAACTTAAATCAAAGGAAGAGTAGCAATTGTCTGTTATGCTGAAATCTTTTATCACTACGCTTCTAAACAACTATCTTCGGTCAAGCAGTTGTCTTATTATGATCCTTAGACCGGTTGGTTTAAATGTTGTTGTTGTTGTTATTTCTTTCCCCTAACATAATACTATTAATGGCCAGTTTTGGTGGGGCTGATCTGCCTATTGACGATATTGCTGCAGTTTTCCTTCTGGTATATTTTCCTCCAACATTTAGATTAGGCTTTATTTGCCAGGTAAAGATGGGAAAGCACATCATAGGCTCAGAAGTGTAAGCTACTTTAAAAAATTGCAGGTATACTTTGGAGTTTCAACATTGCTTGATGCTGCTTCAAGTGATAATCAAAAAGCAGAAGATGAACAAAAGGAGGTCAATTCACCATTTCTTTATATGATGTCTTAAGATACATATGTATGTATATAGAGAGAGTTCTTAAATCAGTTTCACAACTTGTGGTATCAAACAGGCAGAATTAGCAGTTTCAGAATTTTCAGGAAATGGAGCTGGAATCTTAGCTGCTGCCAACACTGTTATTAGCACTTTCTTCTTGGTTTTCGTTGCTGAGTGGGGTGATAAATCATTCTTTTCCACAATTGGTCAGTGCAAGGATTCTTTACATTTATATCATATCTTCAATTAATCAGGGATCACTAGTCTCTTGTTATACATGCTTAACAATTAACAACAACAGAACATTTATATGTTATAAGTATCTTAGGAAGGCTGAGTTCATGATTTGTTAATCCAGAATGAATTGTTTAGATCAAAAGAAAGTAGGTGGACTTAGTGGATCTGTTTTACTGCCGAAAACAATTTCTGTGCTTCTACTTTACATCATATATCTAAAGGTGGATGCACATCTTCAGTGTAAATAATCATCAGAAAAAAAATACAAATTGATTACTTAAACTGATGGAAAAAAGTAATGTAGAAGCAATAAATTTGATGTTGAGATGTTTAGAGTTTTCAGTGAGGATTATTATCTAACCACGACAAATTTTATCTGGTGAATTTCTCAAACCAAAGTCAAGTCTTTGCATTCATTCTACCTGGAAAGGCTGCCTCTGTATGAAGTATTTATGTCTTTTCTTTTCATGCAGCACTAGCGGCAGCGTCTTCTCCTCTCGGAGTCATTGCAGGCGCACTGGCTGGTCATGGTGTTGCTACTCTGGTAACTTATACTTGAGCATAAAAGAATAAACACAAAAGTAGTCTTTCTTTGCAGCCATATTTCACAGGCTACTATTATATTTGATAGTCCTACTGCTAGAAATATTTTTCTAATGCGAGAACTGCAATTGCAAAATATAAATATGCAAAGTCAAAATTGCTTTAGATTACTCAGCTGAGTAACAGGGCCCTTAATCCAATTATAATTTCCACTTTTTTCTTTTAAGAATTCCGTACAGAAACGGAAAGACCTGATCGACTTTCAAATTCTTTCTACAGGTTGCTGTTTTGGGAGGATCTTTATTGGGAACATTCTTATCAGAGAAGGTAAAATTTGAACTTCAAGCCTTCTTCATCTGTTCATCAGAATACATCATGTGGTATTTCTTGTTCGGATTTGGTTTTCCACAGATTCTCCTTGTATTGCAATTTAGCACTGTGGAATCACAAAAATCACTAAACTGATCTTACAATTTTATTCTTATGCATAAAAATTGAATCTTCCTAGCAGTTAAGAATATTGTGGAAAGTTCAATGCATAAAGGTATTCTGCATGGACAAAGAACAATCATCGTCGAGTTTAGAGTGATTCCAAACTTATGTTATCAGCATTTCCACCTAGTCTGGTTCCTTTCCTCATCAGGTCTAAATGGCAAATTTATTGCTATAACCATATTATCTAGCTGATCGGTTTATTTTCCGGTTTAAATAGTCTAGTCCAAGAACGTAAAGTCTGCATCACAATGGTATTTGCATCTTTAAAGGTGCATTGGTTGGTCCCTGTTCAGGCCATAACAGACTGTAAATCCATATGACTAAACATCAGTTTGGAATAAGGCTGGGCGGATTGTGTGCTGCTGGGCGCATCTTCCTTGCCTAAGCAGTGAAGCATATTTATTTTTTCTATGTGCACATTTTCATCCATCAAAGGGAGCTGAGAGTTTTTCTTTCATTCTTGTGCAGGCCATTGCCTACATCGGCGGTACTCTCTTTCTTGTCTTCGCTGCCATAACATTGTTTGAGATTGTCAATTAGAGGTTGGAGACTTGGGGTTAAAGAAATTAAATTTACATATTGAGATTGAATTTAGAGGTTGGAGTTAGAAACTAAAATCACAATTTTTTGGTGCAATTATTAAGACTTTAGTTCTTTGCTCCTATTACTGATTACATGTACTTATTATAATCATGGATTCGTTACTTATTGAATCAAATCTTGAGCTAAAACGAGGAATAACAATGAAAAACGCTAGTGGTTTCGTGCATAGCCATAAACCCTAAAACCTAATAACATCATTCTCCAAAAACAAATGGACTAATGGAGGAATGTATTAACTGTACTGCAAATGTGAAATTCAGATGGGGAATCCATTACAGGAATAAAGCAATGACAAATCTAGTGTTCTTTCATATCACATGATAAAATCAATAAAACCAAGATTTCTGGACTGGAAGTAAGCCAAGAAACTGGCTTTAGCTCCAGGGCAGCTGCCTCCATGAACCTACCAATCATTAGAAGCTATAAAGATTTTGCTCAGCTTTAGCATGCGCGACAAATATTAACCTCACTACAATATGCAAAAAAAAGAAATAATCAAACTGAAATGATACAGGCTACTAGATGATTATGCCTGGACTGGATCATGGTTTGCAACAGATTCTTTTTAATTGATCAATGTTCAGGATAAACTTTCATTTCAAAAAGAGTATGCTATATCTGTTCCCAGTGGGAAAGAAGAAAAGAAGACAAAATTGGTACGGAAAATTAATTTGTGTATAAGAACATATTACACCCACCATATGTGTAGATAATAACCTGGCTTGATCGATCAACTTTACACTTTACGAGCTAGCGTCCTCTGCTTTGTTGCATGCTGAACTACTTTTTCTTCTACAGGCAAACCCTTTCGCCGCCTCACAGCATTAATGAGCTTTCTTGCTGTATTTGGAAGAACACTAGAACCATCACCAAATTCTTCTATCTCCTCTTCTGTTTTCGGTACAAAAAATGGATCCTCAGGAAGTGCTTCCCAGTGACTAAGCACAAGAAGGGCACTAGAAGCCCCAGATGTCCATCTCCTTAGCTCATCAGCAAAACCAAAACTTTCAGAAACTGGCACATAGGCATGCACTGTAAAAAGTGGAGAGCCTTCTTGCATTTCTTCCTTCAAAACTCGGGCTCGCCTCCGTGAAAGAACTGCATACATAGGGCCCAAATACTCTGTTGGAGTATTCAACTCACAAAAGTACATTGCTTCGACAAGCCTAGGCTTCCTCTGAAGCACAGCTCCTCTACAGGCATCCTTGGCAGCTGTCATTATCTGCCCAGTAAGAAGGCCATACTGCTCAGATTGTTGGTTAGGTTCTGACTCACCAGCCTGAACAGTTGAGGGAGAGATATAAGCTTCAACGACAAATGCTAATCCCCAGATTGGCTCATCACATAAGGGGCCAGCTGCAGTAGCCAGTTGAAATCCAGACATCAGACTACTCTCCAGACTTTCCGCTTCTCCATACAACGGTTGAGTCAGTTCTGAAGATGCAATAGCAGCAATATCACTAGCAGTAGAATTATCAGCCAAACCCAGTCTCAGAGACACATAAGGAGAGCCATGTATCAGAATAGTGCCATCATTATTCTCTGTTTTGTAATCTGGAGTGAAAAGGATGTTAGGACCAACTTGCCTTGGACCAAGAGCCCAGATCCTCCTAAGAAGCTTGAGCCATTTACCTTTGCATTTTTCAGCCTGATCCTTGTCATTTTCATTTCCGCACAAAAAATCACTCTCCAGAGCATCGACCATGCGTTTTCGGAGTACTTCAATTGGACTCTCATTTTCACTCAGACTTATCGCATGCATTTCTAAGCTTTTACCACTCTGCCCCAGTTTACCTCCAATAATATCTGAGAGCAAACCAGCACTTTCATCAAGCACCTTGGTTAGTGTAGGTGGAAGTTTCAAGACTTTAACACGAATGGTACATCTTCCATTTGAAGTCACTTTTTCAACATAATCTGAGTCAGCAGTAAACAGTTTCAAATCCTCCAATGCATTAGACAAATCACCCTCAATGGTCTCTTTATAGGACACAAGAGGTGGAGAGACTTCTAGGCTCACCTTTGCAAATCTCTCCTTCAAATCCTTGACGCATCTTTCTAGATGAACCTCACCAGCAGCGGCTAACACATGTTCCCCTCTAGATGAAACGGTGACCTCCACAAATGGATCAGCTCGGTTGAGAAGCCTCAGACCTTTCATAAGAGCACCCATATCTGCAGGATCAGAGGGTTCAATTGCAACCCTTAGGGTAGGGGAAACCTGAAATGCCATACTGGAGAAAGGCCAACAGTTTCTTGTAGACGAAAGAGTTGCACTCTTTAATATATGCTGGCCAAGTCCACGAATTGCCACAATATTCCCAGCCCTTGCAGAGGTCACTGGTTTCAGACCCTGACCCATCATTAAATATAAGGACTGCAATTCAGCTTCCTGCACGTGCTTCTGCATTGATTCCCCTCTCAAAGGATCATATAGAGCTGAAAGCACGAAAACTCTTTGTCCTGATGTAAGAACCCCACTAAAGATCCTAGCAAATGCAAGGAAGCACTCATCAGATTCACTAGTTCCACCTTCATCAGTGAAATTGTTTAAAATCTCCCCTTGAGGACCTCGTTGGGGAAGCATCTTTGTCGGAACCGCAAACATCTTAGACACAAAAGCAATACACGGTGCTTCAGGGCTAGAATCACAAGCTTCAACTGATTTTCTCACTAGATCAGCCTCTGCAAGCACATTAGAGTCCACCCCTTTATCAAGAATCTCTCTTTTGGGAAGCAAACGTGAAATCCTGTGAGACTGAGCAGAAATTGGATCTGGCATACACTTCACCACCATTGACAAAACTGCATCTGACAAAGGAAGCCATCTACTCATGACAGCTTGAAGCACAATCTTGGGGTCCTTATTCTGCAATTCACGAGGAGGAATAGACAAATTAAAAGACTTAACCACTTTCTCAAGTGTCCCTTTGTCCCCATCCGGCTCCAAAGCAGCCTGGTAAACCTGCCAAAGTGGGTCAAGGACAAACTGCACAAACACTGGCCTTGCCTTACTTCCTGCGCTTAATCCCTTCTTCCCAACAATCATCTTGGTCTTGGGATTGAAATAGCGAGGACCCCAGAAAGCCTTCTGAAGCGCAGATGTACTTGCCCCAAGCTTAGAAGCATAAAATTCAGCAAACTCATTAATCGTGAAACCCCACCCATCCAAAGCACACACAAATGCCACATTTCCTTTTTGAGGTTGAAAAGTATCCTCTTCATCATCCTCTATAGACTCCAAATTCTCATCACTTACCTCACCAGAAGGGCCAGCAAGTATGGAATCAACATCAGATAAATATTTCTCCGACTTATACGTACTCATAATCCCATTGACCTCAAGAATTATCCTCAATAACCGATTATAAGCTTCCATAGGGCTCAACTTCAACTCACATATCAACCTATCAATCTTATTAAGAACTAAACACGGGGTAACCTTCTCAATCCAAGATTGACGCAAGACCGCATGAGTTTGAATATGAACACCCTCGACAGCATCAACCAAAACCAAGCCACCATCACTCAACCGTGCAGCAGTAGACACCTCACTACAAAAATCCATATGACCGGGGGAATCTATAAGGTTAATCTCATGGTCTTTATAATGAAGAGCTATAGAAGAACTCTTCATCGTTATCGCTCTCCTTTGTTCTTCATCAAGATAATCCATAAACCTAAGTTTACCAGCTAATTTAGGGTGAAGCACGCCACCACCTGTGGCGGCAATTAAATGATCAGCCAACGTGGTTTTACCATGATCAACATGTGCTAATATGCATATATTCCTAACCTTTCTAGTATCAGAGTCACCCATTCTTTTTGTTCTTCTCTAAGTTACAACAACAACAACAACAACAACAACAACAAGGTGATGGAACAGAGCTACAATAACAAAAATCTAACGTATAACGTATTGGGAATCTTAAAAGAAAATTGGGGTAATTAAGGTATATTGATTCTAAGGAACTATTATACTATAGAGGGAAAGAATTCGTATCTCCGTTCGGCAACCGATTTAAGCTCCAGCGCGGCACGAAATACCGAAAGACGCCGCTCAAACAGTGTTGGGCCGGATCTTCAGAGGAACAGTTAGGGTTATTTAACGGCACCCCACCTGCCAGTCGTCACCGCCAATAACCTCTATTTTGCTTGACACGAGTTGAAGAAAGACACGGCAGGAATCGGAAACAAGGCAAAGGACAAAGAAAGAAGAAAGGTTAAAGGTGGGGGAGGGGGGAGGAAAGGAGACGATGGCGAACAAACCAGTGCCCTTAATAAGATCGTTAAATCTTCGCACAATCTCACAGGTGGCTGCCCTTCAAATCAATCTGTAACGTGATTTCAAAACTAAAAGACCTATAAGCTTCATTTTGTTGAGGAAGAACTTTCCTATCAGGCCTTCGTAACTCAATAAAACTTTCTAGCAAGGCTAAGGCCCAATATAATTTACAGAAGCTAATGGACCATCAACCTCACTTGAATCGGCGTGTAAATATTTTGACTTCACTTTTCATATGTCCATTTTTGCTTTGCAGTTTCAACTTGTCACACACTTTTCATTCTCCGTGACACTTTTTTTTTTTTTTCTTTCTTTCTTTGTTCTTTCAATTTTTTCTAAAGGCCACGATTTGAGCTGTTTGGCCAATGAGAAAGTTCCTCTCTTCTCTTAGACTATAATAGAAGGTACGATATGCTTACAAACTGTATCAATTGTTGTATTATTTTTATTTTTATTTAGTATTAAATAATTTAAATTTCGTTTTGGTAATATGATTCGATTATTTTTGTCTGTATCAATTAGTTTTTATTACATGTTTTATTAAAAATCAAAATTTTGATTATATATAGATATTATTTTATAGAAAAATAGATATCAATTAATTTGCGCGATGTACGGATCAATTGTGTATACTATCTTTATAGTATCTTTTATAACATTAGTTTTTGTTTAACATCGTTAAGGAATTTTTTGAAAAATGGAAAAAATAATGTAACCCAAAATATTTTTAAGAGTATATAACAAATTTATAATTAGTTGTTTAATCTTTAATAAATAATATTAAAACAATACAAAAATTCATTAGGGATTGAAATATTGATTTATTATAATTTATGTAAAACTTTTTTTCATGAAACATTTCAACTATAGTTATCATCATATTAGCGTGTCAAATGACAATGAATAAATTGGACAGCATAGATTTTATTTTCTTTGTTTTTTAATTTTTTATTGCTATGGTAGTAAAAATATACTTTTCATAATTTAGAAATTAGTCCTTATGCTTTTATTTTTATGAATTTAGTCCTTTTACTTCATAATTTAAAAATGCATGTTCAACTAACATAATTAAAATAATTTGTTAAAATCATATTCATTACAATATCATTCTTTTAGTTAAAAAGTGTTTTTTTATTAATTGAGTCTTATCTTGATTGGTACAGGAGGACATGGGTTCAAATGTGCCGAAACACATTATCCTCCTATTTATAGGTTGAGAAGAGACTATGGGTAATTTTAGGCCTCGTGTCAAAAAGAGCAGATATAGTCAGAACCTATAATGATATTATTCAAAAAAAATTAAAAATATTTTTTAATTCAAAATATCACATCAATATGACAAAAAAATTAATAACTGAACATGAATTTTAAAATTTAAAAAATAAAATTAAAATAACTAAACTTTAAATTTATAAAAAAATACAGATATTTATATCACATCCTACTTAGAAATATCAAAATAAAAATGTACGCAATGAGTTTCATGTCAAATATTTTACTGTGGAAAAACAAAGTCAAAAAATATTGCTAATGTATTTATCAAACACCGCTTGAAGTGTTGTTGTAGGGAAAATTGAGATCCAACTACAAACATAAATGAAATTATTTTGTTAAATTTATGTTAATTATAATGTTATTTTTTAGTTATTTAAGTATTTAATAAGTTTTTTGAATCTTAAATCGTCACAATAATAAATTAAAAAAATAATAATCAAATTTAAATTTTAAAATTTGAAAAAAATTAAAAAATAAAAATAAAAAAACTAAATTAATAAAGAATACAAAGATTTATATCATATTTTAACTTTTTTTATAATTAATAATGGAAATGAAATTACTTATAAATACCAAAATGAAAACGTATACCGTGGGTTTCACGTGAAAAATTTTACAGTAAAAAAGTTAAATTTTACTATTAATCCTTGTATTCTATAAAATTTATGGATTTAGTCATTATATTTTTACTTAATTAATTTTAGTCATTATGTTTTTTGAATTGAGAAATTTTAGTCCATGTACTTTTTAAACTTTAAAATTTAGTCTTGACTCAAACCATAACAATTAAATCAATTTGATTAAATTCAATTACCAGTCTTATACTATGCATACGATTATAGATTTAGTTTATATTATTTAATTGAATTATTTTAAATCTTTATATTTTCATGTTTTGAAATATCAATATTAGCATAAATGAAAGTTGTTAATCAATCAACTGAATTTTTCGTAAGTATTAACAAGCTGGCATGATATTGCACATATAATAATATGTTTGTTGTATTAGAATTTTTGAAATAATAGAACTTAAATTTATGAATTTAATAGTTATCATTTTAGTGAAGATTGAAATTTAAAAATTCGAAATATACATAGATTAAAATGACCAAATTAAAGTATATGGATTAAATCCATAACTTTTGTAAAGTAGAGGGATTAATAGCAGATTTTAACCGTGGAAAAGCAAAGTAAAAAAATTATTGCTAATGTATTTACCAAAAAGCAGCGTGAAGTGTCATTATAGGGAAGCGCGTGAATCTTGCACACGCGCGTAAGGCTTCCTTTTCTCTTACACCATCAGTTTCAGACCTAAAAAATAACCTCCCGTATAACTTTCCTTTTACACTCTAGTAACTCGCTTGACTCAGATTTGACTTAGTAAAGGAGATTGGTTTTTTTTTTTTCCTCCAAATTTCCTTCTTAAAGAATGGGTAACTGTAACAGTCAACCATCCGCCGATAGCCAGTTCCCACCAGAGACCAACACCGGCGGTGGTCCCAACCATGGCATCAATGTCCTACCAGCTGACGCATCGGCTCCAAGACCCCCCAAACCTTCAACCCACCACAACTTGTCCTCCTCCTCCGCCGCCACCAACCACCACACTGCTCCATCCACTACACCACCGATCGGTCGTGTGCTTGGCCGTCCCATGGAGGACGTCCGGTCAACTTACGTCTTCGGCCGCGAGCTCGGTCGTGGGCAGTTTGGTGTTACCTACTTAGTGACTCACAAAGAAACCAATCAGCAATTCGCTTGTAAATCTATCGCCACCCGTAAGCTTATCAACCGTGATGACATCGAAGACGTCCGCCGAGAAGTCCAGATTATGTACCATCTGACCGGCCACAGGTTTACCCCAGCAAACAGAACTTTGATATTATGCATATAATCCTGTTATAGATGTAATTGTTTTAGAAGTTTATTAGTAAATGGGTCTGACAGGAATATTGTGGAGCTGAAGGGGGCTTATGAGGATCGTCACTCCGTGAATCTGATAATGGAATTGTGTGCTGGAGGTGAGTTGTTTGACCGGATTATAGCGAAAGGCCATTATTCAGAGAGGGAGGCGGCTAATTTGTGCCGGCAGATCGTGACGGTGGTTCATAATTGTCATTCCATGGGGGTTATGCATAGGGACTTGAAGCCTGAGAATTTCTTGTTATTGAGTAAGGACGAGGATTCTCCATTGAAGGCTACAGATTTTGGGCTCTCTGTATTTTTCAAGCCAGGTAAGCATTTTTGGTTTCTCTGATTTGAATTTGTTTCATTTTGTTGTGATGAATTGCTTATCGTTATGAATATGTGATGAAAAGGTTTATAGATGAATAAAGAAGGGAGAAAATCTTCATTAATTTTTGTATGACCGAAGATTTTTATCATTCTTAGATGTTCTACAACAAAATCCTTATTATTTAATCGTAATTTTTCATCTTGTCAGCAATTTATCTAACAGACTAATGTAGGTAAAGACAGATACTTTTCGCCTCACATTTACTTCTGAAGACTTATTGATGATGGGTATCAACTAGAAATTCTCTATATTGATGCATGCAGGAGATATTTTTAAGGATCTGGTCGGAAGTGCTTATTATGTAGCTCCAGAAGTATTGCGGCGACGCTATGGACATGAAGCTGATATTTGGAGTGCTGGGGTGATTCTCTACATTCTCCTGAGTGGAGTCCCACCATTCTACGGAGGTACTACTATTATTGTTTCATCTTGTGATGATTAGAGGATCCTCACATTATTGTTGTACAGCCATATCCTTCTATAGGGATTGGAAACTTTTGAAGTTTTAAATTTTCAATGATTCTAGTTAAGCACGCCTATGGAATAAGAGCTTATTTGTAATGAGAGCACTAAGAAGTGGTGGATGAGTGAGAGGCCCTCTCATTTATAGGCCTTTGGTTTTGCATGCAGAAACTGAACAGAGTATCTTTGATTCTATTCTTCGGGGAAATATTGATTTCGCATCAGATCCATGGCCCTTTGTTTCCAACAGTGCCAAAGATCTTGTGAGGAAGATGCTACGACATGATCCTAAGGATCGGCTTTCTGCAGTTGAAGTCTTAAGTGAGTATTTTTTTTTTCCTTATCTGAAAGGACCTATGAACTGCTTAAGGTTTTGCAAGTTGACAGTGCTTGTCTTCTGTTGTGGCTTAACTTACCAATTGCAATGCCAGATCATCCATGGATTCGTGAAGATGGTGATGCATCTGATAAACCTCTTGATGTTGCTGTTTTAACTAGAATGAAGCAATTCAGGGCAATGAACAAACTCAAAAAAGTTGCTTTAAAGGTGAATTGCTTTCTCTGTTACCATTGTGAAATATTAATATTTAAGCTACAAATTTCATGGAATGTGAAAAGAAGATAATATAATGGGGGGTTAGCAATGAGATTTTCTGGCTTAAATGTTTCAAAGTTGAGTAGCGCCAAAGACTTCTAATCTACATAGTCATCATCGTTATCAATTATTCTTTCTCTCCTTTCAGGTAATTGCAGAAAATTTATCTGAAGAGGAAATCATAGGTTTGAAGGAGATGTTCAAATCTATGGACACAGATAATAGTGGAACAATCACCTTTGAGGAGTTGAAAGCTGGCCTTCCTAAACTCGGTACTAAGCTTTCTGAGCATGAAGTGAGGCAATTAATGGAAGCGGTATGCCTTGTCTTTTTATATATATCCTGCCTAATAATCACTAATCTTTCAACTAATTTACAAAAACAAGACTCCTAAGATGAATGGATGAATGTCTGGATGGACAAACCTACGTTGATTAGTATCAAGAATAATCAGCTTTATGCAAATTCAAGTTCCATGCTTCTTGGTTGAAAGAAGGAATCTAGGAGCCTCTAGAACTGAGGAACAATGTAGAAATTGATAAGTTTTACAAGGACAATAAATGCTGAGTGAGGCCATAATGCTACTTGTCATCCCATTATAATGCCAAATAGATTAAAGAAGATGAGACTGGGACCACAGATTTTGGAGATCTTTGAGCACTCCCTCAAGCTAACCTGAAGTCATTGTCTGACTTCAGCCTTGCTTGACATGCTATTGGAGCCCTTAATTTTTCTAGGTAGCCGTAAAGGAACCTTAGGTAACACAAAACCAAGTATTAAGGAAAGATGAATATACCCTTTACACAACTGACTTAATAGTATCTCGTGATAACAGTTGCTTTATGTTTTGGGTTATTGTTAAGCTAATCAGTAAACCGGACTATGCTCAAAATGTCTTTTTTCTTTTGTTTTGCAATTCACCATCTCAGGATCTGCTCATAGTATTACCATGAATGTGCTATTTCTTGATTAACATGCATTCTACTGAAATATTAGTGACAGACAAGAACCTTTAAAAAATGTAAAAAACCAAAGGTAGATGAATACTGTTTTTTGAAGCGTTACCTAAAATATTTGAACGTGTGTAAATCTCATTATTTAAATCATTCTTTATACCTTAGCCATCTTATTATGTAACCTATTTGTTGCTTCCCCAGGCTGATGTTGATGGAAATGGAGCCATTGATTACATCGAGTTCATAACAGCTACCATGCACATGAATAGAATGGAAAGAGAAGACCACTTGTACACCGCTTTCCAATACTTTGACAAGGACAATAGCGGGTAATCCACCTTACTATCTTGTTTTTTTATATGACTATTTAGTGGTAATTTTCATTCCCGAATCATATGTTCCTATTGCGATGACTGGATTTATTCGTTTACAATTCAATTTAGGTACATTACAATGGAAGAGCTAGAGCAGGCCCTTAAGAAGTATAATATGGGTGATGAAAAAACAATAAAAGAAATCATTGCAGAAGTTGACACAGACAGGGTATGCTTCTTCCACTTTCTAGATTAGCATCTATTCTTATCTCATTTCGGATGCTATTCTTTCTTATTTTATGTATTATGTAATCGAATTGATGTACCGTGTTCTTCCTACAGGATGGAAGAATTAACTACGATGAGTTTGTCGCCATGATGAGAAAAGGCAACCCAGAGTTGGCCAATAACCGACGACGCAAGTAAGCTAAATGCAGCCAGCTTGCATATCTGCTCAAATTCACATCTCCACTGGTTTGTTAATGTATACGGTTTTGTTATAAACCAAAATCTCTTGTAAACTCGGTCACCACCTGGGATAGAGAAACAGTTCTTAGTTGTTTATCTATACTGCGGGAGACTGTAATCTTGTTGAGGTCCGGCATACTTCTTTTGTTGACTGCTGGAGTGCCAAATCTATTAAAACTTACTGAGATGCGTTGCAGATTTAGAAGAGAAGAGCCTGATTAGTGTTTTGCTTGATTGTGCATTGCGCCATTGTTTAAACATGATAAGAGGTCTTGATAAACGGCCATTAGAGAGATCAGAGAGATTTCTAGCAGCATTGTGGGTGGTATACTTACACGTTTTGGCAAATTGTGCAAACATTTGGCAGCTTTCTAATGAAATTATTGTAAAAGCAATAACAGTTTAATAACGATCATGAGGTCTATCAATCCAGTCCATTCGTAAAGGATATCCAGCTAGGTTGAAAGAAATTTCAACCCAATATATTCTGACCAACATGCAATTTGATAACATATAGTCACAGATCTCATCTTTTTTTTTCATCCGTGTCCATTTTGCGATTCATATTTGAGGTTTGTGTCCGTTCCTCTTTAATAATATCTAATGTACCTTATCATTACGTTCAATACTTGCGTATATTAGATTCATAGTTAAAACAACTAAACAGGATTAGGAAAAGAGATTATTCATCAACTTTATGAACCCATTCGAGTACCAAAATTTATATATTATATATATTGAATATAACAAGGTATAGAAGTATGATATTTTGACAGGTGGCTGTTCTCTCTTTTTTATTTAATTTTTATTGTTTAAAAATAATAATTTAAATAAAACTATCTCCTTCATACACAGCAAAGTTCAGACCGACATATGGTTTTGTTTTTCATAAATATTTTATTATTGATATTTTCAAAACAAAAATTTGATTTTTTTATGTGTTGATTATATGATTTAAAATATATTACTTTTAAGAAAATAAAATAAATTTTTTGCATTCCAATTTTCATTATAAAAAATCTAAAATTTTGATTTTTTTTCTTTCAAAAACAAGATTTATCTTAATAAAACTTATCTATTAACTTATCAAACATATATTTCTTAAAAAATATTAAATATATATGTATCGAAATTTATTTTTAATTTTTAAAAAATATTTTTATTTATCTAAAAAATACATACCTTAATTTTAACATTTGAAAATCTAGAATTATCATTCATTTATTATTTTTATTTAAACTATTTTTTCATAAATAGATATAAATAAATTTTAAATGAATATACATAATCAATCCGTGCTTCGCGTGGGTATGTAAACTAATTTATATATATACTAGAAATCTTATCACAAGCGTATACGTGTGGAAACCACGAATTCAGAACACAGATGTGTGTTTAAAAATAACATACAATAAATAATGAAACGTATGGTTTAAGACTAATTAATCATAATAACACATGAAAAATATAGATATTAAAATTAAATAATAAATTAAATTATGAGTAAAACTAAATTTAAACACATAAATAATAAGATAAACAATACTAAATGCACTACAATTATTTATCATAGTTTTGTCATCAATTGTGAGTTAGTCACTATTAACAACATCATTAATATATACAACTGATGCAAATAATAGTTTGTGCATATTAAATAAAAATATATAAAATATATCAAAACGAAGTTTGGATTGAGTAATAAATTTAAGGTTATATTGATGCAAATGATGTGGGTTCAAATTCTACCATATGTATATTTTTATTAATTTTTTGTTAAAATGAAAATATTAAAATACTCTTAAATAATATAATCTATTTTAATTACAAAATGACATTTTTATAATTTTCATAACCGAATTGGTGATCTGATTGAAGGTAACACAAACTCAGAAAAACAAATAACATAAATAAGAAAGGTCCAAACTTCTGCTGACACGTATACACCACTCACAATGCTCGTTTTTCTTTTTTCGCATTTTATTAATTTTAGTTTTACTCCTCCTAATATGCCTAAATTTATATGCATTAATTTTTACCATAAATTTGTCATTGTATTTTTATAATGCTATTAATTAGTCTAAATCGTTAATATTGTTAACTCTTCGAGTAAAATATTATGTGGTTGTATATAATTTTGGTAAAAACATTACGTGATTGTATATAAATTGAATACACTAAGTTTTAGATGCTGATATGTAGCTTTTCATTTCTTTTATATTTATGTCGCCCTTTTTAACATTATACGATAATGGTCAAATTTAAATTTTGACCACTAAATTTTAATGAATCTTGAGATTTAATCCATATACTTTCATTGTTGACATAATTTAGAATATTTATTTTTATGATATCATTAATTAATCTAAATAGTTATATTACTAACTATTTCAATCAAAATGCTAACATTAAATTTTCTCAATAACAGTATTCCAACATGAAAAAAATATTTTTTCATGATGATTTTAAATAAATATTTTTAAGAAAAATCCTAATAGAAAATTTTTAATGGAGATAACAATTGGACCTGAACTTTTAAATTAAAAAAATAAAAATCTAAATTCTTTAAAATAAAAGTAGAAAATTAGATTAAAAATTGTACTCTATATTTTAACACAAACAAAAATCAATCTAACCAAAGCTTAAAGTCAGCTACCAAATGCAAGTCAGAAAGAACATCTTGGCCAGTAAATCTTCTTTTTTTTTTTTTTTCCTTTAATGGGTCCCCTTGGAATCTTAGAACCTTCGCATCAAACACTGCAAACTGCTGCTTAATCTCATGCATTGCTTTCTCGGCCCATATGCATACTTTGCTTTTAAAGCAACTCTTCTAAGGTAAACAAAACAATGGTTTTATTATAGGTCATCGATTAAACCTGCTAATGAAACTATGGAACAGAAATTTAAGAACTATTAGAAGTCACAATCACAAGGCAAACTCGATGATTCTGAAAAGATATACAACGCAAGTTGAAAAAACTTTCAAATCAATGTATTCCAACCAACATGCAATATGATAACATATCGTCACATCGCATATGGATCCATATAAAAAAACAACTAAACAAGATTTAGAAAAAAAGATGCCAACTTCATCAAACTTTTTGAACCCATTGTGTACTAAAACCGAAAAAAGATTAAAACAGGGTTCTAACTGATACAGGATATATAGTAAATAACACATTTTCACGGAAGGCAGCTACCAAATGTATGTCAGAAACCTAGCAATAGCACATCTTGGCCGGTAAATCTAATCCTTCTTTTTCTCCTTTAATGGTCCCCTTGGAATCTTACTTAGAACCTTTGCATCAAACACTGCATACTGCTTCTTAATCTCACGCATTGCTTTCTCAGCAAATGGGTCCACCTTGTCCTCGTATTTCTCGTATAGCACGGGTACTGTGTGAAGAAGTACGAAGACTATTGCAAAACCATTAAAACAAAATCAGGAAACCAACATGTATATAGGGGGAAAAAAGACCAAGCAAATGAAGGAAACTTCAATACCTATGTAAAACAGTGTTAAGAAGTTGCACCAACTTCCGACAATAGACAAGACCCATAAGCCGGCGATCACCTAAACAATCAGAATCCGGTTCCAATATGATTGTCAAATGCATGATAGCATAGCTAAAAAAAGTCTTCATATGAATAAAATGATCAGAACAAAGCAAACTAAGTAACTATTGTATCACTATCTTAATTGCAAATCAGATGAATAATCTGCAAGTGATCAAACAGAAAAGATAACCACTCGGTACAATTAAACCACATACAGATAGGAACTTCTTGAGATCTCTTCCTGATGCAATATCCCGTAGGACAGCAAAAGCCCGGTTGATCTCAAACCGAAGTGCCTGAGCAAACTCCATAACTGGGTCCTTAGGAATTTGAACTTCAGGAATGCGTGGTGGAGACCTAATCAAAAGTAACATTACTGTGAGTAAAAAGAAAACTGGATCCAAAGTTAAACCCAACAGCCGAGAGCAAACAACAAAATTCAACCACTTACTTGTTAATGAAGGTAGCAGCATTTGACCACAAGAAGAGTAGTGCAAGAGCAAGTATCAACAAATGACACACTAGTGTGAGAAGGTGGTATTCGAGCATTTCAAACAAAATCCATATCACAGTTGCAACACCGAGCGCTCCTGCCGATATCTTTTTGTTCCTCCAAAGGAAAATGTCAGCCGCTGTTACACATACATATGCATCATTAACAAATTACACTAAAAAGGTAAGAAGTACTGATGATAATAACTTAAAAATATCAAAATATTATCATAGGGGAAGGTTATTGATAATGAATACTACTATGTTCTCAAACTTTTAATATAATCCCAGAATTTCTTTCGCTGTTATAAATCAAAAGAGTAAACTTTACTAGAACCAATTGCATCAATTCAATGGAAGATCTAGAAATACCCTAATTTTTATTTCAATGCCAAAACAAACAATTAACAGATCAAACCAAAATTAAGCTCAAACAACATCAATTCATCTCCGGTATTATATTAGGGAAAAAAAAAAGAGTGAAGAACGACGCATTCCCAAATCCCAACAGCACTTGCATCAATAATGTTAATTCACCAACAATGGCATCGGTGATCTGTGTATTGCCCTTAACAGACACTGGTGCTCACTAAAAGGCTGATGCTTAAACGATTCTAACTTCAGAAACAAGGTTCATACTTTATATGCTTTTTTTTTCCCCTCTAAACAAAAGTGCGATGCCAAGCTCTAGCTCACGCTTTGGAGAGCGGGTAAGCGCTTCATGGCAGAGTCATAGCAGATCTTTTGTACCATCAATATATAGATGATATTTGCATCAATAAAACAATTTTCTTGAAAAAAAAATGAAGGGTTATTGTTACATACGTTTGCCTCCACCGAGAACGTGGTGAACAGGCTTTTCTCTTCCAAAAAGACGGAAGACCTTGGCCTTGATCGACGATTCCGATAGCTTGTCATCATCGGAATCCGATGACGACGAATCATGACCTTGAATCTTCTCTGCTATCCTTTCCATCAACGATTCCTCGTGCTTCTTCTGTTCGTGCTCAGCCATTTTTGAAAAAAGTGTTGAAGATCCGACGAAAAAAAAAAAAAAAACCCCGAAAAAACTCGAGAAATGAAAGATTTTTGTAGCGCTCTTTCTTAAGCTCGAGACCTTTTTTGCGGCTAAATAGAGAGCGTACACGTTCGATTTAATCTGGACCACTAAATGGAAGGTTTTGATCTGGACCGTTTATAGGTTTGGAACCCGAACGTGGAGGTTCGGAAGAAACCGGAGCTAAGTGGAGCAGGTGAAAAAATGATAATAAAATGAATGAGGAATTTAGTTTTAATATGTTTTTATAGGTTCGAGGATTAATGGCCCTTTAATGTTGACGGAGACCTTCGAGAATGACGCAGCCAAATTGTTATTATTACGACACGTGGAGTTTCGTCGGTCTTGTTGATTTGTGATGATAGGTAAGTAAGTCATATTAATATTGTGGGTTTGCATGGGCAGCTAAGAAAAATCCTTAATTGTTAAGCAAAATGGTGAGAACTTTTATTATTTTAATTCCTTTGAAATTTTTCAAAATTCTTTTGTATCAATATTTATATTTTTATAATTAAAATTTAAATATTTTTAAATTATTTATATATACTTAAATTAAAAATTAAAAAATTTATCCAAACTCGACTCAATTTAAATTTAAATTTTCAAATTGAAAATAAGTTGATGTGTGAACATATATGACATACATTATATTATATTTTTTTTAAATATTAATTGATTTTAATTTTTTATTTGAGATACGTTGAAAAATATTATTATATGTTTTTTTATAATTAAAATTTGATGTGATGTGCCTTCCACCGAAAATAAATAAAACGATATCTAAATGTTTCAACAAAATATTATTAATGAAATTGACTTGTACACGGCTACCTATAAAAATGCAGACTAGTACTAGTATCTAATATAAGCTTGTTGGTATGGGTTTGAAGTTTGAAGTTTTGTTTTTGGTTGGATTAGTATATAATAATTGTAGTAGCACATAAAAGAAAAAGAGAAGCATAGAGGATATGGGATCGGATCGGTTAATCAGAGTAAGAATTAATTGAAGTATTGGATTGGAGAAAGATATTAAATTGATTGATTTGGAAATTTACGTATGTAGACCAAGCACAAAATCGATTGAATCGAGTTTTTAATATATATATTTTTATTTTTATGAACTTTTTAATGTATTTAATCGAACCAAATGGGCTGGTGAATAGATGGTTTGATCAGTAAGACCACATATTTAATTTTGAAAACTTTGGTTTAGATGATTTATGAAATATAAGTAAAAGAAATGTTATTTTTATTTAATTTAGAATTAATTGTAACCTTTTTTATCATGTAAAAATAAAAATTTTATATTAAAAAAAATGAAAATAACTTAAAAAATTCTATATAATTTATTTTTTCAAAAAAAATTATATGAGATTTATCGATTATTTTTAAAAAATTATTTATGGAAAAATTTTTGAAACTTCATCAAATAATGTTCAAAAGCCATAAAAAAACCCATTTTGTAAAAAAAAAAAAAAAAAACCCCAAAATTAACATAAAAAAACGAAAAATCAAACTGATCATAAATGATTCAAAAAATTTTAAAAATTCAATCGAACCAAATTAAACTCGTCATTGTAAAGCAATGCCAATTGAAAATTTTTAATTTCACAAGTTCAAATACTACTACATATCTTTTTTTCAAAAAAAAAAAACTTTTAATATTTTTTAAATATTTTTTCAAGTTCATTTTACAATTTATTTTTAGGATTTGCGATAATCACTCCTAACAATGTCTCTCTAAAATTCGAACCCATTCTCCTAAAAGTGCATTAATACTACCTCTTAAAAAAATTGATAATTTCTTAAATATTACAAGTAAAATGATAAAGTACTCTTATTTCTATGTAACCTCAGTCCTACCTCTTAAAAAAAAAAAACCCCTCATGCATCCATAGATTAAAAATTGTCAAAAACGGAGGTGGGATAAGTTCTACGATGTTGGGCATGTGTTAGATAAGAAACAAAAGAAAAGAGAAATTTTGTAGCAAAAAGTATGAATTGGTTGGTTGGCACATATTCCACAAACAAAATTCAAGGTCACAACAGGTTCTTCTGCTGCTAAACATTTTAGATTCATCCACTGTATATGGAGTATGGACTTCCATAAATATTTAGCCATTTTAAATTAAAAAAATTGAAGGTAAAGCTATATCCCAGCAGTTTAGTTTGTACATAGAGAAACTTAGCCATATTATGATGTATGAAACATATATGCATCATTGTCCTTACAGGCTTACACCATCATCCAAATAGCTATATAAAAGGGGTTTTCCTTATGGGGCCAGATGAAGAACAAATATACTTTCTCCAAATGGAAGCTAACAAAAGCTTAAACAGGAGACAAAGATGTGATGATAAAAAAAAGCATCAAAACTTGTAAAACACCAACATCTAACTGTCAAAACTCTTTACGAGATTGCAATGTTTAAAGTTTGAATTTTTTTAAAAAAAAAATTGATTTAGGATTAGGAAATTATTAATCATCTTTGACATGATATTGATGACCCTACTTCCAGCTTCTATATGACAAGCCTTGATAAAAGGTGCACACAGTTCATGAGTACTGTACCCCAAGCAAGAAAGAAGTGACACATGGTGTCCATTTCCAGCTCCCAACTAATAGGATTAATATCATAATTCATAACTTGTAGTAAAAGGCATGCAGTAGGTTCAGCCCAAGGGCTACCATATCTGTGCTTTTCAACCCAAATGATGACCCTCTCATGGGGGGATGAAAATGAAAAAAAGTAATGTTATGAACTCATGATACTCCTATTTCTGGTGCCTGCTAACCAATCAAAATATGAATATGCAGAAAGAAGCCTTACATTCATACATACATACATACATATGGGGTTTTTGTAATTTGTGAAACTTAAGTTGAATTTGAAATGTAAAAGACTAACAGTACCGATATCAGTGAGTCCATCAATTTAACAAACATGAGACACAAGCACAAAAGGTCGCCCTAGTGGAACTGGCAGGTCATGTGCCTCCTTAGAACTAAAATGTTAGAAACCATTTGTACCAGTATTTTTTTGTTAACCATAGGTGTCCTCATCTGTTGTACAGTCTGAGACTAATCCTATTTAGGTTGGGGTAGTATTCAGGTAAAGCCCTCTTAATAGTGTGATAATTCTAAGATATGAACCTAGTCCAAATGCATGGGGAAGAAGCCCTCCCAGCCAGTGTGTAATAACTTTTCAAGCTTGCTAAACAACGTCAAGGTGGAAGAAACAGAAAGTAAAGCTGATGAATTTCTGCACACATATATACATTGCCATAATATGGTGTATAGATGGTAAGCCCTGATCTTGCATCACCCACATTTTCATTTTCACAATGATTGAGTGAAGAGAACCCAAAATTTGTAATTTGGGTATTCATTCGTCCACTTGTAGCATGCAGGCATGTCATTAGTCAATAATCATCAGCATCATGATGATCTCCTAGAAAAACAATTGTTTCCTATATCACTTTAGTCATTAGTTGCTATGTAGGCTGAACATAACTTCAAACATAGGCTAAGCATACATGAAACTAACCAGTAAGTAGCATTTCACCTGTCACTCAAATCATTCCATCCAAATTCTCTTTTTTTTTCTCCATAGCCGTAATAATAACCTTTATGATAATCAACAGAATAATCCCACTCTCAAGGTGCCAGTTAATTACCATTGTACGATCTACATATATATATTTATTACTTTCATAGACCTGAAAGAAAGTGCATTATAACAGATTGACCATATTTCCAAAGCTTTTTGGTGGCTAGTAGACCATATTATAATCCTTTTTTAAAGTTGTTTAATGCATGATAAAATTCCTTAGATTCCAAAAGTTCAATTCTTCACTCATAAACTTCTTTTTATTCAATTTATGGTTGTATAGTACAAAGAAAGAGAAGCTAAAGTATTGGATGGCCCTACAATACCAAACAAACTAAAATAGGTACAGCAAAAAGCCAAACTGGTAAAGGAAAAAGTCTAGTAGGGTAGCATTAAAATTTACCTCATTTGATGCTGTAAAGAAAAAAAGCAATGCAAAGAACATAAATAGCCCCTTCTTTAACTGGCTTCATAATAGCAGCTTGTACTTAGACACAGTTCCAGATAAAAATTAAAAGAAAAAACTTCAGCTAATATACATGTAAAGGATTGTGACACAAAAAAGTTGCTGGCAATAATGCAGACGATGGTGCAAGAATAGTTTTAGTTTTGTAAATGAAAAATGGAGAAAAACTTGCATTTTGGGCCATTCTTCTGGGCTATATAAAAGTCAGAATATTGGGCTGCGGCTTAGAAAATGACGTGGTTTGGGCCAAAGGAAAAAAAAAGATTCTGCAACTATAGGAGTGACGTAGGAGCATTCAATTCAATACAAGTGCTTAAAATTTGGATTTCAAGTGTTAAGTCAATTGATCAGAGAAAAATACAAGGAAGAGTTGGTGCAACTCAGAACGAAAGACCTATTTCACTTGTATGAATTTGAGGAATAGTTACTTACCTTTTAATAACACTTATCTCTTATATGTTTAGCACGCTAATCATCACCAAATTACATTAAGATCCACTTGGAGTTTCATAGTTAGACAATAAAAGTACTACAATCACATCTAAATACACGTAAAAGAAAGTTTACAATGACTTAATTGCTAACTCGTAAGACATTTGTTGGGGAGACCCACATCAAGTCTATTGACTATATAAGTTTTATTCATTTGCACAAACAACTCCAAAACACCACTTCACATAATGAAAATCTTGTCAAACCTTCTTAATCTTATATTCAGTTCTAAATTCATTAACATAGTTCAACACCCTCATGTGAACCGTCATTAACCTTTAACATCAAATCTTGTATCAACAATTAGTGTCGTTTATAAGAACAAAACAACGAAAGATACAAAAAGTCTCGTCAATATAAAAAATTATTACAAGTGTTTGGCCCCTATTCCTTGGGAGATCCCGTTTTCTGTAGGTGCCACATTTTTAGGAGGATGGTTCATAATAATATTCCCTTCATCAACAGCATAACAACAGTGGCAGTAGCAGTAACACCCTCTTGAAAAATCTCAAGTGCACCATCATCAAAAGTACCTACAACATTCACTTCTTCAGCACATTCATTAGCAAATTGGGAAGTTTGAGGAGGAAGATAGAAGCTGCTTGAGTTTGTCAATTCATTCTTAAAAGCTTCCCAGTCATGGCCAGAAGGACTATATATGTTGAAACCTGTAAGGACTCACATTAAAAAAGGGGATGAACATAATTCTTTTACAAATTGTTCCTCAAGATGACTCACATTTTTAGTAACTTCATCGGAATAATTTTAAACGATTCTCAAAACCGTTACGTGAACCATTATCAATTTTTAATACCAAATCTATTAACGTTAAACATGTTACTTTTTCTTTGGATCACAGAAGCAAAGCAATGGCACTAAAAAATGCCAAAGCTTTGATTCATTACCAACATAAAATAAATAGTTTGAAGAAACCATTGTTTTCCTAAAGTTTGGAGTGATTTATTAATGCAAATACAAATGAAAGTGGGGGGTGGGGTATGAAGCTATTGGCATTTGCCTCCAATAAACAAGACAAATAGTTAGGAAATTATGGGATTTTTAGTGGATAACATCCCTTTTCTAAACTAAAGTAAAAGGTGACTCTACTCCTTTAGAACCTATAATGCAACAAATTTAAAGCCTATATATGTACTCCATATAATGCTATACAATCAGATTTATAAACACTCCATTGAAATTTTTGAAATTTTAAATTCTGAGTTCCATTTATAAAAATAATGTGTGGTCAACTTAATTTAAATTAAAATCATGATTAATTTTTTATTATTATAACTTCAAAAATAATAATCAATAAAAATAAAAAGAGTTCTCATGTATTGCAAACCTAATAATCAACACCTTTAATTGTTATAACATTTTTCTAAGTAAGGTTTTAAAAATGATGTCTAGAATTTCATGTGATGGCCTGATGATTAAGAGTGTTCACCGTCTCATATATAACTTGAGTTCGAGTTGTGCTAGTCGTTGTTATAATTAAAAAAAAAATGTAATAATATTGTAACATTTGAAGATTTTATTAATTGGTGCTGACTAGTTCTGTCTTTAATTTACTTGAATTGTTGGAATGCGGCACTTTAGAAAAGTCCAAAAGGATTGCTTGCAGTCTAGGCCACTTCCCTTCTAAATTAGATTTAAATATTAAATACACATCTTGCCTTTTTAATCATAAAATCCTTCGACAGTTTAATTGTAGCACCTTTAACCTTAAATTATTGTTGGAACAGGGTTATGAAGTATTACCGGACATATTGAATAATTTATAAATAATTTTTAAATAAATAACAATCATATTGTAATATAATCATAAATTTATATAATTTTTTTAAAAAAAAAATTCAATATAACCCCTTTATAAATATTTAGTCTTCCCTGCAAATTTCAAATCGCAACCAAACCAATTTCAGTATTTCAACCAATGCATTTATGTACTCAAATATACTTAAATCATACTTGACATATTGACTTAACAACTTAATTAACGAAAACCCTATTATCATTTCTAATTGGCTCATAAAACTATTCAAACCATTTCAATTCAATACCAATGCCATAAATAAATTTCTACCATTTCACTAATTTAATCATCAAAACACACCAAATACCTTTCTTTACAACAAAATTATATAACATACCAAAATAACCATTATAATCTCTATGTACATGCCACTTTCACTTAAAGGAAGAAAACATCACCAAAATCTTTATGCTGGAGTCGGGATCATTCGGATGCTGGACCGGGACACTGGAATCCTATCAACCTGCGCACGGGAACAACCGTACGCTGAGTATGAAATACTCAGCGATATTACCATAATTCAAATTATAATACAATAACCAAGTAAATTAAATCATATAACTTTAAGATTTACCAAACTAGTTCATATATACAACTTTTCATGTTCTCAATATTTACAATTTAATTTAGCTTTTTATTAGTTAACATCATATACTTTCACATTGAGCCATTATTTATCTCATGAACATTTAGTTCATTCTTTCCCTTCATGAACATTTAGTTCATTCTTTCCCTTCACATTTTCATATTCAATTCACATTTTCAAATAATATTTCACAATCACATTTCTTTCCAATAGCTCAACTGATTCATTTCGTTCGATTTAACTTTTCATTTAATTACCCCTATTAACGGACTCAGACTTTGGCGGATACACGGATCCAACCATACACACCAAATTGGCACCCAGTGCCTCATCGGATAGTTCGAAGCAATATTTGACACCCAGTGTCTCATCGGCCAAGCCGAAGAATGTTGGTACCCAATACCTCATCGAAACTATCCGAAGAAATATAGTGACACCCAGTGTCTCATCGACTCGAGGTCGAAGTATCCCTGAAAACTTCCAATTCTATGGCATGCCAACTATATCCGACCAGCCCGACTAGTTAATAGGGTTTCCAATTCTCAATTCAATTTCAAAACACTTTCAATTCAATCACAATTCAATTTCAAATTCACTTTTCCATTTTCTAATCAAAATATAATTAAATACTAACACATATTCATCATTCAATTCAATTTTCTAAATTCAATTCAATAAAGTCACTTACCTCAATATTTACTTACCATAAAATAAATAAATTTAAGATTAATATTTAATAATAAATAACTTGAATTATAGTAATACAAACCCGGATTTGTTCGATTACTCTTCGACAACTTTTTCCTTTCCTTTCGGTGTCGATGCCTCGGGTTCTTTGCTAGCTACGAAAATTAAAATAATTATACTATTAATTACAGCACTAATTATAATAAATAATTGAATTTCTAATCAATTCCTACATTATTCCCAATTTAATCCTAACTAAGTTTACTTACTTTTCTAATTCAATTCACACTCTATTTCTATTCAAATTTCATCCAAACTCAAATTTAACTATTAAATTTTCAGCATATTTTCCTAATTTCGAATTTTCCTCAATTTAGTCCCAACAACATAAAACTTAGAGCTTACTTTACAATTTAATCCCTTTATCAATTCTAACTTGAATTTCATTCAATTAAATCCCTAATTCATCTTTTTGTCCAACATAAAGTATACTTGAAAACCTATAAACTTCTAAACTATCAACTTAATTTTACCAAAACCTTGTTTTAAGACTTCTAAAACATCAAAATTAAGAGAAAAGGACTTAATTAAGCTTACCAATTGAACTCCAAGCTTCAAAACCTTAATTTTCCCTTTCTTCTTTTCTTTCCCTTTTTCTTTTCCCCCGTTCGAATGCTTCTCTGTTTCTTCTTTCTATCTTTTGATCTTTATTTCTTTTACAATTTATTTACTTTATTTTATTTGTTAGCTTAACATATATTAATATATTTTTATTCTAAATATCTATTAAATATTTAATCATATATTCACATTTGTACACCATCAATACCATACAATTGTTATATACTTAATTTATTTATCAAATAAAAATTTCATAATATAATTATTTAATTAATAATTATCTTTTACTTAATTTTCAAGTAAATAAATAAATATAATACAAATGTATATATTCTCATTATTACAATTGTCACTACTTAATTTGTTTATTATACAAAAAATCTCACAATTTAATTATTTATCTCATAAATATTTTTTTAATTTAATTTAATAATAAATATATATTTACTAATTAAATAAAAATATTACAAATGTACATACTTAAATTAATACACTTGTATTTTATCTTTACCATACACTTGGCAAAATCATAATTTATTATCAACTAAAAATCTTATACTAATTATTTAATTATTAAATATATTTTAATTTAATAATAATAGATAATAAATAATAAATATCTTATGCTTAATTAATAAGCAAATTAAATCTATAAACTACAATTGTATACATATTTTAATTACACACGTATTATTTTATCACCATCCATTTGTCAAAATCATAACTTATTTATCATATAAAAATCTTATAATATAATTATTTAAAAATTAATTTAATATAATTTATAACTAAAATAATATATTTATAATTTATAACTTAACAAAAATCTTAGATTTTTGTTTTAATGTTTGCCGCCTCATATTCCAAATATGGCTTAATTGCCCATTTGATTCTTTATGATTTCTTTTAATCTATAATTCAACTTTTACACCTTATTCTATTTAGTCCTTTTTCTAATTATTATTAATTAGACTAAATTCACCTAATTAAAACCTAATTAAGCACACTACTAGACTCCTAAATATTTCTAATAATTTTTTTCGAACTCGATTTACTAAGACGGATGCCTTATAACTCACTTTTTCAGTGCCCGTGAATTTTGGGTCATTACATTAATTTTCCTTTTTTCTATCAAACAACATTAATTAATTTTTTTTATACTTTAATTTTTATTTTTTCAATTAGGTATATAAAGTATTAATTTCTTCTATATTTTTATTCATTTTGTAACTGACGTTAAAAATAACTATTAGACAATTTTAGCTAATGAAAAAGCGTCATTTGATATGTTTTGGCCAATAAAAAAACACCACTTAGGTTTATTTAAAATAAAAATTTAAATTTTAAAAATAAAAAATTATAATATTAAATGTTTAAATATTAAAAAATATTTTTGACTTTAACCGGCCATTGACCGATATTGACTATCCACATGGCGCTATTATGACATGCCACACATCATTTTTTTGTATTATATATTTTATTGATTAAAAATGTAAATAAATCATATATAATATATAAAAAATTTTGAAAAAAAGATTAAAAATAAAAATTCTAAATTCTAAAACATATAATTATAAATTTTAAAAAGTCAAAATAATATATAAAAATTAAAAAAATATTTAAATTTCAAATAATTGTAAAAAAAATTGAAATTTAAAAACCTTTTTAGAGTTCTATAATTATATGTTTTAGATTTTTTTATAATTTTATAAAAAAATCTTTTAAACTTTTTAATTTTTATACGTTTTTTAAATAATAATATTAATTTCTTTTTAATTATCGTATTTTTAAAAATTTTAGTTTTATAGATTTTTATAGTTTATATGTTTTTTTTTCTGTTTTTTTTTTCATTTTTTGTACTTTTTAATGTGTATATTCATTTAACAAAAATAATATCTTTTACATAAAAACATCACATGATGCTTTGTGATTAGCTGTATTTTTTTAAATATCTGTAAAAAAACAAACTAAGACATACTTTAAATGTCAAATTAAGACAAAATAATTTAAATATCAAAATAGAAAAATAAATAAATAAACTTTAAGAGTAAAATTATAAATTAAGCTTACATTTAACCGGTTACTAATTAAAAAATCAATAAATAATAATAATTAGCTAGGAGGAGGCAGATGGCAGTTCGTTGCATTTAAGATTAAAGGGGGTGTTGCCCAGTCACTTTAATGGGACCCTTTCTTCTCCAAGTAACTCATTGATGCATGGGGTTGTCAACACATCAGACGGTTGCTATCAAATCATCTGTCTTTGTCTTTCATATTCTCTCATACAGTCAAAACTCTCTTAATGCATGTCACTTGTATATTACAGCTCAAACGTCTCCAGATATTAGTTTATGCATCATCCATCGTTGAACCAGTCTTTATCGGTTCATGTAAGCAAACATGGCTGTATTTTGTTAATAAGAAAATAAAGGGTCTGTGGAGGTCAATGCTTCTAAGCGAAAGAGTTAGAATAAACGGAAGTGGAGTATGGGAAGGTCCCCTACATGCATGTTAGTCACCCACGTGAATTTTTTTTACTACTCGAGTAAAATGACAGTTAGGGTTTTTTGCTTCTGCTGCTTGCAGGGGTTTGGACCCCTCGGATTCAGTCCATTATTCAATCGATTACAGTACTTGCATGTCCCATATATATCTTTTTAAACAACATGTTTAAATTTGTATTATCATATTCATTTTCTTCTTCTAACATCTGGTGATCGCATTAGCTTTCGACAACTCCATACTTAATTCAAAATAATTAAAATTTACGATATTTATACTTGACGTCGAAAATAGGTACTTCTTTATTGAGGATTCTAGGTGATAAGCTCAGTGGAGGCAATAGTCGGTGATAGCTTCGAGAATCAAAATCACCTTTCCTTTTTAGGGTTCTCTCTCTCTCAAATTTAGGATAAATTAACATTTACTCCTTAATTTAGTAACTTTTTTCAATTTGGTTCTTAAATTTTTTAGGTCACATTAGTCTTGAAACTTAGCAACTTTTTAAAATTTGATCTCTAAACATGGATTGTGGTAATGTGACACATCTCAAAGCGTCATGTTATCATATCTTAACGGAATCCAAGTTTATTTACAAAAATAAGAAAAATTACCAAGTTCTAAAACTAACAAAAAAAACTTTTCAAAGATTAATATGAAAAGAGTTACCAAATTTAAGTACTAAATATTACTTTATCCCTTTTTAATTTTCCCCTTAAAACTGTGCCTCGATGCTCCTTGGTCTTTCACTTTTTCTCCCCTTTCAACTACTCACTTTTTTTTTTTTTTTTGAGTAAAATTTCATGAAACAAGATCAATAATTATGGTGTATAGTAATTAGCCTGCTAAATTAGAACCCAATGAGCTACTTTGTCGGTGCCCTAATTAACATAGGATCAGAGGGTACCAAATAGAGATAATATGCAATTATAACATTAAATATGCTTTATCAACAAAAAGAAGTCCACAAAAACTAATAAAAGTGATTTCTCATTAAAGATGCGTTCATATATTTTCGAGGTATAATAACATCATAAACCACATGATTACCATAATGATTCCAGGTTTGAAAATTATGATGGTAACAAATGAATATTAATACTGACGTGAACTTACCTTCCTCAACTAATTGCCTGCAAAAATACAGTAAAAACATCAAGGTGGAAAATAATAATTACTCACTTACACTGTATTAATACTCGTACGAACAGTGTGTGTATACAATCGTACACACACACACTTCCCTTACCTTTTTTGTCTTTTAACTCTGCCTTCTGTTTCTGTCTAAATTTCAGACTGCTCTGCTTTCTCACATGACTGACCTGTTGGTTGCTGCAACCACGTATACAATACATTACAAAATAAAGGCAATGCTCGCCCTCTTTTATTTTCTCTCTCTTTCTCAAGCTTTAACACCATTTTCAGTACTTCCCCATTAACACTATAGCTTCCTGTTTACTTTTCTCTCACTCCAGAGACAACCCCTTTTTTTTTTTTTTCTTTCTTTCTTTTGTTATCAAAGATTCAAACTTTGTGTGTTTTTTCTCTATTCTGGCTCTCCCAACAATGGAAGCTTTTAGCTTGCTTAAGTATTGGAGAGGGGGTGGTGGTGGTAGTAATGGTTGTGTTAGTGCACGTTCTGCAGCCACAGCCGGCGGCACGACTACGATTGTGACGGCGGTGAGTACTCGTCAGGTGGTGGATACGGATGATGATGGTGACGATGATGGGCCTTTCTTTGACTTGGAGTTTGCGGTTCCTGACGAGGACGAAACAGAGGGGAATGAAGAGAAAAAGGAAGAAGATGAAGATGGTAATATTGAAGGTGATGAAAGTGAGGAACAAAGTGATGGTGACGATGCAAAATCTGATGATGGAAGCTCTGATGGTGATGATAGAGAGTTCAATTTTACACTCTCCTCTGGTTCAAGCAGCGACCCTTGTGATCCAAACTTAACTCTATCTCCTTCCGATGATTTGTTCTTTAAAGGAAGGCTGGTACCCATTGAAGCAAACTCTTGTTTGGAAGCAAAGCCTACTCAATTTCCAGTTTCTTTGTTGAAATCGGCCACCAAGTTTCGAGTTTTCTTGTTAAGGTTCAAGAAATCGAAGCTCAACTCAACTGAAAAAACAGAGTCGGGTTCAGCTAATGGACCTGTTTCAGTCCCCACGACTACAAAAAAACAAGAAACAACCCAAGAAGAAAACAACAACAAGAACAAGCTTTTCACAGTGAAATTTAAGGTTGAAGAGGTTCCTATAATGTCTTTGTTCTCCAGAGACAACAGCAAGTCGCAGAAACAGCAGAGTTCTGAAGACTCTGTTTCCGATGAAAAGAAATTCACCAAAGACGTCATGCAAAAGTACTTGAAGAAAGTTAAGCCGCTTTACGTTCGGGTTTCACGAAGGTACGGCGAGAAGTTGAAGTTTTCAGGGCAGTTGAGCTTGGGTTCTTTGAAACCTGCTGCAACGCCACCGTCCACGGCTGCTCAGAAACCGGCTTCCGGTAAGGCGACGACGGTGGAGAAGGGACAGGTGGAGGCAGAGGGTGGGAAGAACCTCAAGCAGGTGAACATTCCGGCTGGACTTAGGGTGGTTTGCAAGCATTTGGGAAAGAGTAGATCGGCTTCCTCCGCCGTGGCGGCTTCCCCTCCGGGGCCAACTTTGTCTAAGAGGAGAGATGATTCTCTATTGCAACAGCAAGATGGAATCCAAAGCGCCATCCTACATTGCAAGAGATCCTTCAATGGCTGTCAAGGTATATAATTTCATTTAAAACCTCATCGATGTTAGTTCTATTTGATAATGAATTTTAATATATATATATTTTTTCATTTTTTCAGCCATAGATTCTTCAGAGTCTTCTGTTTTGCCAAGGTCTGTAAGTGACCCATCCCATGAAAAATCAATTAATTTGTCAAGAAACTCATCACCAGATGAAGCCAAAGCATGAACACTGGGAAGAGAGAAAAAAGCGGGAAAAATTTGTCCTCCATCAATGAATGGATCGATTCTCTCTGTAAATATTTGTTTTTTCTTTTTTTATCCTTTTCCTAATTAGCCATAGGCATAAGCTAGTCATCGTTGTTCTCTAGTCTATTATCCCCTACTGTATGTAAAGCTCCTCTTTCTGTGAAAGTGAAAGTAAGAATCAGATCTTTGTATGATATCAAGGCTCCATCATTATCACCAAAATTTTCCATGTTTCTTTTTTTATCTCCTTGAAGTTGAACAATTTGGAACTCAGTTTTTGATAATGTGGGTACCATTTTTATTTGCATTTGCCAATTATGGGACCCAAAGTCAGGTCTAAATGGTGTCTTTAGTGGTCAGAGAAGTGGGAAAGTGGAGACTAAAACAGTGAAAAAAGAGATTTGCTTTGCTTTTCTCACAGGAAGGAACAATGGCAAAGATCCCATCATATTATATCCATCTTTTTTAGTCATGGAGGAGACTCTCTAATGAACAATATTATATGTTCTTTGGCTTTTGGTCTAACCAGGTATTGGAACTCGAGAAGTCATGGAGGGTGAGGATGCCGATGCATCCTTTAAAATTTTCTACGTTGTTGTGAAGTAGCCAATGAGATTCATTTTGTTTCCTTGCGGCAGGGCTTGGGGCCTACAAAAGCGCTGCTAGATTGCTATGTGCTAAGTGCGGAGCCCCTTAGTGCCCCTGCCATTGCCACTCAGCTAAGTGCTATGATTTTTAATGGTATACCCCTTTTGTCGTTTTGGCCAGTAATCAGAATCTTTAACTACAGGATTTTGAAAAAAGATGAAAGCTTTTGTGTGTTTATGTATAATTTATACTTTTTCCTGCTCAAAGCTGTTATTATTTTATATACGAATTTGTGATTCATTGGTAAGAACCGCATAATAGAAAACGAAGCTAAACATAACCCAAGGATGTGGTTTCCACAATCTTTTGGGTTTTAGTGTCTGAAACTTTTGCATACCGGAACTTGGTAACGTAACAGTAAGCTACATTCATCTATAGAAAGTAACAATCAAAAACCTAAATATGAACACTATAATAATAATAATAAGCAATACTTTGACTGGTATTAACAGTTAAATGTGCCTTTCTAATCAAAGTAAAGCTTGCGTCTTTGAAATTGAGTCTTGGAAGCACGCTGTTGCGTTGTTTTATATTTAAATTTTTGATTGAGTTGACTTCAATTAAATTGAGCACCAAATCGTTTAAGAATATTAACAAAATCTTCTTTTGTATTTAAAATTTGAGAATATTTTAATATTTTTATTTATGAAAAATAATAAAAAAATATGTATATAATAATATTTGAATTCACATCAACTCCATTAGTAATGCCTTAAATTTACCACTTAATCAAAATTCTATTTTGATTTTTTATACATTTAAATTTTATTATGCACACTTCATCAGCAACTTAAATTGATGTATTTATTTAGTATTCTTAACCTGATGTATTTATGTGTTTAAATTTCGTTCTAGTCACGATTTAATCTGATTTTTTTCATTTTAATATTGTAAATATTTTATGTATTCTTAAGTTGATGTTACTCGTCAATTGCATTCCAACTCACTTATGAAATTATCAAAAGTTCATTCATTTTACAAATAAATAAATACAAATCTTAAGGTATATATATTTGTTTATATTTTGAACACATGTCTTCGCTATCTCAAAACTTACCATTTCAACTAAAATCATATTTATTTTTTAATTAAATTATTTTTTTACCCACCAATGTGCATTAATAAACCATTGAATATTTTTTTTTGAGAGAATTAATCCATTAAATATAAATCTATAAAATTTATTAATTTCATACTTTTAATATTAAAACATTCCTTTAACTGAAAATTTATTGTTTGTCCCAAATAGCATATATAGCCAGAAAAGAAGACTTTATTCAAACTGTTACTTGGTTAATATAAAAAAAATCCAGAAAATTCATGTGTAAATAATTGAATAAAAATAATCTTAGATCTTGAAAAAAAATTATGATTAAATATTTGATGTAAAAAATTATGAGCATTGATTCTAGACATGACATTAAATTATTATTAATGTCCTGCAATGTTGTCTCTTTGTAGTAAACTTATTTTCCTTGACTTTTAATATAATACAGTGGATTCCCCCCTCAAAATATATATTTAATGAGCTTACATTTTTAAAAATTATTAAAAAAGAATAGTAGGGAACAGATTTTAGGTTATAATGTGACCGCAAGAGGGGACAGATACTCTAAAAAAACATGCCGGCTGTGATTCATGAACGAATAGGCAATTCATCTTTGGTTTTTGGAATTCATGAACAGATCTTAGAAACACAAATTTCACCCATCATTAAGTCAACTTGTTGTCAATCTCTGAATTCTCTAAGCTATTTGATTTTTACTTAATAGATATAAATTCAAATATAATGTGAGTTGCAGCTTGGGTAGGAACAAGAATATAGAGATAGACACAGAAAAGGGTTTGAATTTTTTTCTTCATATGTCCAGCTTTTTTCAATGAGTTATTCATTGTTATTTAAATCATCAATGATTAAGTTTTAGGGTTTGTAAAATTTTTAAAAAGTTTAGGAATTTAATAAGAAAATTTTTAATAAAACGATGGTCTAATTAAAATTTTTAAAAATTGGAGAATGCTTAATTAACATTTTCTAAAAACCTTAAGGGGGATATGAATTTTAAAAAAAAAAAATAAAAATTGGAAGCCTAATTAAAACATTTTAAAATTTAAAGAAAAAAATAAAAAAAAAATTCCAAAACTGGGGGTGGGGAGAGGCAAGGCCCCCATAAGGATCCACCTCTCAAATTCATGCATATAAAGAGTACAATGCAATCAATTTTCCACAAGTCTATATAAAGGGCATTTGTTACAATCAATTTTCATAATGGTTAAGATATTTTCCATAAACACCCATAATTATTTTATCAGAGAATTTTACTTGATCCGACTCTTACTTGATTTACTTCCAGCACATTTTAACTTCACAATTGAGTCATAATCACTCACCATGATCCATAAAAAAAATGTTGATTAAGTTTGAATAAAAAATATATATCAATCCAAATAATACAAGTTTTATCTAATTTCTAGTTATACCTCAAGTTGCAATTAACACAAAAATATTCATAAGACCTCAATTAATTAATTATAATTTATAAAAATATATTTAAAAACTAGTTTATTGAATTGTGTAAAAAACTAATTTATAAGATATAGTTTAAAAAATAGATCTCAAAGTCGAAACATTTGAGGAATTAAAAATAAAAAATGAGATAAATTTAATAAAACAGAGGAGTGTTATATGTATAAATAATTTTTCCCCTTCCTCACAACTTCAATTAAAACCATGTATTTGTTTTTTTGGTAAACTGAAAGAAGTAAAAGCAAAATATTGTTTATGGACAAGGATGGATGCAGGTCATTAAGGAAGATTGAGCCCAAATTATACCTTTTCCTTGGCCTCATTTCATTTCTTTGTAAGACTAGTCTAAGTGTTGCAATGAATGATTTCCCCTAAAGTTTGATATTCTTTTTTGTTTTCTTACACTAAACTTGCTGGATATTTAGCATCACCGGATTCATGCATACGTGGAATAGGACCAATAACCTTGTAGCTCCTATTATGACAGAAGGAGTAAGAATTAAACTACAAAAACTGGGAAATTTTTCTTACACTACTTCTAACTCTTTACATGTAGTTTCATATTAAAAACAACAAACTAATTAATCCAAGTGCTCTCTGCATACCTAACCACAACTTCAACATATGAACTTTAGAAATCGAGTTCTGGCTTGCACTTCTCTCCATGAAAGCCATTGCTGGGGAATCTAACAGTCATGGAACAACTGAATTTCACCACAACGTGCTTTTTAACGAGGTTCATAATATTAACCCGGCCTGAAATTCTGGTATGACTGCTTACATTCAATCCCTTAGCAACCATTAAATCAGTGAAAAAGCCGGGAACATCCACGAATTTCACAGGATCTATTTCCACCGTCACATTCCTCCGCAGCGTACGCCTGGGCTTAATCTTCTCTTGGAAATGGACGCCTTCGCCCACCACCCTGTTACCGTAGTAAATCGTCGTCGAGCCGTTATCGAATTTGAAGGTTGCCGCGTTGGGGTTCTTCACCGAAACATCAACTAAAAGTGTCAAGTTCTCATTAGTCTTTAAACTTCCGTTCGTTGAAATATCCAGGCTCTGTATCGTTAGAGAATTCAACCTGATCAATGGGTCCCCGATTCGAAACACGGTGAAAGACAGGACTAAAACTACGACGGCTAGGATTAAAAAAAGAGCGGCGATGCAGCCACAGCACTGGATATATCTCCTCTTTCTCAGCTGCATTTCCATAGACAAAGCTTCATCGTCGTCGCTGCTGCTGCTGCTGCGAACTCCTCCTAAGGTGGCGGATGCAAAGGGCTTGACCTGCTCTCGCTCAGCCATTGCCTAGGATTTAGAATTTGTGACTTCGATGCTTGGCAATGACAATTAGCATGTATATAAATACTTGGGAAATGGGGTTAGATTCTTATACATGGTCTACAGCATTTGTGAGGAAAATAAGCATGATTGAGATTGCTGAAACGCGTCAGCAAGCTTCTAACGTCTCGAGTTTAGACTACTGTAGTGTTCAAGAAATTCTACCCTGAATAACGCATCAAATACGATGACCTTTGTTTTTCTTCTTCCTTCAAACAATATATGGAATAAAATCAGTCAATTTAAGAAGTTCCTTTGAGTAAAAAATTAGGAAATTTCCTCCTCCTCCTCCTTCTTCTTCTTCATTTTTTTAAAAATATCTCTTTTTATTTCATATTAGTTGTTTTGTCTTCCAAGACTAACCATATGCATGACATGCGTCAAAAGAATATAATCCATTGAATTTTGTGTCCAACGGTTTTGGGGTAATAGTAAAGGAGCGATACTTAATAGGGATATTTATAAAATTTATCATTTTAGATGTGAATGAAATACCATAGCAACCTTCTTTATTAATAAATTGATAAATTAGTTTCTATACATTAAATTAGTGAGTAAAACAGTCATTTCGATAAAATTTAGTGTTTATACATAACGTATAATAATAAATTCAGCCTTCAACCTTTACACATTTATTCAATTTGACTCGTATTTTTTTATTGGATGTAGATTATAATTTTTTTGTAACTAAAATGGCTAAAGGGTCAAAAAAGCCTTAGTAATAAATTTTTAAAAAAAATATCAATTAAACCCTTTTAAATTTATTAAAATATCATAATAATTATAACAAAAATTATAACAAACAGTCATAAAAAATTTAAAATTATAATCTTTTATTAAAAAATAACAATACTGATACAACAAAAAAATAGAATCAATTTTTTATTTGACCTTCTTTACAGAATAAACTCTAAAATAGTGTTGGCTAAAATATTGGTTAGACAAGAAAAAGAAAACAACGACCCCAAACGACCCCAAATCACAATCTAAAAACTATGGTGCGACCTTTCAAATGTTAAGGAAAAGGAATTGGTGGGTCTAAACACACTGCCTAGCTTAACATTATAGAAGAAGCTAAGTCTATGGAATTTTCTTTATATCCCAACTCATGGGGCACCAAGGAATTATGTATTCTTAGCTTGAAAAAGGGGCAACAACGACCCCAAATGGGCCGTTGCTAAGTTCGAGGAAGTTTCGTGTGTATACCTAGTCTAAAGAGACCATGAAGCAAAATATAAAGCCCTTTGACAGAAACTTCTTATATTACAACAGGTAAACTATTAAAATAATCATTTTTATTTACCTCAAGTTACGTTTTAGTTATTTATATTTGAAATGTTATGTTTTAGTCACTTACATTAACGTGTTGTAATATTTTAGGCACTAAGAGCCGTTAATTTCTGTTAATGATGAGATTTTTTTGTTTGACTTTTCGGGAAAACAAAATACAAAAAAATGGGTATTTTAGGTTATGGTGGATCAGCGAATTATTGGGCCGAGCTGGATTTGAACCAGCATAGACATATTGCTAACGAATTTATAGTCCGTCCCCATTAACCGCTCGGGCATCGACCCAGGAAGAATCAATTCTAGGTTTATTGATAATCCATGATCAACTTCCTTTCGTAGTACCCTACCCCCAGGAGAAGTTGAATCCCCACTGCCTCCTTGAAAGAGAAGTGTCCTGAAACGCTAGACGATGGGGACATACTTGCCTGATCGCGACCATACTATGCTCATAGTATGAGCAGTTTTTTGAAATTGTCAATATAATGGAATGACTAAAGCCGAAAGTTTTTTTTCCATTTTTTATGATTTTCCATTTTTGATTCACGATTTATACTCAGTAAATCATTCATTTTAATCGCCGCTCTATTCGATATAGAAATAAATTAGATAAATTCAATCTATTATATAAATATTTATTAGAAATGAATAGATATTATAAAAAGAAACTAGATTTTATTAATAATACAAAGTATAAGATCAGTGGTTGGTTTAACATAAACATAAAAAAGGGAGTTAACCTTCATTTCAAACAAAAATTACGTTAAATCACCATTTAAAACAAAAAAATTTAGGTTAAATTATACAATTGGTCCCCATATTTTTTTTCGTTTTAAGCAATTTAAATTTTTTCTTTTATGTTCTTTTAACTTTCCTTTTCTTTTTTCTTTATTTTTCATTTTCTTCTGCTTCTTCCTCTGTTTTCCTTCCTTCTCCATCTCTTTTATAGTTTTTCTATGTTTTCCATTTGTTAAAACTAAAGGGGAAGAAGAAAAGGAAAAGAAAAAGAAAAAAAAATTAAATTGTTCAAAAAAAATAAAAGTGTAGGGACTAGTTTTAACAAATGGAAAACATAAAAAAAAAAAAAAAAACTAAGTTAAAAGAGATGGAGAATGAAGGAAAACAAAGGGAAAAAAGAAGAGAATGGAAAAAAAGAAAGAAAAAAAAGTTAAAAGAACATAAAAGAAAAAAAATAAATTGCTCAAAACGAAAAAAATATGGGATCAATTGTATGATTTAACCTAAAATTTTTGTTTAAAATGATGATTTAACGTGCCACATCGCAATTAACAGTTTAGTGACTAAAATGTTACGACACATTAACGTAAGTGACTAAAACGTAACTTTTCAAACATAAATGACTAAAATGTAACCTGAGGTAAACAAAAGTGACTATTTTGATAGTTTACCCAATACAACTTCTATCTCAAAGTTTAAATCTTATTTTATTCGTTTTATCCAAACAATAATATGGATGATAAATACAGATAATAAGATTTGAACTTGTGTCATTTAGGTGTGTGACGAGATCTCTAAATATTTTTTCAAATATGGAGATTATTTCTTATCAAGATTTGTACGTGCCTCTTCAAATATCTATCATGTAAAAAATTTATAGGTAAACTACACTCAATGTCTATATTTTAATCACTTCAAAAAGTTATAAATAGTCAATTAAAACATTAACTTACTAATATTTTAAAAACATAAGTGTATACTGAAATTTTAAACCCAACTTTTCTCTCTAAATCCACACTTCTCTCCCTAAGTCCAAAAAGGCCAAAAATCAACTATATCTACAAGGTGAACAATGTAGGTAACACAAGAAGCCGCTATCAAGGATTAAAGATAGTTTGAGCAACTGAAGTTGCACGGCAAATAAATTGGCCACTATTGCACGCCAACAAGGCTAGTTGAACTCACACAATAAGCACATACTACAATAGAAATTGACCTTATCTTTGTTATTTCGTCTGTTTTAGCTTTTTCTCGCAAATTGAAAGGGTTTAGTATAAATTAATTGCAACTTCATAAATATAAAAGTAAAGATCTTACTTTTTCTTGACTTTTCTTTTTTTAAAGAAGCATTTAGATCATTTAAACAAAAATAAATTATATTCTCATCGAGAGAATATGGGCTACACAATTGGCCGATTGATGAGCAAAACGAAAAAAAAAAAAAAAAACAAACTAATCACACAACATTCGAGTTTCCTCAATAATTTGATTATAAATGGATAAATTTAAATGTAACACCCCAAACCCGGCCCAAACACCATGACCGGATCTGGTATGTCACTAAGAAAATTTTGGAAGAACATGTCGAATTTTTAGAAAAATACTTTTCTAAAGTTTATCTTCTTATTCGAGAGAAATTTAATAGTTGATAGTTTAAATAAAATATGCCTTTATAAATTAAAACCCAAATTTAAATAGATACATTAGTTCAATAAGAATTTAAATAACTAAAAGTAATTAAAGCCCAAAATAAAACAAAACATAAACTAGTGGCCCATAGCCTTATTACAACGAGATTTAAAATCCATTAATTAAAAATATAAAGTATTAACTTGAGACTTTTCTTTGGATCCAGTTGGTCTTTTGCATGGCCACCTTGCGTTCCTCTCGGCCCGGTCCGAAGCACTAGGTATCACCCGAAGGTTAATTAATAGGGTGAGTCGCGAGACTCGATGTGTAACCCTCATGCACCACTAGATTTTGGCCTTAGGCCCATAAAACAGATTAATAATTCCATTTATTAAAAAAAAAAGAAATAACAAATAATATGCAAGGCCCAACCCGTTTGCCTAGGTTTCTATCCGCTACCCGCCCCCGTATCAGCCATTCACGCCATTGGGGATTTCTACAATCGACCCACACCGCTACACGTCAAGATGGCAGTCATGCTGCTCATCAACATATGATGGCCGAAGCCTTTATAACAGATCACGGCATTAGCCGCTACAACATATAACAGATCACGGTATAAACCGCTACACATAAAACGTATAACTTCCTCCTTTCATCAACCCAACCCATGTAGTCATAAAATCAATATGCTTTTATCATATAAAGTCAAACATTTACTGACCTGGTGATTTGCTTCACCCTTTTCGGGTTTCCAACATTAAACCGAGATATCGGTATTTATCACAACATATAAACTTATGAGCATACATTAATAATCGATCTAGATGGTGGGGAAGTATTACACACACGATATCGCGAAATCCAATATTCTTAGTCGATGTCCTTGCTATCCGGATCTATTATCCTCAATGTAAAGCCTTGCTCAAAAGCCTGGAAAATCACACGAAAGATTTAGCCCTTCAATATTCGGCCAAGGTTAATAAAATCTCAATTTACACGTTAACTACTAATAGATCTCTTACCTAATTTTGTCGAATCCCGAAAGTCCTTAAGAAAACATCACCTTCCTACATTCGGCTTTTCCACAAATCGGCACTACAGATCTAAGAAAGGATTCGGCTTCAAACAAGAGAGTAAAATCGACAGGGCCTTAGAAAACTGATTCGGATTAGAAATTTGATAAAGGAGAATTGAAGAAATTGCAAAGGAGCAAAATCCCGAAACTTACTAGATTAAAGAGGAGTATTCAACTATGGTGCACCTTCGGGAAAATTAGCCTTGAAGATTCGGTTATAGGAGAAGGAAAATATGAACAAAAGAGAATTCGGCTTTTAGAGAAAATACTGAGGAGAGGAGAAAATATCTAGGGAGTTTCGGTTTTGAAAAGAAATTAAAACAAATGGAAGAAGAGAATTTCGGCTAGGTGAGGAAGAAGAGAGAAAAAATTGAAAGAAAGGATGATCACTTGGCTTATATAGATTTCGGTAATACAATCCCCCACCCAAAGTTGGATTTTCGGCCAACTCTGCTGTCATCTGATAGCTTTTATCCCACTTATTATCTTAATCCCTTAGCTCCTCAAAAAATAGCCCTAATCTTTCTCTTCATTATCTTTCTATTATCAGCACTTTATCACTAAAATAAAAGGATTAAATCCCCTAAATTTTAGCAAGTGTGCCGTCCACCTAACTTTCCTGGGCTGCCGAATTTTGACCCAATCTTTTGGGCTCCAAGCGGCCAAATTTGGACCCTTCCAAAGTGCTTGTGATGCCACTTTAAGCTCCCCCTCTATTGTGCCCCTAGCTACTGGGCCACAAGCCCAATATATCAATTAAATTACCCAAAACACTATTTTTAAACCCTAAGGTGACTAATCTAAATATTTTAATCAAGGCCTCAGTTCAACCTCAAATTCTTAAATTACAAATTAATCAAGTACCACATATAAATGCACAGGCCTATATTTAGGATATTACAGTTCTACCCCCCTTAAAATAAATTTCGTCCTCGAAATTTACCTGATCAAAAGAGATGGGGATACTGCTGTCGCATAACATCCTCTGGCTCCCACGTCGCTTCTTTTGCGCCGTGATTTCGCCATAGAACTTTGACCAAAGGAACGGACTTTCTTCTCAACACCTTTATATCTCGATCCAAAATTTGTACTGGTTCCTCCTCAAAAGATAAATCTGGCCTTACTTCAATTTCTTCCACTGGCACTATGTGCAATGGATCAGATCGATAACGTCTCAGCATCGAGACATGGAACACGTCATGTATCTGCTCCAACTCTGAAGGCAACTCCAAACGATAAGCCACTGGCCCCACACGTTCTAACACCCTATAAGGCCCAATAAACCGATGACTTAGCTTACCCTTTCGTCCAAACCTCATTACTTTCTTCCACGGCGATACCTTCAAGAAGACTTGGTCTCCTACTGCAAATTCCACCTCCTTCCTCTTTAGATCCTCATAAGATTTCTGCCGATCAGACGCTTCCTTCAATCGAGCCCGTATTAACTTAACTTTTTCCTCCGTTTCCGAAACTAGTTTAGGACCCAATACCTGACGTTCACCCAACTCCGTCCAACAAGTTGGAGTACGACATCTCCTTTCATATAAGGCTTCATACGGCACCATTTGAATACTAGCTTGATAGCTATTATTGTACGCGAATTCAGCCAAGGGTAAATACTCCTCCCAACTACCCCTAAAATCGATGATGCAACCCCTTAGCATATCCTCCAAGATCTGAATTACCTCTCTCGATCGACCATCGATCAGGGTGAAAAGCGATCTTCAAGTCTCACCTTGTTCCCATTGCCTGATGAAGAGCCTTCCAAAATCGTGGCGTGAACCTAGGGTCCTTATCCGATATGATCGACACCGGTACACCATGTAATCTTACAACCTCCGCCACGTACAACTTAGCCAACTTTTGTAGAGAGTAGTCGACCCGAATCAGTATGAAGTGAGCAGACTTCGTCAGCCGATCCACAATTACCCAAATTGAATCTTTCTTGGTGGGTGTAAGGGGTAACCCACTAACAAAATCCATTGTGATTCTCTCCCATTTCCATTGGGAATCTTTATCGGTACGCAACAATCCCGAAGGCAACTGGTGTTCAGCTTTGACTTGCTGACACGTCAAACACTTCCCCACATATTCCGTAACTTCTTGCTTCAAACCCGACCACTAGAACTGGTCTCACCAATCCCGATACATCTTCACTCCTCCAGGATGCATAGCATAGGGGCTACTATGCGATTCCCGAAGAATCATCTGCCTTAGCTCCTCATCTTTTGGCATACAAAACTTCCCACGGAAACACAAAACTCTATCATTGTTCAGACTATAGTCCTCTACTTCACCCTCTTGTACTTGTCGAATTCGAGTACTTAAGACATCATCCAAAAGTTGTTTCTCCTTGATTAGACTTGTCCACATAGGTCTTACTTGTAGCTCAGCCACCAAACTACCATCCTCATACAAACTAAGATGAGCGAACATCACCCTTAGGTCTGCTATCACCTTCCTACTCAACGCATCTGCCACCACATTGGCCTTGCCGGAATGGTATTCAATCGAGCAATCATAGTCCTTCAAGAGCTCGATCCACCTACGTTGTCGTAAACTTAACTCCTTCTGAGTAAGGAGATACTTCAAACTTTTATGGTCGGTGTAAATTACCGACTTCTCCCCGTATAGGTAATGTCTCCAAATCTTCATAGCAAATACTACCGCCGCCGATTCCAGATCATGCGTAGGGTAGTTCAACTCATACGGTCTCAACTGTCGAGACGCGTATGCCACAACTTTTCCATCTTGCATCAGTATACACCCTAACCCTGTGTGTGACGCATTACAATAGACGGTAAATTCTTTTCCCGCCTCTGGCTAAATTAACACCCGTGCTTACGTCAGAATTCTCTTCAGCCTCTCAAAGCTCTCATGTTGTTTGTCAGTCCACACAAAAGATACTCTCTTCCTCAACAACTTAGTTAATGGTGCCGCTATTGAAGAGTACCCCTCAACGAACCTTCGATAATATCCTGCTAATCCTAAGAAACTTTAAATTTCTGCCACAGACTTCGGCTATTTCCAATTTAACACAGCTTCGATTTTCCAAGGGTCTACCCTAATCCCCTCTGCAGAAACCACATGCCCTAGAAAAGTCACCTCCTTCAGCCAGAACTCACACTTACTGAGTTTTACGTACAGCTGCTTTTCCCTCAGAATTTGCAATACCACTCGAAGTTGTGCATCATGCTCCTCCACAGACTTGGAATAAACCAATATATCGTCGATAAATACTACGACGAACCGGTCAAGGTATGGCTGAAACACCCGGTTCATTATATCCATAAATACTGCTGGCGCATTCGTCAAACCGAACGGCATTACCAAAAACTCATAATGACCGTAGCGTGTTTAAAATGCTGTCTTATGAATGTCTCCTTTCTTCACCTTTAACTGATGATATCCCGACCTTAAATCAATCTTAGAAAAGACCGAAGCTCCTTTGAGCTGCTCGAACAAATCGTCGATTCTCGGTAATGGGTACTTATTCTTAATCGTCAACTTATTCAGTTGACGATAGTCCACGGACATACGCATGGATCCGTCTTTCTTCTTCACGAATAGGACCGGCGCTCCCCACGGAGATACACTCGTTCGGATGAATCCTCGATCCAATAGCTCTTGAATCTGAGCTTTGAGCTCTACCAGCTCCTTCGGCGCCATTCGATAAGGGGAAATAGATATCGGAGCCGTACCCAGGAGTAGTTCTATTCCGAACTCCACTTCGCGATCCGGGGGTAATCCTGACAATTCCTCCGGAAAGACATCCGCGAAATCCTTGACGGTTCGAACCCCATCGATAGTCACCTCCTTAGCATCCAAAGCACTAATAAAAGCCAAATAGGCGTTACATCATTTTCGAATCATCTTAACAGCTTTCAAGACCGACACTACGTTGGACAAATAGTTCATTCTTTCTCCTAACACAACCACTTCCCCGTCTTCCGGGGTACTTAACACCATGCGCTTAGACCCACAATCCAACTTAGCACGATGCTTTGACAACCAATCCATTCCTAGGATAAGATCAAACTCTCCAAATGGCAATTCCATTAAGTCTGTCGAAAACACTACCCCTTGAGTTTCTAAAGGTACGTCCTTAAACAGCTTGTCTACTACCCTAGATTGTCCTAGGGGACTGACCACAGTCATCTTCCTAGTAGTTGTTTCAGAATCTATACTTAAGGTCTCAGATATGAAACATGCAACATAGGAGTGGGTTGACCCAATATCAATCAAAGCAAGAAAAGGACTGTCAGCTATAAGAAACGTACCGGTTATGACATCTGGTGCGTTACCATCCTCCTGTCGACGAATTGCATAAACTAGACCCTACGCCTCGCATCTACGTTACTGCACCTCTACCGGTGCTCCACGACTTCGACCAGCCCCATTTCCTCCTCTACCGCACCACGACCCCTTGGTCCAGTGATCGCCTCTCTCACACGATCGACTGACTCGACCCATTGTCTCCGATCCATCCATCGAGGGCGGTCCTTGTCGAGATGTTCTATGGATCCACACCTAAAGCATCCACCTATTTTTATTCCGTGACTCCCCATAATGCGCCCTCCCACATGTAGAACAAGCTTGATTTTGACTTGTCGAACACGAATTGGCCCATCACCCCTAGGCTTCTTCCCGAAAATTCCCGATGCTCTTGATGGCCCAAAACTCCTCTTATTTTTACCCTAATCCTTATCCCTTTCTTGTCTCTCAACCCGTTTCACTTCCTCACTATTTTAGCCTTATCTACCAAAACAAAGAAAAAACTCTCTCGTTGCGGTGCTATCGAACCCTTAACTCATTTCTCACCATCCTCGAACCGAACACAATGTTCATACTCGTTGCTACCATTCCTCGAGCGTAACGGCTCAAGCGCAGAAACTTCACCCATCATATTCACCACACCTTACTTCTCTGTACCAAGTTCGAAATGCCTTCCTTTGGGCATCTATATAGCTAGCCCCGACATACTTTCCTAGAATGACTCCTTAAAGAAATCCCATCAATCGGATCTGCAGCGAGCCTCTTCTTTCACCGTGAGCCACCACCGGTAGGCCTCATCTCGGAGGAGAGACACGACCCTTTCAACTTTTCATCTACAAAGTGAAGTCTAAGTCATCCATTATGCGCTCGATCGCTTTCATCTAATACTCACCGTGTGTTAGGGCTACACGAAACTCCCTAAACACTTCGCCCCATTGGCCTTAAGCGCTCGTCTGATTTACAGGCTCCTCGTGCCCATGCCTACTCCAACAACCCTCTCTAAAACTCTCAACATCACCTGAGATACAACATCATCTCTGGCGCCTCATCCCGAAACTCTCCTTCTACAAACCCGGCCAGTTTACGACATCTCGTTTTCGACCCATGGCGGACCCTCGGCTCGACGCTCATTCATTCTACCCCTTCCGCGTCCATGCGGCGGACGTCTTCGACCCCTTGAACTTATTTCTCCGCTTTGCGTTTATCTGATTAAGAATTTTATGGATCATTAGTTTTCTTTCACTAGTTAATCCACTAGCAGTCTTATGAATAATAGTTTTAAGAGTGGTTCTTTCGAGTTCATACACAATATAGTCTCAAGTTTATTCTTTCAATCATCAACATTCATGAACTCGCATTCATTACAGAAAAGTGTTGTTGTTGATGCTGTTGTTGTTTCCACTACCCAGGGGTATTTTCGTAATTTTGTCCTACAGGGGTATTTTCGTAATTTTTCAGAATAAGATCCTTGATGATTTTGTGAAGTAAGGGTTTCCTGGTAATTTTGTAATCCGGGGGTATTTTGGTAATTTTAAGATCTGAGGGTATTTCGGTAATTTTGAAATCCGGGGGTGTTTCAGTAATTTGGTAATCCGGGTGTATTTCAGTAATTTTGTAAAACAAGGGTAGTTTGGTAATTTTTGTCAAACTAGGGTGGCTGGTCCCTTTCGGGTTTTAGTTATAAAGTTTAGCCCATCATCAAGCCCTCGTAACTAGGGTGAATAGTCACTACGCACCAGGTAGGATTCCAGTGAAGAGGAGGTGAGTCGCTAGGACTGCTTAAGTACCAAGCTCTCCCTCAATCCACTCCTAGGCATGCGTATGCCCATTGCCACACCCTAACTTGGCTAAGGTGAGCAGTCCACTACGCACTGTGGTAGGATTCCAAATAGAGGAGGTGAGTCACTAGGGCCGCTTAAATACCGTGCTCTTCCGGATCCAATCCTGACATGCGTATGCTGTTACTACACACCCTAGTCTTCATGGCTCGTTCACGGGTTTGTTTAGTGAAGTTAAGTTTTATGACATTTTAAGAAGTGGTTTGAACTAAGCCTAGAGTCCATCAAGTTCTAATTCTAACTAATCTACGTCCCCACTAAGCCCATTAAGCCCACATATACAAAGATCATACAATGGTTCAGAGTACTTACAGCGGACTTGGGCGGAGGCGCAGTGCCATGCCGAGAGCTAACAGATCTGTTATTACCTAAAGACATCCATATTTCAAAAGCCCATTTTAGAAAATGTTTTGAGCCCAAAAACCCCAGAACTGAGTTTTGAACTGGGCTCTGATACCAATTTGTAACACCCCAAACTCGGCCCAAACACCACGACCGGATCTGGTATGTCACTAAGAAAATTTTGGAAGAACATGTCGTATTTTCAGAACAATACTTTTCTAAAGTTTATCTTCTTATTCGTGAGAAATTTAATAGTTGATAGTTTAAATAAAATATGCCTTTATAAATTAAAAACCCAAATTTAAATAGATACATTAGTTCAATAAGAATTTAAATAACTAAAAGTAATTAAAGCCCAAAATAAAATAAAACATAAACTAGTGGCCCATAGCCTTATTACAACGAGATTTAAAATCTATTAATTAAAAATATAAAGTATTAACTTGAGACTTTTTGCTGGATCCAGTTGGTCTTTTGCATGGCCACCTTGCGTTCCTCTCCAGCCCGGTCCGAAGCACTAGGTATCACCTGAAATGTTAATTAATAGGGTGAGTCGCGAGACTCAGTGTGCAACCCTCATGCACCACTAGGTTTTGGCCTTAGGCCCATAAAACAGATTAATAATTCCATTTATAAAAAAAAGAAATAATAAATAATATGCAAGGCCCAACCCGTTTGCCTAGGTTTCCATCCGCTACACGCCACCGTACCAGCCATTCACGCCATTGGGGATTTCTACAATCGACCCACACCGCTACACGCCAAGATGGCAGTCATGCTGCTCATCAACATATGATGGCCGAAGCCCTTATAACAGATCACGGCATTAGCCGCTACAACATATAACAGATCACAGTATAAACCGCTACACATAAAACGTATAACTTCCTCCTTTCATCAACCCAACCTATGCAGTCATAAAATCAATATGCTTTTATCATACAAAGTCAAACATTCACTGACCTGGTGATTTACTTCACCCTTTTCGGGTTTCCAACATTAAACCGAGATATCGGTATTTATCACAACATATAAACTTATGAGCATACATTAATAATCAAATCTAGATGGTGGGGAAGTATTACACACCTGATATCGCGAAATCCAATATTCTTAGTCGATGTCCTTGCTATCCGGATCTATTATCCTCAAGTAAAGCCTTGCTCAAAAGCCGAAAAATCACACGAAGATTTAGCCCTTCAATATTCGGCCAAGGTTAATAAAATCTCAATTTACACGTTAACTACTAATAGATCTCTTACCTAATTTTGTCGAATCCCGAAAGTCCTTAAGAAAACGTCACCTTCCTACCTTCGGCTTTTCCACAAATCGGCACTACAGATCTAAGAAAGGATTCGGCTTCAAACAAGAGAGTAAAATTGACAGGGCCTTAGAAAACTGATTCGGGTTAGAAATTTGATAAAGGAGAATTGAAGAAATTGCAAAGGAGCAAAATCCCGAAACTTACTAGATTAAAGAGGAGTATTCAACTATGGTGCACCTTCGGGAAAATTAGCCTTGAAGATTCGGTTATAGGAGAAGGAAAATATGAACAACAGAGAATTCGGCTTTTAGAGAAAATACGAGGAGAGGAGAAAATATCTAGGAGTTTCGGTTACGAAAGAAATTAAAACAAATGGAAGAAGAGAATTTCGGCTAGGTGAGGAAGAAGAGAGAAAAAATTGAAAGAAAGGATGATCACTTGGCTTATATAGATTTCGGCAATACAATCCCCCTCCCAGAGTTGGATTTTCACCAACTCTCACATCATCGATAGCTTTTATCCCACCTATTATCTTAATCCCTTAGCTCCTCAAAAAATAGCCCTAATCTTTCTCTTCATTATCTTTCTATTATTAGCACTTTATAACTAAAATAAAAGGATTAAATCCCCTAAATTTTAGCAAGTGTGCCGTCCACCTAACTTTCCTGGGCTACCGAATTTTTAACCCAATCTTTTGGGCTCCAAGCGGCCAAATTTGGCCCCTTCCCAAGTGCTTGTGACGCCACTTTAAGCTCCCCCTCTACTGTGCCCCTAGCTACTGGGCCACAAGCCCAATATACCAATTAAATTACCCAAAACACTATTTTTAAACCCTAAGGTGACTAATCCAAATATTTTAATCAAGGCCTCAGTTCAACCTCAAATTCTTAAATTACAAATTAATCAAGTACCACATATAAATGCACAGGCCTGTATTTAGGATATTACACTAAATTACTGTTGTTGAGTTTATTAACACTAATTAAAGAATCCAACTCTCGTATCAAAAGATGAAGTTAACGTATACAAGCTTAAGCTTAGCTCACTTTACACAACTTGTCTTGAATAAATTAAAAACACAAACAAACTTCAATTTGGGATTTAATTATTTCCAACATGATGACATCATGCACTCTGCATCAAGTTATGAGAATTTAATGCTGAAAGCAGCCTAAATGGAAGAAGAAGAAGATTGATTCACAAAATAATAAAAAAATGGGGTCGTGGGGCTCAACTCGTTTCATTCAACAGCGACGAGCGGGGCTAAGGGCTGTGGCCCAAGCATTTAGTTTCAAAGTCATTGGCCGATGAAGTTGTAGCAAGTTGACTGACTTCTTAAGCCACAAGGACTCACACGCCTTGCCGTCTCTGGCCAATATGTGAAACCAGAACGAGTAATTAACACTGTTAATCAAACTACTAATAGGTCTAATTCTGTATCTAGTCCCTGTACTTATTGGACTTTTTAAATTTAGTCTCTTTGCTTTTAATTTCGATGAATATGTGTTCAATTAGATTTTAATTTTTAGACCAAATCTTTGAATAAATTTATAGGAAACCTATTAACAGACTTAACAATTGAACTTCAATTTTCACAAAATAGACAAGTATAGGGACCGGGAACATAATTAAACCTTACTAATATCATCAAAAGAATGAAGTGAAATATACACAAACTAAAAAATAAAAAAAGGGTCTCAATTCGTCTTCCATGTACATTGGAATCTCTAATTAAACATATTGATCTTATAAGCTTTGGGGGTAGTATAAAACTCTGCCAAAAAGAAAACCAAAATTAAGATCAATTCACCCCCCGTAAAATCATATGATCAGTCGCATGTTAAATCATGTACGGAACTCCCCGTCAAATTAAGTTTCATGAAGCAAGTCATCTCAGGGTGCCTTCTTCTCTTCATTATGTTCATAATATTCAATTTCCCACTCAATTTCACATGGCTGCTCAGCTCTAAAATCCTAGAACTTATATTACTGCTTAAGCTCGTGGTGTTCGGTACCCGAGCCGAGCTCACATCAACCGAAACATTCAACCTCTCGGTTTTCCTAGCGTGAGCTCTCCCGGTAGGTATCTTGAACTCTCCGACGACTACCAAACCACACGAAACACTCCCGGTCGTGTTGTCGAACCGGAAGTCTCCAAAATTGGTGTTCTCAACAGCGATCTACGTTATAAGTGTGAAGTTGAAGGACGAAGACGTTGAATTAGTTACGTACTTGAGATTTCTAACCTGAACCGATCGGAACTTGAAACCAGGTGTTCTAGGACGTAAAAAAGATACTTCCGAATGTCAAAAGAATGGTTCCTAGGACGACCGTGATGGTGAGAACGTAAACGAGACATTTACTGCTTTTTTCTTCTCGGCGTAAAGATTTGGGTTTAATTCCCCCGAACTCCATGTCGCTTCTTGGATAATCTTGAACAGGTGCCAGTGGCTTGGCCTGGGGATCTTCTTGTTGTTGCATATTGTTTTTTTAGAAGAAAGAAAAGGGGTGAGAATCTTTAGGTCGTTAAAGTTTTCTTTTAAAAAAGAATCAAGAATGGAAGATATAGGCTTGGGTTTTTGCTTTTTGTAAGTTTTGGTACGAGTTATAAACATGGGAACAATGTCTTTATATATGAAATCCAGGTTTAGGGTTTCTCGAACAACCCGCGTTGAATGAGTATTAACCTTTTTACTTACTGGGTCAGAATTAACGCTGGCCGACAAAATTCTTCTGCCCCTAACTGTGTCTCACCTATAGTTGTGGCTATTTTACCAATCTAACCCAAAAAAATTTATTATTTACAAAAATAACCCAAGTTTAAAAATAATCACCAAAATGACCTGAAACGAATAGTAGATTGGGGTTCCGGCCTGTCAATGGCCGGCACCCCCTTGTATTTTGAACCAATGATTACCTGATAATTGTGTCAGGCTTTAAAAAATTATTTTTTTTGGTTCCGGCCTGTCAATGGTCGTAACCAGGGTATTTTTTTTTAAATCGTATAAAACTGGTATACAGAAATTTTAAAAAAGAAAAAAACGAAAAAAAAAATTTGGGTGTTGGCCTGTCAATGGCCGGCACCCCTTTCTCGAAAAAAAAATAAATTTTAGGTGCTGACCTGTCAAAGGCCGGCACCCCTTTCCCGAAAAAAAAATTTGGGTGCTCGCCTGTCAATGGCTGTCACCCCTTTCCCGAAAAAAAAAATTTTTTGGGTGTGGCTTTCATCAATGGCGGCACCTCCTTTCCCAAATTTTTTTTTTCAATACTAAATTTATAGATATAAAAAAAATTATCATTCTACAATATTAAATATTAAATTTACAAATAAAATATTATCATTTTATAATATTAAATTTACAGATATAAAAAAAATACAAACATTCTTAAGAAATAATACAATTATTTTCAATACTACTTTCTTCACAATTAATCGTCTTCTGCTCCAGACCTTTTTTTCTTATATTGTCCCATGAGATATCTTTGCATGGAGACTCTACCAACCGGTTCCAACCACAACCTAATTGCGGAATAAATAGTATTGCACCATAGATAATGTCCATCTGCGTTGGACAACTCGATTAGCCATCTATGGTGCAAATAATCATCCAACCCTTAATGGCATAACCTTTAGCGTGGACATGACAGTATATAATTCAACTCTGCTAAAATATGACAGTATATAATTCAACCCCGAAATTCGGTTGTACACTACAAAAAACTCTATATATAATCCACTCCAAAAAAACTTATTTGATGATATACTAAAAAACACTCTCATTTTGATGGCTCTCTCAAAAAAAAATTTTCTTTTCATTTGCACAATTAGCACCAAAATCACCAACTATATATAAGCTTTGATACCGGCCATTGACAGGTCAGCACCCAAAATTTTTTTTTTAGGTATAAGGGGTGCCGCCATTTACAAAGCAACACCAAAAAAATTTTTTTCTGCGTAGTGTGGTGCCGCCATTGAGAGGCCAGCACCTAAAAAAAAAATTTTTTTTTCGGTACAAGGGATGCCAGCCATTGACAGGCCAGCACCCAAAATTTTATTTTTTTTTTGTATAAGGGGTGCCGGCCATTGACAGGCCTGCACCCAAAAAAACATTTTTTTTCGGGAAAGGGGTGCCGACCATTGACAGGCCAGCACCCAAAAAAAAAACTTTTTTTTTTCGGGAAAGGGGTGCCGGCCATTAAAAGGCCTGCACCAATTTTTTTTTTCATTTTTTTCTTTTTTAAAATTTCTGTATACCAATTTTATACGATTTAAAAAAAAATACCCTGGTTTCGGCCATTGACAGGTCGGAACCCCAATCTACTGTTCATTTCAGGTCATTTTGGTTATTGTTTTTAAACCTGGGTTATTTTTATAAATAATATTTTTTTTTGAGTTAGATTGATAAAATAGCCTATAGTTGTATAACACGTGTTCCACTTAACCTCATTAAACACCATTTATGTTAATTATTTTTGCTGTTTTATACGATTAACTTGGAGAATAACACAATTTTTTTAATAGAATTATTTAATTTTTTATTAAAATGTGCCAATTTTTTAAGATTCACTTTTTTTTAATGAAATTTAGGGTTAAAATGTTTTTTTTTAAAATTTAAGCTAATTACAAAGTTTTGTTTTTAATTATATGATCATAAAGTGAGTTTTTTTTTTTAATTTTGAAAATGTGACATTAATAAATTTAACAAAAAAAAATTAATAATGTTAACAGTTTGACTTGAATTTTGAAATTTAAAAAGTGTTTATGAAATAGAAGTATAAAAATTAAATTCCTAATTTTCAAAAAGTACGAGGACTTATGTCATATTTTAACTTTATATTTTTTTTCACAAGTGGCATCCATAAAAAAAACAATAAAGATTTGTTTGATAAGTTTCTCCAAGAATGTTTGAATCGGATTGGACTATCTGGTTAGACCGATTGAATCGAAAACCGATAGGATATCAGTTCGGAGAGTGGCTTTGAATCAATTAGCTCGGAAATCGATACGAACTAGTTAAATCAGCTAAAAAATCGATTGGATAAGGATATTTGAACTGGACTAAAACAGGCGGTCGGATTAATTGGATCGAGAACCAACTAATATAATATTTTAGAAAGTGATTTTGAATTAATTCAACTAAAAATTAATACAAATTGATTAAACCAACTAAAAAAACCTGAATGGGATAGATTTCTTCCGCCCCACTCATATAAATTTTACACGATTACAAGCATTCCTTTAGTTTCATTTTCAGGGTTATATGCCCTTAACATCTCATAAAGATGTGGTTAAGTATTGGGAATTAAACCTTTTTCTTGAGGAAAGCTAAGAGTAGTTTTCGACTGAATAGATTGTAATTTCTTTTTTATAAAAAATGATTTGGAATGAGTTGATTTCATATCCAAAATAACCAAAATTAAATTAAGTATAGTTTTTAAAAAATAAAATCATTGTTTTGCTTTTAATTATTGTTAATTAATTTAAATTTACAATAATTTATTATATTTATTTTAAAGTATTATTTGTAGTAATTAATAATTTTATAATAAACTTAAATCGGTTTATTTGACTTTGATCTAATTTTATTCTAAAATTGAGAAATTGAACATTATCAATTCTAACAATCAAACTGGAAATCATGAGTAAAATATACAAATATCTTGAATCTAAAATGATCTAATTTAAAATAATTTATGTATTAAATTTAACCTGAATGGCTAAAAGTGAACCTAACTTGAAAAAATCCAACTCTCAGACAATAACCCAAAATGACCCAAATTCAAAGTAATTCGAATTTTTTTTTAAAAAAATACTCATATGGTAATCATGTAATTAAAAAAAAAACTTTGTAATTAGCTTGAATTTAATAAAAAAAATAAGAAATCTGAAATATGAAAAATAGAGAGACTAAATTCCGTGAAATAAAAGTACAAAGATTAAAATTTTAATTTTCAAAAATTTAATTTTCAATCCCGGCAAGCAGAGGAATTAAATTATTGGACTAAAAGTAGAATGACTAAAATTCAAAAGTTGAATGAGCTTAGGGAGTTGAGGTAAAATTAAACCTTATGTTTTTCCTACATTGTTTTAAGGCGGAGTAAATGTTTTACTTAGTCGTATCATCAGTCATGATAATCTACTAAGGGACTGGAGGACAGAGGGAAGTTTCTTGCGATCTCAAGCACCCATTTGTTGAATATTTGTACCAAAACTTAAAATAAACAAGAAAAAGGACTGCATTTTTGGTAAGTCTGTTTGTTGAAAACTTTTGTATTGTCAAAACGTGTCCGTTGCTATTGAAAAGCCTCCTTTATGGCATACATTTTAAGTTTCCTAGACGTAGATAACAAAATTTTAAGGAGATTATGTTTTATTTTACAAAGTTATTTAACAGAAATAAAATTGGGTATAAATTAAATAGATATATATATTATTGTAGTTTTGAATCTAACAGGGAAGAGTACCCATAACACTTTGCAACTCATATGTAATTTACATTTAAGAACCTAATTGAATCTTTATTGTTGCAAGTTTTGGCATTAAGGGAATATTGTTGTACGCCCAAATTAACCCACACGCGAACTGATTTCATGTTTCCAGTGCACTGTCACATAAAATAAAAAAGTCTTAGGCATTTAATCATAAATTTATTACAAGGGTTACATTTTTCAAACAACAATAATATAACTATGTAAGCATGATATATATATATATATAAATAATATGCACGAAATATTAATTATTTTTAACCTTGTAGACATTATTTAAAATTTTATTATCAAATATCAAATATATATATATATAAAATACCCTTTGTTAAAATTATAAATCAAGAGCCTAAACTTTCTTTTTGGTTTATTTATTCAAAATAATAAGTGAAGAACCTAATTTATGATAAGTATAAAATGGATGAAGTAATATAACACGGGCGTGAAATAAGTAATTAACCGGCCTTAATATAAAATCCTCTCTTTGACTATATATTATTTAAGATAAAGATGAACATCATAAAACTAGCAACAAGTTAATTAACTTACAAAACAGTTTGTGGTGAACATAATTTACACACAATCTCTGATCATTATTGAAAGCAAAGGTAATGAATAATAATAAGGAACAGCAGCTTCAAATCTTCAATCCGCATTCAGCAGCATCGAGATGCTAGAAGGTTTCTTTACATGAAAGTTTGGAAATATAGGGAAAAAAGAGAGAGGCAAAAAACCCATCCAGTTTATGCTTTTTAAAGTTGGTCTTCTTTCTAGTCCACCTACCCATGAATGGGCTAGGCCTGCCCTACCTCTCAACTCTCATTTCTCTTGCTCGCCGGACCATTGAATTTAATTTCCCAAAAACCATGATGGCCTCTTCCGTCACTTTTGTGGGTATTCAACGATAGGGATAGAGACCTAAATGCCTTTTTTCCTTTCATATCTCCTTTTTCTATTCTAAGGCTGTACGGTGGCTCCTGTCTTCTGGGCCTATTATTGCAAAATTCTTATTTCTCTAGGTAAAGAAAGGAGTTAGGGCCCTAGATGGTAAGAATGCTATTTCCTCCCCTTGTATACTCCTCTCAGAATTAGAAATGCTCTTTGTGGAATTCAAATTTAGTGGAACCTTTTTGGTTTAACTCGTAGCAGAGTTTGCTGAGCTCTTTAGCCAAAACCGGTGCCCCGCAATAAAAGACCCCTGCTCTCCAAACCACAATACAACAGTATTAGAAATACACAGAAGATTGCCATTTTCGTTTGCTTACATTGGGGGTAGAGGGGGTCACTTACCTATCCTTGCGTTGCAATGCTTGGAACTTAGTTTAGACAGAACGTTCTTCCATTTGGGCCTTGCAAAATGGGTCCGCACCTGATAATGTCAAAAGAGGAACTGTGATTGCGGTTCAAAAGAAAATTTTAGCCGGGCTGTTGTTAATGCATGGGATGGATGCTACCCATGATCTACAATTCTGCATAGGGAATTGTTGTCTCTTCACAATGAATTGAGTTTTAAAGACAATCATATGCTGAGAGAATGAAAATGACAGAAAAAAATGATCCTACCCTGGTGCCGGAAACGATGTCAACTCCATTCTTGGCATGATTTAGTGCTTGGACCATTGTAATGAGAGCTGAGCGTGCATCGCCTTCCTCGTACACGCTTGTCAAATAGTTGTGCATTTCAATCACACCCTACATTGTTCAAAGGACCAAGTAAGTAACAAGCCAAGGTATTCTTTCCGACTGTCATCTTAACAATGTATTCTAAGAAATTACAAATGAAAGATTAGTTCTTTTACCCTTTGATCAAGTTCTGCAACTTCATTCATGATCCCTTTGAACCAATCAAAAGAACCTTGCTCTCTGGTTACCCAATAAAAGTAAGCATTCGTGGTCTTAAGAGTTTTCTTTCGTTTCGATGGAACTCTGTTTGGAGTGGTTGATTCATTGCTGCTCGCAACACTTACGTCTGATGCCTTACTGGTATCTGAGACTGAAACCTGAAAATGAGAAAAATAATCTTTGTAAATGTTATAACCAAAGGACAAGAAAAACCGACTCATTAGCTCAGTACGAGTTACTTACTGCCTGCTCCTCCATTTTGACAATGTTGTTCAGCAGATCTTTTAAAATGCTGATGAATGGTGTTGCACCGATTCCAAGACCCACAAGCAACAGAACATCATACTTACTATAGTCTTGTGCAGGTGCACCATACGGTCCATCAATTAAGAGCTTTGGCAAACTGTTCTTCGGACAACAACATCATCGATCATAAACTTACTCAGTATTCCTAATGATTGTAAAAAGGATAATGTTGAATATATTAATAGAAGCCAAATAGATATACCTTATTTTAGTTGCCTCATCTGCCCTGAGAAGCCCACTTTTCCCCGCTACAGGAGGTTCACAAACCTCAGAGAATAGTCGTTTGAGTGCTTGGGTCCAGTCACCTAGCTGACGAATATGTACACTGAGGTAGTCATCACCAGGAGCGGAGGTGATTGAAAATGGATGCCTGGTTCCCAAAAAGAAACGCTTATGAGTTCAGGGAAAAATGCAAAATGTACACCCCTGCCAGCCGAAACCATCCTAAAACATTATATATGCTTCAAATTTTTTACCTACCATTCAAATGGAGAGACAGCAGGGCACTGGACAAACATGTACTGTCCACTCTTGTACCGAAATTGTGGCGGCTTAGACATTTGTAATGTAAGAACACCTCCTGGATAAATTGCAACCTATATATTGAGAATGCAAAGTTACAAGACGATCATCAATCAAAATATACAGTAGCCTGATTCGGACCTAAATTCAGGGTTCATGGAAAAAGGATCACAGAGAAGCTAATTTAGTAAATTGAACAGCCTCAAATCCTTGAGATTGTGCTTCCAAGTTAATTGGTCTCATAAATGTTTCTTCATTTTATTCAATACCCTTTTTCTTTGAGCAGATTCTAATTAATTATGGAACTTGTTTACACTAAATCATACTTGACAGAGTATGCGTACCTTCAAAAGCCGGACAGTAGAGAAACCGGAACGAAAAAATCTTAGGATCCTTTCTCCAGCATAAAGCAAAACGGGAACAGCTAGGTACATCCAAGTCTGCAACAAGGAATTCGATTGCCTTAAGGCTAAAACTACAGTTACAGTTAATTAAAATAAAATAAAATCCTGATGTTAGAATTTCTGCAATAACTTGAGAAAAGAATATTTAAATATATACCGTCCTCCGATACCATATGTGCACGAGATAAAGGAATTCTCCATGGATGATGAGCAAGACGTAGACAATGACAAACAGGTGATGTGAGTACCAGAAGGCATTGAAGCCAGTGATTCTATCAAAAGGCTTGGGTAGCTTAATCAGGTTCCGCCGAAACCATCTTGTTGCTAGTGTAAATGCAATTGCCATGAAGATAACCATTAGAACTCCAGTCACTCCTTCAGTTCCTTTTACCAGGTCTATGTACGTTGGTTTAGGACTTCCAAAGTCGTTCTTTAGAAACTTTCTATAGTTATCATTGGAAGAGCTGATAAGCCTCGGGAAATCACAGGCAAGATGGTTACCAACATGGAGAATGACTCCAATTGAAATCGCTGCAGCTATTGTCTGCATAAATACAATGAGATGAGGAGAGCGTAAACAATGATCTAATTGGATGGGAATCGACAACTTTCAAACTTCAATGTTATTATGCAACGCATCAGATTTGCTTTTCCTTGTGGGCTAATTTGCAAATGTTTGAATTGTGAACTCAAGAGCATGGTTAATGCCTTTGCAAACCAATACCATTAAAATCTTGATTGTCCACCATTATACCATTATAATCTTGATAGAATTTAGTGTTACTTGCTTTAGACTTCAGTTAAAACTATACGTTCTAGTTGGCCTAAGTATACGTATCTGGGAAATATACTCTAACTACAAGCCTTCTGTTCTAAAATTTGAGAAACATTTTTTTCTTCTTGTGTATGTAAATGCTTTGGTCACGGCCAAAAAAGTATCAAAACTACAATGTTAATTTCACGTATGATATTCTAGTGTCTTCAATATTTTTTAAAAAAAAAACCTGTTTATATGTCAACTTTTGCTGCGTGACCCCTCCCCCCTTTTCCCTAACGTCACGGTCTTAAGTTCACATTTCACAAGCGACAATATCGAACACCTATTATTGCCTTTGATGGCTTAAATCAACCCATCATATTGACTTCTATCATCAAAGTTACCTGGGACCCAGACGATAAACGTGAAAGAGAAGCTAAAGATTGTATTACTAGAGAAAAAGAAAGAAATTGGTATTCAGTTTACATACCTTGTGAAAGTTGATATTATCGTCAAAAGGTACGAAGAGACCCAGCTTTGTGGACCTGAGCCGAGTAATGGTGTTTCTGCACACGGGCATGAGGATAAGAGCCATGTTAAACTTCAGGGTCTCAGCTGCTCCCTTGGCTGTGAGGAGGCAATAACCCATAACATTAAAAGCACTCTTCTGTTTGTATTGAAAGAACTTCCAAGTAAAGAGTCCTATCATAACCATAATCCAGAGTGACACGACCCATATCCTCTTCCAATTTTCTTCTAAATAGTACACAAGTTTAGTGCTCATTCTTCTGATTCTGCCCTTTTTTCTTAATCCTTGTAAGTTTTGGCTAAGAGCTTGGCTTGTGTAGCTTAGGGCTTGACTGTAGCTTAGATACGTGTCCTTTTGCAAGAGAAGTGTCTCCAGTTGCCACAGCTGCACCATTTTCATCGTTCATCATCATCCACCAACTCATGAAAGTTACGGCAAATAAAAAAAATATTAACTGATGAGGAAAATATTTAGTCCTGAAAAAGGACAATGTTATCTTGACCCAGTCAACTCGTCGCACTATCAGTGATGCAGAATGGATGACGCGTGCATGCGTGAATGAGTGAAGAGAACGCGTTTTGGAGAGGGGAATAACTAGAAAGCAAAGCTCACATGGGAACCCAACTGTGTCAGGTCCGCCATTTAGCAGGACCATCGAGTTCAAAACGATCAATCATGGGTTGGAGTTGGTCAGGACCCCTTCAATCTATGACCAGATACCCTTGCTCAATACTTTAAACCACAACTTTGGCAAGTAAAACAAAAGAAAGACCGATTTGCAAAGATAAGAAATAAGGGAAAAGATAATCAAATTCAAAGCAGATGCTATTGCCCGGATAGTGACCTGCCAAGTTGATTTTGGTCTTACCATACAGCCTTAATTACTATATAGAGATAAAACAATTAAAGAAAAATATATATACAAGCACACCAATTAAATGAGGGAACTATTCAGTAGATAATCATGCAAATATAATTTGCTAGTAGATTAAAATGGAAAATTAATATACAAAGCTAGAATAGTACTCTATTCATTACAGGAAGGGACCTATTCAGCCATTTTTTTTTTTCTTCCCATCGAGTTCAAGCTACATGTAAGGAAGCACTAAAAACTGGTTCAACGACCTCAAATGTAATTACTGTTTACCAACATAGAGATAATTTGAGCTGTCTATCGTAAAAGCTCGTTATTGTTGCTTTGATCATTCTTCTTTCGTCACGGTGGCACATAACCAGAACCGGATTTGTTGGAATGATCATTTTTCGCTGAACAATAGACTTTGGAAGAAAGAAGCCCAATTTAATATTTTTCATTTATTTCTTTATAATATTCAAGTCAATGCTACTCCATTGGTCATCTTACTAAAACTAATTTATAAGCTTGGTGAAAATGAAATCTTACTGCAAATAATAATTTCCTCGATTTGATTTATTAAATTCTAAAACACCCCTTGTCTTGATTTGTTACCCTTTAATATTAAATAAAATTAAGAGAATAAGAAATTCATGCAAAACAAAGCAAAAAAAGGATTTGATTATGGAAGTTTCATATAAATACTGGACCCACCTCAATATATCCAAGTCTTTCAGGGTCCAATTCTTCCATGATCAAAGCTGCATATTCTTCCGCTTGCTCTTTCAATCTTGACAGCTTGTTTGCTGAAGCACTTAGCATGATAATCTGTATAAACCAAAAGGAAAATAAATTTTGTAATTACGAATTAAAGGTAATTATATATTGACCAAAATGCCCCCACCAACCCCAAAAAAAAAAAAAAAAAAACTAAAATGATATGAAAAGAAAATTCGGAAAAAAGGCCAAACCCCTGAACAATGAATATCGAATAAACCAATCTAATTATAGACAAGATGCTTGTAAAGTGATTTACGTCATACACCAAAAAAAGATTGAAATTATTGTTATTTCTTTATTTCTTTAATTTGATTATTTATTATCGGAGTAGTTAGTGTAAGAGTTTCTTGTGATTCAAGGTCATATTATACCTGCCTTACGTTGATTATAATAAACCAAAATGACACCCTGTAAACAAGTGCTCATAATCAATCACTTTAAACATTAAACTATTTCCTTCTGACGATGAAAGGGCGGCCTTCCAATTTTCTTGTTGAAGAAAAAAAATTATCAGGAGGGGCAGTGTTATTAAAAATTAGTTTTAAGTGGATGCCTAATCCAATTTTATTAAAAATTGGAATAATGACAATAATAATTACCTCTTTTACTTCGGCCTCAGTGATTCTACCATCTTCGTTCTTATCCACCCTGAAAAATGGGGCAAACATCATATAATTTAAGATTAGAAAGGAAATTCACATATAATCGCAAAAAAAGACGATTTTAACTAAATTTTATTTGCATCATTAATTACAAGATTCCAGAGAGTGAAATTTAAGATTCATTAATTTTAAAATGAAATAACTGAAAAAAAATCGTAATTAATTAATTTCTACTTGTTATAGAATAGTTTAATAATGCATACATGTCGAAGAAGATCTGAAGGCGAGAATCAAAACTTTGATCGGTGATTTGAGACCAATATTCATAAAGTTCATCTTTGCTGATTTTTTCAACTTTTAATCTCCTTCGTCTACTCAATGCATCGAACATCTCCAACGCAAATTCCTTCGAATCCTTCATTCCTTAAAGAACAGTAAACGATTAAGAAAAACAGTTAGAAGATAGATTCAAACCGAAGCGTTTAAAACAATGGATTTGGGAGGAAAATGTGATGATGAAATGGATAACCTATGCATTGTGCGAAATCGGAGCGAAAGAGATATCCGTCTTTGGCGAGTTTGTTGAATTTGTTTTCAACTTCTTCCCATGCATTGGCTTTATTGTTACTTATAAACCTTAATCCACGAAGTGCTTTATGAGCGCCAGAACGAGTCCGGTCGAGTTGAGCTCGCTGCTTTCTTAGAGCTCGAGCGGCTAAAGCCGAGTCGAATCCATTTACAGTCTGAGATGCGTGTCCGTTGCCCCATGAGAACTTGCGTAATTCGGCTTTCAACTCTTGTGAGAACTGCCTGGCTTTGGCCACTGCTTCGGCTTTCAGTTCTTGTGAAAACTGCCTCAATCTATTGGATGAGCTCCTCGTCGTCGGTGACCGTGAAGCGGATACCGGAGTATCGGAGCCTTCATCGGCGTTGATAACGGTGGCCGGCTCGACGCTTCGGAGGATGATGGTATCATCGTCTTGGAGATCGAGAGTGACCTCGACGAATTCCTCGGCGGAGTTGTACTCAGTCCCCGGCGAAGTTGTTGCACTGAGAATGGTATTGGCGGGGATGGTGTCTGAGGCCCACCGCCTCTCGTGCGTCGGCAATGAACCGTCTCCCATTGAGCCAACAACTCCTAGTTATACATGGTTACAGTTAAATTTATAGGAAAGAGAAGTTGAATTAATGTTTAGTTTATTTAAGAAAGTGGATTAAAAAGAAAGAAAGAGAAAAGCTGAATATAAAGGTAGGCAAAGGAAACGCGGATGGAATCTGAAGGAAAAGACAAGAGAACGCGGAGAGCAGCTCCACAAGAAAAACTAAATAAAATGAATAAAAAGAACGATATCGCGGGACTAAAGGGAAGAAAGAGACTTGTATATGTTGGATTTCATACGAAAGAATTAGGTTAAAATATACTTTTAGTCCTTGTACTTGTATATAATTTGAGATTTAGTTCTTAACTTTAAAAGTGACTCAATCTTCCTAATTTTTTAATTTAAAAATCTTAGTTCAATCATTATTGTTGTACTGTCAAAATTTGGCAACTTATTATGTTTATTTTTTTTTCAATCATATGTTAACTCATATAAAAATAACCTAATCGTAATTCTAAATTGACAATATTTGACAAAAAAAAATATTTACACTTTTAATTACTAGACTGAAAGTTTTAAATTAAAAATCTTTTTAAATATAGAGACTAAATCTCATTTTCTTTTATCAAAGTACATATGATTACTTGGTGAATTGTAATATCATGATAATGGTTTTTTTATTTCTACATAGTATTATTTTTCATTGTTTTAATAATTGGATGGGTGATCTAATAAGTCAAATAATCAATTTTTAGTTCGATCGATTCAATTGTCAATCTAACAATAATTTAAAATTCATAAAAATTATAAAATCACTTCAATCATCATTTTTTGTCCCGATTTTTGGTATTTTACCAATTTTAAGTGGTTTGTTCATAGGTGGGTTCAAGCCCTATGTCTTGATTTATATACTAATCGGTTCTAGGTCCAATTGATCGATCTGGTCCCGTTTAAATAACATTGGTTTTTATATTAAAATAAGTGATATTAAAAGTTATTTATCAAAAAATGATTTTATTTAGGGTTATCTCGACATCTATATATCGAGTTTAGTTAAATATATTGTGACATTAAGATTTTCAAGTCCCATTGAAATCAAGGTAATTATTATAGAATGATTAAATCACCTTGACACCAATAGGTGTTGATTTATTTGTAAAAATTTTAAAAACATAAATTGTAATTAATTTGAAGGGGAAAGAAAATTTTAAATCAACCTTGTTACCTGCGCATGTATGGTCCTCTTAAAAACCATAAAAGAACCCTAACCCTTGAACTTATAAATAACTCGTACTATTAGTAGTTAGTTCTTCACTGGAAACTCAAAACATTTTTCTTCTACATTCTTTCATATCCTACACACTTAAGATTTTCTAAATTCGAATTTTGAAGCATATCATAATGGTTGTCCCCTTATTGAGATTGAAAGAAGGATATGTTGCTCAAAATGCAGCAACAATAAAGTATTCTCTAGTGGCTCTATGTTGTCGTAATATGAGAATAATTTTGCTCCATTTCTTCCATAGTGGCATGTGATGAAGGGGCAAGAGCAAGAAGTTGCTTCACCCAGGTGCATTTCACTCAATTTTTGTTGATGACAGTGTGACCCTTAACAACTAATAACATCGTGTTCCACGTTGATGCCACTAGTTCTGGTTATCACCTACCCATCGATTGAAAGGTCGGTTATAAAAGTGACATTTTTCAATAATATAGTTGTTTTCCGGCATAAAAAAGGAAATGTATGCGTTTTCGACCTCCATCTTTCTAACAATGTGGAAGTAATCGATTCAAATGTTACTATTGTAGATACCACATACAAACCAACACTCTTCAAGCAGTCTTTGATACATCCATCTAACTCCGAAAAGTTTAAATTATTTCGAGCACAAACAACTTGATTTCTTTACTCTTTGAAACATCACAAAAATATTTAATTTTATAAAATCTTAAAAATATTTTTGTAAATATAAAAAAATTAAAATTTTTGAGTTAAAAATTTACCATATTAACGTGATGGTTTGCAATGTATTCTTCTTGAAACCTTAAATCAACCATTTCCCTCGTAAAAGGTAGAAAAACTAACAATTTTTTTGACAAAGTTGGAGAGTTTGATATTAGGCGAAATAAAAGAGAAAAGGTGGGGTATTTATAGGCGAGGACCTTGACACGACAACACCCATAAGTGTCGTGTTCCTTTTATTAAATAAATTGGTTGGCCAATGAACAAAAAAAAAAAATACTCGAATCAAAGTCGATTTTCTTAAATTCAATGCCCATGGGTATTGAGGTCCTACGTATTGTACTTTGCAATATCTTTTTTTCCTAAAATACAAGGTACATATTATGCGGTGATTAGGCTATGCTCTAAACTCGATACTTTGAAATACATATTTTGATAATTAATCTCAAATTTTACTATATTCAACAAAAAAATTACCACTTTAATTTTATTTTGAATTTAGGGTAATTGAAGTGAATAAATTTTTCAATAATTTTAAAAAATTATGCTTTGCCAACTATTCTAAATAAATTTATTATTATAAGTCTCGTTTTTCTATTTTATGCACATATTAATAATTTTATTTTTTGACATTATAGTTTTACATCTTACATTAAAATTAACAACTGATAGAGAAATTAGAAAATAACTGTTAAAGTATATCAAACACCAATGCTACAATTGGCAAATTAGATGAAAAAGAATCAATGAAATTTACCTGTTGTGAGATAGCAAGAAAAGCAATAACATCTTTTCTCTTTTTTTCAAATAACATTTTTACGATATTTTAAATAATTTTTATATAAATATTTTACAAAAACATTTTTTTTATAATTTAAAAAAAAAACTACGTTTAGACTTAACCTAGTCAAATGGATGTCTAGAATAAAATGAATTTGGATGCCCATTTGTCTAGATTTATTTTGGATTTTATTTTAATTTTTTTATGATTTTCTATATTATTTTAAAATTTTTATTGACATGGTAGTGTCACGCATAGACTTGACCATGGGTTGGACCACCTGCTTGAAAAATGGAAGGGTTTGAGTAAAAATATTGGCCCCCAAAATGAATTTGGATAAACAATAAGACACGTTTAACATAGGGTAAGATTTTTAGCCTGAACCTGGCCTGATCCGAATTTGCCTACTTTTTTCATTGTTATTTTACTGCCATTTTGATGTTGATTTGTTGTCATTTTATTATTATATTGCTACTATTTCGTGGTTATTATTTAGATATTATATAACTCTTATTTTATTATTATTTTTCTACTATTTTAGAGGTATTTACTTGTTAAGTTACAACTATATTAGTGTTATTTAAGTATAAAGACTTTTTTTAATATATTTTTAATTTGTTAGGAAAAAATATTTTAATGTTTTTAGTGTATTTGATGTATTATATTTTATAATTTTTTTATATAAAAATTTTAATATGGGTGGGCTGGACCGAGCTCGGGTTTAGCATTTTTTATCTGGGTCAGACATGGGCAAAATTTTAGGCCCATTTTTCAAGCTAGGCCTGGGCTTAGAAAACGGACCTAAAATTTTACATTGACTCGACCCGGCCCATAATAAGGTCTAGTCACGCAACAACCATTAGCATTATAGTGGAAAATCAGCAACTATTAATGGTCACGTTAGCACAATAACAATTAACAACGAACTTAATTAACTTCTTTTAATTGTCTAAAGGCTTAATTAAATATAATAATTAATATTTTTTAAGCATTAAATTAAAAGAGAGAGTGGGAATTGAAAATTTAATATTACAAAAGCAGGTTGAAGCCAAAAAAAAGTAAGTTTAGTGCTTCAAACTTAAGTATATTAATCCTTCATGTAAGCACAAATTGGTTTTAACATTTGAAACTAATCTCTTCTCATGTTTGGCAAATGTGAGATACTTATGGACCCAAAATTTCAAATCCTGACAAAGGAAATGATTGAGCTGTTCAAACAACCCTTATTCAGTTTCATGGAACTATCACATTTATATATATATATATGATTTGTGCTTTATACTATCTACTTATTTTTCTGTCTGTTGGGGTTTCTAGAAGGAAAATGATTTCCCAACTGTAAGCAATCCTGTATAAACAGCATTTAAAACTTGTGTGACATAAAGTAAATAATAATTTTTTTAAAGAAAACCAACCTAACCCTATCACAAATTGTAGAAATACAGATAAACCCAATTTGGGTTCAACTTCATCTCATGTTATTCATACACAGTTCCTCCTTGATTAATGTCAACAAAATCATTTTTGGAGCTGATGCCAATTTTGTTCTTAGTAGTGAATATTCCACTGTGAATCAACATCCACCAACCACTTCAATATCTGAAATATTAGAGTCCACTAAAAAGACTTAATTACCATTTAACAATGTTAATTTCCAATCAATTTTATTTAACGAGAAAATGTGATGTTTAGAAGTTAGAAAAAGTTTTTTTGACAAGTTTTGATAAAAGTTAAAATGTAATTTCAATATTGTATTAATTAAATATTTTTAAAAGATTAAATTAAAATTTTATCACTTTTAAGAGTACCATTGTTAAATTAAATTTTTATTCATTTTAAAAGATAAAAATATAAATTTTCAATTCTGGGGCGTGAATTATAAATTTATGAATTATAAATTTTGTTGATGACGATAAAAACTAATTTACATACAAAAATTAGAAAAGAAAAAGAAAGAAGAAGAAGGATTTTCTACTAGCAAGCATAAATTTACAAATGATATTTTAAAATCAACTAAGTTGAGCTTATACTATTAAAAAACATATTAGTATTATAAGACGTAAGCACATAGATTTTCATCATTTATCCACACAACCAAACAAACAATAGGAACTAAAAAAAACCCAAAATATATAAAATTCTATAAATTAAAACTTTGAAAGCTTTGGATTCAATTTTGTGGCTCTCCTCAAAATGATAAATGAAAGAATCCAAATGTCCTAAAATCATCTACATTACGCTAAACAAATAACAACAAACAAGCTTGTTTCTTCTCCTCCTCTTTTTTTTTTTTTTTTTTTTATATATATATTAAAAATAAATATATATTTTTTGAGTAGGGGCAGGGCTTACCCGTGCTTCCTAAAATGAAATTTTTTCTTAATTATTTTAAAAGTTTAAATTAAAAAATATAAAATTACATTTTAACCCTCTTAAAAATAATAAAAATTTAATTTAATCTTTTAAAAAATTATAAAGATATAGATTTTTTAAAATGAAGAAATTATACTTTTACTATCATAAAAATTAAAATTTAATTTCGACTCCTAAATTTTTTTTTCTAGCTTCACCCCTAGTAAGGGTAATGAAAAGATCATCTTCTAGAACATCCTATTAAGTAAAACGCCATGGTATTTAGGTTAGGGATTTGAATGTCACCCTATTATTTACAACTGCCCTTAGCGATGGCCAAATATAAACAAATAAAAAGGTGGTCAAAACACGATTTGATATATAAAAAAAATGGCTTAGATATATTAAGAAAAACTATATAATATAAATCAAGTTTTATTAGCAATTTGGCCCCTACATGTTGGACATGTTGGGGTTAGATTGAAAATATTGGAAATAAGAAAATAAGAAAAACGAGTTATTTTATATCTGAAAAGCAATAGCACACTGAGGAAACAATAAGTAAAGGGTTTCAAATTTATTTATGTAATTCAAATCTTTAGTTCACAAAAGCAATGTGTTTTTAAGTCAGACTGATGGTCGTATTGGTTAGATCATCGGTTGGTCGGTCGGTTCGATTAAAATTTTAAAAAAAAAAATTTAGTCAACCAATCCGTATCTGTTTCCAAATCAATCGGTTCAAAATCCCTCTCCAAATTAATATCTCGGTCAATTTCCGATTCAACCGACTGATCCAATTCTATTTAAATAACATTGCACAAAAGCACCAAATGAGTATTGTATTTGATTTTATTTTTTCAAATTCCTTACTTTCTTTTTCTTTGTTTTAGAGTGCTTGAAATACATAGTTAAGTCAAATATTTACTTTTAGATATGGTAAGTTAAAAAAACGAATCACCAAGTGGAACTATTAAAAATTGTGATATGACATTTTTGGTCCACGCAAATGATGATGTGGAATTTATATTGATTAAAAAATTTAAAAATAAAAAATATATATTCTTTTTTATTTTTTATTTTTATAATAATTGGTGTTTCCAAATCAATCAATTTAGAGAAGAGAATTAACATATTTCTTTTCATTACCAAACAAATTGGACTTTTCCATGAACATAGATGAGCATGAGTTACTTACCGTTACCAGCATCTGGTACACCCAACAAAACTAATAAATCCAGCATTATTGAAACAGTGAATCAAAACACATTAAGGAAAATGGAAACTAAAAGTTTAATCGGAAATTTTATTTAGGATAAATTCTCACACCGACCTCCCATAAATGGCAGCTTAAGCGGTAGCTGACCCCGAAATTTGGATTTAGCTGAGACATACGAGAGATTAAACAACAAAATTTTCAATTAAACTCATTTAATTCTATTTTTATTAATTTTGTTTTTTATTTCATATTATTGTTTATTCAATCACTAATTCCACCTAAATTGCTTACATGAAAAAAAATAAGTCGCGGCAGGTTTTGATAGGTCAATAACAAAATGCCATTAATTTTAAAGGCGAAAAAACTGAAGAAGGAAATTAAACTTCAAATATTAAAGTTAATCAAATAAAATTGTTAATAGAACTTATAAATTATTAATATATGATACAGAAACATGGAAGCCCTATATTTCTTTTTGGTCAAAAAAATTGATCAAAAGCACTTTTAGTTTTATTTTGATTTACAATTTTTAAGACATTACGAGAGGATTCGTTACTTTCTCTAGGAACATATCGAATCAGCGAGTGTCTTTCTGTTTTTATGATCCGATAAACTTTCTTAAGTGCTATAATACTCGATTCCCCCAACAAATTATCCTTTCAGACTTGAACTACCTCTAAACTATCAGTATAAATCATAATTCTATTAAAATTGAAGCGCTACATTTAATTATATATTTGGCTGATTGATTGAAAATGTTTGGTAGAGTTAGAGTTGGGATATAATTTAAACGAAATTGTTGGTAACCATTGACTAGGACTTTTGCTTGGTCGTCAATGATAATGGCATTAGCTAAGTTAAAAGAAGGCACGAAAGTCCACCCATCACTTTTCTTGTAAAAATGAAAAGCATTTTATGCATGAAATGGACATTTTGAGTAGGTAAGGACTTTAACTGAAGAGTCTGTTTCAATACCACTTAAATTAATATCTTAGCTTATGTCATTTATTTATCTCCGTTTATGGACTGATATAATAATATAACAAACTTTAGATAACAATGTTTAACCATCTCATTATCCGTACAAGTTTCAAATTTATTTGGATATTTAAGAAATTTTGAACAAAAATTTAAGCCTAGAATGAAAAAAAAAAAAAGTTTGTTTTAAAGTATAAATTAAGTTTGGATTCCAACGTTTAAGGTTGGATATATTTTTATTAGGTATTATATTATATTATTTTTTATATATTTGATAAGTTATATCATATAAAAATCAACTTAAATTAATTATTTACATCCGTGAATTCAAATAAAATTTTAAATTTATATTCCAGGTCAGACAAAGCTTGGATAACATAAAATGTGTTAATCCTATATATTAGGTGATAAGTGCATAATTTATTAATTATTTGTGATATTTCTCGCTTTAAATTATGCTATTTATGTTCTTAATTATATTAATTATATTTATATTTTATTTATTATTAATTTAGGGAATAATTGGAAAAAAAATGAGTTCATGTTATAAACTAAGAGAATTATAGAATAAACAAGAGAGAATAATAGAAAAATGAAACGATGATTCAACTTTCACTTGGATACCAAAAAACTTATACATGCCCTCTATTTATAGGGCCTCAACCACTCTAGGTTACAAACATATAATAAAGATAATTAAGGTGCCCTATAATTTTTTTAGGGGTTACAAGAGAATGAATTTGGGGGGTTTGGAGAGTTATATGAACATCCATTTATCAATGGATTTACAACACTCCCCATTTAATGTTCATTAATGAAAATGTGCCTCGTTAAAATCTTATTAGGAAAAACTCTGTGGGATGAAAATATAATGAAGGGAAAAAAATACACAACCTCCTATTACAAGCTGCCTCGTTAAAAACCTTTATTATGAAAACCCAATGAAACAAAACTTTGGTTGAAGGAAAAAAATACATCGTGTTTTAGACTCTCCCTAATGCCAACATCACATTAGATCTTTGAGCCAACGCATTCCAATATTGTATACTAGTTTTTCAAATGTTGTGGTTGGCAATGCCTTGATAAAAGACTAGTCAAATTATCACTAAAACGAATTTGTTAAACTTTTATATCACATTTTTTTCTCAAGATCATGAGTGGAGAATAATTTTGGTGAAATATGTTTTCTTCTATCACATTTGATGCAACCACCTTTCAATTGAATTTATACATGCTATATTATTTTTGTATATAATAGTTGACATATTTTCTTGCAAAGACAAATCACATATCTTCTAGATATGTTAAATTAACAACCTTAGCTAAAAGCATTCTTAGCTTGCCTCATGCATTGCAATTATTTATGTATGATTTGAAGAGGCAACAATTAATGTCAATTAATAGAGATCTTGATTTACTTGAATAAAATAACCTCATTCCAATTATTCTTTTTAGATATCTAAATACATGTTTAAATTCCATTCCAATGTCTATGTGTCTATGTGTTGGAGAAGAACTAAATCATGCTAACAAGTTCACAACGAATGTTATACCGGGTCGTGTGTTGTTTGCAAGATACATAAATGCCTTCTTGTCACTTAGAGATGGTACTTCAAGACCAAGAAACCCTTCATCATTTTCGCAAAAACAAAATGGATCTTTATTCACATCTAGTGATCTTACAACTATGGGGTACTCAATGGATGTGATTTATTCATATAAAATTTCTTTAAGATTTATTCTGTATAACATGATTGATGGACATGAATTCCATCCCTTAAATGCTCAATCTGTAGGCTGAGACAAAACTTTGTTTTTCCAGGATATTTCCTCTCAAAATCTTTCTTTAAATAATTTACTATACTTTGAAGCTCTTTGTGAGTTCCAATAATATTTAAATCGTCAACATAAACAACAATTATCACAAAATTTTGATCCATACCTTTTTATAAAAATGTATGGACAAATTGAATCATTTTTATAACATTCTTTTAACAAATATTCACCAAGAAGATTGTGTCACATCCAGATTGTTTTAATCCATATAAGGATTTCTTTAATTTGACCGAGCAATTTTCCTAGGGAACTCTATATCCTTCTGGGATTTTAAATCATTCAGAGATTTTCATATAAATTTCACTATCAAGTGAACTATACAAATAGATTGTAACGATATTCATTAGATGCATGTCAAGTTTTTCACGTATTGCTAGACTAACAAGATATCTAAACGTGATTGCATTCACCACAAGAAAGTATGTCTCTTCATAATCAATGTCAAGTCTTTGCAAAAATTCTTGTGCTACAAGTCGTGCTTTATATCTTATGATTTCATTTTTCTCATTTTGTTTTGGCACAAATACCCATTTAGTGAGTGACTTCAATTATGCTTGAATTGCATTTTTCTAATCTGACCAAGTTTTCTATTTCTACATTCCTTAACAGATATAGGCTCAAGATCCTCATTTTTTTTTTTTTGCTATTTCAATAGCAGCTTTATAAGTAAGAATGTTGTCAACAACTTTTTCATTTCGGTTCCATATTTTCTCGTATTGATACAATTTATCGAGATCTTTTTATTTTCATCATTTTCATTTTCACTTCTAGATATCTAGATTTTTTCTTGAGTTTCATAAAGTAGTGTCCAAACCATGCTTCTTTTTTACACCTGGCAAAAAAAAAAAAGCTCTCTTTTTTTTCTTTTTTTTCTTTTGAGATTTTCAAATGGTGGTATAGTTTCAGTTTTAGTCCTAAAAATATGCTAAAAATTCAAATATACATATCTATCTATATACCTCATGTTGACACGTGGCACACCCACATGCCTCTTTTCTTTTTATTTTATTTTATAACAACGGTTACTTTTTAGTTTTGGTCCTTCTACTATGTTTAAAATTGAGAATTAATCCTTACACTTTACTTTTTAACATAATTTGGTCTTTATATTTTTATAATTTTATTGATTAATTCAAATAGTTAATATAGTTAACTTTTCCATTAAAATGTTACGTGGTTAAATATAATTTGAAAGCGGATTGTTAAATCTAAAAAGTAGAGAGATTAAATTCTTGAAATAAAAGCAGGAGGACTAAATTACAACTGTACAAAGTCTAGAGATTTAGAGTCATGGTTGTTTGAACCAGATTAGATTGGTCGGGGTATCGGTCCAGTGAGAGACAGCAGATCAGTTGAGCTGTGAACTGGTACGAACTGATTGAACTAGGTTAAAAATAAACTGAGTCGAGTTTTTTTTTATAATTTTTAATGATTTATTTAATCGAATCGTGCAAACTAGTGGCATGACCAATTCGACCACCGGTCCAATTTTAAAAATTTTACTTAGAATATATTTTAAAATTCAAATTTTAACTTCATAATTTGATATAAATAAATAATTAACTCAGAATAGTATGAATGAGACGAATAATCATTGCTTGGATTTCAATAATTGAAAGTCAACTAGAGATCCTTTAATTGTTGCTTAAAAAAGAGAACAAAAAGCAGGAAATCTCCCACTAAGTTATTTTGCAAAAAAAAAAAAATGTTATCTAAGGCAGCAACTAAGAAGCACTAACTCATTTTTCTAGAAAATGCATTAAGGGGGTAAACAAGTTCATAAATGGGAATAGAAGGTTAGATTATGTGCGCGTATTTAAAGGGTTTTTCTTTTTTCTTTCTTAATACGGCGAAATTGTTGGGAACACAGACAAGTGTTTCATGTATTGGCCTCATGAAAACTCCATGGCAGACAGCTTATGAACATTAAAAATAGAAAAAAGAGAAAAAAGGGGGAGGGCTAATCCACTGAAAAAGAATGCTTAAATGATTATTGTTTTCTGGTTTAGCTAAATCTTAATGTGTGAAAAGGAGACTATAATTCAACCTACGCTTAATCAATTGGAAAAGAGTCTTAAGATAATCGTTGATAGAATTGATTGAATGCTACTACTTTGCTTTTTAAGAAATTATTAAACGTGCTAAAGAAATGAATTTAGAGAAAAAAATATTAGTGAGGTTGGTCTTAAGAATTTTTGGCCACAAAAATAAAAGTTGAGTTTCTAGAATTTATATATATATCCGATAATGTGTCGGGTTTGAAAATGAATTCGGACATTTTTAAAATTTTACTAAAAGAAAATAAGTTAAGAGAGTATCAGTATTTATATTTTAAGATGTTTTTTTTAATACTTAAAAGTCGATTCGAGTAATAAAAATAAGATGAAAGGAGTGAGATCTAACTAGGGATAATAACTAAAACCTTTACGTTTGGCTCTAAAGTTATTCTTTTATTGATTGGTTTGTAAAGTGATCTCACGTTGTATTAAGTTGGGTTAGTAATATTTCACAGTTGATTTTAATAATATTATAGTATAATTGTGATGACTTATTGACAAATCAGTTAAATTTAGATTAAAAAATTCATTCCATTTGATAAATATTTATTTGAATCTTCTCTTAGCAGGGAAACGAGTTCCATGTTAGGATATGGCAAAGGGAGATTGTTGCTTCTAACAGGGTTTAACTTACGGGCAAGGGATAAGGTTAAGATTGATTTGGGCTTTTGGTAGATGATTGGCTATTTGGACATTCAAAAACTGAAAGTGGGCCACAAGTTGATCGTAGTGATCTTCCTGTAGAATCATCAGTCATATGTTCATTAATAGCCAAACCACTAACATAGACGTATACATGAGCGAAGCCGTATGAGAACAATCATTATATTTAGGCCCATAACTAAAAGGTTCAATGAACCATTAAAATTTATGGTTTTCTCGTATGGAAAAAAGCACACGAAAGAAGATACATGACGTGAAGGAGTGGGTGAAACCATATCTCATTGTGCTCTCACTCACATTATTAGTACAGTCTTGTGACTCAACTCTTACTGACTTTGCAACACATTCTTAATTTATTCACTTCACGCCATCTCCATTCTTCCCATGTCATCAACGCTTGTTTGATTTTTGTTAAATAACCAGCTACAGCATCAGTTGTGGTGAAAAAAGGTCTATAAATAACCAGCATGGCCAACCATTAAAGACCATGCAGGTTAGTTAATGCAAATTGTAAGTCATGAAAATAATGGCGTGTGGTGAAATAGTATGGGGTCTGGTCTTGTGCTGCAACTTAGCCATGGCATTGGCTAGTAGTAGTCACAATGGACTAGCCTTGGAGGATGTGGAACATTTGTCTTATGACTATAAGGATGCACTAGGCAAAGCAATCATGTTCTTTGAAGGACAACGTTCGGGGAAGTTGCCGGCTAACCAGAGACTGAAATGGAGGGGAGACTCTGCACTCACTGATGGCAAACCTGATAATGTATGTATGGCTACCAAATTACTTGGTACTTTGATGATGATGATGATGATGATGATGATGATGATGATGATAAAATTGAGCTTCGGCAAATAGTAGACTAATTTTGAAGTTTGGATTTGGTTTTGTGTGCAGGTCAATCTGGTGGGAGGTTACTATGATGCTGGGGATAATGTGAAGTTCGGATGGCCAATGGCGTTTACAGTGACATTGTTGAGTTGGGCAGCCGTTGAGTACCGGCATGAAATCTCTTCGGCCCATCAGCTTAGCCACCTCCGCGCTGCTATCCGTTGGGGCACTGATTTTATATTGCGAGCCCATACTTCACCCACCACACTTTATACTCAGGTTGGGGATGGAAACGCTGATCACCAGTGCTGGGAGCGTCCTGAAGACATGGATACCCCTCGAACACTCTATAAAATCACTTCCGATTCACCAGGCACCGAAGCCTCGGCTGAGGCTTCCGCCGCTCTTTCAGCTGCTTCATTAGTCTTCAAACGAGTTGATTCCAATTACTCTACAAAGCTGTTAAGCAAATCCAAATCAGTAAGTAGCTCGTTTAAATTTGTCCCTTCATGCCTTGTATGCATTTCAAGCTCAATCATATTGGCTGCACAGTTATTCAAATTCGCAGACAAGTATAGGGGATCATACAAAGACTCTTGCCCTTTCTACTGCTCTTTCTCAGGATATCAGGTAAATCATAAACCTTTAGCAATGTTGATAACCATATAATCATTTGAGCTTTGCATCTGATTTATATATATATAGGACGAGTTATTATGGTCTGCAGCTTGGCTATACAAGGCAAGTAGAGATGAAAAATACTTAAACTATGTTTTGAGCAACCAAGGATGGAGTCAAGCAGTATCAGAGTTTAGTTGGGACAACAAATTTGCTGGAGCTCAAGCATTACTAGCAAAGGTAAAATCATATGACCCTTCTTTATAAGTAACAAATTAAAAGAAAGGTATTAACAGTTCTTGTTCAGGAATTCTATGGTGGGAAGAAGGATTTGTCTAAATATAAGACTGATGTTGAATCATTTATATGTGCACTAATGCCAGGGAGCAGCTCTTTACAGATTCAAACAACTGCTGGTACATACATACACCTCTTAAAGTCACTAATGAATAACTTAGATTTCTAAATGATCCTCACTAAGCTAATAAATTTTCTGGTTTGTTTTCAGGTGGCCTTTTGTATATAAGAGATAGCTCTAATTTGCAATACGTTACAAGCTCTTACATGGTGCTATCTGTCTACTCCAAAACCTTAATGACATCTAATATTGATGGCATCCAATGTGGCTCTGCACATTTCTCAGCCTCCCAAATCAAATCTTTCGTAAAATCACAGGTATATATACATATACACTGATATTGATATAAAAAACCAAGAATAAGGTTTCATTTATATACTGATATTATTGCAGGTGAATTACATATTGGGGAACAACCCCATGAAAATGTCATACATGGTGGGGTTTGGGAGTAAATATCCCATGCAGCTTCACCATAGAGGCTCATCCATCCCTTCTATCCACAGTCACCCGAGCAGGGTGGGGTGTAACGATGGCTACTCGAGTTATTACTCTTCGAACAACCCGAATCCAAATCAACATGTCGGAGCAATCGTGGGAGGTCCTGATTCAAGTGACCATTTCAATGATCAGAGATCGGATTACTCGCATTCCGAACCCACAACTTATATTAATGCAGCTTTTGTAGGTGCAGTGGCTGCTTTGCTTGATGGAACCAAACAGGAGCCTCTGCAACTGCTGCAGATTAATACAACTATAAATATGGTCGACTACATGTAATTTACCAGAGTTGCATCAGGCAACCGAAACCCATGAATTTCCTATATTCATCGAATCAATTAAGTAATTTAAACTTTAAGGGAATATCTATACTCATCTAGATAGTAGTAAATTTTCAGGGTTCCAACCTTTGTGCATAGAAACCCTTTTATTTTTTAAAACAATTGCAGAATTTATTGCTTATTTAAGAAATATTTATATATTAAATTACGACACATCCGTGTCAAATATATTTATAAAAAATAGAATTATGTATCAAATATCTTTATAAAAAATTAATAAAAATAATAAATTAAGCTTTGGGTGAGATGTTAACAGTATAAATATTGAAAAGGCATAATTGCAAAAAAGGCCCTCAACCTTTGGGGGCATTTGGATATATGCCCTTAACCTTTTTATTTTCTAAAATCGGCCCTTCACGTAACGGATTTTTCAGATATCAACCCAATTGAAACGGTAACCGTCAGCTGACCGTTAGTCAACAGCCGGTCAAAAAAATTGGCCTACGTGGCATTTCAGTTGACTGATGACATGGCAGACATTAAAATAAATACGCTAATTTACCCATATTTATTATTAATTAAAATATAAAAAAAGTAATAATTACTAAAGAAATAGACAAATATCTTCATCCTCTTCAATCTTCTTCTCTAAAACAAAAAAGCCCTAGTTACCTTTTTCCACTGTTGATGCCATTGCTCACCGGCATCTTCTCCGACCAAGAAGCGTTCAATGACGACCATGATTCCATCTCCGAAATTTAATCTTTTCCTTTTGAGTTACAAAGAAAAAATGAGTGAAAGAAAAACCCAGAAAATCAAAGAATTTTTTGGGTTTTTATTCCCTTCTTCTACCCTAGCTCTTTGATTTCCCCTTGCAAAGGCCATGAAATAGACAAATATCTTCATCCTCTTCAATTTTCTTCTCTAAAACAAAAAAAGCCCTAGTCGCCTTTTCCCACTGTTGATGCCATTGCTCACCGGCATCTTCTCCGACCAAGAAGCGTTTAATGACGTCCATGATTCCATCTCCAAAATTTGATCTTTTCCTTTTGAGTTACAAAGAAAAATGAGTGAAAGAAAAACCCAGAAAATCAAAGAATTTTTTGGGTTTCTATCCCCTTCTTCTACCCTAGCTCTTTGATTTCCCCTTGCAAAGGCCATTCTCAGCTCTCCAACTCTCATAAAATTTTCTTTTCATCCATCAGTACCTACAATCATACTTTTATTTTTTCTTGTTTTCTTACACTAGTTAGAGATGAAGACAAGAATAACTACCTTGGGGTTGGCTTTACTTTAGATTTGCAGATGATATTAGTAAACCCATTGCTAATCTTACCTTACCAACCACTTTTTTCTGGGTTTGTTTAAAGAGGCCTTCTGATTTGAGATCTATTTTTTTTTCAAGTATAATAATAAATCACCAACAAAGGGACATCTAAAATACACTCGATGCAACCCACATTATAGCCATTGCAAACAATTGTTTGTTGGATTTTCCAAACAATATTGATCTCAAACTTGAAAATTATGTTTCTGCAAATGAGATGAAGAGGATGGAGCAGTTTTCATGGATGAGATGAAGATTGATGAATTTAAAACCCATTAATAGACATATTAATATCTGCCACGTCATCAGTCAACTGGAACGCCACGTAAACCAATTTTATTGACTGGCTATTGACTAACGGTCAGTTGACGATTACCGTTTCAATTGGGTTGATGTTTGAAAAATTCGTTACGTGAAGGGCCGATTTTAGAAAATAAAAAGGTTAGGGGCATATGTAAGCACTAAATTTTGTCTGGTTCAACTATGTGTTTAATTTTCAAATTTTAAAAAAATGAAAAAAATACAAAAAAATAAAAATTACACTTTGACCCTAAAATTTTCTAAAATTTCACTTTAACCCCTAAACTTTTCCAAAATTACACTTTGACCCCTAAACTTTTCCAAAATGATGCTTCGAGCCCTAAACTTTTCCAAAATTACAGTTTGACCTTAGTACTTTCTCGAAATTACATTTCGACCCCATAAGTTTTTCTGCGATTGCAATCTGGTCCTTCTGGCAGATTACATGATTTGGGGCACCCACTCCCCGGATTTTTCGGCCCCCAGCATGGGTGGCTACTCTTCCTTCAACCACTACCTGAAAAATGCAGAGAGAAGGTGAAGATTAAAGCATAAAAAGAGGGAAATCAACCAAAGAAAAGGGCTCCAACATTTTCGGCAAAAAAAGAACCCCCCACCTATTCGGCTAAAAAAAATTTTGGAAGGAGGAAGAAAAAGTAAAATTCAAAAAAATCCAAAGACTTTCTTGGCAATCACAAAGGACACTCGGCAAGAAGCAACAACCAACAACACCATCAACCAAAAACCCCCATTCGGCTATTGGAAAACAATAAAAATTTTCCAGAAAATCAAACATTTAGCACCCCCCATTTTTCTTTGTTATGTTTTCCAAATATCACACATAAATCTTTCTTCCATCACCTACGTCAATCAAAAATTTCCTACAAACCTCTCCATCACCACCGTGAGAACCACCGCCCGCTGATCTCCCTCTTTTCCGGTTACCTCACCACCAATTTCAGCTTTCTCGTGCATGCTGTTTGTTGGGGGCTGAAGGAACAAGAAAAAGAAAAAGAAATAAAAAAAAAGAACAACCCAATACCCACTTTAATATTCGGCCCAAAAAAAAAAAAGCCTACACCCCCATACCCATCAGCAGCAGCAGCCCATTACCATTGACCCAGCAGCGGCCCAACACAGCGCAAGCCCACTCCAATTGCAGTCCATTTCGGCAGCCCAAAGAGAGAGGAAGTGGACTCAATTTAGTAGCCCATTGAAGCAGACTTATTTTTTGGGGGGGGCTTTGGGTATATTCTTGACTTTTCTTATTTGTTAATTGGCCCACATGTTTAAATGTTGTTTCATTAACATTTTTAATGGTTTTTTTTTAAAGCATTATGTTGTGATTTCATTTACTAATTTTAATTTTTAATGAGCTCGTTTTTTTTAAAAGAAAAGAGGCAACGAATCGGTTTGACATTAAATCATCGATCTCACTATTATGTTGGGTGGATATCTTTGATTCTATGTTAAATATAGAATGCCTTTCGGGAAATTAGAAATTTAATTATCTTTTTTTAAAAAAATATAATAATAATAAGAGATTCATCCTAAGATTATTAAAATTTCGTTTTTAAATTGTATAACACGTTAATATGTAATTTATCAAAATTTTCGTGTTTTTAAAAAAAATTTCGTGTTTCAAAAATTTTCGTGTTTTCAAAAATTCTCGTGTTTCAATCAGATCACAATTAACTATTAAATTGAACTCGTATTTTTGAAAATTAAGACAACACGCGCTTAACAAGATACCAATTTTGGGCGTCGCGAGGGTGCTAATACCTTCCTCGCGCGTAACTGACTCCCGAACCCTATTTTTCTCTGGAATTTTGACGTAGACCAAAACTTGGCCTTTTTTTTAGAAAATTCAAAAAATAAATTTTCTTTTAAAAGAGGATTTATTAGGTGTCCGATCACACCTAGGAAAAAGGATAGGTGGCGACTCCCTTTTTAATAAAATCGAAACTCTGTTTTCACATTTTCAATAATCGCTTCAATTAGCGCCCGAGCAAATTTTAGGTCGCTAGAGCTGGCGACTTCACTGGGGACATTTTTTTGAGAGTCGAGTATAGAATTAAATGCGTGTTGTCAAAATTTTCGAAACTCCTTGTTCAAATTAATTTTTAATCGTGATCCTTGAATTTTATTTTTTGAAAAGTCATGCATTTGCATCATGTTGTAAATATTTTTCTAACTTGTTTTATCTTTTTGTTTTTCAGCAAGTTTTTACGGTTTTAGTTTTTTTTTTAGTTTTAAAATAAAAACGAAAAGGTTTGTGAGTTTCTCCCCACACACCGTGCACTTGCATTTTTGCATAACATGAGCTCTCTACCCGACTCAGTCCGCTTAATCGAAGTAAACGCTATGCCTTCGTGAGTTAACTCGTCCCTCCGCATGAAGCTAGTGAATACTTCCAGGTTACATATGACTTATGCTTTCGTGAGTTAACTTGTCCCTCCGCATAGGCATAAGTAAATGTAATCCCTCGAATTGAACTCGTGAGCCTGTGATGGGCAATGACTGAGGCTCCGTACTAATCTTAGCAGATGACGATCTAACAATTCGAGTACCTTTCTAGAATCAAATCGCATATAGTGAACCGTGATTTGAGCCACCTAACTAGAGCCATGTCGAACCTTCGTCCGTTAATAGTCACCAAAATAAGTACATAGGAGAAACGCCTCTTACCTTTTATTTCTTTTACATTTACACTTTTTATGCAAGGGAATCGGGTCCGTTTAATAAATTGGATCGGGTAGATTATCTTATGTGTATGTGGGGTAGGTTTTTGTAAAGCATGATGGGGCAAAAAAAAATGTAGGTTAGTTTCACCAAAATGCACGATTGAATAGCTTAATTTGTTAGATTTTTCCATAGTTTTTCCCCGTTTATATTTGTTGTGATTACTAACCAAGGTTATTTGTCTTCATTTTTATTTTTTATCATGCATCATATGCATCTTGTTAGGAAGGTGTTGATTAGAGATTGGTTACCAAAAATGGGTTTCTGATGGAGGAGTCAATTACGCAAGTAACCGAGAAAAATGTCATAGTCCGAGACTGGTCTTTGAAAACCCAGAAAGTGAAAGGGGACAGTTTAAAAGAAGGATGTGTCTTCAATCTTCCCGAGCATGTGACTTCGAATGCTCATCAGAATAACCTCGAAGACTTGACTAGGATCTGGAAACATTGGGACTCAGACATTAGGGGCATCTTCACTGAAAAGTACGGGGATATAGCTCACTTAATCACCGTCAACGTAGACGAACAGTTGATTCAAGCCATGGTTCGATTCTGGGACCCAGCTTACCAATGTTTCACTTTCAATCAGGAAGATATGACTCCGACCATAGAAGAGTATGCCGCATTGCTTCGCGTTGACAATGTACAATTCAACAAGATATATGTGAAAGAGCCCAAACCAATGACCTTCAAGAAAAAGTTAATGAAGTTGACGGGAATGACCGATACATGGGCTGAAAAATAGATAAAGAAAAAGAACGAAGTCAGTTGTGTTTCGTGGTTTTCTCTGCGAGACTTAGTTCAAAACCATCCAGATATTGTGAAGAGAGTGGATCTGTTTGCTTTGGCCATTTACGGATTAATCGTCTTCCCAAAGGTTCTTGGGCATATAGAAGTTGCGGTAGTGGATTTCTTTGAAAAGTTGAGGCAAGGAATCAACCCCGTCCCAACTATCTTGGCCGAGACTTTTAGATCTCTAAGTAGTTGTAGGAGAAAAGGGGAAGGACGTTTTATCGGATGCGCACAGTTACTTAATGTTTGGATTCTGAGCCACTTCTGGAAAGTGGAGCGCACACCTTTCCACATGTTTTTAAAAACATTCGCCCCATTGGAAGCTTACCTTTGGAAAGATTGGCCAAAGGATGTCACCGAACAGCACTGGGTTTCAGTTTTTCAGAACCTCCATGCCGAAGATATAACCTGGAGAGCACCATGGATCCGTCCTTCGGTTTTGTTATACAAGTGTGGAAGCCAAGATTGGGTGCCTTTACTTGGATTATGGGGAGGAGTTGGATATGCTCCGTTAATGGTTCAAAGGCAGTTTGCTTCACGACAATTCATACCAGCTACCGGGGGATTGGCACAGTCTGAGTTTGCTTTTACAGGTGAAGGTTACATGAAAAAAGTCCGAGATACAGCAAAGTCTTGGAAGGAAATTTACCTAATGGAGTTAGCTCTTTATGCTGATACTATCACTCAATATTATGACATATGGAGACAACAACGAGTGAATAGTCAACAAACCTCGCCGACGGATTACACTTTCCAGAATCCTTTCTCAGAAGAAATGCCGTCCGAACTGGAAATGGCTAGACATGAATTTGAACATTAAAAGGCCAAGTTGTTACGAGATATTAGTTCTCTTCAAGAGGAAAACTACCAGCTGAATATCGATGTTTAAATTGAAAAATCTAGAACCGAGAAAGTCTAGAAAGAAGATGAGATCATGAGAAATGATCTAAGGGATCTTCATTTGGAAAATAAGAAATTAAGAGGCACTATAAGGAATAGTGGGCTGGGCAAATCATCGGCAGAATGGAAGGAAGAACTAAGCAACATCAAAGGTGGGATGGAATTCTGGAGAGGGAAAGCAAAGAAGGAAGAGGAAAAAGCTGCGCGTGCTATGATAGAGTTAAGGAAGAAGAATGTTGAATACGAAACTGTGTCTGCAGAATTAATGACTAGTCGGTCTGAGCGTTAAGAGCTAAGAGGGAAAATACGAGATTTAGAAAAATGCTGCAAGCTCATCAGTAACATTTGGATACTCTCCTAAAAGCCCTAGAAGAAAAGAATGGCCAGCATGACAGAGACACTCGCACCTACGAAAGAACTCTCCAAGAAAAAGATATGCATCTCGGCGGTTTGATCAATGAAATTCGCAAGGCGGCTATGCAAATCGTATAATTATCAGATGAATCCGAAGCTCTCAGTTGCCAATTCCCTCCGAGCCAAAGATCAAGCATGTCAGAATTCCTAGAACGGGTGAAGAAACAAGGCGATGTGGCTAGGAAATTTATGTAACTGTTAAATCAGAGATGGCAAAACGTTTTGTAATGGACTCTTTTGATTAATGAAATGCCTAAGTATGGGGCTATCTTGAAATCAACACCAAATTCTTGCATATTTATTCATGACTGACATTCATCTGACATTTATTCATTCATTCATGCATTCATTCATTGCATGTAAATATCACCCTAATCATTCACTAAGGTTAAAACCATACAATCCACAGTTGCAGCACTACAAGTATGGAATCACGTCATTCTTATAAGACGCGTATAAGAGCTAGAATTATGGAGGCCGAATTCAATGAGAGAATTGAAATGATGGAAAAGATCCAAAGAGAGTTGCAAGAGCCTCAGGTCAAGAATTAGAATAGGAGCCCATAGTGTATCCTCCTTTGTCAAAAACATTTACATCTGCAGGAATGATGTACCCAGGGCGAGATAATTCACGAAGCACGCTGTTATTGATTGAAAGGGGTCTTCAGAACGTCAGTATAAATGTTATTGAAGATGTTTCAATGATACGCCATTGTCCTCCTGGATTCGTTTTGAACAATTGAACTGCTGTGGATCTTCTTGTAGTTTCTAAGTCCTCTCCAGAGTAATGCTCAATGTTAACTCTTTTTTTTTTGTGTACCCCTAAGTAATAGTGGGATTCTTTTGTAAGAGCTTATGTTTGCACTTTATTATTTAAATGAACATTAATGGAGATGCATTTTGTCATGGTCTTTTCATTCTCATTAACTTCATAATTATTCCCCCTTCTCACAGCCTGTCCTTACATGTATCTCATATCATGCCATAACATTATGTTTGTTGGTTCCAATACTTTTATGCTCCTCTATAGTTTGCTTCTTTATTCACCTTCCAAGTGCTCAGATATCAACGGCATGAGCAATCCCGTTACAAGTCCTGAAATCAATTTCGAGAAAGCTATTTGTTTAGGAGAATTCGAAGTTGAAAAAAATACTGAAGATTGTGTCTCGTCTCCTGACATACTAAGAATGGTAGAACAAGAAGATAAACAGATTTTACCCCATCAAGAGTTGGTTGAGACAGTAAATTTGGGAAATGAAGAAAAGAGACAAGAAGTGAAGATTGGGACTTTCATTTCAGATAATGCCAAACATGATTTGATCGCCTTGCTTCATGAGTACAAAGATGTATTTGCATGATCGTATCAGGACATGCCAGGTTTGAACGAGGATGTAGTGGTCCATAGACTCCCACTGAAACCAGAATGCAAGCCTATTCAATAGAAGCTAAGACGAATGAGACCTGAAATGCTGTTAAAGATAAAAGAAGAAGTCAAGAAACAATTTGATGCTGGCTTCTTACAAGTCTCCAAATACTCAGAATGGATAGCTAACATAGTCCCAGTACCGAAGAAAGACGACAAGGTACGAATGTGCGTGGATTATCGCAATCTGAATCGAGCAAGTCCTAAAGATAATTTTTCCTTGCCACACATCGATACGTTGTTGGATAACACAACAAAACATTCATTTTTTTCTTTCATGGATGGATTCTCGGGTTATAATCAGATAAAGATGGCTCCCGAAGATATGGAGAAAACTACATTTGTAACGATGTGGGGGACATTCTGCTATAAGGTGATGCCGTTCGGATTAAAGAATGCTGGGGCAACATATCAGAGGGCCATGGTGATGTTGTTCCATGACATGATGTAAAAAGAAATAGAAGTCTATGTCGATGATATGATTGCCAAATCTCGGGGGGAAAGAGAGCATGTTGGGAACCTCAGGAAGTTGTTCGAAAGACTAAGAAAGTTCCAACTGAAGCTTAATCCAGCCAAGTGTACGTTTGGGGCTACCTAGGGAAAATTACTAGGCTTCATTATCAGTGAGAGAGGTATTGAGGTTGATCCAGAAAAGATAAAAGCCATACAAGAACTACCACCTCCACGCACACAAAAAGAAGTCAGAGGATTTTTAGGGAGGTTGAACTACATCGCTCAATTCATTGCTCAACTTACCAACCAGTGTGACCCAATTTTTTGACTCCTTCGAAAACATAATCCGAGAAAATGGAACGAGGAGTGCCAAGTGGCTTTTGACAAGATAAAACTGTATTTGTCTAGCCCCCGGTGCTAGTACCGCCAACTCCCGGAAGACCGTTAAAATTGTAATTGACTGTGTTTGAAAACTCAATGGGTTGCGTACTGGGGCAACATGATGAGTCGGGGAAAAGAGAAAAGGTGATTTACTACCTCAGCAAGAAGTTCACGAGTATGAAACAAAGTACACACAATTGAAAAATTACATTTGTGCTTTGGTCCGGGTAGTTCGAAGGCTCATACAATATATGTTGTATCATACGACATGGTTAATTTCAAAGCTGGACCCAATAAAGTACATGATGGAATCACCTGCACTCTCAGAAAGAATGGCACGATGGCAGATCCTACTATCGGAGTACGACATCGTATATGTGAGTCAAAAGTCGATAAAGGGGAGCGCAATAGCTGACTTCTTAGTAACTCGAACAACGGAGGAATATGAGCCATTGAGATTTGATTTCCCAGACGAAGACTTGATGTGCATTACAGAAAAAGAGTGTGAGTCGTCAAAAGAGAAATCATGGAAAATGAGCTTCGATGGTTCGTCAAAAGAGAAATCATGGAAAATGTGCTTCGATGGTGTATCGAATCCATTGGGGCATGGGATTGGAGCAGTCTTAGTGTCACCAGAAGGGAACCATTATCCGCTCACTGCCAGATTAAATTTCTTCTGTACCAATAACATAGCGGAATATGAGGCTTGCATCATGGGACTTCGTGCAGCTATTGAGCGAAACATCAAAATCTTAGAGGTGTACGGAGACTCAGTGTTGGTGATTTACCAAATCCGTAGAGATTGGGAAGTGAGAGATTCGAAATTAGTTAAATATCGCGATCTAGTTGTGGAACTGATTAAAGAATTCAAAGAAGTAACTTTTAATTACTTCCCACGAAGAAAAAACAATTGGTGATGCCACGCCACTTTGGCTTCAATGTTCAAAGCAAACAGAGAAACGAAAATAATGCCTCTCCAAATGAGCATATATGAGGTCCCTGCACATTGTTTTAGCATTGAAAAAGAGACAGATAGATGGCCATAGTTCCATGATATCTTAGAATATGCCAAGAATCAAAGGTATCCCGAGCAAGCAAATGAAAACGACAAAAGAACAATCAGAGGAATGGCGGTGGGATTTGTTCTTGATGGGGATATCCTATACAAAAGAGGAAAAGATCAAGTGCTTCTGAGATGCGTGGATGTTGTTGAAGCCAGAAAAATACTTGAAGATATCCATGAAGGAATTTGTGGGACGCATGCCAATGGTTTCACTATGGCTAGGCAGATTATGAGACTTGGTTATTACTGGCTGACGATGGAAAATGACTGCATTAGTTATGCACGAAAGTGCCACAAATGTCAAATTTATGGCGATAAAATTCATGCAGCCCCTTCGCCCCTTCATGTCATGACTTCTCTGTGGCCTTTTTCTATATGGGGCATGGATGTTATAGGGCTAATTTCCCCAAAAGCTTCTAATGGGCACCGATTCATTTTTGTGGTTATAGATTACTTCACAAAATGGGTAGAAGCCGCTTCGTTTGCTAATGTGATGAAGACTGCAGTTTGCAGGTTCTTAAAAAAGGAAATCACATGTCGATACGGTTTGCCTGAGAGAATTATTTCAGATAACGCTTTAAATCTGAACAACAATATGATAAAAGAAGTGTGCGAGCAATTTCAAATAAAGTATCATAATTCCTCACCCTATCGCCTAAAGATGAATGGAGCAGTAGAAGCGGCTAACAAAAATATTAAGAGGATTATTGGGAAAATGACCGAGACATATAAAGACTGGCACGATAAGCTACCATTCGCTTTGTATGCATATCACATATATGTGCGAACATCTACGGGAGCAACTCCTTTCTCCCTAGTCTATAGAATGGAAGCTGTGCTGCTCATCGAAGTTGAGATCCCCTCTCTACGAGTCTTAATAGAGTCGAAACTAGAAGAATCAGAATGGGTTCGAGCTCGATATGACCAGCTAAATCTTATCGAAAAAAATGCTTGAAGGCAATCTTTCATGGACAGATGTACCAGAAGAGAATGATCATGGCCCATGATAAGAATGTGCGGTCAAGAGAATTCCGCGAGGGAGAACTCGTACTGAGAAAGATTCTCCCAATACAAGAAGACTTTCGAGGAAAATGGGCACCAAATTGGGAAGGGTCATACGTTGTAAAGAATGCCTTCTCGGGTGGGGCTTTGATTCTCACTGAGATGGATAGGAGGGAGTTACCTAATCCAGTGAACTCAGATGCTGTGAAGAAATATTATGCCTGATTAAAAAAAAAGAAAAGAAAAGAGAGATCAAGATGAAAACCCGAAAAGGGCGTCTTGATAAAAAAAAGAGATCAAGATGAAAACCCAAAAAGGGCGTCTTGATAAACAAAAAGGATTAGGATGAAAACCTGAAAGGGCGTCCTAATGAAGGGGGTTCGGACTTAAGGAGCAAGACATTTTGAACGGGGAGTCAAAGGACGAAGTTACAATATCTAAAGCATTTTCAGAAGCGCGAAATCTTCTACACAAGAAGCCGTGCTCGAAAAGATCCAGGATGAAGAAACGTGGAGAAGTTAATGCGTCGGATATCTAGAGCATTTGTGACAATTGAATCTGCTTTCCTTTCTTTATAATGTTTTCTTTATTGAACTATTCCTTGTCAACTTTCTGTGATTGTTGCTTTTGAAATAAATATGAACGTGAGATATCCCTTTCATACCTACTTTGCCATTTTCATGCATCTCATGTATGGTTTATTTAAATAATAAATAGTGAAATGACATACTCTAAACAAAAGGAATGTTGAGCATTACCCGGATGAGAATTTGATAAGTACAAGAGCCTCAAAGCAAGAACAAAGTTCAACAGGGGGCAAAAGGGTGATATACGAGAAACGCAGATTACTCGTAAAGCTTGAGGACGGGTACAAAACCTGAAAGGAAAGTCAAGAATCAAAGCAATGAATGCAGATCATCACGAAAATCGTAACGAAAAGGGATATATGACAAACAAGCCCAAGGCGCATGGCATAATCATGTAGGCATAAAAGCATTTAAGACAAACACGTGCATATCATGATAATATCATGCATGACATATACAGGTACTCCAGTAGAGCAAGAGGTTTTGATGACAGCTGTACAGAATCAAGGAAAAAGAAGACATCCGAGTTCCACCAGATGATATGCTTTGAAATTATGAAATTTTTAAAAAAAATTTACTTCATTTCTGTTTTTCAAAAAAATCAACTCATATTGCGAGAGGTGAGTTGAGCCTCAGGTCACACGCTGAGGTATTTTTCAATTTCTGTTTTTCAAAAAAATCAACTCATATTGCGAGAGGTGAGTTGAGCCTCAGGTCACACGCTGAGGTATTTTTCAATTTCTGTTTTTCAAAAAATCAACTCATATTGCGAGAGGTGAGTTGAGCCTCGGGTCACACGCTGAGGTATTTTTCAATTTCTGTTTTTAAAAAATCAACTCATATTGCGAGAGGTGAGTTGAGCCTCGGGTCACACGCCGAGGTATTTTCAATTTCTGTTTTCCAATTTCTGTTTGCTCCAAAAAAAAATCAACTCATAATGCGAGAGGTGAGTTGAGCCTCGGGTCACACGTTGGGGTATTTTTTAATTTCTTTTTTAAAAAATTGACTCATATTGCGAGAGGTGAGTTGAGCCTCGGGTCACATGCTGAGGTATTTTTAATTTCTGTTTTTCAAAAAAAAAATCAACTCATATTGCGAGAGATGAGTTGAGCCTCGAACACATACCGAGGTATTTTTAAAAATTTTTATTTTTCAAAGATCAACTCATAATCTGAGAGGTGAGTTGTGCTTCGGGTCACACGCTGAGGTATTTTCAATTTCTATTTTTTCAAAAAAAAAAAATCAATCAACTCATATTGCGAGAGATGAGTTGAGCATCAGGTCACACGCTGAGGTATTTTCAGTTTCTTCTTTTTCAAAGATCAACTCATAATCCGAGAGGTGAGTTGAGCTTCGGGTCGCATGTCGAGCTATTTTCGATTTCTGTTTTTCAATAATGAATAAAGATTTGACAATCGAACAAAATTTAGTGCTTTTAAGCCTTTGCACTATCCCTATTTCACAGCGATGAGCAAAGAGGGGCAACTGTAAGCACTAAATTTTTTCTGGTTCAACTATGTGTTTAATTTTCAAAATTTAAATAAAAAAATGAAAAAAATACAAAAATAAAAATTACACTTTGACCCTGATACTTTTTCAAAATTATGTTTTGACCCCACAAGTTTTTCTGCGATTGCAATCTGGTCCTTCTGGCAGATTACATGATTTGGGGCACCCACTCCTCGGATTTTTCGGCCCTAGCATGGGTGGCTACTCTTCCTTCAACCACTACCTGAAAAATGCAGAGAGAAGGTGAAGATTAAAGCATAAAAAGAGGGAAATCAACCAAAGAAAAGGGCTCCAACATTTTCGGCAAAAAAAGAACCCCCCACCCATTCGGCTAAAAAAATTTTTTGGAAGGAGGAAGAAAAAGCAAAATTCAAAAAAATCCAAAGACTTTCTCGGCAATCACAAAGGACACTCGGCAAGAAGCAACAACCAACAACACCATCAACCAAAAACCCCCATTCGGCTATTGGAAAAGAATAAAAATTTTCCAGAAAATCAAACATTTAGCACCCCCCATTTTTCTTTGTTATGTTTTCCAAATATCACACATAAATCTTTCTTCCATCACCTACGTCAATCAAAAATTTCCTACAAACCTCTCCATCACCACCGTGAGAACCACCGCCTGCCGATCTCCCTCTTTTCCGGTTACCTCACCACCAATTTTAGCTTTCTCGTGCATGTTGTTTGTTGGGGGCTGAAGGAACAAAAAAAAAGAAAAAGAAATAAAAAAGGAACAGCCCAATACCCACTTTAATATTCGGCCCAAAAAAAAAAGCCTACACCCCCATACCCATCAGCAGCAGCAGCCCATTACTATTGAACCAACAGCGGCCCAACATAGCGGAAGCCCACTCCAATTGCAGTCCATTTCGGCAGCCCAAAGAGAAAGGAAGTGGACTCAATTTAGTAGCCCATTGAAGCAGGCTTATTTTTTTTCGGGGCTTTGGGTATATTCTTCACATGTTTAAATGTTGTTTCATTAACATTTTTAATGGTTTTTTTTTTAAAGCATTATGTTGTGATTTCATTTACTAATTTTAATTTTTAATGAGCTCGTTTTTTTTTTAAAAAAAGGGCAATGAATCGGTTTGACATTAAATCATTGATCTCACTGCTGTGTTGGGTGGATATCTTTGATTCTATGTTAAATATAGAATGCCTTTCGGGAAATTAGAAAATTTAATTATCTTTTTTTAAAAATATATATATAATAATAATAAGAGATTCATTCTAAGATTATTAAAATTTTGTTTTTAAATTGTATAACACGTTAATATGTAATTTATCAAAATTTTCGTGTTTTAAAATTTTTCGTGTTTTCAAAAATTCTCGTGTTTCAAAATTTTCGTGTTTTTAAAAAAAAAATTCGTGTTTTCAAAAATTCTCGTGTTTCAATCAGATCACAATTAACTATTAAATTGAACTCGTATTTTTGAAAATTAAGACAACACGCGCTTAACAAGATACTAATTTTGGGCGTCGCGAGGGTGCTAATACCTTCCTCGCGCGTAACCGACTCCCGAACCCTATTTTTCTCTGGAATTTTGACGTAGACCTAAACTCGGCTTTTTTTTTTAGAAAATTCAAAAAAAAATTCTTTTAAAAGAGGATTTATTAGGTGCCCGATCACACCTAGGAAAAAGGATCGGTGGCGACTCCCTTTTTAATAAAATCGAAACTCTGTTTTCACATTTTCAATAATCGCTTCAATTAGCGCCCGAGTAAATTTTAGGTCGCTACAGCATATATCCAAATGCCCCCTAAAGTTGAGGGCTTTTTTTTGCAATTATGCCTATTGAAAACTATAAAAGCTTAGGTTCAAATCTTATTTTGTGTGTATATTCTTTCTATATAAAATATAGAAAATGACAAAAATACTCTCAAAATAATATTTTGTATAATAAACTACTTTTCACATTACTCAACAACCTTGTTGACTTCTAACGCCAACTCAATCAAGTGCTTAATATATAATTAGAAATTCTATCACACGCATATGCATGTAGAAATTATATACTTAGAATACAAATGTGTGTTTAAAAATAACATATATATATATATAATAAATAATGAAACATATATTTTGAAACTAATTAATAAAAATACATTAAATATGAATGATAATAAAATGAAAAAATAAATAAATTGTGATTAAAATGAAATTTAAACATATAAATTTTACCGCGTGCAAAATTTTTATTAATTTTTTTTAAAAAAAATAAAAAGATTGAAAAAATCTTTGAATAATATAACTTATTTTAAATACGGAAAGATATAACCGAATTAGTACTCAATTGACCCGTGACACTAGTTCAAACAACGTTTAAATAATATATATATATATATATAAAATATACATCTTGCTGCTTTGACTAGTTGAAACCTAATCTTAAGCAATAAGTTTAAAGAGTATAAGCAAGCTTAGTTGTTTGTAATTAGTAATTACGAATAGCCAAAAATTTATAAGAAATGCAAGTTGGGATATAAATACAAATTTTAATCATTTGAAAGAAGTGGTCAATTCTGACTTTCTTGACTTTCAACATTTATTATATACAAATGAACTGTCATTTATACTTTGCTACCTCCTTTGATCTTTTTGTCAACATTGCTCCATCGATATTACCTCAAAATTAACAATGAATAACAGGCCAGTCCTCCTTTGATTAACTTTTAATTGTTTATTAATAAATTTATTATATAATTCTTTTAATGAATTTTGGTTATTTATCTTAAATAAATTAGAAAAAAACTATGATATATTCAACTCCTTGTAACAAATGAATTACAGAAACTGAAACTGCAAAAGAGACACTCTTCAGCTGGTACAAGTCTGCAATTTGGTTGTTATTACATGGCTGGCTTATTATGTCTGCTCTAAAACTAATTCAGCAAACCGCCAGTTAAGGTTGCAGATTCGTTCATGAACCATAATTCGTGAGACAAATCTGGAAACTGGTCTACAAATAAATCCCCAAAACCCTCAAAGCTTTCAACTAATTCGTCGCTCAACATTATGTCCGGCGTTAGAATCTTGTCCCCCTCCATTGTTATGCTCTCTCGTTTCACCGACTCATCTTTAATGACCGCCGGAGAAAGAACCGTTGATTCTGCAACCTCATGGGGTTCATTTTTATCGGCAAGGTTTTTAGGCTTAACCACTGTTGATGATTTGTCGCGAATGCTTCCCGCAAGCGAGTTCCGTCGAGTCGGGTGGCCATGGTTGTGCTCGGCTGTGTAGGTTATAATAAAGACTCGAGGATCCGAGCAGCTACGCTCTACTTGCTTCCTTGCTAAACATCCTTTTGAGCTACTGCACCTGTAATAGCTCCTGTGTTTTTTTCCATTCAAAAATACTCAATGACCCCTTCAAATATATATATATATATATATCAAAACAAAGATGATAAATTAATATTTACCTTGGATATGGTGATCCTTTGATGGGTTTCTGCCCATATTTTCGCTATGACCATATATCCGATTGAAGACCATCATCACCTGTTACATGCTTCACCACTCTATGTTGCTGTTTCTTCCTGCTGAAACATGTGAAGTTATAAACATGTAAAACTTTTTGTAATAACCATGAATTTAATTACAAACCTGGATCTTTTAGGCTTGGTCGAATCCTTGTTTGTACCAGAAACAACAAGTGGCTTCTGTTTTTGGCACTCTGGTTCCTCCACGTGATCTTCAAGAACTGGTATTGTATATGGGTTCAACTCAGGACAGAAAGGCTTGTAAAGTTCCTCCATTAACTCATCTAAAACATTAGGGTTTGGTTCAAAAACTTCTGGGAAACTCATGAGATGATCTTCATCTCCATGTTGAAAACTCAAAGGACCAAAACTGAATTCTGGGTTTTCCATATAAGAGATAAAAGCATCATTGTTGCTGCAAGTTTCACCAGTTCCTGCTTGCCAATCCCAGTGCTCCATGTTGAAGTTACTCGTCATAAAAAATCGATTAATTATAATAATAAGAGAGAAGAAAGGGTGGCGCTGACTTTGAGATGTGTGTCAGAGAATTGTGAGATGAAGGAGATGGATGTATGAGAGGAAATTTTTAAAAAGTAAGAGCATTGTTTATATATTGGAAACAAAAGAGAAATGATTTATTTAATTTTGCTACTTGAATTGAAATTAAGCAGCAATTTGTGTGAGTCTGGTTTTTGCTGCTTCTCAACCACCAAGTTGACGTTTTGAAAAGTCAAAAGGATTATTTTTAGCTTTTGGAAATACGTTTAATCGTCCCTCCATGGACGTTGTCGGTGAGAAAGGAATTTTTAGCTCACCCTTTTGTTTCTTTTAAATAAGATTTCATCCTTCTAAATATTGGTGTAATAGACTACGAAGACGACATTTTTGTATGGAATAGTAATAAGCATTCTGATAATAGTTTTTTTTTTTTTTTTTTTTTTACACAAAGCTTCGTCATATTGCTAACTGCCAAAGCAGTAATCAAGGAATACATATCTAATAAGCAATCATTTGGTGATTATGCATGTATCATATAAATGCATCCACTCATTTTCTTCTAGGAGCAACTTCACGAACTTATGAATTATGTAATAGTATAAGATGATTGGAAATTTATATTTTTAGGCATGCAGAGATATTTATTATTATTTGAAATGGAGCTGCAAAACTTTTTCCAGAAATTTCTCCAAAAGCAAAGCAAACATGGAAAACTTAGAATTTTAAAAAATAAAAACCGGCTGAGAGATTCGAAACAAGCAATAAAGTATGGGTAAAATCATAGACCCCATATGGCCAAATTGCATATATAGGCTATAGGGGCATTGTTAGGGTTGGTTCCCCAATCTCATATGCAAATGAAAGCATTGGCATTTAAAAAAAAAAAAAAAATTAAAGCATAACATTCCTTTCTATACGGAGGATCTGTTTGATGATCAGATCTGAAATGCATCATAACGTTGGCGAACAAACTATGGATTATTATTATTATATGATCAATTGCTGTCTACGTTTCTGCAACTTGCCAACTGAATATTACAAGGTCTGTTAAATGTTATTACTCCAATTTCAGCCTGCAAAAGAATTATGTATACACATAGGGGTTATGGGTCTTTGGCTATGAACCCAGAAACAGATACGATCAACTGATCAAGGCATAACCTGTGTTTATTATGATATTTCTATAAGAAGAAACCTGGCTGGGAAATATGAGTTTCATAATTACTGTTTTTCCATATTTCTTTTAAATTTTATGTTTTTATTTATTTATTAGTATTTTTAAAATAAATTTTAATGGTTAGATTATAAAATTGTAATGGTAAGACATATTGCATTTCCAATGAGAGAAAATAGATTTGAACATTGGAAACAATATTATTAGGAAAAGCGACCATGAACTCCAAATTTAGACCGTAAAACAGAGGTAAAAGTATCATAAAGGCTCTTGTATTAAGATTTAGATTGTATTTTATCCCCCTACTAAAAAAGAAGAAGAAGATAAATTCGTCATTGTATGTCAGATCAAAGAGCAAGCTACTCTAAAAAAAATTAATTCATTTTTACTGCTTAAATTAGTCCTTGATTGTTATCACGAGGTACATGTGACACCTCACGTGTAACTATATATTTGGTTATTCCATCAATCACGTCAGTAATTAACTATAGAACTAAATGAAAATTTTAACATAAATGACCAATTTGCTCTTTAATATAAAGTATAAATATTAGTTTATCTATTTTTTAATAAAAAAAGATAAATATCTCCATAATAGAACAAGTTTTTGGAGATTCACTTTTGTAACAAGTTGACCCTCCACCATTTTCCTAGATATCCACAGAAACGTTAGAAAAAAAATATTGATAAAGAAGTGGGGAAAGTAGGTTGTTTTGGTCATTGGTGGACTGATATATGTCCCACACGGAAAGGAGGAGGAAAATTCTTGCAATTGGGCAAAAACTCAAAACTGAACACACACGATAAGCGAAAACTTTGGCCAAATAAAAGGATATGATTGATTCTCCAAGTCTTGTTCAACATTTCCTGCTGCCTATTTAACATTATTCTCCTCCTCCTAATCATGCTTTCATTGTAACATAATAACACGTAGTTGAATTTGTTATAGATTAAAACCCAAAATTGATGTAATTAAAACAACCCAACACATTAACAAATAATATTTAAACCTTAAAAATAGCTTCTCAGAACTTAAACCGTATTGCAAGTAATTATTGATATTGTTAGTCGTCTTGTTAAGCTTGTATTAAATCTGATCATAGGTCGGATAATCCGTCTAGGATTGAAAGTTAGTTCAGAAAATAGGAGGCTTTGAGTTAAAATATAGGTCTGAAAAATGGGCTTGGATAAAAAATAAGACTCGTTTTCTAAATAGGTCGGGCTTCGTTAGGAATTTTTTGTTCGGGTTCAGTTCGACCTGAATCTAACTGTTTTGTTGCAAATTCTTAGTTGTTTTATTGCCATTTTGTTGTTGTTTTGCTTCCATTTCGCTATTATATTGCTACTATTTTGTTGTTATTGTTATATAACTTTTGTTTTATGGTTAATTTTGCTACTATTTTAGAGGCATTTGCTTGTTAAGTTATAACTATCTTAGTGTTGTTTAAGTATAAAAAGTTTGTTTTTAGTGTATTTTCAATTTTTTGAGAAACATTTATTTTAATGTTTTTAGTGTATTTGATTTATTATATTTTTTAAATTTATTTTTATATAAAAATAATAATCTAGAAAAAAAATTGAATATGAGTAGGTCGAGTCGGACTTGAGTTTAACATTTTTAATTTGAATTAAATTTGAGTAGGATTTAAACCTATTTTTCAAGTCGAATCTAAATTTTAAAGATAAATCTAAAATTTTATATCGACTCGATCTACACTCGACCAGAACATGATGAATTCTCCATGGCCCATCCAGGAGAATGAAAATGATCCAACTCCTCAAGTGAGGTATATGCAAGTATTTTTCACTATTCCATCTTCTTTTTTTTCTTTTCCCATTATCTTAGCTGGTCTACACATTTTCATCTATGAGTTGTCCTCCATTTTTCTTGAGATTTCTTTTAATTTCTTATTGACTTAAATAACTAAGTGTATCAAAAAATGCTAACTCTTAATACCTTATAATTAGCTCAAACCAACCTTCAAAGCCCAACTCCATCTCCAAAGGGCCCAACATATGCGATATGTTATGTTTCTTTGAAATAAAAAAAAATTATTTAATATTCACTTACAATCAATTTAAATTTGAAATAAAAAAAAATAAGACTCTTCCAAAAAATAAAATCTTTTTTTAAATAAGTGAACTTTTTTCTTCTTTTTTTTAACTAAAAATAAGTCATATTTATGGTTAAGTATTATTACCAATTGAAATTAGTTTATTGTTAATTTATATACTAAAACATGATGAAAATAGTAGTGCCTCTACCAAATGTAGGATTGTTGTCTAATCTTTTAAAGGTTTAACTGACAAATTGGTATCTGAATTATATTATTTTTTTCTATTTTGGTACTTAAATTTTTTTTATTACAAATAGTACTTGAACTGTAGTTTTTTCTTAAATTAGTACCTTTATTACACCAACACCAAGTCTATTTAGAAAAAATTAACACGCAAATTGATACCTAAATTATGTTTGTTTTCTTATTGTGGTACCTAAATATTCTTTGATTACAAGTACTTAAATTATTTTTTTCCCAAGTTAATATATATGTTATTAACAAATAGTGGAACCATTAATTATATTTAAAAAAAAAAGATAACCACTAAAATTTTACCTTGTGGAAAAAAAAGTACTATTTTCTCTTTAGGATTAAATGATATTTGAATGTGACACATTTTTTAAGTTGGTACTTATAATAATTTTTTTGGGATAAATTTTAAAATTATACATGTACTTTGATTTAATGTACAATTATATATGAACTTTAATTTGGTGCAATCATACACGTAGAACTCTAATTGTGGTTCAAATGTATACTTGAAACTTTAATTTTGATTTAATCATACACATTTAAAGAAATATATATAATTTTATTTTTATATTGGATGAAATATAATTATTTATGTATGCAATATATAAACATAAAATGATGTTATATCAATAATTGTGTTAATAATTTACAAGAATTGGATCAAATCAAAATTTCATATATAAAATTGCACAAAATCAAAGTTCATATATACAATTATACATTAAACCATAAGCAATGTATAGTTTTAATATATATTTTTTTAATCTTTAAACCATAGTCCATCTTCAAAATCAATCTTTAAACGAAAAATTTTAGGTTTTCCAAGTCTTCAAGCAGAGGGTAAGAGCCATTCATATACATGCATCAAATCAAAAGCAAGTCAAATGAAAATAAAGAGAATGGGATTTTCATAAAGGAATTATTTTTTTTTTTCTTTTTTGATAGAATTATTAGGAATGGATGAGTATCATATTTAATCTTAGAAAGAAAGATAACAATTGATTTTCGTGTTTTTAATTTAGAATTTTAGGTTTATTTTATTTTATTAATTTATATTTATTTTGGAATTTTTTTAAAAGATAATGATCGCACGAGCGGATGGAAAAAGAAATTCGGAGCTTATGTTGAGAAAAAAACCTATTTACAGGTTCAGGTCAATCGTTCAACATTTATATCAATCAAAAAAACTTCTTTGATCATATCAAGTCGAGCAAGCATACCATAATGTTTTTGGCACCTTGATTTTAAGGGGAAAAAATTAACATGGTTTAGAAGGTAGTTTCATCATTGAAATCCAATCACAGATTACAATATCATCATAACATCTCCACATCTATGCTTTGTTTTCACCCCCAACAACTCTTATATATCATTTCTAAATGCTATTGAATATTAAGCTGATCAAACAATACAAATGACGCATAAATACAAAAAGTAAACAAGACTGAATTACTATAACAAAAACAAAATGAATAGCAGACGCATATAAATGTTCTAATTTAGTCTCAAAATCTACAGGCCGCTAAAAGATTATCAGAAGTGTCACCGAAGTATTATTAGCTGCTTCTCGATGTAAGACTCACTCGCTTTCCCTCTACGGAGAACGTGCTACTGCTTTCAAGCTGTGTCACAAAGCAAAGAAATATTGAAATTCAGAACCAGAAAACAGTGAGGAAATGAGAACATTTTCTTCTAGCAAATAAAGGAATATAAGCCAAAGGTACCGAATAAGAAGAGAACAAACACAGACCTTTTGTTTCAAGTAGGCAAGAGCTTCTTTCTTTGAAGAACAGTTGCAAAAAACAGAGGACGACTGTTCATCGATGAGAACTTTTAACTGCTTTAGTTTTAATGTCTCTCCAGGTACCTGAAGTAGGCAGATAACTAATAATTAGTGATTGCATCGCGATTTTAAAGAGCTTTCCTTATTTAGATCAAGTACCTTACGAAGAAGCTGTTTGCATAGCTTTTTCAACTTCAAGTTTGTTTCACCGGCTTTCTCGGTTTCAAAGGCATTGTCTCGCATCCGTTTTACTGGAGGACCAAAATCATCCGAATTCTCATCATCACTGTCACTGAATGATGTCTTTTTCCCCTGAAAGCGAACTCCAGCTATTTTCTTTGGTCGATCTTTAATACCCAGACCTTGCTTTCCAGTTGTGGCATTATCCTGAAATTTTGGAGTAAAATGTGTATATATTATTTGTCTAACATGCTGATAAGCTCCTTTAATCTCACAGTCCAAAACATACGCTACTATGTTCATAACCATATAGAGAAAAATCTTGCAGAACCATCAATTTAAATAAGGTTAAATTAAATAGGAAAACTATAATTGTTCTCCTTCATCATACAAATAACTGTAGCACAGTTTTCATGCAAAAATATTTTGAAAGGTAAAGAGACAAACTTGCACAAGTTTGTAGAGATTCTCTTGGTCATCTTCGAAAAAAACAGTTCTCCCGTTCAAAATTTTACACTCTCCAGTTTTGTTAGATTTTTTCCTCGTAGATTCTCCTAGAAAACCTCCAGAAATAAATCCATACTTATGGCCCCACCATTCTGGAGGAACGCTTTCAGCTGTGTCTCCTGTCACGAGGAACCAAGTTATCTCAGAAATGATCAATAGCAGGCAGCAAAATTCTATCAAGAGTTTCATCAATCTACTTGTAGTTATTACCTCCAGTAGGAAAATCCTGACTTTCGGTTGTCTCTATCAACTCCATTTCACCACCCACATCAGGATTTGCTGGTGATGACTCCTCAACCCTTTTGGCCTATTGCAAAGCATGCATAAGTAAATACGCAGTGATTTAAAAAAAAAATTCAAAATGCTAGTAAAGGTTTACTAATTACAAGGAAAAAAAGATCTGTCAGGAAAAATGGATATGACAATTCAAACAAAACATAAACACTACATTGTAATTCCTATTTTAATTTGCATATGGAACTGTAAGATTTTTTAGCATAACCAGAAGAGAACTATTTATTACTGAATTGTAAGTTTTGAAAGTGCTGAAGGTTCTGCCTCTCTAACTCCATTACAGGCAAGAATCTGTTCAGAAGATGGACTCAATAATTAAGGTCGGTAACATGGCTTTTCCCTCTCATGCTAATATGAAACACTGAACTGATCAATCAAGGATAAACAGTTATACTGACAACTTCACTGGCAACCACAGCCAAGAAGGCACTAATATTTGACATTTACTTTTTCCTTGCTCTCATGTATTTCTACACAAGGAAAATATTGAAAGCGAGTGGTATGTTATTAACAGATTTCGAATACTCAGTAACAAGTGAAACATTTCAAAATAAACACAGGACCCTTACAGTTTGATCTGATGTAATATAGAATTATTTTGTATCTTGAAAAGAACACGAGGCAGAGCATAACAATATATCACATGCTGAAAACATGCGTTAACGATTGCCTAAACCCTAATTCCTAAAGGCCTAAACAATATAAGACATTAAGAAATTTTAGAACTTACCAGAATTCCTTGAAGATCCTCTGAAGAATATGCCTTCACAAGTTTCCCTCTCTCTCTTTTCTTATATCTAAGAACATGGCAAAGTAAAAAACAAGAGCAAATATCACCGATCATTAACTAAATAATTGGAAATAATCTCATATCACTAAAATACAGTACCAAACTAGGACAAAACAAGTGCACAAACCTTCCCTGTGGTCGGGTAGCCTTGACAACTTGCCCTTCACTGTCATTAGACACATTGGTCTCGGTTAATACTTGGTTTTCATTCTTTTCGGCTGTCCAGTTAAATTAAAGTAGTTCAAAATCAATAATCTTCTATCAGGTATAAAATCAGATGTAGTTTTGTTTTGGCATCAATCGTACCTTCATCATTGATTTGTGCTGCTTGCTGCATAAAAAAACAAAAAATACCAAAGAAATGTAAATAGAAATGAGCTTCACATCAAATTGAGCACTGTATTAGCCAAATTAAAGACAGTAAAAGTAAGCACGAAATACTCACCACTTTCAATCTCTTGAGAATACTATCAAACTGAGCTGTATCGAAAGCCCACGGATTCGGCTTTTCCAATCCAACCCCTGCTCCATATATTTCATATTCTTTTTCATCATTTCATACTATTCTAGTTCTCCAAAAAGTAAATTCAATATCTACATTCTACATAAACAGAATTTAACTTAAAACAAACAAATACGCGAACAGATTAAAGAAAAAAAAGCAAAGAGAGACGAACCAATTGTGTCCTGTTTGTTTTTAACTCTAACGTAACTTTTGATCCCTTGTTTATCTTTCCCAAGCCCTTCTCCTTCTTCCCATCCCTAACCGGGCCATCCAAACAACGAATAAATACAATTTACAATTAACAAAAGAACGTACATAGCTCATAAGGATACGTACCATTTGCTTCATGAGGCGAAAAGCAGCAGATTGGCGAGGGATGCCAACATAGCGGAGAGGAGCTTCAGGTGCGGCCATCATAGCTTCTTCTTTCTCTTCCTTTCTGCTACGCCGCCGACGATGCAGAGCCGTGTTTCGGAAGGTCGAGACTCGAGAAGCAGAAAAGAAGGTTAGAGAGAGAGTTCTGAGAAGGAAAACCTAGGCGGAAGCGAGGAAATATCTGGTGCTTCAATGTCTTGTGGGGTTCGGTGGAGACGCTGTAATCAAGCGGTGGGGATTAAATTAAAAATAATATTGGAGGTGTTGGACTGTCGGGGATGGAAGGTGGGTCCCTTCCAATCATGAGTTTGACGCGTCGTGATTTCCCGACAGTAACTTAAAAAAAGTACTACGCCGCTTATGCTGTTTCCACTCTGGTTTTTTTTTTTTTAAATATTCATTAATTACAAAATGAGAGTTAAATTAATTACGAAAATAGAACGTTTGTTATAGGGGCAAATTATCAGAAAATACATTTTTTTACAAAATTTATGGAAAATGACCTACAATTTAATTATTTATCGGAATGGATCATTTCCCCAAAATTAAATCACGTCAATCGGTAGCGATTTGGGGATCGGCGAGAAAACGCAGCGTCCCATGGGAGCGTTTTCATACACATCGATAGAAATCGCGTCCTTGAGGGCGCGCTTTGCTGATGTGGCAAAAACGCTCCCTAAAGGACACATTTTTGCCCTTTCCCCCCACTGTTAGGGTTTTCAACTGTTTTTAGGGTTAGAGTATGTGTTTTTAGGGTTTTAAGGCTAAGGTTTAGGGTTTTTTATGGTTTTTAGGGTCTTAGAGTTTAGAGTTTTTAAGGAGAAATTAATGAACTAGAGTTTAGGGTTAATTAATTAAAATAATTTTAGGTTTAGGGTTTTGGAAAAAATATATCAGCAACATAAAAATTATTTGTTTTTTTACAGTAGTATCTGATAAAATAATTTTGAGAAGACGTTTACGAACACATAGTGACCAAAACGCTTCAAGCGGGATGCTGCATCGGCAAAATCTTGAAAAAAAAGCTCCCACGTCGACGCTCTTTTGCTCTGATGAGTCTCGGTAAAATAATTTTGAGAAGACGTTTACGAACAAATAGTGACCAAAACGCTTCAAGCGGATGCACCGTCGGCAAGAGTCTTGAAAAAAGCTCCCACGTGGGCGCTCTTTTTGCTCTGATGTCTCTGCAAAATAATTTTGAGAAGACATTTCTGAACAAATAGTGACCAAAACTTCAAGCGGGATGCACTATCGATGAAAGTCTTGAAAAAGCTCCCACGTGGATGCTCTTTTGCTCTGATGAGTTCCTAATTGTCCTTAGACTATAAATGAGCCAAATTTCATTCTCGGGTTGCATAATAGAAATTGAGGCAAAAGTAAAATAGAATCGAAGATGAGTGAACGTATTAGTCTTTGTTATTTACTATGATGGTGAGGTTTGTGACACCAAAAATGGTGTTGTTTTTATCGGAGAACAACAGTAGCGCGATGTTTTTAACGAACATAGATTTGATGAGAACTTCGCAAAGAATTAGGCGTAAAATCTTGAACAACGCCAATGAAAGTTCGATGTATTAAGTATAGATTTTGTGCTTGGTTGATCCCGTGAGATATGACTCATTCGACATCAAAGGTCCTCGGAGCTTGAAGGCAATGGTGGAGACTCATCTTGCCAGTGGATCACCCTATCTTGAGGTATATGTACAATTTTCATCGCCAAGTGATCTTTCTTCAACTTCAACATCTACTGCTGTTCGAGGGGAATACACGACCCCAAGCTGACACTCTATTAGTGGGAGGCAGAATACGGAAGTGCCCGTGTTTGGTGGTAGTATGGAAAACACAACCCCTGCATGACACTCGGTTGGTGGATGGGACATGCATATCCTTCCTTCGACGTTCAATGCTAGAAATACGTATTGGGGAACATCATCAACTTCTAGTGGTTGGCAATCCACATATGATTGGGGACATTACGAAAGTTGTTTAAGAAGGGATAATGTACTCCCCACGACATCCACCGGCGAGGGGACATCGTTCGTTGCAGATGATGGTGGGTCGGATGATGAGTCCGATGTGGATCCACCTCGAGAGCCCGGCCCCGATGGTGCAGAAGTTGCATTATTTTTTGAACTGGAGCCTGTTCCAACCATACCTGAAGATGTTAAAGGGGGTTCAGATGAAGAAGAAAAAGATCCGCGATTCAGGGCGTACTCGCCTCCAGCCCACATGCATAATGTCGATCTATCTCAAGACGATGCATTGGAGTTTCTGAACTACCACACGTAAGGCGTAACCGTACAAGTTAAATCGTTGGATTCGGGTGAATTAGAAGTCGGTAAAGAGTTTTCCAACAAGGATAGTTTTCTTGGTGCATTGAAACAATATAGCATCAAGAATGGGGTTAACTACAACATGGTTAAATCCAAACTCGATAAATCACGAGGCCAAGTGTGCGATGCAAGAGCGGTACATGTTCATGGAAAATCATGGCCTCGTTGAGAAAAGGACAGGCTTGTAGGAGATTAAAAGTACAAAGGTCCACATACATGTCTTGCCAAGATGCAGATCACTAGGTGTTCAAGGTTTTGAATAATCACGATATTACGTAATGTTGCATTATTTAACGTGCTTCGTTGTGGTGTTTCACAAGATCATCCCAAGATGGATTCGAGATAAGTTGGCTAACTTAATAATACCGACGGTGAAGGCGGATCCCAAGACTTCATCAAGTCATTAATTGCCAATATTCGTAGCCAATTGGGGTACACGCCTCTTACCGTAAGACTTGGATAGCTAAGCGGGCGTTGGAAAAGTTGCATAGTCGGTGGACGCTTCTTCATATAATGAAGTGTGGCGGTGGTGTCGAGTCTTTGGAGAGATATGTCCCGAGCAAAGCATAACGGACCTTGAAACGGAACCCGCGTGCTATAACGATCGATTGCTCCGTGGATGCCAAGTGTTCAAGCGTCACATTACGAACATTTAAGCAATGCCGAGACGCATTTTTATACTGCAAGCTATTGGTAAAAATTGACGGTACCTTTATGTATGGTAGATATATGCATCGACTATTGCTAGGCGTGTACGGGATGGCGGTGGGAGAATCCTTCCAATTGCGTTTGCAATAACACCGAAGTCGGTGATGGATGAGGATTTCTTTCTATCTAGGTTAAGGAGGCATGTCCGCTTTAACTTTGATATATGCGTTATATCGGATCGGGGCCCTAGAATACTAGCCGCAATAGAGCGAGAGGGAAGCCTATGGCATCGCACACACCATCGATATTGCCTAATGCATGTTGCGTCCAACTACCACGGACAACATCGATCTACTAGTGAACGACGACAAGTGACCAACATGGGTATGTAATATCTATTAATATAATTTCGTTTGTAATATTCAATTTATTCTTAATTGAAGAGTGGTATGTAATATTCGCTATCAACTTATATTGCCAGGGTACGAGATTAATAAGGACCGTTTTCACGAGATGTTGGCAAGTTTGTGCTCAGTTAACGAAGAAGGCGCAAACTACCTATGCAACATACCTTTCGAACAGTGGACACAAGCATACGATGGCGGCCTACGATATGGTCATATGACCTCAAACCTGGCTGAATGCATAAATTCTGTTCTAAAAGGAACGCGTCATTTGTCGATAACATCGGTTGTGCGAGAGACATAATTTCATTTAGCGGCACTATTTCCGAAGCTAGCAGCGAGTTATAAAGGCCAAATGTAGGTAGGCCATGTATGGTGTGCGAATGTATTGCGAGAAATTAACAAGGCGAAGGCAAGGGCCAACACCATGCACACAGTGTGTCACGATCGCGACAACCTATGGTTTCGTGTGACGGAGCTTGACAGACCGAACCAAGGTATTGTTGGGGGGCAATATCGTGTACACTTGATAAATAGGACCTGTGACTGTGGGATATTTGACGCAGTTCGTTATCTATGCGCTCATGTAATTGCGGCTTGTCAGAATCTCCGTCTGGATCCCATGAGCAATGTCGACGAAGTGTATAAAATAGAATACATGTACAACTAGGGGTGAGTAAAATCCGACTCGATTCGAAAAATTCGATAAAAATTTTAAAATTTGAATTAAATAGTTCGAGTTATTCAAATTATTCGAGTTATTCGGATCAACTCGAAAAAAATTTCAAATTTTTCAGTTTAACTCGGATATGAATTACACAATTCGAGTTATCCGAAAATCTGAATAAGAAATGTCAAAACTACGTCGTTTTGATAAATTTTAATTTTTAAATTTAATTTTTTTTCATCAGCCTTACTCTTAGCCCTTAAGCAGTTAAGCCCTTAAGCTTAGTATCTTTCTGTCGTTCCAAATTCCCCCCCTTCCCCCCCCCCCCCAATTTTTCCTTTCTTCTTTACTCAAATATTTTAATTCCTTCCAGACTCCAGTTCCCCGCACCTTTCACATCCCCCTTCCATTTGTTTAATATTTGCTGATTTCTTGCTTTGTCCCACGAGGCCACGACTACGGTTCCACTGTCCACAGGCTACAACCAAGGTTCCACAGGCCACAACCACCATCAGTTGTTTAAGGTGAGATTGTATTTTTTTTTTTTTGGTTTTGTGCACGTGACTGTGAGTGAGTGTTTTTACTTTTTAGTTTTCACCTTTATATTCTAAAAACAATTATTGTTCTCTTTTTGAAGCTTCTTCTTGCTCCTTACGGCAAGAATATACTGCATATATATACTGCATATATATATTAATGGCTAATGCATATATATATTGCATTACTGCTTATCATGTGCATATATATATCAATACATATATATACAGTTTTGCTTCATTTAAGGAATGCGCATATATATATTAATGTATATATTATAATATTCCGTTTAGCTTTATTTAAGTCCTGCATATATTATATATATTATAAAAACCAATTCAAATTAAATTAATCAACTCTTTAAATAAATTAATTTTGCAAAAGCAAAAAGAAACAAACCTTTAACTTGATGTCTAATAATGTTATGTTTATTACATTTATTTAAACGATAAGATGTGACAAGCGTGATGGAATTTTAGTTCATTCAATTTCTAGTTCTAAACACGTGGATGAGAATGATTTTTAGGCTAAAATAATTTGTTTCTATCCATTATAAATATTAGTTGAAATAATTGGAAATCTCACTTTAATCTCCCAAAAGAAGTGTTATGGACTTATGGCTTCTTTCATATTTGACTATTGATTTATTTTATATTATTTATTGTAAACTTTATTTCTTTTTATTATTATTTATGTGAACCACAACTCTTCAAATAAGAGTTTTAAAATTTTGGCTTTTTATTCTCATTTTTTAAAACTTTTGAGTACGTTTGCTCAATTATATGTTTCGTTAATATATTCGATAAGTTAAATTAGTATATTTTATAAGTAAGTTACTCTATTGTTTTTGTTTTGAGTTAATTTTGAACGCTTTAATTTGAATTGTTGATGGATATTTGTGTGAAACATATCTATTAGTATAAAACTTTGATGGAATTATGACCTTTGACTATTTTGTAATTTTAATTGATTATATTTATTTTTGTAGATGAATGACTCAATATCATCCCAAAAGTCCCAAAGCAAAAAGCATTACAAGAAGCTTCACCTACTTCTCCTACTAAAGTTGTTCGCATAACAAAGAAGGGAAATACTCAAGAAAGACCAAACCAAGGGCACCTTGTTGGCAACATTTTCAAAAATACTCAACGAAGATGGGAGAATAGGGCAAAGTGTAATTATTGCGATGCCACTTACACAATGGAAATCGGGGCTTCTACCACCAATCTAAATAACCATTTGAAGACTTGCTCAAGAAAACCCCGAGGTAATACATCTGATCTTAAGCAAGCAGAACTTGCATTTACAAAATCTAGCCAAGAAAATGTAGATTTGTCAACTTGGGTGTTTATTCAAGATGATATTAAAAATGCATTGATTAATATGATCATTGTGGATGAATTACCTTTTAAATTTGTTGAAGGAGAGGGTTTTAAGTTCTTTATTTCTATAGCATGCCCAAGGTTTCATCTTCCATCTCGTTGGACAATTAGAAAAGGTTGTCTTGATTTGTTTAATTCCATGAAGAATACATTAAAGCAATCTTTTCAAAAAGACACAAGTAGAATTTGTTTGACGACAGACACTTGGACGTCATTGCAAAGGATATCCTACATGGTTCTAACAGCTCATTGGATAGATGATGAGTGGAAGTTACAAAAGAGAATTATAAATTTTTGCCCAATTTCTGCTCATAGAGGTGAGAGCATTGGTCAAGCCCTTGAGAAATGTCTTCGGGATTGGGGGATTGAGAAGGTCTTTGCAATTACTGTTGATAATGCATCTTCTAACAATGTTGCTATTGATTATTTGAGAAAGAAGTTGGTTCATCGAAAAGCTTGTGTTGCGAATGGTAAATATATACATATGACATGTGCGGCACACATTATTAACCTCATTGTTCAAGAAGGGGTTAAGGACGCTTCTATATCTGTGGATCGAGTTAGAGGAGCTGTGAGATATATTAGAGCATCACCATAAGGTTATCTAAATTCAACCATCGGGCAAAAGAAGAAATGGTAGGTACTAAGGCTCATTTATGTCTAGATGTGCCTACTAGATGGAATTCAACTTATATGATGTTAAATGTGGCTGAAAAATATGAATGTGTGTTTGAAGCTTATGTTCATGATGATCATAATTTTTTTCTAGACCTTCATGCTGGATATGGAGTCCCCACATGTGATGATTGGGAAAATGTTCGAAGAGTTACGAAAGTGCTTGAGCCTTTTCATGAACTTACATTGAAGGTGTCTGGATCATTACATGTCATCTCTAATACTTTTTTTGAAGTAGTCACAGATGTGCATTGTCTTCTCGATGGGTAGAAACATTGTGGGGATTTAAACATAATGTCTATGGCTTCAAAAATGAATGACAAGTACAAGAAGTACTGGGGTGATTCAAAAGTGATGAACTTGCTTATTTATCTAGCAGTTATCTTTGACCCACGGCGTAAAATTGATTTTCTTGCATTTGGAGTCAACTTGCTTTTTCCTACTATTGCAGATGACATTATAAGGATGGTCAATAGAGAATTGCATTATTTGTTTGATGAATATTCTGCAATTGTTGAGGGAAATCATCACATGAACTTTGAAGTTGAAAGTAATTTTCCTACTAAAGCTCCAAGTTCAAGTGAAAATGAAATAAATCAAGTAAAAGCAAATATAGGCTTAGTCATGCAACAATATATGAAGAAAAAGCAACGTGTTGGCTTGGAAAGTAAATCTGAGTTGGATATATATTTGGGAGAAGATTGTGAAAATGATTCAGATTCATTTGATTTGTTATTGTGGTGGAAAGTTAATAGTCCAAGATTCCCAACTGTTGCGCAAATGGCTCGAGATGTGTTATCCATTCCTATTTCAACCATTGCATCCAAAAGTGCTTTTAGCACAAGTGGATGTGTTCTAGATAATTTTAGAAGTTCTTTGACTCCTTCTATGGTTGAGGCTTTGGTTTGCACGCAAGATTGGCTTCGAAGGTCAAAAGATCCTATCAACCTTGAGGAGTATGTGGAGGAACTTCAAAATATAGATGATGGTAAGGGACTAACTTTAATCCAAAAGGTTAATTGCTTGTTTTATTTATTTTTATAAATATTCTCACAATTTAACTAACATTTTTCTATTTTGATATTTATTAGAATTGTCAAAGTTATCGGAACATGAAGATGGTAACATACTTAACTACAACTCACAAAATTGAATGTTTATGTTTAATTTTTCTAGTAAAGATTTTCATAATTTAAGAATACATTTTTATTTTTGTTCTGAGAATTGTTGGTACTATCTACGGTGTTCAAGAAGATGAAGTTTGAAGATAGTTTGATTTTAACTTTTGGAATAGATATTTTGTTAATCCTTATGAAAACTTCAACCTTGCATTTGCTTTGATTTGGTCAAAACAATTGGTTGAACTTTGGATTTTGTTGTGTAGGAAGCTTGAATTTATTTTGTTGAATTCGAGTCCTGGAGCGTCACGCCATGACCATCTATATCATACTTTTGGTGTATCATTTTGTTATATCATATTTCGTGTAGTAGTGACATGTATCCCTATATCATGCTTTTGGTATATCATTTTATTATCTTAAATATAAGATAGTTCTTGATGCATAATTATGCACTATGTAAATATAATTATGCATGTGGTGTAATAGCTTATGTAGTTAACTCAAATTATGGCCACAATGATCATCTTGCAACGTTATATATAATTATTTTGCATGCCTAAAATAGTTCTTTACATGTAATTATTTAGTAAATTATATTGTTCATGTAGTTAAATAATATTGTACTTCGTTTACTAGCTAAATAATCGGTTCATGTAAATATAATATTGAGTATAAATAATAAGATTCGTTAACTCGACTCGACTCGACTCGAAATTTTTTGACTCGATTCGACTCGATTTGAAAAAATTTCAAATTGAATTCGGTTGCTAAAATAGGATTCGTCAACTCGACTAACTCAAAATTTTTTGACTCGATTCGATTCGACTCGACTCGATCGAATACTCACCCCTATGTACAACGTGTGGAGACACGTTTTCCCACCAGTCCCAGATGAACGTAAGTGGTCGTCTGTATCTCTTACTCCGTTTAAGCTGTTACCGGATAGAGAACTGCGTCGCAAACCAAAGGGTCGACCTTGCTCGACTAGAATACGCAACAATATGGATATCCGAGAAACAGCCAACCAACGGAAGTTATGCGGATGGTGTAGGAATCCAGGCCATACATCTCGCTCGTGTCCAAATCGAAATAGTTGATAGTCTCCTTATCATTTTTGTCTCTTGGTGGCTATGAAAATTCTTTTAATTTCTTGATGAAAATGGTGAACTTTTGTAGAAGGACTAAGTTGCAAAAAAAAAGAAAAGTTATTCAATTAATCTAAAATATCACCATCATCATTATTCTTCAAAATTATCTTTCTTGCTAAATGATTATTTTGCCCCTTATGATCCTTCAAAATTCCTACATTGGATCAACATCCATCTTGATAAAATTACAAATTAACCCCTCATACTTTTTCACTTATTCAATTTAGTCCTAATTCATCCATTTCTTATTAGTTTCTAGATCGGTCCACCTTTAAAATATTTACACCATTGGCCCTTCAAGGTTTTTTTCATATATACATTTTAACCCGTCAAATTTTTCTCACATTTTACTATTGATCCCGGAAAACTTTTCTCACATTTTTGATTTAGTCCTTACTTGAACCAATACAATTAGGATATTAAAAACAACTTTTATTTTATTAAAAATAATAAATTTAAATCACAATTAGGATATTAAAAATAACTTTTATTTTATAAAAAATAAAAAAAATAAATTACAATAAAAAAAAAATTTTTTATTTTTTTTTTAAAATATAAAAATTAAATTACAATTGAAATATTAAAAACAACTTTTATTTTATAAAAAATAAAAAAATAAATTACAATAAAAAATAAAAAAACAACTTTTATTTTTTAAAAAATATAAAAATTAAATTACAATTGAAATATTAAAAATAACTTTTATTTTATAAAAAATAAAAAAAATTACAATAAAAAATAAAAAAACAAATTTTATTTTTAAAAAAATATAAAAATTAAATTACAATTGAAATATTAAAAACAACTTTTATTTTATTAAATGAAATAAAAAAAATATATTACAATAAAAAAATAAATGAAACAATATAAAAATAGTTTATACAAATATATCAAAAAAATCAATGTTGGTGCCGGTCGGAATCAGTGCCATATGGGGGTGGTCGACGGTTACGCGCTGGATTCCTTCTTGTTCTAGCTTCCGGCGGGGGTTGTGGTTGCTCAGGCAGGGATTCTGGTTCCTCCGGCAGGGGGTCTAGTTGTGGGTGTTGGGAGGATGACCCATCTTGATAAAATATTGACTGCGGAGGTGTTTGCATCATTCATGGCGGAGTGTCTAAATCCCATACTGGCGAAGGAGATTGGTAAAAAGAAGAGCTCCCCGACGGCGCCTCGTGTGATCCCTCATGCGACGGCGGCCTACAGATCGGCTGGCCAGTCGGAGTAGTCGGGAACGGACTCAAACCGGGCCATGCATTCCAACCTGCCATTGGACTGGGAAAATGAAACATATAAGGGTTAGGATACATATAAGGGCTAGGATACGCACCTGGCATAACCAGAAAAGGTTGTGATGTGGGTATCGTCGGCTGAAATATTGGGCCCGGTGACTGTGTGGGTGCTGTTGATGGGCCCGGTGATTGTGTCGGCGCTGTTGATGGGTCTGTCCCATCATCTCTTCTTCTTGGATTTAAAGGGCCCCGTCATTCTCTTTGTGCACAAAGTTACTGTAACACCCGGTACCCGAGACTGATGCTAGGGCTGGATACGAGATATTACCATACTTGGATTCACTTAAACATTCTCTTATAGGAGGAAAAATTTCGTTCCGACATAAAAACTTCTCTTTCTTAGTCTAATCATACATTTCATGGGCCTACAAGGCCTTAGGCACATAACCGATAACTTTCGGAACTTAATCGAAAACTTTTCTTTGAAGCAGGGTTCACACGCCCATGTGACTTAGAACACGCCCGTGTACCCTTAGACACGCCCATGTCTACAAACCGTGGGGAGTTACTGACTATATTCACACGGCCGTGCATGATTAGACACGCCCGTGTATAGGCACACACGCCCATGTCCCTAGTCCGTGCCTAAAAACCCAAGCATTCTGCCAATTTACCCACGGCCAAGGCACACCCGTGCTTCCCAATCGTGGTCGACACTGACTGAATCCACACGACCTGAACACGCTCGTGTCCTAACCGTGTGTTATACACGGCTCATACAAATGATCATGGGATACGACCGTGGTATATCCTGACTCATAACATTATGGTGCAGGGTACACACGGCCTAGACACACGCCCGTGCGTCTAACCGTGTGGGCACTTAAAGGCTATTTACCCAGCCATTTGCCACCCTGAAATCAAGATCAACTCAAACTCAATTCAATGCATCTCATAAACAATACTACATACTTCATTGACTTCAATAAACATACATACATAGACAATTTCAGCCAATCACCTAGCCAAATGCTAAAGAATAATAAAAGAGGCATACACCTCATTAATTTCATCTTCATTGAAAAACAAAGAGTTTGCCAAATATTTGCCTAGCTCAAGAAATCATTTACAAAATGACTTACAGTCAACACTTTAACTAACAATTACAACTTGACAAAATACCCAAGTCCTATACATGCCATATTCAAAACAAGTCTAAAATTGTTATACCAAAGTGTTGTCTAAAATTGTTATACCAAAGTGTTGTTGATAGTGTGATCTCCGAATCCCTGCGTCTACAATCTTCGAGTTATCTTGGTAATACTATAAGAAAGAAGGGCAATGAAAAGGGGTAAGTAATAAGCTTAGTAAGTTGCATGATAATAATTAGAAATCATACTCCTCATAAAAGAATAATTCATCCATAGTATTAGATAATTATATACAAACCAGGACTTCTTTACAATCCTTACTTACAATCGCCCATATCTAACGTTTATCGTAACACATATAGAGCCAATTTCTCACGACTCATTCAATAGCACTTGTATTCATTCATATCTCTACGATAAGTATAAGGTCAATATCACATTCTCTAAGTGGTCTTACATGAAGTCTCCTCTAGATACCGATGCCATGTCCCTGACATGGTCTTATAGAAAAATTACCTCTATGTGCTAATGCCATATCCGGGATATGGTCTTACGCCCGACTCTTGTCCCAACGCCGATGCCATGTTCCAAACATGGTCTTACACTGTCACTCGTATCAACACCGATGCCATGTTCCAAACATGGTCTTACACTGGCACTCATAATGTGGCCGATGCCATGTTCCAGACATGGTCTTACACTGGCACTCATAATGTGGCCGATGCCATGTCCCAGACATGGTCTTACACTGGCACTCGTATCAACGCCGATGCCATGTTCCAAACATGGTCTTACACTGACACTCGTATCAACGCCGATGCCATATTCCAAACATGGTCTTACACTGGCACTCGTATCAACACCGATGCCATGTTCCAAACATGGTCTTACACTGGCACTCACATTGGATGATAGTATTTTTCGTATACCTCATGGTCCATTAGAACTTCAATATCACATTCATATAAACTTCTCAATTTATTGAAGTATCATGCATCAATAAGACATCAAGCATTCTTAATTATGCTAATACAATATTGTATTAAAAATCACACACAACTTACCTCGTTTTCAAAATGAGCTAGTTCTTCGGTTTAGTCCACGATTTTATCCTTTCCCCGATCGAGGCGAATTTTCGTCTCCTCTTGCTCTATAATAGCAAATTAGCTCATTTTAATCATTACATTAACATAAGCATCTCAATAATTATGCTTAGGTTAAATTACCATTTTACCCCTAGATTTTGGCAAAATGACCATTTTGCCCCTAGGCTCGGAAATTAATCCTAATCACATTTTTATCCTCCACAAGCCTAGGCAAGCATTTAATGCTCTTAAAGCTATCATCAAAAATCAATATTCTACATACTTACCACAAAAGTTATAACCTTTTCATTAAGGTCCTATTTGGTGTTTTCATGCTAACACCCTTTTTAAAAGTTGTTCATCTAGTAACTAAAACTCAAGTCCTTCCATAAAAATGCAGCAAATAACTAAGGTAGCTCTCATGGTAGAACTCTAAACCTTTCACAACATTGCACAATAGTCTCCTCATTTGAAAGCTTAAACTTTAGGGGTCTCAAAAGTATAATTATTTTCAAGAAAAGTTCACTAGAACACTTACTTGAGTAGATGAGAGCTTGCTGAAATTTTTGAAGGTTTCTACCCCTTCTATGCTGCTAATTTTTGGTGGAAGATGATAGGGGAAAAGATTATATATTTTCTCTCCTTATTTTATTATTACAAGTCAAATTAGTCCACCTACTACTACTAACTTTGACTAAAACTGAAAATCTTGTCTCCCATGTTTTCTTATGGCCGGCCAAGCCTCTTCCAAAGGCTAAATTGCCTTTTAAAGACCCCCAATTAACAAATCATGGCCATATGGTGCTTTTAGCATGTAGAATGGAACTTTCGCACTTTATGCGATTTAGTCCCTTTTTTTTTGCAATTAAACATGAAATCGCTAAAATTAAAGTACCAAAATTGTCATGTTCATATGTTATTATGTTTTAACTCATAATATATCATGAAAATAATTTTCTCCAATCTCGGATTAGTGATCCCGAGATCACTATTCCGACTAGCCCCTAAATCAGACTGTTATAGTTACCGTCGCCTCTCCTCTTCTGACAATAAATACGGCTTGCCATGGATCCTAAACCATGGCATGTATTCCGGCACACACGCTAACTCAGGAACAATGATCGGTTCCCGAGTAGGTATATAATCATACCGGTTTTCCCACATTTCGATATACGCTGACCAAAATATTGGCCAATCCGTATGCAACATCCGTAAGTCGACTTTGTGCTCATCATCGAGCACCTCAGGTGCCACGGGAATCGGTTGTCAGAATCCAAATTGACGCAGAACCCGATCTGACTGGTGCATCTCCACGGTGGCATGTTGACCAATGGCACCTTCACATGCCAAATGTTCGGATTTTGAAAGAACTCTTCCGGAATTACTGTTCGAATTGACGGGTCCTCGTATGGTGTCCATTCAAACTATATTAACATGATAAAATATTAGTTATATACTAAATACTAAATACTAAATACTAAATATGAAATACGAAATACGAAACGACTATTTTATTACGAAAATATATTTTATTTAATACTTACTTGTGCTTCCGACCGTTGCTCTAATAGAAGCCGTATATCTTCAAGCGAGGTAGGTATTCTAACATAACTCGCCGAATGGTTCCACCTAATTAAATAAATTTTTAGCATACAATTATATTTTAAATCTACGTAATAATTGTAAAATCTAATATTAAATTTACCTCGTTATGAGTGGGAGTGTATATGGGTGGTCCACTCGAGGACGTAAAAATGGAAAGCGAAACCGTGCCCATGATTGCAGTAGTGATAGGCAACCTCCGATTTTCGCTTCATTCGGCCGCGTCGCCCCGTACATCTCCCGATACAATTTTGCTAGCACAGCAGACCCCCAACTCAATTCACCGGCTGCTCTAAAATCAACGAGTTTCAGCAGCCATCTCAGATGAACGAGGTTTCGTGACAAGTCCGACATCAGATAGCCTCCAATCATCTCAAGAATGTATGCCCGAGCATACCGTATTCTTTCTATTTCGGTCGAATCATTATCCGGCTCTGGGAATGTGTCTCGTAACCAGCCCATCTCGATCCGACCTCCGTTAATGTTATCCGGAATAGCACCCAAAAGCTCGTAGCATACGGCTCCCCAATCACCAGAAGTTGCGGACCCGGTGACTACGTACCCATCCACCGACAATTCCAATTGCAACTGCACGTCTTCCAGAGTGATAGTACACTCTCCGCATGGAATATAGAAAGTGTGTGTCTCGGGTCTCCACCTCTCTATCAACGCACTGATTAGCTTCGGGTCCAACTTGCACCCCCGGCCTATCGTGGCCACGTGCTAAAAACCCGCTTCCCGCAGGTAATTCTCGATCAACGGCGATGGCGGACGAGGCATATTGCGAATATAGTATTGCAACACCCGATCTACAGACTGTTTAAAAAATTATAAAATAAAAATTAATTAAAATTACATAAACCTAAAAAATATTAAATAGTATTGAAAAATTAAAATTATAAATTACCATTGTCATTTGATCGACGGAGATGCGTTTATTGTCGAGACGAATTAATTCTCCGGCCATTGCAAAAAATTAAAGGAATTTGAACATGGCTTTTTTGTAAATTTAACAAAAAAAATATTTCAAATTAAAGGACTATTGTGAAATTTGAGAGGAACTTTAAGGAATTTGACAGGAATTTGAGAGAAAGTTGATAGAAATTTGAGAGAAAATTGAGAGAATGACCTTTGTGTGAAAAAAATGAAAGGGTGGGGGGTTTTATAGTTTTTTTTTTACCGTTGGAAGCGAGCAAAACGCGTCCTTGAGGGCGCGATTTCTGCTGATGTGGCAGAAAACGCTCCCTCAGTGATGCGTTTTCCTGCTGCATCTACTGAAAACGCGCTGACGTGGACGTGCTTTCAGGGAAAATGACCCTTTCTGGTAAATAATTAAATAGTAGGTCTTTTTCCGTAAATTTTGTAAAAAAAAGGTATTTTCTGGTAAATTACCCTTGTTATAGTGCTACTCGATGCTGCTTTACACACCAGCAACATCATCTTGCTTTACATCAATCATGCAGCAATCATTAAAGTTTTAAAAATAATAATTCTTTTTGGTATTGATATGTATTTTTAAAAGAACTTGTGAAAATACGAATATACATAGTGGAAGAAAAAACGAAAAAAGAATTTCTTTATTAATGTCGCTAGCATGTCAGACGATATCACTTTAATTTTAAAAAAAATTATCAGAAAAAAAGAAAGAAAGCTGGACACTAGGGGTGAGCAAAATCCGGTTCGATTTAAAAAACTCTAAAAAAAATTCAAATTTTGAATTAAATAGTTTGAGTTATTTGAGTTAATCAAGTTATTTGGATCAACTCGAATAAAAAAGTAAGTTTTTCGATTTAACTCGAATATGAATTACACAATTCTAGGTATCCGAAAATGCGAATAATAAAAGGAAAAACTACGTTGTTTTGATAAATGTTTACCTTTCTAAAGTTAAAAGTTAAAATCATTAAGTTAAAAGCATTTTGATAAATGTTTACTCATTAAGTTAAAAGGCAAAACCATTATATTGTTTATGTAGTTAAATAATCTTGTACTTCGTCTACTAGTTAAATAATCGGCCCATGTAAACGCAACATTGAGTATAAATAGTAGGATTCATTAATTCGACTCGACTTGACTCGAAATTTTTTGACTCGATTCAATTTGATTCGAAAAAAATTTAAATTGAGTTTAGTTGCTAAAATAGGACTTGTCAACTCGACTAACTCAAATTTTTTTGACTCAATTTGACTCGACTCGATCGAATACTCACCTCTACTAGACACAATAGAAGGGAGGTTAGGCTCAACGTTCACCATTTTTTTCTTCTCCAAGGCTTAACCTCCCTTCTATTGTTAATATTTTCTTTTGTAGCTTTTTATTTTTGACAATTTTTAATTAAATTAAAGTGGTGCTGTCTGACACCAATAAAAAATATTTTTTCATTTTTTCTCCTATTATGTATATCCATATTTTTCGTGGATATTTTTAGAAATATATATCGGTGCTTTCTGTCACAGTGGTGGCACAAAAAAATATTTTTAAAAAAAAATCTTAATGATTGTTGCATTGGTTGAAAAATGGGGCGGTGTTACCAGTGTGTCAGGTGGCACCGAGAAACACTGTAGCAAATGTCCTATTTTTGTAATTAATTTGTTCCTCACCCCATTTTTGTAATTAAATAATTTTTAAATATTATTTTTATAAAAAAAAAGCCCCACTTTGTCATTCGCTTCCCAACGGTTTACTGAACCAACATGGGGTTCAGAGAAACAACATCATTTGTTTAGTAGTGGCTGTTGTGTGGATTGGGGAGACTGGTAAACATACGACCGAGGTTCCTGTATTTGAAGTTAGATTGCATTTTGTATTTTTTATTAAAAAAATAGGTAAATTAGTTCCTATATGTTAGATTGAATAGCAAATTAGTCATTTCTAGTAAAAATTTCATGTATTTCTATTGTTAAAAACTAGCGCTAATAACAGAATAACCAAAAAGTTACAGATGGCATGTCAGATGTACCTCATTCTGACTTATAGGGACTAGTTTTTAACAATAAAAATGGATAGAATTTTTAACATAAAGATTAATTTGCTCTTTGATTTAATGTATATAGACTAATTTATCTATTTTTAAGTGGATGAAATAAAATGTAATCCAAATTCTGATATAAAAGCTTTCATAACATTTTTACCGGGAGATTGTCGTACCTATGCATTTGCTACCATTATCATAGTTTAACTCCTTTTAGTGGGATTTCATCCTCTCAACAATATTATTAAAAAAAAATTAATTTCATTTGATTTATTGATTATAAATAAAAAATTTATATACACCACTTAAAATATTCTCAAGACATTCCTAAATACCTTATTGTAAGCTTCTACTCTATAATACTTGTTGCCTACATGTTCATAGATGGTAATTTGGCCTTTGTTTTAGAACATGTAATTATGAACCTACCAAGTGTAATTAAGATTATATTTTTGTTAATTTGAATCTCAATAATTTAGAATTGGAATATTAAATATTTTATTTGACATTTTTAATTAATAATATATCTTTACTGCTAGCCGATACGTAGTTTGTGTTGGCTACAGGATGGGGGTGGATGGTTAAGCTATTCCTATATTATATATACATCCAGCACTAACACAAAACACAAGGCTGTTTCTAGAACCAGCTCATCCACTCTCGTGGTTTCACTATCAATTTTGTCTCTTGTTCCCATCTCTCTATTAGTCTCCATTGATTCTTTGGTTGCTGACCAGAAACCAGCAATGGGGTCTTTGCTCGGTGTCTTGCCGTCGTTTGACCCTCTCAACTTCAACCAACTTCGTCCCTCAGATCCTTCTAATCCTTGTGTAAGTAGCCGCCCCCATTTTTCCAAATTACGTAAACGTATCGAATTTTATCTCCGTGTTTGATCTGAATAAGTTGTTTCTTTCAGCTGTTCCTTTGCTGCAATATTATTACATTCTTATGCTTAGGTTTTTGGGTTTACCTTGATATACGATTAGTTGATTTCGTTTTAATCATTATCAAATTACTGAATTTGGAACTTAATTTGGATAAAGTTGTTTGTGGTTACAAATGAATATATCAGCTTACTGATTTTGTCTCTTGCATTGCAAGATACACTTATTTTTAGGATGTTGATCCAATCTGATTCAATGGAGTATAATATGGTGATGATAACGAAGCATCTAAGTAATGCTAATACTTGTTATTACCTGTTTGCTAAAATGATTAAGAGAAATGCTTTCTGGTTGTGTACTCGGTATTTTTAGTTCGTAGTACTGGTTCTTATTCACAAAGTACTATGTTTTAGCTAACACGGTAGTTGAGAGCTTGTTTCTCTGTGGCTATATAGTTTACATTGGTTCCTTGCCTAACAGTTAAAGCGTTCCGATTAAGCTCAAAATACTTGAAAGGTCGAAATGGTATAGAACAAATTTCACTTGCCATTCAATCCTTTTGATATGTTGCAACATGTGAAATGCTATACTGTTGAACAGATTTCATATTGAGCTCCTCTCATTTTCATAAGAAATTAAGAATTGATTGCACTTTTTCTTTTATAGTCTAACAATCTCCTTTTGGCCAGAAATTGATGCCTGTCACCTACCACTCTAGTCATAGCCGGACTCCTCCACCACCTGATCAAGGTATTGAACATTTATTTCTTCCTCCTTGTTTTTACTTGTCAAACAATATCTCTTTCTAAGTGCAAGTGAGATATTCTTGGTACTTTAAACTGTCTGTGGTGACAATGTTCTAACCTTTGGTTGGTGAAATCTTTCAAGCTTTAGTGACTTGGTCATAATATATATTTAACAGTCCATGCCATATACCATAATAATTATTTGGCTAGGATACCTTTCTTGGATGTTGAATGTTGTCTTGTGTTTGAGACCATGATTGCTGGAAAAGCATCTTGATATGTCTGAACTGGAACTTGATATTTGATTTGATTAGTCTGAACTGGAACTTGATATTTTGATTTGATTAGTTCGACAAAGGTACTGTCGTGACAATTGGGCTTCAAATAGATGGGTACAGTTGAGAAACTAAAATTTATGCAGCACTTGGTACATGGCATTGCAATTTGCAACTACTTTTTCTTATCTTCCTCTGAAAAGGTGGAACTGATTTAGCCTTGTTCACGTTCTGTCAGACAGTTTTGTTTTGAAATCAACAGAGAATGGAGATTTATAATCAGAATACAACGATTGTATCACGTAAATCATTTAAATTGTTCTCTGAAGTCTGTCAATTGGAATGAAAATGTTGACAATCTTATTTCTCCGTTTGAACTGTCTGAGCTACAAATATAAAAGAACTACTTCAAATTGCATCCTGATTCAGAGTGCCACAGCTCATTGACTTTGAAGTCTAGAATTTTATCATGAATAGTTTTTTTTCTAATCCTTCTAGGAACATTTTGTTTATCCGTGACTGACATCTCAAACACTTCTAACAGTTATAACTACTGAGACAAAATTTACTTACTAGAAATTTCTATCAGCATGGCGAGGAGAAGGTTAGTAGCTTTTGTTTTATGATTCTTTTATGTTATAAGACTGCATCTAAATAACTCCCTAGTCACATATAGAAATTCACTGACGCATGCATACAATATGAGAGTAGGTGTGGGGTATTTAATGCAGTTTCTTACTGCTTTCCCATTGCAGTTGAGACCGAAGAGAGCTGCCACTGAACATCTAATCCCAGATCATGGATGCAAGCAAGCTAGGGCTTCAACTACATAATGTGATTTTCTTTTGTTCCTTTTGTGCTCATGTAAATTGTATCCTCTCATATCAAATGTCTATCAACTATCAAGGCAAAGTTGCTTATTCATTGTTGTAAAACCAGGATGCCGTACCTGTACATTTTGTATGTACAAATCAAACTTATAGTTGGTTTATTGATAAATCGTAAAAGTAACATATTTTAATCCCACATTTAGCATACTTTGGGATGATTTATCCTTTGATTTATGTAAAAAGGTGCCCTTAATCCTTTCTTTTCATGTTTTATACTCAGGGAAGCACCGGAGGATGAAAAGAACAAGAAACGGGCTTAAAACGAGCCAAATGGGCCAAAGCACGAAATCAACACGGCCTGGGTCCAAGACCACACGGCCGTGCTTCCTCAATAATCTCGAACACGGTCTAAGCCACGAAATACACGGCCGTGCCTCATTAATAAAGTCCGAACACGGCCTAAAGACGATTCACACGGGCGTGTGCCATGGCCGTGTCCCTACCGCAGAAAAGAGCAATTTCAATCGGATTTGGATACTTAGGGGCAAAGAAACGCATTCCAAAAGCCTATAAATACATCTTAAGTATGACCTAAAATGGGGAGTCGACGGGAGCCTAAAGCTACCGTTTAGGGGCGTCTTGCTCGGCCAGAGAGGGCAGATTTGTGGGGATTCGCTCAGGGATAGCCAGTTGATCCATCTCAAGAAGCCAAAATTATACTCAAGACGGAGGATCTCTTCTTCAATTCCTTCAGGGGGTTTTAGGGATTTCTTATGTTTTGTTTTATCTTTTCTTCTGAGATGTTTTCTTTTATTGTTGTGAACTAAACCCTCAGATACCTGAAGGGGATGAAACTTAGATGAATCTTGTTATTGTTTACTGAACTATATGATAAATATTTGATTTGTTCTTAATTATGTGTTCTTAATTCTTGTGTTGATATTTCACGGATATTAATTCAAGTTTGATGTGCTTAGGTGAAGGAGCAAAAGTCCCTGCCTAAGAGTAGATCTAACATAGTTAAGCGGAGTTGATCGCGCGCTTAGAGATAGGGTGACGAGGCGTTGTTGGGTTAGGGTGAAACCTAATATGGGAGTCCATAGATCGAGTTAATGCAATTCTAGGGGTTTTAATTAGAAAGAGATTTCAATTAATCAACCTAGGGTTAGACGTTATTCGCCTCGAGAGATGGTTTAATATAAATTAAGGAATCCTACGGATCAAATCAAATGAATAAATCGTCTGGTTCAGAGTTAGATAACAAGTGAAGTTTAGGTGGATTCTTCCTTGGGTGTCGTCTTAATTAATTGGTTTTTCCTCAAGTATTCTCCCAAATTCATTCTTCTTTGTCTTAGAGTCTTTAGTCTAGTAATTAATTAATTTAGATTAACAACCATTCGTCTAATTCTTAGGCTAAATAATAAAAAGAAAGTTAGTATTAGTACTTTTAGTTCATTTGGGTTCGACAATCCGGTCTTGCCTAAGCTATACTACTATTCGATAGGTGCACTTGCCTCAATCGTTGTCATAGTTAGTTTCCAGGTTCGATCATTCTCATTATTTAAATTTTTAAAACTCTGACTTCACAGCGATCAAGTTTTTGGCGCCGTTGCCGGGGAACTAAAATATTAAGAACTCTCAATTTTTATTACTCTAGCCATATTTTATTTTTTCAATTAAATTTTATTTTTATTTTGCTAATTTTTCTTTTATTTGCTTTTGTCAGAAAATTTTAGTTTATAGAGGAGATGGCACTTGAATAACTACCAGTGGCAAGTTATGAGGACAAAGCCAACAAAAGCAGCCGATATCTACAACCTCGACCCGAGAACTGTGCTATCAACCCAGTTAGAGATGTTACATAAAAAATTTGATGGTTTATACGGTTCCTCGTAGGCACATCAAGTTATGCAGTGTGAAACAAGCGGAGGCGTGGCGAATCCTGAGTACCCACCCTACGGACATGGCATGGAAAGCGAACAAGTCAACTATATAGGTAACTATGCTAGACCTCAAAATAATTTTTATGATAACACTTATAATGCAGGTTGAAGGTACCATCCCAATTTCTCGTGGGATGATCAAAGTAGCCAAAGACGGGAACTTCCTCTAAATTTTCAACAACCACCTCACCAACAGGAAGAGGAGTCGAACCTTGAGGAGATGCTGACAAAATTCATGGCACTCTGAGATAACCGTCTCCAAGACACTGAGACCACCCTTAAGAATCAACAGGCATCAATCAAAGGGATCGAGAGCCAAGTTGGGGAACATACTAAGATAGTTGGACAACTTACTAACACAGTTGGACAACTTGCAAAGATAATCTCAGAACAACTACAAGAAAGCTTGCCAAGCAACACTGAAACTAACCCAAAAAGTAAATTCAAGCCGTAACGACTCATGACGGTGAAAGGTTAGTGGAATCGACCCAAGGCAAGAGCTCATGGTAAGTGAAGGTAAGGTTGAGGTAAGCCATGATTTACCAAACCCTGGTGATTACAGAGTACCAACCTCGTGTGCCATACCCGATCGACAAAGAAAGACCACACAGGAGGAACAACTCTGTAAGCCTCTTAAACTTTCAAATAAATTTCATATTAACTTGCCATTTCTAGAAGCTCTTTCGCGGATGCGGATCCTAGACCTCGTGTCGATAAAGAAGAAATTCATGAGGAACGAAGGCTTTGGATCGATGAACTAGGCGAATGGAAGACACACTTCAAGGAGAGACTAAAAACACACGAAGCAAAAAAACGAGGCAACTCCACGGCGAACTTAATAATGGGACAACACAAACTTAAGATAGGAGATCAGGTACTCAAAATCTTCCCAGATGGAACGGTCGAGGTAACACATTATAATTTCGGCACTTTTGAGGAAAACGTTACTCGACTTAAATTTTATATCAATAACCTAATTGATCGCATGAGAAAGGATTTTCACCTCCTCAAACCACCATGACCATACGAATGAGAGGTAAAGTCTAGCTTAAGACTATAAACGAGCGCTTCTCGGGAGGCAACCCGACTACTAACCCCATTAACTTTTTATTCTGTCTTATTTATTCTATAGTATCTAACTTTAAACTAACCAAAAGTACAGCAATTTCCGTGCCACACGGCCTTGCACACACGGCGTGGCGTGTGTCGTGTGTGGAAGTCTGAGAATCGCCGTCATCGACACGACGGCGGAGAGGGTACAAGTCAGAAAGAATCAAATCTTTGAGTCATAGACTCTAACCACCAACCCACGGGCACCGACAAAATGCCACGGCCGTGCGACGCGGCCGTGGACGACATTGACTTAGCACCAACGGGCGTGGCGACCTGAGCATGGGCGTGGGAGAAACAAACGAAGCCCACCACGGTCGTACGATGCGGCCGTGTGACTTAGCACGCCCACGGTACACGGGCGTGGAGTTGTATCAGGCTTGAAAATCTATTTAAACCCCCTCATTTTTCTCTTCTCCTACTAACTCTCAACTTTTCACCCCTTTGCAACTTTCACCCTTCTTCCTCCTTTACACCCTTACACCATACCTTCTTAGCATTCTTCATTCTTATAGCATTCTTCTCAATCTTTTGGCCATGTCGAAGAAACGGAAGGATCCCAGCACAGTCTCCCTCATGGAGACCGATCTACATAAGTTCATGCCGTACTTCCTAATCACTGACAAGCCAATGGTCTTTGAGACCATTTAATTTTTCTTCTTCTTTACTCTTCTCCTTTATTTTCCTTCTCTTTAATAGTCTTATGCTTAATTTAGTTTATTTTATCTTAGTTTCTTAATTTTAGGTTCTAAAGGCTGCTAGGGAATCACGCCACTTCCGCCACCGCCAACACCTCCGCAGCCTTAGAGGTCACACCCACCTCGCGAACCATCCAACAATAAGGACTCTACGGTCCATCCATCTTTTCTTTTAATTTTAGTTTCATCTTTATTTTTCTTCACTTTAGCTTGCTTTTCTTTAATTATTTAATTAGTACAGTTTTAATTATTATTATATCCTGGCTAATCCTCCATGAGCTACCCAATTTCTTCATATAGCGTAGGATCGTCATCAAGAACGCCCCTCCAACTTATCTTTCACCTCCAATTCAAGGATTTCATCCATAATTCAAGAAGTTTCACTTCTCTCCATATCTTTTGAATTTCTACTTAATTGTCTATATATATAACTTTGTACATTGAGGGCAATGTACATCTTAAGTGTGGGGGGGTGAACAACCTAAAAAGGTGCCTAATTTTTTTCATTATTCTCAAATCCCTGAATTTAGTCTTATTTTTAAGTAATTTTCTCATATTACTAATTAGGATGAAATTTCCATGATTTATGATTTTTATTGATATGTTTTAGATTAAGTCATTGATAATTGTGCATTGATGATTGAATTCTAAGAATACTAGAGAAGCAAGCATGATAAGTCTATTTTTCAAGAAAATAAAAAAAAAATTCTAGGTTATCTACCTGAATTTGAATATTACTTTGAAGTTTGAAATTCACGAGGTTGATATCAAAATACCCATAATTTTTGTGAGATTTTGAGCCTTATAGAGCATAAATTCTTTTTCTTGCTCACTTCATTGATTATGAGTGTGTCAACATTGATTTGTTATTCTAGAACTTGCATCGATTATACATGTTGAGACCATATCTTTGATTTGATATACAGAAATGATAAAGGCACCTAGGATTTAACCCACTTACTCCATAAAAAGCCTACCTTCATAATTAACCCCTAGTGAACCCCTTTGGATCCTAACAACCATTTTTATTGACTCACCCACTAATTTTAACCCAGAAACCCTTTGTTTTTGTTATCACCATTCCTTTTGACTACCCTTATATCGAGATTTGATTTGATTAATAGCCTAACTATGTTTTTTATTTCAGTAATTTATCATTTGTTATGTATTTATGACTTGTTCAAAAAAAAATCAAAGTATAGTCATTATTCATTATTAGTTTTGTGATTAAATGAGCTTATACGTTTGAATTCCAAATATTGAAGAAGAAGCTCGTATTATTAGTATTATTAGCCTTCAGTTGATGTAATTACTTTTATTTAGTTCATTGTTTCTGGTTAGGTAATTTTTCAGGTCGATCTCGATTCTAACCCTCTAATTCAGCCTTTAACCACACCTTTAACCCAAGCCTCGTTACAACCCTTTCAAAGACCTTTTGATTTGTGCATCATCTCATATTACAGTGGTGGAGATTTGATTTTCATGCAAGCCTATGGGATTAACTTTTCAGGTTTGACATTTGAGTGCTTAATTCTGAACCTTAAATACTTCGAGTAATTTGAGTGAATCTTTAGTGAGGACGTCAACCCTTGTAGATTTTGAATCAGAGGTAATTATTTAGATGAGGGGAAACACCTATGTTTTGTGCTACAAATGTATGACTTAGATTGTTTGAATCTTTAGGACTCTTTGAGTTAAATTATCCATGTATAAATTATCTATGAATTATGATGAGACATTATTGATAGGAATATTGAATCATGGAAAGTTTGTTTTAATTGTAAGTTGAGAATTTTGCATGAGGACAAGCAAAAGCTTAAGTGTGGGGGTATGTGATAAACCGTAAAAGTAACATATTTTAATCCCACATTTAGCATACTTTTGGATGATTTATCCTTTGATTTATGTAAAAAAAAAGGTGCCCTTAATCCTTTCTTTTCATGTTTTATACTCAAGGAAGCACCGGAGGATGAAAAGAACAAGAAACGGGCTTAAAACGAGCCAAATGGGCCAAAGCACGAAATCAACACGGCCTGGGTCCAAGACCACACGACCGTGCTTCCTCAATAATCTCGAACACGGTCTAAGCCACGAAATACACGGCCGTGCCTCATTAATAAAGTCCGAACACGACCTAAAGACGATTCACACGGGCGTGTACCATGGCCGTGTCCCTGCCGCAGAAAAGAGCAATTTCAATCGGATTTGGATACTTAGGGGCAAAGAAACACATTCCAAAAGCCTATAAATACACCCTAAGTATGACCTAAAAGGGGGAGTCGACGAAAGCCTAAAGCTACCGTTTAGGGCGTCTGCTCGGCAGAGAGAGGCGATTTGTGGGGATTTGCTCGTGGATAGCCAGCTTGATCCATCTCAAGAAGCTTTAATTATACTCAAGACGGAGGATCTCCTCTTCAATTCCTTCAGGGGTTTTAGGATTTCTTATGTTTTATTTTATCTTTTCTTCTCGAGATGTTTTCTTTTATTGTTATGAACTAAACCCTCGGATACACGAGGGGATGAAACTTAGATGAATCTTGTTATCATTTATGAACTATATGATAAATATTTGATTTGTTCTTAATTATGTGTTCTTAATTCTTGTGTTGATATTTTGCGGATATTAATTCAAGTTTGATGTGTTTAGGTGGAGGAGCAAAAGTCCCTGCCTAAGAGTAGATCTAACATAGTTAAGCGGAGTTGATCGCGCGCCTAGAGATAGGGTGACGAGGCGTTGCCGGATTAGGGTGAAACCTAATATGGGAGTCCATAGATCAAGTTAATGCAATTCTAGGGGTTTTAATTAGAAAGAGATTTCAATTAATCAACCTAGGGTTAGACGTTATTCGCCTCGAGAGAGGGTTTAATATAAATTAGGGAATCCTACGGATCAAATCAAATGAATAAATCGTCTAGTTCAGAGTTAGATAACAAGTGAAGTTTAGGTGGATTCTTCCTTGGGTGTCGTCTTAATTAATTGGTTTTTCCTCAAGTATTCTCCCAAATTCATTCTTCTTTGTCTTAGAGTCTTTAGTCTAGTAGTTAATTAATTTAGATTAACAACCATTCGTCTAATTCTTAGGCTAAATAATAAAAAGAAAGTTAGTATTAGTACTTTTAGTTCTTTTGGGTTCGACAATCACTACACCAAAACAGACTTTTAGCGGCATTTTTTTGGGCTTTTATCGGCGTTTTTAAGCGCCACTAATAGTATTTGCGGCGCTTATGAAAGCGCCGCAAAAAACGCCGCTATAGAAAGCGCCGCAAAATTTAGTGGCGTTTGTTGTGAAAAAACGCCGCTAAAGGTATGGACTTTTAGCGGCGCTTTTATAAAAAACGCCACAAAAGGTATGGGCTTTTAGCGGCGCTTTTGAAAAAACGCCGCTAAAGGTAGGGGCTTTTAGCGGCGCTTTTGAAAAAACGCTAAAAGGTAAGAGGCTTTAGCGCGCTTTTAAAAAACCGCTAAAGGTAGGGCTTTTAGCGCGCTTTTAAGGAAAGCGCCACTAAATGTAGGGAGCTTTTAGCGGCGTTTTCCTACAAACGCCGCTAAAGAACATGACCTTTAATGGCGCTTTTTAGCAAAAACGCCGCTAACTATCATAAAAATAAAAAAATTAAAATATTATTTGTAGCGGCGTTTTTCTAAAAACGCCGCTAAATGTCATGAAAAATAAAAAAAAATTAAATATTATACTTTTAGCGGCGCTTTTCTTAAAAACGCCGCTAAAGGTCATGAAAAATAAAAAAAAAATAAAAAATTATAAAAATGCCAAAAATCTAATTTAGAAATGTATAATTTAATTTGATTCTTTCTCCGGTCCACTCAGTGCATCAAGTTCTAATGCTACACGTTTCATATATTTCCTTGCCAATTGTACAAATGAAGCTTGATCTGCAATATGCAAAAGGAAACATAAATCTATAATTGCATTGTGTAGTAGGAAAACAATTTTACATACTACTGTTATATTCGTGGAGGTAGTTTCATCAAGATTTAATTACATATAGCAAATTATGCAACTTAGAACACGAGAGTTTCATCTAGAAAAGTATACAGAACTGACAAGAATCTAAAATTTCTAATATGGCCCTTCTAATAATCCAAGTCTTTATCTAAGCAATAACTTGCTGAACAATTAGCATAACACAGTAGTGTTGATCAACTTACAACTACATCATCGGTTCATCATAATGGCCTTTCCAATTAGCTTTGCTTAATAATTTAAGCCTTTCCAATTTCATATTAACATTAACATTCAAGTTTGAGTAACATAGTAGTTAATAATAAGTACAGATTAATTACCATTGTTGTTGGAGTCTTTGGCAATATCTTCAGTACTTATAGCTTTCTCACAATTCGAAGGTTTGGATTTTTTTCTAACACAAGTGTCCTCATCCAGCTTCCTTTTTCCTTTATCCTATGAAATGAAAATGCATTAAAAGTAATTCAATTTTCAAGGTATATGAAAAAATTCAATGGAGACAAATTCTAATCATAATTTATATAGAATGCCTACCGTAGTTTGGGTGGGTTCATGATTTTCTCCATCATCTGTGATAGCAAATCAACTCTGTTAAGTGATAAGATAATGTAATACTAAAGAACAAAGTAAACCTTCTAAGTGAAGTGTAGGAAAATATAATTGAAGGATCTAAACAAATTAAGAGTAAAGACTTACTTTCTTTTGGAGTTTCCAACCGATTTTGATGCATACCAAAGCTTCCATGGTCTCGAGTTCAAGCTACTTCATAAGGTAATATAGATCCAGCAATAGCTAAGTAAGCAAAGAATATCAACAATACAACAACCTACAAGAAAAGAGTTTATATATATATATAATATATATATATAATTTTCAAAAGAAAAGCTAAAATGTACTTACGATAAACCTCGAATGAGAACTTGACCATTTTCCCATACCAACTCCATGAAATCGGGATCACGCCTGCATTATTAGAAAAAATTCAATCAACAAATTCAATACATATATAACAAAATAATAGAGCTTGGGAAAAGAAAAACATAAAGAAAATCATACATGGAAGGTACATTAGGCAAGTCAAGCGTCATCCTTGGTGTTTGCAAAAATGTAGCTAGCCTACCTATCCTACATCAATAATGCTCAACAATGAGATTCGCCAACAAATTAATCTCCATTTTCATGACCAGAGTCTTTTTTCTCTTTCCAAAGGAAGAACAGTGGTGATAAAGGACAAGGGAAAAAAAGTTGAATAGAAATCATATATATAAAACCCATACTTTCTATTTAGAAATCAATCAGTTTTCATAGAAGGAAGGAAGAAGTCAATCAAGCAAATATATATATATAAAATAATTGTCTATATATATTTGATACCTCCCAATATGAGAAAAACTTAGTCAAAAGAAGGAGTCAAGGGAAACAAAAGGGTCAAAAGAAAAGAAAGAAGAAAACTCAAAAAATGTAAGAATGTTGGGGTGATTTTCTTTTTAAGTGTTCTAGAATTTGTGGTTGAATTGAAACCCAATGACCAATTGGGGTTAAAATAAAACAATAACAAAAATACAAAAGTATTGGAGTTTCCCAAAAGATGTCTGCCTTTAGATTTATTGTTCAAAAACAAGAACCCAAATTTGTTTATATAGTTTGGGAACCAACATCAACAGATTATTGTCTTAACTTACTTAAAATTTCATGGTTTCAACTTTTTTTTTACAATATCAAGAGCTTTAAACACCCATTCAAGTCAAGACAATCTCATGGTTTCAACTAACATCATTACTCTATGATCATTGTTATCGACATCAAGCCTTTCTCTAAAACATCAGTTATAAATAAAACTATCTAAATGGCACCAATATTACAAGATTCATTCTTCCATGGGAACATCATAATGAATATAGAACAAAAGCTCATCTCTCTGTAACTGAAAAACTATACATGCAAGCAATTTCAACCAAACTAAAATATAATTCACCCACACCAATATATCCAAGGTAACAGGAAAAAAAAAAGTGACAAAATTTGCTTAACAGAAAAATGTTAAAGAACAGAAAATGGTCAAAGTTAAAAACTTTCATCACATATTACTCAAAGAAAGATTTCTTATTTTATTTCTATTTTATTTCCCAAAGAGAAAAAAGAAAAAGCATCAACACGTTCCATTAAACCAGAATTTGAAAAACCATAAAAAACACAAAACATAAGAGGAAAACTTAAAAAAAAAAAGTTCAAATATGGACAAAGGGGAAAAAATGCATGCAGTGAAACAGGAATTTTATCTAATCAATGAATAATTGTTTGGCGTGAATTAAAAGGTTGAATATTGACAAATTACAAAAATTACAGAAAAAGATGGGAAGTGCTAAAGCAGTTAAGCCTCTTATTTCTTCAATGATATTAGTATATATTGAAATCTAAACGGCGTTCGATCCTAATGCTTCAACTTTCCAGTTTAGAAACAAAATTAAGAAAAGAATTTATGAAGGAAAAAAAGAGAGTATGGATTATTCAAAAATCAATTAAAAAAAAACAACCAATCCAAACAATTCACAAGTCAATAGATGCCTCTCTACGAATCAATATTCGGGTTAGTTTTCAATTTGACCAGTAGATCCGATCTAGCTCAAACAACCATAACTCTAAATGTCTATACTTAATGCACTTGAAATTTAGTCTTCCAAATTTTATTTTCAAAAATCTAATCTTTCTAGTTTATGGATTTAAAAATCCGCTTTCAATTTTATACAATCACATAATATTTTAACTGAAAAGTTAAAAATATTAACTATTTGAACTAATTAATAAAATCATTAAAATTTGACATGCATAGCCATTTACTTTATTTGCGATAACATAAAACCAGCAATTGCATAAAAGCTCAGAAAATTTACCTTGTCTGATGAAAACCAACCATTTTGAATGCCTTTCAAAATAAGAGAAATAACATAATGAATGATAAAAGAAGAAGATACCCTTAGGGTGTCTCACTTGGTATGATAGGCAACATCTTCCTCGAGGGAACGCTTGTATCGAGCGTAATAGGCTCTTCTTATAGCCAACAGCTCCTCGGGGTTTTTGGTGCACGAAATTACCCAGGAAACAAACAAAAAGAATAAATAGAACGAGATCATTAGATTTGTAACTCGGAACCAAAACAGTGATGTCTAGACCTGAAAACCAAAAACCATACAATAAACCAACTGAAATAAAAGTAAAAAACATAGTTCTGAAACTAAAAATAAAAATGAAAAGGCAAGAGACAAAAACAAAGACAAAGAAATGAAACGCAAACACAAGAAGTAAAAATTTATACATGAAATCAGTCTCCGATTAAGCAACCAAAAAGAAACAGATGCACCCACATCTATAGATTTCAAACAAAGATTGAAACAGTGGTTCTAAACCAGAAAACTTAGGGCTTTATCAGAGAAGAAAAAACACAGTTTGGGGAAAAATTTAGAAGAATAAAGAAAAACATAGTTGAAAAACAAACCAGAGAGACGAGTTTGGGGAAAAATTTAGGAATTGGGGGGAAATTTTAGGGGGGAAAAATTAAGGAGTTGGCGTATATAGGATGGAAAAGGCTGCGGCGTTTTTACCTAGCGCCACTAAAAAAACTATGTCGTTTTTAACTAAAATAATATAAATTTTTGTATGCGTTTTCAATAAACGCCGCTATTTCTTACCTTTTTATGCGTTTTTAACAAAAAACGCCACTAAAATTTTTGATACTAATATATATTTAAAGATTTAATCTAATTTTTTATTTATTTTAAGGTTTAATTAATCCAATTTTTATTTATTTTAAGGTTTAAGTAATATTTAAAAGAATTGGATAAATGTTAAAATCTTTAAAATTTATTTAACATTATTTAAAATTTTGAAATCTTTAAAATTTTTAAAATTTAAAATAATAGTATTTTAATTTTTTAAATTTTTAACATATACTTTTAATGTTATTAGTTCTAAATTTTTTGTACATGTCATTAATTTTTTGAATATTTTAAAAATTAAATTACAAATAAATTTTATTTTAATTAATTAATATAAAAATTAGTTAAATAATAATAGATCGAAGAGGATGAAAGTGTCTTCGCATGAGTTTTCAAAATAATACATGATGGGAACTTGGATGATGGATCAGATTGTAAGGAGCAATACAACACCGGTTTGTTTAAATCCAGACCCTAAGCCTGCCCTAAACCCCTAAAACCTATAAAACCCTAAACACATAACCACGAACTCTAAACCCTAAAATATTATAAACCTCAAACTCTAAACCCTAAACCTTTATAAACTCTAAACCCAAAACATCATAAACCATGAAACCACTGAATCATAAACCCTTATAAAACATATAAACCATAAATACTAAACCTTAAATCAAAAACTCTAAACCACTAAACCCTTAAACTCTAACACATTAATCATTTCCCCTAACCCTAATCCCATAAACCATAAACCATGAACCCTAAACCTAAAACCCTGACCCATTAACCATTTCCCCCCTAAACCCCTAACCTTAACCCTAAACCTTAACCCCTAACCACTAACCCTTAACATATTAACCCCAAACCCTTAACCATTTATCTTTAAACCCATTAACCCTAACTTTTAACCCATAAAACCCTAACACAACCTTAAACCGCCAATCATAAACCATAATCCCTAAACATTAAAATAGTAACTCTTAAACCTTACACCCTAAACTATATATGTTAAACCATAAACCCTAAACAATCATGAGAATTAATATTCAATATTTTAAAATTAATACTATCTCTTTTATGATTATATAAGAAATTATTTAATAATTTTTTTCATTTTTAACAAATATTTTTCTCTTAAATAATTTAAACTAGAATCATAGTTTTAATGTATTAAAATTAATATTATCTCTTTTACAATTATATAAGAAATTATTTAATATATATATATTTAAAAATAATCAGTCATATAAATCCAAAAAAACTTTAAAATTATTTGCGGCGTTTTTTCAAAAGCGCCGCTAATGCTCAGACTTTTAGCGGCGTTTTTCCGGAAGCGCCGCTAATGCCCAGACTTTTAGCGGCGTTTTTCCGGATGCGCCGCTAAAGCTCGGACTTTTAGCGGCGCTTTCCCGGAAGCGCCGCTAATGCTCCGACTTTTAGCGGCATTTTTCCAAAAGCGCCGCTAATGCTCCGACTTTTAGCGGCGTTTTGGAAATAAACGCCGCTATTTCTCCTTTTTAGCGGCGTTTTGAAAAAAAACGCCGCTATTTCTCTTTTTTTGCGGCGTTTTCTTCCAAACGCCGCTAATGTATAATATTTGTGGCGTTTTTCTTTAAAACGCCACTAAAAACGCCGCTAAAAGTCTGTTCTGGTGTAGTGAATCCGGTCTTGCCTAAGCTATACTACTATTCGATAGGTGCACTTGCCTCAATCGTTGTCATAGTTAGTTTCCAGGTTCGATCATTCTCATTATTTAAAATTTTAAAACTCTAACTTCACAGCGATCATTTATCACTATAACAAGAAGTGTTATTCAAACCCATAACATGGGTTTTAGTCCAAGAGCAGGGTTCGGGTTCCTGTTAAATTTATAGTATATTCTCAGAATCGAAAACCGAGTCTTCTAGTTCAAAGAAAATAAGTGGTTTATCTTACATCGTTAGCAAAAGCAAATAAATAGAGGTATGTCTGCTGTGTTGAGGAGTGGAGTGGTGCATATCACACTACTTCGGTGGAGCAATACTGTCGATGCTTTAGAATCTGATAGTGACTTCTTCAATCACAATGCACTGAACCTTATATGCTTTATCAGATACAATGAATCTAACAGGTTAATTTGTTTATTTAAGTTTTATATTGGATTGTGATAACTAATATGGCATATGCATGTACAAAACTTAAGAAAACCTAACGTATTCTTATATTCTATCTAGCTAGTGATTGTGCATGCAAGTCCACGTTGTAAACATGACTTAAAAAAAAAAAGTAAAGAGCTCTGTATTGGCAGGATTCTGCAAAAATTGATATCCTTTTGTTTCGTGATGACTTCAAACTTCTCACATCAACCACCCTGCAATGTGCTTGCAGGGTAACCCCGACCCGAAAAGTGATGCTGCTGATGCGAGAGTATATTTATATACCCTGAACATCATCCTAGTTATGGTTGGACCAAAATGTTGAATTCTCAAAACTTGAAGAATAATGGTGAATTTTGACGGTACAACAGTTTCCAACACATGGTCAATAAGTCTTAACATAATTTTGTCAAAATGCCAACATATTTATGTTATGTTACTTCTTGTCAGTCAACTTCCCATGTTCAATTCCTTGTATTCTTAAAAATCTTACTTTTCTGCTACATCAAAAAGTGACCATGGCTGCCTTCACGTGTTCCAACATTTGTTTTGAGTCTTTGAACCATTCTCTCAAGGGTTTTTTTTTTTTTTTTTCACCATTGAAACATCAACATACATGAGCTTCATGAATTTCACATGAGTATTGAAGATAATGTTTTTTTTCCTAACCAAAGGCAATTAAGTCCAATTATTTTTGTTATTTAATTTAATAAAACTCTTCTAAACTTATGGTTCGACCATTTCAAACACAATAGCTTTAGTGTTATTGAAGCACATAAGAATTTTCAAAGCCACATTTGCAGCAACCAAATGCTTTGACTTCCTAATTAAAGAAGTGCTTGCAGAATATTTATATATAAATATTTTAATGTGTTAGGCACATAAGACTCGTTACAGGTGAGACTCCTGAACCTGTCAAAAGTGAAGGTGGCTTCATATAATTATCCAATTAATTAGTTGTCCATCATAATGGATTTCCATTAAAATACTTTTAGTAATAAGCTATGGAAGGTGCTTTTACTACGCATTTTTTTGGTGGATTCACTACTATAATTTTATTATTTTTAGTCATTTCGTATTTTTGAGACCAATTTTTTTTAATTTCATTAAAATAAATTCATATGACTTATTTTATTTAAATGTGATATATATTCTGGCATTTTTATATAGTTAGATTAATAGTATATTTCTTTCCTTTTTCTCTTTTTTTTTCTTTAAATGCAAAAAAAAATAATAAAAAAAAATTATCCAATTTTTATAAAATTTTACATGTGCCATGTCATAACATGTTTTTGTGCCAAGGTGGTTGCCCTCACTTGGCATTACCCTTGCTAGTTGATTAAAAATATACATTTGGAATAACTATTAAATGCAATGGTAACATAGGTTGTATTTTTAACGAGAGAATGTAAGTTCAAACACTCGACATTGTTAAAAAAAGTAATCACGAATCTCAAATATAAATCGTAAAAGAAATATATAAGATACAAAACTACATATTTCAAAAAAAAGAGAATAATTATAAATGACTTATAATAGAAAAACTAAAACTATCAAACATGCATAGTACAATTAAGGGAGTAAACAGGTACTATGTAGGGGCATAGATAGAGGAGCACGCAATGATCTTGGCCCCCTAAAATAGTAAAATTATTTTGTAGTCTCTTTAAAATTTTAAAAATTACACGTTAATATTGTAATACCCCGAAAATTTTTATAACAAGATATTATCCTTGATATAGTAAAATAAGGAAATAAAATGACAAAAAGATAAATTTTGAGTTATGACAACATTGGAAAGTATATTATGATATATTAATTCAAGAAAGGACTAAATTGAAAAAGTGATAAAAGTTTTGGTTGTTCAAGAGTAAATACTCAAAACTTGGGGGATTAAAGTGTAAATAAGAAAAAGTTGAAGGACCAATAGTGTAAATATTTTAAGGGTGAAATGATCTAGAAACTAAGAAAAATGGATGAATTAGGACCAAATTGAATAGGTGAAGAATTATGAGGGACTAAATAGTATTTTTACCAAATTAAGTGATGACTCAAGGATGGAATTTTAAAAGATCATAAAGGGCAAAATGGTCAATTAGAAGAGAGAGAACTCTAGAAAGTAATGATGATGTTGGAGATATTTTAGATTAATTAAATAAATATTAGTTTATTAATATTTTGATTTGATTTTATTATTATTTTATTTATTATTTTATTTAATATATAAGGAGAGAAAGATGAAGAATTCTCTTCATCTTTCCCATGCACCAACGTGAGAAGAAGAAAAAAGAAAGAAAATTTTCTTTTCTTTACAATTTGGTCATTTCACCAAAAATTCACTATTTTCACTTAGAAATCAAAAGAATTTCCATAGCCATCAAGAGAGAAAGATAACAAGGAGACTATGATGAGCTAGAATATCAAGTTAGATTTAAGAAATAGAAGCCGGAGGAGAGAGAAAATCAAGTTAAAGATTGGAATCAATAGGATAAGGTAAAGAACATCAAGATTTCAATATATTTTTAAGTTTGATATTATTGAAAAAGTATGGAAATGATGTTAATGTAGAGTTTTCTTATATAAGGATCTATGTTCTTGATATGTTAGTGAAGGGAAATAAGAGAAAGTGAAAGATGAAAAAAAAAAAAAAACCAATTTCTTACAAGCTTGTCGGTATCATATGAAAAATGGAACACAGTATCACATATGGTAGTATAGTGAAAGAAGAAATATTTAGTATGATTATCACATGGGTTTAATTTCTCATTTAGGGCTTAATTTATTATTGATTTATTTTACGAGGATTTTTTATCATTTAAGTTTTTAGTTTTAAGACATATTTTTTTAACCATCAAATAATTTGGCGTAATTTATATTGTTTAAAGCATTCAATAATGTGGTATATATATAGGCATTTTTTGTATAATTAAAAAATATTGTACATTTTCTCATTTTTTTTAAATGTGTAAAAAAATTATCCAACCATATAAAAAATATCAAAGTGTGTCATGTTAGTACATGTTAAAAGAGATAAGCTACATTAAATTAATTGGAGTTAAAAATGTAATTTTCTTAATGTATGAACTTAATATTTTACAATACCTAAAAAACTTAAACTCTAAATTTACCATTTTAAGAAGGATATAATTGAATTATTATCAATATTTTAACTTAAAAAATTTTACAATTTTAAAAAGGATAAACAAAAATTCACTATTTTTTTTTGAACTAAGATGTTGCTCACATTATGGAAAAATAAAAAACAAACTAAAAATAATTAATAGAAAAATTAGATGTGCCAAACACGTAAATATCTCATACGTGGGTATGCAGAGTGCAAAATGTTGAACAAGAGCTCTCAATCATACACCACTAACCTTGATTTCCAATTTTGAAGGGCGGTGTCATTAGTTTAAGCAAACATGGAGGTTTAAAACAAGAAGTAGGGAGTAATCAATGGAGGACCAAAAAAGGGTACGGTTGGGAAAGACAAAACCCAATGACTGGTCGGTAGATCTAACATCCACTTTATGCATATCATGTAATGTGTTATTAAAAATGTGAAGATGAATTAAAACAACAATTTCATACACAAGTCGGCTATCACACTAAAAATGGAACATAGTATCACATGGTAGTGATGTAATAGATGAAATATTTAGTAATGGGACCATTTTTGGATTAGGCTAACCTCATTTAATACACGTATGTAATAATAATAATACACGGTGACCACACCACACCGTGTGATCTTTTTTGGGCTTCTATAATTATTGCATTGCCAGACTGAAATAATTGTTGTGGAAAATGGTTTGTTCCTATAAATAAATGCTGTTAAGTGTTAAATATTTTCTTGGCCAGAAAAAAAAAACCAAATTTCCTTAAACAGAAGTAGCGTGTTGATTGAGGAAAAACAGTACCACAGTATATTTTGTTCAAAAAATTTAATTAATTAAAATTTAATTCCAACACAAATGAAAGTATAAGAATGGAATTTATTTTTATTAGATAAATGAACTTTGTGTAGTTAATAAAATAGAATTTTGGGTGAAGCTTAAATTCGATTAAACACAATTACCGCTAATTATTTTACATTTTTTTAAATATATTAAAGTATTTTTTTACATAAACTCGAATATCATCCATAAAACGAATATATAATAAATAAGAAAATAATGGTTAATTAATTAGTCAAGTGATTTTTTTTTTTTTTACCTTAGTATAATGAGACTCATTTATTATAATAATCATCTAAATAAATATATTAAATATCTAATTATAAGCAATTACATTTAAATTTAGGAAAAATAATAACATGGTATTTTATCATTAAATAAAAAAACATAATTATGGGCTTAAAAATAAATATTAATTATTTTATTTAAATATAATTAAATAATAATTAATTATAAATAGATATTACAATTCTAAAACTTAAATTCAGGAGTTATTAATATTTATCATAATTGTTACGATTAATGTTTAGTTACATCAAAATACAATTATTAATATTTATTTATAAGTCAGGTACATTAAATATTATTCCTTAAATTTAATAATTAACATAAAATCTATATATTCTTTTCCAATTTTTTTATTTAATTTTCTAGAATTCCATTAGCAAAAAAATATTAAAAATGCTAACTAAAAATCCAAAAAGTGACATTTAAGAATAGTATTCTTTGTTCCTCCATGGAACTTTCTTAGATATACCCAAGCCATCGTAAAGACTTTGTTCATAGAGGTAGCTATCAAATATCATTCAACACTTATAAATACCTTGAAGCCAGATCCACCATAGCTCAACCATTTCAACACACTCACCAAAGCTAATCTATTCTTTCTTTCTTTTTCTCTTCATTTTTTTTTTAATTTCTTGTTTACATCACCAAAGCTAAATCTATTATTTCTCTGTAAACTACCAAAGCTAATTTATTTTCTTTATAGAAAAAAAAAATGGTGGCCATATCTAAGATTGCAACTGGTAATGGTCATGGTGAAGACTCGCCTTATTTCGATGGATGGAAGGCATATGAGACCAACCCTTTTCATCCCATTGATAGACCTGATGGTGTTATTCAGATGGGTCTAGCTGAGAATCAGGTAACTATAAAGAGTTAAAGACCCCCCTCCCCTCCCTTCCATGAATTTTACAGTAACATGACTGCTTATCTTATCTATGGAGATACTGATGGTTTCTTTGCTATTAAACTCTGCAGCTTTGCTTTAACTTTATAAAAAAGTGGGTCATGGAACACCCAGAAGCGTCTCTGTGCAGTGCAGAAGGTGTGAACAAATTCAAGGAGACGGCTCTGTTCCAAGACTATCATGGGATGCCTGAGTTCAGAGAGGCTGTTGCAAAATTTATGGGGAAAGTGAGGGGTGGTCGAGTGAATTTTGACCCAAACCGCATTGTTATGAGCGGTGGAGCCACCGGAGCTCATGAGATGGTTGCTTTTTGCTTGGCTGATCCTGGTGAAGCTTTTCTGGTTCCCACTCCTTATTATCCAGGGTAATGCATCATTTTTTCACATTTTCATTTTGGGGTTTTCCTTTGGATCGTTTAATTTGGGTTTTGAATTTTTTTCACATTTGTCCCTAACCCAGTCACACACGGAAAGTAAGGAAGAAGGTGGAGGAATTACTAATAAATAATTAAATTATGACTAAGATGATTGATAGAAAAAAAAATCATAGTCAACATAGCAATAACGTCAAATGTGACGATGCAACTAAAGAAGAAAAAATCTTTGACATCCAAGTTTTTATTTTCTAATTTTCTATTCATGTTCCACGGATGGGATTCATTGAAAGCGACGTTGTCTCTTTGTTTTAATATCATAGACTTTATAGCTATTGGCCCATCTGTGTGTATTTATTCATTGAAAGGACCTGTATAATTATCAAGTACAGAGTAACCATTCAATAGTTATAGAAAACTTTAGAACCTTCAAGGAAGGTGGACAATAATTTGAACAGTTCTTGCCAACTTTTGATTACTCAAATATTCGCCATTGATTTGCAGATTTGATCGTGACTTGAGGTGGAGAACAGGGGTTGAACTTGTTCCTGTCGTTTGTGAAAGTTCCAATAATTTCAAGATCACTAGAGCTGCCTTGGAAGCTGCATATGAAAAGGCAAAAGAAGCTAACTTGAGAGTCAAGGGTTTGCTCATAACCAATCCATCAAATCCCTTAGGTACTATCTTGGATCAAGACACATTGAAGGGTATTGTAAAGTTCATAAACGAAAAGAACATACACTTAATCGGTGATGAGATATATGCTGCCACAGTTTTCATGGAACCCGAGTTCGTTAGTATATCGGAGATTATTGAGGAAGTGGAGTGTAATCGTGATCTCATCCACATTGTGTATAGTCTTTCCAAGGACATGGGGTTCCCTGGTTTCAGAGTCGGCATAGTATACTCGTACAACGATGCAGTGGAGAGCTGTGCTCGGAAAATGTCTAGCTTTGGACTCGTGTCCTCACAAACTCAGCATTTAATCGCGACGATGTTGTCCGATGATGATTTTGTGGATAGTTTCATTGTGGAGAGCAAAGAGCAGTTGCTCAAAAGGCACAAGTATTTCACTTTGAGGCTTTCTCAAGTCGGTATCGGTTCGTTGAAGAGCAATGCTGGATTGTTCATATGGATGGATCTTCGTAAGCTCCTAAAAGCGAAGACGTTCGATGCTGAAATGGACTTGTGGCGAGTGATTATCAATGAAGTTAAGCTCAATGTTTCCCCTGGTTCTTCTTTCCATTGTGACGAGCCAGGTTGGTTCAGGGTTTGCTTTGCTAACATGGATGACAATACCATGGAAGTTGCTTTGTTGAGAATAACGAACTTTATGCATAAGCACAACGAGGCCATGGTTCCTCGTAAACTATGCAGACGAGCCAGCCTTAAACTCAGCTTATCTCGAAGAAGGGACGATTTCATGTCCCAAAACATGATGTCTCCTCACTCTCCCATACCTCAATCACCCCTTGTCCGTGCCAGGACTTAAGCTGATCAACTAAGACTTTTGACCACATTATACAGTCTTCAAACCTTTTTCTGCTACATTCTATATGAAACCCCTATTTGTTCAACAATTGTAAGTTTTTTGGGTGTTTCCTCACGTGTAAAAGTGAAATACTGTGAGGAAAGCTCAACATTAGCGAGCACAGCTCGTGCACATATATACTATTGTTGGTTGTTTTTCCTTTTTTTTTTTTTTTTTTATTTACAACAATGTATGCGGGAAAAAGGATGTTTGTGAATTTGTAAGGCTGACCCATTCAATAAAGGATTATTATTATTATTATTATTATTTCTTGAATTTTCTTTTTTCCTAGGAAGTGTTTATATATTGTTGTTATTTAGAACAATGTAAGAAAAAAGATGTCAGTGTTTATATATTGTGAGGAAATCTCAGGAAATCTCTTCTTCGCCAAGGAAGAAAGAAGAAATTATATGAAGTGTGACGGAAAAATTAATATGGAGATACTTTTATTTTTCGTTTAAGAGTTTAATTTGATTTAATTTTAAATTTAATTAAAATTCAATGTAACTTTCAATATTAAAAGATGTTATGGTTTTTTTTTTTTTTTTTTTTTTTTTTGCAATTTAATAATTAGTCATTGTCATGAATTGCATGCTATGAAAATGATATCCATGATTTGATGATAAACGGGTTGGGATGAGCACGTTTTGCTTAAACCACCAAAGATTCATTAGAAATTGATGTGCTAATGCTTACTCAACGATATCAACAAACTATATATATGAAAGGTTAGTGTTGATTGCAAGTAGTAGCCATATTATTTTTGTTTTGGTATTGATACGTATTAGTATTAATATATGCATGTTTTGATATATCATTTTAGATTTATCGATATTTTAAATATTTTTAAATATATTTATGATCTCATTTTTAATTTCTTGATAAATTATATATACATTTAAATATTATATATATTTATAATCTTATTTTTTAGTTTCTTAATAATTACATCCATATAAATATAAACATATTTATATGTAAATATAAATTTTAAAATTATTAATTAGGGTCAATAATTTAATTTATTAGCTTTTAATTTTAAATATAGTTATAGAAAAATTAAAAGTGGGTAAGATAAAAAAAAAATTTACAAGTATAGGTGGATACGCACCGATACAAGTCGATATTGATAGAAACATCTAAATGATTGAAATGCACCAAAATTTTAATTAGAACAAAATATAAATTGATTGATGTGGATTTAAGATCGGAATGATATGTACTAACCAATAAGATACTAATTATCATAATTGATTCAGCATATATATATATATATATATATATATAATAGCAAATAAAATAAGGCACCAAAAGGACATAAAAAAAAAAAAGATTGTGGTGTTGGTAGTAGTAAAATTTGCAGGGCAAGAGAAGCTATATCCCATAAGTGAGACCGAGGATGTTGAAATGGTCTTTAAACAGCTCAACACAATCTATTTGAGGCTGCCCAAATCAAACATCAGACCACGTCTCATTCTGATTCCTTTTTTTTTTAATTAGTTGACTTCAGTTTGATAAAGCATTAGAGCTCATTATATAGAGTTTTCCGCACTTCCAGCTGGGGTTGACATTCCATTTATAAAAAAACCAATCCAAACTTCATCAGTTTTAAAATCTCATATTATGATTTCAAAATAATAAAATATATAAATTTAAATAAAAATATTTTAAATTTGAGTCGAGCAACCCACCCGACCCGTGAGGGTAAGGGTAATGGCATGAGTCACTTGTAAAGCAAATATGAATTTTGGTTTTGGAGGTTAAATGAAACTTAAATCCAATCCGAATAATGGACATCTCTACCTATACCTTGTTAAATGATGTTATCCATGTTGGCTAAATTTTTAATCCCGTCAAATTAACATATGGCAAGACGTAGGCCACTTGGACTGCTCTGGGTCTGTATGACTTATCTGTCCTAATAATTTGGGCTTTTCTTCCAGAATTTTGATTTAGGGAAAGTAAAATCCCAATTATATTAGAAACGGAATAATTATGGTAAATATTTATTTTATTTTTTATCTTTATAAAATGTGTTATAAAAAAATTATATGTTTTATGTTTAAATATAATTTTGAAAGAATTTATTTGTGATTGAAAATATTATAAATAACTAATAAAAATTAAATTGAAACAAGAGAATAGGAAGATAGGGTTTTCAATATCATACATCCAACAGTAAAACTGATGGAACATAAAATGCTTGAGTGTGAAGCGAATATTAAATTTAGCAACATTTATCCCAGGCTGCACCATTTCCATTCCTATTTGAACTACTTTTTGTTAGACTATGCTCTAATATTATTAGTTAACTATTCCAATTAAGATATCAATGTGAGTTTTTCCCTGATTTTCTTTCATCAACATTTCAACTATGGACTAAATTTCAAATTTAAATATAATAAAGAGACCAAATTCATAATATATCTTTCTTTCTTAATACATACTCAAGTATTAAGAGGGTCTTGGTTGGTACAGGGAAATGAGTATTTAACAATTTTATTGCTATCTAGTCTTCTGCCAAGTTTCAGATTTTTTATTAATTTTCCATTGCTATAATATTACTTGGTTAGTTTTTACATCATCTAACCATTTTATTCCCTAATAATTCAAACTAGGAATCAGTTTAATCATTTTTATATCATGAAAAGCCAAAAAAAATAATAAAAAATGATACATACTACACAAATGACTGAATCAGTTATTATTGAATCCACAAACACCCTACCAAAATTTCAAGGTGGTACATCTCTCTCTCTCTCTCACTGCATATCAAAGTAGGCTGTATACTCTAGGTTTCAAACAATTATTTCATGGTAAGGTTTCAAGATTTTATTACCAAAAGCTAACTGCATGGTGGTGTTCTTGTGCAAAGACCACTACTTTTCGATGAGAGGTTCAGCGGTGCAACTAAGCTTTCTACACAACTTGCAGGGAGGCTTTAGCAATATCGAGTGCCTCCTCAACCGAAGATGCCTTTTTGAGCTTGGCTTTGTCAATGGAAGGCTGGTTCCTTGCAAGTTCCGGAAGTAGCTTAAATTCCTACAACATGACAAAATTGTGTCACCTTGAGCGCCTTGGAAAGCAAAGTCTTGTAATAACATAGCACAAAAGATGCAGGAGAAAAGATAAAACAAGGGGGTTTCATGTTTTTCTTTTAATACTTCTTGAGTTTAGCAACCATTTAATCCAAAAAGCAGTATAGGATAAATAACTAACATGTATTTGGTCAATCCCACAAAATACATAATTACATACTGAAAACCTCATTGCAAGCCTAAACTTTCTGCTGCATAAAATGCCAGGAGGGATATTATATTGACACAACTATATTTTAGTTGCATACATGTGAACTAAAAACCGAAATCTATAGTTATCTTCCTTCTGCCATATATTATTGTTTTTGTGCTGAAAAGACCGACTTAGATAAAACGTATACTGTTTAATGTACTTTATGAGGAATCTTGGTTTTGTATAAACACTGTATCTAGTTATATCTTAATGGTTTCGTCATTCCATCACGATTTTTGACTTCTCTTAGAGATAACCCAAATTCAACATAAGTAGAAAATCTCAACCATTCAACCAAGAATGTTAAGTGGCATGGAAATCTTGTAAAGAAAACTACCTCAGCATTTCCACTTTCAAGAAGAACTCCTTTCAGTTTACCTGTAAAGTCATGAAGGAAAAGTTTAATATTTCTTGGTCAAAACTGTAATAGAAAATGGAGAGAGTGAAGAGAGAGGACTCTCAGAAGTTCCATTACCAGAATCTATCCAGAAAGTAGCAATTTTTGGATCAAAATTTCCAATCTCAACCGTCTCTCCAACTGCGCAATATATTATAATTGAAAAGTGAGATAACATATACATGCACTGTTACAAATGCAAAGTAAAATATATTCTCACCATTGTCCCCGAAAAACTGCCACCAAACTTTCCTGGGGCTCCCTTCATACTCAAAAACCCTCGAGTAAAAGTAGGGCAGATAATCATACCTGGAAAACATAAATAGGTAACGATGCAAACCATCAACGTTTCAGAATGAAAGAGCAGCACTGAATGTAACTAACATTATAGAGATTCAGCTTGAGGAAGAAAAGAGATAGATGGTCACATACGTGTGAGTTTGTGCACTAAGTAATGACTTAACACAATGCTGTGCGGATCGACGAGCATGATCAACATGTTCAACTCGTGCTACACGGTCATACATCTGTCATGATAAAATGTTTACTTATAGATCTTGAAAGGAAAAATGGCAATTAATTTTAAAAATATTGTACCTTAAGGGGGAATGCTGCAACATCTCCCACTGCAAATATTCCAGGTACGCTTGTCCGGAACAGACCATCAACCTGGTTCATGTTCAGACATCAATCATCATATCCACATACTCCACTAGAACAATCAGAATATCAACTATGGTCACAAGAAGGCATGAAAATAAAATGATGGTGTTGTAGAGGACTTTTTAACAATAAGGAATGGAACATGTAAAAAAAAAAAACTGAAAAAATTTCATCAAGGCATATAATATATGCTATAGCATGACTAGTTGGTTGCCTGTATATTAATAGATACAATACAAGTAACAATGCATTAAAAGGTAATAGCAACAGATCGTATAAATGAGCAAATAATTCAATCAGAAAAGGCTAAAGACAATGCTCACCTGTATGCCACCAACAGTATTATTCAATCCTACCACTTCAAAGGGACTAATTGCAGGTTTTGCTCCAATACCAATAACTACCTGCAGAATGTCGAAAATATTGAGTAAAAGGACAACTTGATCAGCTTTCCCACCACTAACAAAAAAAAATGTTTCTACTTATAACAAAATGGTTACCATGTCAGCTTCTACGGTAGATCCATCTCCAAGTTTAACGGCAGCTACCCGTCCATAAGGACCAGCTTCTAAGTTTTTGATAGAAGCACCCTGGTCAACGGTTTAATAAGATCACAATACTCAATTAAAAGGACTAAACAAATTCAGGTGTTCACTGGCTAACTCAATATCAATTTCAAACTAATGAACATTGCAGCACACAAACTCAGATTGCAGGATGTGTGTAGGAGAAAGAGAGAGAGTACCTTTAAAAATTTGACACCGTACTCTTTGTATAGTTCTTCATACCTTTGAGCTAGAGAAGGAGTGAATAATCTTTGCAAAAGCTGATTCTCTGGGAAAATGATCTACATTAGGAGCAAAAGGAAATTGAATTAAAGCTCATCAAGTTGTTGCATGAAATCAGATAACCTTAAAAAAAAAAAAAAAAAGAGAAGATAATGTAGTCTTATGCACAGGCTGACACAGAAATGCACATGTGTGTGTCTGAATACAATCATTTCTTGAAACATATAGAAACTTTTTACTCTTTGAGCTTTCAAGATATCAAAAGTGACACCTCGGCTTGGACCATCTAAAGGAAAACTACAGCGGAAATGGAACAGTTTGTTTTCGTTTCATTAAGAACTGAGCAAATTAAATTTACTAAATGAAATGAACTCATACCGAAGTATCAAGTTTCCAGGCAACAGCAGCGGCAGCAACCTCCATCCCAATATAACCACCACCAACAATCACCACTTTCTGTGCCTTCTCCTAAACAATTAAATAAAAAGTTTTATCAACCTATTGGAAGACCCAACTTAAGAACAATAAAAAGTGGAATATATAAACATAGATATAGAAAATATATATATATGATTAGAAGAAACTTTTGAAGTACCAAAGAAGAGATTAGTGAGTCAGCATCAGCAACATCCCGAATATAGTGTACACCAGGAAGGTTTCCACCTATTTTATCTGGAAATCTGAAATAAACACGTCAAGAAATCAATGTCCCCTTTTTCTTCTTAATTGTTTCACCAGTTCATGTGTATAACCTAGGAATTAAATGGGAGAAGAATGCAAAACGATGAGCATACCTTGAGGCTGTACATCCTGTGGCAATTATAAGAGATCCATACTTCAGCAATTTGCCTGAATTTGTAGTTAGGGTTTGCTTTTCTGTATCAATACCCGTTACTGGATCCTCGTAAATCATCTAAGCATACAAGAGAAGCAGGGGAAAAGGTTAGAACAAGCCAACTTTCGTTTCTCAGCTTATCGAAAAATGAATTTCCAGTGAAGTTCTAAGAAAGGACCAGAAAAAAGAGGAAGAAAGGCGGGGACATAACAAGTAGCTAATGAAGTTAAAGATACCTCAATCCCTTTCTCTTTGTACCATTCAGGAGTTTGCCTTTCACCACCAGATCCAACACAAGTATGAAAACCCTATGATGATTCAATTTAAAACAATTAAAACAATATATGACATATTACAAGCATTAAAACCATTAAACCCTACAGAAAACTAGACCTGAACAGGTTTGAAATTCTAATCTTTGAGAACATGAAGTTGCAAAATGTTTTCACCAAATTACACTCAACAATGACCCAATGTACAAAGAAGGACCTAATTCAAGTTAAATGTAGCTATATAAAGCAGAAGATTATACTTACAGGTAATCGAGCTGGTTTCTTATCTAGTGGAAACAAGTAGCCTTTTGTCAAAGCCGGTCTCTCATACGGTGCATATGCCTGCAAAAAAACGTTGTAAGCATCAAACCAAAAACCCAACATTCAAAACCACTAAATAGTAAAAGAATCATAAAAAGAAGAAGCAAAATTAGGATATAGAAATCACCTCCTTGGACACAATACACAGCTTGCCATCGGCCATCCCGTGTTCGACGAAAGTCCTGGCTGCATACCCAGCAGCATTGCCTCCTCCAACGATCACATATCTATCAGATAAGGAACAAAATGAATAAACCCAAAGTGAATCAAGTTATATAAACATGAAATTGTAAACCAAAATGAAAAGAATAAAAATTTTGATTGAGAGAAACTGACTCTCGGTTGTCATTAGAAAAAGAAGAGGCAGCAACGACGAAGCTTCTGAACCGGATGGAAGAGGAAGGGAGACGACGAGTCAAAGAAGAAGAGCCCGGGCACCAGGAAGTGAGTCCGTGCTTGAGTTGAAGCGAGTTCGATAAACTCGCCATTGCTTTTCGAGCTGTAAAAAAGGAATGGAAAAGGAAGAAATACTTAGAAGATATGAAAGTATTTGACAAAAAAAATCAGGAATTGCAGTAGCAACAGCAGATTTGAGTGGAGGGTGGACCTGGGTACATGTTATTTGAAGGTGATTTTTGCAGTGAGAGAAAACGCTTAAAGAATGAATAGTTTATTAATTATTGAGGCGACTTTGGCTCTAGAAGATAGCCAAAGGGCATAAGATTGACGATTGGAAAGCAGTTTAGGCCTTTCTAAGGATGGTTCAACACCGTGCCAGTGATCTTTGACAAACGGGGTGCCCAATGATCAGAGAAGAGTGGTCGTCGTGGCACTCTGCCTATTTTAGTCTGCAATACTTTTTCAAGCTTTTAAAATTTCCCACGCTGCTTAGTGTTTTTCTAAAGCCAGGAAAACACATATTCATGTATAATGGAAGATTAAACCAAGCATAAACGACATTCAATCTCTCAAAACTTTTATTAAGAAATAAATCACTGTGTGAAATGGGCATAAGACACAGGTCTGAACATCTTTTACTTTGATTAAAAATTTGAGGAAACTTACTGTTTAATTAATTGAAATCGCAATTTTGTCTAAAATCAACCCAAAGAATTTGTTAACACTAACTCCATTTACTTGCACGAAACAAAGTTCGGGAATCATAAATAGATTCAAACCCCTATACGTTTACCATTTGTCCTAAAATTGGGTACAAACTATCCAATGTTTCATATCAAGAACAAATCTTTATGGTTGTTCTTTAGGAAATTTAACAAGGGTTGAACCTGCTGAATATAAAGTTAAAAAGCAAACACAGATTCTATCCATTGTCTCAGGTCTGTTTAAATGGAACCAACACCATAACAAACTGATTGCCTTAAAGAAGATCAAGCATGTTTCATATTTCCAAATTGACCAACAAGAACATATGAAAATGTCAATCCAACATACATGTACTTTCTGCAAAGTGAGAAACTCTCACTTGAATACAAAAATGTTATATGGTAGTTTGCGTATTTACATTTCCCTCAAAGCTTCTATACTCAAATCATAGTCAACATATTAAACAAACGGCCAAAGCTAACAAAAAAAAAAAGCCTACATTTCACAAAGAAAATGCTTGCTTCACCACAACCATAGTGGCTGAAGCCTGGACTCTGGAGCCTGAAGCCGGTGTTAAATTAAAAAATAAAACAAAGGGGGGGGGGGGGGGGAACAACCTTCAAGGCCTTGTTCGGACCAAAAGATTGACCGACAAAAATGCCCGACATAGTTACACGACCGGGGCACCTTGTTCCAACACATCGAGAAACTCAGTTCTGTTTCTTACCAACCTATGAAACGCTTCCCTAATCAGCATCTGCAAAGGCACCAACCCTTCATCCATTCTCCGACAAACCTCCGCCAGCTCCGCCACTTGTGCAGCCACTTCGTCCAATTTCTCTTTCTCTCCGGGGAACTGGTATGAGTCAGTGAATTCAATCAAACTCTGGCCGAGTTTCTCCATCTTCTGCATCTCGTATAACAACCCAGCCATCCCTTTCTTCTCCTTCTTCTTCCACTCCTCACCGATTTTATCATGTATACCGGCCAGACTATGGGTCCAGTTCACGTGCTTATTAATCGGAAGATGAGTTGTCAAACCGCTCCTCTCTTGACAAGGTATCGCAGCAATCAATACCCACATAACAAAAACTATAATCAAGCTCAGTATGTAAACCGGGGCGGGCAAACAGGAGGCCTCCGGTCCACGTGGAGCAGCGAGGTTCATGGTCATGGCGTGAATCTGTTTGGATGCTGACCAATGCTTGGCTACCTGCCAAGCAAGTGACCTGTAATGTCCATGGTGTCGATCTTTATTACCACTTCGGCGGCCGAACGACCAGCTCCGCTCCGCCGTTTTCTGAACGGAGCTTTCTTTGTCGTCGACGTGCATTGCCGACATTAGTGAAACCAACGCTTTTTTGGCCCTCCTCGCTTGTCCTTCACCGAAGGGCTTTTGTTCCAAAGCCGAAACGGCAATCTCCGCCAGCTTTTGGCAATGCCTGACCAACTCCACCCCGTTGGTTACCGCATTACAAATGTCCATAGCTTTAACGACACGTTCGAGAAGTTCGGGAATCAAGCGATCGAGAGGGGGTTTGGAGATCTGAGCCGCGTCTCGTTCCATCAAGAGAATTGCCTTGCATTCGGTTTCGCAACAAAGGAACACGTCGAGCAGCTTGCGTATCCAGGAAATAGAGAGAAAGGCTTCAGTGGGGGCGTCATCGGGGGCAGATAAGAGCTCGGCAAAGCGATCGGAGAGCTGCTTTTGGAAAAGCTCTAGGTCTTCAATCTCTTGCTCGTGGTACCCTTCCATGGCGTTGACTTGGTTCCGCCTGATGCTGATTCGTCCCAAGAAGGAGCTTTGGTCGGTTCCCGTCATCTTAGTTGGAAGATTTTTGGATAAATTGAAAGCCAATGAAAAGAGGGGAAGAAGAAACAGGGAGTGGGATGGGGAAAAGGTACGGTGTTTAAGGTTAAAAAGGAGGAGGGGTTAGGGAGTTAAATAACGGGAGCGAAATTTATGGAGGTGGAATTGTCGGGGACGACGACCCGTTCTTCCTTCCTTCTTTGGAGCCCTGACTTGGCACTCAGTGTTCTTTTATTATTAATATTTTTTTCCCCAAAATTCCTCTTTAAATATGCAACTATACATGAATTTTTTAGGTATAAATTTTAAATTTATATATATATTTTGATTTTGTGTAATTTTATATTTTTTGATTTGATTCAATTCTCACAAATTATTAACACAATTATTGATATAACATCATTTTATATATATTTATATATTACATCAAATATAATTATATTTATCTAATATAAAAATAAATTGACGTATTTATTTCTTTAAATATGTACGAGTGAATCAAAAATTAAAATTTCATACACATTTGAACCATAATCAAAGTTTAATATGTATAATTGCACAAACTTCAAATTCATGTATCAAATTGCACATTAAATTAAAGTTCATATATAATTTTGAGATTTATCCCTTATTTAAAAAAAATAAAACTTCTATTTTCTTTTAAGAATTGTTTTTTGGTACAAGATGTGGGTTCAAAACATGATTAAATGCATTTTCTTTTGATTTAGGAATTTGAAAATTAGGGTAAAAATAAGCATTACATAAAAAAAAAATTAGTATTTAGTATACTTAAATTTTAAATATACTTCACAAGTATGTTTAAGAAATTACATGAAATATCCAAAATTTTAGTCTTTGAGAAAGGATAAGTATTTAAAAGGTGAATTAAGTATTGGGAGACAAAGTATGAATAATGAAATTTAGTAAGGACTAATTTGTAAATTTTTTAAAGTTGAAGAACTAAAAGTGCAAATTGACCATTTTTGGAAAGGAGGTGAAATTGAATAAATATTTTTTATGAATGTGATAAGGATATGTATTGATATATGGAGTTGGAAAAATGGGATATGGATTAAATTGAATAAAGTGGAAAAGTACAAGGACTAATGTGCAATTTTCCCATTTTATGGAGGAGGGACCTAAATGAAATTGTTTTATATTCAATTGATATTTAGGAACATAATGATGAGGTTAAAATCTCATAGCTAATGAGGTGGAAAGTTTGGTGGAATTTTATGAAAATTAAGGTTGAAAAGTGTTGAAATTTGATTAGAAATTAAAAATAAAAGGATGAAATTAAAAAAAAAAAGAAAAGAAAAGTGGAAAATTTTCTAAACTCTTTGGGGAGTGAAACGGTAGCAAGAATAAGGTTGAGTTCAAGTAAAGAAATAGGTAAATACTTAATTGAAATCAAGTTAGTTTATTTTAATTTGAATATTTGAGTATTTAAATTTTCATATGAAATAATTAAATAAGATATGATTAAGATTATTAAATGTAGTAGTGGATATGTAATTAAAGATATGTTAGTAATGTAAGAAATGATAATGCGATAATTTAGTGATTAGTGAATTTTATGAAACTAAGGATTAAATTATAATGAGTGAAAAGTTATTTATTTGTCATTGATTGATAAGTGAATAGATGTAGAATAGTAAAATTACTATAGAAAGGATTAGATTGTAAAGATTTTAAAATTTGATATTGAAATAAATATTGTGAGTAAAGGTTTAAATGAAGTGAATAGTGATATTAATGTAACACCCCATCTGGCGAGTCTAAAATTTCGACGTATAGCAGTAAACAGTTTGTCTGTCGTAATGTTATCTGCCCAAAAGATTATTTTGGCGTATACGTGTGGGCGTGTAGTAACTGCCAGAAGAGTAAGTAAGAATTTGGTTTTATAATATTCTACCATGTATTAAGGAGACGTTCGTGTTAAAGGATAAAAGAGAAATATGAGATGAGTATTCTCTAAAGGTATAGAACGTCCGGTTTGTATGGAATATTGTGCTAGTTAGACTTTAAGTAATCTGGTTAGAAACCAAATGTATAGTTTAGCCTGATAAGTTTAATGAAGGGAACTTATTTATATTTTTTTCGAAAACTGTAGGCCAACAAGAAGGTAAGTTCTGATACGTATGACACTTGTTAAATTCCACTAAGTAAGATGAATCATATTTATATATGATTCCTTCTTCCTTTTCCTTAAGTGGTATCTATTAAAACATTCATTAAATCTAAATGTATCCTACCTTGATGATCTAGGGGCTAAGGTTATTTTATTATCAGTAGTTACTTCGTATCAAGATAAGTATTTCAACTTGTTAAAATGTTCAATAATCAAGTGGATATTTTACTAAGTCATAATACGTTACTTGTAGGTGTACTGTGAGACGTTAAGTTAATCGATTTGGGTAATGTTTATGTTTTACTAGAAACCTCTAAATGTCACTGGAGCGTTATTTGATAACGGTCCGAGCTCAATATCGATTAATCCTATTGGGTCACACCTAATGCAATGTGAATATCATTTTGTGTGTGAAATTAGTTAAGACTAATTATTGTGTACATTAGTCCAATTTGGACTAGATAATATGTATGTATCTAATTAAAAGAGTTTAATTAGACTAAGTGTATGGTGTATTAAAAGGGATGTATATAAATGTTATGTAACACCCCTTAGTAATGCTCATTAGTGGTGTTTATGAGGCTTAATCATAGCCGAAATTTCAGTCAAATATACATAAGATATGGGCAGAATTTTCAGTTATTTAAGTGTTATTATTGGGGCTATTATGGGAGATTTGTAACTCCCTCAATAATGGGTCATTATACCCACTAATGCTCTAGCATTGATTGCTTAGTATAACTGAAAAGTTTTTTTTTTAGAAAAAAAAAAGAGAAAGTTTTTTTTTCTAATGATTAAGAGCTTTTTCTCATTAGTATTACATATACACTTAGATAAAAAAAAAAGCCACAAAGAGTTGTGCACACAAGATAGTTTTAGGAATCGTTCCTACAACTACGAGCTAGTACTTGGGACATTCGTGAATCATTGCGGGGTGGACTTTCAATAGAGGGACTTCGCTTGCGGTCCTCCGTCTTAAAGTGTACCTTTGGGAATTGGATTCACGTGACAAAGGTATAATTTCTAACTATTTCTTGTTATGTTCATTACATGTCAAATAATGGATCTTGGGCATGGTTTTTAGTTTTTCCGTATGATTAATAGTTAATCATATTAATTCCTAACAGTGGTATCAGTCCTAAATTATTTGGCATGTTTTGGACATAATTTAGTTATTTTGCATACTAATATGTAAGAGTGTAATTCCATGTTTTATTTTAATTTGCTAACAAAGTTAAGAACTTTGGGGAGGGGTTATTAAAATTGATTTTAATCACAAAGTTTTGAACTTTGTAATTTAGAATTGTTTTAGTAATTTCCTATATATTGTCTAAATAATATGGTTAATTAAATTTCTAAGAATTTTGGTTACCAGTTAACCAAATTTTAGGAATTTTATTTAATTAGCAAATTGTTAGAATTTGATATTATTTAGCTTTTCGATACTTCAATGACAACAAGATCAAGTCTCTTAATGTTGATTTTGTTGTTGTACTCATGCGTGTGATGGCAAGAGTCAAATGGTTAGTTGCTTGTGTCAAATGGTTGGCATGTCACAGTGAGTTAAGGAAAAGAATGTCTTTTCTGTTGATTTACAGTATTCTTTTGTTAGAAAGGAGTTTCTATGCAAGCAAAAGGAAGGCCAAGAGTTGGATTTTGTTGTCTTTGCGTGAGATAGTTCAAGAGAAAATATGGTTCTCTTAATTTCAATTGGATTTTGATTCAATTGTTTTTTAAATGCAAATTTAAAAAAAATATATAAAAAAATTAGATTATTATTCATGGTAATTAATTTATATATTGTTTATGTAAATTTTATATTTTAAATTATTTAAATTGTATGGGCCACTTGAAGATATCAAGTGGGTGGATGTATAACTGTTATGAATTTTTTTTTTGAGGTAACTGGTATGGCCCATGGTTTACGGTTTGCATACCGTCATTTTGAATGTAATAATTAAATAAATTTAGTTATTTAGTTTATTTTATTTCAAAATGTAAAATATTGTAATCCATGGAGATGGTGATCAAGCATCAAATGTGATGGTCAAACATGGAGATGGTGGCCAAGAATGGAGATTCAAGTCAAGCCAAGAAATGTAATGACTCAAGATTTTATGTAATAGATGTGATCTATTAGGTGTAAGGGCCATACTAGGAACCAAACTCTTTAATTTGCTTTTATTTAAATTTTTTGCATTGGATGGATGTTTATTTGAATGATTGCATGTTTAGGTAGTTAGTTTATGACTCAAACTCACATAGTTCACATAATGGTTAGAGTTTATAAAAACAACCTAGGTCCCTAAATAATATTGAGTATTTTTCCTTTCCACTTAGTAACACTATGAAGCTTAAGATCATTAGTTGGGTAGGTTTCGCCAAAGCGAGGTGCCCACTTTTTATCCTAAAATAAGTAGTAGGTGAAAAAAAATGGTTAAACTCAACTAAGTAGGTCAAGGGTTGGCACTTAGAGGCAAGTGACTTTTAGATAAAGGGTTATCTAGTTAGTCAAACCAAGGATAATTAGATTATTAAGAAAGAGTTCTTTACTCACAATCACTAGTTTTAGGTGTCAAGCCAAAGCTTGCTTAAAATTAGTGGGAGTGGGTCTTGGTGTCACTAGATTAATAAGGGATATTTTATATTAATTTAGTGGAATAAATTGGATTTATTCAAGATAATCATATAAATATAATCTCATATGCTTTTATTACTTCTTTTGTAGATGGCAAACAACTCTTCAAACAATGTTTCTAGTTTCGGCATTAGGTCTATACTAGAAAAGGACAAATTGAATGGATTGAACTTTATCGACTGGTCACGAAACCTAAGAATAGTTCTTAGGCATGAGCACAAGCTAGAGGTGCTTGATATTTCTGTTCCCGAAAAGCCCGCCCTTACCGAGTCTGATCAAGCAAAAGCGGATTATGAATCCGCACTAGAGAAATCTAATGATGTCACATGTTTGATGTTGGCATCCATGGTCCCCGATTTGCAAAAACAATTCGAGGACAAGGATGCTTTGACATTATGGCTCAACTCCAAGCCATGTTTGGGAAACATGCTAGAGTTGAGTGCTTTGAAGAACTCAAAGCCACTCGGCACCAACTCAAGAAAGGCGATCCAGTTGGACCGCACGTACTCAAAATGAAGAGTCATATTGAGAACTTGCAACGCCTTGGGGTTGAGATTGGTGAAGAGTTAGCCGTTGACTTGATTCTTCAATCACTCCATGATGGTTTTGGTAATTTTATTCAAAATTACCATATGAACTCTCTTAATAAGAGCATGGGTGAACTTCATGGATTACTTCAGACTGCTGAATGGACTCATCCTCCCGAGCCTAAGAAGGATGTTCTTATGGTGAGGAAGGCGAAGGGTGCCTTCAAGAAGAAGGCCAAGGCAAAGAAGCCTTCTACTAGTCAAGGCAAGGGCAAGGTTGTTGCCAAAGCCAAGACTAAGCCTGGAGCCACTCCGGACCAAGAATGCTTCTATTGCAAGAAAAAGGGGCATTGGAAAAGGAATTGTCCTAAGTACTTAAAGGACAAGAAGGAAGGAAATGTCGCAACTACCTCAGGTATCTATGTGATAGAAATTAACTTTGCTTCCTCTAATTCATGGGTATTGGATACCGGATGTGGTTCTCATATTTGTTCAAATGTACAGGACTCATGAGAATAAGAGGACCTTGCGAAGGCGAAGTGGACCTACGCGTTGGAAATGGAGCTAAAGTAGCTGCACTAGCCGTAGGAAATTATGTTTTGTCTTTACCTTCTGGATTGTATTTGGAACTCAATAATTGTTATCATGTTCCTTCAATTAATAGAAATTTAATTTCCATTTCTTATCTTGATTATAAAGGTTTTACTTTTGTAATAAAGAATGGTTCTTTTTCTATTTACAAAAGTGACATTTGTTATGGAGTTGCCCATTGCATGAATGGTCTTTACTTACTTAACTTGGACAAAACAAACTATCATGTAGACAATGCGAAACGACTAAAATCAAAAGATTCAAACAAAACATACCTTTAGCATTGTCGTTTAGGACACATAAACGAGAAACGCATTTTAAAACTCCACAAGGATGGATTATTAGACTCATTTGACTTTGAGTCATATGAGACTTGCGAATCTTGTTTATGTGGCAAAATGACTAAGTCACCATTTACTGGAACTGGTGAAAGGGCTAAAGATTTGTTGGGAATCATACATTCTGATGTATGTGGCCCAATAAATATCTTGGCTCGGGGAGGGTATGCGTACTTCATTACTTTTACTGATGATTTAAGTAGATATGGTTATGTCTATTTAATGAAACATAAGTCTGAAGCTTTTGAAAAGTTCAAAGAGTTTCAATATGAAGTACAGAATCAGCTTTGCAAGACGATTAAGGCACTAAGATCTGATCGAGGTGGCAAATATCTGAGTCAAGAATTTATTGATCATCTTAGGAGTTGTGGAATAATTTCACAATGGTCTTCTCCAGGAACGCCTCAGCTGAATGGCGTGTCCGAAAGGAGGAACCGAACTTTATTAGATATGGTTTGGTCTATGATGAGTTTAGTCGATCTTCCAGTTTCCTTCTGGGGTTTCGCACTTCTTACCGCTGCTCATGTTCTTAACCGTACTCCATCTAAAGCTGTCGAGAAGACTCCATATGAGTTATGGACAGGAAAGGTTCCTAAGTTGTCTTTTATTAGGGTTTGGGATTGTCAAGCTTATGTAAAACGTTTACAACCGAACAAGCTTGAACCCAGATTCGATAAGGTCTTCTTTGTGGGTTACCCAAAGGAGACTAAAGGGTATTACTTCTACAATCCTAGCGAGCGAAAGTGTTTGTGGCTCATGAAGGTGTCTTTTAGAAGAGAGTGTCTTTCGAAAAAGTCAAGTGGGAGAAATATTCATCTTGAAGAAGTTGTTCCTCAAGATGAGCAACCACAAAACACTTCTACAGTAGGAGTGGGAGTAGAGATCGCTTCTTTAATGGGAGCTGAGGAAGAGGTAACTCCTCCAGTTGTGGATGTCCCTATTCGTAGGAGTAGTAGGGCAAGTAAACCTTCTAGGAGAGATCCTTTAGAGGGTTACTTAGTTCATGAAGGTCATGAAATCCTCTTATTAGATAAAGAGGAACCTACTACCTACAAGGCAGCTATGGAGAGTTCAGATTCCGACAAATGGCTTGGAGCCATGAAATCCAAAATGGAATCCATGTACGACAATCAAGTTTGGAACTTGGTTGACTTGCCCGAAGGTGCTAGACCTATCGAGTGCAAGTGGATTTATAAGATAAAGACTGACATGGAAGGCAAAACAGTTGTCTATAAGGCTAGACTGGTTGCAAAAGGTTTTAGGCAAGTTCATGGTATTGACTATGACGAAACCTTCTCGCCAGTAGCCATGCTTAAATCCATTCGGATTATCCTAGCGATAGCCTCGTATTACAACTACGAGATTTGGCAAATGGATGTCAAAACCGCATTTTTAAATGGGTATTTAGAAGAGGAGGTGTATATGACATAACCTGAGGGTTTTGTGGATCCTAGTTGCCCTAGGAAGGTATGCAGGCTTCTTAAATCCATTTATGGATTGAAGCAAGCATCCCGCAGTTGGAATATTCGTTTTGATGATGCAATCAAATAGTTTGGTTTCATCAGGAACCCCGAGGAGTCTTGTGTATACAAGAAAGCTAGTGGGAGTTCCATTTGTTTTCTAGTATTGTATGTGGATGACATTCTAATCGTAGGAAACAATGTGCCGATGCTCGAGTCTGTAAAGGCTTGGCTAAGCAGTTGTTTCTCTATGAAAGACCTTGGAGAGGCACAGTACATTTTGGGTATCCGTATCTATAGGGATAGATCAAAATGGATGATTGACTGAGTCAGAGAACTTATATTGATAAGGTTCTTGAAAGGTTCAACATGGTAAACTCTAAGAGAGGTTACCTACCCATGTCACATGGCATTTATCTTAGCAAGAAGCAGAGTCCCTTGACTCCTGATGAGCTAGAAAAGATGAGTAGAGTTCCATATGCTTCAGCTATAGGCTCTATCATGTATGCCATGATTTGTACTAGGCCAGATGTCTCATGTGCTTTGAGTATGATGAGCAGATTCCAGTCCTGTCCTGGTATTGACCATTGGAAGGCCGTCAAGAACATCCTGAAGTATCTTAACGAGAACTAAGGAAAAGTTCTTGGTTTTGGAGGATGCTCGAGCTATGTGTAAAGGGTTACACAGATGCTAGTTTTCAGACGGATAAAGATGACTTTCGATCTCGGTCGGGTTACATCTTTACTCTGAATGGAGGTCTTTATTAGTTGGAAGAGTTCCAAGCAAAGCACGATTGCGATTCTACAACCGGCGGCGGAGTACATTCTTTGCGTCGAGCGAAGAAAAGAAGCGATTTGGATAAGGAACTTCATTTCGAGAGCTTGGTATGGTCCCCAGTGTTCTTTGGACCAATTCGATTATTATGTGATAATAATGGCACAATTGTCCAAGCAAAGGAGCCTAGGGCGCATCAGAAATCCAAACATGTGCTTCGAAAGTTTCACTTGATACGAGAGATCATAGGCAGGGGCGACGTGAAAGTATGTGAGATTGACACGGATTATAATGTAGCAGATCCGTTGAATAAACCATTGTCTCAGCACAGGCATGAGTTGCACGTAGCAGAGATGGGAATTAGACTTATTGCTGAATAAGTTGTATGTTTTAGTATATTGGATACTTGTTGGAATGTAATATACATTTTATGATTATCTATAAAAGTTGAGAATTTTATTATTACTTGATTGTGGTTTAGAGTCAAGTAATGTCCAAAATGTATTCTAGAATTTCTATATAGGTTATTAGATTTGATCTAGTAATTGAACCCTATAATGTGAACTAGATAACTTAGATTACATTTTTGTCCCTAACCAGGTAATTGAGATGGACGCTAATTAGCCTTAATGGTTAGAATGTTGATTAGCTGATGATCTCGTTCATAAATCATAGGGATATTGGATGTCTAGTTAATCACGTTGATAGGAATAGGAGTATTTCTATTTGGACATGACCCGTTTTAAGTATTCTTTAAGAACATGTTGTCATAAGAATAACTCAAAATGACTAGTAAATAGAATCCTTTGACCTGAGTTTCTCACTGATTCTGTATGTGAGAATTAATATTCCTTGACATAGTTAAATGTCATGCCGTAAAAGGGGACTATAAAGGCTATGCTTGGGAGTGTTATGAATTACATGACAGATAGAGGAGGGACAAGATGGGATTGTCAAACCTTCTTTAGGGTTTATATCTCAGGCCACTCGGAGAGTCGGAACTGTAAATGCATGGCCATGCTCAAATGGATTATGGGGATAATCATTTGTCTTTCCAGTTCGTCTTAAAATCCGAGAAATGTTTAGACTATATAAGGATGACAGAATTTCTTACCTTATGTCTAAATGAGATAGTAATTGACAAGGATTTTAGATTCACAACTTGTTGAAACAAGTTGAGCTAGTGGGAGGTGTCCTATAGCACTATTATACTTATTTCTTGAACAAGTGGGAGATTGTTAAAAATGTTCAATAATCAAGTGGATATTTTACTAAGTCATAATACGTTACTTGTAGGTGTACTATGAGACGTTAAGTTAATCGATTTGGGTAATGTTTATGTTTTACTAGAAACCTCTAAATGTCACCGGAGCGTTATTTGATAACGGTCCGAGCTCAATATCGATTAATCCTATTGGGTCACACCTAATGCAATGTGAATATCATTTTGTGTGTGAAATTAGTTAAGACTAATTATTGTGTACATTAGTCTGGCTGGACTAGATAATATGTATGTATCTAATTAAAAGAGTTTAATTAGACTAAGTGTATGGTGTATTAAAAGGGATGTATATAAATGTTATGTAACACCCCTTAGTAATGCTCATTAGTGGTGTTTATGAGGCTTAATCATAGCCGAAATTTCAGTCAAATATACATAAGATATGGGCAGAATTTTTAGTTATTTAAGTGTTATTATTGGGGCTATTATGGGAGATTTGTAACTCCCTCAATAATGGGTCATTATACCCACTAATGCTCTAGCATTGATTGCTTAGTATAATCGAAGTTTTTTTAGAAAAAAAAAGAGAAAGTTTTTTTTTCTAATGATTAAGAGCTTTTTCTCATTAGTATTACATATACACTTAGATAAAAAAAAAAGCCACAAAGAGTTGTGCACACAAGATAGTTTTAGGAATCGTTCCTACAACTACGAGCTAGTACTCGGGACATTCGTGAATCATTGCGGGGTGGACTTTCAATAGAGGGACTTCGCTTGCGGTCCTCCGTCTTAAAGTGTACCTTTGGGAATTGGATTCACGTGACAAAGGTATAATTTCTAACTATTTCTTGTTATGTTCATTACATGTCAAATAATGGATCTTGGGCATGGTTTTTAGTTTTTCCGCATGATTAATAGTTAATCATATTAATTCCTAACACAACTCTGCATGTTAAGTTTTGAATGAGTAAATCTGTATTTGGTAACTGAACAGTGAGATTGTAAGTATAAGGTTTCTACATGGGATTGTTAGCGATTGAAATGATAAGTAATTTGTATGTACAAGATAATTAATGGTGAAATTATGTTTCTAAATTGTGGTTGTTGCTGATTTGTGATGGATATTTGGATCTGGAGCTTTGAACTGCAGTAGGTGAGAATCAAGTGAGTCTTTACTCTGACTCTTGCATGTATATTGTTCATACCGAAGTATGTCTGTAGGAAATCGATCGATCTATGAATCTGAAACCATGGAATGTATAGTATGAATATGATAAGTATGTGATGAGTATTGTGATGTTGAAGTAAGGTTGTATATGTCTGTCTGGAATGTATGCTATGAGATGTGTGTTCTTTAGGGTGTATGTTGGGGAACTACAGTGTTGGGTTTAGATTGAGTTAGTGCATGAAATCTGTGAAGTGGGTCTTTGTCTGTTCACCGCAGTGGTATCCGATGGTGTCCGTCGGGACAGAAAACACAAACTCTGATATGAAATTCTGAAGAAAAAGCCCATGACCATGGCATCCTCTAAAAATGAACTAAGGAATGGTGATTACCCAATGGGGTTCTCTACGTGTCCCAGGAAGATGATGGGCAAACCTCACAAAATGTGAGTTTAGGCAAATCCATATCGTAAACACAACAGCTAAGAATAGCCTTTGTGGCGAACTTTGAAAAAATAGCCTTTGTGGTGTACTCTGGATGAACAGACTTTATGGCGCATTATGAATGAACTGCATTCGTGGCAAACCCTGAAGGAAAGGCCTTTTTGGCGTACTTTAATGGATGTCCTTTGTGGCGGGTTCTATATTAAGCTAAGTGGCGTATTTAGTATGGCTCTTAAGTATATTCAGTAAAGTTAGTATGGTATAAGGTATCTATTGGTTATACAATAAAGTATTGTATAATGCTAAGATTTAATCGAAAACAATGAATTGAAGAAATGTAGAGAAGCAATAAGTTAGTATTTAAAGTTTACTCCAAATAAAGGTTTGAATTTGTACGTTCAAAGCAGATATCTGTTATTTGTATATGTGCTCATCCACGAATTGAGATTGTACGTTAGTTCTAAGTTATGTATGTGCATGAAATGACATTTTGGTTGCATTGATCTCTAAAAAGGAAATTGGTATAGATATGTGACGGTTAAGATTGAAGGATATAAGTGAATAATCAAAGTCATCGATGGGAAAAGGAAATGAATCCAGAGTAAGGTATGGTAACTAGCGTGTATAAAATATCAAAATTTAGAAAGTATTCGCCAGAAAAGTCAGATGTTAAAGAATTGTAAGATAGACTTAATGAATCATCAACTACATTATGCATGTTTCAACTAAGGTAAATTGTGTTTTTCTCATTAAGTTCTTATGAACTTATCTGTGTGCATTATGTTTCTGGTTGGTTGATGTAAATCTGCGCCAGGAGGGACGATGCCAAGATTACGCCAATGGAGTGGCGTATCGAGTTATTATGCATACAGAGCAAGCTTGATGGCGTTTTATTAATCAGTCATACTACATAGGTTTCTATACTTGGTTTTCAATGTAATAAATTATAATAACAGATGATAACTTCGGTAATTAAATTAATCCACTTATCTTGGTATATGTCAATGTTATTTATGTGATCAATCAAATTTGTAATAATTCATGCTTTGTAATAATAGTTCAAATTTATGTTTGTATCCGTGTGGTAACACCCGAGATCCGGATCCGGCAAATTCAATCGGGTTGAAGGTGTTACAATTAAAGTGTTATAAAAGTAAATATTTAATTTTCATGAATTTAGAGATTAAATTGTAAAATGATCAAAAATTACTAAGTGTGCTAAAATAGTGAAATAAAATATTTTAGTGAAGTCCCACTTGTAGTTAAGCCGCTTTAATTTTTGGTAATTTTATGTTGATTCTCTGCTCGACGTTCGTACGTCATGATGTGGTCCATCAGTGATAGATAAGTTTTGAAAAGAATTGGAGATTGCTACTTCAGTTCGGATCATATCACTCCTCAAACTTCAAGTTCAAGGCATGTATTTAGGTTTATTAGTAAAAAAAAAAAAAAGTGAATTATGTGTGAGTTTATAAGTTACCTCGATTATAATGAAACAAGAATATGTTTAAGCGGACAGTTTAGTGTTCAAATGTAACATCTCTTACTCAGATCGGGTGAAGGGTGTTACATTATATGCATTCTTTTCACTAGTTTTTATTTTTTAAAATTTATACTATAAATAAAGTGTTTGATTGAGTTTGTATCACAAACAATGTTGTCTGAACCGGACTAGATCGATCAATGAAACTAGTTGGACTAAGAACCGACTGAGGTACCAGTCTAGTGAGAGGTAAAAAAAATTATTACTGTGTTTAGTCTACTTGTACATTTTGTACCAAGTGGGGACATAGGTACTAATTGGAGACTGTCTTTGTATCGTCAAAAGCAATGAAATGGATTGGTTTGAAGGAGCAACCATTATTCGAAGCCATGTGGGAAACTAATTCATAATTTGCAAGTGTCTCAAGGTTACCACTAAACTACGAGTAAGAAATCTCATTCTTCAACATGCTTTACTCCTCTTGAGGAAGTAAAAATCCAAGTATGTGAAATCTCTACAAGGGAAAAAATGATATTGATTTAGGAAAATCAAGAGTAGCTTAAAAAGCAAGATGGAAAACTGAATGATTTATGCAACAAAACCCAATACTTTTTTTGGTAAATAAAGTGGGTTGCACCCTAATCGAACTTAGAAATAAAAGCAAGCCTATCAGGAGGATGGGGTAAGGTCATTTTTAATGCCTGAAATAACCATTCTTGAAGGTAAGTTGAAATAAATCACTTTATACCAGCCCACAACAGCCAATTTTGCCATAGAATTTGTAGTCTGGTTTGCCTCTCGTCGCACCTATCTAACCTACACAGTCCATTGTCGATTGCACAGTTCCTTTATGCTATTAACCACCGCCAACACAATTGAGGCTTGGGAAGAAGAGTTGATCAAAGTTCCAGCATCAGCACAATCACTCTCAACAATAACTTGTCGAAACCATGCAACCAACAATCCCTCCCAAATAGCATGAGATTCTGCCCGTAACATCGAACTCAGTCCCAAGTATCACTAAACCCCGCCATCCAATTACCATAATGATATCGTATAAGCCCCCCAATCGATGCCTCATTTGAATTCGAGTGCATCGTTGTGTCACAGTTGATTTTAATCCATCCCAATGCAAGAGCTTGCCAATGTGTATTCAATTCCAAACTACCAGCAACGAACTTCATGTGTTGATCTGCATCCAAAATATGCTTAGACAAAGCATAACATAACAATAAGACACTATTTCCACCAGCGACACGCCATCTTCAATGAAAATCGATTTATTATGGGCATGCCTTAAACGCGAAATCAGCAAAGCAAAAAATAAATCCCATTCCAGATTCAACACAACAATATTAAGACAATTTTGAATATTACCAATTACCCACTAGTTGCACTTCATTGTAAAAAATCCGGTCACACTATGAGCAGGCAAAACACGAAACCAAACATCCTAAGCAAATTCACAATCCCGTAAAACATGCAGAATCGTTTGTACCTCCCTACCACAAATCGGACAACGAGGATCCCAAGTAATGTTTCTTTTTACAAGCTCTTCATTAGTCAAAAGTTTCCCTTTCAAAACCAGCCAAAGAAATTGTTTGACTCGCTGAGAACTCTTATGCATCCAAATGACCCTTCAAATCCCGTTCTTTATTGACCACGAGTTGCTAACAAGTGATCGACAGTTATCTTAGACAATAACAAGCCCTGAAGCTGACCAACGCCACCCATAAATATTTGACACAGTACTAAAACAGGGAGATCGTATATTTAGGATACAAGACACCATTTCACCATCTAAGTACCTTGTTAATTTCAAAAAAATCCCGAAACAGTCACATGTCATTTATAAAAAGACTCGGATCCAGCTCAAACGAATCACGGTTGTGTTAATGTAATGAATTAATCCCTGAAATCCAATGTCAAATTTGCAATTTACTTCTTGACTTTGTGAATTAATCGGAATGTTTCTTTATTTTGATTCAACTTTTTTTTTTTTTTTTTTTGGTGTGAAGTATTTTGATTCAAGGCAAAAGATGGTAGAAAAAAATGTTTTGTGATAGAATATTCAATGGACATGTGAAAAAATAAATAATGTAAATTAATTTTACTGCGTTGAAATAACCAGAAAAGACCGAAATTACACGAATCATTCCGACAGATGAGTAATTTGCAAGTAAAACTACTAATTTTAATCTCCGGTCGGTCCACTGGTCATTTAAAACTTCAATGCAAAAATTATGATTACTCAAAAGTAACTTTTCACTGTTCTTTAGGTGAAAATAATGAAAAAGAAAGATTATGAACCGTCAACATCTTGCATCTGCACTTCAAAAGAAAATTATGTTAGTTACCCGTTACCGTTACAAAAGCGCGATAACTGTCAACTCACTCATTTCTATAATATTATTATTTTTTCCCAAGGAAAGAGCCTTTAGCGGCTTAAATTAAGTTGTCTTGTCGGTTTTTGGTAAATCACTACTCCAGGACTTGACAAAAATACACCATGGTCGGTTTGGATATCTGATTTTTCTGATGGAATCTTAAAAATATGTCCAAAATTTATCCTGCGTCATGCTTAAACTCTAATATTTGTATAAACTCTAATATCTTGAATTTTTTTTTGGGGTACTCTAATAGCTTGGTCTCTAATGGATCTGCAGGAGGGTTAACTAGGCATAGGAGTTTGCACTTCCAAACCCTCACCGATCTTAAACCAATAAAGGGTCCAAAGGAAATAGTGCATGGAATTGGCTCGTGCTTTTTATGCTTGGCTGACAACTTTAGTAGTGGTAGTTCGGTGCGAGTTTGGTAGTAGGGTTAAAGTACAAAAAAAAAAAAATGAAAATCTGTATTGAAGTATTAAGATGATTTATGGAATATAAGTTTAAATTTTGTGATTATTCGAAATTAAATTTAATTTTTTATAGCAAATTTTAATTTTTTTATTATATAAAAATAAAAAAAAATTATATTTACAATAGTGAAAATAATTTAAAAGTTATATACTTCAAAAGTCATAAATTTTATTTTGTTAAAATAAGTTTAAAAATCTAAAACAAAAAATTAATATGAAAAACCTAAAAAACTCAATCCAACTTATGAACCTAGTTAGTAGAATTGTAACAGTGTCAGTGCTTACCTGTTGTATGGCTTATGTGGTGAAAAGTTATAGCATGAAGCTTGGCTGGCTGCCGGTTATCATTTATAGGTGTGTATTGGACCCTTTGGACTGTGTGAGCCTTAAGTTTCATCCCTTAATTATGGACCCGCCTAACAAATCTCATTCTCTTCAATGTTATTTCTTTATTCAACTACTTTAATTTACAATAAATTTATGTCCAAATATATTAATATACCAGTAAAATTATCTTTCCAAACCTTTTGTTTATTACCGTATCTACTCAAGGAAGCATTAAGTTGATTTATTAAATAAATCCAAGTGCTGCACTTGGCAAAGCAATTTGATCAACCTTCTGATGGCAATTAGAATTTGGAGGAACCAAGAAAATCGCTTTATTGTTCACAGAATCACATTCCTAAAACTCAAAGTCACTGTGCGCCCAATAGTTCTTTTCCATCATACAATATAATTCAACAAGATGGGCCTCAATCCAGCACAGCTGCAAAAGGCAAGCCATGATAGTCCAATGAAGCCACACAGTATACCCAGAAATCTAGGCCTTAATCAAGTCCCATTCCAATTATGGGTTTATGGTCCAAAAAAAGAAGTGTGATAAAAAAAGGTGCAGGTGAGTTGCCACTTGCCATCATGCACTGTGCTGCCTCCCAAGCAAAAAGAGGGCAGGGGTTAAGACAGCAAGCGTCCCGTGATCAAGACAACCACCATATCCGAAAGCAGTTGGCTAAACAAATACTTGGCACCCATCTACTCATATCTCACTTGGGTGATGTTAAAAGAAACCACATGTTAAGCTGCGTGAAGGACTAATTTTATTTTTAATAAAAAAAAATCTTAAGAAAACTACAAAAGTCTCCTAACATTTCACGGATTTTCGAACCATAAAACTTTTGATCATATCAAAGCCAAAAGGGCAAAAAAAAAAAAAAAAAAAAAAAAAAAAAAAAAAAACACTCTCTTCCAAAAAGTTTCACAAAGAAAAGAAAAGAAAAGAAAAGAAAATTATACAAAGCAAAATTGCCAAGAATGAATCTCCAGATATAGCGCTGAAAGGAAACAAACCCAGTCTGAGTTCTTTGTTTAAAGATTTATATACATATTTTGTGCTGGTTAGCAGGTGAAGCAGAAAAAATGAAAAAGGAAATGGGGAGTACAAAACATTCAAGCTCAGAGGGAAGCAGTATCAAAGGAGTGCCGACACATGGAGGAAAATATGTTCATTACAACGTGTATGGTAACTTGTTTGAGGTGTCCAGTAAGTACGTACCTCCTATTCGTCCTATCGGTCGTGGTGCTAATGGCATTGTTTGGTAAGTTTTTTCTTGTTCATGTTTAACTCAAACTCACAACTTAAATAATTTTATTAGATCTAGGCCATCAAAGTTTTTTTAAGATAAGTTTGTCCCTGATATTATTATATGTATCCTAGTCAAGTTTGTTGAATTTAATTGAGTGAGAATAGGATTTTTGTCCTTTATGTTTGCTTCCTTTTTAATTGTTTGTTTCTTAATATTTTCAGTTTATGGATAAATAGGTAGCACATAAATATATCATTCACTATTTCTCTTATTGTTAAGTGTATGTTAGATGTAACTTATAGGTTTTTCAAAAAAATATTATAAAACATATGTGCTCAAGTTTGAGATTTGCTTAGAAAAAGTTAAAAAAATAAAAATTCTTCAATTATTGACGGTGTTTTTTTCCTAAAATTTTCTGTCAATACATGCATATAGTCGTATACCAGCTTAAAAAACAAATTGCTATGAAGCAGTAAGCATATATGTGACAGAAAGTAGTAATTGAAAAAACTAATAGAATTTCAATTTTAAGATGGATTAAATCTGTAAACTTTGCTAAAATACAGGGAGTGACAGCATAGTTATAACCAAAAAATAACTTCTTCTTTTTTCAAGTATATGGATTAAAAAAACTCAAACTTCGCTAAAATACAGGGAGCAACAGCATATTTTGACCAAAAAGATTTCGTGATATTGTAAAAATGAAATAGAAGCACTGCTTATGCCTGTAGTAAAGTTCTCAAAAAACGTCCTTCCTCACATCTTATATCGCTTGACATTTCTTTTCTATTTAAATACCAATTGGCATTTCACATTTGGATGCATTGCTGATGTGGGACTGAATTACTTTGACCTCTTCGTTGTTCTATTTTCAGTGCTGCTGTCAATTCAGAGACGCGTCAGGAGGTTGCTATTAAGAAGATCGGTAATGCATTTGATAACATCATAGATGCCAGAAGGACACTGAGGGAAATCAAGCTTCTTCGTCACATGGACCATGAAAATGTAAGCTCCCTCAGGATTCATCATTCTTCTACGGTGTAATCTAATCTTGCCTGGAAATCCCCCACTCAATTCTCTTTTTTTGCAGGTGATTGCCATCAAGGACATCATTCGACCACCGAAGAAGGAGACCTTCAACGATGTTTACATCGTTTATGAATTGATGGACACCGATCTTCATCACATAATCCGCTCCGACCAGCCATTGACAGATGATCATTGTCAGGTTTGGATAAACAGTCTTTGTGGGTGACATTTATATATGTTGCTGATATACTTTACGTTGCGTTTTCCTAACATCATCATCATCATACTACTACTACTACAACCAAAACCTTGTTTGATTTAGCATGAATCTGATACTGAATGGGAATCTTTTTTCCAGTACTTTCTGTATCAGTTGTTACGAGGACTGAGGTACGTGCATTCTGCCAATGTTTTGCACCGTGACCTTAAGCCAAGCAGTCTGCTTTTGAATGCAAAGTGCGACCTTAAAATCGGGGACTTTGGATTGGCTAGGACCACCTCCGAAACAGATTTCATGACCGAGTACGTCGTCACTCGTTGGTACCGAGCACCAGAGCTGCTTCTCAACTGTTCCGAATACACTGCTGCCATCGATATGTGGTCTGTCGGCTGCATATTCGGAGAAATTATGACAAGAGAGCCTCTGTTTCCAGGAAAAGATTACGTTCATCAGCTGAGACTCATCACTGAGGTACTCAACTTCTGTTGAAGTATTCTAGCCATGGTCCTAAAACATAGGTTCACTTCTAACATTGTTCATTCTTTTTTGTTCCAAAAGCTGATAGGTTCACCCGATGACGCTAGCCTCGGATTTCTCCGAAGCAACAATGCCCGAAGGTATTTCAGACAACTTCCACAGTGTAGGAAGCAACAATTTTCAGCTAGGTTCCCAAACATGTCTCCTGGTGCTGTTGATCTGCTAGAGAAAATGCTTGTCTTTGACCCCAACAAACGAATCACAGGTAAACTAGATTTTCAAGCACATCATTTCTGTTTGGTCTCTCCATGTACATATCTATGATCTATTTTTCTTGCATCTCTCTCTCTTTTTCTTTTTTTTTGCAGCTGAAGAGGCACTTTGTCACCCATACTTGGCATCTCTTCACGACATCAACGACGAGCCTGTCTGTCCCAGACCATTCAGTTTCGATTTCGAGCAATCATCGTGCACCGAGGATCACATCAAGGAGCTTATATGGAGGGAATCCTTGCAATTCAATCCAGATCCAGTCCATTAAGAGAATCTGTCCTTCTAGATATTTTATGTAAAATATATAGTGGGAATCATGGTTTGTTTCCCCCGAATTCCCTATATATATATATATATATATATGATGTTGTTCTTCACCATTCAATGAAGTTGATAGAAACTAGGAACATCATTCAACTTTGCTTCATTGTCATATGAACCTTAACTAATCTACAAGGAGCTTAAATATTACTTGTTTGTGAGATTTGGTACCCAAAGTGGTTTGGCATAAGCCCAACCAGATGTTAGTTTAGGTTCCTATATGAACAAAAAAACAGACAAAGATCTTTTATTCCTTAGTAATACTGCTTAGTGAATGGATGTTGTATTGATCATGGACCCATGTTTTGTTTTGGTTCCATTAGTCATTGTATTGCCAAGACGATGAATTAGCGAATTTTTATTAAAAAAAACCAAGTAATACATGTTAAACCTTTTTACTTGTGAAATAAGCAATCGACCTTATCAACTGAAATTTACGAGATATTTAGAAATATCATATATATCGAATTTTATTTGGACTTTTATCCTTTGATAGTATTACATTGAAAGCCTATATATGGTAGTGTGGGTTTTCTTTTTTTCTTTTTGCTCAGTCAATTGAATACAAGAAAAGGCGATGGGAACACCCAACCCATACCAAATCAACAAGGAACCAACAGCAGTCAAAAAATGCCAAAATAGAGCACAACAACAAACCCCAGAAAAAAGTTACCTATATTCTCAAAACGAGGTAAACCTCAACAAAACCTGCTAAAATCAAGACACCCGCCATTCCATTCTTACCACGGCATGTGACTTCAAATCGAACCTCAGCCATTTGCCATAAACATCCTTCCAAAATCACGAACAACTACCTAAACGACCACGACCGAAGGCGACAATATTTCAACCAATCCAAAACAGTAGTTGAATTGCATACCCAAATTAAAAAGACCAGCTCCTTCCAAAACAACACAAAAACCAACACAGCAGCCTCTTAATTGCCAATAGAACAGCCCTTTCCAACTCCTCCATTGTAAATCAGCCAGAAAATAAAGCTGAAATCAATCCCTTATCGTCCCAGAACACTCCACCACAAACCATAATCACATTCAAAGCAACCCCTACAACATTGAATTGGATCCAACCCATAGGAGAAGGCTCCCAAAATAAAACCAATCCCTCCTCCACCCACACAACATTTCACCGACTAACTCCACCAACCAAACCAACTCAAACCACGTATACACACCCTCACACTAACATAAAACAAACATTAGTAGGAGTCCAACAAAAACGAAGCATCAAGATTGAAAAAATAGGAACAATCCTACTCCTGTTCAGACATATTCATCAAAAAAATCTCCAACAAACAAAACAGCACCATAACAAACAGTTTACTTATAAAGAATCCCGCTTTACTTCACAACAACCCCCATTTCTTGTATTCAAACACACACTTCCCAATTCAATTATTGCCAATCAAAAAAGTCATGTGGAACCAACAACAAAAAAAGAAAAAAAGATTACCATACCATGAAATTTCCCAAACCAGTCTCGAAAGCTCTGGACCATTCCATAAAGCTGATCAATCATCCATAACATTTTCCAATAATTCTCTCCAAAACTATCGACATTTCTTAGGAGTTTGCAGTCTTGAATCTCCTTTGTTGCACCAAATTCCAAACATCTCCTGAATCGCCTTCCTTCACCTACACCAAATACTGGTCGAAATCTTCATCTCCCGAAATTTACCTCTGAAACCTGATCACCTCTCTCACAAGACTTCGACATTTAGTTACTGCATCTCCGCTCTCATAATTTCTTCGATTACATCTTCTTCATCACCATGAACACTGAACCCCAATTTCTTTCCGATTGCCCAAGTGTTATTTGCTTCCCTAAGAATCACCCTCATTCTGTTGCACTAGTGTGGGTTTTCGATAGCACTAGTCTATGTGACATTAGAAAATGTATGTCATGTGTTGTTTTATTTGAGTTGTAATTGACTGAGTCTTAATATAATCGGTATTGATATTATTATCAATACAAAATGTGAATTTGAACGCATTTAAATGCATTTATCCTCTTATTTAAATATTAAACAAACTAGCTAGCATGGATGGATTACATAAGTGGGCACTCCACTATATCTTGGAAAATCCAATTCTCATACACATAAAATTATGATAATATATTTGTCTAATACTTATATTTAAGTATTTTACGGAGTCATCGATTGAGTATTAGTTTGATTGGCATTGACATTGTTGCCAGTGCAGGAGGCCATGGGTTCGAGTGCGCTGAAACACATTATCCTCTTATTTATGGGTTCGAAAGGGGCTATGGGTAATTCCAGATATTGTATCAAAAAGAACATATATGATAAGAACCTATAATGAGATTAATGTTAAAAAAAAACAATTACAAATTCAATGATCTAAGACATGTTTGTTAGTATAAAATATAAATTCATTACCACTTTAACTATATTTATTATTGAATAAATTTTGAAAGGAAATATTTTAACATAAATTTTTTTTTCACTCACATCGTATGTAAGGCAAAATCTAGTATATATAATATGTTAATGAAAAAATAATTCCATAGATTATTACTAGTATTTAAAAACTCTATAATAAATGTGCAATACCTACAAATAATAAAAAAATATATATATATTTTTAAAAAAGACGAGTCCATATTTAAACGAATAAAATTTTTCTACTAATAATATATTAAATTCTAGCAATTTATTAAATTGGACTATAGTTAGACTACTAGTGGAAAATAATCGCAAATAATGTTAAGACGATCACATGTGTCTATTGAAATATATTTAAAATTATAAAAAAATAAATTAGACATATAACACATCTTACTCTTGTTTATCAACTTGATATATATTTTTTAATATTTATATTATAGAATAGTATATTAAATTTTTATAAAATATAAAATAAAATAATAAAACATAATATATTATAAACTTGAAAATGAGTTAGACTAGATTGCGCTTGAGCTTTAATTATTGGAATCCAAACTCAACTCATATTTTAAATGAGCCTAATTTATTTTGTCTATGCTCATTTTCTGAACTTAATATTTTGTTTAAACCTTACAAATTTCAAATGAATATTTAGATTTGAATGAATAATCTTACCCATATGAACAATACAATTAATTGAATGCTCAATATATAGTTATAAATAAATAAATAAATAAAAATCTATCTTATTAAAGATGACAAAACTAATTTCAATATCAATATTGGCACAACAATATTATCAAGAAAGGCATGCTCCTAATTCAGTTTAGCTATAAAAAGGCAGTTCATCAAGTCAAAAGAAATTCTTAAAAGAACTAATAATGTAGAAAGAGTTGTAGGCTGTTGAAGCAGTTAGAATAGTTAGTTTTTCTGTTATGAATTAGTTGAGCCTGAGTTGTATAAATATTTTAATAATTGTAACTTTATGAATGTGGAATATACATATATTTTTTTAACATGGTATCATATGAGCCATTCTTTTAGCTCTGGGCTGTTTGGGCCACGTTTTTTTTCTATCTTCTTGGGCTAGTACCCATTTTGTTTGTTTGTGATTCGTCTAGGGCGCAAATCCTAATTTTTGTCCCCAATTTTTTTTTCCAATTATCGCGATTCTTTGTTGTCATCTTTATGGAAGATATTGATTTTCACCATCCTTTGTTCCTTCATCCTTCAGATACACCAGGAACGATCCTTGTTTCTCATCGTTTGACCGGTGTTGAGAACTATACCGTTTGGAGTCGTTCGCTTCGAATTGCTTTGCTTGCGAAGAACAAGATAGGCTTCGTCGATGGTGTTTGCCACCGTTCAGCTTATCCTGAATCTCTTCGTGCTCAATGGGATCGGTGTAATGCTTTCGTGCTTTCCTGGATTCTCAACACCGTAAGTCCGGATTTGTTTGTGGGGCTTGTATTTGCCTCTGATTCTGCTGCGGTTTGGAAGGATCTCAAGGATCGATTTAGCAAGGTGGACAGTTCCCATATTTTCTTTCTCCATTGATCAATTACGCATCTTACTCAAGGTGATGCTACTATTTCTTCTTATTTCACGCAATTAAAGTTGCTTTGGGATGAATACACTGCTCTTGTCTCTTTTCACGATTGTGAATGCGAGGTCGCCCAACAAAATTCGAGTCACATTCATCAGCAACGGTTATTCCAGTTTTTGATGGGTCTCAATGAGACCTATACTGCAGTTCGAAGCCAGATTCTCTTGATGTAGCCTTTACCCTCAGTAAATCGGGCATACTCCATGATTGTCCAAGAAGAAGCGCAAAGGAGTTTTTCCTCTGTTCTATCTCATGCTCTAGATCCTGTGGCTTTGTCTTCTACAGCATCTGGAAACCGTAAGAAGTTCACTGGAACCTGTGATTTTTGCAAGTTGAAGGGGCATAAGAAAGAATCCTGTTACCGTTTGATTGGATTCCCACCTGATTTTAAGTTCAATCGTAAGACGGCTCCTCAGGCTGCTCTTGCTGTTTCCTCTGATGATTCTTCACTTAGTCCTCAGAGTGCCCCTGTCTTTACTCCTCAACAATATTCCCAGATCCTAGAGTTGCTGAATAAGAATCAAGCTACTGTTGCACCTGCTGTGAATTGTGCAGGTATACCTTCTATACCGTTTTCAGTTCAAAGTAATTTTTCCTGGATTTTGGACACTGGTGCAACTAATCATATATGTTTTTATTCTAAGAGTTTGACTTTGCATATTGCTTACCCTCCTAACTCCCGTTTTGTTCAGCTTCCCAATGGTAAACACTCTCCTATCACTCATTCTGGTTGTTTTCCTTTATCTCCTAATATTACCCTTACTGATGTTATTTGGGTACCCACCTTTCACTATAATCTTATTTCTGTTTCCAAATTAACTCAGGATTTGAATTGTGCAGTCATTTTTTATCCTGCTTTCTGCCTCCTGCAGGATCTCTCCAATGGCAGGATGAAGGGGATTGGTAGACACCTGAATAGACTTTACTTGTTTGAGCCTTCTTTTGCCCTGGTTAGGTCACCTGGTTCTCTTCCATCTTTGTCCAATTCAGTTTTTTTACCTACTTCTGTTTTTTGTATGACCTCTACTGCAACTAAGGTTCCATTATGGCATGCTAGATTAGGGCATGTGCCTATGCACAAGTTACATCATTTGTCTTTCTTTGATAATTTGGTACTTAATAAAGACTTCACTTATTCTATATGTTCCATGGCTAGACTATCTAAACCGTCTTTTCCAACTAGTACTTCTAGGGCAGAGACTCCATTTAGTTTGATACATCTTGATGTTTGGGGACCTTATAGGGTGTCCACCCATAGTGGTCATCATTTTCTCTTAACCCTTGTAGATGATCACACTAGAATGACCTGGGTGTACTTACTGAAGCTTAAATCTGATGTTGTTTTAGATCTTAAACAATTCTTTATAATGGTCAAAACACAATTTTCTGCTGTAATTCAAACCGTCAGGAGTGATAATGGTTTTGAGTTTTTTAACTCTTATTGTTCTTCTTTCTTTGAGTCCTTAGGGATTCTCCATCAAAGTTCCTGTGTTGATACACCTCAGCAAAATGGCATTGTTGAGCGTAAGCATAAACATCTCTTAGAAATTGCTCGTGCTTTGCGTTTTCAATCGAATGTTCCAATTAAATTCTGGGGTGACTGTATTTTAGCTGCCTGTTACATCATAAATAGGCTCCATTCGTCTGTTTTAGCTTGGCAAATGCCATTTGAACTGCTCTATAAAAAACCTCCTGATTTTTCCCATTTTCGTGTTTTTGGATGCCTATGTTTTGCTGTAAAACCCCATTATTCTGATAAGTTTTCTTTCAAATCACTTCCTTCGATTTTTTTGGGATATTCTTCTTCCCAAAAAATGTTATGTCTTGTTTTGTCTGGAATCTAAAAAAAAAATTATTAGCAGAAATGTAAAATTTGTTAAAGATGTGTTTCCTTTTCAGTCTAATTCTACTGAGTTTCCTGTTTTGTTTCCTCCTACCCCTGTAACACCAGATTCAGATTTTTTGCTCATTCCTCCTCCCACCTATGTTCATTCTTCTCCAATAACTCCTCATCTAAGTACCTCCCCCCCCCCACTATACCACATTCTGTTCTAGCTTCAGTAAGTACATCTCAACCTCCAGTCTCTTCTAATCTGCCCATTTTTTAACCTAGGAGGTCTAGCATAACCATTAAGCCTCCTTCTTGGTTACAAGGTTTTGTTCATCCCTACCAATCTTCTTCATCCACAAGTGCTTCTTCTTCACCTTCTACTTCTTCTTCTAGTTTACCTACACATACTCACGCCTTTATTTCTTCTCTTGCACATATTACTGAGCTTCTTTCCTATTCTGAGGCTCAAAAATCTCCCCACTGGATTCAAGCTATGCAAGAGGAAATTTAGGCCTTAGAATCTAATCATACATGGACTGTTGTACCTTTACCACCGGCGAAGGTTCCTATAGGTTGTAAATGGGTGTACAAGGTTAAACTTTGAGCCTCTGGTGAAATAGAGAGATATAAGGCTCGTTTGGTTGCTAAAGGGTACAATAAAAAAGAAGGGATTGATTACTCGGACACTTTTTCTCCTGTTGCTAAAATGGTCACTGTCCGAACCATTTTAGCTCTTGCTGCTTCTTTCAGCTGGCCACTTTGTCAAATGGATGTGTCCAATGCCTTTCTTCAATGTGACCTTTATGAAGAAGTCTTTATGAATTTGCCTGAGGGTTTCAGCAGCCAGGGGGAGCTGTTAGATTACAGTTTCTTAATAAGGAATCTTGAGTGTATCAGATAGGATTCTGTAAATATTTTATTAATTGCTATCCCTAACTTTAAGGCTGATTTTAAGGGACAACATCCCTTGAATTAGTCTGTTTCCTAGTATAGAGTTTCCTAAGTTAGGCTCACTATGTATATAAATACTAGTGTAATTCCTAGTGAGAAAATATAATAGAAAAAGCCTATTTCTAACATGGTATCAGTTTAGCCCGATTTTTGGGAATTTTTTCTTTTATCCGGCATTTTTTTACTCCCGCTCAACCTCAAGCTCAGTATATTTTGTTCAAAAGAAATATGGTTGAAATTGTCCAAACCAATACCAATGGGAATATTTCAAAAGTCTCTATGAACAACTCCAACCCAACAAGTTAGTTGCGGAACATCCAAGTAGCCTACATATTAAATGGGAAGAATTACAAAGTGGTCTCACTGGTTCGCACGCTTCTTGAAGGAAGAGGAAAGCTGAGTCACTTACTCGAACGGGACATAAAGAAGGAGATCCTAAGTTTGATGCTTGGGATGAACAAGACTCTATGGTAATGTCTTGGTTATGGAATTCTATGATGCCGTAAATCGATGATACATGCTTATTTCTTAACACATCCAAAGATATATGGGAGGTCGTGAAGCGCACTTACTCTAAAGTTTGAGATGTTGCTTAAATCTATGAAATCAAGACTAAGATTTCATCTACCAAGCAAGGAAGTCGGTCAATCACGGAGTATTCCAATCATGTTGCAAAGCTTATGGCAAGAGATGGATCATTACGATGCATTCAAATGAAGTGCGATCACGGATCATGCAACACTCACGAAAAGGTTCGTTGAAAATGATCGAATTTATGATTTTTTTGCTAGACTAAATGTTGAGTTTGATGCAGTAAGAGTCTAAATACTTGGAAAAGAGGAGCTACCGTCACTAAATGAGACAATCGCAATTGTTCGTGATGAAGAAGGAAGAAGATGAGTTATGATTGAGAATAGTCAAGTGGATAGTTCCGCCTTAGCTACAAAAGTCTGTACATGAGAGGAGATTTGGCACGGAGCACCAACTAACGAAGATAGTAGGCGCATGTAGAACTTACAAGGCCTATTAAAAGGGAGTATGTATGGTGCACCTACTGTAAAAAAATCCCGTCACACTAAAGAAAAATGTTGGAAGCTCCATGGGAAGCCACAGACAATTAAATTTTTTTTTCAGAAACCGGTGGACAACCAAAGGAACAAGGGCGAGCGCATATAACAAAACAACTGGATGGAGAAAAGAATTCTCAAGAATCACCTGTTGCATTTAATAAAGACGAAATTGAGAAGTTGAAGAATTTGCTGGGATCATTGGAAAAAACTTCTTCAACAGGTACTTGTAGTTTAGCTTTTTCAGGTATATCCTCTTTTCAAGATTCTAAAGTCTCGAATACAGTCACCAACAGGTCTTGGGTCATTGACTCAAGAGCTACAGACCACATGACCCACTCCTCACAAAAAATTATTTCATATACACCTTGTCCTAGTAATAGAAAGATAACAATAGCTGATGGTTCTGTGATCACAGTGGCTGGTCGGGGTGATATTGTTATAAACAAGACTCTTACTCTTAAAAATGTCCTTCACGTTCCAAAACTGTTTACCAATCTTCTCTCTATCCAAAAAATTACCAAAGACTCTAACTGTAGTGTGGTTTTTTATCCCAATCGATGTTTTATTAATTGCTATCCTAATTGCTATCCAAAAAATTACCAAAGACTCTAACTCTAACTGTTTTATCCTAATAAGGAATCTTGAGTGTATCAGATAGGATTCTGTAAATATTTTATTAATTGCTATCCCTAACTTTAAGGCTGGTTTTAAGGGACAGCATCCCTAGAATTAGTCTGTTTCCTAGCATAGAGTTTCCTAAGTTAGGCTCACTATGTATATAAACACTAGTGTAATTCCTAGTGAGAAAATATAATAGAAAAGGCCTATTTCTAACAGGAGCATATGGTATGTCGGCTGCAGAAATCTTTGTATGGATTGAAATAAGCATCCAGGCAGTGGAATGCTAAGCTTACTGAAGCTCTTATGTTGGTTGTTTTTGAGCAAAGTAAGCATGACTATTCTCTTTTTACTAAGAAAAAAGAAGGCAAGATGGTTATTATACTAGTATATGTTGATGATCTTCTTATCACTGGAAATAACACGGATATGATTACTGACTTGAAAGGGATTCTGAACCAAAATTTTAAGATGAAGGATTTAGGAGAATTAAGATACTTTCTTGGGATTGAAATTTTAAGGTCTCAAGACGAAATTTTGCTAAATTAGCTGAAGTATGCACAAGAACTCATCAAAGATACTGGTTTAAGTTGCTCTTACACCACTTGAGCAGAATCAAAAACTAACAACAGCAGAATTTGATGAAGTAATTCAGCAGCATCAAGAAGATAAGTTGTTAGAAGATAAAACAGTTTATCAGAGACTCATTGGAAGATTGATCTATTTAACCCATACAAGACCAGACATCACCTTTGCTGTTACTCATCTTAGTCAGTTCATGCAAAATCCAAAACAGTCACATATGGAAGCAGCATTAAGAATAGTGAGATATATAAAGAGAGAACCAGGGCTAGGAATTTTTTTGAAGGCCTTTAATAAACATCAGCTGGTAGCATATTGTGATTCAGATTGGGCCTCCTGTTCAATGTCAAGAAGATCAGTTTCAGGTTTTTGTGTGCAATTAGGAGACTCACTCATCTCCTGGAAGTCGAAGAAATAGTGTACTGTGTCCAAATCTTCTGCAGAAACAGAATACCGAAGTATGGCAGCTGTAACATCAGAACTGGTTTAGATTTCAGGCTTATTCAAAGAACTAGAGATAAGTGTAACTGAACCAGTGAGACTATTTTGTGACAACAAAGCAGCTCTTCAAATAGCAGCAAACCCTGTGTATCATGAGAGAACTAAGCACATAGAAATTGACTGTCATTTTATAAGAGAAAAGATACAAGAAAGGCTTATAGCTACTGAATATGTGTCAACAGCAGATCAACTGGCAGATATTATGACGAAAGCTTTGGGGTCACAACAGCATAGTCATCTGATTTCCAAGTTGGGGTTAAAAAGTACTTTTACACCTCCAACTTGAGGGGGAGTGTAGAAAGAGTTGTAGGCTGTTGAAGCATTTAGAATAGTTAATTTTTCTGTTAAGAATTAGTTGAGCCTGAGTTGTATAAATATTTTAATAATTGAAACTTTATGAATGTGGAATATACATATATTTTTTTAACAAATAATGGTAAAAGAAAAGAAATATATATATAACTAGCTAGCTAGCTATACCAAGCACTTACTTAATCTATATACATATGCATAATATTAACAAAAAAAAAAAAACACACACACACAAAATGGTAAAGCAAGTAATATACTGAGAATGGAAGTTTATTATAGCATAACACTGCTGAATGCTTCTAATTTTGCTTAATTAATTTATCAAAAACACAAAAATAGACCAATCAAGTCATGAATGAAGAAAAAAATTGAGGGAAAGGAGGGATTAAAAGTGTTATTTGTTAAATATTGTTAATGAGGAATTCAAATCCTTTTAAGACATCAAAATGAATACTCGAATATACATGAAAAAATTGTTTAAGAAGGAAAAATTAGTTCTAATCCAGTTTAATTAAGCCTATTTAAAGTTTTAATTCACTTTAATTAAAATAATAGAAAGAATAAGAACAGCACGACAATTAAACAACAACATAATAACAGCCCCTTTATTTGACAAATTATTTTCATCGGAACATCCAAAATGGGAAAATTTCCCACTTTCCAAATTCGGCTATTTAATACAAAAGACAAACTTCATTAATTATTGCTCCAAGCTTGAATACTTAGTTAAACAGACACCATACATTAGACCCTGGCAAATTCGACACTGACATGGGGAACTCAACCCCTTTATTTAGCAACTTCTGCACATGTATTTAACTAAAAAAACCCACTTATCTGTTTATCTTCAATTCCTTGTCGGAAGCAGTTCACCGATTTTCTTCTTAAAAACTTGTAAGAAGGAATTAATCATTGCATAACTTGTCTCCAAACAGGTAACCCAGGGAGGAATCTCCACCTGGAACTGATTTCACTTTTGTTGATGGTCGATCCTAAAATTTCACAACACCGTTACATAAATTAGGTTAAAAGCTATACATACATATGTGTGTAATAATAATAACAACTCACAGTTATGAAGTTGCCTGCATTCTGTCCTTTAGCCCTCTGATAGTTGTTGGTGGTGTTTTTCTCAGTCTGTTGCTCTGAACTTGGTTTATATTGAGGGGGAGGGTTCTCTGGGGTAATATCTATGCCATATGGAGGCTGGATTGGTGGTGTGACGGTGGGTGCACTTGGCTGCTCATCGGCACCAAAGAGGTAGCCCAAGGAACTTTGGCCGCCACCGTAGCTCCAACCTCTACTCATGTGTTCCACTACTACAAGCTTTTAGTTAACAAAGAAATATCAAACAAGGGGGAAAAGAAACCCTAATATATAATGGGTTTAGGGACCGTGTATGTAATGTAGATATGGATGGGGCCATGTATATGTGCATGCATGTTATGACGTATGCATCATACCTACTTGACCAATAATTACCAAGCCATGGCAAATAGGAAAAATAAACTAATTGCAACTTGCAATAGAGATGTACGTATGTGTGTATATATGCCACTAATTTCTAGGAGAGATGTAACTTTAAACAACGATCATCAGTTAGTGATTGAATCATGAAAAAATTTATGAAGCACATGAAAAATTTACAGTACCAGAATATTATCTTTTACATATATAGTAGTTATGGACATATATATACAATAATGGTGCCAGATTTTTTACACTATTGGTCTTTCAACATGAGAGCTTAGATTCAAACTTTAATAAATTCCGCTTTAATTTCAAATTACACATATATAGATACATGTGTATATATATATATCAAGGGTTAATATATACAAAAGTACTTGAACTTGACAACTTACACTTAGTATCTAAAATTTTTTTTAGTACCTAAACTTGAAAACTGTAAGCCAACTTTGTGTTTGTTTTAAATATGTGACTAACACTATTAAAATATGTTAATTTAGCATTGCCGACCAATAACATGATGACAAAGTGACAGCTTCACATTTTGACAGCTTCACGTGTCACCATGCTATTCGTCGTTAATATCATATTAGCGTATTTTAACAGTGTTGGTCAAGTACCTAAAAGAGTATCAAGTTTAGGTATTAATTAGGTCCAAAAAAAATTATATACTAAATAAATATAAAATATCAAATTCAAGTACCTTTGTATATATTAAACCCGGCATTGCAGAAAATTTATTTACACTAGAATATTCTGGGATTTGTGGATTGCAAGATGTGGCGTAAACATATATAACCCAACAACCATATATCATGCAAAGGTAGCACAAAAATGACTCGAGAACTGCCTCGCTGCAAAAGAAGAAGAGAGGTGAATTGGTTTAAGTGTTCAAATCAGGTCATTTAGATAAATTATAATAAACAATAATTATGATGATCTAGTGGTTCTTCTTAGGTGAACAGTGTTGACAGGTAATCGAGACTTGGGATTGCTTAACCCCCATATCATTACTTTAATACATGGTTGCTTAACCTGGGGTCCATTTAGCGGCTGGACTACTGTTGAGGGGCATCTAGTCAGGACTTGCCGATCTTTGCAACTTACACAGTGTAATCAAACCGATCAAAATCAGCGTACTGAGGTGATGATACCTCAATTACTATAAAAAAAAAAGTACAAATATTTTAAGATAAGCTTTTTGCATTGGGGTTTTACTGTAACCTAATTAGGTAAATTTTATCATCAATAATGCACATTAATTAAGAGCTAAAGCAATGTGTTAATGGGGTTAAATCAAAGATAATGGGAGCGTTTAAAAGAAGCCTATATGTATAAAGGGGAGTTAATCATAATTTGGTTGTTGGTTGGTCCCCTTAATGACTTGTATTCCTTTGATAGGGGATAATAAAGTATGAATATGAAAAATGAACTAAGCTGGTAAGGTTCGGTGGGAAGGGAGCTTGTAGGCCTAAGCAATGCAGCTTTCAGCTAATGCATAATTACTGCACAATTGCACCAACAAAGTAAATTGGTCACAAAAAAATTCTAAAGCTAATTGAACCTGCTTCAAAGCTGCATAAAGACTATTTCAAACCTTGGAAATTGGTTGACTGAGAGATTGAATTTCGAGTGCATATATAATATTTTGCAATTGGTGATGGAAAAATAATATATCGATGACTTTGTGTGGCCCTAAAAAGGATATGTAAAATGGCAGCCACTGAATCTTGAGGACATTGAAAGCACAACCGGTGGGGCTTAACCTGAAAATGAAGTGACCTTCAACATTTATTCTGTCTAAAAAGTATATATGCTCTTAGTATATCCTTTTTTCAGCTAAGCTTTTCTGATCACTCACTCGCCATTTCAAGCATATTTAGAATTAATCCCAACTTGTTAAGTTTATTACATATATTATGTTAAATTTAGAGCTAAACATATATATGTATGTTATGTATGCATGTATACATGATTAGTTAAGCATGAAGGTAATGCACTGGTGGAGATACACGATGATGAAGCTAGCTTACCTCAATTTGTAACCCATTTAGTGGACATAAATGGAGAGTAGGACACACTTAAAAGATCCTAAAACCCTACCAACAATTTCAATGGATATCCACCGTAGGAACCACGCACAAACAAAAAACAAAAAGGCACACACACATTGATGAGCAGCTTATTTAAGAAATGTAAAGCGAACATAGAGTTATATTTATTTTGTATCACAAAAAAATCGTGCGATGATGAAATAATTAAAATATTTACTACTGTTGATGTTAGTTATAGACTAGGTTTGTAGGTCACTGATTGATTGAGTTCGTAGGTTTAGTGTCTGTATATAAGTTAGTAAAGAATGAAGATGAAACAAAAGAGTCCTACTTTGTTCAAAATGGTAAAGTTACAGAGAGTCTTACTCGGGCTACTTGGACCGTGCTCATTGATTCTATAACTGACTATACTCAAGCACTCAACTGCTTAATTTGCTTAGTGACCAGCAGTATTTTGTACCTATTTGAATGTGGTTGCTGCTATTTTCTTTTTGATGATAATAAAATAATACTTAATTAATTACATAGCAACATTAAAAGAAAGACCACCTTTAGATTTGTCCATCTTAAAAAAAGTGTGAACCACCGTTGGAGACTTCAAACACCTGCAAATCGTCTTTCCTGGTTAAGACTTGTTTAGCCAAGCAGTCCGCAACTTGATTCTGTTCTTTTGAGATGTACAACAGAAATCACTGGTTTTCCTCAGCTAAGATACTTTTGATTTGTCTAATCAAGGCTAAGTTCGATACGGTGGAATTGCTTCCAAGGATGGCCTTAATGACTTCCAAACTGTTTGATGATAACTTAATCATGGCCTCTATATTGAATAAGCTAGAGTCCCTCAAAAATGCCCTAAAATTCAGCATCAAAGATCGAACATTTTCCAAGGTACCGACGATAACCAACGATCCAGTCTCCATGTTTATCATGAACAACTCCCCCAACGGCAATGTATTCGGAATCCAATTGCACTACAACGTCAGTATTAAGAAAGACCCGTTCTCTAGCAATATATGCTTCAAAAGGACATTCGAGACAGTAAATCGATACTTCTCAAGATGATGAGAAAAAATGAATCGCCCAACTGTAAGAAACTTGAACTATCTCTCTTGAGTTCCATGATCCTCCTTGAAAGATGAATAATGGTTGCTGCTATTTTAAGGTGTGCTATAATTGTATAATGTGTTTTGCTTAATTTAGGTGATTGTATGCTTTTTCCCAGTTGTGCTTCTAGTCATGATTTGGCTATAATGTATAACTACCCTTTTGGGTTTATTAAATTATTATTAATAATTTCTTTCGCTTAGTAAAAAAAAATTATTTAGATTATTTCCCGTTAGTATCTTATTTGAATTAATTATTTATTTGATCCTTCAATTTTATAAAAAAATTCATTTTAGTTCATTTAATTTTTTGTTCTTTTTTAGCTCTTAAATTTGTATTATTTTTCAAATCACCCCAAAATGAATAGAAAAATTAACTTTTATTAACTTTGTTGACATAACAATCTATGTGTATGCCACGCTAGTAATTAATAAATTTTTAAAAAAATAAAAATATTTTAAATACTTTTTATACTTGATTAATACATATAATTTTGACTCCATATTTAAAGTGGGCTTCACCATGAATCAGTTACTTGATTAATAGGGATGGCAAAAAAAAAATCCGAAACCAAAGGGTTTCGAGTCTATCCAACCAGATAAGGTTGGGTTTTTTTTTAAATCGGGTTTCGGGTCGAGTTACCTTTAGAGAATGGTCAGGTAGGAGTCGGGTTTACTGGGAATTACCCCAAAATATTTACAAAATTACCCTTATACATTTTTAATAATAATTAGATAAAAAAAATTTTACTGCCAACATAATTTTACTACCTTTACTCCCATTGCACACTAGTTTCTTTCCCCTTTTCATTTTAATTTATTTTTCCAAGCCTCCCTCTCATTTTCGTTCTTTATATTTTTTTCTATGGATGGAATATATATATATATATATTTACTTGGTCATCTCAAGTATAGTATTTTTATAAAAAAAATATTTTTGAATTTAATTAATCATAGTTTTAAATAAAAAAGTTTGAACTCGAATCAGATCAGAATGGGATCGGGTATACAATTAATTTTTAGGTTCGAATTCGAAGTAGGTTAATTTTTTTTAAACTCAAGATCAAAGTATAGCAATAGAATATGGAGACAAACAAAAATGGGACTTGTCCCGCCCGCCCGTTGCTATCACTATTGAGTAGTGTCTTGAAATAAGGGTGCGTTTGTTTACCAGTATTTTAATTTTCAGAAATTGTTTTCTCAATTTTTCAGTGTTTATTTACTGAAAAATATTTTCTATTTGAAAAATGAATTCTAAAACACGGGTAAAATAACTTATAATTTGGGAAAATGTCTTACAGTTTCAATTTCTGTAAGACATTTTCCTAAAGCTCTCAGGCAGATCCCCTTTTTCCTTTCTTCTTTCTTTTTCCTTCCTCCATTCTTTCTCAGCTAATTTCTTTCTCTATTTCTCAGAAAATTTCCTGTTCCTCTTCGGCTGTAAGCGTTAGAGATTCTACCGCAAGACTGGTAATCTTCCTTTCTGTTGAATTTATTTTTCATTTTTCATTTTTGGCTCTTCCTGTTCCTTTCTGTTGAAACGAAAAACCAGTAAATTTGCACTCCAATCGTTTCATTTCTCGCTTCCTTCGCTCCTCCAAGCACACTTCTTCCCCTATCATTGTTAACTCATCGTTTAATAACCTCTCCCGTTTTGATTTTTTAGACCCCCGAAATCAGAGCTTTTTCCAATTTATTGCTTTGCATGTGTTAATCAAATCGGAATATATATAAGAATTTATTGTTTTAATTCGCGTTTCGAATGGTCTGATTTTGCATCCTATCTTGTTACTCCTTGATCGGGTTCTCGATTAAACTGTGAAAGGCTTTTTTTGGGTGGGGGAGGTTTTGAGATTGATATTTTTTGTTGTATTCGAAGTTAATTTTATTTGTTAATTTTGGTACTGGAAATTTAGTAATTGAAGAGCTTATACTGTGAAATGTGAAGCTAAAGTCCTTAAATCTTCACTGCTAGGCGTCGGGTTAATCTTGCTTGCCGGGGGGGGGGGGGATGCTGGAAAATATAATGGCGGATACTTTGTAGGCATTTTGGGGTTTCATGTTGGTAGTGCTTTGTTTATGGATATTTTGATCTTGTTCTAGTCTTAAAGAGAGTAGTATGACTGACCCAAATAAGCAAACATATGGAAAACAGCATTAAGGTTTTTCAAATCGATTTGGAGTTACAATTTGCTGAATTTGGTTTAAGGACTGGTGAATGAGGAATAAGATGTTGCAAGGAATGTTGAGTTAGCTTAAGATATGGTGCCATATAATGCTGTCAAAAGTGGGTTGTTAGGGAGAGTTTGCATTTGAATGGAAGTGGTTTAGGCTATTTTAGTTGTTTAAATCATGTAGGGTTTTTTTGTGAACCAATCTAGCTATAGTGTCCAGTGAGTTCAATTGAAGTTCTTATAATGTGAAATGTGAAGTTAATTCTTTCAATTTTCATTGTTATAATTGGTGGGTATTTGAGATAACATTGTTGTTGAGTTTCTGTGCCGAGGATTGATAAGTTCTATATCATGTCGAGTTACTTGTTTGGCCAGAAAATAAAGATATGTTGAACTATGTAATGGCGTATGGGCATTTTGTGTTTTATGTTGGAAGTGGCTTTGTTTATGGATATTTGGTCTTGTTCTAGTCTTAAGACAGTAGTATGATTGACCCAGAGAAGCAAACTTGAAAAACAGCATTATGTTAATTTTTAAAAACAATTGATTTTGAGCTACAATTTGCAATAGAGACCTATTTCCTGAATTTGGTTTAAGCATTGGTAAATGTGGAATAAGATGTTGTAAAGAATCTTTAGTTAGCTGAAGATATGGTAAATTGATTTTGACCCTACCTTTGACTTCTTTGATGTCTGTATCTCATTACTACATGTATAGGAGTATGAGTTGAATTTAGGGGGAGCTGAGCTTGTAATTTTGAAGTGCTTACAAGCAAGGAGGAGAGAAAATGATGAATAAGTTGAAAATAGTTAAGAGGGTCCAGAAATAAGGGGGAGATTGGTTTGCGAAGCATTAAAAAATGATGAATAAGTTGCAAATATAACTTTTGGTTCTCCGTTTAGCCTGGAGAAAATTGGTTTCTGTCTGGATCTAGCAGCAGATTGATAAACCATATGTAGTATATAGTCCATGCTTATTAGTCGTTAACACTGAGAATATGAGTGGTGTTGGTGATGAGCTTTCCTCATTTTGTATAGATGTGATCAGACTTTGAGAAGTTGCGGTGAAGTAATCTGTAATCATAATTTGACATGGATATGCAATTGTGATAATGTGATCGCACTTGTATTTGGTGTCCTTTTGGTTTTAGTATTATAATTAAAATAGCAAATATCTGAACCAAGCCATGTAGCATATCTTTTCAAGAAAATTCAGTTCTTAGAGAATGAAATTATACTGGTTGAGGGATTAAGTTAACTAGGACTTTATTTTTCATTTTTGTGGATTCTACATGCTTCAAAATAAATGATAATGCATTCCATCTGCTACTTGTGAGTGTCTAAAAATTATCTTTATGGTTACATTATGCAGAGATTTTCATAGTTGAAGGAGACTCAGCTGGTGGCAGTGCCAAGCAAGGCTGCGATAGGCGCTTTCAGGTAATACTTTTCCATGGGAATTGGGTAGAACAGATTCAATAGTTGTAAAGCAATTTCTTGAAACATGCTAGAAAATTTTTTGGATGTTTCTGGTATCTAGGCTTCAATTATTTAAGTATTTCTTTTATAGCGTTGATGGAAAATATTTTTGCTTGCAGAAACTAGGATGTTAAAAAGTACTAACTTTTAAAAGTCGCACCTTCTGTACATATAAAGATAAGGTGTAGTGGAGTGGGAGAACTTTGCATATGAAATCTGTCATACATATCGACAATTGGCTAGTCTCATGATGCTTATAGCTGCAGATTCTAACCAATTGATGCCACAATAGTTTTGGCTGCCACAATCCCATATATCAAATGCTGTTGCTGCTTCATTTCTTTATTTGGATTTTCTCATATTTTTGAGGTTGAAAGAACTTGTGGGTTTAGAAACAAATGATGTAATGTATTGGGAGATTCTCTAAAAGTCATATCAATTTTTAATTATACGAAAAATTATACGAAAAATAAATAATTAAAATATGATGCTAAAACAACACTGGGTTATTGCTTTTACATTATGATGCCATCTAGGTTCACAATTACCATGTCTAAGATCGGTTGTAAATATTAAAAAGAAAAGAAGCTATTAGCTAAGCCATCACAAGCATAGCAACGATCCAAAATGAAAACAAAGATCAAACAACGATTTTTATATGGAATATATTGGTTTTCTTCCAAGATTGAGGATTAAGTAAAGGGCATGACCTACTCCACTATTCTTTAGGCCAACCATTAAAATAAAATATAAAAAAAAAACAAACAAGAAACAATCAGAAAGAGGACAAAAACAAAAAAAAACAAACAAGAAACAATCAGAAAGAGGATATGAAGACAGATCTGAAAATCTAGAAAAATTAATAATTCAAACAGCACCTAAGGAAATACTTTCAAACAAAAGACAGTCTAAAAATTTGAAACTTCCCTGAAAACAAGCACAAACTTGTTTGATTATGTTTAGTGGAAAAAAAAAAATCGGATTTAAGATGTTTTCATAACCTTTTAAACCCGTTTATACATCAAAAATATAAGATAGTAATGATTAAAATTCTTTCTTGACACCTTAATAATCAATTTTAATGAATATATGTATGTATGCACTTTAGTTATGGTAGCTTTATTCATATATGTGGTATTTGTATGGCATTATTTTGTGTAGATGGATCGTAGTCAAGATCAAAATGCAATTGTAGGAGTTGTGGCTTCAGTTTTAGCTTTTGGGGCTCTTTGGATTAAAAAATTAAAAACTAGGAAGGAAATTGCTTCTCACCCTCGTGTGAATCGAGATTATGAAAGAGAAAATTATATTAATAGTATTTTATATAGTGGTGATCAACATTGTATTAATGTGATAAGGATGAGACCGATTGCCTTTTTTAATTTGTGTGATATTCTTAGTAGGAATAATTTGTTACAATCAACTAAATCTGTGAATATTAGGGAGCAGGTAGTTATATTTTTACATATAATTGGTCATAATGTAAGGTTTCGAGTGATTGGATTTAGATATTATAGATCAACTGAGACAGTTCACCGTTACTTTAGGGTTGTATTGAGAGCTATTTTGAAATTGTATAAACTAGTTATTAGGTCATGATAAACCATATTTTACACATATTTTAACCCCATGCTTAGCTTACTTTTGGATGATTTTCCATTGAATTTGATGAATTCGATGCTCCTAATATCTTAATTTCATGTTTTGTACTCAGGAGAGCTTAGGGAGTCGAAAAGAACGAGAAACGGGCCAAAAAGGGACAAAAATGAGCCTACCTAGAAAATCAACACGGCCTGGACCATTGGCCACGGCCGTGTGTCACAAGTAGGATCAACCACGGCCTGGACTATCGACCACGGACAGATCACACGACCGTGTGTGGTCAGCAGGATCGACCACGGTCAAGGGAGTCCACCACGGGCGTGTCACACGGGCGTGTCCCTGCCGAAATCAAGATGAATTTTATTCAGAATAGGATACTTGTGGGCCAAGTAAGGCATCTCAAAGCCTATATAAACACCCTATGGGGCAACCTAAAAGGAGAGCTCGACAGGACATCGAATAGACGCCGAGTAGAAGGAGAAAATACTCCAAGACAGCCGCCGGGAACAGCTTAGGAGAATGATCTCCATCAAGACTGAAGATCTTCCATCAAGTTCTTTAGGAGTTTTTTAGGTTTTCTTATATTTTGTTGTTTTTCCTCTTTTACGATGTTTCCCTCTTTTAGTATGAACTAAACCCCTTAGATACCTAAGGGGATGAAACCTAAGACAAATCTTATTATTATTTGATTTATGAGATAAATACTTGTGCTTATTCTTAATTGTGAGTTCTTATTCTTGTTTTTGATAATTCAGGTTATTGATTCAAGTCGAATGTGCTTATTCAGTGGAGCAAAAGTCTCTGTTTAAGAGTAAATCAACACAATTAAGCGGAGTTGATTGCAACCCTAGACATAGGGCGACGAAAATCTGCCGGATTAGGGTCAAACCTAATAAGGGAATCTATAGATCGAGTTAATGCGACAGTAGGGGTTTTAATTAGAAAGATATTTCAATTAATCAACCTAGAGTCAGTTATTAATAGCCTCGAGAGAGGTATTAATATAATGTAGGGATTTCTACGGATTAAGCAAAGTGAATAAATCGCATGAATCAAAAGTAATAAGTGAAGTCTAGGTGGATTCTTCCTTAGGTATTGCTTATCTCATATAAAAGTTGTTTAAAAGTGTTTTCCCAATTTACTCTCTGTCGCGTTCATAGTTAGTTAAATTAGTTAGTAAATTTTAGATTAAAAATAAATCCCCTTAATTATTAGGCTAGATAATAAAAAGATAGTTAATACTAGTACTCTTGGTCCTTGAGGATACGATATTCCAGACTCACCGCAGCTATACTACTGTTCAATAGGTGCGCTTGCCTTTGTCGAAATAATAGTTAGTTTCGAGCTCCATCAGATCACCTGATGAGTCAACTCCTAGTGAAATTAGAAACAATCCAAGGTTTTATCCTTATTTTAAAGATTGTATTTGAGCATTAGATGGAACTCATGTTCGTGCATCCGTTCCACTTAGCATTCAAGGAAGATTTCGTAGCCGTAAAGGGGGGACGACACAAAATGTATTGGCTGTCATTACATTTGATTTGAAATTTTCCTATGTTCTAGCTGGTTGGGAAGGTAGTGCACATGATTCTCGTATTTTAAGTGATGCACTTTCACGCCCAAGAGGATTAAGAATTCCGGAAGGTAATAATTATCATTAAATACCAAATAGTTCTAGTAAGCTCATAATTTATTAGTATTAATTATGTTTTGTAAAATTGTAGGTAAATATTATCTTGCTGATGCTGGATATGGCATCCGAAATGGATATATTACTCCATATCGTGGTGTTCGATATCATTTAAAAGAGTTTAGTGCTCAGGGGCCTGAAAATACAAAGGAACTCTTTAATCTTCGACATTCATCATTGCGAATCACTATTGAACGTGTTTTGGGGATTTTGAAGAAACGGTTTCGTGTATTAGATACTGAACCATTTTGGAAATTTCAAACTCAAGTAGATATAGTTTTGGTTTGTTGTATCATTCATAATCATATAATGGGAGTGGATCCTAATGATTTACTTAATCAAGGATTATACGAGGAGTCTGAGTCTGATTTGATAATACCAACTCTTACGGAGCGAGAAGAAAGAGAAGAAGCAAGAGAATGGTCTGCTAAGAGAGACGAAATTGCACGAACTATGTGGACTGATTATATGGCTAGAAATATTAGGTAGGTTTAGGGCTTAGGGTTATTGTTTCTATGTTATGTATGTTTTAGTATTAATTTTTTTTTTTTTTGTTAATGTTGGTTGGATAATGATATTGAAATTTTAGTTGGTTGGATTTTGAAATTATTATGTCTTGAATTTGTTAGATATTGATTATGTTTTAAGCTTGTTAGACATTGAATTTATTATATTTTAAGCTTGTTGGATGTTGAAATGATTGACAATGACAATTATTAATGTAGAATGGGTAAGGGCAACAAAGAAGGGACCTCCAAGCAATTCAGGTGGACAAAACCGATGGAACATGTTTTTCTTGAAATTCTAGCAGAGGAGGCCCAGAAAGGAAATAAGCCATCTAACACTTTCAAAGTAGTTTCTATTAATCGAGTTTTCGAAGCTATTTCTGAAAGATTCCAAGTCCAATGCGATCGAAGCATGTGGAAAATCATTTGAGGACTGTAAAAATCAAAAGTGCGATTATATGCAAAATTCGAGGTGAAAGTGGTTTTGGATGGGATGATAACATGAAAATGATCACATGTGATAGAGCGACATATGATGCAAAGAGATGATGGTAATATATGTATATATATGTTAAGTATATTTCAATTGTTTTTACTTGTTATTCTAATTGTGTATACTATCCAACAGGCACACAAGAAGTATGAACCATTTTTGAATAAAAGCATTGATCATTATGATGAAATGGCTTTGGTTGTTGGCAAAGATATGGCAACAGGAGTTTTGCGTAACATTTGGTGACATAGATTTGGATGATGTTAACCAAGATTCGATGCCTATAGATCATGACAATGAAGAGATCAAGAGGTAAGAACAAAAGTATCTTCATCCGCACATCCAAACGTAAAAGAAAAAATGTTCAAGAAAGTGTCGTTGATGAACAAATTAAATTTGTGGGTGAACAACTTGGCAAAATTGCTAATGCTTTGGAACAATTTACTGCGGATAAGACACCACATCTTTACGAAGAAGTGATATCGATGGAGGAAGAAAGATTTGATGATGACTTCCTATGTTCTGTGTTTGATTATCTAGTGAGCAATGAATCCGAAGCCAAAGCTTTTTTAGTTAAAAGTAAGAAGCATAGAAAAATTTGGCTTCAAAAATTTTCTCAGGTTGAAGATATTGATACTTTAAATGTGGTATAATATTAGTTATGCACTTGGACAATGTTGTTGTTATTATGTGGTGCACTATTAATTATGTATTTGGATAATATTATTAATTTCTAGTATTAATTATGGTTTAGAAGCTAATTTATAATTATTCAATCCTTGTTTTTTATTTTGTTATAACACAATTACAAATAATTTATTTGCCTTTGGATGTTTTCAATTTATGACGGTTAATATTCTAGCTTAATAATTGAGTATTATTATATTTTTAATTTGATTTATTTATTTATCCATAAATCATTGCAATATATGTAAAAATAATTTAAAATATAAATTTATTAATATATATATTTATTTATTTATTAATATATGTAAAAACAGTTTTTTCGAAAAATATTTTTAGGAAATCTGCTAAACAACAGAAAATATTTTACACAGATTCATCCAAACACCAGAAAAGTAAATCATTTTCTAAAAATTATTTTTCGGAAAATATTTTACTGACAAACAAACGGAGCCTAAATGTATAATGTTCACTTGTCAGTATCTCCTTTTTTAGCTATCTGATTCTCCTCACTAAGGATAAGTTACTTTCTTCCTATTACTCATTTAACAAATTGGTGATTGAACAGCTATCACATTTAATAACGACCTTCTTCGCCCCATTTCCCCAAACCATAACTTATAATATTTATGTTATAATATGGTGCTGTTCAATTCTAATATTTTACCTAAAACTCCCAAAATTTCGAGTGAGCGTTTCAAACGTAATGCCACCCTCAAGATGTTTCAGTGTGCAATTGGGAAGGCCCATTGGAACAAAACGAAACACACAACAAAGACCATTAATGCTGGCTTCACGTAAGCACTTATATGCCTATTTTGAACAAAAAACTGAGCTTTTGTCATTGTCATGTGCATGGTTGATGGTTGTCTTGTTTGTAGTGTTTTTTGTTTTTTGTTTTATAATTCTTAATTATTTAATTCCAATCACTTGCTTAAACATAGAAAATTAATTTAAATGATTGGAAAATTAACAGAGATTTAATCATTTGATAATTAGAGTGAAAATTAAATAGAATGTCGCTATCATATTATATCATGTGTCGACTTTTCTATGTAATCAAGAAATGTTAGCCGGGGATAATTCCATGGGCTACTACTGAAGTCATAATAGATTGTTTGCGATTTTGATTTTGAAAAACAATTTAACATTTGGTATTCTCTCTGTTGCACTATACATGATATTAAGAAAATTTATGTTTGTCTAAGTCTGGTTCGATCTAAAATATGGGTTTAAATTTTATCTAAATTCGTACATATTTATAAATAGTTAATTGAAGCTCATTTTATTTTAAAAACTTTAAAAATATATATATTTATATTGTTTTTAGTTTAATATTTGATAAATTTATATATTTTTTATTTATTAAAATTTTATTTATAATCACCTTAACAATTTTAAGCCTGATCCTCGACCATATTTTAAGCAGACGTAATATTTTTTTTCAAACTCATTTTTCAGACCTAATATTTTTATTCAAATCCTCCCAAATTTCGGACTAGCCTTCGAATTTGGGTGGGTAGCCCAGCGCACGAACATGTCTAATTCTCTCTCTCTTTTCTTTTCTTTTTAATGAAGGAATACCATATACATATAAAAAATATATTTAATAATTTATACATATAATTACAAGTATATTTAAAAATCATAAACAAATCAATTCGAAATGGCATACTGATAAATTTGGCCTTCAATATTTGTATCTCTTATTAATTTGGTCTTCTTCTTTTTTTTTTATTCTTTTTTTTGAGTTAAATTCAACCTTCAACCTTTCGACAAGGTTGAATCATTTTTTTTAACAAAAATACTGATTAAAATATTAATTTTTTAACGATGGTAGCATGGCAACCTACGTGACAATTGATGTGTACTTCATGCTGACATGACACCATTCGTTATATATGACACGTCAACATATAATTTAAATTTTTATAAAATATTCAAAAATAAAAATATAAATAATTCATAAAAATTCAAAATACTAGCATAAAGTGTATGTGAATTACCAAGCAGGCTACCATGTTGAAAAATTCAATGTTTTAGTCAATATTTACGTTAAAAACAACAACTCAACTATTTTTGAAAGATTATTGGTCAAATTTAATTCCTTTTAGAAGTTTGATGGCTAAATTTAAATAAAAAATCAAATTAAAAAGAAATATAAACATTAAAAATTAAATTTATCATTATACCATTAGAAATATATTAATTTAACTTTTATCATCCTAAAATAAATTAGAATCAGCACATCCAAATAATTATAACTAAAATCAATAAACACTCTTTAAAAAAATCAATAAATACAAAACATAATTAAATCGATATTCAAAATATATAAAACTCCAATATGATTTTGGGGTTGGCCATGGACGATTAAGCATCAACTATAACGTAAGTAACGTTACCTTTGGACTGAATGTTAGACCCAAAACATTATAAGGGCGGTTTAGCAAACGAATAGCCAACAATGCCACATGTCAACAGCTGTATCTATTTATTGTCATTCAACATCAGCACCGCAATTACCCAAAACTTCAAAAATGTTTCTCTTTCTTTCTTCCCATAAATATCCCCTCGCCTTGCTTCTAAGTTCTCAAAAAAAAAAAAAAAAAAGTCTTCGTTTTTGCCGCAACATATTTCTGTTACCTTAAATTTGAGCTAAACATATATTATTATTGAAATACATGGCGACTTTGCGCACAAGCACCAGCACTGTCATCTATCCGTTCCGTCGTAACACTGCTTCAACTGCAATACCCAACTCTACTGTGGTTTGCTTCGGAAACGGTCGGAAAAGGAATGAACTGAACGTATGCATGGTGTTGCAGCAGAGAAGAAAAAACCTCGAGAGTGAAAAGGAGATCATGATTAACAACAGCGATGCCATAAAGAGTTACGAAGCTTTCAATCACGTCAGCCAAATCAAACTCTCGAAATCGGAGGAGAGATTAGCTAAGAAGAAATTCGAGAGAACAACTTACTTGCTTGCTGCTATCTTTTCTAGTTTAGGCATCTCTTCAATGGCGATTATGGCTGTTTATTGCAGGTTTTCATGGCAGATGGAGGTAATTATAACAACTTAAAACTATTTATTTTTCTGGGTTATTTCCAGGTCTTGATGTGGTTTTGGTTTTGAATAATTACAGGGTGGGGAATTTCAACTGCTGGAGATGTTTGGCACATTTGCTCTCTCTGTTGGTGCTGCAGTAAGCATATAATCCCAGTCTAAACTTCCCCTGATTGAAATCTTGCGGTTTTGGGGTATAAATTAAAAGGTTGAAATTTCAGGTGGGGATGGAGTATTGGGCAAGGTGGGCTCATAGAGCTTTATGGCATACTTCATTGTGGCACATGCACGAGGTGAGATATAAACTCCTTCCACTCCAATTACAACATAGATATTAGATACATGTTGAGCTAAAGACAAGCATTTTGGCAGTCTCATCATAGAGCAAGAGAGGGAGCCTTTGAACTCAATGACGTGTTTGCAGTAGTTAATGCACTTCCTGCCATTGCTTTGCTCTCTTACGGTTTCTTCAATGGTGGATTTGTTCCGGGACTTTGTTTTGGCGCAGTAATTTTATTTTACTTTTTCTTATAAGATGTTAAAAAGGCGTTTTCATTTTTTAAATATTAATTTAAGAATATGTTTTAATCTCACTTCAAAACTACAACACTTTGACTTGTACGGAAATTTGATTCAACCCAACTCTCACCAAAACGCTGGGCATGGTGGGAATTGAACAGAAGTTTTTGTTCCTAATGTAATTTTCAATTTACAGGGATTGGGAATCACGGTTTTTGGTATGGCCTACATGTTCGTACACGATGGTCTTGTCCACCGTCGATTCTCAGTGGGTCCCATTGCTAATGTACCTTATCTGCGGAAAGTAGCTGCCGCCCACCAAGTAATGCAACACTTGTCTGCATAATAACACTTCCTTTTTAATTAATTAATTAATTAATCTTTTTGGTAAAATATTATTGTTATTATTATTATAACAACATGACATGTTTTTAATTTGGGTTTGGTTTCAATCAAGCAGATTCATCATGCAGACAAATTCGATGGAGTGCCATATGGCTTGTTTCTAGGACCTCAGGCAACCTATTAATTCCTTTTTATTATTATTAAAACATGACCAATTAAAAAAAAGTGACCAACTTGATTGAATACACACATATATAATATTTTATTTAATTTTCCAGGAATTAGAGGAGGTTGGAGGCTTGAAGGAACTGGAAAAAGAGATCAAACGAAGAAGAAAGTTGTCCCAAAATAGTGATATTTTATAATTATTATCTCCTCGTTGAATAATAAGAGCGACCATTTGAAGGCAATGAAAGCGAATACAACATTAATTCATGAATGATGGCTACCCGGTGTAGTCTTCTTATCCAAATTCCCCTTAAATTAATTACAAATTATTGTCTATTCCATTTTTTACATATATTTTGAATTAATTAAAGGGTTTGAAAAATTCATACCTATCATCAGCTTGGTTTGGTTAAACTCGAATTAATCGATTGAATCGATCTAATTTAATTAATCAATCGGTGGTCAGTTAATGATTTTCTGGAATTTCAGTTATCGTTATTCACTTTCAAGATTTATGTAGTATTTTTAATGCCTTATTTGTTATCTTCACCTCCATATAGTTTTTTTTAACATTAGCAATGTACTTTTTTTTATATATTTTATACTTATTTTAATCAAAAGATAAAAAAACATATAACTTACGGTTAACCGATCTAATAATTTGAAAAAAAAAAATTGATTCAATTAGTGATTAAATATTTTTATATTTTAAATAATTTAATTCGAATATTAATCGATCCGACCGTTTGAACACCCCTAAACTTGACACTTTACTACCTTTGTGGATAGAGACGTTGTGAGAACGAGGATTCACTGGTTTTATGATTTTGTTGGCATTAATATTGAGCCCCCACCATTATAATCAATGTGTTTTTATAATTTTAAATATTTTTATCCTTATTAACTATTTAGTCTAATTTATATTTCATATATTATTATATTTAAAATTTTAAAATATTGTTGTATCTTTCATTTTACTTAGATAGATGAAATGAATAAATTGATTTTTTATTTCGAAAATTATAATTTATATTAATTACTTAAAAATATTTAAATTATATATTATAATTAATTAATTTTTTTAGTTTCCAATCGCATGTATAAAATAAACATTTTTTCACCTTAATTTTTTACGATAATACTGAACAATTGAAATTATGAATCACTGTTATTCACATATTTTTAATTTTATTTTTCAAAATCAAAACTTTTTTAATCACAACAAAAATATGAAAATAACCCGAAGAAAGGAGAAAGCTGATGGGGTGGGTTTCCCTTCCATGGGTAGCATGAAAAAGGAGACGCAGACCACGAGCAGTGCAACGCCGGCGCTCGGGGGTGACTTATTTTGCGCGTGTAAATTCACTGCTACCACCTGCCTACATAAATAACTCTTTATTGGCTAACTCAGCTCACCAGCCTCTCTTTATTTCTTACGCCTTCCGTCCTTCCTACGGATGTTTTGTTTTCATTAGTTCATCTTCATTTGACCCTAAAAAATGTCCTTTTTTTTTTCTTTCTAAAATTTAAATACTCTAAATCCATCCAAAAAAATATCTTTGGACACGGAAAAAGGATTGATAAACAAAATGACGCTTATATCATCTCAGATCCTTTTCAAATAGTTTTATGCCACATCAGTATTTTCATCCTGAATTTCAATATTTTAATTTGAATTTGATTTTTTTCAGGATGAAAATCTTGAAATTTAGGATGAAAATACTGATGTAGCATAAAACTATTGGAGAGGGATACAGATAACATGGCATCACTGTTTCATGGCGTCACTGTTTCATACAATCCTTTCTCCTTTGGACACCCCATTTAAATATAAATATAAATATAAATTGAGCAATTGTTGTAATATAATTATTTTAGAAAAATAAGCAGGGGCGAAGCCAGGGGGCTGGCATGGGCCCGGCCCCCCTAAAAGGTAAAATTACTATTTAAGCCCTTAATTTTTTTTAAATTTTTAAATTAGTAAAGGTAAAATTGCACTTTGGCCCCCCTAAAATTATAAAAATTCGATTTAATCCTTTACAAATTAGAAAGATATAAACTATAAAAAAATAAAATTTCATCCGCCCCTAAAAAATTGTCCTGATTTCGCCCCTGAAAATAAGGTAAAAGTTTAGTAGTGATCAAACTTGATATTAGGATCAGCATACTTACAATGCAGTTGATATAGCATAAATTATGGTAAGTAAAATAAAGGGAAAAGAAGGCGTGCAAGCAAAGTATGAATAGAGTAAGAAGAGCCTTTGGCATAATATCTAAATTTTGTTCAAAATGGATTAAGACAATTAAAAGGAGAAGCCTCCAAGCTTCAATTTTCATGGCTCGGTGGTGATGGAGATGGAATAGGTACAGATGACGTGTAGCTTCACACATGAAATTTATTCCAACACTCAAAAACTTCCTTTTCCTTATTAATCCTTTCAATTTCATCTCCGCTTAATTTGCTAGTCAAGATACCAATTGAGTTTTAGCTCGACTGACATAAGGGTTGTTGTTAATGTAATAAGGCGTAGGTTTGAGTGTGTTGAAGCGCATTATCCTCCTATTTATGGATTGAGAAAGGGTTATTGGTAGTTCTAAGCATCGTGTCAACAAAGAACATATACAATCAGAACCTATAATGAAATTATTAAAAGAAAATTGCAAGCCAAGATACCCATAGTGTATTTTATTATTAGATTATGATATGTTTATAATTTACGCAAAAAATACATAACAAATATATTTATACAAAATTTAATTTTATTAGTGGGTTGAAATTTTATTGTATTTAGTGTATTTTATTAGTGATGAAAGAATTTTTTTTTAAAAGAATCGAGATTGAATTATAATTTTGTATGATACTCAAAATACAAATTTACTACTATATTAACTTTTAATTTTATATTCAAAAAAAAAATCAAAATTTTATATTTTTGAAGAACCAAAATACAATTTCATCGTATATTAGCATATAAAATTACAGATTTTAAAAGGATTAAAAACATAAATTTCCACTTTCGGGGCCAAGCTCCTACCTGCTCCTACTGCCATGCATGTGTCCATGTGATAAAATCTCGACTGCTTATGAAGTTAACAATTCCCACCACTTATGTTCCAATAATTATCCAGAATTAAAATACGTAAATTCAAATATTAACATATTATCGATTGTTTAGATATTTTTAGATTTTAATTTTCCACATGAATCCTTAAAATGATTTAAGTTCATAAATATAAGCTCGCGTAAATAATGGGCATTTAATGTTCTTACCCATAAAGATCAATTCATATTTTATTTTGGTTGAAGTTTAAAAATGCATGACAATCTTGTCAAGATTTACTCTTTTGTCTAAGCCTAAATATGTTGTGCATTGTAATAATTTGATAGTAATTATAGATATATAAAAATATTGATTTTAATTATACCAATGCATTAATAATAAATGAGATTGTAATTGTACCCTTAAAAAAGTTTCATACATTATATTTAATTGTCAAAAGGTTTAATTATATTTATTTTTAAAGCTATACGCAGATAGTACATCAAATACAAATATTTAAATCTGAAATATAACACTAAATACAATATTCAATTATTATATTTAATTTTTTTATCTAAAATTATTCAAAATAATATAAAATGTTATATTAATAAAATTAAACTATGAAATAAATATGTAATTTTAAAAAAAATCAACATTTATTATCAAATGAAATAATGGTATTTGGTACTCATTTTTACTAACATAACAAATAATTTTATTCCGCCATAGTGCAACTAGCTTTGAAGCAGAATTTTTGGACCCTTGGAGACAGATTTATGTTAACTCGTGACTTAAACATCTTATCTATTAGATTGAAGTAGATGTTACAACTATCATTCACGAGGAAAAACACTTCTAATTCTAATCTTATGTTATCTCTCTTGATTTATGAGTCTAAAATGCTCCTCCATAATATGAGTTCTAGCTCTTCAAAGCATGTTTTTCATGGAGGGAACGAATGTGCCAATGCTCAAGAGCAATTTCCAACCTTCTCTCAAAGATGTTAACTTTCAAGACTTGTTTTGTGTCCGTTTTACTTCTCCCGGTTGCTTGAATCATCTCTTATTGGATGATGCCCAGGGGAATGTTATGTACCGCACTTTAAGTTAGTAGGTTGAATTTTTCAATATATCAAACAGTATCTACATATTATTTTTCATAGTTTTCTTTTTTAAAAAAATTCAAATAAGTTTATTTTCATTATGAAACGAATTAAAAAGAATAAATTGTTTAAATTTATTTTATTTCCAATCCCTAATCAAACAATGCATAAGTTTACTTTATATATATATTTGGAGTCGCCTTACTGGTGATACCAAATGGAAATAGTAGGCATTTGTTTGTAGCATAATGTTGTTGCCTTGAGCAAGCCTTCTATCACAGCCACCTCATTCTTAGAAACGTGGACTCGCCGTCATGCTCTGATAGAGCTGCCTTTGATGTGAGAAAAAGAACCCTTAATTTACCACTACCTGGAGAAAATCCTCGAGATGTAGACCACGATTTTGATGGCCAAAGCAAACAACCCCGCCATGAATTTCCCGATTCTTACGTAGCCTGCCAATAGTGGGTTTATCAAAGGTGCCACGAATATTGCGTAAATCTTCAGTAACCATTGTAATATCACATGCGGACTCTTCAAGAACCCTGATGGTTTCAAACAAGAAAAAGCAAATTATATGGGACGTTATAATATAAAGCCAAGAGATTTGTGTGTATGTTTGTCATTTGAAGTTTTTAGTATATTGGTGAAAGTGTTGCCTACATTCGGCAACCTGCGGGAACTCGTCGAATATTGTAGTCACGTTCTTCAACAGGACCTGAATGGATCGACGTATCGAGAAAAAAAGATGGTTCAGAACCAACAAACAGGAAGCTTAATTAGCCCTTGATTAAGTAGTGTTAAACTGAATGGTTCTCGAGGGGAGATTACCAGCACCACTCCCCCTGGTTTCAGAGGTGACTCGATAATGATCCGAGCTTTCCTGCATTGAATCGAAAGTTAGTGTCGATGAAAATGGCCTAAAACGGGCACTGATATGCTATACATTACTTTATAACTAATATTTCCCCTTCTTCCGAGCATTCGTAAAAGCTGCATCCTCTGGTGAAGGGAATCTGCGTCTGTTTCCATTCTGCAATATTATCAGAAAATAATTCCTCAGCCTCTTGTTAAAGCAAGTTACGATAAGAGTTAAAAGCTCAAGAAAAGGTGGTCAATATATCATATATATATAGTGTTACCTAAATGCCAGTTTACTCCTGCAGTAAAACTATCTCCTTCGCAAATGTGTTCGATGATGAATTTTACGTTTTGACCCATGCTTCCTATGAGCAGATCGAAGAAATGAATAACCTCCTGCAAACTATGTTTCCGTATCAGATATGACAATATATGTTGTAACTTAAATACGTAAGCAGAGACAAGGAGAGGTAACCCTTTTTCCGTTAAATGGGTTGTAGAAAGAGCAGTCCTCGATGTAGCAGTCTTCTGAGATATAACCCTCAAGTCCTTTCAGATTTTTCTCATTGATGCACATGTAGAAATCCTTGATTGTATCAGCTGCAGAAGGTTGACCCAAAATTGACTCAATATCACTGTTCGATGACGACATGACCGAAGAGACTCCACGGTTGTAGGTTAGTTTATTTTGTTCCTGCTTTTTAATGGCCACCCCATTAGGCTGCTGCTTCGTTCTCTTTAGCTCAAGTCGGTGTGATGTTTGGGAAGGCAAGGGATTAAGGGCAAGGTCTGCCATTGCCCTCGGAAATGTCCTCTGCCTCAAGGCTTGGGCTGAGAAATTGACAGCAATAGCCATGGCCTAACAAGGTGAGATTAGCAAAGTGATTTTCAGGTATTGAGAAAATGTAGTTTAAAGTAGGGTTTATGGCATTTATCACATGGTAGAGCAAGGAATAAAGTAACAAGTTTATACCTTTAACACCAAGAAAAGGCTTCCTTCCATTACCTTCTGAAAGAATCAAGGAATCTCCGTTAGGGGCTTTAGGCTGCATTTTGCTTGCCATGGGTTAAAGGAGGAACGGTTAACAGTGTTCTGTCCATGGACCATGATGGTTTATCGTCTTGGCCTTGAGGAACCAGTAGGGTTCCTTGACCCTGGTTTTCATGGCTATTGCCATGTCTAAATAATGTAAAAAATGCCATGAACCCGATTTAACTTATTAATGTATTGAAGCAATCCCTGTTCTTCGTTGTCTTGTATATATTGTAGTAACTTCTCAGAATCCAAGTTAAATTGCCAGTTTCTATTCAACTTGCCAAAATCCAAAAGTTCATCACATCAAATTAGATGATTGATAAGGTTGATGGATTAGAATTTAGAACATCGGAGAACCTAAATATTCTCAGTTGCAAAAGCTACGACAACGTATCCTTTTCAATGGTCATAAGTCCAATAAAAAATTACCATTTATCTTTGAATCTTGCATATGTTCATACAACTTTGACAGCTCCAAAAATATTGCTTTATGTTCAGGGTGCAACAGATCATCAGCAAAAAAGTAATGCATGGATCCTCTTAGTTGAATCCAACTAGAACCCGGTTCCTTGGAAACTAGTTTTTCCTTCATTTCTCTTCTCAATTTTCTGACAGCATTCCACATACCAGCTGAAGCACAGAGATTCGAAAGAAGAATATAGGCAGATTCATTATCAGGCTGCAGTTCAAGAAGTTTGGTGGCTGCAACTCTTCCCATATCAAAATTTCCATGGATGTTGCATGCAGATAGCAGAATCTGCCATATTCGAGCATCTGGTTCGATAGGCATTTCATCTATGGTCTTCTTTGCATCTTCCAGGAGACCTACTCGGCCAAGCAGATCAACCATGCAAGCGTAATGTTCTAAATGTGGGATTAGACCATGACACTCAACCATAGAGTTCATGTAACTCTGTGCTTCTTGCAGTAGTCCTGCATGGCAGCATGAAGTAAGGAGTCCAAGATAAGTTATCTCATCGGGTTCAATTCTACATACAGTCATTCTATCGTAAAGTCTGAAAGCCTCATTATAGCAACCATGTTGAGCATATCCTGTTATCATTGCATTCCATGCAGCCAAGTTGTCAACAGATGCATATCTAAAAGCCCTCTCTGCATCACTTATGTTTCCACACTTGCAGCAAAGGTCAATAACAGCAGTCTCGACAAAGCAATCTTGATGAAATCCAGATTTAAGAGCAAGGGAGTGAATGCCTCTTCCCTGTTCCAAATCTGTCATAGCACTGCAAGCTTTAAGAACGATGCTAAAAGTTTTGCTGTCTACTTCAAGTTTGGAATCCACTGTGTTTCGGAAGAGATCTAGACTATCAACATGACAATCAGCATTAACCAAAGTATTCAACATTGCATTAAGATGCATGACACTTGTCTTATCAACATCAGAAAATACCCTTCTCGACTCGTTACAGCTGCCGCACTTCCCATACGTTGCTATCAAGCAAGACACCACATAGTCATCCGACATGAATCCACATTTAATCATATAGGAATGTATCTGCACTGCAAGGTGCAAAGAGTTCGAGTCAGACGCCACTTCAAGAATGCTAGTGAGGGTATAACAATTCACTTCAACATTATGACCACGCATATCAGAGAACATCTTAAGAGCAAGACTAACAAATCCATTATCCGAATATCCAGCAATCAGTGAATTCCAGGACACAGAATCCCGAAAGACCATATCATGAAAAATGCACCTCGCATCATCCATTTTCCCACACTTATTATACATAGAAATCAACGCATTACCAACAAAAACCACTTTCAAATACCCTTCCTTCTGACAAACTGCTTGGATTTGCCTCCCTAAACACGACAACCCCTCTCTTGCAACAGCAGACAAGACATTGGTCATTGTATATTCATTAACACCCAAACCTTTACGACGTAAGCTATTAAAAATTCCAAAGGCCTCGAATCCATCAAGAGCTGCTCCTATCCTTTCAGTCCATGAGACAATATCTGGTTCAGTAATTTCATCGAATAACTTAACAGCGTCCAATTTACTTCCACACCTAGCATACATGCTCATTACAGCATTGTTAAAATGAAGGGAACCACCACATAAAAATCCCATCTTTAAGCCAACCCCATGGATCAGTTGACCTTCTTTTACATCAAACAAGCCGCTGATCAAACCTGTCAAGCTAAATTCATTCAATTCAAATCCCAAATCCCTCAGTTTCATAAAAACTTGTCTACCCTTATCGAATTCCCCATTCCAAAAATAACAACAAATCATAGCCGTTAGAACAACATTATCAACATCGAAACACTCTCTAAAACACTTCTCAGCTGAAACCAAGTCCCCACTTTTAGCATAATTCTCAATGAATCCGCTAACCACAAAAGCCCCATTTCCAAACCCCAATCTCAAACAAACCCCATGAACAATCTCGTTTTCTTCTATTCTCTCACACCCTTTAACTAAACTGCTCAACGTGAATACGTCAGGCTTCAACCCCAAATGCCTCAACTCATTAAACAACCCAAGCACCGGCCCGGCTCGGCCAAAACGAGCGAAACCAGAGATGAGTGAGTTGAAAGAGATTGTATCGGGGTTGGGGGTGTCGAGAAAGAAGGAAAGGGCGCGTGACAAGTCACCATGTTTGGCGAAGTGGGAGATGAGAGTGGTGGAGAGAAAGGGGTCCAGAGAATGGCCTGATTTGATGAAATGAGAGTAGATTTGGTCAGTGAGGAACGGAGAGTGTGGAGAGAGAGAAGCTTTGAGAGCTTGAGGGTGGAGATTTTGAGATATGAGGACCTTGATGGAGGGTCCATGGCGGGTGAGAGTAACTGTTAGTTTCTTCATACATGTTGGTTATTAATGGAAGAGTTTGACCACTGTCATTATATAAGGTTTCGGGGTTTATGAGAGAATTTAGAAGTTTAAAGAAAAAAAAAAAAAAAAGAGGTCTTGGACAGAGACTCAATGAGTAACTAAACTGGGCATTGTCATGTTGGATATAGTCATATAGCCCAGCTTTTGCACAACAATGGTCTGGTCCGATTCTAACCATAAATTAACCCAAACATGCATTGCATATTTGCAGAGTCCCATATGTGTAAGAATAAGTCCATCACACGTTGTTAAATTTTAATTGACTGTCCATATCTTCTAACGTTGTAATTTATTTATCAAAATTTTAATTATCAAGTTAGGTGACAAATTTGTAAAAATTTTATTTTGGATGATTAAAATAAAAATATTTTAAAAGTTAAAGTAACTAATTAAGTAATTTATCCAATTATAAATTCAAGTTATTTATGTCATACGTATTTATATGTTTATAATTTATCCACATCAAATCTAAATTAATATTTAACATTTAGATCATGATTAGACTAGTTTAATTATTTAATTAATATAATACAAATACTTTTTTAAATTTAGAGAAAAATTAAAAAAAATCGAAAACTTTTTGATGGAATCAACCCTAATCTTTTTAATGGTTGTATAGATTCGTGGCATAATGCAGATCCTACTCTAATTTTTTCAATTATTAATTGGAAAAAAAAAATTCATATCGGATTTTAAAGGCATGCATTAATCTAATAATCAACGTGGCAGCTGTGTGATTGTGTTGCAATCCGACCCCACCCCCCAACAACCTTACGGCTCAAAACGTACAAACATCATCAAGGAACAAACAGTAAAAGTCAATTCACAACATTAAACACTATTTTGATGGACGGTCTAGATTGGGTCATTCACAAAACTTAAGGTGGGAACCGACACCCATAAGCACCCAGGCCCGTTCACGTGTGCCTCACTGACTGAATGCAAGCAAAATGGCCCCGACCCGGCTGTTTCCAGCTTTTTCTATTTTCTATTTTTTATTTTTCATTTTTCCCTCAGGCTTTTTGCCAACTGCCAAAATTTGGCCCTGTAGTTTTTAAACGTTAACTACACATGAAATAAAAACAAAAATTATACGAGGGATGATAGATGAATAATTTTTAAAAGAAGTTAAAATATATATGAAATAAAGTAGAGTATTTAATGTAATAAATATTAATAATTTTATTTAGATATAATTAATTATAAATAAATGTTAAAACTTTAAATTCAAGACATATGCATCCACAATATATCAAATATGATTTCATAAAATATTATGATTAAGAAACTAAAAATGGAAAATAAAGAGTAAGGAGTTATACATGAATTAGAATTGAGGGAAAAAAAAAACAGAGTTGGGGAGGCTTTTCTTCCCATATGTAAAATAAAGAAATTATTTAGCAAAGTAAATGAGGTTGAAAATGAATTAACGAAATAGCTGAAATCCGCACCTAAGGCAAACCAACTTTCAAAGTTGCCGTCGTTCAAATGCAAAATGGAAAATTATGAAAAATAGTCCCTATATTTTACCAAACTTTCATTGTAACTAACTTTCGTTCTTTCAATATATTTTTTTTCCAGTTTCAACACAATATTAATAGATTTCAATATTAATTTCTTTTTTAAGAATTTATCTTGAAATTTTGATAAAATTATGAGAGACCATTTGTGACATTATTCCTTTCTTTTAGTTAACGTAAGAACAACTTGCTTCTATGCTTTGGACTAAAATGGAGTAATATCACAAATGGTCCCTCATCATTTTATCAAAATTTTAAGATAAATTCTTTTAAAAATAGAATAAAATAATAAAATAAATTAGCTCCAACCAATTTCTAGACATGAAACCTATTAACATTATATTAAATCACAAAAAAAAACAATTGAAAGTAACTAATGCGAATATTTGATAAAACATGGGGACTATTTATGATATTTTTCCATTTTCCATTTGAGTCAGGAGGTGCCGAATCCGATGCTTTAGGGCGGACTTCAACTATTTCGTTAACTAATTTTCAACCTCATCTATTTTGCTAAATAATTTCTTTATTTCATATATATGACAAAAAAAAAAAAAAACACCAAGTTATAGATGATATAGTTTTATAATTTAAATAATTTTAAATCTTGAACATTTTAAAAATATATTTTAAAATTTTATGCTAGATAACATTTACAATCTTATTTTTTTTTCAGAAAATAATTTTTTTTTTAAATTTAAACTGAATTAATGTTCGGTTAATTTACTAGACGAAACTTAATTAAAAAATTATATGAGTACTAGAAATTGTATCCCCCAAAAGGTGGGTGAAAAAAAAAAGTCTACCCTACCTACAAAATGATTGGATGAATTAGTTTCTCAAATTAATTCACCATCAGCTCAATTAAGAAAACACTAAATAATTTTAAAATTTTAAAGAGAATAATTTTTATTTTAAAAATATTTATATCTTTTGATACTTTTATAATATATATTATAATTTTCTCTTTAACAACAACGCAAGTAAACTTTTATTTTCTCTTTAACAACGCAAATATAGATTAATTTTTATGAATCATAAAATGAAATTAGAAAAAACCTTAATTATACACTTATTATTTTAGGAAAAAAATATTTATAAGAGAATATTTTAATTTAAAATATCAAAATATTCAATTTTTTATATATAATTTTTTTATAAATATATTTGTGAGAAAATTTTCACTTGTTACTAAATCTAGTATACTTTTAATGATAGAATATAAGTAACTTTCAACATAATAAACGCACGTAATGGTTGGGTTAAGCCGAAAGAAAACTGTTTTTGTAAATTAACTTTCAAATAAAGCATATTACATAAGTAACTTTCAACATCTGTCTCCGAATCAAAATGGCAAAAGCTTTCATCATCTGTCGCTGTCTAACTTCAAATCTTTTGTTCTGTTGTTGCACTTCTATCTTTTATGCCTTTGATGGAGGTGTAATTACTCAACACACACAACTCACCCTAAATTTACCCCTCTTTTTTTAACGCATGACTCTTGGTCAAATTCTGCAGAAGATCCTTATATTATGCATTATTTTTAGATTTAATCCTTCTATTATGACTTTTATTGTTTCTATTTTTTTTTCTAAATGCAGTGCCTATTTCTAATTATAATCTCTTCTTAATCTTTAAATTAAAAGAAAAAATGTGTTTAAGCACATTTGAACTCAAATCTTTCTGATTATTGTAATAGCAATGATGTCAACTGAGTTATTTTTTAAAAAATAAAAAATATATTTTTCTTTATTGCTTATATAAATCACGATGATGTAATTTTCAAATGTATGCAGTTAGTTATAAAATTTTCAATAAAGTTTGACCATAAAATTTTCTTTGTAATTCATTTAAACCCAATTGTCGGCTAAATACGTATATTTCCCGCCTTTAAGTAGAAAAAAGGTAGGGTCAGTCGTCACCTCCAAAATCTAGTACCAAATCCAAGTCGCTCACAGGGTTCTAGAAATCTCAGTGCATTACACCCCAAATTAATAAAATAATAAGTAAAAAGAATTACTTGGTATTTAATTACTTTGGACTTTGAAAGATCCTTTTTAGCGGTGGTTTGCAACCTGGCAACAATGCGAGCTCTCACCTTTACTCATCTGCAACTACAACCTTCTTCCTTCCATCACCACATTTCTCCCATTTTCATCTGATTTTGTTTTCTGGGTGCCATCTGATCTTAAAGTCCTTTTTCCCCCATTTTTAGATTCTCCTAGAGAATCCAACATTACATGTAAAAGTAAAGAGAAAATCTTTAATTTTTTTAACAGAATTTTGAAAAGAAAATGAAAGACGCCAAGAAAGATTCAGAAATGGTATGGGATCAGATTCAGATGAGGAGCCCATCGGGAAATCCGCTTGTTCTCGGACATTCGACCCGACCCATTCCCAAGCTCATGGTCTGGTTAATCCTCTTCGTTTCAGTTACCTATGTTGTCTACACTCTCAAGCTGCTAACGGCCTCAGTTCATCACACTTCCGATGATTTCTCGTTTACTTTATCCACCAGAACAGGCATTACATCTCCGCCGTCGATTCTCAATCAGACGGCTGAGACAACGTCGCCCCTTCTTCGCCATCGAGATGTCCGAGAAAACCCGGTGGTAGCGGTGCAAATGCCGAATAAACCGAAGCCGACAGAGATCCACGACATCGTTTTCGGGATCGCGGCTTCTTCCAAGCTATGGCAGCAGAGGAAAGAGTACATCAAGATTTGGTACAAGCCGAACAAAATGCGGGGCGTGGTTTGGCTCGACGATCGCGTGAAGTACTCTCCGGAGGACAAGCAAACCCTTCCGCCGGTTCGTGTCTCCAGCGACACTTCCAACTTCGCCTACACGAACCGGCAAGGTCACCGGTCGGCGATTCGAATATCGCGGATCGTGACGGAGACGTTGAGGCTTAAGATGGATAATGTCCGGTGGTTCGTGATGGGTGACGACGACACCGTGTTTATCACGGACAATCTGATTAGGATTTTGAGGAAATACGACCATACACAGTATTATTACATCGGGAGCTTGTCGGAATCCCATATCCAGAACATTTTTTTCTCCTACGGCATGGCATACGGCGGCGGAGGGTTTGCCATTAGCTACCCATTGGCTAAGGCTTTGGCGAAGATGCAGGACCGGTGTATTCAGAGGTACCCAGGATTGTACGGCTCAGATGACCGAATGCAGGCTTGTATGGCTGAACTCGGTGTCCCACTCACTAAGGAACTCGGCTTCCACCAGGTCGGTGACTCAGTTTGTTGAGTTGGTAAAGTGCATGCATTGTTTCTATTACTTTTAGTAACTTCAATGCTAGTATTAGTATCTCTAATAGTAATGAAATCGGGTAAGTTAATCCTAACTGAATTTAATACTGTGTGAGGTAATGAAGCATTTGTAGGGGTGTTGAAGTTGCATTTCACATTTCTATTTCAAGAAAATTTAATTCAGGTGCATGAAATAGGTTTGATGGTTGCCAGGAACATAAAAATGAAAAAAAAAAAATCATTAAAATACTATTAATAGCAAATTAAAACTGAGGGAGTTATAAATAGATATTTAAACCAAAAATCCAAAATATTTTGGATTACATTACTTGGAATCGGATGAAACCGAAATGGCCATTACTGCAATCGCGGTTTAATCATTGTTTGTCAACGGTAATTTAGGTGTATGAACCTTGGGTGGGTGATTAGCTCTATGCATTTGGTTGTCGGGTTTCGACCTCAGTTTGTTAGGTTTATGTTGTCTTTTGCCCAAGCTTTATGCTACATGGCTATTAGACTGAAAGATGATAAAGACATTGTTAACAAGAAGTAAAATATTTAGCTTATCACTGCATTGAATCAACGATGTATACCCATAAGGTAATTTGTTTAAGTTGGTTTGGTGAACTGAATTTCTTGATGGAGTATCATGTGCAAGGCCTGCATACCTTAGGTGGAGCATGTAAGTCAATTTTTTGTAGTTTGGATGTCTATGTCACAAGGAAAGTGGCAGTCCTAGTAAGTTTTGGTTTTCACGTAGGTGTTCATTGTTAATGCTGAAGCTGGATGACTCATTAGCCATTAGAACAACTTTTGCCACTATTATTAATGCGATGACTCGATATCTGATTCCAAGTGTTCCTTGTTGGTTGATTTGTATCAGTATGACGTGTATGGGAACTTGTTCGGACTCCTTGCTGCACATCCCGTAACACCATTGGTGTCACTGCATCACCTTGATGTTGTCGAGCCTATTTTCCCCAATGTAACCAGGGTTGAAGCCCTTCAGCGGCTTATGTTGCCTGTAAAGCTGGATTCCGCAGGAATCATGCAGCAATCCATCTGCTATGATAAATCCAAGAGTTGGACTATATCTGTTTCATGGGGTTTCGCTGTTCAAATCTTTAGAGGAATCTTTTCACCACGGGAGATCGAAATGCCTTCTAGAACATTCTTGAATTGGTACAGAAGAGCAGATTACACAGCATACGCTTTCAACACTCGTCCAGTTAGCCGAAACCCATGCCAAAAGCCTTTTGTGTTTTACATGTCAAAGGTGGGAATGGATTCAGAACTGAACCAAACAGTAAGCGAGTACGAGCGGCACCGTGTGCCTCATCCTCCCTGCAGATGGAAGATGGCTAATCCCGGTGCACTTGAAATGGTGATCGTCAATAAGAAACCAGACCCACATCTATGGGATAGAGTAAGTCACATTCTTCATTATTTTATTTACATTCCACATCAAAATATGAATTTATTAAAAAAAATTGACATGATTTTATTTTATTTTTGGCAGTCGCCGAGAAGGAACTGTTGCAGGGTGATGGAATCAAAGGAACCAGGAACCATGGTGGTGAATGTGGGTGTATGTAAGGATGGTGAGGTTAGTGAAGTATAGTGTGATTAATGCTTTGATCATTTTCCTTAATTGTGTTTCCTATTATATTTATTAATTTATCTCTCAAGTGTCCAAATATTGTTTCTTTATGCAAGAATAGAGAGAGTGTCATTTGGAGAACAAGCAACAAATTATATGTTGTATAAAAGAATTGCAGTATTATAATACTAGCCTGTTCATAAGTTAAAAATATCTAAAGAGGAATTGCAGTATTATAATACTAGCCTGTTCATAAGTTAAAAATATCTAAAGAGCAGACCTTGTTGGAAGCATCCCAGCCAGTCACCTGAAAATGGTAATAATTTATTAATTAATGATGAAGTTTGACTATATTAACTGACGCTAATGCAGTAATGTCTAAGTTAACATTCTATACAGTTTTCTTGATCCAAGAAAGGCTGCTTTTACCCTTTTGGTAGATGATGGGTATATTTAATGATGATTGGCCAAAGGGAATCAGTAGGTATAGGTATAGTTATCTATTGGGTCAATAGATAATTTATGTTGTCCCCCATTGTGTTTAATATAAGTTTTATTCAATATTAATGGTGGATTTAATGAGGGCAAATGGGCTTAAGAAATGTCGGTGCAAGTGCTACTGTGCAAATGTAAGGGCAAGAACGTGTAAGCCCTGCACCCTGGTCCAATAAGAAGATGACATGAAATGAAAGCCGGAAAATAAGTATGGCAACCAACCCTAGGGAAGTGGTCGGCCTGCAGATTACTGGTTTCAATTCCATGGTGGGACAAGAATAGTAAAAACCAGTACGGTGGGTCCACTCCATCATCAAATCTAATGCCTCGGCCTCATCAATCATCATCCTCATGCTTCTTCAACCTATTCATGCACTTGACTCTCCTTTATTGGATGAAAAACTCCAATTACTTTTTACTCTTTCATATATTCTTCAGATTAACTTCCTACACGTGAATAATATAGATATTACGAGCAACTCACCACAAACAAGTATGTCTGAGTAATCATAACAAACAGACCCAACACTAAAAAATCCATATTAGAACTGATCAATCAAATTAAAATTTATACATATTGAAACTTGAACACACTCATAATTGTTCATGATAGATGTTCTTATTGACATTCTCAACCTTTTAAGGCCCAAATGGGATTGTTATAGGCATATTTTACTTTGGGAAACCCAGTGGGCTCATTGAGGCTACCTTAGTAACATGTGACAAGTAATGTCTGTGCACTTATCAATGGACATCAATCACATTCCTACTTTTTTGAACCCAAAGGCCTAAAGCCCTTGCTTTTGGGTTCTAAATTCTATTAAGGATCATTTAAATTCAATAGTCGATTCTTCTTTTTATTGATTTTCAATGCATTGATGGATAGCATCATCATTTATAACCATTTTATATAAATTTCTTAAAATACTCATTCTCAAATTTTAATTTTACACAATCTATTCTCTCGAATGGTTTGATTTAAAAATTAAAATTTAATTAATAACATTTTAATCATATTCAAATTTTAAAGAATATATATTAATAATGTTATCAATTGAGTTTTAAATTTCTAAAAATATAACATTTGGGTACATAATTAAACCTACATTGTCGTAACCATTTTTTTGGAAAAACGGGAATCGACTAGGGCTTTGAAAACGAAAATAAAACCGGAGTCGCCACCGATCTTTATTTGGTGTGATCGGATCACCTTTGTTTTAATAAAACATTTTAGTTTACTAAAACAATGTTTTTGGTCTACGAAGTTTTGAGAAATTCGGGAGTCGGTTACGTGCGAGGAAGGGTTAGCACCCTCGTCACGCTCGAACTTGGTACCTAATTGATTATTTAATGTCTTAATGTCGAAAGTTGGACATTTGAAAAAGATTTAAAAATACGATCCTTTAGAAAACGTTTGAATAATTCGAATTGGATACCGAAATTCCCTTGTTCCGAAAAGATGAAATACCACATCCAGCACGATTGGACACGATGTTTCAAACCCTCGATACCAAGATCATTTCATGATTTCCAAAACTCTTGCATTGAAGATTTTTTGAAAGGATATTCGGTTATTTGGTCAAACGGAAAAATCGAAACCCAGCACGATTGGGTACGATTCCTCAAATTCCCAAACACGAAATATTGCCTTATTTTTAGAAAAAAATTAGAAAGGATATTTGGTTATTTGGTCAAACGAAAATCAAACTCAAAGACGATTGGGCACGATTTCTCGAATTCCCAAACACGAAATATTACCTTATTTTTAGAAAAAAAAATTAGAAAGGATATTTGGTTATTTGGTCAAACGAAAAACCGAAATCCAGCACGATTGGGTACGATTCCTCGAATTTCCAAACACGAAATATTACCTCTTTTGAAAAGTTTTTAAATAATCGATTATGAAACCAAATCCAAAATGCATCTTACTTAATTAGTCCGGGATAAAAAATAAAACATCTAGAAAAAGTTTAAAATAAAGTAAATCAAAAGAATGGAAATGGATAAAAATAGAGATATGATAAATGATAAACAATAAAAGAGAAAATAATTTTGAAAAATGAGTAAATGAACGTTTAAAAATAATAATAATGGCGAAAATATAAGAATAACATAAACTAAATTAAAATAAGAGTAAAATAGATGAAATAATAGTAATAATTATAATAATAATGGTAACAAAATAATAATAGAAATATTAAATAATAATAATGCTAATAATATTAATAGAAATAGAAATACTAAAGGAAAATAAAATACAAAATGTAAATAGATAAAAAGAAAACAACAACTTAAATATTAGAAATAGATGAGTAAATAACGAATAATAAATAAATAAATAAGATAATTGAAAATGGAACTATACTATCATGCATATAAAGAAACTTGAAATTGAGAAAAAAATGCATACAGGACTGGATTAACATTAAAACAAAATCCAAAAGACAAATTAGAAATAAATAAAAGGATAGGACCGAACGGAGGACCAGAATGAAACGCGCGCTACAATGGAAGGACTAACTGGAAAATTACACCTTGTCCCTTAAACGCATAGTTTCAGTAGGGGCTAAAATGAAACATTACAAAATTACGGGGAAAAATTAAAAAAAAAAGAATAGGACTGGATTGTAGCAGGCCATAAAAGCGGAAGGGGCCAACGCGCAAATATCCCATTAGGCGAAAACGCGCGATCCTCGCGGGTTGGGTTGACGCGGCGGGTCGAGGACCAAACGCGCGCTTTTGGCGTTGGGGCCCCGTGCAAAACGGCACCGCTTCAACCCAAAGATTTAAGTCGGTTTTTTTTGTAAAAATTTCATTTTTTCATTTCTTCTTTTAAAAAAAAAACTTAAAGCCACTCTCAAATATCCCCCCTCCAGCCCGATTTCCGGCCGCGACGGCACCGCCGTCCGTGGTGGCCGGAGAAGTCGAAATGATCTATTTTTTTGGCTTTTCGAATCCGAACCCACCCGAACAACGGTTTTCATCGGAAACGGCCAACCTCAGCCCCTTTCGGCGGCCGAATACGAAAAGTCAAGTAATCCCTAACTCTTTTTTTTTTGTTATTTTCTTTGGATTAATGAGTAAAAGATGAAGAATAAAAAAATATACAAGAAGAACCACCTTTAGGCTGACTTGCTTTTGATTTCTTTGCTTATATTCGAATCTGATTTTCGTTTGAATCTCTATATTTTTTGTATTTGATTTAAAAAAAAAACCCCCTTACAATGGTGTTTTCGTTCAGTTTATATAACCGAGTAAATAATACAATAAATCTTTTGCTACTATTTTTCGTCTCTGTTAAACCCCTTGTGCTATTATCTGCCTTTTCTGTTTGTAGGCCTATGGCGAAGTCGACAGAGCTGGAGTTACCCTTTTGGTGCAAAACGCCGAAAATGGTAGCCTTTGGGCGACGTGCACGCCGAGAGAGGCACGTGGGAGAGGATGGCGCTTTGGGGGCTGGTCAAGAGGCTTGCGGCGCTAGGGGGTTCAGGAACCCTAGGGTTCCTGAGTTGGCTTATCCTTTGGGCCTATCGGGCCAGGCGAATTTTAGGCCATTTTCAATGGGGCCTGTTATTTCTTTTGTATTGGACCCTTTTTTATTTTTCTTATTTCTCATTGTTTGTAGCGGGCCCGGGCTAAATTAGGCCTGTACAGCTGCCCCTCTTTGCTCATTGTCGTGTAACGAGAATGGAGCAAAGACTTCAAAAAGGACCAATTTTGCCCGGTCTTGCTGAACCTTAGTGCTCATTTTCTTCTTCTTTAAGTAGCCTCGCTGCTCCATTGTACCTTCAGGGAGATAAGGTCTGGTGGCTTCGATCTGCTTCACTGCAACTTCAGGAAGATAAAATTTGCTATCTTCAGTCTGCTCCGCTGTAACTTCAGGGAGATAAGACTTGTTAATTTCAACCTGCTCCACTGCAACTTCAGGGAGATGAGGTTTGTGATGATCTACTCTGCTGTAACTTCAGAGAGATAAGATCCATGATTTGTAACTTTAATCTACTCCACTGCAACTTCAGAGAGATAAGATTTTCCGTCTTCAGTCTGCTCCACTGCAACTTCAAGGAGATAAGACTCGTTAATTTTAACCTGCTCCACTGCAACTTCAGGGAGATAAGGTTTGTGATGATCTACTCTACTGCAACTTCAGAGAGATAAGATCCATGATTTGTAGCTTTAATCTGCTCCACTGCAACTTTAGGGAGATAAGATTTTCCGTCTTCATCTTCCACTCGCAACTTCGTGGAGATAAGACTCACATTTCAACTCGCTCCATCAGTAATTTCAGGGAGATAAGGTTTGTGATGATCTGCTCACTGCAACTTCTTGAGAGATAAGATCCATAATTTAGCTTCAATCTGCTCCACCGCAACTTCAGGGGGAATTAAGATTCGCTATCTTCATCGCTTCCATCGCAACTTCGGGTGATAAGGTTTGTTTTGATCGCTTCTATCGCAACTTCGAGAGATAAGATCTGTAATTTATCTTCATCTGTTCCACTCAGAAACTTCAGGGAAATAAGATCTCGCTATCTTCATCGCTTCCATCGCAACTTCGGGAGATAAGACTTGTAACTTCACCAATGTTGCTACACCGTCTTCTGGGGGACATGTCCTGTAGACTCGATTTTATATGTTTATGTTTATGCCAAATGATTAGGATGCTATGATCGAAATGAATCAAGTGCTCCTAACTAGATGTGTTGTGAATGATGAATGCAGAAATGAGAATGATCCCCTTTTTTAAAAGTGTGGGTCATCATTTCTCGACGTTCTTGCAAGTTCTATTACTGATGTGTTACCTTGCCTTCTTGTTCAGCTGGTATCTTTAACCAAAAATCTAAAGAAATAGTCATCATTCCGATTATCTGTTCTCAAATGTTTCCAACCCCTAAGTTTTGTTAGTTCTTGAATAGTGGTCCTGTTCTTAGATCTTTATATATTTTTAGAACCTTTCAGAGTAATATGCAAAACTTCCTTTACTTGAATATTTTTAGTCCATTAATCATCATTTCAATACAAAATACTTGAAAAAAGAGATTGTAGAAATGGATAAGATCGAAGTTTATTAGGAGCAAGGCTCGAAATGAATAGATTTATAGCAAACTTGCTTAAATACAAAGTGAATAACATGAAAGTAGGTGCCCCGGATATCATAGCATGAGTTTCTCTGTACTACTTCCCGAAGACCCTTTTGAACTCGATATGTGTTTTGGAGATCCAAAGCCATTTGTTGATGCCCTAAGGCGTAACATCTCCTTTCCTTGTTTATTCAGGAATAGCGAGACTACCACATGCCCCATTCTTGATCAAGATTTGAATTGTCCTTTTTGTGGGTTTTCAATTCAAAACCCCTTTGGTCTCAAGGCGCTCTTTACGAGTTTTCACCTTGGCCTCTCTCTTTTTTTTTTAGGTGAAATATTTCTTGACTGAGTCTGAATTCACAGGATTGGGCAAGCTTTTACCATCCATCTCCGTCAAGATCAACGCTCCTCCAGAAAAGGTCTTCTTTACCACATATGGTCCTTCCCAATTTGGCATCCATTTTCCTCGGAGATCCTTCTGTATGGACATGATCTTTTTTAAGACCAGGTCCCCATCATGGAATTCTCTGGGACGAACCTTTTTGTTACAAGCTCGCATTATTCGTTTTTGGTACATCTGACCATGAAGGATAGCTTTCAACCTTTTCTCTTCAATTAAATTTAGCTGATCATATCGGGCTTGGATCCATTCCGCTTCATCCAACTTTACTTCTGCCAGAACCCGAAGAGAAGGAATTTCCACTTCAATGGGTAAAACTGCCTCTATTCCATAAACTAAAGAGAAAGGCGTTGCCCCGGTTGAGGTTCTGACGGATGTTCGATAGGCATAGAGGGCGAATGGTAGCTTCTCGTACCAATCTCTATAAGTCTCAGTCATTTTCCCCACGATCTTCTTGATATTCTTATTGGCCGCCTCCACTGCACCATTCATTTTTGGGCGATATGGTGATGAGTTATGGTGTTTGATCTTGAATTGATTGCGCACTCTATGGTATGTCATTGTTCAAGTTCAATACATTGTCAGATATGATCTTCTCCGGCATTCCATAACGACATATGATCTTCTTCTTCAAGAATTTGCTGACTGTTGATTTCGTGACATTGGCATATGAAGTAGCTTCTACCCATTTGGTAAAGTAATCGATGACCACGAATATGAACCGATGTCCGTTAGAAGCTTTAGGCGAAATTGGCCCGATGACATCCATGCCCCACATAGAGAAAGGCCAAGGAGAAGTCATAACGTGAAGATGTGAATGAGGTACATGGATTTTATCTCCATAAATTTGACACTTGTGGCATTTCCTGGCGTAATTGATGCAATCTTCTTCCATGGTGGACCAATAATACCCGAATCTCATGATCTGCCTGGCCATTGTAAAACCATTGGCATGTGTCCTGCAAACACCCTCGTGGACCTCCTCCAAGATTTGTTTAGCCTCAGCAGCGTCTACGCATCTTAGTAGCACCTGATCTTTTCTCCTCTTGTATAGGATCTCCCCATCCAAGACATAGTCATTAGCCAACCTCCTCAACGTCCTCTTGTCATTCTCCGTTGCTTAGTCGGGGTATTCACGATTCTTCATATATCGTAATATATCGTTGTACCAAGGGTGATCATCCTTTTCTTCTTCTTCTTCTTCGATGTCGCAACAATGAGCTGGAGTTTCATAAATACTCATCTGGATAGGCTGCACATCCTCTTGTTTGTTCACTCTGACCATCGAAGCCAAAGTAGCCAAGGCATCAGCCATCTGATTTTCCTCTCGTGAGAGATAATAGAAGGTGATGTCGTTGAAAGCCTTAATTAACTCAAGAACCAATTTTCGATACTTTATTAACTTTGGATCTCTTGTCTCCCATTCCCCTTTGAGTTGGTAAATCACCAAAGCGGAATTTCCATAAACCTCTAATGCTTTGATTCCACGTTCTAAGGCTGCACGGATATCCATGATGCATGCTTCGTATTCCGCCATATTGTTTGTGCAATCGAAATCCAATTTGCTAGTGAAGGGATAATGATTTCCGTGTGGGGACACCAAGACTGCTCCAATTCCATTACCCATAGCGTTTGAAGCACCGTCAAAGTTTAGCTTCCAAGAATACTTTCTTTCGAGTCTTCTTCAGTGGTTGCAACATACATCAGATCTTCATTTGGGAAATCAAAGTTCAAAGGCTCATAATCCTCTAGAGCTCTATTGGCCAGAAAGTCGGCTATTACGCTTCATTTAACTGCTTTCTGGCTCCCATAAAGTATGTCAAGTTCGGAAAGTAAAATTTGCCATCGGGTCATTCTTCCATTTAAAGCAGTCGACTCCATCATGTATTTTAGAGGGTCCAACTTCGAGATGAGCCAAGTCGTGTGGTACAGCATGTACTGTCTCAATCTTCGGGTTGTCCAAATCAAGGCGCAACATAACTTCTCAATCGGCGAATACCTCGTCTCGCATTCAGTAAACTTCTTACTGAGATAGTATATTGCTCTTTCTTTTCTTCCTGATTCGTCATGTTGACTCAAAGACGCACTTATGAAATTCCCGATCATCGCCAAGTATAGTATCGCGGTCTATCCGGGTTAGGTGGCATCAATACTGGAGCATTGGATAGGTAATGCTTGACCTTATCGAAAGTCTTCTGAAACTCCTCATCCCAAACACCTGGGTTGTGTTTCTTAAGGAGACGGAATATAGGGTCGCATTTCTCTGTTAGCTGTGAAATGAAACGGGCAATATAATTTAGCCTTCCTAGAAAACCTCGAACTTCTTTTTGAGTGCTCGGTGGAGGCAATTCTTGTATAGTCTTGACTTTGTCCGGGTCGATCTGAATTCCCTTCTCACTAACTACAAAGCCTAGCAGCTTTCCTGATTTAGCCCCAAAAGTACACTTTGTTGGATTGAGCTTCAGTTGAAATTTTCTCAACCTTAAGAACAATTTCCTCAAAACTTGTATATGTTCTTTTTCTGTTTGGGATTTCGCAATCATATCGTCAACATAAACCTCGAATTCCTAGTGCATCATGTCATGAAACAAGGTTACCATGGCCCTTTGGTACGTCGCTCCTGTGTTTTTTAACCCAAATGGCATTACCTTATAGCAAAAGGTTCCCTACAAGGTCACAAATGTGGTCTTTTCCATGTCTTCAGGATGCATCTTTATCTGATTATATCCAGAGAAACCATCCATGAAGGAGAACAATGAGGAGCCTGCCGTATTATCCACCAAGGTGTCAATGTGAGGAAATGGGAAGTTGTCTTTTGGGCTGGCCTTGTAAAACCATTGGCATGTGTCCCGCAAACACCCTCGTGGACCTCCTCCAAGATTTGTTTAGCCTCAACAGCATCTACGCATCTTAGTAGCACCTGATCTTTTCTCCTCTTGTATAGGATCTCCCCATCCAAGACATAGTCATTAGCCAACCTCCTCAACGTCCTTTTGTCATTCTCTGTTGCTTGGTCGGGGTATTCACGATTCTTCATATATCGTAATATATCGTTGTACCAAGGGTGATCATCCTTTTCTTCTTCTTCTTCTTCGATGTCGCAACAATGAGCTGGAGTTTCATAAATACTCATCCGGATAGGTCGCATCCTCTTGTTTGTTCACTCTGACCATCGAAGCCAAAGTAGCCAAGACATCAGCCATCTGATTTTCCTCTCGTGGGAGATAATAGAAGGTGATGTCGTTGAAAGCCTTAATTAGCTCAAGAACCAATTTTTGATACTTTATTAACTTTGGATCTCTTGTCTCCCATTCCCCTTTGAGTTGGTAAATCACCAAAGCGGAATTTCCATAAACCTCTAATGCTTTGATTCTACGTTCTAAGGCTGCACGGATATCCATGATGCATGCTTCGTATTCCACCATATTATTTGTGCAATCGAAATCCAATTTGCTAGTGAAGGGATAATGATTTCCGTGCGGGGACACCAAGACTGCTCTAATTCCATTACCCATAGCGTTTGAAGCACCGTCAAAGTTTAGCTTCCAAGAATACTTTATTTCGAGTCTTCTTCAGTGGTTGCAACATACATCAGATCTTCATTTGGGAAATCAAAGTTCAAAGGCTCATAATCCTCTAGAGCTCTATTGGCCAGAAAGTCGGCTATTGCGCTTCCTTTAACTGCTTTCTGGTTCACATAAAGTATGTCAAATTCAGAAAGCAGAATTTGCCATCGGATCATTCTTCCATTTAAACAGTCGACTCCATCATGTATTTTAGAGGGTCCAACTTCGAGATGAGCCAAGTCGTGTGGTACAGCATGTACTGTCTCAATCTTCGGGTTGTCCAAATCAAGGCGCAACATAACTTCTCAATCGGCGAATACCTCGTCTCGCATTCAGTAAACTTCTTACTGAGATAGTATATTGCTCTTTCTTTTCTTCCTGATTCGTCATGTTGACCCAGCACGCACCCCATGGAATTCCCGGATACTGCCAAGTATAGTATCAGCGGTCTATCCGGGTTAGGTGGCATCAATACTGGAGTATTGGATAGGTAATGCTTGACCTTATCGAAAGTCTTCTGAAACTCCTCATCCCAAACACTTGGGTTGTGTTTCTTAAGGAGACGGAATATAGGGTGGCATTTCTCTGTTAGCTGTGAAATGAAACGGGCAATATAATTTAGCCTTCCTAGAAAACCTCGAACTTCTTTTTGAGTGCTCGGTGGAGGCAATTCTCGTATAGCCTTGACTTTGTCCGGGTCAATCTGAATTCCCTTCTCACTAACTACAAAGCCTAGCAGCTTTCCTGATTTAGCCCCAAAAGTACACTTTGTTGGATTGAGCTTCAGTTGAAATTTTCTCAACCTCAAGAACAATTTCCTCAAAACTTGTATATGTTCTTTTTCTGTTTGGGATTTCACAATCATATCGTCAAAATAAACCTCGACTTCTTGGTGCATCATGTCATGAAACAAGGTTACCATTGCCCTTTGGTACGTCGCTCCTGAGTTTTTTAACCCAAATGGCATTACCTTATAGCAAAAGGTTCCCTACAAGGTTACAAATATGGTCTTTTCCATGTCTTTAGGATGCATCTTTATCTGAATGTATCCAGAGAAACCATCCATGAAGGAGAACAATGAGGAGCCTGCTGTATTATCCACCAAGGTGTCAATGTGAGGAAATGGGAAGTTATCTTTTAGGCTGGCCTTGTTTAAATCTCTGTAGTCCACACACATTCGTACCTTTCCGTCTTTCTTAGGGACGGGGACGATATTGGCTACCCATTCTGAGTATTTAACCACTTGTAAGAACCCGACATCAAATTGCTTCTTGACTTCTTCTTTTATTTTTAACAAAACATCAGGCCTCATCCTTCGGAGCTTCTGTTGAACCGGTTTGCATTCTTCTTTTATGGGGAGTCGATGTACCACAATATCAGTATTTAACCCAGGCTTGTCTTGGTACGACCAATCAAAGACGTCCTTAAATTCTTGGAGTAATTCAATGAGGTCTTGCTTTGTCTCTGCAGCAATGTCAGCCCCTATCTTCACCTCCCTTTCATCCCCCAAGCTTATAATTTCCACTGACTCTTTATAAGGCAAGATTTGTTTCTCCTTTTGTTCTACCATTCTTAACAAATCAGGAGACAAATTACAGTCTTGATCATCTTCAAGATCTTGGGAATCTTCCATGCACAAATCTTGTTCAAAAGGAGATTCTGAGTCAGTAATGGCGTCGCTCATATCATTGATATCCAGAGACCTGTTATAAGGATGAAGAAAAAACATCCACAGAACAAAAGAATCTAAGAATGATTGTTTGTATGGTATGATTATGAATGAAAAGAATAAAATAATATGGGATCAAAATGATACGCAAAATGTAACACCCCTAACCCCGAACCATCGCCGGAACAGGGTTACGAGGCATTACCGGACATATCAGACAATTTACGAATATAATTTTTGTTTAATATAAATTTCGACATTTCGCTTATTATTATATAAAACCCTCAGAAATTAAACCATATTCATTTCAATCATAACCAATTCAACCAATTCATTCCATATATTTATTTTCTATTCTAAATATCTTCTAATCAAACTCAATCAATATATAATATCAACTTAAATTTATCAAAATATTAGTTAGATTAAAATAAATATACTTCATTCATTATAATTCTTAAATTTGTAATACTAACATTTTTAACCATTTACATTCAAAACATAATAACCTTTACACACAACCTACGTACATGCCACATTATGAAAAGGAAATATACATCACCAAAAGTTTGTTTGAAGTCGGGTCGCTTCGGATGTCGGGTTCGATGATTTGACTTCTACAACTCACAAGACACGAAAAATCAACTGCATTGACGAGTATACATATACTCAGTGGTATTACCATAATTCAAATTATAAACATAATAATCATATCATTAATTCATATAACTTTAATTTAACTAAACCAATTCAAACATAACTTTCATATAAGTTTGTCCTTCTCAATATATTCATACAATTCAATTTTAGCTATTCAACAATTGAAATAATACACAATCATGTTGAGCCACTATCCATTTCTTGAACCAATGGTTCATACTTTCTATTCTCATACTCATATCCCAATCACATTTTTCAGTTCATGTTCTATTTTCGCATTTCTTCCAATGGCTCAACCATTTCATTTTATTCAATTTAACCTTTTCTTTATTTACCCCTATTAATGCACTTCTCGGACTTTAACTGATACACGGATTCCAACCCAAACACACCAAGTGCGGCACATTGTGCCTAAAACGGTACATAGTACCTGATCGTTATAATGACACATAAGTGCTCGAACGACACACGAGGTGCCCGATCGACACACGAGGTGCCTAAAATACGACACATAAAGTGCCCGATTTACGACACATAAAGTGCCCGATCGGCAAAGCCGATAAATCCTGTACTCTTCCAAATCCTATGGCATGCCAATTATATCCGACTCAGCCCGACTAGTTAATAGGGTATTTCAGTTCTCAATTTCATTTCATTTTCATAACAATTTCAATTTCGATATCAATTACACTTTTCCATTTCAAACCACATACAATTCAATTTCAATACATATTCATCATTCAACTCAATTTCCATTCAATTCAATAAAAACACTTACCTTATAATTTACTTACCATATTCATAAATTAATCTAACATTTAATGAATAAATAAATAGTTTGAATTATAGTAATACAAACCCGAATTTGCTTGATTATTCCTCGTAACCTTCTCTTTTCCTTTGTGGGTTGATGTCTCGAGTTCCTTGTTAGCTACTTAAAATAATAATAATTTACATTATTAATTACAACATTAAATTACAATAAATAATTGAATTTTATTCAATTTCTACTCTTCCTCTTCATTCCACATCCTTTATACACAATTCTATTATTTACTTATAAGTTCTTTCAAAGCTGTCTACCTGAGTCATTATCACTAAATTATCTATATCTTGAATTACAGAATTCCAAATTAAGATCCGTAAATTTTCTATGAAACTAGGCTCACATATCTTCTTGCTATAAAATTTTCAGAATTTTTTATTTAGCCAATAAGTACAGTTTATTCTTTGAAATCACCCCTATTCTGTTGTCTGACAGCTCCGACCACTCTTTGCTAAAATTCAATTATCTTTTTATAAAGAATTCAAATGATGTTCTAGTTTGTTTCTTATAAAAATAGACTCATTAAGGAATCTAACCATATAAATTATGTCCCCAAATTATTTTTTTACAATTTTTAATGATTTTTCCAATTCAGAACAGGGGATCTCGAAATCACCCTGAACCAGTTTCACTAAAATTTAAATATCTCATAATACAGAACTTATTTGCTTTCTCTGTTTCTTTCATATGAAAATAGACTCAATAAGCTTTAATTTCATATCTCACTAAACTTCTAATTCCACTTCCACGATTTTTGGTGAATTTTCAAAGTTACTCTACTGCTGCTGTCCCAAAACTGTTTTCTTATAACTTATTTTGCAATTAAATCCTAATTAAGTTTACTTATTTCTTAACTTAATTCATGCTTTGATTCTACTTAAATTCCTTCCATATTCAACTTGATTATATAATTTTCATAATAAAACCCTAATTCATAATTTCTTCCAAATTAATCCCTATAGTAGAAAACTTATAGCTTACCTTACAATTTAATCCTTTTACTAATTCTAACTTAGATTTCATCTAATTTAATCCATAATTCATCTTTTTCTTCAACATAAACTATATTTAAAAACCTAAAAACTCTCAAAATACCAACTTAGTTTCATCAAAATCTTGCTTTAAAGCTTCTAAAACATCAAAATTAAGAGAAAATGACTAAATAAAACCTCAAACCTTAAATCTTTAGTTTTTTCCTTTTTCCTTCTTTTTCTTCTTCTTTCCTGCTTGTTTCGAATGTTTCTCTGTTCTCTCCCTGTTTCTTTTCCTATTTCTTTTATACTATTTACTTTATTATATAATATTATATTATATTAATATAATTATTTAATAATATTAATAATATATTTTAACACATAAAATCTCAGATTTTTTTTAAGCTTATGCCGCCTCAACTTATGCTAAATGGCATAATTGCCATTTTGGTCCTTTATAATTTCTTTTAATCTATAATTAAATTTTTACTCCTTATTCAATTTGATCCTTTTTCCTAATTACTTTAAATTAAGCTAAATTCACTATATAAAAATCTAATTAAACACACTACTAGACTCATAATTACTCCTAATGATTACTTACTAACTCGATTTACTAAGACGGAGGCCCGATAACACATTTTTTTTTTCTGGTGCCCACGGATTTCGGGTCGTTACATTTCTCCCCCCTTAATAAATTTCGTCCTCGAAATTTACCTGAGAATAGGTGAGGATACTGTGCTCTCATAGTTTCTTCAGGTTCCCAAGTTGCTTCTTCCACACTATGGCTTCTCCACAATACTTTTACCAAAGGGACTCGTTTGTTTCTTAATTCTTTCACTTCTCGAGCTAGTATTTGAACCGGTTCTTCCTCATATGACAAATCCGGTCTAATCTCAATGTCTTCAGTAGAAATAATATGAGATGGATCCGATCGATACCTTCGTAGCATGGAAACATGAAAAACATCATGAATTTTCTGCAATTCCGGAGGTAAAGCTAATCGATAGGCAACCGGTCCGATTCTTTCAACTACTTCATACGGCCCAATGAAACGAGGACTTAATTTTCCCTTACGACCAAATCTCAAAATTTTCTTCCAAGGCGATACCTTTAAAAACACTTTATCACCCACGAATATTTCTATATCCCGTCGCTTCAGATCTGCATAAGACTTTTGTCCATCAAAAAGCTATTTTCAACCTCGTCTTTGATCTTTTTAACTATTTCTTCTGTCTCCTGAATTAATTCCGGTCCAACTATCTTTTTCTCATTCAACTCTGTCCAACATACCGGTGATCGACATCTTCTACCATATAATGCTTCATATGGAGCCATTTGAATACTAGATTGGTAACTATTATTATAAACAAATTCAGCTAACGGCAAGTATCGTTCCCAACCTGATTCAAAGTCAATAATACAAGCCCGAAGCATGTCTTCTAAAATTTGAATTACCCGTTCTGATTGTCCGTCGGTTTGTGGATGAAATGCAGTACTAAAATTAAGCCGAGTACCCAAAGAATCATGTAACTGCCTCCAAAATCTCGATGTAAATCGTGGATCCCGGTCGAAAATTATAGATGCTGGAATACCATGCAGTCTCACAATTTCTCGGATATAAACTTCAGCAAGTTTCTGTAAAGACCAATCAGTCCTGACTGCTATGAAATGAGCAGACTTAGTAAGTCGATCAACTATTACCCAAATGGCATTCTTTTTGCTCACCGATGATGGCAACCCCGTAACAAAATCCATAGTAATACTATCCCATTTCCATTCAGAATACTAATAGATCGGAGTAATCCTGCTTGCACGATGTTCTCGCTTTACTCGTTGACAAGTCAAACATTTATCGACATATTCAACTATATCTTTTTTCATCCCTGGCCACCAATAAAGCTCTCGTAAATTACGATACATTTTTGTTCCACCCGGATGCAATGCAAAAGTACCATCGTGTGCTTCTTGAAGAATCATCTTCTTTAATTCAGAAGTAATTGGAACACAAATCCGATTTTGAAACCTCAAACAATCATGTTCATCAATACTAAAACTCTCGACTGTACCATTCTGAACCATTTCTCTTTTTAACAAACAATACTGGAGCTCCCCAAGGTGAAATACTCGGTCGGATAAAGCCTCGATCTAATAAATCCTCAGAATCGTACCTTCAACTCTTTCAATTCAGTAGGCGACATTCGGTACGAAGGTATAGAAATTGGTGCTGTACCTGGATACACCTCAATAGCAAATTCAACCTCTCTATCAGGTGGTAAACCCGGTAGTTCTTCCGAAATACATCCGAAACTCGCATATCACCCCTAATCTGGTTGCATTGGCTTCCCACCGAATCGAATTAATAACATATGCCAAATACGCTGAACAACCCTGCTGTAATAATTTGTTAGCTTTTATAGCTGAAATGATACGTGTCGGGCCACTGGTACGGATGCCATTCACTTCAATTTTGTCCCCGTTTTTTGCCTGAATACTAAACCTCTTTTTATAGCAATCCAAAACTACCCCATGTTCAGATAACCAATCCATACCCAAAATGACATCAAAATCGCCAAAAGGCATGATCAGCAAATCCACAGGAAACATTTTATCATGTATTATTAACGGGCACCTCCGGCATACTCTGTCTACTAACACTGTTTGTCCCAAAGGGCTAGACACCTCTATGAAAACTCTAGACATTTCAGATTCTAACTTCCCCGATTCAACTAATTTTAAATTAATATATAAATGTGATGAACCCAGGTCAATTAAAGCATAAATAGGCTCAAAATACAATAAAAATATACCTGTCACCACATCGTGAGCATTGCCTTCTTCACGGGTCCGAACTACGTATGCTCTCGGGCCGGTGCTCTAGCCTCCGATCATTGTGTAGCTATATCACTTCGCCTCTACTAGCTCCTCCTCTCCTCAAAACAAAACCTCCTCTAGACATTCCTCTACCTCAAATCGATCACGATCTCGAGATGTGGTAGGTGTACTATTTTTATTCTTTGAACAATCTCTAACAAAATGCTCTACCGACCCGCAACGGAAGCAGCCTTCGGTTACTTTCCAACATTCACCTAAATGTTTCTTGCCACAATATCCACATTCTGGAATTTCTGTATCCCTGAGTGGACCTCTTACACTACCAGTAGATACCGTCGTCTGCTTTTCTCGGCTTATATCCCCTCGATCAGATCTAAAACTAGGTCTCCAACCACCTCTAAATTCTTTAGATCTTTTGGTAGTGGATTTGAACTAGTTGCTCCTACTCGCTTTTCTGGTCAATCCACCATTTACGACTTTTTTGTCTAGTCCCAAGACTTGCTCTATCATTTTGGCCCGCTCGATCAAATCAACAAATTCGAGAATTATTGGGACACTAATTGTAGTTTTATTTCATCTCTTAATCCCGTAAAACCATTTACAACTATCACCATCGTTGGAATATATTCAAGCATACTGCTCAATCTAGTAAACTCTCGATCATAATCCAATCTTGACATATTACCTGTTTCAACATTAAAAACTCTTGCTTTTTCTCTTCAATATACATTTCCCCAATATACTTCTTTTGAAATTCTTTTTGAAACAAATCCCGTGTTACCTGATCATCCGGTAAATGTCTAACAACAGATTCCCACCAGAGATACGCTTCCCCTTGTAACAATGATACAGCACATATCAAATTCTCTCGGGGGGTGCAATCTAATTGTTGCAAAACTCTTTTTGTTGATTCTATCCAATTCTCAGCAGTAGACGGATCAAGACCTCTTAATCCCGAAAACTCCGTGGCACCATATTTTCTTAACTCTTTAATCGGGGCCCGTCTAACAAGAAATACCGATGTAGTAGCAGAGTACGATTTCACGCATGTTGTAATGCATCGGCTATAGCTCTTAACAGTTGTGAATTATCTCTTCCTCTTCCTACATTAGGAGGTTGATTATCTAATGGATTTGCAGTAGGTGTAACAGATTCAGTTTCTTCAATTTCTCGATTTCCAGTATGCATTTCCTGTTCAACATCATACATTCTTTCATCTGACATTTTATCTATAAAACAAAATTAAATAAATATATATCAGCATCCAAAAACCCGACTCAGCTTCGACTCAACAGTGGCATGTACTTCTAGACTCACTTTCGAGCCCAATTTAGCCCGAGAATCGACTAAACCTGATAGCTCTGATACCAATAATTGTAACACCCCTAACCTCGAACCATCGCCGGAACAGGGTTACGAGGCATTACCGGACATATCAGACAATTTACGAATATATTTTTTGTTTAATATAAATTTCAGCAACATTTCTGCTTATTATTATATAAAACCCCCTGTAAATTAAACCATATTCATTTCAATCATAACCAATTCAACCAATTCATTCCATATATTTATTTTCTATTCTAAATATCTTCTAATCAAACTCAATCAATATAATATCAACTTAAATTTATCAAAATATTAGTTAGATTAAAATAAATATACTTCATTCATTATAATTCTTAAATTTGTAATACTAACATTTTTAACCATTTACATTCAAAACATAATAACCTTTACACACAACCTACGTACATGCCACATTATGAAAAGGAAATATACATCACCAAAAGTTTGCTTTGAAGTCGGTCCGCTTCGGATGTTTGTTCAAAGATGTTGACTTCTACAACTGCGCATACGAAACAACAACCGTGCTGAGTATACATATACTCGGTGGTATTACCATAATTCAAATTATAAACATAATAATCATATCATTAATTCATATAACTTTAATTTAACTAAACCAATTCAAACATAACTTTCATATAAGTTTGTCCTTCTCAATATATTCATACAATTCAATTTTAGCTATTCAACAATTGAAATAATACACAATCATGTTGAGCCACTATCCATTTCTTGAACCAATGGTTCATACTTTCTATTCTCATACTCATATTCCAATCACATTTTTCAGTTCATGTTCTATTTTCGCATTTCTTCCAATGGCTCAACCATTTCATTTTATTCAATTTAACCTTTTCTTTATTTACCCCTATTAACAGACTCGGACTTTAACGGATACACGGATTCCAACCCAAACACACCCAATCGGCACATTGTGCCTAAAACGGTACATAGTACCTGATCGATATCGACACATAAGTGCTCGAAACGCGACACACGAGGTGCCCGATACGACACACGAGGTGCCTAAAATACGACACATAAAGTGCCCGATTTACGACACATAAAGTGCCCGATCGGCAAAGCCGATAAATCCTGTACTCTTCCAAATCCTATGGCATGCCAATTATATCCGGCTCAGCCCGACTAGTTAATAGGGTATTTCAGTTCTCAATTTCATTTCATTTTCATAACAATTTCAATTTCGATATCAATTACACTTTTCCATTTCAAACCACATACAATTCAATTTCAATACATATTCATCATTCAACTCAATTTCCATTCAATTCAATAAAAACACTTACCTTATAATTTACTTACCATATTCATAAATTAATCTAACATTTAATGAATAAATAAATAGTTTGAATTATAGTAATACAAACCCGAATTTGCTTGATTATTCCTCGGTAACCTTCTCTTTTCCTTTGTGGGTTGATGTCTCGAGTTCCTTGTTAGCTACGAAAATAATAATAATTTACATTATTAATTACAACATTAAATTACAATAAATAATTGAATTTTATTCAATTTCTACTCTTCCTCTTCATTCCACATCCTTTATACACAATTCTATTATTTACTTATAAGTTCTTTCAAAGCTGTCTACCTGAGTCATTATCACTAAATTATCTATATCTTGAATTACAGAATTCCAAATTAAGATCCGTAAATTTTCTATGAAACTAGGCTCACATATCTTCTTGCTATAAAATTTTCAGAATTTTTTATTTAGCCAATAAGTACAGTTTATTCTTTTAAATCACCCCTATTCTGTTGTCTGACAGCTCCGACCACTCTTTGCTAAAATTCAATTATCTTTTTATAAAGAATTCAAATGATGTTCTAGTTTGTTTCTTATAAAAATAGACTCATTAAGGAATCTAACCATATAAATTATGTCCCCAAATTATTTTTTTACAATTTTTAATGATTTTTCCAATTCAGAACAGGGGATCTCGAAATCACCCTGAACCAGTTTCACTAAAATTTAAATATCTCATAATACAGAACTTATTTGCTTTCTCTGTTTCTTTCATATGAAAATAGACTCAATAAGCTTTAATTTCATATCTCACTAAACTTCTAATTCCACTTCCACGATTTTTGGTGAATTTTCAAAGTTACTCTACTGCTGCTGTCCCAAAACTGTTTTCTTATAACTTATTTTGCAATTAAATCCTAATTAAGTTTACTTATTTCTTAACTTAATTCATGCTTTGATTCTACTTAAATTCCTTCCATATTCAACTTGATTATATAATTTTCATAATAAAACCCTAATTCATAATTTCTTCCAAATTAATCCCTATAGTAGAAAACTTATAGCTTACCTTACAATTTAATCCTTTTACTAATTCTAACTTAGATTTCATCTAATTTAATCCATAATTCATCTTTTCTTCAACATAAACTATATTTAAAAACCTAAAAACTCTCAAAATACCAACTTAGTTTCATCAAAATCTTGCTTTAAAGCTTCTAAAACATCAAAATTAAGAGAAAATGACTAAATAAAACCTCAAACCTTAAATCTTTAGTTTTTTCCTTTTTCCTTCTTTTTCTTCTTCTTTCCTGCTTGTTTCGAATGTTTCTCTGTTCTCTCCCTGTTTCTTTTCCTATTTCTTTTATACTATTTACTTTATTATATAATATTATATTATATTAATATAATTATTTAATAATATTAATAATATATTTTAACACATAAAATCTCAGATTTTTTTTAAGCTTATGCCGCCTCAACTTATGCTAAATGGCATAGTTGCCATTTTGGTCCTTTATAATTTCTTTTAATCTATAATTAAACTTTTACTCCTTATTCAATTTGATCCTTTTTCCTAATTACTTTAAATTAAGCTAAATTCACTATATAAAAATCTAATTAAACACACTACTAGACTCATAATTACTCCTAATGATTATTTACTAACTCGATTTACTAAGACGGAGGCCCGATAACACATTTTTTTTTCTGGTGCCCACGGATTTCGGGTCGTTACACAAAAAATGCATTTTTTATTGAAGTAAAGATTTAGAACATAAGCCTATTTCACAAAAGGACTCTTATTGCCCCTAGGCTTAGAGCAATAAGCATATTTTGAACATTACTCCGTAGTGGCTCTAAAAACTACAGGAATCTCTTCTGTAGTCCAGTTGTTCAAAGTACTTCCAAGTGCATAAGGGTGGATGCCTGATAGATTCTCTCCCTCAGTTCTTTCTTCTGATATGGCGTAAATGCTCAAGTTTTCCAATATTTCTTCCGCGGTATCATTTTTTGACGCTTTCCTTTTGGGGTGAATGGTTCCTCCTGACACAAAGGTCTTGGATATGTGGGGAAAGGCCATCGGTTCCCATTTGACCTCTTCTCCACTCAATCTCGCCCTTCTCCTTTCTTGTTTCTTTTTTATCTCCTTCTTTCTTTGCCTGGTGTCTGGCTTAAACCCCAGACCGTAGCGATCTTATTTATCCTTCAACATTGGTGCCTCGGCCTTCCCTTGCAGGTATCTTTCAAGTCCTTTTCCTGGTAAGGCTCATTTCCCCACCATCATTTGTAGACCCATCCTCGTGGTCTTGGATATCTTAGGCACTGGGACTCTACTCCCTTTCGAGATGAATGTTGCATTGACAAACTCTAAGAAACGGAAAGAACATTCGATAGCCTCCTCATTTATCTCTACATATGGTGCATCATTGGTAACAGTTGCTATAATGTCCTCTTCCGCATTTATAGTGACCAGTCGACCATCCGTCACTAGCTTCATTTTTTGATGAAGAGATGAGGGCACTGCTCCTGCTGAATGAATCCAGGGCCTTCCCAGCAAGCAATTGTATGAGGGCTTTATATCCATCACCAGAAAGTCTACCTCATATGTGTTTGGGCCAATCTACAAAGGTATGTCAATTCTCCTCATCACCCTTCTCCCAGTACCATCAAACGCTCTCACTATGTTCTGGCACGTCTTCATGTGAGAACTATCTATTGGCAACCTCTTCAGTGTCGAAAATGGTAGAACATTCAACGCTGATCCATTGTCAATCAAAATGCTCGGTAAAGTATACCCTTTGCAACGAGTGGTTATGTGTAGGGCCTTAGTCGACCCCATACCCCCAGGTGGAATCTCATCATCTTTGAAGGAAATAAAATTGTCGGCACTTATATTACTAACTAATCGGTCAAGTTTATTGACAGATATGTCTTTAGTAACATATGTCTCATTCAACACCTTCATCAAAGCCTCACGATGAACCTCTGAACTTAAAAGCAAGGCTAGCATTGAAATACGAGTCGGTTGTTTGCGCAACTGCTCCACTACACTGTATTCACTATGCTTTAAGAATTTTAAAAATTCTTTAGCCTCTTCTTCCTTCACAGGTATATTGATAAGGGTATCAAATCCTTTCTCCTGTTCGATTGACACATCATTGGACTTTGTTGGATCTGTTCTAATGCTTACTAAGCCGTAACATCTCCCGTTACGTGTGTAAAACCCCTCTTTTTGGACCTCCTTGGAAGTACTTGCTGAGATTTCCACTCCCGGTGTTGCTACGTTACAGTTGTAGTTCCATGGTACCATCTTGTTATCTTTATAAGGAAAGGATACAGGTCTATGAATTATGACTTTAGGCACGATTCGTGCTCCGCCTTCTGTATTCCTCGGTCGGGAGATAATGACTTTCGGATAATTGACTTTTTGACTTGTCAATTCTCCCTCGGTTGCATGTATGTGTCCTCCCTCTGAGTCTTCTTCATAAAACACTAGCTCCTTATTATCCATAAGGCTCTGTACCAACGCCTTAAACCTAGCACATTCTTGGATTTCATGACCATCAGCTTCATGGAACTCACAGTAATTCCTTGGTTCTTCATTTCTTCCCTCGAGACTTGATTTTATTAGCCCCTTTCTCGCCATTTCCCTCTAAATTATTCTTAACGGGGTCTTTACTTCCGAGATATCCCCCTTGGTCCTTCTTATTAGATTTTCCCCAATCGTATTTACTCTCTTATCCCCATGATTAGGCAATGGGTTCTCCACACTGGGTGTATCATCCAACTCAATAAGAAGCTTCTCAACTACCCTTTTAAAGGCATTACAATTTTTTATTGAATACCCCGTTATTCCTGCATGATAATCACATTGAGCGTTTGAGTCATACCATTTAGGATACGGGGGTTATAATGGCTGTAGATAAAAATGGGACACAATACGTTCCTCTAATAAAGTATGATACAGCTCCTTATACGTCATTGGGATTGGCGTAAATTGGATTTTTTTAGCATTTTGTCTGGGGCCTGATTCTTGTCTTGTAGACCCTGTTGTTGCTGGCGCAAGAATTACTTTAGGTGACTAACAAGAATCGCCTTTGAGTTCCCTCTATTGTACGTGCTTGCACTATTCACTTCATTATCTTTTTTCCTAGGAACAGGTCTCCTAGTAGTTTCTCCTACTTCAATCTTACAACCCCTTATGGCATTTTCTATCATTTCCCCTGCCATAACTATATCTGCGAAACTCTTAGTAGTGCTTCCTATCATATGGGTGATAAATGGCGCCTTTAGAGTGTTTATGAATAACATAGTAGTTTCTTTCTCCAGAAGAGGTGGTTGAATTTGCATGGCTATTTCCCTCCATCTCTGCGCGTATTGCCTGAAGCTCTCGTTTGATCTCTTTTCCATGTTTTGCAACATGATTCGGTCAGGCGTCATATCTGTAACATGATTGTACTGCCTCATAAAGGCTTGAGCCAAGTCCCTCCAGGAGCTAATGTTAGTGCGCTAAGTTGGTTGTACCACCGGACGCCGCTCGCATCAAACTATCCCGAAACAATGAATCGTGTTGATCATTGTTCACATAGCCCGTCATACGTCTACAAAACATCGTGATGTGGGCTTCAAGGCAAGTAGTTCCATTGTACCTCTCAAATTTCGGCATCTTGAATTTGTGAGGAAGCACCAAATCTGGAACTAGACTCAAGTCTTTGGCATCAATACCGTGATGATGGTCAGCATTATCCAAAATTTTAAATTTTTCCTCCAACCACTTACAGCGATCCTCCAACTGTTTTGCAGATTCAGCTCGACCCCTCTCCTCTCGCCGTGTCTAAGTCGTGATAACGGATTAGCGGGGTTGTCCCCTGGGTTGGATCCCATGCCCACTTGGAAATTTGTAGGCATTCCAGTGTCAGTTTGCCATTGCTGAGGCCTGATTTTGACAGATGGCCTTCTAGGATATTCTTCATGTTGTGCTTGCACATGTGTTGGAGTGAATCATCTAGGGAAATCCTCATTGTCCTCAGCATTGACTATAGAACCCTTTCCCTTATCCATTATTTCACTCATCATCTGGGCCATTTGGGCCATCATGCTCTTTTGGGCCTCTAATAGCTGGTCCCTCATCTCTTGCTGGAACTTTGCCATCTGTTCCTGCATCTGGTCTTGCACATCTCTCTGGAATTGCTCCATTCTTTGGTCCATTTTTCTTGACTTAGCTCGTGTACCGTAAGGGTGTTCAGCTTCCAGATTTTCTTTCTCTCTCTCTCTCCTATAATTTAAAGTAATTAGACTCTCTCTATAGATTTGAATGCATATGATGTTATGTAATGCAAATGCATGAATGCAAAGAGGCATCGATTCTGGTCAACTTCATTTTAGAAAACTTTATTAGAAAATAAATTCTTTTACATAAAATGGACTACAAATAAGCTTTCGCCCTAAATACTAAGGTCTTAACTTTCTCTAATAACGAAACTTGTTCTTGGCTGCGCTCTGACTGTAGCTCATACTTCATGCTCAATACGTCAGCCTGTGCTGCCAAAGTCTGTAAGTGATCAGCTACCTCTCGAATCTGAACTATGGCTTCCCTCATGAGATAATCCCGGCTTCTGACTTGATCATGAGAATGGTGAAGCTCTTCTTTCCAACGCCCTTCTCTCATTTCAAGCAGCTCGATCCGAAGTTCACAATCATGCAGTGCTGCCTCTAATTCTTCGATCTTGCTCTTCATCTTCTCAGTCTTATTCAGGCTCTCCTTTAACTCGATCACGGAATTACGACTTCAATGGTAATGGAGAGATCGTCCAAGTTCGGCCACCCTAGCTTTTAAGTCTTCCTTTTCACTTTGACTGGCTTCATTTTGTACTTGCATTTCTCGAAACTTTCTCTCCCAATAATCAGCTTTGGCTTTTTCCTCTTGGATCTCTTGTCGGCACTGTTCCGAAGTTTTCCTTAATCTGGCATTCTTCATCGATAGACGCATCTTTTTGTATTCAGTTTTCAGGCTATCTCGATCTTCCTCTATCGCTCTCTTCTCCTTTTTTGCTTTCTCAGCTTCTGATTTCTGGGCATCCACATCTAGCTTCAAAAACATCTTCTCTTCTTCTAGCTTCTCTATTTTCTTTCCAAGCTCCAAACTTTGCCTTTCGAAGTCTTGTTTTATAATTTCTATCTCCGATGGGTTGACTTGTAAACACTCCTTCAGTGATCGAGCACCTTCCACCCTTATCTCAGGAATGTTATTGTTATTCCTTTTTCTCAACCACTCTTTATATTCTGGAGTTACCATTGGTCATTGAGTCAATATCTTCATACAACGAGCCTGCTTCCAAGCCTCAGAAATCTCACGGATTTTATTCTTATAATTTTCCCCTTTATACAAAAATTCGCTTTGAGCTAACCCATGCGTCGCCGGTATGAACTGTTCTATTTTATATTGCCTTAGTACGAGCAACGGTACATATCCCACAGCTCCTCAAACTCCCGGTAGAGGTACCCAATCAAAATTTCTGCACCGGTAAAGGACTTCGTCGGGAACCAACCAAGAGGCTCTCCACTCAACATCTTCCTCTCGGAGGTTTTGAAGAATTTCCATCCAACTTTCCTCTGATAGATCATCTCTCATTGTCGTAGCTGCGACCTCCTTTAAAGGGGAATAACTTTCAGAGAACACTCGGTAAGAAACTCTGTCAACCTTCCAAAAATGGCTGTGGAACCAAACCATTAGCAACTGTACGCAAACAATGAATCTACCCTCACCAGCTCTTCGACACGCGTCCAAAGATCTGAATGTCTCAGCTAAAATTACAGGTACAGGCGTGACTCCTTTGTTAAGTCGATCGAATAGATCGGTAACCGCTTCATCTATGTGTCGTAGCGCTTTGGGGAAGATCACCAACCCATAAATGCATAAAGTAAAGATGTCAATCTTTTTCTTTTCATCTGGGTGTGTCAGAATCAAGTCTCTCAAACTCACCCAATGTATGCATTTACCTTTACCTTTTTCTTGAATCCTAGTCAGAACCCATCGCCGCTCATCCCTGTGATACCCATCAATCTTTTTACAAAAGTCGTAACATTGGCAGCCCTAAAATAAACCCTATCGGCTTGAAACCTCGAGCAGCGAAGCAAGGTCGTATATTCTTCTAATGTGGGCACTAAATCTATCTCCCCAAAAGTGAAACAGCTATAGGCAGAGTTCCAAAACTGAGTCATGGCCCGAAATAGATACTTATCTACCTTGATGTCCAACAAATAAGGTAGATCACCATAATCACGATAAAACAGCTGTTTTGCCTCATCTCCCCATTGAGTCCATATATCCCTCAACTCTCTAAACTCACTTTGCGTAATACTAACACGAGTAAAATCCCGAAGTTCAGGTACATACCCGTCAATTAAGCTATTCCCCTTCTCTAATTGTGTTTGCTCCGACTAAGTTCGAACGACTGCATTGTCTCCCACTTTATCAAGGAACCCGTTCTCCATAACCAGCTTTTTAACTTAAAAATTGACCGTGAATTGATACCTCTAGAAAAATGAAATGACATGCGCAAAAAAATGAAACAACACGAGTTAGTATTGCATAATAAAATATAAAGCAAGTGAAATAAACAAACCTATCTCGGTAACTACTAAAATTTGGCATCGCTCTACCTAAGGTGAGTTCTTAGGCTTTACTATATGTGGTTTGGTTCTAAAGTTGAGGTACCTGAACCAGTAGATTCCTCGATCCTCACCCATTATAGGCTCATACGACCGAGTTCGATTCAGGGAATACATTTCCCTGGGCCATGCGGAGGTGAAAACCTCACGGAGACATAGGTAAGGATGTATTCCTAAGCGATCCACTAGCCCATGCGGAGGTGAAAACCTCACAAAAGCATAGCTTCTCGCTCCCACTTAAAGGCGCGACCACAACGGTCATGTAGTGCAATGCAGAAACATTTTATAAAATAGAATCACATGCAATAAAAGAATAAAATTATGACTTTTCAAATTCGACTTTCAAATTTCTGACATTTGGACAATAACTAATCGATTTTTCGGCTTGACTCTCTTATTAGTCCCCAGTGGAGTCGCCAAGCTGTCGTAACCATTTTTTGGAAAAACGGGAATTGACTAGGGTTTTGAAAACGAAAATAAAACGGGAGTCGCCACCGATCTTTATTTGGTGTGATCGGATCACCTTTGTTTTAATAAAACATTTTAGTTTACTAAAACAATGTTTTTAGTCTACGAAGTTTTGAGAAATTGGGTTCGGGAGTCGGTTACGTGCGAGGAAGGGTTAGCACCCTCGTCACGCCCGAACTTGGTACCTAATTGATTATTTAATGTCTTAATGTCGAAAGTTGGACATTTGAAAAAGATTTAAAAATACGATCCTTTAGAAAACGTTTGAATAATTCGAATTGGATACCGAAATTCCCTTGTTCCGAAAAGATGAAATACCACATCCAGCACGATTGGACACGATGTTTCAAACCCTCGATACCAAGATCATTTCATGATTTCCAAAACTCTTGCATTGAAGATTTTTTGAAAGGATATTCGGTTATTTGGTCAAACGGAAAAATTGAAACCCAGCACGATTGGGTACGATTCCTCGAATTCCCAAACACGAAATATTGCCTTATTTTTAGAAAAAAATTTAGAAAGGATATTTGGTTATTTGGTCAAACAAAAAACTAAAACCCAGCACGATTGGGCACGATTTCTCGAATTTCCAAACACGAAATATTGCCTTATTTTTAGAAAAAAAATTAAAAAGGATATTTGGTTATTTGGTCAAACGAAAAACCGAAACCCAGCACGGTTGGGTACGATTCCTCGAATTTCCAAACACGAAATATTACCTCTTTTGAAAAGTTTTTAAATAATCGATTATGAAACCAAATCCAAAATGCATCTTACTTAATTAGTCCGGGATAAAAAATGAAACATCTAGAAAAAGTTTAAAATAAAGTAAATCAAAAGAATGGAAATGGATAAAAATAGAGATATGATAAATGATAAACAATAAAAGAGAAAATAATTTTGAAAAATGAGTAAATGAACGTTTAAAAATAATAATAATGGCGAAAATATAAGAATAACATAAACTAAATTAAAATAAAAGTAAAATAGATGAAATAATAGTAATAATAATAATAATAATAATAATGGTAACAAAATAATAATAGAAATATTAAATAATAATAATGCTAATAATATTAATAGAAATACTAAAGGAAAATAAAATACAAAATGTAAATAGATAAAAAGAAAACAACAACTTAAATATTAGAAATAGATGAGTAAATAACGAATAATAAATAAATAAGATAATTGAAAATGGAACTATACTATCATGCATATAAAGAAACTTGAAATTGAGAAAAAAATGCATACAGGACTAGATTAACATTAAAACAAAATCCAAAAGACAAATTAGAAATAAATAAAAGGATAGGGTCGAACGGAGGACCAGAATGAAACGCGCGCTACAATGGAAGGACTAACAGGAAAATTACACATTGTCCCTAAAACGCATAGTTTCAGTAGGGGCTAAAATGAAACATTACAAAATTACGGGGAAAAATTAAAAAAAGAATAGGACTGGATTGTAGCAGGCCATAAAAACGGAAGGGGCCAACGCGCAAATATCCCATTAGGCGAAAACACGCGGATCCCCCCTGGCGGGTCGGGTCGACGCGCGGGTCAGAGGACCAAACGGCGTCGTTTTGGCGTTTGGGGCCCTGGTGCAAAACGGCACCGCTTCAACCCAGTATTTAAGTCGGTTTTTTTGTAAAAATTTCATTTTTTCATTTCTTCTTTCAAAAAAACTCAAAGCCACTCTCAAATATCCCCCACCGGCTGATTTCCGCCGAGTCCGGTCACCGGACCATCATGACGGCATCGCTGCGCGTCCGCGGTGGCCGGAGAAGTCGAAAAGATCCATTTTTTGGCTTTTCAATCCAAACCCACCCGAACACCGTTTTCATCGAACGGCCAACCTCACCCCCCTTCTTTCGTGTCGAATCGAAAAGTCGGTCGTAATCCCTAACTCTTTTTTTTGTTATTTTCTTTGAAATAATGAGTAAAAGATGAAGAATAAAAAAAATATACAAGAAGAACCACCTTTAGGCTGACTTGCTTTTGATTTCTTTGCTTATATTCGAATCTGATTTCCGTTTGAATCTCTATATTTTTTGTATTTGATTTAAAAAAAAAACCCCTTACAATGGTGTTTTCGTTCAGTTTATATAACCGAGTAAATAATACAATAAATCTTTTGCTACTATTTTTCGTCTCTGTTAAACCCCTTGTGCTATTGTCTGCCTTTTCTGTTTGTAGGCCTATGGCGAAGTCGACAGAGCTGGAGTTACCCCTTTGGTGCAAAACGCCGAAAATGGTAGCCTTTGGGCGACGTGCACGACGAGAGAGGCACGTGGGAGAGGACGGCGCTTTGGGGACTGGTCAGGAGGCTTGCAACGCTAGGGGGTTCAGGAACCCTAGGGTTCCTGAGTTGGCTTATCCTTTGGGCCTATCGGGTCAGGCGAATTTTGGGCCATTTTCGGGGCCTGTTATTTCTTTTGTATTGGACCCTTTTTTATTTTTCTTATTTCTCATTGTTTGTAGCGGGCCCGGGCTAAATTAGGCCTGTACACACATCATAAGAACACATTTCCCATTTTTTTTCAATCTGCTAATATATTTGTTGTTATAATTTACCCATAGGAAATTATTGAGAGATTTAACATAATTACATGAAATTAGCACCTCGGGAAAATTTTAATTCAATTGAGACTTAACATAAAAATTGAGACTTAATTCAATTGGTATCGTTGTTATTGTAACGATAAAAAGAATGTAAATTTAAATCTAATTAAATCCATATTGTCTTCCGGTTTAAAAATGGATGAATAATGAATAAAAGTAAATATTTAGATAAAAAAACATTATAGGATTTAATATTTAGGCTTTTAAAATTTTATTTAACATCGAGCAGCAAAAAGCAACATCTTTAGGGCCTAAGAATAGATGAGTTGCTGTTATCCAATAAAAGAACAGATGACAAATGTGCATACCAAATGAATTAAAAAGCATGGCAGGAAGAACATTCACAACAAAATGAATCTATGCCAAGTTGTGCTGTTGATAAATTGAAGGATATATATTTAAAATAGAGCAAATTGTGCAAAGCCTCCTCCACTTCCAATAATAATTAGTATGATTCTCTGATTTGATTATTTATTTGTGTCAAATTATAATGTTAAAATTTGAAAGGTAAAGTATACTTGAAGTAAGGTTTTCATAATCAAATCGGTGGTCAAACCGATCAGATCATTGATTTTATAGTTCGATTAAATAAATCATTAAAAATTATAAAAAAAATAATTGGTTTAATCGATTTTTAGCTAGGTTCAACTGGTCCATATCAATTTATCAGTCAATCGGTTTGATGCCTCTCTCCAGGCCGATACCCGGTCAATTCGATCCGGTTCAAACAACATTAACTCTAAGTCTCTATACACTTTATACATTTGAAATTTAGCCTTCCTGAATTTTTTTTGAAGTCTCTAAGTCCCTCTACTTTTTAGATTTAAAAATATGTTTTCAAAATATATATAACCACATAATATTTTAATTTAAAAGTTAACAATATTAACTATTTGAATTAATTAATAACATTATGAAAACATAAAGAGCAAATAATGTTATAAATAAAAGTAGAAAGATTAAATCTCAATTTTAAGTATAATAAAAGGATTAAAATAAAAAAAATAACTATTTTTTATAGAAAAATATAAAAATAAAAAAAATTGATAGGTGTGTACCACGCAGGGATGAAGTTAGAGGAGATTGGGGCCTCGACCCCCTAAAATAGAAAACTTTTCATTTAAATTTTTTAAAATTTTAAATCAATAAAAGTAAAATTACATTTTAACCCTCTTAAAAATATAAAAATTTGATCTAATTTTTCAAAATTTATAAAGATATAAACTATTAAAATCATATTATTACTATCATAAAAATTATAATTTAATTTTAGCCCTAAATATTTCTTTTCTAATTTCGGCGCTGGTACCACGTGTTCCGGAGGAAAGTCTGAAGGACCGACCTTCCTTGTATATAGATAAAGAAAAACTTGTGTTGCAAACTAATAGATTACTAAGAATAATATTCATGTGCAGTTCACCCTAATTAGGATTATTAAAAACTAGTTTTAAACATGTTTTGTGCATGGGAAGTATGCTAATTAATTATATTTGTTTTGTAGGGAAAATAGCATGATAATATCACCAATGGCCTTATAATTAAAATAAAATACAAACATGTAAAAATAATAAAATTCCTTGCAAAAACATTATTAAAATGGTTGCTAGTTTTTTTTTTTTTGCAAATATGCAAATCATGAGATATAAGACTATAGAGCTTTCATTTTCACATATCAAAACAAAAAAAGAAATTAATTATATCAAATCGGAAATTATTTAACAAAATAGGTATTTCTATACAAACTTTGGAAGTCATCTCAAGTCTAATCAATTATAATTGAACCGGAAAAGAAAGTCTCTAATTTATTATATAAAAAAAGTCACTTAAAAGTAATTCAATAATTAATCAATTGAGTCTTAAATTGAAAACAACACTCAATTGAAAGCATATTCAGTTGATCAATTGAGCCTTCAGTTGAATTTAAACAACTAATTAAATTCTCATCCTTTGATATTATTAACTTGTTATTAACTTCGCCACGTGACACGTCAATATTGTGTCACATGACGAAATCTAATAATTTATTTTAATTTTTTTTAAAAATTATTAAAATTATAAAAAATAAAAAATATATTATTTTTTAAATATTTAAAAATTAGAATTTATAATTTATTAATTTTTTTTAAAAATCATTATAAACTATAAAAATTCTAAGAAATAAATAAATAAAAAAACCCTCTCCCCTGCTCCTTATAAATTTGACTATCCATGTATAAATATTACTGTTTTTTTGAGAAATATTTGACTTTTATTTTTTTTATGTAAGATTACAAAATAAATGGATTTAAACATCAAATAAAAAAATAAAGTTAATAATAAAAAAATTTAGGACAATGAATATTAAATTTAATGTAATTTTATATTTGAATATTTGTAATTTAAAAAGTTAAGTAGTTAATATTTTATTGCCTCTAATAATTTTTTATTAAAATATATAAGTAGTATTTGGTCATGTTATGATTTTAATGAAATGCGGTTAGAATATGATTGTCGGAAAAGTTACTTTATAAATTTGGTATTCATTGGAAGGTATTAATTAAAATAGCATTTATTTCGTCTTAATATTTTTTAACTCTCTAATCTACATGAGAAAGTAACTTTCCTATATTTTATCATGAGAATCACTTTGCCATGTCCATGGGAAAGTTAGATTTCAAGAAAAATAAATAAAATGTGACATATGAAACGTTAAAATCATTTTTTAACTGATTAAACTTATAGAAAAATAATTATTTTTCATCATACCAAACGCTACAGATAAATAATAAGAAATGTAAAACATAATCAATTTGGATTTACTATTATTTTAAAATTAAAAATAAATTAAACAAAACAGACTACATTTATTAAATAGCACGTGACAGAATTTAAGGTATTCACGTGTCAAAAAATTAGACTCTCTGCATAATATTGTTTTTTTAGGGGCTTCGATTTTGAATGTGGCTTAAAGTATGATTTATCCCTTAAAGTTGACCTAGATTGATACTTAAATTTGCATTTTGTTAACATGTACAGTCCAATGGCATTAATGATCTTGAAAAATTGTTTGACATGTGGTAGAATTAGAAAGTGCCATTTAGCACTTTTAGCCATCGAGAAAGCGACACATGACTTCCTTGTTAATATGTATATATAAATTAAAAAAATGAAAAAATAAAAAATTTCTGGAAAAATTAATGTTTTTTATAGAAATTATAAATATAAAAATTTTAGTTAAATTCTTAGAATAAATTCAAAAAAAATCTAAAGAATTGAAAATTTGTAGTTAAACTTTGTAAAATTACAATAAAATATAAAAAATTAATATATGTACATAAACTCTAGAAAATTGCAATTATTTTAAAATTTTTTTTTAAAACGAAAAATATATATTGAAAAATAAAAAAATTTAAAATTCAAAAAATTGAAATATAGTTAAATTAAGAAAATAAAATAAATATATATTATAAAAATAAAAAATATATAAATTTTTAAAAAGTTCTTAAATTTTTTGGTAAACTTGATTACCACCAACCAACGATTGGTCAACCCCGGTAAACATCGATCAATGGCTAATTAAAGTCAAAAATAACTTTATAAAATATTTAATTGTTTTTATTTATAAGTTATTTTATAAGTTATTTTTTTGAATTTCGAGCATTTATATATATATAATTTCAATAAATATGAATGCCATGTGTTGCATTCTAATTGACTAAAAGTGCTGCATGACAAATTCTAATTGGGTCATATGTCAGCCAAGTAACATAATATAATTTTAAATACCTGCAAATTAGATGAATTGAGATATTAAAGTAGAAAAAAATATTGGTGAAGGGGAAAATAATGCTTTAAACCTTCAAATATTTTATAGAGCATATCAAACCTGAGACATCTATTTATACTAATGTAATACCTTTAATTAAGTTATTATAAATTAATCGATAATCAACTTAATTGTAAAAATATGTTTAAAAAAATTTAAACAAACGACAAATATTATATAAGGTATTTACGTCTTTTAATTGTTTACATAAAAAAAAAAAAAAAACTACTTATTTCAACCTTTAAAAACACATGCATCAATCATTACTTCAAAAGAATGTTGTATATTTAATTTAAAAGAGAAGTTTTTTTTTAAAATATTTTGTATTCACATAATCTATTTATATATTTATGAAATTAATAATTAAGAGAGTTATAAATTTAATAAAAGTAGTGCATGCATTTAGCAATGCCACTAATCCATCAACTTCAACCACACGTCTGCGCTTAATGAGACCTTCATTTTCACTGTTTCATGAGAGAGAGATGAAAGTGGATGTTTTGGCAAACATGCAATATGCCTTTTGCATTGTGACATTAACAGATTAGCCATCGATTTATTCCAAAGGACGGTCCAAAATATTTTGATTCTATCACCCAAAATTTGAAATTGGAGTCTGTGCTTTTCATTTCTCAATCTGTCATTGGAGAAATTTCGCTTCAAAATAAGATTACAATTTTTAAATAAATTAAAGAATTCTCATTCATGAAAGTTTTTTTTTTTTTTAAATACAAACCTTTTGATTTTTTTTTCTATTTAATAGAATTTTGATTCAATGATTGTTTAGATTTAATCTTAGATAAATGTGAGTCGCTACAAGTCAAGACTTAATCTTAAAAATAAATTTGGCAAGATACTTGTTCGTGAATTTGATTTGATTGGATTTAAGGTTCTTAGATACTTGATCTTCAATTAATGATATTCACTTCAAGGGTCGTCAAAATCTGATCTTGAAAACAAGTTTGGATCTAAAGGTCTTCAAGACTTTATGTTGAATGGATGATTCTGCTTTAAGGGACTTTTAGACTTGACCTTGAAAATTGTATTTTATCTTTTTCGTATTGATGCAATCGAATTGGGGAGAATTTTGACCCAAGAGTTTTTGAGATTTGGTCTTGGATGGATGATTATACTTCAAAGGCCTTCTAAATGGTCTAATATTTCTTCATTTACAAATGTCTCCTCAAAGTCACGTACACGGGTTTTGTTGGGTGTAGAAAGTAGACAAGTCTTGTAATTTGGTTTACTTTCAATGTCAAAATTCATTTATGAAATCATCTGGACAATATTTACAAACTAATTTAAATGATGTCATCAAGATTTTTTTTTCATTTGGACTGAACTTGACAATAAAACAAAACTACCTATGTACCATCGTATTTTAAAAGATTAAGTCACGATCACATAGTTGAAAATCCTTTTTTATCTTTGATGTGCAATTTAGTTTCATTTTTTGGATGAACAGTTTAAACTTATAGTTGGAAGCTTCATTTTTTGGATGAATAGTTTAAGCTCATGCTTAGGAGTATAATTTTTGTTCGGATGAACAGTTTAGGTTCATGATTAGGAGCATTATTTTGAATTAACAGTTTAAGCTCATGCTTAAGTGCATCATAATTTGGGCTGAACAATTTAAGCTCGTGTTTAGGAGTAATATGTCTGTTTAAGCTCGTGCTTAGGAGAACTACAACAATTTAATCTCATGTTTGGGAGCATCATTTTATTTTGGATGAACAGTTTAAATTTAAGTTTATGAGCCATATGACAGTTTAAGCTCGTTCATAGGAGCATTACTTTTTTTGTTGGTATATTTGACAAGCAACTGGAGTTCAATAGTTATCATTTTAATATTCTAGAAACAAACAATTACTCTAGTACTTTGAAAATCCACCATTTTAATAGGATCAAAAGGGTTGAATTTTATGGTTCTATCCATCACATTGGATTGCAAAACCATCGTGGTTGATGTTACTCTTCTTCAAACTTGATTTTCCCTTTGTTATAAAATTACACGATTTTCTCATTCAACAAAAAACATTTCCTGAGAGGATGGCTAAACAAGACTGGCTTCTCCAGGTCGCTTTATTTTTGGCAACCAAATTGACTTGGCTTCAAAAAATTCTTCAAACATGTTTGGAACATCGACATCAAGGAAATAATATTTCTTTCCTGCCTTTCCTTAAATGTGAATTTTTTTGTACCATTGACATGAGTAGAAATTGGTTTCACATCCATAACCATAAAGTGATCAACATATTCATTATCAATTAAAATTTTGCCCCTTTTATTTGGTTCTTAATTTGCAATAGTTATCATATTTAATTCCATGTCATGAACTCAAGTGGCTAATTCTTCAAATGGCTTTAGCCTGATATATTGGAGAATGTATTGCAAGCCCCAATTCATGCCTTGTATGCACATGTTGATCGGAAAAGGCTCTTGCAATTTCTCTTTAGAATTTAGATTTTAATTCCTCCAACGATGGATTTAATCGATGATTCGCTCGTCTTTCCATTGTCTTGAGCATGTGTGCTAGATTATGCAGATAATGTGGCAAGTGTTGTAGAATTGATTGAGAAATTTTTGCTCAAATTTTTTTAGCTCTCAATTGCTTTAGGCTTAAGATCAAGGCACTAATTGAAGATATTTACTTTTAATGATTGGATAAACTGTTTCATTATAAGATCTCTATCAATGCTAACGCTATTGTAAGTTTCCACAAAATGTGTTGACATGAACTTCCTTTTTTATCTAACGGTTGGAATTCCATATGGCTTTATATGTATGTACGAAGGCGAAGCAACAATTTAAACTTTAATCTTTGATGACCTTCTTGAATTAATCTAAAGAAACACTTTGAAGTCTTTCTTCAACTTCTCATCAATATTCTTTAATTTATTTAATTTAATTAGAAATAAATAATAATAACACATAATAATTTCTATTTTCATTCATATCTATAAGATAATATATACTTTTTAATAATTTCATTATAGGTTTTTATCATATCTATTATTTTTTTTTTACACAATATTTAGAACTACTTATAACTCCTCCCCAACCCATAATTAGGAGGGTAATATGCTTCAGCACACTCGAACCCATATGCCTGTGCTAATTAAGCTAAAACTTAAATGACAAGATTAATATATATCTTAAATATATACTTTGTTGTTATTTTTTTAATAAACGAAAGAATTTTACAGCTCTAGAGATGAACATATAGAGTTAAAAAAAGCATGCCAAAATCCAGAATATTTATTCCTTACTTACAAACCCAGCAACAGCTCTGACCATTTGAACGTAAAAGGAGAAAAGCAATAAATGCCCTTTTTTTTTGCATTCCAAGAATAATGCTTTTCTTAGTATATGTCGACTTCATATGAAAAGGCAAACTAGGCATGCATGCAATGTTTACATATTTAACTTTTTTATATATTAATATAGTTTGTTGATTAGTATGATTCGAATTCAGATCACATTTAATCAGTAGTCCATCACATAAACTTCAGATTTATGCTTCTATATTTTTGTTTTGTATCTCACTTTAATTTGAAGCAAATTAAATGAAATGAGCATTTATGTCAGGTATAAGATGATTTAATGCATCCATTAATTGTTGGGTTAATCTCCCATTCTTTTAGAGTTAAGATTACTTTGCCTATTTTGTTTAAGCCAACATTAAGAAGATAAATGGGTCGTACATCTTATTAGGGCACAATCTTCTTGCAATAACTTCTTCCTCTTTTTTAGATATCTAGCTATGAATTGTAGACCATAACTAAAAATAGATATTGGAATTTGGGTTCATTTCAAATTAAGTGAATATGATAGTTATTGTGGGATGGTATAATATACCTCCTTCATAATTCCGGTTTTTTATATTGATTTTTTTAGATTTCTTTTGATAAAAAGTGCTTTCTTATATGACCATCGAGTATTATTTAATTAAAGTTTGAAAGACCTTTTTTTTTATTAATATTTTTAGAAAACAAATTTTCAAATAAATAAAAATATTCAATAATTTTTATATGTTTTTAAAAAAAAATATTTTTAAACTTATTTTCATCATGTTAAATATAATATATTTATTTTTACATCATAAGAAATTAAAATTAATTATAAAATAAATAAATAAAAAATATTTGATTCGATTCGATCCATAAATCATTGGAACACATCTATTCCAGTTGGTTTCCCTATTTTAACATTAATACCCACTGCATATAAATGGTATTTAACAAATGAAACACTTGAGGAATTGAAATGAAGATCTGAATACCAATTCTTGACCATTTTACTGGTGGTTCAACCGATGCATAAAACTTGGAAAAAAGGAGAAAAATCTAATGGCTTTTTTTTAGTCACACAACACTATATATCTAAAAAGGAAGTAAGTAGAGGCACCTTTTTCATTTGCGAAAGTAGTAAGCATAAACCATGCCAAAGTTGACAAATCATAAAGCAGGCAATTCTTATGGACATGAAACATCATCTTCATGAAGATGAATTAGGGACCACTTCACTTTGAAACGATAATTCTTATGGATGGAATTGTCTTAATCTCCAAAACTAAGGCCCCCCAACCAAATTGTGTTCCTAAATCACTTTGTCTTCATAGAAGGGGGAAATAATTAATATCTAGATAATCCTCCAATGAAGTTTTTTTTTTTTTTTTGAAAGTTTCAACTTAAAAACAAGAACCACAAACGATTCAATCACTTAAGCTTTGGGCACAAAGAAAGATACCAAACAGATAATAATAAGGTTAAAAGTTTCTGCAAATTAAAACATATAATATTCCCACTCAAAAGAGGAAAATAAATATATATGTGTAACCTTGCATTGAACTGGCATATCCCAAATTAAGCCTTTGCAGGTTAAATAAACTTGTTCTTACCGTTGAACAAAGTGTAGCAATATGTATATATATATATATATGTATTTCAGTATTTATATATGCCACCTCTAAACTACTTTATCTACTGCCATTTTCATCATTTGATGAGAGCTCTAATGAACCCCACCAACAAACTGATCGATTTTGACCTTTTTTTTCTTCTTCTTTTGCTTTGCTATCCGGCCAAATCATGAAGCAATTGTGCCCCCATCAAGTTCCTGTAAGGCAAATGTTGTCCCTCGTTGTCTAAAAGTGAGTACTGAACTGGCTGACAATCTTCTATGTGGTCTCTAGGGTAAAAAAGTGAAGTTTGTGTTGCAGGCGAGAAAGCTAAGCTCACGCCACTCCCACCATGTTGTTGCAACCCTAATGTCAATGACACACCTCCTCCACCGTTGAAGCTTTGATTAGCGTTATGATAAGGTACCCCACCACCCGCCGTGTGATCACCGTAGGAAGCGAAGTCCAGTTCCATGGCATTGGCACCATAGGTTCCGAAACTTTGTTGTTGTTGATGATGATGATGATGATGATGATGCAAGTGCTGGTTTTCAAGGGTTTTGGTACCACTTTTCCCATCGTTTTTTTCCGGGTTAGTAGTGATAATGGAAGATAGACACTCCGAGTCAACTCGAACGAGCTGGTCCGGGGTGGGTTTCTGATCAGCCAGTGGAATATTTAACCGGCCATTATTGTTATTATCATCACCACCATCAGTACCTCCATTATCTGAGGAACCCATGTTGTTTTCGTGCTCCTTTGTTTCTTCCAAGTACATTTCCTCCACCATTGGTTTCCATAGCCTCACCCTGGCATTGATGAACCAATTCGATACCTATAATATTTTGGTATGATAAAGATTCAATAACTGCATATGATTATAATAAGCTTAAGATCCCAAGAAGATATGGTCCATTGAAGATATAAATAAAATATAGAGAGGGATGTGGACATGCCTGGCTTCTTGAGAGGCCGGTTTGGCGGGCTAAGATATGTTTATCAACATCGCTAGGGTACCTGCAAAAGTTTTTTTATTCATGAAAATACAGAGTTAGTACGTATTTGAAACATTTGCCGCCATGGATGGAACTTATGGGGTAACTTGTTTGTGAGGGAAACATGGGTCCTACATGTGTGTATATATATATATTTATACTAACAGAATCAAATCCATATGATAAAAATAACATAGAGAAGCTGACTAAAACAAATCTATAAGGGAAGCGAAAGAAATGCTAAATGATTGAACATGTGAGAATCTGAATGGTGATGGGTAGAAACTAACAAAGACTGTGCATTGCTTTTGCAAGCAAAAAATTATTTAAACCTGCAGTTCTGTAAAACGACTGCAAGAGTTTTTTGTTTTGTTTTTTACTTTGTAGAAAACGTTGGTTCTTTCACAAAATCTACTTTGTATTTTACGTATAAAAAGAGTGTGTGATGAGAGATATTTACGGGTGAAGGAAATGTTCGAACAGCCAAGCTCGAAGAACTGAAACAGATCTTTCTGGTAAGCCTCTTTGGGGTCTCCACGGATGACTCTCCATCATGCTCATCTGTTGAAATGCCCTTTGTTGCCTTAAAGCTTGGTCGAGTATCCTTAGCCTTGGTGTTTCGCCTTTCGTTGTGCCTGGTGCAACCGTGTCTTTTTCTCCCATGGCTTTCCTTGTAGCTTGAATCTGACTCACAATCCCATCTCTTAAGCATCTAAAATGTCTTGACATGGCTTTAGAGGCTAAAGCTGAATACACTGATGCTGCCCCAGTACCAGCCACTGCTTCGAACGATGATACTACGGCTTTCATTTGATCACAGTAGATCTTATATCTTCTATCCACCTAACAAGAGAAAGAGAGGAAAGGGATAGGAGTGAAAATGATGAGTTGAAATTTTATGTTTCGTACATGTAATATATATAGGCAGATGAAAAACATCCGCTGACATGAAATAAAAAAGATAAGGAATAGAAAGTAAAATGAAAAGCAAGAATTGTCACGATGTGGGCATTTATGGGGAGGTCCCATGATGCTGAATTAGTTCTCCTTCAAATCAACCACAAAGTAAAAATTTCTTTGAGGATCTGAAAGTTGAAAACGTAATACACATATAACATACCTCTTCCAGCATTGAAAGCATCTTGGTTTTTCTTCTCTGTAACTCAGTGAAATCGAGGGAATATAGTGATTGCTTCCTTGAAGAGCTAGCTCCTCCATCATCATCATCCCACTGTTTGGTGGTCTTTTGGGTTTGCTTTTGCTTTGATGTATCCAATTGCTTTGTTCCCAAGCTGCAAAATTCATTCAAAAGTTCTTGAGCAGCATTCAAGTACCTGGAACCCCTTATTTGGAACTGACCTTGATGTTGTTGAACAATTGCCGGCTTTCCAAAGAACCCATCTCTTGAACTTGAACCAATAAACCTCATATCATCTGGCTGGTCATCATGGTTACTATGGCTTGTTTGTCTTAGTTCAAAAGACTGTAACCCGATACTAGTAGGATTACTTGATGAAAGAGAGAGTGAAAGACCTTGACTTGGTCTCTCGTTCCCTTCACAAGGGAACACACACCTAAAAGAAGAATCATCAACAAGCAACCTGTTTTCTTGCCATGGAGCTGATTCAGGTCCAACTATTAGATTCCCAGTACTGGTTTCAGATATCCCAGTTGTGAACTCAGGTTTGTGGAATTCATGTTGATAGAAATCAGTGGTTGACTCATTGATTTGCTTGGAAGAAGAAGAAGAAGGGCCTGCTGCTCCTGGGTTGTTTCCATGTTTGTTGAAGAACCCTTTCCACATGATCATGTTGTTGGTGTCACCTTGTTGTTGCTGTAGGTTCTTGGCAAACCCTATCATCTCCATGCCTGTTGTTAAGTTGAAGATCTCTGGGTTGGATTCAAAGCCTTGGATCTGATTCACCAGATGGGCTTGCATGGTTGAGTTACCAGATGAAACATCTGAGTAGCAAAATCCAGTGGATGACACAATATTCCTTGATTTATCTTCACACGATTCTCTAGCCATGAAAACCAGTTTTTCTTTCTTTTTCTTTTAATCTTCTTTTTGGTCCTTTGTGTATACTTGTCTTGCCCACCAGCTTCTGAGATACTGATCAAAAGTTGATGCTGATTCTGCAACTAATAATTCCATCAAGATTCACTCCAAGAATAAAGGGAAGCCATAAAACCCCAACAATTAAAAGCTCTCAGAGTTAACTGGGTAAAACAAAAGATCAGTGTTTGTAAAACAAAATAAAAAAATTATGAGACTTTTTTTTAAAAAAAGTACCCTTTTGATCATACAGAAGATAAACAAAAAGAGAAAACTTTGGTTTTTCATTTCTTTTCTTCTTTTAGACCAAACTTAATGTAAGGGAGATAAAAGGGAGACCTTACCAGTTATAGGAACAAGTTGAAACTAATATGTTGTTAAAGAATCAACAAGAATAAAGACTTTTTCTTAGTGGAAGGATTGATGATGAAGCACAAGAACAAAGAAAGAGCTGATGATGATGGTGATGAGAAGAGGTAATTGCCAAAGAGCTGCTCATCTCAAACTTTGTTGTGGTAAAAGGCCAACATGGTCTGCCATGAAAATACAAACCTAGGAAGAAAGATCATAGAAATATATATGTGTGTGTATATATATTGTTTAGAAATGGAAGCTCAGATATAGAGGTGATGATGACCCTTCCATATAGCCATTATCATAGTTTCTCATTTATCTCATATATTCTTAATTCTCTCTCTGTTGCTCTTTCTTCCCTCTGCTTTATCTCTCTCTAGCTCAAGTGGGTCAATGCATTATGGATGTAAAAAAATACATCCAAAATAGACATCCTACTATGAAAATAAAAAAAACTCCCCCTCAATTATTTCATAACCAACAAATAAAATATACTTTGTAATCATGAATAAAGAAATACACTTAAAAAAATACTATTGGTGAAAATATTTAACCTTAAAGCCGCCACATGACCTCTTCATTTTCATCTTTTAACAAAACCCATAGTTCTAAATCCCAATGAAAGAATTAATTGCAGGAAAGACTTTAATGCAAATGGAGACCCTCTTAGGGGGCAGGAATCCCAGAAAAAAAATTAATAATTCCTTTAAGTAGAGTTAAATCCAGAGTTTTTGTAGGCTTCCTTTTATGGGGGAGGGTGGGGTGCAGCTGTTGTGAACCAACATTCATTTTGATTATATTTTTAAAATTAATATGTAAAATAATAATTTTGTTCCTTGAAAAAACTGGGTTCCCATTTTGGATTGGAGTGGATGGTGTTAAATGGAGCACTTGAAATGTGGAAAAATGTTCCCAAAATAAGGTAGCTATGGAGTGTAAAAGAGGGAGAGAAGAGGTGTGGTCCAAATGTTTGCACCAATTCAATTCTAATTCTAATTAATGTACAGTCCATTGCTAATGGAATGGGACCGCATCCTTTTTCATTTTTTTCTCCTTATTTTCCTTGTTTATTTTATTTGTGATGAAAAATATGTATGCTTCAATCCACGCGCACCGCCCTCACCACCTTTCAACATTTCCATTTTTCATACTCCATTTAATGTCAAAACTATATAATAACCGGTTTTAATTTAATTTGTTTATTTGAAATTATAAAAAAAAATAGCGCTTTATGTTCAAACTTTATTTTTTAAATTTTTTGAATTAATATTTTGTTATTTGAGTAAATATACATTTCGGTATCTAAGCTTGATTTCACAGTTCAATTTAGTACTTAAATTTTTTTTATTCAATTAGATAATTAAATTTGAATTTAGGGTTCGATTTTGTACTAAAGTTTGTTTTGGTCCAATTAGGTACTCGAGGTTGACTTCTTGGTTCAACTCAGTACTTGAATTTGGCTTTTTGGTCCAAATTAGTACTCAGTTATTTGGACCAATTTGAACTATGAAATCAAGTTCATGTACCACAGGATCAAGTACTTGAAATTAGCTTTTTGGTCCAAATTAATACTTAGTTATTCGAACCAATTTGTACTATATATCCAAGTTTCAGGTACCAAATTGAACAAAAAAAAAATGAAGTTCAAGTACCTAATTGGATAAAAAATGTTTAGGTACGAAATTGAACATTGAGGCCAAGTTTAGGTACCTAATTGGACCCAAAAAACCTTAAGTGCCGATTTAAATTTTAAAGCCAAGTTCAAGTACCAAAATGTACAATTACGCTTATTATTTTATAAAATAACGGGTTTTTAATAATGTCGCAATTGAATTAGCGTCACCACCGTTAATAATAGTATAGATATATTTTTCTAGAGTTGTTATTTCTTTAAAAAAAATAGAATTTTATAATTTATTAATTTACAAAAATAATGAGTTTTAATAAAGGGGCAATTGAATTAATCTCATGACTCGTGAGTTCTAATAATAATATATTTATTTTTTCTAGAGTCGTTATTTAAACAAAAAAATAAAGTTTTATAGAGGACTTTATTTTCTTAGGTTTTTGTATTTTTTTTATAATTATAATTATATGTGTTCTTATCCACTTTACGGTCTAAATTTAATCTTATTTAGATCAAGGGTGGTATTTACATAAAGCATGTCAATAATGTAAATTTCAGAATTCGAATTTATTCCAAATACTTAAAAAAAAAATCCACTTTCACTTCTTCTAATCACTTGTTAAAATATATTTGCATTATTTGAATATTTTCTACAATACAATACGATATATTTATTCAATTAACCACAAATTTCTTAATTGACAAGCAATAATATTCAAAATGTTTCATTTTCTGTCGTTAATCTATTAATAATTAATTTTGAAGTAGCTCAAATCGCATAATTTTCTTATTTAATAAAAAAAAGGCCATCGGCTATATATGCTTGACATAGAATTTGTATTGAAATTGACACACCCTATCACGTTTTTTACATCAACTTTCATTTGTCCATTTTTACGAAGAAAAACGGTGTTTTAAATGCAAATACTCAAGGAAAAAATAATAAAAAAAATAGAGGTTTAATTAAGAAAATTAAATTAAAAAAAATTAAGGGGTTAACGAGAATCCACCTTCATTTGAAAATCAATTCCCCATTTCTAAAGTATGGAAGTCAATACGGCATATATATAGCCAAGTAATGAAAGGAAAGGAAAAAGCACGCGCGGGAGAATGAGAATGGGAGAAGGGCAAAGCACAGAAGGAGAGCAAAGAGCTTTAATTTTTGTCCGTTAAAAGCAGGTGGTCCTACGAACAAGCTTTCTCCGCCGCTTGCCTACTTTAACTCTTACCCTAAAACCCCCCCACCAGCCTACCCCAATGCCCGCGTCATCCTTTCTTGTGACCCCCCCCCCCGGTGCACGATAGCAACTACCTCAAGCCTCACTCGCTCACTCACTCACTATCTGACTTCATCACACTTTGTCACTTCCCACTTCCCAACAGTAATAAAAAACAACTTTATCTTCCTTTGCATTACGTAACTTTCATTAGATCTTCACCCTTTAATAAACATTTACATTACATGACAAGATTTTCTTTTTTACTATTATATTTTTTTACACTGCACAAAGCAAATTAAAAAATCCGTACGAATGATTGAAGTAGGAGCCCAGAAAAGACGGGGGTGAAGGGGAATAGAGTTTGATTATAGCCCAAAGGCAGTATAAAAGAAAGGAGTTTATAAAAAAGATAACCTGCGAGAGACCTGTGTGTACATCTGAGCCAGACCACACTTTTGAGATTGGTTCCTTTTCTTTTTGAAACTCGTTCAAAACCCTAAGGTCTTTATAGGGTGGTCCTTTTGACCCTTTTCCCAACAAAAAATCTTGGACCATCCTACCTAGCCTACTACACACCATACCTAAATGTGAATTGATCAGTATATGTGTGTGTGTGTGTGTGTGTGTACTTTTATAGGGTTTTCAGTGGCTGGTTGGCTGGCAGCCTGACCACTGTGCCTACACTGGGTTGTCTGATCATATCACCCCATGCATGCCCATGGTTTTTTACTTTATATTAATTTATTATTTTTCTTCTGTTATATTCTTCTTCTGTTGTACTCTTTGGAACTGGACCTAGCTATAATCATCAAACAAGGAGAGTGTTGTTAAAGGAGAGAATCATAACAATGCAGGTTTAATTATTGTTAGGGGCCAGTTGCTTGGTGAATGGTATGGGGGGTGTCAGTGTATTATATAGGTGAAATGGTGTTTGATTTATATTTACACTGGATCAACAGAATGTACTTTTGGTACAAAGACTGTGCTTAGGGTATATGGGGTTCTCTTTATTCCCCATTAGTACATATCGAGCTCTTCTACCTTCGCTTCGACCCCATGCATTAACATGCTCATAATTGAAAAGTGTGTTTAGTCTGCATTCTTTCTTGGTATAATTTTATGATGGAACCAAATATATAATCTACTTTGAAAACGATGCTAACTTTATGCTTTAAAATTCAAGTTAAATTCTGCCATCTTTCTTGGTATAATAATATTATTATTATTATGAGCACAGTACGTTTTGAGACCAAAAAATTCGGTTTATGTAACTTGCATAATAAAAACACTCAAAAGAAATAATAAAAATAAAAATAAAATTGGTCGGAGACAAACCCAACATTCGAATTATGAAGGAGCTGTTTGTGAAGCTATTTATGTGTTGTTGACTGATAACTGATATCAACAACGATGTGATTTTTATTAATAATTGTACCATTAATTATATAGCTTAAAGGGTTTAGGGTCCTAACCCTCTAAACGAAAAAGATAGATAACTTGGTTATATATAAATTAATGTTCTTTTCGGTACATATTCACTTGGGAGAGGAATATGAAGCCGACAATGGTCAAATCTTGTAGCAGTAACATGAAAGATCACTTGGGCAATGGGCTAATAATGCTCAATGGTACAGTAATTTAATACCTTGTAATGGTAGGGTCATCGACTCCACCTTCGAAATCTGATCCCAACAGTCCCCACAAATGCAATAAAATAATGCTAATTTAATAATATTTCATGAAGGAAAGAAAATTTTAGGGCACCCTAATATTATTATTTTTGGTTTGTTTGTATTGATTGGAACAAATTCGTTTCCACCATACACTTGGCTGCACAATTTTAATTTTTAAAGCTAGTGGGTATTGCTAAAAAAGTAGTATATCTCATATAATTATTTTTAATAATCTACTTAATCAATTTGTATAGTCAATTTTGATACACTATGAATTTGGGAGTGAGATGTGTGAACTCTTTCATGCTTTCAAAACTAAATTAATATCTTTATTCCTTTTATCTTTTATTCCCACTTTTGTGGGAGAAATTCCAATTTGTCACTACAACTGTGTTCTTATAGAAGAGCACAAATAGACCCACGTGAAAAAAAAATTGTTCTTTGGTGGTCCAATTTATGAAATTAATTCAAGTTCATTTTTGAATAATTTTATAATTTTTACCACTTTAAAAGAAAAAGTGGTTTCATGTCATTGCTATAGCCTTTGATTACTTATATTTCCTCTAAACAAGCTAGTCATCCATCAAAACCATAACGGTTTTTATCAAGTTCATGTCAAAGGGAAAAGAAAAACTTGTTCTAAACATGACAGTGAAAATGAAAGGTGGAATTGATACATCAATCCAAAAATTAATCTTTTCTATGTTTTAGATTTAGAAAAACTTACCCAAAAAGGACTTTTCCATTTATTAGATAAATAATAATAATTTTTGTAAGAAAAATCTTTTTATTTACATCAAAGACCATTTTAAGCATTTTTCATATTCCCTTTATTCAAAATGAATGATTAAATAAAATTATTTTTTTACTAATTGTATTGAGATGTGTTGAAAAACAATATTCTTACCAAAACAATCCAACCTAAAACTTTATAAGGGGTATACAAGATTTAAAGCTAATAAATATAAAATAAAAGGTATAAGTTGTTATCCCAATGTTTAGAAGCCAAATGAATTGGATAAAACCTAGATATACAGTTGTCGAAACCATTTTTTTCGTTGTTGAAAAATGGGATCGACTTTAAAAAACGAAAATGGAGTCGCCACCAATCTTTTTTTGAGGTGTGATCGGGTCACCTTGAAATTGATCGTTAAAATGTTTTTATTTATTAAAACAATGATTTTGGCCTACAAAATTCGAGAAAACGGGTTCGGGAGTCGGTTACGCACGAGGAAGGATTAGCACCCTCGTAACGTCCAAAATTGGTACCGAATTGATTGATTAATGTCTTAATGTCAAAAATTTGAAAAGATTTTAAAATACGATCATCTTTATTCAAAGAAAAACCTAAATGAATTGAATCAGATGTTGAGACCCGCTTATTTCGACAAAGTAAAATGTCATGCCCAGTGAGTTAGGATATGACATTTCGAATCTTCGAAACTAAGCTTGCCTTTCGACTTTTAAAACTCGTGCATGATAATACTCTAGAACGTCATGTTTTTATGTGCTAATTGCATATTTATTTTGAGTATGATTCTACTAATTTGGGCTATTTATGGTCTTTTATCTTATAGGGGCTAAATTGGAAGCAAAAGAGAAATTAAGGGCCAAAAGCATGAATTTAGATATAAAATGGGCCAATGTGCGACACATGGAAAAGTTGATGCCAAAAGTGCAAGCATGAAGGACACAAGGGCTGAAATGCAAAAAGAAAAGATTTTATTCTATCAGACTCTATTTTAATTATATTAGGATAATTAATATTAAGATAATTATTTAAGGATTATTTAATTTAGGATTTATTTTATTTATCTTTATTTATCTTTGATTATTTGTAATTATCTTTAGGAATTTAAGTAGGACTAGTCTGTCTATCTTAGCACTATAAATAGGGATGAAGTGACTCGCTTTGTTGTTCATCTTTTCTCGTAAACTCTCTCCCATAAGGCTTTTGTTCTTTCCATTTTCCCTTTTAATAAAACTTCCATTTTTATATTTATTTTCTTTTCCACCACAATTATGAACCACTAAAACCCTTCTAGCCAAAGGTTGCCGAAAATCCCCAAAAAAGGGTTCTTGAGGTTTAGAATCCGCACTTAGCCTTCTCAACAGGGTATTCATCGTTTCTCCGCATTACGGGGCTGACGCTTCCGTCCATGTCCCTTAAGAAGTGATCTTTTCAACGTGTGCAAGGAACGGCCGCTTTGTATATTTTGAGAAGGTTACACAGTCGGTTCATTAGCTTACTGCGTCAGAGGTTGGCGAGCCCAAGAGACAAAATGGCGTGGGATTCGCCATTGAGAAACATTGATCTAGCATAGATGATCCCATAAGGGCGATTGTTGACTAGAGTCATGTTCCACCAAATTGAAGTCTAAATCTTTGGAGCTGGTGGTCGTAGGCGTCCTCTTCCACTATAACTGGCTTATTCGGTTTGAGAAGGATCATCTAAAAGCCAAGGATTGAGCCCAAGGCGGATCGAGGCAACCGGAGGCTGGAATCTCCCCATAAGATTTTTTTTATCTCAACTCTACTTTTTATTTTTAATTTTCACAATTTCCATTCGACTTCTCAATTCTGTTTTTTTTTTATTTTATTTTCGTTTCCAGATCCAACCTTTTAATTCTATTATTTTTATTTTTTTCAGGAACACAGGTTTTCTTGGGCACGAATCTGCCCAGGATTTCGAGAAACAAGTATTCGTATAATCCGGTCCCTGAGGATTCGACCCTACTTCCCCTTTACTGTTATTTTCATTATTTTGCAAGGAATAGGAAATATTTGGTGCTTTCAACGATGCATCAGTGCATTTAAATTTTAGAAGGATATTCGGTTATTTGGGTCAAATGAAAAATCGGAACCTAGTAAGTTAGGGCACAATTTCTCAAAATTCCAAATACAGAATATTACCGTTGTTTTGAGAAATCTTTATCTCGAGATAACAAAATTTCACATCTAGTAAGTTAGGACACAACATTTTTGAACTCCCGAGAATAAATTTTTATTTAACTTATGCTTTGATTTAAAAAGATAATTCGTTCTTTAGACTTTACGAGAAAAATCGAAACCCAGTAAGTTAGGGTACGACCTCTCGAATGTCCAAATACGAAACAATACTTACTTTTAAGAAATTCTTTTCATGTGATTACGTGAAAATAAATATAACATTTGAAATGTCGAGGGTTTTATTCGGGACGTGATAGAACGAAAATTTAAAACGGTTCGCGGTGTGATTGCAATAATAAAAAAATGATGATACATGACGAGATAAATGCGTTAATAAAATAACAATATATGTGATTGAAAATAAAATAAAATAATCAAGCCAAAAATAAGATAAACAATAAGTACAAAAAGAAAATATTTATAATAGTAATGAAAATAATAGCAATAAAAATAATAATAATAATAATAATAATAACAATAATAATGATAGTAGAGGAATAAAATAATAATAATAATAAATATAATAATAATATGTTAATAATAACATTAATAATAATAGTAATAATAATATTGAAATTAATATTAATAAAAAATAATAACAATACTAGTAACAAAAGTAATAATAATAATAATAATAATATTATTATTATTAAAATTAATTAATAATAACAATATTAAATTAATGATAAAATAGCAAAAATGACAAAAGAAATAAAAAAAAGACTAAATTAAACTTTAAAACAAGAAATTGGGGCAAATTAGAAATAAAAGTAAAAAAAAAGGGACTAATCCAAACACACGAATAGCAAGGAGGGGCTAAAAGGGAAAATATCCCCGCCCTCCAAAACGCAGCGTTTTGCGCGGGACTAAATTAAAACAGAAGAAAAATTATAGGGTAAAATTGAAAACGAAAATAAGCTATATTAAAAGGACAGAAAACGCGGAGGGACCAATAGTGCAATAAGACCATTGCTTAAAAGACACGCGGATCCTGAGGGCTAATCGAGTCGGGTCTCGGGTTGGTGTTGAAACGGTGCCGTTTTGCTGCGGGACTAGAGTGGAACCAAAATAAAATTACAGTGGCAAATTTTAAAAAAAATTGAATTAAGAAAGGTAAAAATTCGGAAGGGCCGAATGCGCAAATAGACCCTTCCGCGAAAACACGCGGATCCTGAGGCTGGGTCGGGTCGCGCGCACGGGCCATCTTGAAACGACGCCTTTTCAGCGTTAAAACGCTTGATTGAAACGACGCTGTTTCCCTACCCTATTTAAGGCCGAAAACGTTAAAAAAAACATTTTGAACAAGTTTTTTTTTTAAAAAAAAAGAAGGGAAGGGTCCCTTTTCTCTCTGCTGAGGTCCCTTCTTCGGCCACAGAGAGACCGGAGGCCTGTCATTTCGCTTCGTGCTGCAGCTCGCCATAGACAGCATGGTCGACGCCTCCTGTGCGTTTTTTCTCCTTTTTTATACTATATTTTAAAATATATTTATATTTTTAAAAAATAAATAAAAGAATCTTTATATGTCTATATGAACAGATTCGAAAAGAAAAAAAGAACCTTCGTTTTTTGATCCGCTTTGATTTTTTTTTGTATTGATATATTTTTTTGTGTAAATCCCGAAGAAGAAATATAGAGGCTTTTCTTTTCGGTTTTATAACCGAAAAATAAAAAATAAATAAAAAAAAATACAATGTTTTCTGTTATTCCTATTTGCTGGCTTTTTTTGCTGTTTTCCTTCTTTGTTTGCTGGTGAAACCGTCGTGGAGACGTGGAAGGGGCTGGAGGCGCGCGTGTGGAGAGAGCGGCGGCTGAAGGTTCTAGAAACCCCTAGGGTTTCTGAAGAGGTTAAATTTTTTGGGCCATTTGGGCCTTGTAATGAATTGGGCTCGTGTTTATTATTTGGGCCCACTACAGGAAAACTGGCTTTTGCCGCAAAAAACGTCACTATAGAAAACGCCGCTAAAATTTGCGGCGTTTATTTTAAAAAACACCGCTAAAGATCATGACTTTTAGCGGCGCTTTTGTAGAAAACGCCGCTAAAAGTCCTGGTCTTTAGCGGCGCTTTTATAAAAAACGCCGCTAAAAGTCTTGGTCTTTAGCGGCGCTTTTTAAAAAACGCCGCTAAAGATCACAACTTTTAGTGACGCTTTTATAAAAAACGCCACTAAAAATCTTGGTCTTTAGCGGCACTTTTTAAAAAACGCCTCTAAAAGTCATATCTTTAGCGGCACTTTTACAAAAACGCCGCTAAAGGTCATAAAAAATAAAAAAAATTAAAATATTATAAAAACGCCACAAATCCATTCCCAAAAATTAAAATGGCTATTAGATGTCAATTTCCAATATACATGTCAATGCATAATACATACATAAACAAATATGAGCAAAGCATATATATGTTAGGTATATATTTCCTATAATGATTGCTTGATATTTAATCTTTGAGAATGATTAGCAAATAGGCATGTGTGCATCCGAATGTGTCACCTACCGGAACCATCTACTTGCAAATTACCTACGTGTTCTAAATAGTATCCAGTAGGACCGAAGGTTGATTTCAGCGAGCAGGAGGGTAAAAGGAATGCAAGTTCTTACAATAGGAGACTCACCAAATCCCATCACAAGCTAAAACAAGAAACTCATCGTCATCGCAGATCTCAACCTTTTTAAAGAGGGTAAAACCAGATTATAAACATGTGGATAAATATGGTTACTAATTGGGAACGATGTATCTTTTGCTTAAATGGCGACAAAAAGTTTTATACATGCATCCGATTTTTTAAAAATACAAAAGAAGTTTTTAATTTTGCTTAAAGAATACTACAAAAGTTAGTCTCTTTACTAAATCAATTGACCATCATCAAATTTTACTGAAAAGAGCTAGAATATAACACAAATATTAAAGGCTAAAGCAATTCACTTACAAAGGTTGATGTGTCGGATTAGTTGTTACAATTTGCCTTTCAATGAGTAAAGTTTTGTTCTGTTTGAACTCCGCATCTCCTGCAAGTGAAAGAAAATCATAAACCAACAAGCAAATAAATATTAGATCCATTGCCCCTTGGATCTAGAAGGTACCAATAGGCCTCACTAAGTTTAAACTTCCATTGACACGTCCGACTTGAGTAAAATGTTTTTCATTCTCATATCATCAATAAAATTGAAAATGGTAAAAGCATGTGCTACTTTCTACAACCATTTCCATGCGTTAAAAGGGCAAGAACAACGATCCCTTAAAAGTGCTAGAATATTAACTTATGATGAAGCACTACTTGTCATTCAACATGGACATCCTTTCACTCACAACTTTGAGAGGCCTTAAGGAAAGGTTCGTGGAAATAAACAAAATTTTGAAATTCTGTTTTCGTGGTTCTGAGAAAGAAAATTGTACCTACCCCTTTCTAGATATTACACAACGGAATCACTGAAGATTAGCAACAACTAGTTGCTTGTTTCAATTATTGCAACACAAGTTGTGCATCCGTAAGTAGGTCCATGAAAATCGAGTGAGAACCCTAGTTTGCAACCAACAGAAAAGTCAACATCGAATCTCACAAGTAAAATAGACATATTTGACCAATCAAACAAAAGCTTCTTACTTAGTGATATTGCTTTGAAAGAATTAAATGAATCATAGTAAAAGTCTCAAGCACAAACGATACTTCAAGTAACCACAATGAAATGACAAATCTAGGTAACTGCGCAGAAAAAATTCTTAAACATACAACCAGAGTGTACTTATCGACAGAACGCTAGTTTCCTTCATGTTCTCCAATTTTCTTCTACAAAATCATAGGGCAAAATAAGAAGAAATCCAACCCCTTTTAACATAAGAAGGGTCCACATGCCCCTTTTATATTATTTCCAATCCAGTTTGTATCAAATTCCTTGTAATAAATCTTACAACCTCAAGCAAAGATCTTCCTTCTCATTAATTATATCCACTTTCCATTGTTTAGGCTTCTTAAAGGCTCATAGAACTCAAAAAGTTTCTAATAACTTACCTCTTCTTTTCTTAACAACCCTCTCTTGATCTAGCCCTAAAAATAATATAGTGAACTTAACTAATCATGTTCAGTTCCTGACTATATCCTACCTCAATTAAAATTAGCATACTTCATAGAGTTGGTTCAATTAAGTCATTTCCCTATAAAAGTATTGATTGGTAAAATTAAATACGTCTAAGTTCACTAAAAATAGTATAAAAAGTGTTTGTATAAAGCTCACAAGACACGAAGCTTTTGTTATTGGTATTCCCATAAAAATTTTCCAGTTTACCAAATAAGCAAATAACAAAACTAATTTATAAAGAGTTTATTATGCAAGAATACACCTAAAACCAAAATCTAGAGCATATTACTATAGAAAAGGTAATGGGTTAGTTGAAAACTTGGACTCATTGGCATGAACGAGCACAGCAACTTAAGAAAAACTTAAGGTCTTGTAGCTTAGATCTTACTGAAACATTTTCTAGTAACATACAAAATGAAATTGCTTCATACACCTAAGACAAAAATTTAGTTATCTATCACAAAAATACCTCCTCGGAGGCCAATCATCAAAATGGTCATTGGCTTTATCATCCTTAGGAGACCATACAAACCCTTCAACAAAACCGAAACTTTATCCATTTTATCTCCCAGATCACTAATTCTCTCCATCATCTTTGTCCACACATTATCTCATCCATTACGTATGATAAAAAAATAGCGATTGAATGCATGTATAGCACAAGAAACAATTAACAAGAAGCAACCTTACTATATCATATTTTATCCTGTAAATGAAGTTGATCATACTCTTAAATTTTAAGTTCATGAGTGAAAAAGTAAAAGATGCTAGAGAACAATGACCTAAACACTCAAAGATGCAAAGGGCACTAGCATATGCCGAAATGGAGCTATAAATAAACTATCCATTAAAAACAGTAACATTTATGTAAATAACAAAATGCAATTTCATCGATGTCATAAGGGATTCATTAGATGAAAAGGAAAAACTTTAAACAACCATGTATGGCATTAACAAATTTTGAGTGGCAATGATCATGGAGCTCCAAGCACATGGTCCATTTCCGATTCCCAAGAAACTTAGAACATATTACTTACATGTCGAGGCAATTTTTCAAATGTCTTGTGGTTGAGCTATGACATATCTTCCGTATATTGCTACCAAAAGAATACACAAATAAATCCAAAGAAAGGAACCCGAGAAAAGCTTTCAGATCAAAGTCCCAATATCTCCAAATGAATACGCCTCATGCTTGAGCACTGCTTGATGAAGATGCTTGGCACAAAACTTAGCCAACTGCTTTACCTACAGATAAATGGACCCATATATAATATGCTTAAATGACTAGGTACAAAGAATTTAATCAGATCAACAACTAATTTTATGTATAAAAGCTGTGAAAATCATGAAAGCAAAACACTAATTCAACCAGAGACGAATTCGGTCCACATGATCCTGCATTTTAAACACTAATTCATTGATAAGATCCAGTGAGAGAATATAAAAGCAAAACATGGAAAAGGAAATGTCACCTTAAAGTGAACAATTATATGCCCATAGTGTAAACCAACCAAGCAGGTCACCATCGCCATCACTGAACTGCAATCAGAACATACAAGGTCTATCCATAAGCATGCAACTAAAGCACACCAAAAATCAAAAGCGGTCCATATCTTGTTGGCTTAAAGTTTGCTTATGTAATGTGGTCATACAGTAGTACACATAATAAATTGTTACTCTATCGATGACTACCTATCTGTACAAAAGGATAGAGTATTATCTTCATTTTCTAGAAAAATAATCCAAGAAATATGCAACAAATTCCGAAAGGATTGACTATTTCAGTTTATACATATATGCTTGCTGGTCTTGCTCTTCATAAGGTCAGGTATCAAAATAACGGGGACCACCTTTGTTTTAATGATAAAATTAGACATAAAAGAAATTCTATGTTTGGTATGTATATAAATAAAAATCTTAGTAACTGGAGTCAGTTGTGAATATGGTTAACGGCAGTTGTGCAAAGTAATTAATCCTCTCTATTCATCAATAAAAAGTCAGAAATATTTTCTTAATTTGTTGTCTGTTGTGTTCTATCAATCTTGCATTCAATATGATTAAATTTATCATACCCATATATGAAAAGAATAAGCCCTAAATCGGGATATAATCAATTGTTCTGAAGAATTTAAACAAAGACTAAATTATAATTCTATATTCTTTCACATACCGCACAATACACATTACGACCAAAATCGAGACAAAACAAACCGATGTGACCGTAATTTTTACTGTGCAAAAAAAATAAAATTGAATGTTTCAATTTACAACCAATACCAAAGAACACCTTTAACGTAGATTTTGATTTGATCATATATTTATAGTGCTAGTATCACTTTTTCATGTCGATCTACACAACATCATCACTTCATATAACAAAGATCAACCCTAATCAAAATTCTTGCAAGCAGGCAAGTATATGGGGTTTTCTTTTTCTGTCATTGAATAAGAATAAAATTTTGACTAACCAAAACAAAACATAAACTTCAATCTAGATTATCTAAAGTCACCTAATAAAAGAAAGCAAGCATATTCGTAGTAGCCCCAAAAGAAAGGGGAGTACCTTAGCCAAAGGGATTATATCATATAGCATTTTTGCATTCTCAATAAACCCTCACATTGTTAACGGTTTGATAAAGGGACCTCGCTTGTGTGTTCCATTTAACTATAGCAATGGTACTTCTTCATACCCTTCGACTGCACAAGCAACAAAATGCAAGTAAAAGTTTAATCACGGTGATGTTGCTTCAACTTTAACTCAACCTTGTATAGTAGTGAATAATAAGTAGGTGACTGTTACCACGCTCCAACAAATTCTTCACTTGATCAATATGCCCATCGATACGATTATCCAAGATCAAGGAAACCAACAACCGCTTCTACATCTTTTCCTGGCACATTGAGTTCCCGAATATTGAAAGTTCATGGAGGAGTTCAAATTATATGTATATATATTTATTTGAGAAATATACAAGCATATATATGGAGTTTATTATAAAAATGAGAGTTCAAACAAGAAATGCTAGCTGCAATGATAACGAAAGGGAAATAAATAAAATGAAACACTCAAAGTAACCAACTAGAAAGGAAAAGTCAGTAATTGTCACCTTTGATATGAAAGGGATCCTGATTCTCGTATATGGTTTTATAAGCTTAAGTAGTACTTGAGTTCGACATTCTTTAAAAGATCTTCAATATAATTTCTGGATGAACGGATCATCCATGATTGTCCTTCTGTTACTCTAAGAAGAAAAAAGAAAAGAAAAGAAGAGATCCAAGCTTAACAAAAAGGAAAGCAAACAAATGCAAACAACAATATATATCGAACATCCAAAAGCATTGTACAAACCTTAAGGATTTTTTCAAACTCTATTATCTCATTTCGTTGATAGGTCGCTATAAGGTTTGTCATCGCCAAAATCTCGTGGTCATTTTTGTACTGCAGTAAGGGAATGCTGAGAGAGAGAGAGAGGGAGAGAGAGGGAGAGAGAGAGAGAGAGAGGGAGAGAGAGGGAGAGAGAGAGAGAGAGAAGCTGCATTTAGAAGGTAAATATAAAAAGGGACTTACGGCTTTGCCTCTGGCCATCAAAAGGATTAACTTCAGATTCCATCAAGATGTTAGCTCTCCACAACCATGGAATCTACAACTGCACCATGCAACATTTTCTAACATAATCCAAGAAATATGACTAGAACAATAATAGGATAACACCTGAACAAGAAATATAACTTCAGTCCACTGCTCCCCTCTTTTCCCCAAGCCTTTTCCTCTGTGTGAAAACCAAGATCAGAAAACACCATCAAAAGAGATCAAAGCTTAGAAATTTGGGGGATTTTGGGGGATTGAAAGGCGGGGGAAACCAATTTGGGGGATTTTGGTTTGGGGATTTTGGGAAACGATATAGGGAAATTCTGGGGACTTAGGAAATTTAGGGTTGGGGAAAATAAAAATCGGGGTTATAGGGTTTTTTAGCTCCATTTTTAGCAGAGAAAAAACGATGCCGTGTGTATGAATTTTTGCGGCGTTTTTATTAAAAACGCCACTATAGTTCCATTTTTTTGTGGCGCTTTTTTGTAAAAAACGCCACTATTACACAAGTTTATTTTTTTTTCATTTTTAACCTATATTTTTCTATTTCTTTCTTTCAAAATTTTTGTGTTGAGATTATTATTTTTTGAATTTTTTATTATATTTTGAGTATTGAACTTTTAACTTTTTAACCTATATTGAGTATTAAATATTTTGAGTATTGAACTTTTAAATTTTTAACCTATATTGAGTATTAAATATTAAATTTTAAGTTTTTAATTTTTTTAATTTTTTTATTATTAAATTTTAAAAATTTAATTACCATTATCAACTCTTTTAGGAATTTCTTTTTTCTTTCTTTTTACATCAACATTATTCTTTTAAGTATGGTCTACATTAGTTGTTTAGATTTTTATATAAATGACATTTTATTATATATATACACCTAAATTTTGATATAGATACATCTTAGAATTATATATGAATTTTGGTTTAATGTGTAATTCTAGATGTGAAATTCTAATTGTGGTTTAAATGTATAGTTGAAACTTTAATTTTGATTTAATCATACACATTATTTTAAAATATAAATACATCAATATATTTTTATATTGAATAAATATAAATTTTTATGTATGCAATATATAAATAAAAAATGATGTTAATTATATCAATAATTGTGTTAATATTTTACAAGATCTGGATCAAATTAAAGTTCATGTATACAATTGCACACTAAACCATTGTTCATGTATGCTTATGGGATTTAATCCATTTTGATATATATATTTTTAAAATAATAATTTACATTTATCTTATTTTGATTTATATTCTAAAAAATCCAAGATTAATCCCTAAATCATAAACCCTAGACCCTAAATATTATACCCTAAACCACAAACACCAAAACCTAAACCTCAAACTCAAAACCCTAAACCATAAATCTTAAACCATAAAACTCAAACCCTAAACTCTAAACTACAAACCTTAAACCATAATCCGAGACCAACTTTTTGGGAATTCATGTGGCCAATGTTAGTGTAGTACAAAACATATATTTTAATAGCTAACACATTAACCATAAATCCCTCATGGGGGATTTCGGTTTCGAGATTTTGGGTCATATAACTAACACCCTAAACCCTAAACCCTAAAATCCTAAACTTAAACCATAAACCCTAAACTCAGAAACCTAACACATTAACCATTTCCCCCTAAACCTCTAACCCTAAACCCATAAACCATAAACCATAAACCCTAAACCCAAAACCCTAACCCATTAACCATTTCCCCCTAAACCCCTAACCCTAAACCTTAACCCCTAACCACTAACACTTAAACCTTAATATCGGTAAACACTAAGATGTTAAACACTATACAATAAACCCAAACAACAAACTTTAAAACACTAAACCCATACACCAAAATAACAAACCCTAAACCATAAAATTAACATACTAAACATTAAACCCTAAATCAATTTTAATAGCTTAATTTGTAACTTAAATGAAAACTTCTAAATTGTTTAGTTAGCAATTTGTAACTTTTCATAATTAAGTAACTAAAATGAAACTTTCTCATTGCTTATAAGTGAATGTATCAAAATAAAATATAATTCAAAGCAAGAATAAGAAAAAAATATGAAAAACTTTTAGCGGCGTTTGTGAAAAAACGCCGCTAATGCTCAGGTCTTTAGCGGCGTTTTTTTAAAAGCGCCGCTAATACTCAGATCTTTAGCGGCGTTTGGAAAAAAAATGCCGTTAATTCTCCTTTTTAGCGACGTTTTGGAAATAAACGCCGCTAATTCTCCTTTTTAGCGGCGTTTTGGAAATAAACGCCGCTATTGCTCAACTTTTTGCGGCGTTTTCTTTCAAACGCCGCTAACAGATAATATTTGCGGCGTTTTTCGTTAAAACTCCACTAAAAACGCCGCTAAAAGTCTGTTTTGGTGTAGTGGCCCTTGTAATTTGGGCTTTAATGGATCTGTAATAGACTGTTAGAAATGAACTGTATTAATATTTTTTTTAATTGGTTTTAATTTTTTTGGGTTAAACGGGCCCCGGGCGAAATAGGCCCATTACAAGAGTGATAAAATATAAGTTGTTATCATACATTTATGACGACTTGTCCAAATAATAATGAATTATAACTCTTCTTGTACAAAATATAAATTAAGTTTAAATTATTCGTCAAGTTGCAGCCTCCCTCTTATATATCATTCATACCACTTCTTTACTAAGGGTTTCCATTGAAAACTTAGTTGCAAACTAAACAACAAGAACAACTCGCTTAAAACAATTATGTATTAATAAAAGTTCCTCGAACAAACAAAATAAGTACTCTCTTGAATATCGTACTCGCAACTAAAACAAGCCTTATTTTGAATAAGCATAAATTGGGTTGCTTATTTACAATCAATGTGAATATCTAATTCCTTAAATCTGTCTCTATAAAAGTATTCAACATGAAATGAATCAACAGAGATCTTATCGGTGTAATCTACCTTACAAATTAATTTTGTTCGAAAAAAAAATATGATGCGAAAGTTTTCGAAATATGCTTACTTAACTCAATTTTCTCCATGATTTGACTTCATTAGAATATTGACCTGTGCTAACTAAGTTGTAATTAGAGTTACATATGATCCAAGTAACTGACAGCGACATATATTAATTAAGTTTAAAAAGTGGTGGATTCAGGAAGGTGACCGTAATACAAGTTTCTTCTAGTGCAAAGCCAAATTTAGAGCTAGGAGTAATTGCTTCGAAGGTCTGCTTGTGAAGGGGGAGCGGATTTCTTGTCCGAACTTAGTCAAAAATGCAATTTGGGAATACTTTCGGAAACAGTTCTCTTGCGCTCATTGGGACGAACCTGCTTGAAGGGGTTTGGATTTTAAGATATCTTTGCTTCTTCCCAATGGTCTCAAAGCATGGCTTTGGTGATTGAGTCTGATTCAATGGTTGCGGTTTCGTGGGTTGTCAGTAAGAATGGTCGACCTTGTTTAATGAGATTGATCATTCTATCGGTGTTATTAGAAGTGTTTCTTTTAACCATGTTGGAAGGGAAGCTAATGGTATAGCTGAATCCCTTAACAAACTTGGCGTTAACAGGCCTGCCCTCTTTGTGGCTTGCTCGTAGTTTATTGCACCTTTGTACTTGTGTTCTAACATTTCTCTTAATAATAAAATTAAAAAAGCGGCTAGAATCATCATATTTGGAAGATTAAGACATCAAAGAGTTTGATTCGGTCACATAATTATAACCACAGGAGTATTGTTATCCTGTTCACCAAGTACAAAGTTAATACTCATCACATCAATCAAATTGCAAATACTACAAAATAAAACAGCTGTTTGGTGATAAAACAATCACAAAAAAAATGAAATTCTCAAAGGGGAAAAAAAAAAAAAAACAAATTTGTTTGACTCTCAAATTATCTGTTTGCAAGCTTTTGGATGACATTTATGCTTTCCAACGGATTAATGGAAATAAATAAATAATTAAATTAAAGAAAATTTTTATACAGAAAAACAAATATTGTTTTAAAATGATTTAATCCGAGTACTCATATTTTTTTGGTATTTTGTGTAGGAATATTATTAGCCACAGCGTCATCATAAATACTATCATTTTCGAGGATTAATATTATTAATTCTTTTGCTACCTACCCACCCACCCCTACTTTCTTATGCTTTTCATCAAAATACTAGTTTTAAAAATAAAAAAAAAAATCATGTATTAATCATAGCAGAAACCAAGTATTACAGCTACCAACATATGATGAAATTCATAATCGTATATGTATATGTATATGTATATGTGTGTTTGAATTTTCAAAGTCCCCCAAAGATATTTTTATTCAAATTATTATTCTAATGAAGAGATAAGATAGAGATTAAAGGGTAGAGGGCGCCTTGATATATTCTAATGGTGAGACCATATTTTTTTTCCAAATGGAGGGTCCATTTGAGGTCGACCCAATTTTTTGGAATCTTATGTAATTCAATCTCAACAACCACTCTGGTGATTCTTCTTTGGGTGTTTATTATTGGTCAAGTTTTACTTGAGAAAATTTTGTAATAAATTCTCTCTTTAATGTTTCATATTAATTGAAACATAACAAAGAAGTCTGTTTTCATACTAATTAAAAGTCCTTGTACTTTGTGTAAGGTTTAGTTTCTGTTGTTTTTGAATTTTAAAATTTTAGTCCTAACCAAACAGTAGTATTTAAATTCATGTCGGTTTGTTATTTTCAGATATTACTTATAAAAAAAATCCATTAATAGATTTAAAATTTTAAAAAAGTATATGGGCTAAGAATGATTTAGTTGGAGAATATATACTAAACCTACAACCTTATAGGTACTAATGGATTTAATTATTCCTTTACTAAATTTCTAAAATTGATATGAGTTATTTAATTAATAAAACAAAATTATATGTAGAATATATCTTCTCCTTAGCTAACACGAAATAAGTCACCGACAAGAGTTAAGTCAATGCAAATGACAAAATAAAATACATTCAAATTATTTAAAAATAGGATGCATTTGGGGTTTTATTTAATTTAATTAATTTGTCTTCAAGTGGAAAATATGTGTGTATACATGCATTTTTTTGTGTGTTTCCTATATAGTTTACACACTGGTTGAACTCCTTTTTTCCATATTATATTGCACGTATGCATATATAAAATATAATGTAATGTAAATAATGTCTTGGATTGTCAATCACAAGAAGTTTCTTCATGCCTAACATTTTCATTGGTTGATTAGGAAAACCTTTTCAATAATAGACAAATCTAATGAAAGCTACTCTCTCTTTTTTTTTTTTTTTTTTTTTAATCTTTGGGTCTAATCTTAATATTAATATAGTAATAAGAAAGTTGCTTAAAGACGAGTCTTGATGGCTTAAAATAGGAAGAAATTCATGTTACTTTGCTTCTATTTTGTTTTATAAAGTATTTAGGTGATAAATAATAGTAAAAGAAATATTTAAACCTGAAATTAAAAGTTTTTGTTATAATTGGTGCTGTTGAAGTAAACTTCACGATTATAAACCCTAATTCTTTTTGGCGAGAGCTTGTTTAATTTATATACAAAATACAATGTTTTCATAACTGATCCTCCAAATCATCGATAATGATGAGGCCCTCATAGCTTATCTTGTTATTAAACTTTTTAACTAGTAGCCATCTATATGGACAAATACACTTGACTTTTAAATTAACCCATGGAATGAGTTAAGTTTTAGTGTAAATCCCATGCGATGGGCTATCACATCTCGGTCGTTTTAATAATATTTTATGAAAAGAAATGTATGAACAAAGAAAATGACTTTAAAATATGGGAGCCGAATTTAGGGCAAAAATGTGAGTGGTCATGTACTAATTTTATATATGTTGAAGCCAAGGTACAAGAACATCATTCAAGGTTTAATGAAATGATAGTTAACGTGAATCATTTTTTTTTTTTGGATGAAAAGAATAAAATTATAACCAATTAAATTAAAATAAAACGACCTACTGTAAGTAATTGAAACATTCAATGTGTTTTTGGATGTATTTTAGTATTTAATTCTCTAAATACTTCAAGAGCTAATGTATACGCTTGATTAACACCAAGTTAGAGGAACTCGAATTAAATTCTTGGATAGCTTTAATAACTTCCCAACTATCCGTCTGTATCAACACTCTATCGCATTGTTTTTCTTTGCAACATTTTCATTTTGGTAAATTATAATAGAAAGTCAAAGCCCTAATAGCGACGCGATTAGTGCAACTCGAACTCAGACCATATCTAAGACGATGAACATTTTGACAATCAAACCAACACGAATTTCCTTTCCTTGCAATATTGACAGGCTATACCCATAATAAAAGGGGTTGCAAATGTCATATTAAGAACATCATTAAATTGAATGTCGGCATTAATGAGGGCTACAGTAAGGAGCTATTGTTCTACAGATTTATATTCTATATAGTTTCAGAGCTAAGTTTGAGTATAATTAATAGGGTGTGGATGTTCAGAAACTAATAATAATGAAGCATGTCCAGCCGGTCACGGTGTGGGCCTTGGGGCCGATTGTTCGTCTCTAACTCAAAACACTTAATAAGCCCAATTTATGCCATTCATGCTTAATTTTGCACCATCGACGCTGTTGAATATATATATCCCGACTATACTTGTGAATTATGTGTAATTAGAGGCGGGTTTGATCGGAATATTTTTAAAAAAAAAATTAAAATTATTTTCACTGTTTTAATTTTTCTTACCTGTCCCTACATGGATTAGTGTGAATTCCTTTTGGGGCAATAAATATTTGTTTTATAATTTCATTAAAATTTTTATCATATCTGTTTTTTTTATATAATGCTTAGAATTATCTATTACCCCTTCCCAACTCATAAATAAGAGGATAATGTGCTTCAGAACACTCGAATCCACGTCCTCCTGCATTAGTAATATACATACATTTATAATAAATACATGTGTATAAAATACATGGATAGGTGCCAAGCGTGTGGTAAAAATAAAATACCTGTGTATTAAATAATATACATACATTTGTAATAAATACATGTATTTACTTATAATTTAAGAAATAATTATTAATATAATATAATATAAATTAAATTAAATTAAATTAAATAAAAGGAATAAAAGAAATAAAAGATAGAAAAAGAATTAAAAAAGAACAAAGCAAGAAACGAAAACAGAGAAGGGAAAGAAAGAAAGAAAGAAAAAGGGGGAAATTAGGGTTTTAAGGTTTGAAGTTTAATTGGTAAGTCAATTTAGCCCCTTTTTTTGTAATTTTGATGTTTTTGGAATCTTAGAATAAAATACTACTTGATTTATGTGGAAATTTTGTAAGTTAGTTGATTTTTAGATGAAGTTTATGTTGAATTAATTGAAGAATTAGGGGTTAAATTGATAGAATTTCAAGCTAGAATTGAATAAAGGATTGAATTGTAAAACAAACCATAAGTTTTGAGTAATAGAGACTAAATTGAAAGAATTTTAAAATTAGGGTTTTATGATGAAATTAGGAGTTGAAATTAGTTTAAAGTGAAAATTTAATAAAGATATGAAATTAGTTTTGTATAAATAAAGTTAGTATTGGTTAAGGACTAAATTGGAATTTAGACAAAATTTGTTTATACATTGAAATATTTAATGTTAAATTGTGTTGTATTGATGATTTTCAATTATTTTAAATTCCATAGCTAACGTTGAGCCGGAGACCTAGGCTAGGAAAGGAAAAGACAAAGTTAACGAGGAGTAGCTTAATAATTCCGGTTTGTATTTCTATAATCCGAAGCTAATTATGAATTGTTGTATTTGTTATATATATATATATATATAGTAAGTGAAATTGAGGTGAGTATTGAATTGAATTGAATTGAATTGAATTGAATTGAAATGTGAGTATATGTGATTATTGAAATGTGTATTGATTGGAAATTAAAAAGTGATTTGAAAACCCTATTAACTGTATCGGGCTGAGTCGGATATAGTTAGTATGCCATAAGATTGGAAGTGTTCAGGGATACTTCGACTACGAGTCGATGAGGCACTGGGTGTCATATTATTACTTCGGATAAATTCGATGAGTACCAACGTACTTCGGCAAGGCCGATGAGACACTGGGTGTCAAATTATTACTTCGAATTATCCGATGATGCACTGGGTGCCAAACTGGTGTGTTTTGGTTGGATCCGTGTATCCGCCAAAGTCCGAGCCTTGTTAATAAGGGTAAATCAATGAATTGACAATATGAATGATATTGGATGATTTTGAATATGCATTGGATTATGATATTGAATGGAGTTATGAAATTGAAAAGTATGAACCAACGGGTTCATAATATGGTTATCGACATAATGAGATGATATGTGAATCCTATTGAGAAAAGTTATTTGAATAGTAAATGATGAGAATTGAAAGTATTATAAATGATTGTTTAAGAAATAGATTATTTGTTTTAATGATTTTTGGTCATGTGTGTTTGAATATATGTAAATATTATAAATTCTTGTTTAATAAGTATTCGGATTATAGAAATACCACTGAGTTTTATACTCAGCGTACGGTTTGTTTCCGTGCGCAGGTTAGATTAAAGTCAAATTGCCGAATCAGCACCAAAGCCGATCCTGAACTCAAAGTGGTGAAGTATATTTCTTTTGGTAATGGCATGTACTTAGATGGTCATATGTATGTTATTTTAGTAAATGGTTGTAAGTGATATAAGATGATATTAGTTGGCTATATGTATAAGTTTGTGATTTATGTTGGAATTATAAAATGGTATATTTTGGTTGAACTATGAATGAATTCAATGTATGTAAATTTTAGGTTGAAATTTGGTATAAAATTTGAATTGGTTTAAATGAAATTAAATGAATTGAGTTAGTAAGTATTTGTAAAATACCTATGTTAATATGTTGATTAGATCATTAGGTAGATTACTTGGTATGATTTGGATATATTTGATTGTGATTTGGATTGGTTGAGTATTGGTTATTGAGTTATTTGAGGTTTAAGTTTGCAGGGTTGGTTAAATTTGATGTAAAAGGCTCATTTTGAGTCCACACGGCTTGGCACACGGATGTGTGACCAGACCGTGTGAGACACACGGCTTATACTTAGGCGTGTGGTTAGGCCGTGTGTCCCCTGCAATTTTAATTTCACGAAACAGAATGCTCAAATTTTGCCACATGGGCAGAGACACGGGCGTGTGTCTCAGCCGTGTGAAGAACACGGCCTGGTACACTGGTATGTGCTTTGGCCATGTGAAAACTGCACTTAATTTTCGAAAAATAAATTGACCTCACGGTTTAGCACACGGGCGTGTGGCTTGGCCGTGTGAGGTAAGTTAGAGAGCACATAAATTAGGACACGGCTTGAAGCACAGGCATGTCTTAGGGTCACACGGGCGTGTCCCTAGACCACACGGGCGTGTGAGCCCAGTATTTGAGAAAATTTTTGAAATTTCACGAAAAATTTCTTGAGCACTCGAATTGGTCCCGAATCACTTCTAACATGTATTTTGGGCCTCAAGAGCCCATAAAAGGGAAATTATGTTTGTATTACAACATGTAATATTTTTGAAAGGTCCAGTAATGCTTTGTAACCCTGTTTCGATAACGGTTTAGGGTTAGGGGGTGTTACACAAACCAATGACACAATTAAAACCTTTTTTTTTTAGTTTTTCAGTGGGGGAAAATTAAATCTTTCTATAGGCAAGAAACCTAACTCGAGTTCTCACGAAAATAAAAATTATTTGAGAATAATAAAACTCACTATTTTCTGAGAGAATAATTATGCTCAATATCTAATATATTTGACTTAATCTATAATTATAGGAAAAAAATTCAAGAGTTCTACTTGAATAAGAAGGGACAAAATAATAATATCTTAATGAAAACAAACTTATAGGCCCACTAGGACTACATAGTGGGCTATGACATGCACCGGTATATCCCAATATGCCTCCCACCTTACTTACAATAGGTTATATCGGGTCTTTCATGTATTAGGTCTAATTATGTGTTTTTCAGTTTTCAAACTAACTTATATAATTTATTCAACCCAGTAATCAGTTTTCTATTCCTAAACTATTATTTATTTATTTAATTAAAATAAATTCAATTAATTCTCTCAATTAAATTATTTTCTCAACTAAATTATAATTTCATTAAAATCATGATGACTTTATCGTATTAGAAAGTATGAGTAAATAAATTTAATTCTCTAGTTCCGTAAAATTGTGATGACTAATTATTTTAATTTTCACTTTGAACTTCAACTATTTAATTATAATCAATTAAATAATAATTCAAAAACTTAAATTAATCACTAAGTTATATCTTGTTTCATGCAATAAAATGCATTCACTGCAGATAATGATATATGCAATCTATTTCTCTATTCATCATTTTCATTTATTTAACATATCGGTTGAAATACAATCCGTAAAGGGTTGTGTTGAGCTAGCGAAGGGGCCAATTGAACATAAATAATTAGTATTAAAATAATTTGTAATTAAGTCCCGACTCTTCATCTATTAATTACAACATTATTTAGTTATGAAGTTAATACACTAATGCTAGGTTTGGTCACTAGTGTAATAACATGAATAAAGAGCTTATTTAACACATATGTTCTACAATAGTTAGACATAAAACAAAGAATAATTAGAATAAATTTAAACATGCAATTAGAAAGATAAGTAAAAATTCTTGTAAAAAATAAGACTTCTTCAAAATAAGTAAAACATTTTCCTTCTCTTTTTTTTTTGTCATAAATAAGTTATGCAAATAACTAAAATCACCAATTGTGATTAGTTTATAGCTAACTAATGACTAAAACACGTGGAAAAATAATACTCCAACCAAACGTAGCATAAAAGTACCATTACTGAACCCTCCTTTATTGTATACCATGATTGAACTCTTCTCTAATCTCTTTGAGTTAAATTCATTCACCCAATATGATCCTATTTTATCTCATGGTAACAATCACATATTCCTTAATGAAAAAGTCTATTACTAACACACAATAATAAAATCATTCATCCTAAATAAATAACTCGTGGTCACGTTTCTTTTCCATCAACCATGCAATGCTAGTGAGAAGATACCTTTTACCCTTTCTTAGGCCATGAATTCTACCGTTGTAAGTAAAGTTATGCCATACATAAGTTGTATACCCAACATACCAACTTTCGACTCTATTATCAATTGAACTCAGGCTTTTAATATATCAAAGTATATGAGCTAGATACATACAGTCAATTACTTACTCAAGATTGAGATAGGTCATACTATGAACATCACAACTGAATAAATCCATCTAAGATAAATTCAACTTGGATATTGTTTGATATATTGTCAATCCAGACAATTACACCTGTATCTCTATATTTCTGGGAGTAATCCGCTCCGATGCCTAAGATAAGGTATCTCCTTAATTAGACTTGATAGACGACATAATAGTCCTTTGAATCAATTTGCTTATTTTGCTTAATTTGTCCACTTTATGCAGCTTAATATTTGTTAAATGTTAGATAATAGGTGAACCAATATTTGCTTACATGTTTTTTTCTTTTCATGCAAAAACCATTGAGAATAAATACAAAAGATAATAATATAAACAATGAAATTTTATTTATCAATTTGTTCGAAAAGTTAAAAGCATTAATGAAGAAATAATTACACTAAGGGCACTAATACATCAATAGATTGGTTGGTTTTAGATGGAATTAATTTGAATTGAATTAATTATGTGAAGTTTGAGTTATAAGTTGAGTCATTACATATTTGGATTTCTTTTCTATTTTGTCCATTTTAGATTTAACTTATTTTGAATTACTTGATCGAGTTAAATTGTATTCATGCTATTTTGGATTCAGGTAATTATCGAAAGTATTTGATATAAATCTCAAAATTATATATAAATTTTGATTTAATTTACAATTTTATATATGAAATTTTTATTTGCTCCAATTCTCATGAACTATTAACACAATTATCAATGTAGCTTCATTTTATGTTTATATCTTGTATACACAAATAAATTGATGTATTTATTACTTTAAACGTGTAATTGAATCAAAATTAAAGTTTCATGTACATATTTGGACCACAATCAAAGTTTCATTGGTAAAAGTACCATATGGGCTCTTATACTAGCAATCAAATCGCATTTTATTATCCCTTTGCTCAAAAAATAGGCAAATTAGTCCCTATACATTAGATCAAATAGTAAATTGATCATTCTATTAAAAATTCAATCCATTTTTACTGTTAAAAACTGGTCCTTATACATCAGCACAAGGTACACATGGTACACCAGGTGTAACTGTCTAGTTATTTCATCAGTCACACCAATTTTTAACAATAAAAATGAATGATACTTTTAATAGAAATGACTAATTTTGATATTTGATCTAAGGTATAATAATTAATTTACTCATATTTCGAGTAAAAGAGACAAAACGCAACTAAACTCTGAAACTTCGAATATAGAGACTTTTATGGTACTTTTATCAAATTTGATGTGCATAATTGCATGTATAATTTTAAATTTTATTTCAGTTTTTACTCTCTTTTTTTAAATCAAAATCAGGTTAAATCAATTTGTATTTTAATGGATTGGATGTAGTTTTGAGATTCCAATTAAATTCAGCCAGCAATCGCCTAGCTTTTCGTCTGCCACTACTCTCAAAACGTGGAAAATAATTGTCAAAGGTGGCACCTGGACTCTTTTGATTGATTCATCGTATTTGGTTTTGGATTTGTCTTTTCCTTTTATTGTTTTCTCTGCGATATTCAGTACTTGAATTTAAATTTACAGAAAAAGATTAGAAAAGTCTCTTCAAAGTTGTACCACATCCATTTACATCCACGAGAGATGGAGCAAAACAATGGAAATGACACCATATTTGCAGAAACGTAGAGTTAAAGCGCAAGTGAATAAGGAAGGCCTTACCCACTGAAAATGATGGACGAAGAAACGAGCTCCGTCTAGCTCCCTGTGAACTTGGAATTGGACCGTACAAATTTTTATAGTCTTCTTCAATTTCCAAGCTGCCTGGACCACTATTATTAGTAACATGTGTCCCATTAAATTCATGGTCCTCATTGCAAGCTGAGATGATATTTTCTTTCCTTATATTTATTTGCTTAAACTCATCATGTGTGAAAGCAGACCTTTGAACTCTCAAAGTATGGTGGCCACTCTTACTTCCACACCACCATCATTTCTCCCGCTTTGGCGAAGAAAACTACCCACTTTTAATCCTACACAATGCCTTGGAACTGGAAAAGAAACCCTTGAAATCTCTAGTAATGGATACATAAAGACTAACACTACTGGTTTCCCTGAAAAGGGTATTTCAACACGTCCCGGAACATCATCAACTCCTCGTCCGCCTAGGCCTCGCCGGATAATACTTGTACGGCACGGAGAGAGTGAAGGGAACGTCGATGAGACGGTCTACACACGAGTTCCTGATCCCAAGATTGATTTAACCGAGAAAGGCAAGGCTGAGGCCGAGGAATGTGGATGGAGGATAAGGGAAATGATCGAGAAAGATGGAGCCAATGATTGGAAGGTCTATTTCTACGTGTCACCTTATAAAAGGACACTCGAAACACTTCGGTACTTGGGTCTTGCATTCGAGCGGTCTAGAATTTCAGGCATGAGGGAAGAGCCTCGTATACGGGAGCAGGATTTTGGTAGGTCACTCTCTCTCATGCATGCATCGATTGCTGTCATTTAGATAACGCCTTAAATATTTAATTTGCTTGCCATTTTTCTCCATAATTGTGTTCGGCGAAAGGGAATTTTCAGGACAGGGAGAAAATGAGACTTGACAAAGCTCTTCGGCTGCGCTATGGTCGTTTCTTTTACCGTTTTCCTAATGGAGAATCAGCAGCAGATGTTTATGACAGGATCACAGGTAATACTAGTAAAATATGAGGCATTTTTTAGCAGATTAGCCAATGATCAGGGTAGCCAGGGGGGCTGGTAGGCCCCGGCCCCCTAAATGAAATTTTTTCCATTTAAGGTCTTTTTTAACTTTTTAAAAATTTTAAATTCGTAAAACTAAAAGTATATTTTAATCGTTTTAAAAATAATAAAAATTTGATTTAATCTTTTAAAAATAATAAAGATATAAAGATATAGGCTATTCAAATAGTAAAATTATATATTTATTATCATAAAAATTAAAATTTAATTTTGATTTCCTAAAAAGATTTTCTATTTGCCAATTAAACTTTTTATATGATGAAATGAAACAGGATTCAGAGAAACACTTAAGGCAGATATTGATATTGGACGGTTTCAGCCACCAGGCGAACAAAGCCCAAACGTGAACTTAATTATTGTCTCACATGGCCTAGCCTTGCGTGTGTTTCTAATGAGATGGTATAAATGGACTGTGGAACAATTTGAAGGACTCAATAACATGGGCAATGGTAACTTGATTGTCATGCAAAAAGGTTATGGCGGAAGGTACTTTTTCAGCCCAAAATGGACACACACACACACGCGCGCGCACGCATAAGTGCAAGCAATGGTGATCTTCTGTTTAAAAATCCGCAGATACAGCTTATCTATGCATCACAATGAAGAACAGCTAAGAGAGTTTGGGTTGACAGATGAAATGTTGATTGACCAAGAATGGTAAGGGTCTCTCACACACTCAAATTTGTTGAAGTTTTTAAATACAGAAACATCCTTGTAATGGCGCCTGTGCTTGGTTTTTTAATAAATTCAGGCAAAAGACTGCGAGAATAGGAGAACTGAATTATGATTGCCCGATGGTGAATTCCTTCTTCCCTCACTTTGAAGATGAGGGCTGCATAACATGAAACAAGGTGCTGAAAAGTTGAATTATTACATCATGATTCTGCTCAGGAACACGTGATTGGAATGGCAGGTAATGCCAGTGTTGTCGAAGCCATTATTCTATAGGACAATGTAATGAAAGGCCTTGGCAAGGGATATTGAATTAGTTCAATGAGAAATTAACAAGCTAAATCTGTCTTAGCTGCAATTTTATGTAATAAAAAAGTGGTTCTCGGTTTGTGATATTTTTTGCACAATATTATATTTATTTAACCCAAGAATATGCTTGTCAAATCTGAAGTAAATAAAAATTAAATAATTATTTGTTTAATATATATAAGTCAAGACTTGCTCGAAACAGACTTAAACAACACAGATTTAAACCATATTACCCTTCTTCCCTCTTCCTCGATTTATATACCTTATAATAGAGTATAGCACATCCACAATCTAATCAATACTATGATGTTTTAGGTTCAAATTTCATCATTGAATTATTCTAAACTTTATGTAAAATGACAAAAACGTGTAATGCATATTATTTAATAAAAGAGATGAGTTTTTGGTAATTTTAATTGAATTGAGACCCGATTGATGGATGACATCGACTCAATTATCCCTTTAAATAATAGTAAAGATATATATAAATCAATTCTTAAATATTTATGAAACAATACTTTTCATTAACGTACTATACTATAATATCTGTTCAAAATTATACATGTGCATGAACATGGAGACAGCTTTGACACACCCTCTAATCTCCTTTTTCAAGTTCAAGAGCAGTTATAAGTGCAAACACAGAGTGTTAGATACAAAGAAGATTAGAACGATATTTAGTCAAAAACAGCTTGCTTTAATCAATAATTGTGTTTGAGAAACACAGAACACAATAGAGTTGCCGGTGCGATCCGATTCAAGAGGAGAACACATTCATTGGAGTGCAAGATGATAACGATACGAAAAAGTAATTCAAACATGATATGAATATACATATTGTAGTTAACTTTACAGAAATTGAGAATCACTGATTCAATGTCAAAGCCAATATCTTCTTTTCAAAAAGTCCAAAACCAAAATCCTCGATTAAGGAAAGTATATTTTTGCCTAAAGCTATTCCAAACCTGTTAATGGGTTATACTTATTCCCACAGGAAAACCAGTAAAGAAGTCATTCCCTAGCATCATTTTACTTTCAGCAAAGAATATATATTTTAAATAAATATACATATATATATGGTACTTTCACCTATGAGATCAATGCCAGCAAGCCACCAAAAGTAGTTATCCTCCTCCTCTGGTACCATCTTACAGGATGCACTGCATTCAACAATCAAGAATTTTCATATTAGTCTAACATCATAAAGCCATAAATTTAACACCATCTTGGCTGAAAGTTTCCATAGAGATTAAGAAATGATGGTGTTAGTATGAACAGCTTTTTAATAGATTCACTATTTATGCTTAGGATGCATACCTAGTTGAATTTTAATTTACTAGTTCATATATACCTATATATATATATATAAATATGACACTCCAATCATGTTACCTTCCTATGAGAACTCGATTAAACTGAGCCAACGGTGTAGGACGAGGACCAAAGCATTGAAAAAATGAGAAGGAGAAACAAACCCATTATAGTACCACTGGTTCTGCACCATGGAGATAGGAACTTTATGAGTTCTCGATGGCTGTTGTTATGACTCGTATTGGCAATGGTGGTTCTTGTTCACCACTGCGTCGCCAGAAAGCCCTCCTCCACCAAACTTCGAAACCTCTTTGAATGTTGGGACAATCTTCACCGGAGTTCAAGAATCTATCAAACCAAGCCAGAAAAATCTCCTGTTGCCAAGCCAGAGGCAGAGTGAGAATCGAGTTGCTAAGCCCATCCTCGATTAAATGTCTATCGAGGCCTTTCGATGCCCTCCTCATCCACCCAAAATCATCGTAAAATGGCACCAACCATGTTTGTAATAGCTGGCACCTTACTTCCTTCGATGCCAATAACTGCCCCTTTCCGATTCCCACAAATAGCCGAGCTGTAACTCTGCTGACTTCAAACCTGTGGACAACCGGAACTTTAGAATGAGCATCGGACAATTCAGATTGAGAAGCCCATGTTTTTAGAAAATCTTCAGCAATCTGCCTATCAATCAAAATGTCCAAAATCCAGTGCAAATTATCTGCTTGTCTTGCAATCTGACTCGCATCCTGCAAATCCAAAGATGCTGCTCGGAAAAAATGGTGTCGAAGCAATTCCAGACAGCTATCGCAAGCTGAATATAAGGACTCTTTCCGGAGATCGTTGTGAGATGAATTCTCGCGAAGCATCTTAAAGACCAATCCTTTCATTTCACGCCTTGCTTTCTCATCTTTGCCTTCAAGAACCACATGCAAAAGCTTGAGAAGCACTTCTTCATTATCACCACCCTCATCAGTTCCATTAGCAACTTCAACGGAAACCCTCTTCAAAACCTCCCCGGCTCCAACGTTTTCGAGGTGGAGCTCCGCCAATAAAGAAGCCACTTTCTCCTCTTCATCCTCAGCCCAAGGAGCGGCTTCCAAATACTCCAAACAAGACAAAACCCCAGCATCAAATCCAATTGCCGCTGAAACCTGAAAAAGCAAAAACATCACAAGAACCACCACTTCAACACTCCAAATACTTACTCAAGCCACTAATGGCCTAATCCTTCAATCTATGTTACAAGCTCAGAGTTCAAAATGGGAAATTGAAACTGTTACTGCTAATCGTCATGCCAATTCTTAAGTATCCATTTAAACAAAATTGCTATTTTAATTAATTAAAAAAAAAAACCTAAAACATTACCTTCAAAATTCCAAGAACCTTAGAAACGTCTTCTCTCATTAGCTTCTTCCTCAAATCTTTGCAATACATCAACCTCAAGGTCTCTATATAAACCTCAACGTCATCACAGTCTGATATTTCCACAATGTACGGCCCAGTTGATCCATTCCTCTGCTGCTTTGTCCATCGATCCGATAACCTCACAGCAAAAAACCTACTGTGAGCCACCAGTATTTGCCGGTGAACGTTCATTGACACACTAATCCCATCCTTGGAACTCAAGGTCAGCTTTATATCACTCAAACCCGGGTCGTTAAACTGGTTCCCAGGGCTCCGGGTCGATAAAAGATCCGAAATTCGTTGCATGGTCAATACCTGCTTATCCATAACAGGCGGGGGTTGGTTTTGTCTCGGAGCTGAAATGGGTGCTTGGATCTGAGCTTGGTTTTGGGTTCTTTGATGGATATCGGGCTCGCTAGCCATCATCTCGAAAAGTGTCGGGCTGGACCGTATCTTGTCCGCTGGAGGCGGTGGGGACATCGGGTTTAAGAGACCCGCCGTGAGTGCAGAGTTGAACTTGTTGAAACTCGACGGAGAATGACCATTGGAGAGCAATGTTCCGCCCGTAAAGTCCATGACAGGCAATACGCTTCCCGGAGAATATCGGATCCTGAAGCCCGACAAAGAATCTGTTAACCCCTGGTCCGGGACACGGCGAGCTTGCGGCGGAAGCGGAGGTGGCGAAGGAGGGGGCGTTCGAAGGGGCTTGGAAGCAGGGCAACACCAAGACCTATCAGGAGAAACAATGGTGGGCGAGTCAAGTTTCCCGCTTAGAACTCCTTGAACACCACCCGATTCAGCACAGTTGTTCGTAGCACCGGAAGCAGCAGAACCAGTAGCCACCGAGGAAGCAGAGGAAGAAATGGTGGTTTCCTTGCACTTGCGGCGCTTAGGCTTGATGGGTTGGACTTGTACTTTGAGCTGAGCAGATGATATTTTTGTAGTTGTAGTTGTTGCCATGAAATGATATTCAATGCAATCCTCTATTGTTTTTGAGTTTTGACTGTATGCTACTGTCCCTTAGTTTACAGCATTGGCACTTGGCAGAAGCATTTAGTATGGCGGTGGATGCCAAAAAGGAAAAAGGGAAATTACAAGCGGCCAGGTGGGCGAGAACTCAAGTAAAAAACATGACCAAAGAGCCAACCTGAAAATGGGGCATTAAATGCACAAAACAAAGGAAATAGAAGGAGAAAAGATGAGATCTAACTTTTGTTCTGTTTTCTATTGGAGTGTTTTGAATCAGATCAATAACATGGGGGGGCTTCTGCAATTGTTGTTGTTACAGAGATTTAAAAAATGAGAGTGGCAAAGCAAAGAGAGAGAGAGAGAGAGGAAAAGGTAGGAGAAGAAGGGGCAGAGGGCAATCTCACGTGGAGGGCCACCATTGTATCGGTCATCGGACTTACTGTTGTTTTTTTTCAATTTATTTTACAGTGGGGGTGCATGGATTAGATGGAAAGTTTGATTGTCTTTTGTTTCTAAATTAGTCATTCACTTGCTTCACTAGGCCGCATTGGTATTGTTTTTTGCGTGCGATTTGTGACTTTTGATTTGGGATTTTGTGATTCTTTTTTTGGGGATTATTTTTCATTGGGACGCTCATCCCGGTCTTCCCCACCTCCTGGAAATAATTATTAATAACAATGGCCGATATTATTTCCTACTCATTCATCTTATTAATTTTGTTTTTCTTTTACGGTCATTAATTTTCTCTTTACTAAATTTTATTGGTAAAATCAATAAACACCTTTTTCTTATTCAAATTTGGCATGCTCTAACCTAAGGTAGGAATTTAAAATTTTCTTCAAATCTCTTTTTATTCAAATTTATTTTTTTATTTTAATATTTTATCTAAATTCTTTCAAATTTTAAATAAACATTTAAGCTTAAATGAATAACCACATGATATCATGTTATCTTTTAATTTGGTTCAACTTAATTTTCATGTTGCTCCCAAACTCTATGTTTTAACCCAAATAATTTGCCATTCACATGAATAAATAGTTTGCCAATTCCATATGACAACTCTGGAAAAGTTGTTCCCAAATATTGATTTGATAATTATAAAGTAAATACAAAAATAATTAAAATGTATAAAAATAACATGATAGAATATAAATTTATTTAACCAAATTGTATTCAGTTTAAATTCCAAGCCAAGTTGGAAAAGTGTAGATTTGTGCTTGACTAATAGACATGTGAAGCAAGGCAAGGGAAAGGGATCCCCAATTCCCAACGTCACAAGGCAAATCAAGTTTTGGATTTAATAAACATATATTTATTCCCTAAAGGAGGACAAATGAGGACTTGTCTCTTTGTATTTTATTTTATTTTCATCACAACTTGTGTCATTGTCCTTTGCCTTCCTTTTCAATTCTTCTTATTCATTGGGCCTTACTCCAAACAATTATTATATACACATACATGTATACTTATGGATAACACTTGACTTGTATTCATATAGCACTCCTTTCTTAGCCCCTTTTTTTCCCCTTTCTTTGCTATTTATGATCATTTATATATTTCTCCCATACATTATATGTTATAATCAAGTGTTGAACTAAACAATTTTAATCAAATTAAACAATTATTCTACACATACAATGAACACCTTGTTGACCTGTAGTTTATTATTATTAATAAAAAAAATGTGTGCTTTTTGTTGGATGTTAATAATAATATTAAAAGGACTAATGATTGGAAAACACAGGAGACTGCCTTACATGCCATGTGTAAATATCATATGTGATAGTCAATTTGTGATGGTAGACCTACAAATGTGGGCCTTGGTTCATATTAATTTTGGTTGGTTTTTACGAGATAAGAATGGACCAGATGGAGAGATAACCCTTTTTTATTAAAGAACAAAGTCATCATCTAAACGATCAAATTCTAGGCCTGCGACCCATTTTAGTGGGTTTGATTTCAAGCTTCGTCCCGTTTTAAAAATAGACCCCTCAAGTCGTTATTCATCTAACGGTTCAGATCGGTTGTGAGTTTACCTTTTTACGGCATTCCTTTAAATTTAAAAAAAAAAAAGCAATTAAGTCTTATTTTTTTATATTTAATTGAGTATTTGAACTTTTAAAATATATTAAAAACACCTTCAAATTTTAAAAAATATCAATTAAGTCTCTATTTATTTTACACTCAATTGGATATTTGAACTTTCAAAATATATCAAAAAAACCTTAAACATTTAAAAAAAAATAATTAAGCCCCTAATTATTTTTACACTCAATTAGATATTTGAAAAAAAAAAACTTTTTAACCATTAATTTTAACAATTGACCATTAAAATAAACTGCTCCTAATTTTTTGCATTAAAGTCACCTGTATCACAATCACGACAAAAAAATTAAAATTTGAGGCTAAATAATATTTTATTTGAATAATAAAAAATTGTGTATAAATAATTTAATAAGTATATAAATATAATAAAATCTAAACACTAGTCGATAACCGGACGGTTGATAATATGATACTCTCGAAAATCGTACGCTCAGAAAATGTCCCACGTCATTATGAGGATAACTACAAAATAATAGTAGTTCATAAATAAATGGGACCCTTTTTTTCTCTTAAAAAGTAAATAATTAAGCAAACGGCTCTTCATCATACACCTCTGGGAAGCACGTATAAAAACTGGTTACCTTCACTGTTCGCTTTCATTTTTTTTTATTTTATCTTTTCTGATCGAGAATCAGATAAAAATATCTTATTCTACAATATTTTCCGATCAAATCAAGATCCCCGCGAAAATGAACGACGGAGATGTTTCCAGGCAGATCCAGCAGATGGTGAGATTCATCCGCCAAGAAGCAGAGGAGAAGGCTAACGAGATCTCTGTTTCAGCGGAAGAGGTATTTCAATTTTCATTCGTTTTCTCTCTTTTCCCCCTTTCTGGCTTATAATTTTTTGAGTTTTGGATGTTCCGATGAATTGATGGTGAATCGATTGGTGTTTTAGGAATTCAACATCGAGAAGCTCCAGTTGGTGGAGGCAGAGAAGAAGAAGATCAGGCAAGAGTACGAGAAAAAGGAGAAGCAAGTCGAAGTTCGAAAGAAGATGTAAGTTGATCTTTTTTTAAATATTCTGCTTATTTTCTCATGTTCTGCTGTAATTTTCAGTATTTAGTTCAACTGATTTATCATACTGGATTTCTATAGTTAAACTGAGATTTACATTAGTAATTGAGAACTAGTCAGATTCGGAGATGACTCTGGTTTAATTAGTAATCTGAAACTATAATGTGATTTGGGTGAAGCTAGTAAATTGAAGAAGTTGATTCTCACAATGATAGTTAATGCGACAGCAAAGAGAATTTAGTTCTTGTTTTGATGCAAAATTGACACGTAGGAAAATAGAAGGATACGAATAAGAGTAAGATTTATTCTGTTGCTGCAGTGAGTATTCGATGCAGCTTAATGCATCTAGGATTAAGGTCCTTCAAGCTCAAGATGATGTGGTTAATGAAATGAAAGAGTCGGCAGCCAAGGAACTTCTGAACGTGAGCCTTGATCACCATGTGTACAGAACGCTTTTGAAAGATGTAATTGTTCAGGTCAGTGAATGGCAAGATTATAAAACCATTTTTGTAAATATTTCAAAATTGCAGCATTAGATAAAATCTTGGGAGTTCTTGAATTGAATGATTTTCATGTACAGTTGAATGTTGAAAGTATGTTGTTTATTGCAGAGTTTGGTCAGGCTGAAAGAGCCTGCTGTCTTACTGCGCTGTCGCAAAGATGATGTGCCCTTGGTGGAGTCTGTCCTGGATTCAGCAAAAGCAGAATATGCTTCCAAAGTGAATGTTCATCCACCAGAGATATTCATTGACAATGTCCATCTTCCTCCTGCACCTTCTCATCACAATGCTCATGGGCCTTTCTGGTATGCATGATTAATTCTATGAAAATGTGAGAGTACATGTTACCGATTGTGAGGATTGATCCTTAGGGACGTGAATGTTTGTCTCGAGGTAGTAATTAAGTGTTGAGTATTATGATTCTAGTAGTTGTATGAAATATTGCTTAGTTGTGCTTTTCTTTTCTTTTCTTTTTTTATCTTAGCAACCTCCCCTTGATGTTACCCTCTGCCCTTCCCCTACCTGAAATGAGAAGGAAAAAGAATAGAAGTAAACCGATAAAACTTTAATACTGATCCCTTTTTTCCCCTGGTTTGCAGCTCAGGAGGTGTTGTGATAGCATCTCGAGATGGAAAGATTGTGTGTGAGAACACCTTGGATGCACGATTGGATGTTGCATTCAATAAAAAACTTCCAGAGGTGCGTTTGGTAGTTTTTTTTTGGGATGCATTTCGCTTAGTTCTACCTTGTTTTGCATAGTTACACATTAATTCTTCAAGAAGAGTTAGAAGAAGCAAATTGCTGGTGCAGTGTTGTTATCTCCCTCTCTCAACTTAGTTTATTTGCTCTCGTTGCAGATCCGCAAGTGGCTCTTTGGTCAGGTTGCTGCTTGAAGGGCACGGAGAAAGAATAGCTTCGAAGTTGTTTGTTCATGTCTTTCTTATATTATTCTTCCCGGATCATTTGTTTGGTAAAAGTTAGTGAAACTTTTGTTTAGTTGGTGCCCATATCATTTTGAGGATGGTAAAGTACTCTTTTTCTGAATCATAATAAAGTATGATATGAGATGTTGTAGGTTTCTGGCCAATCTTTGACAAAGATTACTCATATTACTAGGGTCTGAACACAGTTTCAAGTATGGTTATATTATTCATATCACTGGTTTCTGCAAAGCGTAGCAGTTGAAGTTGCATCACTTTTAGTGGCTACCTGTTTCTTCAGCACGATGCTGTCGTTCTCAAGTTTTGTTTCCATTTGCGGCTTCAATGTTTCATTTAGTCAACGAGGCATAGAAATTTGAAGACCAAGACTTGAGGATTCCATGAGCTGAACTCTCGGGGTCAATATATCCCGTGCTGGCCATGAGGCTGGCTGCTGCTTCCCCCACCCTTGCTTTTCGTTGCTCTTGTTTTCTCTTCTTAGCTTTCTTTTCCTTTTGCATTTTGTCTTCATTTTTGTCTTTACTTTCTTCGGCCATCGGGAAAAGTGGCCTGGACCTACGGCTGCCTGGTCAAGCCTACGGCTCCCATTTGCTCTACCTGTCTTCGTGGTTTATCGAAGTTATATTTGGGTTTCATGCCTGGTGTTGTTCGTTGAGCGTTTGCTCAAGTTTCTACTTCAGCTTGGCTTTGTTCGACACGTTTTTCATGGCGTCAACGCACCGATTTTTTTTTATTTTTTTTTTGTTGTGTGTTTGATTGATCAAATCTTACATTTCAACTCCTAATTCTCTATGAGAGAATAAGATTATTTTGTTTGAATTTTTAACATTTTAGCCATCTCGTAATATCATTTTCAAATAGTGCCAAATTGTCTTCACGGTGTATTAAGTGTAATCTTATTACGGATTATGGTTCATAATTAGGCGTGTAATTTTAAACTTTTTACCAATTCACTCGTTGTTTTTATTATTTTAATTAATTTAATTTTTTTTTTCAAATAAAATTTAAGTCTAATAAAAAACTAAAAAAATCATGAATTATTATAATCATAATTTATAAATTTAATTATGCTTGGTGATACAATCAATTTTCATGAATTATTATAATCAAAATTTATAAATTTAAGCTTAATATATCATTTTAATGAATTAATATTAAATCAATTCTAAAACTCGAATAAAAAATAAAAAAAGTTAATATTATTATCTTCAAGTACCAAAATGTATAGCTTTTGTCAAATATAGGTATCACATTGTAAAAAAAAAAAAAAAAACACAAGTACCACATTAAAAAAATTGTCAAACTCAAGGACAAAGTTATACATTAAGTTATAAATTTATTTCAACATCCTATATTTTTTTATTGATATATAAATTAGAATTATAAAAAAATGTTATGAAATAAAATAATAGAGAAAATAAAAACAAGAATAAAAAGAGAGTAAACAACCAGACATAGGAGAGCAAAAGAGAACCTATTGTATTAATGAATAGGGATGTGTAAAATACTCTCCAAAGTTTATATTTATAGACATAAATCGTATAAATGAAATAAAACTCTACTTCTGATTAATTTTAGAGTTCTAAAGTACATTAAATTTATCATGATTTTGATGGATATCCATTTTATAATAAAATATTCAAACACTCCCCCTTGGGTCCACTTCTAGATAATTTGTCTTGATAAAACCTTACAAAGATAAAAATCTTGTGGGAAAATTTTTTTTTACTGAAGGAAAAATAGTGTGTATATTTATAATATGCATAACATGCTATCTCATTAAAAACATTACTAGGAAAATCTAATGGGAGAAAACCTTGATTAACGGAAAAATAACATAGTGCGTATTTACTCCGTCATAACAACATCACGTAATATCTACACATTCTACGTATTCTAATATTAAATGTTAGCTTTTCAAATGACCACTTGAATGTATTTTCTAAGTATTTATATCACCATTCTTTTAAAAGTCATGAGAGAAGAAAAATTTTGGAGAAATATATCTTAATCTCTTAAGGAGTTTCAACAATAATTATAACAAACTTTGATCATGATCCTTCTATAAAAATACATGTAGATATTTTGGATCATTTTATAATCTTCATCCAACTATTATTCACTGAGTCGAATATGTTGAAATCATTTCAATTCATATAAATATTTAGGCAAACATATTGAACAATTTCCTGGGAACTTCTATACGCTTCCAGCATTTTAAATCCTTGAAGGATTTTATTATAAACTTCCACTACATAGTGGTTTTTGTAAACATTGTAACAAAAATCATAATACGCATGTCAAATCTTTCATAAACTGCTAGACTAATAATATATCTAAATGTTATTACATCCACCACAAAAGAATATTTTTCGTAATCAATGCTCGGACTTAGCGAAAAACTTCATTTATTTTATTTTATTTTTGCAAAATATAATCATTTCTACTCCATTGGCTTTATACCTTTAGACGTTTGGATTACTGATCCATAAACTTTACGAATTTAATTATACTTAAATTATGTCTTTTCGTTTTGGCTAATCTATTCCATGTCTGTATTTCTCAATAAATTTATTGAAAATCCTCATTTTCTTTCATTATTTCAACAATACTATTCCATGCAAAATCATTGTCGACAATTTTCTGTTTTTCATGGTTTCATATTTTCTCGTATTGGTAGAACTTACTGAAATATATTTATTTTCACTATTTCCATCTTCAGGTACCTGAATCTCTTCTGCAGTTTTAATGATTAGTTATCCCTAGGTCTCTTTAGGAACACTCGCCTCTCCTATAAGACCATATTGATTTATTATTTTGTTGTACTAGAATTTTATCTTTGGAATCAATCAATCTATCATGCTTTAGGCATGCAATACTTTCATTTTTCTAGCAAGGTTGTCCGACTGAGACTTCAAAACATCAGTTGGTACATAACACTTAGTTATTTTTATCAAGTTAATAAATGCATTTGGCAATTAAGTTGTAATAAAATGAATTATCTTCTTGAACTTTTGGTTCAAATTACTTTTTATGAGGATCTAGATAATGATAATTCATCCCAAGTAATTTATTTATCCAACTATTATTTCTCTCCCCCCTAATGTTGGGAAACTTATCAAATTAAATAGTAATCACAAATCATGTTATAACTGAATCTCCAATTTATTTAACACATTTAATAATACAAGGAGACACATAACTAATGTATATTCCCAACTTCCTTTGAGTACCTATTTTGTGCATTGTGGTGTAGCAACTTGAACATATATTACATATTCTAAAATTCTAAAATGGGTTGTATTTGATTCCTGACCGAAAGACAATTGTAATGAGAGGTATTATCAAAACTTATTGGCATGATGCGTACAAATGTCGATTCATATAAAATATCATATCATTATGCCGATTTTATATACATAAACATCAAGCTTTGTGATATTTACTAGCACCGACAATTTAACATATAATAATCATTGAAAGCTTGAGAAATGAATTCACAAACATTAGTAAGAACTGTCTCAATTGCATAATTTGAAAGTTTAGTTCTTACACTAATCGTTAAACAAGTAATCTCGTAAACTTCAGGTTGCACACTGATAACTCATATGTGATTACCTTGTGGATGCATCTACCAGAATCTTATCAGAACATCCACTTATTGGATAAACAAGTCCATATTTTTTTCAGAAATGTTAGAGATTTAATCTCAACTTGAGTTAGCAAGGTTCTAATAATTCATATTCTTTGAGAACAAGCAACACTTAAAAAATCTTTAAAATAAAGAATATTCAAGTTCTTTAATAAATTTCCATGTAAATTCTCAGTTTTTTGTATCATTATTAATCGGGATGGTATAATCAATCATGCCAATTAATTAGTATATTTGGACTAATAAACTTCTAATTTACTATGTACGTGATTGAATAATATTAAGATAAACTTCTAGTTACTATCTCATGTGATTTAATCATACAAACAAATATACTATCAGTGTATTGAAAAAAAACATCAGGTTAGTAAGTCTGAAAATAGTTATAAATTTCATCTTTGAAACGTCCAAATATAAATCATTAAACTCAGTAGCCTAAAACCATATGCATTTATTGGGAATGACTCCACCAATCTTCCACCAAATAAAATCATTTAACATATCAAACATTCCACCATATAATTTTACAAAACATAACCTTTACATTCCTTAAATCAAATGTTGGGAATGACTCCACCAATCGTCCACCTAACCCCACGGAGGATTTGATGCCTGCCTTTAGAGCCTCGCCGCAACATGGTGTCTTTGTCGGGAGGCGTGCACGCCGGCTACCTCCACCCTAGCAGATTGAAGGCTCTTTTGGGTTTGGGCTCCATGTCGGGTCCATTGTACTGCCCCAGAGCCCTTTTTGGGCTTTGATCCAATTCACGGATTCTGCTAATAGGCTCGTTTCATGTGTTCAGGATATGGGTCTTGTTCACAAATTCGGTTCATAGGCCCAAGTTGTGGATTTTAGCTTACATGTTCGATTCATGTGGTCTAATTGGGTCTGGCTAATCGGTCCATTAATGGCTCAATAGGTCCGGTTTATTGGTCAAACTTAAGCTAATCGCCCACAAAAAACATGCATTTTGGAAGAAACAGAATAAAAACATCAAAAACACGACTGGACAAAACATAACCGACGCAAGTGATATAACTTGGGCTTAAAATTTTGTGCAATAAATGGTTATTTAGGGTTTTTTTTTACATGGTTATTTAGTGTATTTAGTAAGGCAAAAGTTTTTATTTTCTTTTTGAACCAATCTAGTTAAAAATTATTAAGTAAAATTAATTTATTGTTAACTCACGTATCTTGAAAAATATATATACTTCTACCAAAAAAATCATAAAATTAAAAAGTGAACATAATAAATCTAAAATTTAAATTATGAAATTCTTTGAAGAATATTGAATCAAATGAAAATAGAATAAAGGAAAAATGGGAAAGTTTAAACAAATGGAAAACTCATTTCTAAGAGGAGTGCTAGGGTGAGTTTTCCTGAGCTCTAATTAAGCAATTCATTACATGTTTTTGTGTAATTAAAAAAATATTATAACATATTGTGTAACATTAATTACACAAATACACAAAGAATTGCAACTTCTATAATGTTTAGTGCGACACAATTATACAAAACATTGGCTAATTAAACAAATGATTACAACATTCATAATATTATGTATAATTACAGAAAATATTGCCTAATTAAACAAACAATTACAAATCTCATAATATTTTATGTAACACTAATTATATAAAATATTACCTAAATAAATAATTTAGTAAATATCTTTTTGTAGTATTTTGTCCGACACTTGAGTTTATAGAAATTGTAAAGCCTTTCTTAGAAATTTCCCATTTCCAAAAGCCAATCATGAATTTTGTACATAAATTAGGACGAAAAGACGAGGGATGAGACAAAAGGCGGTGGTGTGTGGTGCAAATAGTGCCAGCTCGTGGGATCCGCATATAGGATGAGCTATTGGCAGGACCAACGGCTGTCTTGGTGCATTTATAATAATAAGTTCGAGGATTCATTCTCTTATTTACTTTCGTATTAAATAAGAATTCAAACAGATTAATAGTTTAATTCTTCATCCTAATTTGTAAAAATATCAGGCATTTGATGTGTTAGTGGCGCGCTATTTTAGGTGTGACAATGACACCAAAATATTTCAAAGCAAAACGTCATATATCTCCCCGACCGTACCTTTGTTTTGTGTCATATATTTAATTACACGCATTTAATTTTATTATATACCAGGGATAATGTGACAAGGAACATGGGATATGCAGCTTTAACAAATATTGGTTTATATACCAAAATTGAAGATAAAGTTTATAAATAAACATCAAAACTCAATAGTGTAGAAACATGAAGTAAAAGAAAATTATTGAGAATAAACAAGCTGACAGTTTTAATATTTAACCATTTTGCTGTTTAAATCAGCTATAAAAAAAAAGTAAATCGCACAATATAATATAATATATATATATATATAAACACTATATATAAATCCCAACAGCATGCAAAGTCAAATTTTATAAAGAATACCAGCTTCATCCATGACTCAGTAGTCAGTAATCCAGATTCAGGCAATTGAAACCAAAAGGTAAACCATAGAAAGATCACTTAGGGTAACCAGGTGCTGGATAACCAGATGGTGGGTAACCAGGTGCTGGATAACCAGCTGGAGGGTACTGAGGAGGAGGATATGCAGCCGGCGGGTATCCTTAAGGTGGTGGATAAGGCTGTCCATATGCTGCTGGTGGATAGCCAGCTGCGGGGGGGATTGGTTGATCGAGGCGAGACATCTGCTGAACAGGGGGAATGGCCATGGGTTGTGGACCGAACATGCCATCTCGTTTGTCCATTTCAATCTTATGTTGTGTCTGTAATCAAAGAAAATGTTAAGAAATGGTTCAAAATAAGGATATAACAAAATGTCATTTTGCATGTATTAGAAACTCTTCATACCTGCATACATGCACAGACCCTGCAAAAGGTTAAAATAAACGGATTGTCAGTGTATTCTGAATGCAAAATTAACTAGAAGATAGATAGGGCAGAATGGAACAGATCACTTTACGTGCAATAAACCATATCAGCCAAACAGTTCAGCAACTGTGCAGCATCTTGAAGCTCATCACTTCCAACAATCATTGCAACTATGGAAAATATGCAGGCAACTTGTTGCAGGCAAAACATGAAACCCTGTATATTAAGTGGCAATATGTTTAATCATTGGCCAAGAACATCAGATGGAATTACAGATACTGATATACAATAGGTGTAGAAAGGGATAGTTTACAATGATGCAGTTGTCACATTTTGTTGTTTGAATGTTGAATTCATCTTGCAGCAGAAACCGGGTTGAAGCCACAGAGTTTCCAAAGCAGAGGAAAACCTGGAAATGACAAACACATTATATGAAAATGATAACAAGATACGAATGGAAGCTCACTGCAACTGGCACACCAACTTACAAATTATCTTGAAAGAAAACCACACAAAAAGTTATATGCCTATCACAAAAAAAGTAGGTTCTTTAGACGATTTTAACATTGCGCTTTATAAAATAATACAATGTCCCTTCCACCCTCTCCTTTCCCAGATTGGACGTGTTTTGCGCCTAAGGATTGTTTTCCCCACAGCTAGATCTTTTACCAAATTTTCAGAATTGGACATGGTTTATCTTTAAAACCCTGTAGGTTTTTGTATATTCAGTTCAATCTCAGTATCTCTAATATTCCTATAGTTTGTGGGTAGTCTGGAGTAGGGAACCGAGTCTGTGAGCTTATAAATTAAGTTGCATGTTGAAGAAAAAAGACAGCAATAGAGACCATATAGACAAACTTCCTACCTCAGTGCAAAGGCAAAACTCGGGACATTTACTTTCACCACACCTACCACTGCATGGCATATAACCAGCACAACATGTATACCTACAACAAAAACAAAATGACATGTTTAAACCAAGATATCACTTCATAAACTTGTAATGACAGAGGGATCAAATGCATCGATCACCTTGACATGTCATTATAAAGAGCTCGTTTCCGGAGCATGTAGGATACACATGGGCCACTGCAGTAAAACAAAAGCAGCAATGTATTTTGGAGACAGAAATTAAAGGTTAGATGTTTCCAAAAGGTTGAGCGAAGGAGAAAATTCATCAACATATTGCACAAGACTGCACATAATTTACTAGTATAGAGGCTAGAAGAAATGAAGACCCAAGCAAAAAGCGAGTATTTTCAATTTCCACGGTGAAAGTGTAAGTGATAGAATTAAGAAATCAAAACACTAGCAGCAGAATTAGGCATTCTAGGAAAGACATTTTAGCATCCAAATTAAAACAGAAACACAAAAATCACGCAGAGTCAACCAGGTCAATCCAGTCACCACGTCTCGATCTTTAAACCCTAAACCATCACAAATAAAAAAACAGCGCTTATTGCAGCTAACTAAACCAAAAGAAAAAATCGAAAACACAAAATTCAGCAGAGTCAGAATCAGATCTACAACACACACAAAAAAGATTCGGTATTACTTACCACCAAAAAGCCAAGCAGCAATCTGCAAAATTTAAATTAATAAACGATAAGTCAAACTTTAAAAACACAAACACACACAAAAACACGGAGAGAAAGAAAGAGAGGAAGGAAGAATTACAAGGAGGGTCGCGTTGAATGGTGCTCATGAGATCCGTGTGCCAGAGATTCCGATACTCCTGACGGACCTTCATCTTGTCCATGTATTCTTGCGACGCCATGATCTCTCAAACCCTAAAACACAACCACAGAAACAGAGAGCGCAGAACAAAAATGGAATGGAAAATGGAGAGGAAAAGCTTTTTTTGATGAATGAATTGTTAAGGGTCAATGGCAGGCTTTGGCTTTGGTTTTTTGTTTTTTAGTTTAGATTTATCTTAAATACCAAGTCATTAAGACTAAGAAAGACTTTTGAATTTAAAGGAAAATAATTAATAAAATTTCAATTTTAAATCGAGACGCCCAAGGAAATGGAGAATAAAATAACGTGATTTGCCTTAATTGCTGACCTCCGTTATTCTATTAACGCTGTTAATTTTTGTAATATAAATTTTATTTTTTGGTTTAAATTAGCCTTGTCCATGAGTCCGGCTATTCGTCTAAAATTTGAAATGATTTAAAAAAAAAATATTAGATCTAAAAATGAGTTTTGGTAAAAAAAATTAGACTCGTCTAAAATATGAGTCGAGCTCGAGTTTAAACATTTAAGGCCCAAACCCGGTCCATTTTTAAATTTATAATATTTTGTATTATATTATTTTTATATATTATATAATTTAGAACACATTAAAAAATAAACCTATACAAAATATATAATACTACTCTAATATAAATATTAAAATAATATTAAGATGACTATATAAAAAATTTTCAATAAATAAAAAATTTATAAAATTATTAAATATTAAAATAATATAATATGAATATTTTTAGAAAAAAAATAAAAAATAATATGGACGGGTTTGGACAAAAATTTAAGCCCATATTTCGAGCAAACTAGGCCTAAACAAACATAAAATATATTAATATCATGGTTAGACCCGACCCAACCTATGAACACCTTCACTTTAAATTACGTTTAATTACATTAATGCAAATTAAATTAGCAAATATATATATATATATATATAATTATACATATCTCCAAAAGAAAAAGTATCAAAGTAATGATTATGGTTATTCAAAAAAATTCCCCCCATTCATGGCTATTGAATTACAAAAATGTTTTCTTTATGTTATTTATGTTTAATAAATTTATGAATTTAAAGTCTTTTTATAATTTTAGGTAAGGATAAGGATGTCATTTTATTGTTATATCAAGTGGATGCAATTTATCTAAAACTTAATGATAAATGTTTCATTTCACCAAAAACATGATAAATATTTCAATTTGAATTATTTAATAAATATTAAAAATAATTAAATAAATAACATTGAGACTACAAATTGTCGTTTTAAATATAGACGGCCCTAAAGTCTTACATCATTTATTCAACTATATATGCCTACGAATATAAGGCTTCCCTCCAAAGTTTTCCTCCCTTTTAGTTGTCTTCCTAGAATTTTCTTCGCGTTAAGAAAATAATATAAAATTAGTAGCATCAAAACTCACGAAGAATTTCTTACTCTTTCGATAGAAGCTTCTAGTATTTTTCAAGATTTTATTTTATGTTAAAAGTTTTATCTTTCCATTTTGTTAGATAATATAAATATTCTAAAATTCAATGTGTTTACATAGTAGAAACTTCTCATGGATGCCTAGCATTTTCAACCATTAATGTCTTATATGCTACAAGGCATATGTTTGAGTCCAACCATGCGTAACGTATATAATTCGTTTTGTTAAACTATAATTGTTACTTATATCGTGGACATGTGATAATCATTTGAACAAATTTGTTGGATTGTAATTATTGCTGATACCATGGATGTATAATAGTTCGTATTTGCAGGTCAATTCATTTGAAGTAACATATATTGAAGATTTGATTGGATCAAGCAATCAGGCCCTTTTAATAAAGAGATTAGTTTCAAATCTATCTATACTATTAATAAAATTCATGATTAAGTTGATGTCACGAGTGACCTTGGCACCAACTCGATTAGGAAATTATAAAAAATATGAGATTTCCTAAGTAAAATAAGCTATATTATTCGATGATACTTTCACCTTTTAAAATTTAAAAAAAAACAATAATAATATGCATATTGTGAGATTTAAACCAATGCAAATGACATTGTAAAAATTTTAAATTTACCACTCACTAAAGCTTCATTTTGATTTTTTTTTATACATTTTAATTTTATTATACACACTTTATTACCCTCGTTAATTGCATATTTGTATCTATACTATTATTTAAGTTTTTACTGAGTTGGTGTAACAGCCCGTTTTTAGGGTTAATTAAAACAGTGGTTTTGGGACCACAATCCGACATTGAAAAATTTATTTTATTATTATTTTAATATTTATAGCATGATATTAGAGTTTTGTGAAATTTTCGTAAAGAAATTTTATCGTTTAAGTGATTAATTCGGTAAAAAGGACTAAATTGCATAAAGCGTAAAAGTTGGGTTCTATAAGCTAAAGGTGTCAATAGCTATAGAACTTAAAAGTGAAGGTCCTTATGTGGCAAATAGCCCATTTATGAGATAGTGGATGTTAGTGGAGTGGCATTTGGTGTAATTATTAATGTTTTTAAAAGGTAAATAGGTAAATAGGTAATTAAAGTTAATAATAAATAAAATAAAAGCCAAAATCATGTTATTTTCCTTCATCTTCCACCGAATATAGATAAAAGAAACAGCCATGGAAGCATTATAGGGTTCGGCCCTTGTTGTTTTTAATTGAGGTATGTTTCGAGCTCGGTTTTTGATGATTTTTATGTTTTTGTGATCGTTGCTTCATGTTCTAGCTAGCCCGTACCCTAATTTCTGAATTTTTTGATGAATTTGTGAGTTGCCATTGATGATAGCTTGATGTTTTTGAGTGTTGATGATGGAAAATGAATAATTGTTGATAGATTAATATGTTTTGTTAAGTGATTTTTGGTAAAAATGTCAAATAAGGATTAAATTGTAAAAAGTGTAAATTAAGGAGTTGAAATGTGAAATAAATTGAAATATGGGTTGAGAATAATATATGGAAAATTCGGCTACCTTGGGTTTGTGTTTAATTTCATGAAATTGTGATTTTATGTGATAAGGACTAAATTGCAAAAATGTGGAATAATAGGGGCAAAGTGTAATTTTGTCAAAATGCGTAAATTGTGTTTAATTGAATGAATTAATGATTAAATAATTTAATTTTGTTATTAATTAGATTGACAAAAGCAGAATTCGGATCTAGATCGAGGGAAAGTCAAAATATCGGAGTAGTCGACTTAATTTGTTTTACTACGAACGAGGTAAGTTCGTATTTTAATAGACGTTATGAAATCATGTTATAAATGCTTATTATTTGTGTCGGATTAGTCAACTTAATTTTTTGTTACTACGAACGAGATAAGTTCGTATTTTAATAGACGTTACGAAATCATATTATAAATGCATATTATTTGTGTGATTGAAATTAATGCCGAATGGTAATGTAAATATATATGTATTTTGGATAAGTTATATATGCTATTATGATATTAAATTGTTTGAGAAGCAGAATATATGAATACGAGAAAGCATCGACAATGTGATGACATCTGAAAGCCCCGTACGAACCATAGGAATAGTTAGGATACATATGTCATGACATAGGATTCCGATATGTGTTTTCGTGTAAGACCACGTCTGGGACGTTGGCATCGACTTGTGTTTACGTGTAAGACCATGTCTGGGACATTGGCATCGTATTTGATTCGTGTAAGACCACATGCGGGACGATGGCATCGATATTTGATTACATGTAAGACCACGTCTGGGACGTTGGCATTGTACGAACTTTTCGAGCTATCCGTGTATCCTTATTGATTCCGAACGGTTCAACAGGTATTCCGAGAAGTAAATGATTAAGTGAATGACATTTCGATTCAGGTACGTTGAAAAGTATACAATGTTTGGAAATAAAAGGTAAGTATATGTGCAAAGAATGTTATGTGATGTATATGGAAATGAAAGGTGAATATGTGCAAAGGAAATATGAACAAATGTATAATATGTGATTTATAAAGTTGCATATGTGAAATTATCAGATATTATATGAATAAAAGGTGAATTTGAGTATAAATGATGATATGAGATTTATATGAGAAAGATATATGATTGAATGTGTTATTTTCCATAATGTGCTCATTTGGCTATATGAAAATGTGAATTAAATGATATATGAGAATTGAATTGAATAAGCTTGTGAAAGTTATAGTTAGCTAGTTATGTAGTATAATATTGAATGATGATAATTCGATCTGAGAACATGTTATATAATTTAGAAAAGTTGTGTGTGATAGTCTATTATGTTTAAGACATTGAATTGAAATTATTTGTTATGTTAAGTTTATTAAGATACGAGCTTACTAAGCTTTCAAAGCTTACTCTGTGTATTTTTCCTATGTTTATAGATTTTTCAGATGTTCGCTCGGGTTGGAAGTCAGCGGAGATCGCATCATACTATCTTGCTAATGATTTCGGTATTTATATCCTTTATGACTTGGTTATATGGCGTGTATAGGCTATGGTATTTGATATTATGGTTGGAATGTATTTGGTTATTTGAGATGGTTGATTATGTATGTGGTTGTGGAATTTAGTATATTTTGATAACCTTGATATTGGCTAAATAGCTTAGAATTGTTATGAGGTTTGCTTGATATGATCTAAATGTATTTGACCATTTTAATAATGGTTTGAGTTACTCATATGATCGTTTGATAGATGATGAGTATTTGCTTAAGAAATGCATAAAATTAAGTTGATGAATTGGTTCATTTTTTAGGTAGGGATTGATGTTTGAATTGAGAAATATTGTATAATTGAAATAGGTTATATTGATGATTATAGCTTGTATATTTGGGATGTACTTGGTTAAGCAAATGGTATTGAAATGTGCATTGATATGGTTAGAAATTTGAATGGCATGAAATGTATATGTAACAACATGTTTTGGCTGCCTATTAATTGTATTGAAATGGAACAAAATGATGTGGTTTAGGTATGCATGAGGAGGGTGAGAAATATGGCTTAAACCAAGCCTAATTTCGTGCCACACGGCCTGAGCACACGGGCGTGTGACTCAACCGTGTGACCCCGACTGCTTTAATAAAATAAGTCAGTGAGTTATACGGCCTAGACACACGTGCGTGTCTGATGACCGTGTGTGGCACACAGTCTTGGCACATGGGCGTGTGTGGCCATTTCGAATAGGCACACGGGCTGGACACACGGGCGTGTGACTGGCCGTGTGACCAAGTCAGTATGTATGCCCTGTTTCCACACGATGCAGCGACACGGGCGTGTCCGAGGCCGTGTGAGGCACACGGCTTTGTCCCACACGGGCGCGTGTGACGTTTGAAAATGTGAAATTTATTCTAAGTTTCGGGAATTTTTGTATATGTTCGGTTTAGTCCTGAACCATTTCTAAGCATGTTTTAAGGCCTCGTAGAGCCTCGTAAGGGATAATATGACTGTGTTTGAATAACATATGTATTTGAATGTCTAAATGTATGAGATATGTATATGTTATGAAGTGAGTGATCGATAATACCTCGTAACCCTATTCTGGCGACGGATAGGGGTTAGGGGTGTTACATTTTATTGGTATCAGAGCTATGGTTTAGTCGGTTATAGGACTACCATAGCGTATGTGAGTCTAGCTATACATGCCATATTTAACCTGCGATAGTGTGGTATCTCCCGACTCTGACGAAAATTATTTTGATGAGACAAATAAGTTTTTCAACCGAGCTAATTCTGATAGTACAGAAGTAAATACTCAAACGTTTGAGTGAAAATGTGTTAATGATGTGTTGAGACTCATAAAGGTACGAATAAGAATACAAGATGTTCTATTGTTGATAAATGTTGTAATTATATGAATATATGAGTTGTGATATGTGGCCTATGACTATTATATGAAATGTTTTGACTATGAATTAGTGTTTTGAGTTGGCATATGAACTATGTGTTAAGTACCAAAAGTGTGGATAAGTCAATGACTATTAAATGTTTTGAGAATGTGAAATTAGAAATGAACTGGCTATTTGTCATAGTATATGTTATGTGCATGTATGTGAGAGTTAAATTTGAGGCTTTACTACCCTTACCCCCCATTATCAGTAAAAATGTTATAATGAAATCTGTAAGATTTGGATTGAATAAGTTCATGAGTGTGGAGTTACTGAAGTACGTGTTTGAAAGATTAGTAATGTAGTTAGAAAATAGAATGAATCAGCAAATGAAGACAGTACTAAAAGAGATATTGGATAGTTCTGAAGACTATTCAGATTATGCAAAGTCACTGTTATAGAAGAAGTTAACTCCAATTAAATGATCTATTCAGGTATGTTATCTAAAGAAATGTATTAATTGAAAGTTCTTTTGAATTGATTTCTGTTATTGATGGGATAATATGGACTTAATGATGACAGAATTAGACGGTTAAATAATGTTTAAATGGTATTGATGGCTGAGTGCAATGGTTATAGTCGGGCAGTTACTATGGTTTCTTCTGGGCATTATATGTGTACATTCATTCTCAGAAGTATATATAACTGTTTAATTTCAGAAGGAATTCTTATCGTATGAGAACGTTAGTTAAACATACTGTTAGACGAAAGCATTGTGGTATATATGGTTTATGATCGGCATTGTTCTATTTTTTCTCTGGTATTCTATTCTATTGTGTTGATAGAAAATTCGAAGGTAAAATCTGTATGATTGTTAGTATTTTGTTTCTACTGGTTATTGTTCTGTTGAATTTACATGAATATTATATTGCTTCTATCACCGTTGATTTCAATGTTTATGAGTGTTGTTCTTCCTTCTGGAAATTTTCTGGGATATCATCGGGATCTTTATCATTCTATATGGGTTGTAATATCCAGAAATTCTGTATAGCTTAACATTTTGATATTTCACTACCTCGGTTTTGTTATGATTCTATGTGATTTTCTGCAAGAGATATTCTTTTGACGGGGATGACTATATCTAATATGATTTAAAATTTTTGGTTTGATCTTGGGAGTACAATGGTATATTTATCAGATTTATAGAGGTTGTGTTTCTGCACTGGTTGCTATTGAAAATCATATTTGAATTTCTCTTGTGTTCAAAATGCATTATTGATAACTGGGACATTATATATCTATACGGTTGAGATGTCGGCCTTAATATGGCACTATGATTTTAATCTATCTGATGGTTGTGGCTTCAGTATGGTTCAAAGCTTCATTGATTAATAATTGAAAAGCTATTGTTTGACAGTCAAGATCGATTCAATTGTCTAGTTTGATTAGATTAATTGCTTGAAGGATTAATCGAGTTACTTGTACCTGAATCTATCCACAGGGTGGAAATAAACTTTGACCGTTCACGAGTAAATAGATGAATATTCTGAATACATGATTCATATTCTAGAAGACATGATACAGAATTATATCCATCAGAACGGTTTTATTGAGAAATGTTATTGTAAATTACGCTTGTGAAGTCTGTATGATTTGATAATTATTAATAAAGTGGTAAATAGTTGAATATATTGTTAACTGAAGCATCAGTTCTGGTTTAGCCTGCATCGGGTAAAGAGTTATACGACACGAGAATTAGAGATGGTTGACATTGTATTTGTGTTGAATAGTTAGCGACATTAATTGTTTGGTGAGAAATGTAACCTTTTGAAGACGGCAAGAGTTTAAAATATTTGATGTTTATGAAAGATCTGAATTTGAGACAGTAAAGATGGCTTAAACTGTTGAAAGATTGTGAGTCAGTGATTGATTATCACCCTGGACAAACGATTATAGTCTCGAATGTTCTGAGTCAGAAATCTTTGTGTGTTTTACGACCGATAAACATACGATTAATCTTATCAGATGATGAGTAGTTATTGGCTGAGCTAGAAACTAAATTGATGGTTAATTAGCGAATTTGTGAGGCTAAGAAGTGTGTCAGTGAATTACAAGTAAAAAAAAAAAAAGAGGTACAACGTAAATAGACTTCTGATTCAGAATTTGTGATGTGGAATCGATGATTAATTGTTGCTTTGAAATAGTGTGAGTATACCGAAAAGATATGAGATTGTACAACAACTGTTACAGGTAGCTCACAGTGGTAGTTTGACTGTTCATATGGGAGTATCAAGATGTATAATAATTTGAGACAGTGGTATTGATGAATGTGTAAGAAACATGATATTTCTGACCTTGTGTTCAAATGCATGAGTTATTAACAGGTTAAAATTGATTATTAAGTGTCTTCGGGACTGTTACAACATGTGGTGATATCTGTGTAGTAACGACATAGAGTTTTGATGAATTTTTGTATCGGGATTTTTCCTATCATCGAAAAAGATAGATGTTATCTGAATTATTGTTAATTGTTTGAAGAAGTCTCTCCGTACGTATGGATTTCTCTTTTGGTAGACCAGCTGAGTTATTCATAACTAAGATTGTCAGTTTGCACAGGGTGCCAGTTTCCATTGTTTCGGATAGAGATCCGAAATTTATATTGTGATTATGGGAGAAATTACAGTAAGCTTTGGGTACAATGTTGTATTGTAATCAGAGAAAACAATTCAAATTCTTGAAATTTTGTTTTGTCACTGTATTTTAGAGTTTGAAAGCAACTAAGAAAGACTATTACTGTTGGTTGAGTCATCATGTGAGTATAAAGATGGCATTGTATAAGGTATTGTATGGTTACAATTACTGAACTTCGTTGTACTGGATCGAACTTTATGAGAAAAAGATTCATGAGGTTGTTTTGATCAGAGAAATTGAAGAGAAATTAAAAGCAATTTGTAACAGCTTGAAAGCAGTTTCAAATTGACAGAAAACTTATGCAGACTTGATACGCAAAAGCATTGAATTTTAGTTAGAGAACTGACTATTTGTAAAAGTATTGCAGTGAGAATGGAATTCCTCGACTCAGCTAAAAAGAGAAGTTGATTTCGTGATTATTCTGCTCTACTAATTATTAAAAGGTAAGACCAGTGACTTCTTCAACTTAAATTACTGTCAAAACTTGAGAAGGTTTATAAGATGCTACATTTATCAATGTTGTAACGTTAAAGATTAGACTCTTCACATAAAATTTCTTCGAACAAGATTGAGAAACAATCCAACATGCTATAGAGTAAAGTTCAGATCAGAGTTTTGGTTCGAAAGATTAAGGAGTCAAGACATTTAGACTATGTAAGAATTTGAAAGTACTATGTGAAAGTAAATCACTAATCTATTCTTTGATAAGATTTTCGGGGACGAAAATCCCTAAGGGGGGAGAGTTGTAACAGCCCGTTTTTAGGGTTAATCGAAACAGTGATTTCGGGACCATAATCCAAAATTGAAAATTTTATTTTATTATTATTTTAATATTTATAGCATGATATTAGAATTGTGTGAAATTTTCGTAAAGAAATTTTATCGTTTAAGTGGTTAATTCGGTAAAAAGGACTAAATCGCGTAAAGCGTAAAAGTTGGGTTCTATAAGCTAAATGTGTCAAATAGTTATAGAACTTAAAAGTGAAGGTCCTTATGTGGCAAATAGCCCATTTATGAGATAGTGGATGTTAGTGGAGTGGCATTTTGTGTAATTATTAATGTTTTTAAAGGGTAAATAGGTAAATAGGTAATTAAAGTTAATAATAAATAAAATAAAAGCCAAAATCATGTTATTTTCCTTCATCTTCCATCGAATATAGATAAAAGAAACAGCCATGGAAGCATTATAGGGTTCGACCCTTGTTGTTTTTAATTGAGGTATGTTTCGAGCTCGGTTTTTGATGATTTTTATGTTTTTGTGATCGTTGCTTCGTGTTCTAGCTAGCCCGTACCCTAATTTCTGAATTTTTTGATGAATTTGTGAGTTTCCATTGATGATAGCTTGATATTTTTCAGTGTTGATGATGGAAAATGAATAATTGTTGATAGATTAATATGTTTTGTTAAGTGATTTTTGGTAAAAATGTCAAATAAGGATTAAATTGTAAAAAGTGTAAATTGAGGGGTTAAAATGTGAAATAAATTGAAATATGGGTTGAGAATAATATATGGAAAATTCGGCTAGCTTGGGTTTGTATTTAATTTCATGAAATTGTGATTTTATGTGATAAGGATTAAATTGCAAAAATGTGAAATAATAGGGGCAAAGGTGTAATTTTGTCAAAATGTGTAAATTGTGTTTAATTGAATGAATTAATGATTAAATAATTTAATTTTGATATTAATTAGATTGGCAAAAGCGAAATTCGGATCTAGATCGAGGGAAAGTTAAAATATCGGATTAGTCGACTTAATTTGTTGTTACTACGAATGAGGTAAGTTCGTATTTTAATAGACGTTACGAAATCATGTTATAAATGCTTATTATTTGTGTCGGATTAGTTGACTTAATTTTTTGTTACTACGAACGAGGTAAGTTCGTATTTTAATAGACGTTACGAAATCATATTATAAATGCATATTATTTGTGTGATTGAAATTAATGTCGAATGGTAATGTAAATATATATGTATTTTTGAAAAGTTATATATGCTATTATGATATTAAATTTTTTGAGAAGCAGAATATATGAATACGAGAAAGCATCGACAATGTGATGACATCTGAAAGCCCCGTACGAACCATAGGAATAGTTAGGATACATATGTCATGACATAGGATTCCGATATGTGTTTTCGTGTAAGACCATGTCTGGGACATTGGCATCGTATTTGATTCGTGTAAGACCCTGTCTGGGACAGTGGCATCGATATTTGATTATATGTAAGACCACGTCTGGGATGTTGGCATTGTACGAACTTTTCGAGCTATCCGTGTATCCTTATTGATTCTGAACGGTTCAACGGGCATTCCGAGAAGTAAACGATTAAGTGAATGACATTCCGATTCAGGTACGTTGAAAAGTATACAATGTTTGGAAATGAAAGGTAAGTATATGTGCAAAGAATGTTATGTGATGTATATGGAAATGAAATGTGAATATGTGCAAAGGAAATATGAACAAATGTATAAGATGTGATTTATAAAGTTTCATATGTGAAATTATCAGATATTATATGAATAAAAGGTGAATTTGAGTATAAATGATGATATGAGATTTATATGAGAAAGATATATGATTGAATGTGTTATTTTCCATAATGTGCTCATTTGGCTATATGAAAATGTGAATTAAATGATATATGAGAATTGAATTGAATAAGCTTGTGAAAGGTACTGTTAGCTAGTTATGTAGTATAATATTGAATGATGATAATTCGATATGAGAACATGTTATATAATTTAGAAAAGTTGTTTGTGATAGTCTATTATGTTTAAGACATTGAATTGAAATTATTTGTTATGTTAAGTTTATTAAGATACGAGCTTACTAAGCTTTCAAAGCTTACTCTGTGTATTTTTCCTATGTTTATAGATTTTTTAGATGTTCGCTCGGGTTGGAAGTCGGTGGAGATCGTATCACACTATCTGGCTAATGATTTCGGTATTTATATCCTTTATGACTTGGTTATATGGCGTGTATAGGCTATGGTATTTGATATTATGGTTGGAATATATTTGGTTATTTGAGATGGTTGATTATGTATGTGGTTGTGGAATTTAGTATATTTTGATAACGTTGATATTGGCTAAATAGCTTAGAATTGTTATGAGGTTTGCTTGATATGATCTAAATGTATTTGGCCATTTTAATAATGGTTTGAGTTATTCATATGATCATTTGATAGATGATGAGTATTTGCTTAAGAAATGCATAAAATTAAGTTGATGAATTGGTTCATTTTTTAGGTAGGGATTGATGTTTGAATTGGGAAATATTGTATAATTGAAATAGGTTATATTGATGATTATAGCTTGTATATTTGGGATGTTCTTGGTTAAGCAAATGGTATTGAAATGTGCATTGATATGGTTCAGAATTTGAATGGCATGAAATGTATATGTAACAACATGTTTTGGCTGCCTATTAATTGTATTGAAATGGAAAAAAATGATGTGGTTTAGGTATGCATGAGGAGGGTGTAACATCCCAGGAAGGGCCTATGCATTTTTCAGAACAATTGTATGAAATGACAAGTCTTAAGTTTTATGAATAAATTTTTGATACTTTTGGAAACCTAGAAATGAATGAAAATGAAAATGGAAATGAAAATGGAGATGGAAATGAAAATGGAAATGGAAATGGACATTTTTGGAAACTTAGACATTTTTGGAAACCTAAACATTTTTGGAAATGATCCAAAAATGGAAACTTGAACATTTCGGGAAACTTGGATATATGAGAGAAATAAAGGAGTTTTATTCACATAAATATGTGAATAATAAGAGATAAATAAAGGAGTTTTATTCACATAAATATGTGAATAATAAGAGAGAAATAAAGGAGTTTTATTCACATAAATATGTGAATAATAAGAGATAAATAAAGGATTATTTTCTAATGAGATAATTGAGGAGATAATTGATGGATTAAAGGCTTTTATCTTTTAAATAAAAGAGATAATATTATCAAAAGAGGAGTGGTGGCCAAGTAAAGGACTCCTAGGCTGATAACTTTGGCTATAAAAGGAGGACAGGAGGGCTACTCATCAACATTTGCTCCTCTTCCTCTCTCTGAGAAATTCTCCTAGGCAAAACCCTCTCTCTGCCGAATTTTCATTAAGCAAAAATCCTCTCTTTTTCTTCTATTTTCTTCTCCGTTCTCTTTGTTAAAATTTGAATCTTTGTGGATTCTAAGAAAGAGGGCAATCATCCACAACATCAAAAGGGGATCTTTCGGGAAATCTAAGGATCTAAGGTAAGGATTATAAATATAAATATGTGGTTAAAGATTATGATTCACGTTTTCAAAGTTAGATCTAATCTAACACGAAGTTATAGGATTTCAACAGGCTTATAAAGGAATCCTCTTCAGATTTGGAATCCCATCATAAGGTAAGGGATATTCGGCCAAGGCATAAATTGTTTAAGTGTTTTCCATTATTTCAAAAACCGAAAACTGACTTGGTTACATACCTAGTATTAGCCGATTTCAAGGAAGAGGAATTCTAGCAACTGTTGGGACTTGATTAAAGCAATTCGGCAACTAGGTAAGTAATTCTACTTCTAGTAGGATTTGGTTTTAAGACCAAATAGGTTTATTTATATGTTTTAATTAATGGCCGAATATAGGAGTGAAAGATCTAGATCGGTAGATCGCTCTACGGGAATTCACGGAAACTATTAAGCGAAAAAGGTGTGTACTCTTACTAACTTTCAATAAATTGCATGGCAATCATTAGATATGTAAATATGTAACAGTATGTGAATGTGGCTAAGCACCACAAATGTGGTAAGGAGTACCCAGGTACGTTTCCTACTTTTGATAGGATTGTGAATGTGATATAGTTTGAACATGTGATTAGTAACATGAATGAAAATTAAGTATGTGAAATATGTTATGAAATAATTGGGGCATTCGGGATATTTGTGGAGGAAGAAAGTGAAGGTGATGACTACGGTCTCACCAACGTAAAGTGGTGACTACGGTCACATAAAGTGAAAAGTGGTAACTTCGGTTACATCCAAAGAATACGATGTCTAATGACACAACATAAGTGGGCGATGAGCACGTCGATCGCAAATGATCGCCTTCGATGGTGTGTAGCGGATGGAGGGTCGACTTAGTAGTCCCCGCGGTGTACAAAGTTGGTACGGGTGGTGTGTAGCGGATGGACAAATAGGTTTGGATTTGGGTTGCATCATCCTTTATTTTGCATGAACATGATATTGATATGACTTGTATGCACTGATTTGTTGGAAATTAGTACTATGTACACATTGAGTCTGTTGACTCACCCGTTGGGGGAATTATTTTTCAGGTGATGAGCGGTAATGGACCGGGTCGGCGGGAGCTAAAGGTGGCCATGCATCGCTTGAAGAAATTATTTGGAATCTGGACTTTATGAAATTTTAGTACTTTATTTTGGGTTTGAATGATGTAATAAGGCCATAAGGCCCAGTTGGATTTTCTTTATTCTGTTTATTTTTATTTAAATATGATACAAATTATGTTTGATTAAAGATAAGTAAATTTATTTCTTTTAAAATAATAAACCCAAAAAATTATTTTGTCACCTTATTTAAGTTGGATTTCCAGAATTTATTAAATAGGTTCAAATTAAGCCCAACCCAAAACAATTTTTTAAAAAAAAAAAATTACACAAATTTTCTCTAAGTCATTTAGAACATTGAAAACCGATTTATTTAAGGAACATACCAGATCCGGTTCAAGCTCGTGGGCCGGGTGTGGGTGTTTCGATTGGTACCAGAGCCCGTTTTAAAACTCTCGGCTTTGTGGGCTCGGCCCAAAACGCGTTTCAATTCGAGCCCAAATGAATTTCTTTGAAATAAGCGGTTTTATGGCATGGCACCTAAGTCTCCGACCATGATCCACCACCGTAAGTACCTTTAACCATCTGTGTGATTATGTGAATTATGAATTGTAAAAGGGTAGCAAAGGCATGGAACGTAGAATAGTGTGATAGGAACTTGAACCCTAGGATTAGACTACTCAAACACTTGAAACTCATAAGACTTAATGAACTTAACAAACCTATGACTAAGTTATTAAGCTAGGGTGTGGCAACCCTCAGATGCATGTCTAGGATTGGATCCTAAGAGCACAGGTATTTAAGCGGTCCTAGTGACTCACCTCCTCTTCGCAGTATCCTACCTGTGCGTAGCTTCGGTTCGCCCTAACTCGGAAGGCTCTCGAGTGGTGTGGCAACCTCTCATGCGCATGTGTCTAGAAAGGTCGGTGAGCTTGGTATTTAAGCGATCCGCGTGACTCACCTCCTCTTCATTCGAATCCTGCACTGGTGCGTAGCTTTGGTTCACCCTGACCAAGAGGGCTCGGTCATAGGCTAAACACAAAGAATAAAACCGGAAGGGACTTAGCGCTTTTTCTTTTATAAAAAAAAAAATACCCTTGGTTTATAAAATGACCAAACCACCCATAGTTTTAACAAAATTTCATTACTTTATCAATTGTTCAAAAAACCCTAATTTGTAAAATATCAAACTATCTTGATTTTGGAAAATTACAAAATTGCTCTAACTTACAAAATTACCAAAACGACCACGATTTCCAAAATTTTTACAATATCATTGCTTTGAAAAGTGTAACTCTCAAAGGAACCCTCAATGTTTTACAATCTTGGAAAATATCCCTAACTTAATAAATTTTACAAATTTACCTGATTTTTGGAAAAATTATCAAAAGGCCCCGAGATAAAAAAATTACCAAATACCTGGATTTCAAAATTCTTCCAAAATTTCCCGGAACTTTAGAAGTACCAAAATACTTTCGTCAAAATCACCAGGGAACTTTTTATTTTTGAAAATTTACTGAAAATACCCACAGTAGGATAAAATTACGAAAATGCCCCCAGGTAGTGGAAAAGCAAAATAACGAAAACAACAACAAAAATTACAACGTTTCTTTGAATGAACGAAAGTTCATATTTGTTGATGGATGAATGAATGAATGCAAGATCAGATGCATGTATGAATACGAAAGAACCACTCTTAAACTCTTCTTCATAAGATATCATCATCGGGTAATAAGTGAAACAAGAATACTAATACATAAAATTCCTTAATCGGATCTCGTCGATAATGAGCTCAAGAGGGCGTGGTCGTCGTGGAAGAGGTAGAGGAAGGATGAGTCGTTAGATCGGACAAGGTTACGACAATGAGATACCACCACTACCATCACCCCAAATTTGTCCAATGTTGAGCAGCGAGCAGGCTCGATGAGGAAGATGCCGTGTCGCATCTTTGTCTTTGCGAGTTTTGGAATTGGTGGTGGTGCAGAAACAATTCAGAAATCGTAAGTCGTACTGGCGCGGCTCCGTGCTAATGGAGTGAAATGTTTAGAGGAGTATCGGAGTGGCACCCAAAGGTGAAGTCTTGGTTGGAAGCAATCGAGCGCATCATGGATGAGCTCGACTTGACCCCGAGGAGAAGTTGAAAGGGATGACGGCATCTTTATTGCGCGATGAAGCGTATCAATGGTGGTTAACCGTTCGGGACGGTGCCACGGCGGAAGATCGACACAGGAATATGCTAAGAAAGCATTTGGAAGAAGTATGTGGAAACCAGTATATAGATGAGCAAAGGAAGGCTTTTACGGGGTTGGTACAAGGAAGTAGGTCTGTCACCGAATATGAAGCGGAATTCTTGAGGTTGAGCCGATATGCCCGAGGAGTAGTGGCGATCGAGCATGAACGCTGTGTGTTCGTTTTAAGGACGGACTTAGGGATGATTTGAGACTTTTGATAGCACCGCATCGGGAGCGGGAATTCTCTGCCTTGGTGGAAAAGGCTAAAGTGGTGAGGGAATTAAGGACGCCACCAAGCGGTGTGGGATGAAAATAAGCCCAAAAGAGGTTTTGGGCCATCTGAAAAAGGCCACAAGAGGCTAGAGAGTTGACAGCCACAAAGTCAACAGTGAGTACGGCAGTGGCAATTTCGCCCTTGTGAACATTGTGGAAGGAAGCACGGGGAGAGTGTTGGAAAAAGGCGGGACGATGTCTCAAGTGTGGGTCCAAGGACCATATGATTAAGGATTGCCCCAAGCTATTAGATGAGAGCCAACCAGCGACTCGGAATGCTAACCAGCCGGTAGAGGCGGACAAAGACCTCAAAGAGGTCGTGGGTCGCCAACAGAGGTAGTGGCAGAGGCCGTGGAGCTCGGGGTCGAGGTGCGACTAACTAACGCCAAGCAAGGCAACCGAGTTTGGTTTACGCGGTTCACCCAGGGAAGAGAGGAGACGCGGCGGATGTTATAACCCAGTGCGTTCTTTATTCTTGACAAACACTATTTTGCTCTTATTGATGTGGGCTCAACTCATTCCTATGTTGCATGTAGTGTGGTTGAAACACTAGGCCTAGACTCGAACTTTCGATAGGCGGATAAGCGTAGTAAGCCCTTTAGGCCAAACGGTGAGGATAGATAGGATCTTTCGAATGTACCCTAGAGATTCGGGGAGCGAACTTTCTGGGCCGACTTAATGGAATTACCCTTCGGAGAGTTTGAGCTTATACTTGGAATGGATTGGCTAGTAGAGCATCGAGCCGTGTTGGATTGTGCGGCTAAACGTATGGAACTAAGAACCCGGAAGATGAGGTAGTAGTGATGATCGGAGAAAGGAGGAACTACTTGTCTAACGTAGTTTCACCTTTGAAAGGCCGAGAAAATGGTTAAGAAAGGATGTAAGGCATTCTTAGCCTTCGTGAGTGCGTTAAGAGGAGAAGAGGAAGGTGTTAAGGGAGTTAGAAACGAAGAGGATTTTGAGGATGTATTTTCTGAGGAGTTGCCCTAATACCCCAGATATAGAAGTGGAATTTTGAATAGATTTGCTACAGAGAACAGCTCCCGTGTCAATCGCTCCCCTACCGAATGGCACCAAAGGAGTTAGTGGAGCTCAAGGCTCAAATCCAAGAGTTGTTGGGTCGTGGTTCATTCGACCCAGTGTGTGTCTCAAGTGGGAGCACAGGTTCTCTTTGTGAAGAAGAAGGATGGAACTATGCGGATGTGCATAGATTATCGTCGATTGAACAAACCGACCATCAAGAACAAGTATCCTTTGCCAAGGATAGATGACTTGTTCGACCAACCCGAAAGAGGCAATGTGTTCTCAAAGATTGACTTAAGGTGGGGTATCATCAATCGAAAGTGAAGGAGGTGATATTCATAAGACCGCTTTTAGGACAAGGTACGGTCATTTTGAATTTGTGGTGATGCCGTTTAGGTTGACGAACGCACCGCCGGCGTTCATGGATATGATGAATAGGGTTTCCAACCCTACTTGGATAGATTTGTCGTGGTGTTCATCGACGACATTTTGGTGTATTCAAGACGGAGGAGGAGCACGATGAGCATCTCCGAGTTGTGTTAGAAGTGTTAAGGAAAAGAAGCTTTATGCCAAATTCAGCAAGTGCGAATTTTGGCTCAAGGAAGTGGCGTTCCTAGGACATGTGGTATCCGCAGAAGGAATAAGAGTGGATCCTAGGAAGATCGAGCGTTGTTGGATTGGAAACCACCTAGGTCGGTGGCTGAAATCGGAAGTTTCTTAGGCTTGGCGGCTATTACATGTATGGTTCGTGGAAGGATTCTCGTCAATAGCCGCACCTTTGACAAAGTTACTAAGGAAGGAAGTACCGTTTGTGTGGACGGATAAGCAACGGGAGAGAGCTTTGAAAAGCTTAAAAGGTCTTGTGAAGCTCGGTGTTAATTCGGCACCAGAGGCGGTAAGGACTTCGTAGTATATTGTGATGCTTCGCATACAGTGGTTAGGCGTGTGCTAATGCAAGAAGGAAAGGTAGTCGCTTATGCATCTCGGCAGATTAAGGCCGCATGAGGTGAACTACCCAACTCATGACTTGGAACTCGCGGCGGTGGTTTTCGCCTCTCAAAGTTTGGAGGCACTACCTTTATGGAGAAAGGTCGATAATTTACACGGACCACAAAAAGCCTTAAGTATTTGTTGACTCGTAAGGAGTTGAACTTGAGGCAACGAAGGTGGGTGGAGTTATTGAAAGATTATGACTGCTCGATAGAATACCATCCGGGCAAGGCGAATGTGGTAGTGGCGACGCCCTAAGTAGGAAGGTTGTGTCTGATTTAAGGGCTTTGTTCGCTCACTTAAGTTTGTATGAAGACGGGCTTTGTTGGCGAGTTACAAGTCAAGCCAACTTGGTGAAGGAGGTGAAAGAGGGACAGTTGGCGGATAAGGACTTAAGTACTAAGTTACAGCAAATGCGGCAAGGAGAATTAAAGGATTATGGCGTCAATGATGAAGGAGTACTGTGCTTTATAAGGAAAAGGTTTGTATGCCGAGGGATAAGGAGTTGAGACAAAGGATTCTTCGGGAAGCGCATGGTAGTCCTTATGCTATGCATCCCGGAGGCACCAAGTCAGTATAGAGATCTAAGGGAGCAGTTTTGGTGGTCGGACACAAACGAGAGGTGACCGAATTTGTGGGGAAATGTTTGACATGTCGCAAGTAAAGGTGAACACCAAGTCCCATCGAGATTGCTTCAACCAATTGAGATTCCCCAATGGAAGTGGGAAAGAATTACCATGGACTTAGTTAGTGGGCTTCCCCTTACGCCCACTAAGAAGGACTCAGTATGGGTGATAGTGGACCGTTTGACCAAGTCCGCACATTTTATCCCCGTGAGGATCGACTATTCCCTTCAAAAGTTAGCCAAGTTATATGTGGCGGAGATCGTGAGGCTACACGGGGTGCCGATGTCGATCATCTCGATAGAGACCCAAGGTTTACGTCTCGATTTTGGAAAGCACTTCATCAAGCATTAGGCACTAAGCTAGACTTCACTACGGACTTTTCATCCACAATCGAGACAGGCGATCAACGGGTTATACAAGTGTTGGAAGATATGCTAAGAGGTCATGTGATGGATTTCCGAGGAAGTTGGGAAGATTACTTGCCTCTAGCCGAGTTCGCTTACAAACAACAATGCTATCGGGCAAGCATTCGGATGGCACCATACGAAGCATTGTATGGAAGGAAATGTAGAACACCAACTTGTTGGACCGAGTTAGGAGAACGCCGCGTTTTGGGTCCAGAGTTAGTGGCGGAAACCGAAAGAAGGTGGAATTAATTCGCACGGTTGAAAGAAGCTTCGATGAGGCGTAAGTCGTCACGCAGACCTTAAGAGGAAAGAAATTGAGTTTGAAGTAGGAGACCAAGTGTTTCTAAAGGTCTCACCTTGGAAGAAGGTTATGCGGTTCGATCGCAAAGGAAGCTAAGCCCAAGGTTTATAGGGCCCTATCAAGTCTTCGAAGCGAGTTGGGCGGTGGCATACCAATTGGAGTTACCACCGAGTTGCATCAAATGCACGACGTATTTCATGTGTCCATGCTACGTCACTATCGATTGGATCCGTCTCATGTGGTACCTGTTGAAGAAGTGGAGTTAAGGCGGATCTATCCTACGAGGAGGAGCCGATTCAGATCTTGAAACGTGGCGTGAAAGCACTACGAAAAAGTCGGTGCCTTTAGTCAAGGTGTTATGGGCGCAATCATGGATCGGAAGAAGCTTTCGTGGGGCCCAGGAAGAGGCAATGCGACAAAGAATACCCTCAATCATTTAGTTAGGAAATTTCGAGGACGAAATTTTATTTAAGAAAGTAGAATCTGTAACATCCTAGGAAGGGCCTATGCATTTTTCGAAACAATTGTATGAAATGACAAGTCTTAAGTTTTATGAATAAATTTTTGATACTTTTGGAAACCTAGAAATGAATGAAAATGAAAATGGAAATGAAAATGGAGATGGAAATGAAAATGGAAATGGAAATGGACATTTTTGAAACTTAGACATTTTGGAAACCTAAACATTTTTGGAAATGATCCAAAAATGGAAACTTGAACATTTCGGAAACTTGGATATATGAGAGAAATAAAGGAGTTTTATTCACATAAATATGTGAATAATAAGAGATAAATAAAGGAGTTTTATTCACATAAATATGTGAATAATAAGAGAGAAATAAAGGAGTTTTATTCACATAAATATGTGAATAATAAGATATAAATAAAGGATTATTTTCTAATGAGATAATTGAGGAGATAATTGATGGATTAAAGGCTTTTATCTTTTAAATAAAAGAGATAATATTATCAAAAGAGGAGTGGTGGCCAAGTAAAGGACTCCTAGGCTGATAACTTTGGCTATAAAAGGAGGACAGGAGGGCTACTCATCAACATTTGCTCCCTCTTCCTCTCTGCCAAATTCTCCTAGGCAAAACCCTCTCTCGCCGAATTTTCATTAAGCAAAAATCCCTCTCTTTTTCTTCTATTTTCTTCTCCGTTCTCTTCATTAAGTTTGAATCTTTGTGGATTCTAAGAAAGAGGCAATCATCCACAACATCAAAAGGGGATCTTTCGGGAAATCTAAGGATCTAAGGTAAGGATTATAAATATAAATATGTGGTTAAAGATTATGATTCACGTTTTCAAAGTTAGATCTAATCTAACACGAAGTTATAGGATTTCAACAGGCTTATAAAGGAATCCTCTTCGATTTGGAATCCCATCATAAGGTAAGGGATATTCGGCCAAGGCATAAATTGTTTAAGTGTTTTCCATTATTTCAAAAACCAAAATCGACTTGGTTACATACCTAGTATTAGCCGATTTCAAGGAAGAAGAATTCTAGCAACTGTTGGGACTTGATTAAAGCAATTCGGCAACTAGGTAAGTAATTCTACTTCTAGTAGGATTTGGTTTTAAGACCAAATAGGTTTATTTATATGTTTTAATTAATGGCCGAATATAGGAGTGAAAGATCTAGATCGGTAGATCGCTCTACGAAATTCACGGAAACTATTAAGCGAAAAAGGTGTGTACTCTTACTAACTTTCAATAAATTGCATGGCAATCATTAGATATGTAAATATGTAACAAGTATGTGAATGTGGCTAAGCACCACAAATGTGGTAAGGAGTACCAGTGCACGTTTCCTACTTTTGATAGGATTGTGAATGTGATATAGTTTGAACATGTGATTAGTAACATGAATGAAAATTAAGTATGTGAAATATGTTATGAAATAATTGGGGCATTCGGGATATTTGTGGAGGAAGAAAGTGAAGGTGATGACTACGGTCTCACCAACGTAAAGTGGTGACTACGGTCACATAAAGTGAAAAGTGGTAACCGGTTACATCCAGGTGAATACGATGTCTAATGACACAACATAAGTGGGCGATGAGCACGCCGATCGCACAAATGATCGCCTTCGATGGTGTGTAGCGGATGGAGGGTCGACTTAGTAGTCCCCGCGGTTATGCAGAGTTGGTGCGGGTGGTGTGTAGCGGATGGACAAATAGGTTTGGATTTGGGTTGCATCATCCTTTATTTTGCATGAACATGATATTGATATGACTTGTATGCACGATTTGTTGGAAATTAGTACTATGTACACATTGAGTCTGTTGACTCACCCCGTTGGGGAATTATTTTTCAGGTGATGAGCAGTAATGGACCGGGTCGGCAGGAGCTAAAGGTGGCCATGCATCGCTTGAAGAAATTATTTGGAATCTGGACTTTATGAAATTTTAGTACTTTATTTTGGGTTTGAATGATGTAATAAGGCCATAAGGCCCAGTTGGATTTTCTTTATTCCTGTTTATTTTTATTTAAATATGATACAAATTATGTTTGATTAAAGATAAGTAAATTTATTTCTTTTAAAATAATAAACCCAAAAAATTATTTTGTCACCTTATTTAAGTTGGATTTCCAGAATTTATTAAATAGGTTCAAATTAAGCCCAACCCAAAACAATTTTTTAAAAAAAAAAAATTACACAAATTTTCTCTAAGTCATTTAGAACATTGAAAACCGATTTATTTAAGGAACATACCAGATCCGGTTCAAGCTCGTGGGCCGGGTGTGGGGTGTTTCAGAGGGTGAGAAATATGGCTTAAACCAAGCCTAATTTCGTGCCACACGGCCTGAGCACACGGGCGTGTGACTCAATCGTCTGACCCCTGCTGCTTTAATAAAATATGCCAGTGTGTTATACGGCTTAGACACACGGGCGTGCCTGATGGCCGTGTGTGGCACACAGTCTTGGCACATGGGCGTGTGTGGCCATTTCGAATAGGCACACGGGCTTGACACACGGGCGTGTGACTGGCCGTGTGACCAAGTCGATATGTATGCCTGTTTCCACACGATGCAGCGACACGGGCGTGTCTGGAGGCCGTGTGAGGCACACGGCCTGTCCACACGGGCGTGTGACGTTTGAAAATGTGAAAATTATTCTAAGGTTCGGGAATTTTTATATATGTTCAGTTTAGTCGCGAACCATTTCTAAGCATGTTTTAAGGCCTCGTAGAGCCTCGTAAGGGACAATATGACTGTGTTTGAATAACATATGTATTTGAATGTCTAAATATATGAGATATGTATATGTTATGAGGTGAGTGATCGGTAATACCTCGTAACCCTATTCCGGCGACGGATAGGGGTTAGGGGTGTTACAGTTGGTGTCACTCTCAATCGGGCCACCAACTTGGTAAGAAATTTATGAAAATGTCCTTCCATAATCTAAACTATTATTTTAAGTGTTTTATTAAGTTGGTGGCACTCTCAACTGAGTCACCAGCTCGATCAATAAATTATGGAAATATTCTTTCATAATTAAAAAAATTATTATTCGTGGTAATTATAGTTTTTTATTTAAAAAAAATTAAAAATATGCCTATGATGAGATTTGGGTCCGCACTAAATAGATTATTAAAACTTTAAATTTACCATTCAACCAAAACTTTATTTTAATATATTTTATACATTTTTATTTTAATATGCATAATTTATTATCTCCATTAGTTGTGTGTCTATATACTTACTATTGATTAAGCCTTTTAATGAGTTGGTGTCACCACTAACCGAGTGTCAACTTAGTTAAGAAATTAAATATATATATTGCAAAGTAAGTTATACGAATATGAGTGGTTTTTTTTCATATTTTTATAAATCAATAAAAAAAAATTCATAATAAGATTTGAACTAACGACACCATATGTATAAAACTTTTTCATTTACCATTTGAACTAAGTCAATTTTAAGTTTTTATTTGAAACTTTTAAATCTATATTGGCATAATGACTTTTTTAGCCGTCCAATTTTACAAAAAAAATTATTTTAACTCTCCATTTAATTTTTTCGTTTTTTTTAGCCTTTAAACTTATATTGTTTGTCAAATCACCCCAAAATGAATGGAAAAGTTAATAATTGTTAACTTTGATGACGTGGCATACATGTGGATTTCCATGTGGCAATTAATTGATTTTTTTTAATTTTAAAAAATTATAAAAATTATTTCTAAAAAATAAAAAAATATTTAAAAGATTGTCAAAGATATATATTTTTAATATTTTAAAGTTTTTAAAAAATAACCAATTGCTAATGCGACAAGTCACGTGTGTGTCATGTAGCAAAGTTAACAAAAATTAACTTTCTCATCCATTTTGATGTGATTTTAAAAAGAGACAAAAATTTAAATGAATGGTTAAAATGACTTTTTTTTTTTGTAAAGTTTGAGGGCCAAATAAATCATTATCTCATGTACATTTGTGTTCTAAATTTTTATACATTTGTATCTATACTATTTATTAAGCCTTTTATTGAGTTAGTATCACCCATCATTCGGGTTCCAACTCAATTAGAAAATTACCAAAAAACATTTTTATTTGCAAAGTAAGTTATATGATTATGCAGGTGTTTTTATTTTTTTATATTTTTATAAAATTAATAAAAAATTATCGATAATGAGATTTGGACAAAGGAATCAATGCATATAAAACTTTTTTATTTATCATTTACACTAAAGCAATTTTTAGTTTTCATTTGAAACTTTTATAAGAATATCTTTGTTCTAAATTTTTATATATTTGTGTATATATGAATAATGTTGTTGATTGAATTAGTGTCACAAGTCAACCGGGCACCAACTTGATTAATAAATTAAAAAAATGACATTTTGTATTTAAAGTAAATTATATTATTCGAGAGTATTTTAGATACATTTGTGTTTTAAATACTTTCACACGCGTATGTAATAGAGTTTCTAGTTATATTTAAGTCCCTAACTGAGTTGCTATCACAATTTATCAGACATCAATTTGGTTAGGAAGAATAAGGAAATATCCTTCCACAATTAAAATAAATTATATTATTTGAAGGTACTTTAGTCTTTTTATTTAACAAAAATCAGTAAATATTAAAAAATGAATATGATGAGATTTGAACCTACACCAATTAAATTAATAATATCTAATATTTACCGGTCGACCAAATTTTTAATTTTTTAAAATTTTTATACATTTTAATTTTAATATACATAATTTATTATTTTCGTATTTATGTTTTAAATTCTTGATTTATATAATAAGATTTATAGGATATTTGAATTCGGGAACCTTTAATTTATCTTTCACATCTATATATTATAGATTTTATAAAAAATAACTGAATTCTTTCAAAAGTATCATAATTTAAAATTTTGAATTATTTCGTTGATATTATAACCTTGTATTGAGAATTAACGTCTAATTTTTTAACTCTCCAACTTTATAAAAAAATTATTTTAGCTTTCTAATTATTTTTTCATTTTTTCTATTTTTTAACTTTGTATTGTTTATCAAATCACCTTAAAATGAATAGAAAAGTTAACGTGTTAACTTTGCTACCGGACATACATGTGGATTGCCACGTTGGTGTCGAGTTGACTTGTGCCATTAACTCAATCACACACTTAAATAATGTGCGCGAAACAATTTGTGTAATGAAATTGAAAAATATAAAAATATTATATAATAACTTCAATTGAAGTGTTAAAGAAAATATTTTTTAAATGTTGATGGCATGGTTCAAATCTCGACATTTGTAATTTTTTTAAATAAGAAAAATGAGAAAAGTATCCTCGTAATAGTATAACTTATTTAAAGTATGTAAAATTATTTTAGTAATTTTATTAATCGAGTTGGTGTTGAGTTGACTATGACATTATCTTAATCACACTTAAATAATAGTAAGTATAGATATACAAATAATGTGAATGGACGATTTATGTAATAGAATTGAAACGTATAAAAATATTAAATAAAAAAAATTGTAAACATTGGTTGAAGTGATAAAAAAAGATTTAAAAGATGTTGACGTCATAGATCAAATCTCTAGATGTCTATTTTTTTATGTTGATGTAATAATAATTTGATGTATTGATTTGTATGGAGTGGTAGTTAAAGTTATTGTCACTTTACACTCAAAGGTCATTAAATTATTAGTAACTTTACATTTTGGTCACTTAATCTTAAAAAGTTACAAAATGGTCACTAAACTATTCAAAAAGTTTTCATTCAAGTCATTGAACTATTCGAAAAGTTTTATTTAAGTCAAGGGGTTGTTAAGTTTTTTTTTTTTTTTTTTTTGTAAAAGTTTAGGTAGTGAGCTCCAAGGATCATTTGACAATTAGTACCCATTGACGAGTAAAAGAACAAATCTTATATCCAAATCAATCTGATAGTTATGGTTGGAGATCGAAGAAGAAAGTTGTTGGATTTTGGTTCGCCGATTCGTGACACTCAAAGTTATTTCATGAAAAAAAAATAAAGTGTAAAAGAGAAAGGAAAGAAAATCTTTCGATTGGTGCAAGCGGTATGAACAAAAAAGGTCATACAACAACGACTTTAACAACCCAGTGACTTAAATGACAACATTTGAACAATTCAATAATCATTTTATAACTTTTTGAAGTTGAGGGACCAAAATATAAACTTACTGATACTTTAGTAACCTTGATGGTAGTTTTTCCATAAAATATTTGTCTTCCAACTTTTGATAATCTGATTATCATCAAACGGATTATTTTGGAGGCAGGGAGCTTATTTTCTGCCTTAGACGACAATGGTTTGGGCCTTGGGGCATTCGGCAAGGGTACACCTTGATCTTGTTATAGTCTCCTTTTGCCCGAAACATAGCTTCAACTTGGGCCACATTTACGTTTAGTTTCCCAACATGTTCGAATAAAGGGTTCGTCCGTATACTAGATTAACGTCTCAAAATTCTACGCATACATATATTCCATCTCCTGTCCTACATATAAATGCTGTTGTTCCAAGGGCGAGACCCGAGACCCTTTGTCTTGTTCTTCCATGTAATAATGTCGAAGACGTTAATAAACAAACTCAGTGCCTGAGCCTTGTCACCATATGCATTCTGGCCGTTTCTTGGCCGAACAGCAAAATAAGTAAAATCAACCCAAAACTTTCCTTTATTTTTCCTCTTTGCTCTGTTTTTGGTTTCTACAGTAAAGAAATGGTTTCCACTGATATCATTGATTATCACTCATTGTTTGATCTTCCTTCCTTTCCTCTCAACGATTCTTCATTAGATTATAATAATCTTCAAGCTTTATTGAACAATAAACAAACCCCAGAAGAAAACCCAGTTGTTGATGATCAACCCACTTGCCAAAACCAATTACTTGGAACCCAGTTCCAGTCTTGTTTGTCATTTGGTCCGAATTTAGAACAGGGGTATGAAGAAAGTCTCAACAACTTGAATGGATTTGAACTTAAAAATGAAGAATGTCAAGTGGTAACAAAGTACTTGCGAAGAAACTTTTCATTTCAACCTTGTTTTGATCCTCCCATGGCGTCAGAGAATTTTCAAGGCCAAGCTTTGAGCATGCCCCAAAACACCTGCAATGGAGATTTAGAGGTTTGTTACTTTGTTTTTTCCCCTGTTTCTTGCTCTGTTTTTTTTTCCTAATGGGGATCGATTCTTGTTTTGTTCCTTTGGCTTTAGAATATGAACCAAAAGTCATATGAGGAAGCACAAACACCCTTTAAAGTAGGACGTTACAACCCAGAAGAGAGACAAGAAAGGATTTCCAAGTACAGAGCAAAGCGCAATCAAAGGAACTTCAACAAAACAATTAAGGTTTTGATTTATTTAGAGACCACATTAATTGGATCCATTGTGTTTTAAAAACCCTTCTAAACACGGTTTGGTTTTATGTTTGATGTTAAAAGTATGCATGCCGCAAAACACTAGCCGACAGCCGTCCTCGTATACGTGGCAGATTCGCACGCAACGATGAAGCTATTGAGATTCCCAAAGCTGCATGTTCAACCAGAGATGAAGAGGAAGATGATTTATGGGTACTTTTAATACACCATTAAAACGATTTTTACTTAATATATTTTGGATACTAAAAGTGCATGTAAAATGAAAATATCTCATTTTTTTTTATTGCTTCATTTTGCAGGTATTGCATGAGGTTGAAGATGATGAAACACTAGGAAGAGGAGATTTTATGAACAGTTTCTGTCAAAATCAATTTCAATACCACCATGGCTACTTCTGATAGTGTGGGAAAAAACCTTAGTGTAGTTTTTTTAGCCTTGTAGTATCTTTAGGAAAATCGCCATGGCTGCCTTTTTAGAGTAAGAAATAATTGTAATTTCTAATTAGTGTGAATAACTGCAGCCATTATATTGAGTTTGAAATATTTTTACATATTATCAAAAGCATTTCATCCCCAATACTCGAACTTAATACCTTAAAAACTTAATAATTCATATTTAATATTATTATATGATAACATATTTTATGTGAAGTGCCCATAATCAATAACACTTTGAAAGGTTTGAATTATATCTATGTATATTTAATGATCATGTCAAGCATCTTCACTTGTTGAATTGGATCCATTACTTTAAAAAAATTGGAAGATAAAAAAAAAGGGGTCAAACATATGTTGGTGGTTGAAAATCTGTTTAATTAATGAACTTGTTCAAGTTAACTGGCTTGGTAAATTGTGTTAGAATTTAAAACCAGAATATTGAACATGTTGATCCTCTGGTTTAAAGGTGCATTTGTTTTTTTTTTTTAAAGGCTTATTATGGAACATTTTATAACAACTTGAAGAGAACTTGATTAATCTTTACCAATTCCTATCAAAATCAATACAGAAACTGTTCTGCAACTTGCAGACTTTTCTTTTTTCTCTTTTTCTTTTACTGTAAAAAGAATTACCAGTGATCGGTTACCAAAAAAGGGTAATCTTCATTGGAATATGTCACTTGCCAGTAGGTTTTTTTAGGAGGGTTTATGCTACATTTTTTGTCTAAATGTTTGGTTAAAGAGAAATGGTATCTTCCTTTTTCTATGTATATTCAATGTTCATCACAGAATGTTGAATTGTTCACACAAACAAAAAGGGTTGTTTACCAACATAAAAATGCCCTTATATAAATCCATAACAGTATAGGATAAAAGAAGAAATTCCAGACGTGAAACTTCGAATTTTAAATCCATTGGATGTTATATCTTAGAGGTGCTAACATGAAAGAAGATGTGAGCCTATCACAAAATAAGTAAAAGTACCATCAAGGTCCTTGTATTATGAGTTAGATTTTTTTTTTTGTCTCCTTTTATTAAGAAAAGCTAGATCAAAGAGTAAACTAATCATTTTTGTTAAAAATATCATTCATTTTCATCGTTAAAAAACAGTCCCTATATGTCAATATGAGGTATATGTGGCATGCCACGTGTAACTATTTGATTATTCCGTTAACTACTCTATTTTTTTTTTGAAATAGTAACCGACAACCTTTTATTGAATTAAAGAACAAAAGAAACATTATTGGTCTTCTGGTATAATTATCCATCAGGCCTTAGTCTAAACCCAAATTGGAAACCGTCAAAACACCTAGGAAACTAAAAAGAATTTTTTTTTTTTGAAAAGGTAAACTAGGGTATTAACTGCTATAGAAAAAGGAAACTAGGATAATAATTGCTGCCGATTCAAATACAGCTGGATGGCATTTCTCTCTTGTCTTTTCAGGTTCAGTATTTCCATCTGTATCAGACGATAGCTTCTCCAATCTTCTTATCTGCTATCTGTTCATCTTTTCCTTCGCTATGCCGATCTTAGTCTGGGCTCTGTCTCCATCTTCCTTCCGGGCTTGCTTGAGGAGTATGACTCTCAACTCTTCTCAGGTACGTTGCTGCATCTCTTTTCATCGCTGCATCTGCTACTTTGTGAGCCAACACATTATCTTTTCTGTGAATGAATTGAAATCTGATATCTTGAAATTGTTTCGCTTCTTCTTGAATGTCGCTGATAATGGCACTAATAACTGATTTGTCTTTCTCGAATGTTTTGCATTTCAATCACCGCTCGCGAATCTCCTTTAATTGTGACTGAGTTAATCCCCATTGAGATACCTAGTCGGACCGCGTGAAGCCCAGCATATGCTTCAGCTGCAAAAGATGAAGGTACATTTAAATTTAAAATTGACTTTGTGTTTATTATTTCGCCCCTTCTGTCAATAACCACCAGACCAGCCATCGATTTGGCTTCTCTGCTCCTGAAGGCTGCATCAAAGTAAATTATTACCCCTGAGGATGGATCTTGCGGTTCTGTACCCCTGCATGTAACACCCCAAACCCGGCCCAATTGGTACGACCGGATCTGGTATGTCACTAAGAAAATTTTGGAAGAACATGTCGTATTTTTCCGAAAAGCCCATATATATTTCATATAGAATATGCCTTTGTAAAATAAAACTAAACTTAATTACATGCCTTAGTTTAATTAGTAATATAAAAAAAATTAAATAACTAAAAGTAATTAAAGCCCAAAAGTAAAACAAAATATACACTAGTGGCCCATGGCCTTATTACAACGAAATTTTAAAATCCACCAAATAAAAATATAAAATAATGACTTGAGTCTTTTTGCTAAATCCACATATTCTTCTGCATGGCCACCTTGCGTACCTCTCCGGCCCGGTCCGAAGCACTAGGTATCACCTGAAATGTTAATTAAACCCTCATGCACCACTAGATTTTGGCCTTAGGCCCATAAAACAGATTAATAATTCTATTTATAAAAAAATAACAAATAATATGCAAGGCCCAACCCATTTGCCTAGGTTTCCATCCGCTACACGCCCGTACTCACCATTCACACCATTGGGGATTTCTACAATCGACCCACACCGCTACACGCCAAGATGGCGGTCATGCTTTGCTCATCAACATATTATGGCGAAGCCCTTATAATGAATCACGGCATTAGCCGCTACAACATATAACGAGATCACGGTATAAACCGCTACACATATAACGTATAACTTTCTCCTTTCATCAACCCAACCCATGCGGTCATAAAATCAATATGCTTTTATCATATAAAGTCAAACATTCATCGACTGGTGATTTGCTTCACCCTTTTCGGGTTTCAACATTAAACCGAGATATCGGTATTTATCACAACATATAAACTTATGAGCATACATTAACAATCGGATCTAGATGGTGGGGAAGTATTACACACCATTATCGCGAAATCCAATATTCTTAGTCGATGTCCTTGCTATCCGGATCTATTATCCTCAATGTAAAGCCTTGCTCAAAAGCCAAAAAACACACAAAGATTTAGCCCTTCAACAATCGGCCAAGGTTAATAAATCCCAAATTATACGTTAAAACTAATAGATCCCTTACCTTGAAATCCCGAAAGTAACACGATTCTATAACTTAGAGATCTATGCGATTGACTCCACTAAAGTTCCCTTCATATTTCGGCACAAGTAGGCACCACAGAAGTAATTCGACAATCACAGGAGATGAGATCTAGGGATTTCAGCTTTTAGGAAAATCCCAGAAAAACTATGAGCAAGAGAAGGCTGATGTGTCTTTGTCTTTTAAAATACTTGAGTGAGGAGTTTCGATTTCTGACAGGAAAAGAGAAGAAGAAAAGAAAACAAGGAAGAGACTTGAAGATTTCGGCTAGGAAGAAAAAGAATGGAAAGAGTTTCGGCTTTTGAATCAAAGTGAAGATGAGGAATAGGCTTAGAAATTTCTGCTTTTTTGAGAGAGAATGAAGAAGAAGATGGAACTTTAGGAGTTTTCGGCTTTTACTCGAGAGAAGAGAAAAGAATGAGAGAAGACCAACCCAAATGCTGAAATTGAAGAGATATTCCCCTATTTATAGAAATTTCTAGACTTACCTAACCTTGCAGATAAATCCTATCTTTTCTCCTTTATCTTAATCTACTAGCTCATCTAAAAGAGACTTAATTATCTCTAACTCCTCCCTCCTTTATCAAAGATATTATCCACATATTTTAATCATTAAAATCCCTAAATTTTAGCCTTTATCTGCTTATTATCCACATAAAATAAATTCCTAAATAATAGCCTATATCTGCTTATTATCCACATATTTTAAACATTAAAACCCCTAAATTTTAGCCTTGTTGCCATCCACTCCACCTAATCCTAATGCCCAAAATTTAGCTAACTTAAATTAAAAGAATTGGGCTCCATGAAACTTAAATTTGGGCCCCTTACTCCCTTTTGTGGCGTCACCTTCTAAGATTGGGCCACAAGCCCACTTTGGTATTTTAAACATAGATACTACCTTTTAAACCCTATAATGCCCAAACAGATAATTTTAATCAAGGCTTCTACCTAAGCCTGAGCCCAATTTGGACCCCTAACACTTAAATTAACACATTAAACATATCCACCCATTAAACGCATAGGCCCAAAAATTCAGGATGTTACACTGCATGTGTTTAAGGTACTCTTTTTTTCTTCTAGACCCTCAATCTCAGCCAAATAGCTTCGTACTTTTGATACTAGATCCCTAACTGAATCTGATTTTCCTTCATGTATGAGCCTATTTCTCGACCCCCACATGAGCCAGATTGTGCAACAAAATACTCAGCTTTGTTTGTAATTGCTGTTCGTGAACACCCGTGTGAGCAGGTCCCAAAATTACAATTGTCCGATCACCGATCCAGGAATATCTAACAAACGCCATATCTCTCTTGTAACAGGACAAAGCCGAAACACATGGCCAATATCCTCTTCTCCAGTTCTGCATCTAGGACAAACAGTATTTTCTGCTATTCTTTTTGATCTTAGATTGACTAGGGTAGGCAAGTAATTCCATTAAGCTTTCCAGATTGTAATTAAAATCTTTGATGGGAGCTTTGAATATTCCGAGTTTTTGTAAAAAATTTTAGATCGGCCTGTATTAATAAGTGACTAGGATCCAGATTAGCATTCTGTAATAGTTTGTAAGCACTTCTAACCGAGAACTCACCAGAAAGCTCCTCCTTCCAAATCTGAAAGTCCTCTCCTGGGTTTGTCGCCAACGGGATTCGTAGGATCTTTTGTGCAGTATCCTCTGAGAAGGTAGAATTCACCAAATCTGTTTTCCACATTTTATTAGAAGTACCAATTAAATCAGACACTAACTCAATTTGATTGTTGTTTCGGTCTCTTCTCTCTTCCACCACTTGTCCTGGTATCCATTTATCTTCTCATACTCGTATTCCAGTCCCCCGCCCCACTCTCCAGCCCAATCCACTATGAAGCAGACCCTTGGCCGCCCAAATACTTCTCCAGGTAAGTGAAGGTGAGTTACCTAACTGGGCACTAAAAAAATCTGATTGTGGATAGTACTTAGCTTTAAGAACTCTCGCCAGTAAAGAATTTGGATAACAAAGCAATCGCCACCCCTGTTTAGCAAGCATAGCGATATTGAATTGGCTCATGTTACGAAAACCAAGACCACCACATTCCTTTAAAATGCATAACTTTTTCCATGCACACCAGTGTATGCCCTTTTTCCCCTGCCCTTTTTGCCACCAAAATTTGGCCATGATATTTTCAAATTCATCACACAATGACTTAGGTAACAAAAAGCATGCCATCGAATAAGTTGGAATGGCTTGCAAAATGGATTTAATAAAAACTTATCTCCCTCCATGTGATAAATGTCGTATGCTCCATTGATCTATTCGTTGCTTCATTCGGTCTTTCAGTACCTAGAACGATTCCTTCTTCTTCCTCCCCACCATGTTGGGTAATCCTAAATAACGCTCTGGATCAGTTGAACATCTGACTCCTAAAATTCTGCCCACCAAATTTCTGTCCAAATCTGACGTATCCTTACTGAAGAAAATAGTTGATTTTTCAAAATTTACGCATTGCCCCGAACACCTCCTATATTTTCTCAGTATCTCCTTTAAGACTGTAACTCCCCTTTCAGATGCCTCACTGAACAAAATACAATCGTCTGCAAATAATAAATGTGAAACTTGCGGCCCACTCCTACTGGCTTTAACCCCCCTTAACAGCCCTTCCTGCATTGCAAGGCGCATGAGGGTTTATGCTACATTTTTTGTCTAAATGTTTGGTTAAAGAGAAATGGTATCTTCCTTTTTCTATGTATATTTATGCCCTTCAATGTTCATCACAGAATGTTGAATTGTTCACACAAACAAAAAGGGTTGTTTACCAACATAAAAATGCCCTTATATAAATCCATAACAGTATAGGATAGAAGAAGAAATTCCAGACGTGAAACTTCGAATTTTAAATCCATTGGATGTTATATCTTAGAGGTGCTAACATGAAAGAAGATGTGAGCCTATCACAAAATAAGTAAAAGTACCATGAAGAAGGTCATTGTATTATGAGTTAGATTTTTTTTTGTCTCCTTTTATTAAAAAACGCTAGATCAAAGAGTAAACTGATCATTTTTGTTAAAAATATCATTCATTTTCATCGTTAAAAAACAGTCCCTATATGTCAATATGAGGTATATGTGGCATGCCACGTGTAGCTATTTGATTATTCCGTTAGCTACTCTAATTTTTAATAGTAAAAATAGTTGAAATTTTTAACAAAAATGATTAATTTATTTTTTAATCTAATATACATAAACTAATTTACTTATTTTTTTTAGTAAAAAAGCGAAACACAATCTAATGGCTAAAACATGAAAGGAAACAAAGTAATTAAGAAGGAAAAAACCTTTAAAAAAAGGCAATGAAAAGGAAAGGCAAATATATTCTCCTGAATAGAAAAAAAAAAAAAAAAAAACAGAACTTAAAAATATCTTCCAATGAAATAACAGTCAAAGCAATTTCCAAGTCCAAGGGTAGAGGGATTAGTTTATATTATCACATGCTTTTAACTCTATTTAGTGTAGTCAAATCCAGGGTCTATAATGATTTAGCCTATGGAAAAGCCTTTGATGATTGTAATTCATATGGAGGGTCTGAAATTCAAGGCTGTAAATGATATTTATAGTTCAAGAACTTTAACCTGATGCTTATAGTTATATCTGGAATTTATACCTCTGCATTTTATATTTTGAAAAATGGGAATTCAAAGAGAATTAGACTGGTTGGCAATGGCAGCTTGCAGCTCCTTGTATCAGAAGCTAGAAATTAAACTATAATCTTCTTATTTTTAAAGTCATCAAAAGGGCAATGGCTTCTTTTTTCTTAGAACTTCAATAAAGGTTCTTCCATGGCGCAGCTAATTCAAAGATGAAACTAACAGTACCAAATTCTAAAACAACCTATAAAAATAAGGGTAAATTACACTAATAATCTTCCAATTATTAGTATTTTTTTTTGTCACAATTTGATTAACGGTGGCAATTTTTAAATTTGGCATAATAGTAATTTTAACCCTCAACATTTATATACTGTGTCAATTTAGTTTTGATTCTAAAAATATCTAACTCTCAACATTTACACATGGTGTAATTAGGTATTTTTTTGTAGTTTTGCTTTTTTTGTGAAAGAAGTACTGGAAAAAGGTAAAGAATACAGAGAAGAAATGAATCTAAAAATAGATGAGAAACTAATTCTTTGAAATATTGTCAAAATAAAATTTTATATGATTTTTCATTTTAATTTTTTTAAAAAATCAAGACTAAATTGACATTATTTATAAATGTTGAGGATTAAAATTGCTATCATGCCGATTTTAAAAGCTACCCACCATTAGCCTGTCGGTGATAAAAAAGACAAAATTGATAATTGGGTGACCATTTTATAACTTTTCATAGTTGGGTGACAAAAAGAATACTAATAGGTTGACTGACTATTTTATAACTTTTTATAATTAGGTGACCAAAAAGAGATTTATTAATAGTTTAGTAATTCCTAGTGTAATTTACCCTAAAAATAAAGCTGAAGATCTCTACTTTCCTGTAAAAGTACATTGAGTTATTACTGACCTTTAATACCCTTGAAGATCTTTAGTTTCACCTGCTCAACTAGAGAACGACAAGCATTTAGGATTTATGATCAAACATTTTCTTGCAGGAATATTAAAAAAAATGAATGAGAGACCAGATAGACCACCCACATTAATGGGGGGAGAAAAACACCAAAAGAAAATAAAATCATAATAATATATATTTTATATATAGGGAGAGAGGCACTAAAAAGGAGAAGATTCTATGCACACTTTGACCAACTCAATATTGGAAAAAAAGATTCTTAAAAGCCACTTCTTCAATATCATATCATTGCATTGCAGGCTATAGTTATTTAGATGATTGGTTTGTAGACTTATTAGAAACTTTAAACACACACACACACACACAAAAAAGAACTTCTTTCTTTTGGGATGCTGAGAATAGAATCAAATGGCCTTAAATATGCAGAAAAGGGCTTTTGTTGGCTACATATATACTTATTTGCCACAACTATTAAATATATTAGCATATCATAAGTATGCACATGAATGGGATATGATTGGTTGAATGGACCAACCCTTTTCATTTTACTTTACAAGATCTCATGCCAGTGATAATGAAAGTAACTTTGGGTAAACAACATAAATATGCAGAAAAAATAAGGGTAAACTACGTTGCTAGTCATCCACCCGTTGGTAAGGTTTTTTTTTTTTTTTGTTATTTAATTATTAAAAATTATAAAATGGTCATCTAATTATTCAATTTTTTCTTTTTTGATCAGTAACCGATGGAAAATGAGTTGGTAGCTTTTAAAATATTGGTATAATAGCAACTTTATCCCTCAACATTTATACATTGTGTAATTTGATCCTTTTTCCGATTTTATTTTTCTTTGAAACAATTTCTAGAATCAATACTAAATTGACACAATGTATAAATATTGAGGATTAAAGTTATTATTATGTCAATTTTAAAAGTTGTCACATCATCTTTTTATTAGTCTTTTAATGACAAGTGACCAAAAAAGACAGAATCAAATAATTGAGTGACAAAAAAAAAAACTTACCAATAATTGGGGACTACCAATGTTGTTTATATAAAAAGTAAAGATATTAAAGGCTTAAACCAAAACTCCCTGCCATTGTTGCTGTAATTAGTATGGAACTCAAACAATGGCATCTTTGGGTGATTTCTCCCCACTTTACTGCCTATTAAAGTGTTTAAACAGTGTTACAGTCTCTTGATGTCTCCCCTACAAATGGAAGATGTTGGCTCTTGGGTGATGGTTTTTTTAATCATTTGTTTTATAATATTACTTCCCTTTTTTACCTTGACTGAAGTGATGTTTATTTCCTGTTTTTTCTTTGCTATAAAGAATCAGAACCCTACTTTACCACTTTGCTTTGTCTTGTATTCCTTTTGTTGGGTGATGTGTTATAATGCCACCTAGTCCTGGTTGCTTAATAAACTCAATAATTTTTCAAGAAAATGAAGAGGGAAATTTCTCAGATTTGCCTTTTTCATGACTTGATGATGAAGAAAGTTTTTTCTAATGAAAATATACTCATATTAAACGTATACTCGTACACAAGATTCGCATTCGCTATGGTTTGCTTTTCTATGACTAAAACAGCAAATAGAAGGTAAGGAGAGAGATTCATGCTACAAGGGGAATGTCGCTAAAAAAGTAGTCAAATGCTAGAGAGACCCTGCTAGGTATTGGTAATGGTTGGGAAGTGAAACTAATAGTATATTGCAGAGTGGAAGAATCCCATAAATTCTCTTTTATATATGTCAAAAGATTCAAAAGTGGTGTTGGTGAGGGTGGGGTCTCTTACCAACTTCCATTTTCATGTCTCACTACAAACCTTTCCTGCTGTCAATTTGAGCTGTGAACCAAACACAACTGCTGATTTGCTTTGGGATGTAAAGTTTCTTTGTTAAAACTTGCTATTCGCCATTGTCTTGCATGTTCTTCAATGCCAATACTGTATATCATTCACCACTAGGAAATATCACTGTCAACTATTTCAAACAAAAGTCCTTTCATTCTAAAACAAGAAGAGCCTTCTCCGTATACAGCAATACGACTACTTGTTACAAACTATAACTATCTTTAAAAGTCGTCTCCTTTCGTTAGAATTGTTTGATTTAGAATTGAAAGGGTTTGTTTTTGTTGAATGTTTTTTGTGTACTCATTAAAGCCAATTTTTTATTTATATGTCACGGTTCAATGATTTAATATATTAAGATTAAGTAGGTCTTCATATAGATCAACACATATAGGGTCAACACGTGTTTCTTGAATAGGGGTTTGCCTGTATAGTGATGCGAACCCATGCAAGCGAACTGCATGATAGCGAACTATATATCAACGACCTATATATGCTGGCTTGGTTGTGGGTTGGTATGAAAACTGTGCTGGTCTAAGAATCGAATAAAGGTGAATACCATAACAGTTTTAATCACACATAAATATATGTAAAAAGATCATTTTAACGGTAAAAATGTCATAGTAGCAAAAAAAAAAAAAAAAAGCTTTTGAAAGGCTTTGGTTATTAGACACATTTCAACATCATTAAATTAAAGGTGGGTTAAATTTGGAAGATTATTTGTATAAATTAAAATACAAATTATCATAAATAAGGGTACATGAAATATGATTTAATATTCAATTTCATACATAAACTTTGATTTTATGCAATGTGATACATGAATATTAAATTTAATTTAATTTTTACAAATCATTAACACTATACTCGATATAGTATATCATTTTAGGTTTACTTTTTGCATATAGGATTTGTTTATTTTTAAATATTTATAAGTGAATCAAAATAAAAGTTTTAAATGAATAATTGAAATAAATTAAAGTTCACATATGATATTACACGTTAAATCTAAGTTAATGTGTAAAATTGACATTTACCCCTATAATTAACATTGATTATATCCAAAAGTATTATTCGATTAATATGATTTCTTTTTCTTTTTTTTGCAATGTTGAGTTAAACTGAGTCCCTTTTGTATTATTATTATTATTATTTTTTTATAATAAATTACTGGACTTTCATAGAAATGGGCCAAAACTTCAAAGTCAAAACAAGAAACAAAACAGAACATTAAAACAAATCATTACTAGAAACTAAACTCCTAAGCCCAAAGCAAAACACAACAATATCAAAAGCTTAAAACTAAAACAAAATTCGGCCCAAAAACCTACAAATACCAGCACCAGATAACGATGAGGATGCTTTAGGAACAATGCGTCCCAGCTGTTGTCCACTTTTCCCCCATCTTGAAACGCTCAAAGTGTGTTGAATAAGTTATCAGCACCGCATTAACTGGCCTTCATCATTTCCAAAAGAATCCCCCAGATTTCCTTGTCTCCTTTCAAAAAATTTTAACTTACCAGCAAAGAAAACACCCAACACCAGCAGACCCTCTCAGAAACCGTTCATCTTCTTCTTCATACATCACCGCCATATTCTTCTTCCTCCGCTCCCGTTCGCCTACGATCTACCATCACTGCCGATTCAGCACCAGTCGGAGCTCTACCAATCAGATAAGTACTTTCTCTCCTCTTTAAGCCCTCTGAGGCAATTTTATGCGCAACCTCATTAGCTTCCCTGTTTATAAACAGAAAAACACAAGTTCTGAATTGCATAGCCATTTCCTTCGAATCATTTATGTAAGCCGCTATTTCCGATCTGTCTTCCTCCTTTCCTTGCAGTTTTTTGATGACTGTCCTGGCATCTCCCTCGATTTCCACCTCCCGTAGCCCAAGTTGGATACCCAGTTCAACGGCCTGAACGCATGCTAACGCCTCAGCAGCGAAAGCAGAAGGTATATTCTGATTCATGATGGACTTTGAACACAAAACATCTGCTCTTTCATTTCTAACCACTAACCCAGAGCACGATTAATTTACATGTCTGTCGAAAGCCGCATCAAAATTAATCTGCAAATATATTCCAGTCGGGGCTTTCCAGATGCTTTTGTATGCGCTTCTACCAGGTAAGACTTGTTTTATCCCATCAAGCTCCCTTAAATAGTTTGAAACGAACTCTACAATTTGGATTCCTGTTTTTATTTTATTCTCATGAATGAGTTTGTTTCTGAAAGTCCAAATCCCCCATAATGCACACACAAATTTTCTGCACATGTTCAGCGAGTTTACTTCAAAAAAATTCCGTACCCATTCATTAAACACCATGTTTGCATCTGATACAGACGCACCCATGTCTAAGCTTTCCCATATTTCCTTTGTAACAGGACAATCCCTGAATAAATGCTCCCTCGTCTCCGCATCCATATTGCATCGTCGGCAGTTGACAGCTCCCATTACCCTTCTGTAATATAGATTACTATAGTTAGGCAAATAGTTACAAGAGCCTCGCCAAACTATAATCTTAATTTTAGCTGGTAGATCTAGGTCCCATAATTGTCTGTAAAATTTGTTGAAATTGTCTTGTATGTGAGTCTGTCCATTTTGTGCAAGAAGTCGATGACCACTTCGAACTGAAAACTCCCCAGTTGGTTCTTCATGCCATATAACAAAGTCTTCATGTGGAGTCCTGGACAACGGAATACATAAGATCTTCTCAGCATCTCTTTCAGTGAAGGTATTACGTACCAAGTCTTCATTCCATTTCCTTGTGTTCGAGTCTAACAAATCTGCAACTTTTTCAATACTTGAAAACATATTTGAGTTCTGACCGTTGATCACTTCATTTCCAGGGATCCATTTGTCCTCCCAAATAGAGACCTTCATCCCATCTCCAATCCTCTAACCCATCCCTTGTAACAGAAGACCCTTTGCCATCCACAAGCTCTTCCAGGTAAGAGAAGGTAAGTTACCCAAAGCAGATTTGAGAAAATCTGAGTCTTTGTAATATTTTGCCTTCAAAGTCTGCACTAGTAATGAATTAGGGTATCGTAATAAACGCCAACCTTGTTTTGCAAGCAAAGCAACACTAAATGAATTTAAATCACGAAAACCCATACCACCACCTTCCTTAGACACACACAGCGCTTTCCAATTACATCAATGCATTCCTCTCTTCCCATTGCTTTTGTTCTACCAAAATGAACTCATTATATTTTCTAATTCTGAACACAACGATTTTGGCAGAAGAAAACAAGACATCGCATATGTAGGAATAGCCTGCAAAACAGCTTTTATAAAAACTTCCTTCCCACCTTGTGAAATAAACTTGGTACTCCAGCTGTGAATTCTCTGTTTCATCCTATCTTTTAAAACATGGAAAGCCAATTTTCTTTTTCGTCCCACCATGTTTGGAAGGCCTAAATATCTCTCGGGATCATTCGAACATTGGACACCTAGCATTTGAACCACCAAATTCTTATCCTGATCAGTTACATTTGGGCTGAAAAAAAATGTCGATTTTTCAAAATTAACACACTGCCCCGAGCATGCTTCATATTCCGATAGAATATCTTTAAAAGTGTTAACCCCTCTATTCGAAGCTTCTCCAAAAAGGATGCAGTCATCTGCAAACATAAGATGAGTAATTGTTGGGGCACCTCTACATACCTTTGCACCGTTAATCTTTTTCTCTTGACCAGCCAATCTCATTAGTGCTGATAAACCTTCTCCACAAAACAAAAATAGATAAGGACTTGGAGGATCACCTTGACGTAAACCCCTTGTGGACTGAAAACTCAAACCCTCTTCTCCGTTAATTAAAATGGAGTATCGGACAAAATTAAGACAACGTATAATGAGCTCGATAAAATTTTCTTTAAAACCCAACTTCTACATTATACCTTCTATGAAAGGCCATTCCACTCGATCATAGGCTTTGCTCATGTCAAGCTTTAACGCCATAAAACCTTTCCTCCCTGTTCTTTTGTTTTTGAGAGAATGAAGTACCTCATAAGCTAGCAACACATTGTCAGTAATGAGTCTTCCAGGAACAAATGCGCTTTGAGAATCATCAATACATTCTTCCAATACCTTTTTTAACTGATTAGCAATTGACTTTGTAATGATTTTATAGATCACTGTATAGAGGCTTATAGGGCGAAATTTCTTCAGATTTGTGGGGGACGCGGTTTTCGGAATCAGCACCACCATTGTTCTATTGATGTCCTCTAGTGAAATTCCATTATTCAACATGGCCAAGCAAAACTCGCTGGTGTCTCTACCTAAAATATGCCAATATTTTTGATAAAATATCGCTGGAAAACCATCAACACCTGTAGCCTTTGTCGGTCCCATCCCTTTCAGTGCCTCAACAATCTCTGTTTCTGTGAAAGGTGCCATCAATTCTTGATTCATACTTTCTGATATGCAAGGCTGTACTCTTGACAAAATGTGCGTAACATCACCAACTCCCCTCGACTCAAATAATTCGGCGAAATATTTCCGTGTAATTTCCTCCATCTCTTTCTCATTTGTCGTAACAGACCCATCAATTCTTTGTAAACCCCTGATTTGATTAATACGCCTTCTTTGTGACGCACTCTTATGAAAGAAAGAAGTATTCTTATCGCCCATTTGTAACCAATTAACTCGTGCACGTTGTTCCCAGTACCTTTCCTCCTTGTCCATTTCCATATTTAAGTGAAGTTTCACCTCCAAGATTTTCGCTAACGTTTCCTCTGAGGTCTCTTCATCGTTCAGCTCTTCAATTCTTCTGTTTAACCTTTGTATCTCACCCTTTCGTTTGAACTGTACTTTTTCCCCCATGCTTTCAAGCCATTTGCCAGGAATCTCATACGATTCAGATATGGTCCAGAGCTTTCCTCCCAAAGCTTACGTATTTCTTCCTCACACGTTTCCTCAAGGACCCACCATTATTCAAAACGAAAACGAATAGATATTCTCCCTTTCCTCTCAACTGCCGTGTCTATAAGCAGAGGACAATGATCCGAAAAAGAATGTAGGAGATGCCTCAGTGAATAATTTGGAAAACTTTGAATCCAAGAATTCGTCGCAACCCCTCTATCAATTCTTTCCCTAATATTTCGCTCCAAAATTCGTCCTCTCTTCCACGTGAACTAGGTACCTGAAAAACTAATATCACATAACGAACAATCCTCCAACGTTCTTCGAAAAGCCTCTATCCTAGCCTCCTCCCCTGGGTTTCCTCCTTTTTTCTCGTGGGCAAAAAGGATATCATTAAAATCACCTCCAACCAGCCAAGGTAACCTGCTGTTCTCCCTCAATTGTCTAAGTAGATCCCATGTTTCAGCTTTATTTCTAACATCTGGACTCCCATAGAAACTCATTAACCTCCATTTAGGGTTTTTTTCGTCTTGAACCTCCACATCAATATGATTTTTTGAAAAACTCTTCAAGTTGACTAATTGGCCTCTATTCCAACCTAAGCATAACCCTCCACGAGAGCCTTCAGCCGCCACATCAATACCATTGAAAAAACCACATCGTCTCCTAACTCTTTCCATTCTGATAGCATTCAATTTTGTCTCCATGAAGAAGACAATTTGGGGATGATAATATTTCAACATGTGTTGAAGTCTTTTAACTGCTCGCGGACTCCCCAACCCGCGAACATTCCAACAAAGAATCTTCATTGCTCCCGATCGGCTTGCCTCAATGCAGCCGCCGATCCTTGATAATTGTGGCCATGAGACCGCACACCAACCTCCTCCGAATCCGGATTCTCAGAAACGTTGAAAGTTAAATAATCAGAACGTTATCTTTTATTTCCCTCTTCATTATTGATTGGATCGTCCTCTAAGTCACAGTCCATATTTGACAACTCCATTTCATTTATTTTCCTCTTACGCACTAAAGCATTGCTGATAACTTTGTTTAACTGTACAGGCTCTATCATTTGACCCACCCTATTTTCCACCGTATTTCCCACTACATGACAAAATTGCTTCCCTTCCTGGTGAACTCGTGACTCCGCCCTAGATTTGTATCCCTCCAGATTAATTCCCAGGCCACATTGCTCTCCCAACCAAGCCTTACCACCAGAACCTCTGTCTCCCGTATCTCTCAACCAAATGCTATTTGTCGTGATGGCCCTTCTTGACGATGCCCTCAGTGACAAGTCCCATCCAAACTCTACCTCCCGTAATCCAATTCGTAGTCTAACTGGGCAGAAATTCTCACCATGTCCCAAACAGCCACATAAAAAAATAAAACAATGTTAATTTTTCGTACCGAAATTTTGCATATGAGAACTTTGTTTCCGAGATCATCACTTTTTTCCTTCTCTTCAAAGGCTTCCGGAAATCAAACTGCACACGAATACGCATAAAGTTCCTATATCCATTAATAATCTGCTTCGTATCATATTCTAAAAATTTTCCCAGAAAATTTCCAAACTGAATTGCCATAGTCTCCCTAAAAAATCCAAAAGGTAAATCATGAATTTGGACCCACCAGTCAGCACACACAAGCGGGATAGACATTGGATCTTCATTCTCATGTACTCGTTTGAAAATTAAAAGATGATTATTAAAAGTCCACGGAGCCCCTGTGATCACCCGAGTAATATCTATTTCATTGAAAAATTTAAACAGAAACCGTCTTTCTCCCAGATCTGAAATTTGCACTCCTTCCAATGGATGCCAAATATTTGCCAAAGTATTCCTCATGGCTGGAAAGTGAACCACACTGGCTGTAAGAAAACAACCCACCAAACATAAATTATTCGCTGAAAGTTGTTCTTCCAATTCCTCTGGCAAGGAAAACGCGTCCTCTTCCCCCTCTTCCAAATTTAGATCTTCAATACCCCTCTCCATTACTTAACAAGACAGAACCTATCCCACACCGCAAGATTGTAATCAGAACTCACAATCAAAGACGATTAATTTTTGAAAAATAAGGCAAACCCTAAAAAACCTAAAACGTGCCAAGAACGGCAGAGAGAATACGTGCCAAGGACGGCAGACTTTTAGGATGTATTAATGATATGAAATATTACGTTGATGAACGACGATATTATATTTGTACAAAAACATTACATGTTATGTGATTAAAGTATTATATTTGTACAAAAACATTAAATGTTAATAACTTATTTAATATGGATTTTAACACGTTGATATACTTATGTTGTGTTCATGCTATTTTTATATTGTGTATAATTATTTTTTCATGTGTTTGTGTTCACATCTCAATTACATTTCGTATAAATTTATCATAATGATTTAATTGTTAAATCTAAATAAATATACTTAAAAGTTGATATTATATTTTTATTTATTAATATTATTCTAAATATTGTTTAAAGTCTTCATCCAATTTTCTCAAGCATAGCAAAGGGTATATTTTAGTTTTGTATAAAAATAATCTCAATTATCTCTATGAAAATATAATTGGATTAATATTCAAAATCAAATATTTAGATTCTCTGGACGAAGCAAGAAAATTACTTTAGGAGATCAGAGATAAATTATAAATTATTTATAAATTATTGAAAAGGTCAAAGTATAATTTTATCATTATATCAATTTATAATTTTATAAAAATTTAAAGAATTAAATAAATAATCTACCAATTTTAAAGGGCCAAGACCATTACCTAACCTTTACCTTCACGGATTTGGATAATAAGAATTCCACAACTTTCATATGAAGGGTTTCAAATTATTAAAATATATAATGCGTAAAATTTTTCATATGAAGGGTTTCAAATTATTAAAATATATAATGCGTAAAATTAAACTTGTGAGACATAGTAGGAAACAATCTTATTATAAATTCTGATAATATCTGTTTTTTCTGACAGAATACCTACAACTATTCATAGCTTCTTCATAAGAGAATAATGCACTTCAATGCACTAAAACTCACGTCCTTCTACACTGATAATAATATTCATACCAATCAAACTAAGACTTAATCAGCTAACTACGACTATATTTCAACAAAGTAAAATTAAGCACATTTCTTAGACGGGCTGGGCTTTGTTCAAGGCTGCAAAAAAAGCCCAAGTTTAATTATTAACGTTCGCGATTTTTTTTTCTTTTAAGCTTTTTTTTTCTTTCAATTTATGTACAAAAAGTGAATTTTTTTTAATTTAACCATTCATTTATGGATTCCCTTGTTTCTCAACATAGACCAGCCTACTGAGTTGGGCATCTGAGTTGACTCGGGCAATTCTCTCAGCATAATAGGTAAATCTTCAATTTTTATTCCTCTATTCCTTTATAATTTTAGATTTTGACTGTTTAGAGAGCCTCGCCAGTTTAGTAAAATATCGTTTTTTAAAGAAATAAATCTACTCTATTTCCAAGGATTTTCAGTGATTTTATTGTTATGAATCTGTGTTATGATTTTTATTTTTGCATGTTCTGAAAATTAAGATTCAAGAAGCAAAACTCATAAATTTTATGTAATTGATAGTGGAATCATGAATATTTTATTGTTTATCACTTAAAAGGCTGAAAACTATTATGTTTGGTTGCTGAGAAAATGGCCGATAGTGAAGAAAATAATGAAAATAAATATAAAAAGAAAGGAATGTTTAAAATCATTGAGGTAAGGAAGTGAAAATTTTAGTGTTTAAGTCTTGAATTTGTCTTTTGCTGTATTGGCAGATGTCATATTCAAGGGAAGGAAGGTCAGTTTCCCCCTTTTTAGGTCATTTTGTTTTGATGTATGTAAATTGAATTTTCCTTCAAACTGACACTTTCAGGTCGGTTTCTCCGGGAAGAAGACGTCAGCCTAGGTCTGGTAGGAGTCGCTCCAGGTCTAGGTATATGAAAGCTTAGTTATTTGTTTATTTTAGTATATTAGTATCATGTATTATCTGGCTTTTACAGTTCAAATTGTTTGTAGTGATTTAGTTTTTATTGCCCCAGGAGCCGTGAATCTCAGGATGCATCCAATCCAGGAAATAACTTATATGTTACTGGGTTATCCACAAGAGTTACTGCCGGTGATCTCGAGAAGTATTTCGGCAATGAAGGAAAGGTATGGAGTGATTGTTTATGGAGACAACATGCTTTGTTCTTTCAAGTGCTTCAATTTCTTTTATGTCTCTCGATAAAGAGGTAATTTCAGGGTTGTGCTTCAAGTTGTAGTATGAACCATCAACCTTGTTTTCATTAAGAACCTTCATGGTAGTGGAAAAAAAAGTATAAATCAATATAACAAGAATTTCCTTAGGATCTTAAGTGAGTGGAGGATTTAGATCTGATGAATTTTTGTTCCAGGTTTTGGAGTGCAATCTAGTTACTGATCCACACACCAAAGAATCTCGTGGATTTGCTTTCGTGACCATGGAAACTGTTGAGGGTGCAGAGCGCTGCATCAAGTATCTGAATCGTTCAGTGCTTGAAGGTCGATTAATCACTGTGGAAAAGGTATTAATTTATACGAAGGATCGAGTTGTTAGTCTATACCGAAGCTAAATCGTTTACATAGAATTTTATCTTAACTTCTGCTTTCTTCCGAAGTGTTGCCTGATAAATTTTGGCAGCAGGTCTTGTATGTGTAGCTTCATCGAAAACTAAGCTCTTAACAGTTCAACCTGTACCCTCTCACGACATGAGTTCTGCATCGACATTCCAAACTCATGGATTCAAACTCACTATTTTGCAGAAGGTTGCATGCCCTTTTTTCCTTTTCCACAACAGTAACAGTATCTGGAGAGGCTGTTTATTATTTTTCAATTTTGAAATACCCGCCTGACATGCATGTTTCATCAATTTTTTTGGTCTTTTCTTGCTTGTTCCATGAAGGTGAATATCCTATCTTATTCATTACAATAAAGATCTTGCATGCTTGTAATATTTTAGAAATTTTTTGTTGGTTATGTAAACCTCTTGTGTATGTCAATATCATGTAATGTAGGCAACTGTCTTTTATTTTCGGATAAGGGGAATGGTTTAGTGGTTGTCCAGGAATCGAACCCGAGATTGGTGTTAACTGAAGACTTAATATTAAGTCCTTGCAACTCTACCCATGGTTCAGTCAACGTAGGGAACTTTTTTCAGTTTGTGGTGATAATAACTATTTTGAGTAAATCACCAGTTCTCGCTGTATCTACCATATTTTAACTTTTGAGCTAACAATGCAGGCAAAAAGGTCCCGAGGAAGAACACCGACACCTGGGAGGTATCAAGGTGTGCGAGATAGAAGAGGTGGATACCAGTATTATTTTTTTTTATTGCATTTTTTGGAAATCACCCTTGTCATTTATTCTTATATGTTAATCAACATGCCAAAATTACACAGGACAAGGCCACAGACGGTCTCGTAGCTATTCACCTCGACAAAACAACAGAGATTATCATTCAAGGGGTAGACGAGGGAGATCCCGTTCTCGTTCTCCATATGGTAGGAGAAGAGATGATCGTGACTTACATAGGAGGCGCAGAGAGCGCTCCTTGTCTGGTGATGGCGGTGGTCATCGTAGATGAGAGAAATTTCATTCTCCATGTCGATGGAGAAGCGATAAATATGACTTTATATAGGGAGGGCACACGCTCAGAGGGCACTCCCTTGTGTGGGATCATTATGAATGTCACCCTTTTATCTCATCTATCTGAATGTTTATTATATTTATGATGTGCCCTAAACTTGGCTTTGTTTTTTGCAATTAGATATGAGTGATTCAAAGATGAAAAATAAAAAGGGGTTTCTCCAAAAACCAAGAGCATGTGAAAGTGTGATGAACATTTGGACTTTGATTTTGAGTGGACAGCAAGCAAAGCCTTTAACCAGTACTACTCCTTTTGCCTTTTGCTTTATTTAGTAGAACATGTTGGGATCGATTTTTGAGGGAAAATAACTTGACATATTGAGATGAGACAAATGTGTCCAAGAATTTATTTCTGGAAGAAGTTAATGCAAACACACCACTCTTGGCCCTGCTTTGTAAAAAAATATCCATAAGCAAGTAAATTACTATGTTAGGCCCAGAAGGATTTTATTATTTTATAAAATTATTATGCTTGGTAAAAATTAAGTTATTACATTTATTTTAATTTTTTTAAAATCTAATATTCTTGAACGAGTGAAATATTACAAAGTTTTGTGTTCTATATGTAATTAAGATTAAATTTAAATGTATTTTGTTAAGTAATGAATTAAGATTTTAGATTGATTTGTAGGTAATATCTTTATCATATGAATCAGAAATGATGAATGATATTATGATTATTAATATAATAATATTATAAATAGTATATTAATTAAAGATAAAATGTATCCAACTTAAATTTGTTAAGAAACCCCAATTTAGAATTAAAAATTAAAAACAAAATTGAGGGCCAAAAGACAAAAAGAGGGGAAACATGTAAGGTTAGGAATTAGGGTAATGGCCCACACTTTGGGAAAAAAAAATCTGGAAGTGAACTCTGGTTGAAGGGCGGACTTCAAATCAAATTTTCAAATTTATTCATTTCAAAACTTCAAAAATAAATTTATTTATTTGGATGAAAATAATAAAATCTTTCGAATTTTGTAAGAAAGTTCCAAGTGGACTTGCTTAAATACCGTATTTAAATTCTACCTGAAAATTAACTTCTCAAATTTATTTCATTATTTCATTTCATTTAATTCTAAAATATATTTATTGATGGAAGGTTAGATTTTTTGTCAAAATTTTTGAAGTATGGTCCGCCGGGAGTCAATAGACCTCTCAATAGTAGAGGTATTGTGTGGGGTTGTTTATGTTTAGTTTCCCGATTTTGTCTTTTTACCAACTAATGCCATGTAAGGGTACGAGTTTAAACCCTACTAAGACTAAATGATCACATTTCTTCGGTGGACGAGATGCTCTCACTCTGTGAACCCATCGAGGACTCTCCGCAAATTTGAGAAACAAAACTCAAAGATAAAATCAAGCACAAACACTCTGGGCACAATACCTCCATCGGTAAGAGGTCCATTTGCTCCCAACATATGACATTTTAAATACTTCTTTTAGAGTGAGTCTCACCTCCTCACGAAGTACCATGATTAAATATCCCCCACCAAGGTTAAGTGCTCACATTTCTTTGGTGGATGAGGTGCTCCCACTTTGTGAACATGTCGAGGGTTTTTCGCAAAGTGTAGAGAGAAAACTCAGTGATAAAATTGAGTATAGACACCCCCATACACAATACCTCCATCGTCGAGGGGTCCATCAACTTCCAACAAAAGACACTTCGAAGATTTTTCTTAAAGTGAGTACGACTTCCCCGACAATATTTTTTTTTATATTCTATATTAGTGAAAGTACTTATATATTTATATTGTTTATTTTTAATACCTATGGTATTTTTTGGCTTAATACACACTTTAGTCCTTGAAGTATATCTTTTTCCTATTTTGATCCTTAAAGTAATTTTTGACCTACTTCAATCCCTAATGATATCAAACCCTCCCAATTCAGTCCTTTAGATATTAAATAAACTAGATAATCAATCATATGTTACCATATATCATACAAATTACGTTGTTGTGACGTCATCATTCTAAAACCCTTTAAAATATTTAAAAATTACAAAAAAATTTATAAAAATTACAAAATTACTAAACAATAGAAAAAAATTATAAAATTATAGAATTGCAAAAAAAAAATATTAAAATATAAAAAATACTAAAGTACATTTACTAGAGCTTGAATATGAGATCATTGTCATACAAGAATTATTTTATATTTCAATAATTGAAATTTATAGTCACTATATTTTTTAGATGATAAATTTATTTAGCGAACTTAATTTATTTTAGTGATAATGGTAAATTTTCTTATTTTAAAAATATCTAATGTAATATCTGAATTTTTATCTTGCCTATCAATTTGTTACATCTCTCTATCATGTCAATTCCTGACAAAATTTAACACGTCAACCAACCAAATAATGCCACGACACATTGTGAGCCAATAAAGAATAACAAAACAATCAAAAAGAGACTTACAAAAAAGTTTTACTTTTCCATTTTTTTAAAAGGTCAAAAGCAAAAAATATATTAAATAATAATATTACTCAACAGTGATAACATATATATAGTTTATTTTAGAACCCAAAATAACATTATTATTTAATGTATCTATAATATAATTATTTTTTTCCATTGTTCATTTTCTAATCATGATACAAAAATAAATTTTAGAATATTTTATTTATCTTTTAGTGATTATTATTTACATTAATTATGTAAAATTAAAATATTATTATTAAAAATAAAAAATACATATATTTATGAACTTGTTTAACCAAAATCTGGTATTTATACAAGTATGTACAGGTCTAATAGTACCTAATAAAATATGTGACAGCTGGATCTCAAACACGTGTACTTCACATGCTTCTCCTTTTTCGGGAGCAACCGGTCATCGGCTTGGCTATGCATGGGAACAAAACCGGCGGCTTGGATATTAGATGTTCTAAACTAAATGACAAAGTTGCCCACTGTCAGAATAATCAGTTGAATCCTAGCCGTTAAAAATCGCTGTCGGACATCTTGTAAACAGCTCTGGGAATAAAGATATCCAACAAATTAAAATTGCTTAATATTAGTATGCAAAACCCTCTCAATAAAAATATTTTTTAGTTTATATTTAATGCTTAATATTAGTCTAATGTGATACATGAACTATTAATATGTGTCCTACCATGGTACCTATACTTTCATAAAATGTCAAATGCGACACTTATACTTTGAAAATGTCCAATGTAGAAGTACCATGGTGACATTTTATGGAAGTACATGTACCACATTTGACAAGTTGTGAAAGTGAATGTGCCACATTAAATATTTTATAAAAGTACAAGTAGTAAATATAACATCATCCCTAATAAAAATAATAATTTTCATATCATTTTTTAAACAAAAAATATTAAGCAAAAAATAATCAATTTTTAAGCAAATAGGTTTCATTGTGGGTTATCAAACGCGTTTGAAAAATTAAGTTATGAAAATATTAATTCATAGTTAATTGGTTTTTCTTCAACACTTTATCAAACAAAATGAATTCAAAAGTTTTTGGCGAGGACTATAAATTTTTAAAGGATAAAAATTAAAATTGATCAAATTAAAATATAAATACTAAATTCACAACCTTCGTAAAGTATAAAAAGGGTCAAAATTTGTAATTAGACCCCGTACTTTGCGTAAATTGTAAATTTTGTACATGTACTTTTATTTAATCGATTTTAGCTTGTTTGCTTTTCAAATTTTAAAATTTTAGTCTTGATCCAATGGTAACAATTAAATCCGTATGTTTAAATTATGTCATCAGTCCTATATTTTGATTAAAGTTATGATTTAGTCCGCATTTACATATTGGATCATTCTCAATGGCTATAATTTTTGAATTTCAAAATTTTAGTTTTAATGCAAACGGATGTTGTTAAATCTATTAACTAATTTTTTGTGAGTAATATGTTAAAACAACAAACAGACATAGCATTACACATGTGATAATATATTTGGCATATTAAATTTCAAAATAATAAGACATAACTTAATTAATTTAATAGTTATTATTTAATTAGGACTAGAATTTTTAAATTCTAAAAATATAAAGACTAAAAACGACAAAATTAAAGTATAAAAGAAAATACGAGGTGTAATAACAAAACTTTCAAAAATAATAGCAGAATTTAACCTAAAATAGAAATTCAAACTAATCAAGGTAGGAACAAAATTAAGGGATTTAAGCTTATGGGGTATGGCGACACACCACAATTTAACGCAGTCATGAAGAATTCGTGTGCGGGAGAGTGCGTAGGTAAGAATAGGAACCATGCAAAACAATTTCCTCACCAAACAAATAAATCCAACGGGACCCACACTATCACTTCCATATCCCCCAGGGTCCCACATCCATTAAATACCCCCACTCCGCTCATTATAGCCGTTAGCCGAGCCATTTTCAACATAATAAAACTCAATGGCGTATTGCATTGCCCGGTTACAAAAGGAAAATGAAAGGACCGACCGTACGACACCATGGCAGGTCGTTTCCAATGGCAGTTGATAAGCATTCACTGTGCTTTCTCTCTCTCCCTTTCCTTTCGATTCAAACTTTTCTTTTCTCTCGAAAGCCTCTGCATTTACAGTTTCTCTCTTTGCTCAACTAATAGGCGTTTTTCTTTCCCCCTTTTTTTATTTTTCTTAGAAAGAACTGCTTACAAACCCAATTTTCTGAACCCGAAATCCAGTATCCCCGACCCGTAAAACACATTCCTTGTATTGTACTGTGTTTTGAATCGTTTTGCATTTTTATCGTGTTCTTCAGGTACCATCAGAATTTTTTTTTCTTCTAATTTTGGGGTTTCTTTTATTCCATGCAAGATTCTTTTATAAAATAGCCTTTTAGGCTTTATGTTTGAATGGATTGTATACCAAATAGCTTCTTAGTTCTCACTTGGGTTTTAGCTGTTTTGTTTATTGAATTTGAGCATAACGCTGAAAGTGACTAATAGCGTTCTTTTTCTTTTTAAATGCCAAAATTCTGACCTTTTTCAACTTTTGTTTTACTAAAGTTTCCTCGAAGAAAATGCGGCCAAGAGAATCTTACATCTTCTTCTGTTCTATCTATCTCTTTTCTTCTTAGATTAATGGAGGGTTTTAGAATGTAACCAGTTTTTATTTATTGTTCTGATGCTTCCCTTAAATGGTTCATGAGTGTTTTTTTTTTTTTAAAGTTTTTGTTCTATAGTTAAAATTTCTAAGCAACCAAACATAATTGTCTTCATTGGTCTACTTTTTCTTAGCTATTGATATTTACAATCCAGCTTCTTAAAAAGTTTTTTTTTTCCCACCATGGGTTGGTGATTAATATATTGCAAATTGGATTGTTTTCAACTTTAAAGTTCTTAATACAAAAAAGGGTTTTAAGTTTTAATCCATTTCTGCTTGTTTCAGGTGATATGAGCGGAAGCTTAATGATGAGATAGCATTAGCATCGTCTTCTTTTTCGTGGGAGTTCATTTATTGAGATCAGTTAAAGTCTCGTGAATCAGTGATCGGTTTCTCTGAAGACAAAACCCGCATTCATTTCTTCCTCTAAATATTCGTGTCAGTGATCAATCTTTCTCTTCTCTGGCTTCTATTTAATTAATCTTTACGATTCTCTCTGTACTTCATTAAAAAAAACCTCGTCCGTTTTTACAGAATCATAACCTAAGGCTCAGAATCTTCCAATAATAAAACGAAAACAAACGTGGAAACTGATGGAGCTGATGGGGTTTTTGATTAGCTAAAGTCAGCTGCTTATTCCCCTAAGTTAGCTTTGTCTCGACAATTATTAACAAAAATGTTGGAGCATGAACTGTGTTCTTCTCGGGTTCTGTCGCCGTTCAGGGAAGAAAGCGGCGATGAAGAGCTTTCGGTTCTTCCGAGACACACAAAAGTTATTGTCACGGGAAATAATAGAACAAAATCTGTATTGGTTGGCTTGCAAGGCGTGGTCAAAAAAGCCGTGGGCCTAGGTGGTTGGCACTGGCTGGTATATTTTCAGCTTTACTTTCATTTATCATTATTATAGTCTCTTCTCTTTTTTTTTTTTTCCCGTTTTAAATTCCACTATTTGATGCAAATTCTCTCCATAGTCAATATATATCAATGATTAAGTTGTTTTGCACACTGATTTTTGTAGCTTTAACTTTTGATTAGTTTTCTATAGCTTTTAGTCCGACAGGATGGACCAGACATCAACTTTGTTGTGTTTATGATGTTGTTTCCTTAATAATATTGTTTATATATGTGATTGAAGAATCTTGTTTTGTGACCATTTTCAAGGTTTTGAAGAATGGGGTTGAAGTTAAGCTTCAGAGGAATGCATTGAGTGTGTTGGAACATCCTACAGGGAATGAAGTAGATGATGATCATGGTTTCGATAACTCGAGCAGTGGATCGGACATTGGCGAGAAGGACCGCGATTTCCGTATGTCAAACGAATGTTCTTAACCTTTTGTTTTGTTTTTTCATGTTAACAGATCATGCCCCTTCATATTTTTTTTTGCTTTTGGACAGCTAGTAACATTGAGTTCCACAGGCCTGCCAAACCCAGAGTTCGAAATACAAAACCATGGCTGCCATCTGCATCCATGAAATCAACGAATCGTACAGGTTACAGAGATGTTCAATCCATTATTCATGCAACACAATCGGTTAGTATAAGCCAAAATTTGCAGTATGCAACATCTATGCCATTGTTTTATGATTCTAAATATACTTGTATCATGTGTTCCTAATTTTGAAGGTAAATTTGGCGAGACTCGACACTGACTCCTTGCGAAGATATTGCAGGCACTTCAAACTTGTCGGTCCCTACTAACTCTCGCCTTCAATGAATTATTATATTTATCGAATTCATCGAATTCATGGGGTTCTTTTATCTTTATTTGCAGGGAAGCATCAATGGTTATTCACCAAGGGAACAAATACTTAATACGGTGCAGCGGCATTTTGTGTCACAGGTCAATTCTCTTCTCTGTTAAGAGACTCATGCACACATACAAATGTGCCGTATTTTCACGGCTTTCGTTGAATCTAACATCCTTTCTTTCGATACAGCCACCGCTAAATGAGGTTAAGGTGATCTCGGAATTCATCACCGCTGCTAAGAGACTGAAAACTGACGACGCGCAGAGTGAGCAACTATGAATATTTTCATCATTTTATGTAGGACATACATATTTTAGCTCTAACCTTAGATTAGAAAAAAGACTAATTCGGCAAGAGTTGTCGATTGACCGACTGGTTTCTCTAACTTTGTAATATAGGGCTTATGCCCTTTGTTAATTTCCAGTATATCTACCATTCCCATTAGTTCATATATCCTTATATAACCTATCCTTTAATGAACTACACTAAAACTATTGCTGCTGAAAATAGTTGATATGTGTCATCAATTGCTCATATGGGGGGTGGCATAACATCAAATAGATGGTCAGATCATAGTCCCTAAACCCTATATATATTTATATATATCGAAATATCTCAACCGCATTAAATCATATTATAACTCAAATAACATGATATCATAATCAACACATTTATCAAATAATTTTCAATATAAATAGCATCACTTTCTCACAATGCAAACCGTTATATACATATGTTAGCGTAATTTGAAGAAATTAAGTAAATTGAGTTCGTACTTTGATTCATGTTTGACATCATTATTGTTCGATTATATTTAGTTATTTAATAAAATATAAATCAAATTCAAATTAGAAGAGCACAAATCGGGTTCGTAGCCTGTTGCCTGTTTTAGCCTTTGATCTTCGATGTCGCGATCTCATCGTTAACTTGTGAATTTTGAATAGACAAAAAGCTTGGAAAACTTTCAATTTTTTTATTTCTTTCCTTTCTTTGGTTCCAGTGGTTAAAGGATGAGGATAATGGTCACTTCTCCTCTCTCCCACTTATCATATTATAAATATATACTTAGTTAATTTAACATTAATTTATTAGTTAAAAATATGGTTTAATGATGGATAATGGACTTTGATGATATAATCATACGAAAACATTTCTACGAATTATAATTGGTTTAATTTTTTCAGTCCTTGATAAAATTGCATATTAAAGACTTCAATTAAATCTCACTAATTTTAGTCACTTTGTAATTTAATAGCTTAATCAATTTAATCACTCGGTATATTAATATTATTATTTCCTACTGAACACATAATTATTTTAACTAAATTTTCAATCAACTCATTTTGCGGAGTTGGATTTCAAAATGGAAGTTTCTGGCACTGAATAAAATCAGGTCGTCAGACACTTCACGTTTTTATTATCGGTGGGCCACTTGTTAAGTAATAGCTGGATTCGACCTTTTCGGTATTTTGCTGGTTGGGAGACCCACGATAGTTTCCAAGATTGCTGGGCTGCTTGACGCATTTGATTGCTAGTTTTACTAAGGAGGTTAAAGTGTGGAATCGGGATCCCTAGGTTAGTTGTTGGACGTCTAAAAGGGATCCAAGCTGCTCGTAAACGTTGCTATTCTACGAAGTTGGTAATCTGGAATCTAAACTTACGAGAGAACTGGAGAATATTTTAGACCCTGAGGAGCTCTTTAAGCGTTAGAAATCTAGATCAGATTGGCTACTCCATGGGGATCGTAATACACCATATTTCGTAAGAGAGCGATGGCCTGGCTAAGTCATAATAAAATATGTGTTTTAAAGGTACAAGGTGAGGAATGGTGCTTTGATGATGAGGTCCTTCAAGAGTAAGCTATTCGATTTTTCCATGATTTATATTCGAATAGTGTTGTGAATGGTGATTTTCCTATTTGTAAGTGTTTTCCATTTTTAAGCTAACAAGATTTGGATTTTCTTTTGGCCAAGATTACATAAGAGGAGATTTAATATGCCTTATTCGAGATGGCACCTTTCAAGTCTCCTGGGGTCGATGGCTTGCATGCTCATTTCTTTCAATTGAGTGGGGATCGTTGGTGAAGCTTTGCGTGATTTTGTGAAATTGTATTTAGCGGGAATGATATTGAAGCTTCTATAAACAAAACCCTGATTGTCCTCGTTTCGGAGACTTAAGCACATCATGCCTAAACTTATTGGTCCTAATCAAGTGAGTTTCATTGCAAGGACATCGATTGTAACATCCTAGGAAGGGCCTATGCATTTTTCAGATCAATTGTATGAAATGACAAGTCTTAAGTATTATGAATAAATTTTTGATACTTTTGGAAACCTAGAAATGAATGAAAATGGAAATGAAAATGAAAATGGAGATGAAAATGGAGATGGAAATGAAAATGGAAATGGAAATGGACATTTTTGGAAACTTAGACATTTTTGGAAACCTAAACATTTTTGGAAATGATCCAAAAATGGAAACTTGAACATTTCGGGAAACTTGGATATATGAGAGAAATAAAGGAGTTTTATTCACATAAATATGTGAATAATAAGAGAGAAATAAAGGAGTTTTATTCACATAAATATGTGAATAATAAGAGATAAATAAAGGAGTTTTATTCACATAAATATGTGAATAATAAGAGATAAATAAAGGAGTTTTATTCACATAAATATGTGAATAATAAGAGATAAATAAAGGATTATTTTCTAATGAGATAATTGAGGAGATAATTGATGGATTAAAGGCTTTTATATTTTAAATAAAAGAGATAATATTATCAAAAGAGGAGTGGTGGCCAAGTAAAGGACTCCTAGGTGATAACTTTGGCTATAAAAGGAGGACAAGAGGGCTACTCATCAACATTTGCTCCCTCTTCCTCTCTCTGCGAAATTCTCCTAGGCAAAACCCTCTCTCGCCGAATTTTCATTAAGCAAAAATCCTCTCTTTTTTCTTCTATTTTCTTCTCCGTTTCTCTTGTTAAAATTTGAATCTTTGTGGATTCTAAGAAAGAGGCAATCATCCACAACATCAAAAGGGGATCTTTCAGAAAATCTAAGGATCTAAGGTAAGGATTATAAATATAAATATGTGGTTAAAGATTATGATTCACGTTTTCAAAGTTAGATCTAATCTAACACGAAGTTATAGGATTTCAACAGGCTTATAAAGGAATCCTCTTGATTTGGAATCCCATCATAAGGTAAGGGATATTCGGCCAAGGCATAAATTGTTTAAGTGTTTTCCATTATTTCAAAAACCGAAAATCGACTTGGTTACATACCTAGTATTAGCCGATTTCAAGGAAGAGGAATTCTAGCAACTGTTGGGACTTGATTAAATCAATTCGGCAACTAGGTAAGTAATTCTACTTCTAGTAGGATTTGGTTTTAAGACCAAATAGGTTTACTTATATGTTTTAATTAATGGCCGAATATAGGAGTGAAAGATCTAGATCGGTAGATCGCTCTACGAAATTCACGGAAACTATTAAGCGAAAAAGGTGTGTACTCTTACTAACTTTCAATAAATTGCATGACAATCATTAAATATATAAATATGTAACAGTATGTGAATGTGGCTAAGCACCACAAATGTGGTAAGGAGTACCCAGGTACGTTTCCTACTTTTGATAGGATTGTGAATGTGATATAGTTTGAACATGTGATTAGTAACATGAATGAAAATTAAGTATGTGAAATATGTTATGAAATAATTGGGGCATTCGGGATATTTGTGGAGGAAGAAAGTGAAGGTGATGACTACGGTCTCACCAACGTAAAGTGGTGACTACGGTCACATAAAGTGAAAAGTGGTAACTTCGGTTACATCCAGTGAATACAGTGTCTAATGACACAACATAAGTGGGCGATGAGCACGTCGACTGCAGCGACTGCCTTCGATGGTGTGTAGCGGATGGAGGGTCGACTTAGTAGTCCCCGCGGTGTACAGGTTGGATGCGGGTGGTGTGTAGCGGATGGACAAATAGGTTTGGATTTGGGTTGCATCATCCTTTATTTTGTATGAACATGATATTGATATGACTTGTATGCCTGATTTGTTGGAAATTAGTACTATGTACACATTGAGTCTGTTGACTCACCCGTTGGGGAATTATTTTTCGGTGATGAGCGATAATGGACCGGGTCGGCGGGGAGCTAAAGGTGGCCATGCATCGCTTGAAGAAATTATTTGGAATTTGGACTTTATGAAATTTTAGTACTTTAAACTTTATTTTGGGTTTGAATGATGTAATAAGGCCATAAGGCCCAATTGGATTTTCTTTATTTACATTTTATTTTTATTTGAATATGATACAATTTATGTTTGATTAAAGATAAGTAAATTTATTTCTTTTAAAATAATAAACCCAAAATTATTTTGTCACCTTATTTAAGTTGGATTTCAAATTTATTAAATAGGTTTCAAATTAAGCCCAACCAAAATAATTTTTTTAAAATTACACAAATTTTCTCTAAGTCATTTAGAACATTGAAAACCGATTTATTTAAGGAACATACGGATCCGGTTCAGGCTCGTGGGCGGGTGTGGGAGTGTTTCAGTTGGTATCGAGCCCGTTTTAAAACTCTCGGCTGTGGGCTCGGGCCCAAAACGTTTTCAATTCGAGCCCAAATGAATTTCTTTGGAATAAGCAGGTTTTATGGCATGGCACCTAAGTCTCCGACCATGATCCACCGTAAGTACCTCTAAACCATCTGTGTGATTATGTGAATTATGAATTGTAAAAGGGTAGCAAAGGCATGGAACGTAGAATAGTGTGATAGGAACTTGAACCCTAGGATTAGACTACTCAAACACTTGAAACTCATAAGACTTAATGAACTTAACAAACCTATGACTAAGTTATTAAGCTAGGGTGTGGCAACCCACATGCATGTGTCTAGGATTGGATCCGGAAGAGCACAGTATTTAAGCGATCCTAGTGACTCACCTCCTCTTCGCAGTATCCTACAGTGCGTAGCTTCGGTTCGCCCTAACTCGAGAGGCTCGGTGGTGTGGCAACCTGCATGCGCATGTCTAGAAAGGTCGGTGAGAGCTTGGTATTTAAGCGATCCGCGTGACTCACCTCCTCTTCATTCGAATCCTGCACTGTGCGTAGCTTTGGTTCACCACGACCAAGAGGGCTCGGTCATAGGCTAAACACAAAGAATAAAACCCGAAAGGGACTTAGCTGCTTTTTCTTTTATAAAAAAAAATACCCTTGGTTTATAAAATGACCAAACCACCCATAGTTTTAACAAAATTTCATTACTTTATCAAATGTTCAAAAAACCCTAATTTTTAAAATATCAAACTATCTTGATTTTGGAAAATTACAAAATTGCTCTAACTTACAAAATTACCAAAACGACCACGATTTCCAAAATTTTTACAATATCATTGCTTTGAAAAGTGTAACTCTCAAAGGAACCCTCAATGTTTTACAATCTTGGAAAATATCCTAACTTAATAAATTTTACAAATTTACCCCGATTTTTGGAAAAATTATCAAAATACCCCGAGATAAAAATTACCAAATACCTGGATTTCAAAATTCTTCCAAAATTTCCCGGAACTTTAGAAGTACCAAAATACTTTAAATCAAAATCACCAGGAACTTTTTATTTTTGAAAATTTACGAAAATACCTGTAGGATAAAATTACGAAAATGCCCCTGGTAGTGGAAAAGCAAAATAACGAAAACAACAACAAGAATTACAACGTTTCTTTGAATGAGCGAAAGTTCATATTTTTTGATGGATGAATGAATGAATGCAAGATCAGTATGCATGTATGAATACGAAAGAACCACTCTTAAACTCTTCTTCATAAGATATCATCGCGGGTAATAAGTGAAACAAGAATACTAATACATAAAATTCCTTAATCGGATCTAAATCGATAATGAGCTCAAGAGGACGTGGTCGCCGTGGAAGAGGTAGAGGAAGGATGAGTGTTAGATCGGGACAAGGTTACGACAATGAGATACCACCACCACCATCACCCCAGAACCGTCAATGTTGAGCGGCGAGGAGCTCGGATAGGGGAAGATGCCGTGTCGCAGTCGTCTTTGCGAGTTTTGGAATTGGTGGTGGTGCAGAAACAATTCAGAAATCGTAAGTGCGTGCTGAGCGGCTCCGTGCTAATGGAGTGAAATGTTTAGAGGAGTATCGGGAGTGGCACCCAAAGATCTGGTGAGTCTTGGTTGGAAATGTGAGCGCATCATGGATGAGCTCGACTTGACCCCGAGGAGAAGTTGAAAGGGATGACGGCACCTTTATTCTGCGATGAAGCGTATCAATGGTGGTTAACCGTTCGGGACGGTGCCACGCAGCGGAAGATCGACACAGGAATATGCTAAGGAAGCATTTGGAAAGAAGTATGTGGGAACCGGTATATAGATGAGCAAAGGAAGGCTTTTAGGGGTTGGTACAAGGAAGTAAGTCTGTCACCGAATATGAAGCGGAATTCTTGAGGTTGAGCCGATATGCCCGAGGAGTAGTGGCGATCGCATGAGCATGAACGCTGTGTTCGTTTGAGGACGGACTTAGGGACGATTTGAGACTTTTGATAGCACCGCATCGGGAGCGGAAATTCTCTGCCTTGGTGAAAAAAAGGCTAAAGTGGTGAGGAATTAAGGACGCCACCAAGCGGTGTGGATGCGAAATAAGCCCAAAAGAGGTTTTGGGCCATCTGGAAAAAGGCCACAAGAGGCCTAGAGTTGACAGCCACAAAGTCAACAGGTGAGTGCGGCCGGCAATTTCGCCCTTGTGAACATTGTGGAAGGAAGCACGGGGAGAGTGTTGGAAAAAGGCGGGACGATGTCTCAAGTGTGGGTCCAAGGACCATATGATTAAGGATTGCCCCAAGCTATTAGATGAGAGCCAACCAGCGACTCGAGAATGCTAACCAGCCGGTAGAGGCGGACAACGGACCTCAAAGAGGTCGTGGGTCGACCAACAGAGGTAGTGGCGGAGGCCGTGGAGCTCGGGGCGAGGTGCGTACTAACGCCAAGCAAGGCAACCGGGTTTGGTTTACGCGGTTCGCGGGAGGAAGAGGAGACGCGCGGATGTTATAACCGTGACGTTCTTTATTCATGACAAACCCTATTTTGCTCTTATTGATGTGGGCTCAACTCATTCCTATGTTGCATGTAGTGTGGTTGAAACACTAGGCCTAGACTCTGAACTTTACGATAGGCGGATAAGCGTAGTAAGCCCTTTAGGCCAAACGGTGAGGATAGATAGGATCTTTCGGAATGTACCCCTAGAGATTCGGGAGCGAACTTTGGTGACTTAATGGAATTACCCTTCGAGAGTTTGAGCTTATACTTGGAATGGATTGGCTAGTAGAGCATCGAGCCGTGTTGGATTGTGCGGCTAAACGTATGGAACTAAGAACCCGGAAGATGAGGTAGTAGTGATGATCGGAGAAAGGAGGAACTACTTGTCTAACGTAGTTTCGACCTTTGAAGGCCGAGAAAATGGTTAAGAAAGGATGTAAGGCATTCTTAGCCTTCGTGAGTGCGTTAAGAGGAGAAGAGGAAGGTGTTAAGGGAGTTAGAACAGTAGAGGGATTTTGAGGATGTATTTCCGGAGGAGTTGCCCGAATACCCCCAGATAGAGAAGTGGAATTTGGAATAGATTTGCTACCGAGAACGACTCTCGTGTCAATCGCTCCCTACCGAATGGCACCAAAGGAGTTAGTGGAGCTCAAGGCTCAAATCCAAGAGTTGTTGGATCGTGGGTTCATTCGACCCGGTGTGTCTCCGTGGGAGCACCAGGTTCTCTTTGTGAAGAAGAAGGATGGAACTATGCGGATGTGCATAGATTATCGTCGATTGAACAAACCGACCATCAAGAACAAGTATCCTTTGCCAAGGATAGATGACTTGTTCGACCAAGCGAAAAGAGGCATTGTGTTCTCAAAGATCGACTTAAGGTCGGGGTATCATCAACCGAAAGTGAAGGAGGCGATATTCATAAGACCACTTTTAGGACAAGGTGCGGTCATTTTGAATTTGTGGTGATGCCGTTTGGGTTGTGAACGCACCGGCGCGTTCATGGATATGATGAATAGGGTTTTCCAACCCTACTTGGATAGATTCGTCGTGGTGTTCATCGACGACATTTTGGTGTATTCCAAGGCGGAGGAGGAGCACGATGAGCATCTCCGAGTTGTGTTAGAAGTGTTAAGGAAAAGAAGCTTTATGCCAAATTCAGCAAGTGCGAATTTTGGCTCAAGGAAGTGGCGTTCTAGGACATGTGGTATCCGCAGAAGGAATAAGAGGACCCTAGGAAGATCGAAGCGGTGTTGGATTGGAAATCACCTAGGTCGGTGGCTGAAATCGAGTTTCTTAGGCTTGGCGGGCTATTACGAAAGGTTCGTGGAAGGATTCTCGTCGATAGCCGCACCTTTGACAAAGTTACTAAGGAAGGAAGTACCGTTTGTGTGGACGGATAAGCAACGAGAGCTTTGAAAAGCTTAAAAGGTCTTGTGAAGCTCGTGTTAATTCAGTGGAGGCGGTAAGGACTTCGTAGTATATTGTGATGCTTCGCACACGTGGTTAGGCATGTGTGCTAATGCAAGAAGGAAAGGTAGTCGCTTATGCATCTCGACGATTAAGGCGCATGAGGTGAACTACCCAACTCATGACTTGGAACTTCGCGGCGGTGGTTTTCGCCTCAAAGTTTGGAGGCACTACCTTTATGGAGAAAGGTCGATGAATTTACACGGACCACAAAAGCCTTAAGTATTTGTTGACTCAGAAGGAGTTGAACTTGAGGCAACGAAGGTGGGTGGAGTTATTGAAAGATTATGACTGTTCGATAGAATACCATCCGGGCAAGGCGAATGTGGTAGCCGACGCCTAAGTAGGAAGGTTGTGTCGGATTTAAGGGCTTTGTTCGCTCACTTAAGTTTGTATGAAGACGGAAGCTTTGTTGGCGAGTTACAAGTCAAGCCAACCTGGTGAAGGAGGTGAAAGAGGGACGGTTGGCGGATAAGGACTTAAGTACTAAGTTACAGACAAGTGCGGCAAGGAGGATTAAAGGATTATGGCGTCAATGATGAAGGAGTCTTGTGCTACAAGGAAAAGGTTTGTATCTTGAGGGATAAGGAGTTGAGACAAAGGATTCTTCGGGAGCGCATGGTAGTCCTTATGCTATGCATCCGGAGGCATCAAGTCAGTATAGAGATCTAAGGAACAATTTTGGTGGTCGGACACAAACGAGAGGTGATGAATTTGTGGGGAAATGTTTGACATGTCGACAAGTAAAGGTGAACACCAAGTCCCATCAGATTGCTTCAACCAATTGAGATTCCCCAATGGAAGTGGGAAAGAATTACCATGGACTTAGTTAGTGGGCTTCCCCTTACGCCCACTAAGAAGGACTCGGTATGGGTGATAGTGGACCGTTTGACCAAGTCCGCACATTTTATCCACTGTGAGGATCGACTATTCCCTTCAAAAGTTAGCCAAGTTATATGTGGCGGAGATCGTGAGGCTACACGAGTGCACGATGTCGATCATCTCGATAGAGACCCAGGTTTACGTCTCGATTTTGGAAAGCACTTCATCAAGCATTAGGCACTAAGCTAGACTTCACTACGACTTTTCATCCACAATCGAGCGGGCGATGCGAGCGGGTTATACAAGTGTTGGAAGATATGCTAAGAGGCAGTGTGATGGATTTCAGGAAGTTGGGAAGATTACTTGCCTCTGGCCGAGTTCGCCTACAACAACGGCTATCGTGCAAGCATTCGGATGGCACCATACGAAGCATTGTATGGAAGGAAATGTAGAACACCAACTTGTTGGACCGAGTTAGGAGAACGCCGCGTTTTGGGTCCAGAGTTAGTGGCGGAAACGAGGAGAAGGTGGAATTAATTCGGGCGCGGTTGAAAGAAGCTTCGATGATGCGAAGTCGTCACGCACCTTAAGAGGAAAGAAATTGAGTTTGAAGTAGGAGACCAAGTGTTTCTAAGGTCTCACCTTGGAAGAAGGTTATGCGGTTCGGTCGCAAAGGGAAGCTAAGCCCAAGGTTTATAGGGCCCTATCAAGTCTTGAGGCGAGTTGGGCGGTGGCATACCAATTGGAGTTGCCACGAGTTGCATCAAATGCACGACGTATTTCATGTGTCCATGCTACGTCATTATCGATCGGATCCGTCTCATGTGGTACCTGTTGAAGAAGTGGAGTTAAGGCGGATCTATCCTACGAGGAGGAGCCGATTCGGATCTTGGAACGTGGCGTAAAGCACTACGAAAGAAGTCGGTGCCTTTAGTCAAGGTGTTATGGCGCAATCATGGATCGGAAGAAGCTTCGTGGGAGCCGGAAGAGACAATGCGACAATAATACCCTCAATCTGTTTAGTTAGGAAATTTCGAGGACGAAATTTTATTTAAGAGGGTAGAATCTGTAACATCCTAGGAAGGGCCTATGCATTTTTCGGATCAATTGTATGAAATGACAAGTCTTAAGTATTATGAATAAATTTTTGATACTTTTGGAAACCTAGAAATGAATGAAAATGGAAATGAAAATGAAAATGGAGATGAAAATGGAGATGGAAATGAAAATGGAAATGGAAATGGACATTTTGGAAACTTAGACATTTTTGGAAACCTAAACATTTTTGGAAATGATCCAAAAATGGAAACTTGAACATTTCGGGAAACTTGGATATATGAGAGAAATAAAGGAGTTTTATTCACATAAATATGTGAATAATAAGAGAGAAATAAAGGAGTTTTATTCACATAAATATGTGAATAATAAGAGATAAATAAAGGAGTTTTATTCACATAAATATGTGAATAATAAGAGATAAATAAAGGAGTTTTATTCACATAAATATGTGAATAATAAGAGATAAATAAAGGATTATTTTCTAATGAGATAATTGAGGAGATAATTGATGGATTAAAGGCTTTTATCTTTTAAATAAAAGAGATAATATTATCAAAAAGAGGAGTGGTGGCCAAGTAAAGGACTCCTAGGTGATAACTTTGGCTATAAAAGGAGGACAAGAGGACTACTCATCAACATTTGCTCCTCTTCCTCTCTGCCAGAAATTCTCCTAGGCAAAACCCTCTCTGCGAATTTTCATTAAGCAAAAATCCTCTCTTTTTCTTCTATTTTCTTCTCCGTTCTCTTTGTTAAAAATTTGAATCTTTGTGGATTCTAAGAAAGAGGGCAATCATCCACAACATCAAAAGGGGATCTTTCGGAAATCTAAGGATCTAAGGTAAGGATTATAAATATAAATATGTGGTTAAAGATTATGATTCACGTTTTCAAAGTTAGATCTAATCTAACACGAAGTTATAGGATTTCAACAGGCTTATAAAGGAATCCTCTTGATTTGGAATCCCATCATAAGGTAAGGGATATTCGGCCAAGGCATAAATTGTTTAAGTGTTTTCCATTATTTCAAAAACCGAAATGACTTGGTTACATACCTAGTATTAGCCGATTTCAAGGAAGAGGAATTCTAGCAACTGTTGGGACTTGATTAAATCAATTCGGCAACTAGGTAAGTAATTCTACTTCTAGTAGGATTTGGTTTTAAGACCAAATAGGTTTACTTATATGTTTTAATTAATGGCCGAATATAGGAGTGAAAGATCTAGATCGGTAGATCGCTTCTACGAAATTCACGGAAACTATTAAGCGAAAAAGGTGTGTACTCTTACTAACTTTCAATAAATTGCATGGCAATCATTAAATATATAAATATGTAACAGTATGTGAATGTGGCTAAGCACCACAAATGTGGTAAGGAGTACCAGTGCGTTTCCTACTTTTGATAGGATTGTGAATGTGATATAGTTTGAACATGTGATTAGTAACATGAATGAAAATTAAGTATGTGAAATATGTTATGAAATAATTGGGGCATTCGGGATATTTGTGGAGGAAGAAAGTGAAGGTGATGACTACGGCCTCACCAACGTAAAGTGGTGACTACGGTCACATAAAGTGAAAAGTGGTAACCGGTTACATCCAGTGAATACAAAGATGTCTAATGACACAACATAAGTGGGCGATGAGCACGTCGATTGCGGCAATGCCTTCGATGGTGTGTAGCGGATGGAGGGTCGACTTAGTAGTCCCCGCGATTATGCAGAGTTGAAATACGGTTGGTGTGTAGCGGATGGACAAATAGGTTTGGATTTGGGTTGCATCATCCTTTATTTTGTATGAACATGATATTGATATGACTTGTATGCCCGATTTGTTGGAAATTAGTACTATGTACACATTGAGTCTGTTGACTCACCCCGTTGGGGAATTATTTTTCGTGATGAGCGGTAATGGACCGGGTCGGCGAGGAGCTAAAGGTGGCCATGCATCGCTTGAAGGAATTATTTGGAATTTGGACTTTATGAAATTTTAGTACTTTAAACTTTATTTTGGGTTTGAATGATGTAATAAGGCCATAAGGCCCAATTGGATTTTCTTTATTTCTGTTTATTTTTATTTGAATATGATACAATTTATGTTTGATTAAAGATAAGTAAATTTATTTCTTTTAAAATAATAAACCCAAAAATTATTTTGTCACCTTATTTAAGTTGGATTTCCAGAATTTATTAAATAGGTTTCAAATTAAGCCCAACCCAAAACAATTTTTTTAAAATTACACAAATTTTCTCTAAGTCATTTAGAACATTGAAAACCGATTTATTTAAGGAACATACCAGATCCGGTTCAGGCTCGTGGGCCGGGTGTGGGGTGTTTCATCGATAACTGACAATATTTTAATAGCTCAGGAGGTGGTTCACTCTATGAGGACAAGGAAGAGTAAAAAAGGTTGGATGGCCATCAAGGTGCACTTGCAGAAGGCATATGATAGAATCCAATGAAATTTTTTGGAGTATTCTTTATACGAGATAGGACTATCATGTCATTTGGTAAGATTTATAGTGCATTGTGTCTCTTCGAACTCTATGCAAATATTTTGGAATGGTAGTTTGACTGAAGAATTTAAGCCATCTAGGGGTATTTGCCAAGGTGAACCTCTCTTACCTTATCTATTTTTTTTTTGGAATGGAGAGACTTGGGCATGATATTGTGAAAGAGGTGAATGAAAACACATGAAAGCCAATTAAACTTGCCAAGGGTGGACCGCGGCTGTCGCATTTATTTTTTTGCTGATGATTTAGTGTTGTTTTGTGAAGCTGACGGATTACAAGCCCATAACTTGAAAGGAATTCTCGATTTGTTCACCTATTTCTCAAGGACTAGCAATGAAGTAAGACAGAAGATGGAATCGATATTGAGCTTTAACCAAGTGGAGGACTAGGGTAAATATCTTGGTATTCCTCTCTCCCACAAATCTGTTCTAGCACCTACGCCTTTTTGCTTGACGAAGTTAATAGTCGCTTGAGTGGTTGGGATGTTAGGGTGCTCTCAATAGCCAATCGTGTTACTTTGGTGAAATCGTTACTACTTCAATTCCGAACTATTTTATGCAAATTTCTATGATTCCGTCTAGAGTGTGTAGACATATTGAAAAAATGGCTAGATAGTTTATTTGGGGGACTATGAATAATGGTAGAAAGATGGCCCTTTGTTTGCAGGTCAATCACTTAAGTCTGGGAGGAGGTCAGGTGCAATGTGGTTTGGTTAATTGGTGATGGCAAATCTGTTAAGTTCTGGACTGACCGTTGGATTAATGATATAGGCCCACTATAGGAGCTCTTTACAAACTTAATTGGGGTCGACAAGCGCACTACGGTAAATGGGATGGTAGATTTGGATGGTAACTGGGGTCTGGGCATGGCACAAACTTTCTTTATGGTTGGATCACTCTCTGCTGTCTCGGGTTGCTAGTATTCTGCCACCCAAAGTGACAGATGGGGATGATCGCATTAGCTGGAGGTGGAAGAAGGATGGGCGTTCTTCTGTTTCGGATGCTTACGACCGATTAAGTAATCTAAAGATATCTTTTGGTCAATCCTGCGGCACTTAAATTGCCTCCGAAGAGTGAAAAATTTCCTCTGATTGGTTGCTAAGGAGAGGATACTCAGTAATGCTGAGAGATGCAAGAGAGGGATTGCTATGGATGCTTCTTGTTGTGTGGGTCGGTACCCGAAAGAGCTCTACATGTTATACGTGATTGTTCTTTTGCCAATCAGGTATGACAGATAACTGTTTCTCATTCAAATCAGACGCAATTATTTTCCCTTGGTGTATTTGAATGGTTGGTTGTTAATCTGAAAAATTCGAATGAACTAGCATATATTGGTGCTCCTTGGAATACTCTTTTCGCTATAGCTTGCTGGAATATCAAGAAACAGAGGAACAGTTTGATTTTTCAGGATTCAAATTCTTCACTAGAGGAGGTCATTAGTCGAAGCATTTGTTGGGCACAAAACTGTAAAGAGTAATATGGTTCTGAAGATTACAGTGGGTGCATGTCGGTTGGAAGCCTCCACCCCCAGGGTGGTTGAAGATTAATTCAGATGGGGCGAATCTTTCTAGTGGTCAACTGTCTTCTTCTGCAGGGTTGTTAAGGAACAACAATGGGGACTTGATAGCGGGCTATTGCAGGAAGTTTGGTGGATGCTCGGCCGTTCGGGCGGAGCTTTGGGCGATTCATGACGGGCTTCACATGGCATGGAAGAGAGAATACAAGCAAGTAATTCTTGAGGGTGACAGCAAGATTGCAGTTGATGGAATTATCAAGGCTCCGGTTGGCACTACCAATGATCCGCTAATTCGGAGAATCAGGGAATTTTACTCCATATCTTCCGTGAAGCCAACTATGTGGCAGACCTGTTGGCTAAGGTGTTTGATGGGAGAGAACTAGTGTTACGCGAGCTGCAGATGGTGTGCATATGACCTTACTTGCAGATAAGCTGGGGGTGACCAAGGAGAGGAGGCATAGAGTTCTCTTTATTTACTAAAAAGAAAATCAGATACTCCACGTTTTTTACCTTGAAATACAAGACAAAAGGAATTCTATTTTTAGTCAGTAGCCAGCTAGCTTAGCCACATGCGATTTGCAAAATAAAGGAAAAATAAAACAAACAAATAAAAGTTTATTATTTATAACATGAAAAATAAATTTCAATGTATTTTCTTCTGGCCAATCCCAACTGTCATCACCAAACGCTCACCAACTCTGTTAAAACAAACATTATCCTTTTGCCGCCTTTTGTTGCTCATAAATACGGTGCGTGGAATAAACTGGACAGATTAGCGCGTGGAGATAAATAAATCCCGAAAATAAACATTTCTATGAAATTCTGCAGTAGTGGAATCTGTTTTTAAATGGAGGCTTGGGATTCGAAAAGTCCTCCTTTCCCACTGAAAAGCCTTTTCCTACACGAAACAAACTTAAACAAATTGCTCTTTCAAAATGAATGATTAAAATTTTGTTTTTAATCATCGAATTTTCTTTTCACTTGGAATTCTTGGATTCGTTTCCAATCCAGCTTTCAATCTAAAGGTGAATTTCATATCCTATTCAACTTTTTCTTTTTTGGAATTTGGCTCGTTGTTTATTGATTAAATTATGGTTTTCTCTAGGGTTTTTACTCAGCATAAGTTGATTTTCCTTTTTCTTACTAGCTCTAGAATTGTTGAATTGATTATGAATTTACTTGGGTATTTTTCTCAACTTTATGATATTTAGTTGTTTGTGTTTGAATTGATTTTGTTTATATTGTTTATTTATTTAATTTCTTTTTCTAGTTTCTACTATTTAGCTATTTCCATGCTAGTTTGTTATTGAATAGAACCTTGTTTCAGGTGCTAGTTGATGAAGAGAACTGAAGGCAGCTGATTTTTAACTGATTTCTTATTGAATTTACATGTTTTATTTGTTGTTCTTGTCTCACCACATAGGTTAACTAGATTTTGTCTAAAAAATTGTGGTTGATCCGTGATTGTTGGAGGGTTTAGTCCTGCTCTTTTACTTTCTTCAGTTATCAGAATCTTGTTTGGGTTTTAATTGGCTCAATTGGTCTACTTTGATTAATTTATGTTGAAATTCTGGATATGGGATTATAACAGGACAATTGAACAGAGTAGGGGAGAAGTTTTTTTTTTTTTTTTCTGAGAGCAGGAGATGGAGTAAGGGTTATCCAGGATGCAATCCTTGGACCTGATGCCAATCCAAGCTCTATTACCACATCAGTGGCTTAGTTGACTAGGGGGAAGGTTTTTAAACATTGTTTGTGTTTGACAATCAGCAACAGATTAACTTTTGTTTTACATCTATAATTCTGCTACTACTTGTATTTCAGAATATAATAATATTTGTAGTATGTGATCTACTAACAGGCTGCTTGGCTTTGGTTTAGGGTATTATTTGTGTTTTCCATTATCAATTTGCTTGTTAATGACAAGTGTGAGTGAGAAGCCAGAAATAGTTTTGTTACTTTCTTTTGGGTTTTACCTTTTCTACAAGAACTTCATACTTCGATTATTTTTCAAAACTTTCTATTAGGAATTATGCTATTTGTATATCTAACTGCTTCTAGCTTTGCTTTTGTATTGATGATATCTTTTACATTTCCATCTGGCATTTGGCATGAATATGGTTTATTGAAAGGAATGGTATGCTTTTTATTTCTTCAAGAGTGATTTTAGTTTTTTTCTTATAACAGATTTTCTCACCCTGTGATGTTACAAAGTACCAGTAGTGTCATATGCGTAAGTAAAAGGAATGGGGGGTTGCTGCTGTTGTTCTTCTAGAGGAGTTGAAAATAGTGCACCAGCAGATTATTGTGTTAGTATAATTTCTTCCTCCATGGAATTTTTTTCTTTTATTTTCCTTTTCATCCTCACTTTTCATGGTGTCTTTGACCTTTTATGTTTTGAATTTGGCTTCAACCCTCGTCAAGTTCAGTGTAGAGTACTGTGTATTCTATTAAGTGCCACAGTGCAAAATTTAGGGTGAATGTGACTAAAGAATGAGTTAAACTGGACTCTCTTGTGCACTTGACAGGATCATAATGTCTCTTAAATGTGCTGAAGTGCTGGGGCCTTTTCATTTTTATCTTTCCTTGTTTCACAAAATGGACGTCTGGATGCAACTAAATATAAATGTTTCCAATTGTTAATTCTCTATTACCCTTAAGTTGCTCATAAATCATGATCTGATCCCCATTACTAAGTTGATCGTGAATAATGATCTCTATCTGCGTATACTTTTTATGCTAACTAAAATGAGCCATACTTAAACCGTAGAACAACTTGAAACTAAAAATTAAATGCCAGAATTTCTTATTGACCTGTCTGGTCTCATACTTATTAGATATTATAAAATGGCTTGCTTAAATACTTATACAAAGATAACCCTAAGAGGCAACTATATTGAACAATTGTTTATCGTATTGAAATCATTTTCATTATCTTTGTTGAGTTAATTTCTTTTTTTTTAACAGAACACAAGAGCCTCAGATAGGCATGTTCCTTTATCTTCTCGCAATGCTACCGCCTCTGCCCTCTCCACTGGGCTTCTGGTTGACACAAATCTTGAGGTATCAGTTCCTGATGCTTATCGACCTCCTCCTGCTCCAATTCCATTTGATGCAGCTTTAGGACATCCTCTAACTCCTTCAGCTGCTCAAGGAATTCATAGCAGTAAGAGCGATGAAGCAGTGCAAACAACAAATATTGGTTCTGGCCAAGAAACAGTTGTAAACACTCAAGAGACTTGTATAAAATCTGATGATGCAAAGGAATTGGACTGCAAAGCACAAGATACTACTGAAAACGAATCTTCAAAAGAGCTAGAAATAGAACTTTCAAAACCAGTTGGATCAATCCTTCCTACGAAGGAGGAGGAAGATTGTTGTCCAACCTGTTTGGAAGGTATGTCTTCCACTTGCAATCTATGAACTTTTCTGCCTCACTGCAAGAAAAGATTTTGTGTTTTTTACGCCAAGTCGTATTTCCACTTCCAAGTAGAAAGGTTGTTGATAGGCCCCTTTTCTGTTCTTTCCTGCAGAATATGATGAAGAAAATCCAAAAATTATCACAAAATGCGACCATCATTTTCACCTTGCATGTATCTTTGAATGGATGGAAAGAAGTGAGACATGTCCTGTGTGTGATAAGGTTTGTCTTGAAACTATTTTCATCTCTTATAAGTCTATAAGAATTATTGTATATAACCTAAGCAAATAACAAGAGGTCTTAATTATCTTCTGATGCAGGAAATGATATTTGACTTGCCCACCAATTAGTTTCCTGGTTTTGGACTCAGCTTCGGCTGCTAGAACTTAAGTTTTGTTGCAAAGGTTACAACTTACCAAACCCTTCAGAATTTCAGTTTTACTTCCCCCCCCCCCCCCCCTCATTCGTCATCATATATTTAGTGGCTCCTGCAGATTTGGCAAAGTTCGGTTTTGAATTTCTTTTCCTTCATCCCCCTTTTCATTTTATAAAGGATTCTTGGTCTCATTGTGCTTTCAGCCCTTGGAAACTTTTGAAATTGAATAGAGAAAGAAGAAAGAAATACAGAAAAAGTAACACAGAAACAAGTTTGATACCATTTTAAAGTTCAATACTTGATGGCCTATGCCTGAGGGCATACAATGCTGTTATCCTGTTTTGTAGTGCCTTGTTTGTACAGACCTGCTCAGCAGCAAATTAACTCTTTCTTCTCTCATTCATTCATACATACATACATGCATGCATGCATACATATACATACATATCTTTTTTATTAGTCTGGAAACTCAGATCTTCTCAACCAATGATTGTCTGCTTTTTTGGGGGTTACTTCTGTAAGTGTCAACTGTCATGTGTTTACAATCATCTCTAGTTCATCTTTATGTGCAAAATTTGTTTGATGGGTGGGACTGGATGTGATAATGAGTTTGTGAACTCCTTAGAATGATGGGAATTTTTTTCTTTTATTTTGTGTAAATAATTTTCCTTATTAAGAGACAGGAGGGGATAAACTGAGTAGCCATTTCATTTTGTATATAACATGATTCCTGCCCATATATATAAAAATTTGATTGAAGGTATGATTTTCACATCAAAGTTTTGATGAATTATGTATATTTGTCAATGTCACTGATTCCCTTTGGTGCTTTGGTGAGGTTGATCTAAACTTGTCCCCCCCTGATTCTGAAATTTACATGGTAAAACTTATATAAATATAGATTATTTATGTATGATTATGGGATTATAAAATACGAAGTTAATATCAATGTTGTCTCTAACGTTTTGAGTTTATCGTTATTGTCATTTTTATTTTATATATTTATTGTCTAATTTTAATTTTTATTAAAATATGCATAATATACATGCAATATATATTAGCTACATAATATAAATATGTCTATTCCGAATAGAAAATTTAAACAAACCAGAAATCTGTTGCCAACTTTTTCCTGGAATAGAAGTGCTTATTTTTCTTATTGAACAAATAATGCACTTAAGTAGCAGTGTAGCACTCACTTAATCAACATGTTAAGCGAGTGTATCTTTCATATAATCTCGATTATGTTCATTATCTTTAAAACTTTCTTCACTAAATTATCATTTTTCATTCTTACCTTATCATCACAACTATGCTCTCATCAAAGCTAGTTTACTGTTTCTTTAAATGGAACCTTAAGCGGTTTACATTTATTACAATCACTCCAACTTTAATCATCTCTAGCCACTTACCATTTTCATTACAATCATTCGCCATTTCTTTTTAAAGGGTGGTTTGGCTCAAGCCATCACATTTTCGGTTCCAAAAATTATCTTAAGTTGATAATCTTATATTCTCAATAATATCAAAATATGATAATATAATAATAATCTCAGTATCACATATTCCTTAAATAATCTCAAATTCACCTTATAAACAGAAAAAATTAAATGTTAAAAAAAAAAAATCGTTGATGGCATTTGCCTTCATAAAAATTGTATCTCTTTCCTATGGTCATTATGCAGATTAATTGTAGCATTGAGTTATTCGTGTTTTGTTCCTTTGAGTTTATGTAAAGTTAATGTGATTATTTGTTTTGTGATCAAATGTCTGATTTATCTTTTTTTTAGTTGAATAAGATTTTTTTTGTTTGTTAAATTAAATAAATTCTAATTAAAATGGAAACTTTAATTTAATGCAGTTGTAATAAATATTCCTCTAGCATATATAATTTTAATTTACATGCTATTTTTTTTATCGAATATTATATAAATATATAATACTAAAAATAAAATTATGATATAGATAAACACAAATTATAAATTACAATGTCGGCTACGCTACGCTGAGCCAATGAGTGTCGATATCGCTTACTAATATTAAACAATGAAATATGATAAAAATAGTGTAAAAAAGTTTTAAGTACGAATATGAAATCTTGGTGCTCCAAAATGTTATCTTTATAGTTAATAATTAAATGTTCCCCAAAGTCTATCCTTTTTTATTCTTCTACCAAATAAACATAAACAAATATATATATATATATAAAAGCAAAATCTTCAATATATTTTAGATTATCCATGATGTGAGAAAAAATATGTAAAAATATATTTATTAAAATTTTAAAATTATTATTAAAAATGATAAAGTTGAAGGTTTAATTTTTTTTCATTTTAAATTAAAATCTTATTTTGTAAAAAAAGAGAGATTTACTGGAGTTGAAACTAGAATTACTGCGGTAAAGATACACACATATATAAAGTATTTGGGTTCACTTATTGGCGTACGAACTACTTTTGTGCTCTGCCACTTTTGTTTGTAAAGAAAAATTTCCTATCTCTTCTTTCTTTCTCCTCTGAGAAATTCCCTAAGGAAAAAAAAAATGTCTTCTCCAAGTAAACGCCGAGAGATGGACTTGATGAAACTGTAAATTATTTTTCTCTTTATTTTGAAAAAAATCTGTATCTTTATTTTAGTTTGATTTTTTTAATTTTTTGTTGGATTTTTTTTTCTAGGATGATGAGTGACTACAAAGTGGAGATGATGAATGATGGCATGCAAGAATTTTATGTTGAATTCAACGGACCAAAAGACAGTAAGAATCGTTTTCTTTACTGCCTTCTTCTTCTTACGAATCTATAAGCTTTTTTAAATTTTGATTTGTAACTAATTAAGTATTTGTGTTGATTTTTTGTTAAGGGTTTATCTAGTAAAAAGGAAAAAAAATTGGAGGTTAAAGTATATTTGGTTAAACTAGAAGTTAAGGGAATTATTTGGGCGCAATGGAAGTGTTGAAGTTCATATTTTATATTTTAATTATTTATTCTTATTTGAGTTGCCACTGTTTATTTATGTAGTTCATTGAATTTTTCTGAATGAGGATAGTGCTTGTTGATAGAATTTGATTTTGGTAGTTTTAGACCCAAATGGGGATAGTATTTGTAATCATAGATTATCTGATATGGAATTTGACAGGTCCTTACCATGGTGGTGTGTGGAGGATAAGGGTAGAGCTCCCAGATGCTTATCCTTATAAATCTCCATCAATTGGATTTGTGAACAAGATTTACCACCCAAATGTTGATGAAATGTAAGTTTGTGGATGTTAAGTTCTAAATTTGGCTGTTCTAGATGTCTTAGGGCTGATAATAACTTGTATTTGGTAATTTAGAGTGAGTAACTGGTTTCGACTTTTAAATGCTTTATCATTGTTAACTAAAATATCTTTGAACTTTGAGTTTTAGGTCTGGCTCAGTTTGTTTGGATGTCATCAATCAAACTTGGAGCCCTATGTTCGGTAAACCTTGCGCATCGTTTCTTTGTTTCAAAGTTGCTGCTAGTACTATTGGAACTTGATAAATGACGATGGATTCTTCTCTTTTCTCTTTTTTTTTTTTTCTCATCCTTGTGTTCAATTTCAGATCTTGTTAATGTCTTTGAAGTGTTTCTTCCTCAACTCCTTTTGTATCCCAATCCATCAGACCCATTGAATGGAGAAGCTGCTGCTCTTATGATGCGTGATCGTACTGCTTATGAAGAAAAAGTGAAAGGTAGCGTTTCTACATAAGTTTTTATATTTTAAATATGCATTTCTTTCTCTTAAGAATGCCTCTCTCAGCGAAGGTGTTTAGTTGGATTTCTTGTCGTGCTAAATCAACTAAGTGATATCTGCTAGCTATTTAGCTAAGTGATATCTGCTGGCTAATGGCCAATTAATCAAGTATTCAAGTTATCGACAAGATTGAACTTTATCATTAGTCTAAAGTAGGTAACATCAGTCTTGAACTTCATAGTTTTAGTTATAGTTTCTATATGCCTTGGCATCAGAATTTTGTATTGTTACATGTTTCTTAATCAAAGAGGTAGTTTTAGTTTCTTGAAATTAATCCTTAATTCCTCTTGATGTAATCGAGGTACTACTTCTTAAGTGCTCAGAGAGTCCTATTTTCTCCAATTATAATCTTGCCAACTCTCTGCAAAAACATAAAAAAGGGCGTGAAGCTGAAGCTTGTTAGTTACCTGTTGTCATTGGGAGTTCTTTCTTTGTAATCAGGCTACGTTTTTTATATGGGATCAGGAAATAAGTATGAGCTGAAAAGTTTCTATGTTTGTATTTGGAAAGAGGAGGTTGCAACCTACTTTGTTGTGGCCGTAGCATTTCACCTACTTTCTCAGTTCTTATATTATATTCAAATGAAATCCATTCTTTTCAATAGTAATTTGTTGTGGCAAACCACATTTATCATCCTCGACAAGACCCCAAGGTGTTTACTATCGTTGCAAGTACTGTTTTTTTAAGAGTGTGATCTGGCAATTTGACTTATGTGGCAACATACATTTCACGTCTTCTTTTTGCAATGTCATTTTAAGGATGCCTTTTTTTTTTTTTCTTATTCCTGGAATGCTTATAAGGTATGACTCTTTTCGTGTACCAGAATACCGTGAGAAATATGCCAAACCTGAAGATGTTGCAGGAGCAGAAGAAGTGAAGTCAAGTGACGAAGAACTGAGTGAAGATGAATATGCTGCCTCGGATGATGAGGAAATCGCTGGAAAACCAGATCTTTAGGCACATATTATGCCCTGCATACTCGCTACGAAAATCGTCTTGTGTTGTACATGATGTTCAGCTCCAGGAAATTTGAACACAACAAAACTGAGGAACATGTGGAAAAATTCATACTTACCCCTTTTTGTCATTACTTTCCATGGATGTTTGTGTAAATTAATCCACTGTTCAATAATTCAAATATTTATCCACTGCTGAGACTTTGAAAAGCAGTTCTCCCATATGCTCCTGCCCCTTGTGTGCCTGCTTCAATTATACTACTATTTATTATGCTTTTTTAGTGTCCATTTACACATCGGTTGATCTAACTTTGGTGATGACTTGGTTGGCTGCCAATGGAATTTATATCTCCCACGTCTCCTACACTTTATGGTGGAAATCCATTTTGCGTGGCTTTTGACTTGGTCTAAAATTTCTGATATTTGGATGAATGATATTAATGCAGTTTAACGGTTGCATTTATAAGATATAATATATATATTATTTTTTAAGCAAGGAAGCCCCTATAGCTCAGTGGTAGAGCGTCAGTCTTGTAAACTGAAGGTCCGTAGTTCGATCCTGCGTGGGGGCATGCTTAATCTTCAACTTTTTGCAATTTTTTTAAGTAAATTAAGGAGATCTCAAAGTGACATTAAACTTGAGACTAATCTATGATAAATTAGGGTTGGTGTCTTATTTATTATCTTTTTAGTTAATTTTTATTCAATATAAATTTTTTTGGTGAATTAACAGTAACGCAATTAATGCGACTCGAACCTAAGTTACATTTTGTAACGACTCAAAATCCGTGGGCACCGGAAAAGTGTGTTATCGGGCCTCCGTCTTAGTAAACCGAGTTAGTAAATAATTATTAGGAGTAATTATGAGTCTAATAATGTGTTTAACTAGATTTTTATTTAGTGAATTTAGCTTAATTTAAAATAATTAGGAAAAATGATCAAATTGAATAAAGAGTGAAAGTCTAATTATAAATTAAAAGAAAGTAAAAAGGGCTAAAATGGCAATTAAGCCATTTAGCATAAGTTGAGGCGGCATATGAAATAAAAATCTAAGATTTTTACTTAGATTTTAAATTATAAAATATAATTATTAGTAATAAATTATAATAAACTAATTTAAAATAATTATATTAATTGATATTATATTAAATAAACTAAATAAATGACAAATGTATGGTAAAGATTAAGGACAAGTGTAATTGTAATAATTATATAGGTACACTTGTAATAAAAATAAGCATTGCTTAAATAATAAGTAAAATATTATTTATAATATATTATTATTATTAGTTAAAATAAAAGAAATAAAGTGAAGTAAAGTAAAAACAAAAACAAAAACAAAAGAACATAGAAGTATTTCGAAACAAGCGGGAAAGAGAGAAGAAAAAGAAGGAAAAAGGAAAAACTAAAGATTCAAGGTTTAAAGCTTTAAAAGCTAACAAGGAAAACGAGGCATCGGCATCCAAGGGAAAAGAAAAGATCGCTGAGGAGTAAACGTGTATTTCGAGTTTATATTACTATAGCTCAAACTATTTATTAAATGTTATATTGAATTTGTGATCATGAGATATTTAAGATAAGGTAAGTAATAATATTTGAAATTAAGTAGAATATATGTGAATATTGAATTATATGTGAATTGATATAATAGATGTTTTGAATTGATCAAGTATTTGAAATTGTTGTGGAAATGAATTCGAAATTGGAAAAGTAAAATAATACCCTATTAACTTGTCGGATTAGATTTGATACAAATGGCATGCCATTGGATTTGTGATGTGATAAGGAGATTTGTAGCTCGACTGAGAAGATGATTCTGTTATTATATGCTTCGGTTTATCCGAAGAGGCATTTAATGCCTTATTGGTGTGTTTGGGAGGATATGATATACTGGTGTGTTTGGGAGGATATGATATACTGGTGTGTTTGGGAAGCTATATTATACTGGTGTGTTATGGAGGATTTATATTATTTTGGTGTGATTGGGTTGGATATTCTGGTATGATTGGGTTGGATATTCTGGTGTGTTTGGGTGGAATCTGCGTATCTGTCAGAGTCCGGGCATTGTTAATAGGGTAAATAATTGAAATGGAACTTTGAAAATGAGATTGATTGATTTGGTTCTATTGAAAGGTATGTGAAAGAATGTATGAAACACCCCACACCCGGCCCACGAGCTTGAACCGGATCTGGTATGTTCCTTAAATAAATCGGTTTTCAATGTTCTAAATGACTTAGAGAAAATTTGTGTAATTTTAAAAAAATTGTTTTGGGTTGGGCTTAATTTGAAACCTATTTAATAAATTCTGGAAATCCAACTTAAATAAGGTGACAAAATAATTTTTGGGTTTATTATTTTAAAAGAAATAAATTTACTTATCTTTAATCAAACATAATTTGTATCATATTTAAATAAAAATAAACAGGAATAAAGAAAATCCAACTGGGCCTTATGGCCTTATTACATCATTCAAACCCAAAATAAAGTACTAAAATTTCATAAAGTCCAAATTCTAAATAATTTCTTCAAGCGATGCATGGCCACCTTTAGCTCCTGCCGACCCGGTCCATTACTGCTCATCACCTGAAAAATAATTCCCCAACGGGGTGAGTCAACAGACTCAATGTGTACATAGTACTAATTTCCAACAAATCAGGCATACAAGTCATATCAATATCATGTTCATACAAAATAAAGGATGATGCAACCCAAATCCAAACCTATTTGTCCATCCGCTACACACCACCCGTACCAACTTTGTACACACCCGCGGGGACTACTAAGTCGACCCTCCATCCGCTACACACCATCGAAGGCAGTCACTGCAGTCGACGTGCTCATCGCCCACTTATGTTGTGTCATTAGACATCGTATTCACTGGATGTAACCGGTTACCACTTTTCACTTTATGTGACCGTAGTCACCACTTTACGTTGGTGAGACCGTAGTCATCACCTTCACTTTCTTCCTCCACAAATATCCCGAATGCCCCAATTATTTCATAACATATTTCACATACTTAATTTTCATTCATGTTACTAATCACATGTTCAAAATATATCACATTCACAATCCTATCAAAAGTAGGAAACGTGCACTGGTACTCCTTACCACATTTGTGGTGCTTAGCCACATTCACATACTGTTACATATTTATATATTTAATGATTGCAATGCAATTTATTGAAAGTTAGTAAGAGTACACACCTTTTTAAACTTAATAGTTTCCGTGAATTCCGTAGAGCGATCTACCGATCTAGATCTTTCACTCCTATATTCGGCCATTAATTAAAACATATACATAAACCTATTTGGTCTTAAAACCAAATCCTACTAGAAGTAGAATTACTTACCTAGTTGCCGAATTGATTTAATCAAGTCCCAACAGATTTGCTAGAATTCCTCTTCCTTGAAATCGGCTAATACTAGGTATGTAACCATGTCGATTTTAGGTTTTGAAATAATGGAAAACACTTAAACAAATTATGCCTTGGCCGAATATCCCTTACCTTATGATGGGATTCCAAATCAAGAGGATTCCTTTATAAGCCTGTTGAAATCCTATAACTCCGTGTTAGATTAGATCTAACTTTGAAAACGTGAATCATAATCTTTAACCACATATTTATATTTATAATCCTTACCTTAGATCCTTAGATTTCCCGAAAGATCCCCTTTTGATGTTGTGGATGATTGCCCTCTTTCTTAGAATCCACAAAGATTCAAAACAACAAAGAGAACGGAGAAGAAAATAGAAGAAAAAGAGAGGATTTTTGCTTAATGAAAATTCGGCAGAGGGGGTTTTGCCTAGGAGAATTTCTGCAGAGAGAGAAGAGGAGCAAATGTTGATGAGTAGCCCTCTTGTCCTCCTTTTATAGCCAAAGTTATCACCTAGGAGTCCTTTACTTGGCCACCACTCCTCTTTTGATAATATTATCTCTTTTATTTAAAAGATAAAAGCCTTTAATCCATCAATTATCTCCTCAATTATCTCATTAGAAAATAATCCTTTATTTATCTCTTATTATTCACATATTTATGTGAATAAAACTCCTTTATTTATCTCTTATTATTCACATATTTATGTGAATAAAACTCCTTTATTTATCTCATATTATTCACATATTTATGTGAATAAAACTCCTTTATTTATCTCTTATTATTCACATATTTATGTGAATAAAACTCCTTTATTTCTCTCATATATCCAAGTTTCCCGAAATGTTCAAGTTTCCATTTTTAGATCATTTCCAAAAATGTTTAGGTTTCCAAAAATGTCTAAGTTTCCAAAAATGTCCATTTCCATTTCCATTTTCATTTCCATCTCCATTTTCATTTCCATTTTCATTTTCATTTCCATTTTCATTCATTTCTAGGTTTCCAAAAGTATCAAAAATTTATTCATAATACTTAAGACTTGTCATTTCATACAATTGATCTCGAAAATGCATAGGCCCTTCCTAGGATGTTACTGCTTCTACCCCATTAAATAAAATTTCGTCCTCGAAATTTCCTAACTAAACAGATTGAGGGTATTCTTTGTCGCATTGTCTCTTCTCGGCTCCCACGAAGCTTCTTCCGATCCATGATTGCGCCATAACACCTTGACTAAAGGCACCGACTTCTTTCGTAGTGCTTTCACGTCACGTTCCAAGATCTGAATCGGCTCCTCCTCGTAGGATAGATCCGCCTTAACTCCACTTCTTCAACAGTACCACATGAGACGGATCCGATCGATAGCGACGTAGCATGGACACATGAAATCGTCGTGCATTTGATGCAACTCGGTGGCAACTCCAATTGGTATGCCACCGCCCAACTCGCTTCAGCATTTGATAGGGCCCTATAAACCTTGGGCTTAGCTTCCTTGCGACCGAACCGCATAACCTTCTTCCAAGGTGAGACCTTTAGAAACACTTGGTCTCCTACTTCAAACTCAATTTCTTTCCTCTTAAGGTCTCATGCGTCGACTTACTTCTGCTCGGAAGCTTCTTTCAACCGTGTCTCCGAATTAATTCCACCTTCTCCTCGGTTTCCGCCACTAACTCGGACCCAAAACGCGCGGCGTTCTCTAACTCGGGTCCAACAAGTTGGTGTTCTACATTTCCTTCCATACAATGCTTCGTATGGTGCCATCCGAATGCTTGCCCGATAGTCGTTGTTGTTGGCGGCGAACTCGGCTTAGAGGCAAGTAATCTTCCCAACTTCCTCGGAAATCCATCACACACCCTCTTAGCATATCTTCCAACACTTGTATAACCTGTTCGGTCGCCTGTCGATTGTGGATGAAAAGCCGTAGTGAAGTCTAGCTTAGTGCCTAATGCTTGATGAAGTGCTTTCCAAAATCGAGACGTAAACCTTGGTCTCTCTATCGAGATGATCGACATCGGTACCCGTGTAGCCTCACGATCTCCGCCACATATAACTTGGCTAACTTTTGAAGGGAATAGTCGATCCTCACGGGATAAAATGTGCGGACTTGGTCAAACGGTCCACTATCACCCATACCGAGTCCTTCTTAGTGGGCGTGAGGGAAGCCCACTAACTAAGTCCATGGTAATTCTTTCCCACTTCCATTGGGGAATCTCAATTGGTTGAAGCAATCGATGGGACTTGGTGTTCAAATTTTTACTTGCGACATGTCAAACATTTCCCACAAATTCGGTCCACTCTCGCTTGTGTCCGACCACCAAAATTGTTCCTTTAGATCTCTATACACTTGATGCCTCGGGATGCATAGCATAAGGACTACCATGCGCTTCCCAAGAATCCTTTGTCTCAACTCCTTATCCTCGGCATACAAACCTTTTCCTTGTAGCACAAGACTCCTTCATCATTGACGCCATAATCCTTTAATCCTTCTTGCCGCATTTGCTTGTGAAACTTAGTACTTAAGTCCTTATCCGCCAACTGTCCCTCTTTCACCTCCTTCACCAGGTTGGCTTGACTTGTAACTCGCCAACAAAGCCTGCCTCTTCATACAAACTTAAGTATGAGCGAACAAAGCCCTTAAATCCGACACAACCTTCCTACTTAGGGCGTCGGCTACCACATTCGCCTTGCCCGGATGGTATTCTATCGAATAGTCATAATCTTTCAATAACTCCACCCACCTTCGTTGCCTCAAGTTCAACTCCTTCCGAGTCAACAAATACTTAAGGCTTTTGTGGTCCGTGTAAATTCTGACCTTTCTCCATAAAGGTAGTGCCTCCAAACTTTGAGGGCGAAAACCACCGCCATGAGTTCCAAGTCATGAGTTGGGTAGTTCACCTCATGCGCCTTAATCGCGAGATGCATAAGCGACTACCTTTCCTTCTTGCATTAGCACACACGCCTAACCTCGTGTGCGAAGCATCACAATATACTACGGTCCTTACCGCCTCACTTGAATTAACACCGAGCTTCACAAGACTTTTTTAAGCTTTTCAAAGCTCTCCGTGCTTTATCCGTCCACACAAACGGTACTTCCTTCCTTAGTAACTTTGTCAAAGGTGCGGCTATCGACGAGAATCCTTCCACGAACCTTCAGTAATAGCCTGCCAAGCCTAAGAAACTTCGATTTCAACCACCGACCTAGGTGATTTCCAATCCAACACCGCTTCGATCTTCCTAGGGTCCACTCTTATTCCTTCTGCGGATACCACATGTCCTAGGAACGCCACTTCCTTGAGCCAAAATTCGCACTTGCTGAATTTGGCATAAAGCTTCTTTTCCTTAACACTTCTAACACAACTCGGAGATGCTCATCGTGCTCCTCCTCCGTCTTGGAATACACAAAATGTCGCCGATGAACACCACGACGAATCTATCCAAGTAGGGTTGGAAAACCCTATTCATCATATCCATGAACGCGGCCGGTGCGTTCGTCAACCCAAACGGCATCACCACAAATTCAAAATGACCGTACCTTGTCCTAAAAGCGGTCTTATGAATATCAGCCTCCTTCACTTTCAGTTGATGATACCCCGACCTTAAGTCGATCTTTGAGAACACAGCTGCCCCTTTCAGTTGGTCGAACAAGTCATCTATCCTTGGCAAAGGATACTTGTTCTTGATGGTCAGTTTGTTCAACTGACGATAATCTATGCACATCCGCATAGTTCCATCCTTCTTCTTCACAAAGAGAACCGGTGCTCCCCACGAGACACACTGGGTCGAATGAACCCACGATCCAACAACTCTTGGATTTGAGCCTTGAGCTCCACTAACTCCTTTGGTGCCATTCGGTAGGGAGCGATTGACACAGGAGCTGTTCCTGGTAGCAAATCTATTCCAAATTCCACTTCTCTATCTGGGGGTATTCCGGGCAACTCCTCCGGAAATACATCCTCAAAATCCCTTACTGTTCTAACTCCCTTGACACCTTCCTCTTCTCCTCTTAACGCACTCACGAAGGCTAAGAATGCCTTACATCCTTTCTTAACCATTTTCTCGGCCTTCAGTGCCGAAACTACGTTAGACAAGTAGTTCCTCCTTTCTCCGATCATCACTACTACCTCATCTTCCGGGGTTCTTAGTTCCATACGTTTAGCCGCACAATCCAACACGGCTCGATGCTCTACTAGCCAATCCATTCCAAGTATAAGCTCAAACTCTCCGAAGGGTAATTCCATTAAGTCACCAAAGTTCGCTCCCCTGAATCTCTAGGGTACATTCCGAAAGATCCTATCTATCCTCACCGTTTGGCCTAAAGGGCTTACTCTGATTATCCGCCTATCGAAAAGTTCGAGTCTAGGCCTAGTGTTTCAACCACACTACATGCAACATAGGAATGAGTTGAGCCCACATCAATAAGAGCAAAATAGGGTTTGTCATGAATAAAGAACGTCTCGGTTATAACATCCGCGCGTCTCCCTCTCTCCCTCCGGCGAACCGCGTAAACCAAACCCGGTTGCCTTGCTTCGGCGTTAGCGCACCTCGGCCCGAGCTCCACGGCCTCTGCCACTACCTCTGTTGGCCGACCCACGACCTCTTTGAGGTCGCTTTGTCCGCCTCTACCACCGGTTAGCATTCCGAGTCTTGGTTGGCTCTCATCTAATAGCTTGGGGCAATCCTTAATCATATGGTCCTTGGACCCACACTTGAGACATCGTCCCGCATTTTTCCAACACTCTCCCCGTGCTTCCTTCCTTCCACAATGTTCACAAGGGCGAAATTGCCACCGTACCAACACTGTTGACTTTGTGGCTGTCAACTCTAGGCCTCTTGTGGCCTTTTCCAGATGGGCCAAAACCTCTTTTGGGCTTATTTCTCGCCCACACCGCTTGGTGGCGTCTTTAATTCCTCACCCACTTTAGCCTTTTCCACCAAGGCGGAGAATTCCCGCTCCGATGCGGTGCTATCAAAAGTCTCAAATCGTCCCTAAGTCCGTCCTCAAAACGAACACGGCGTTCATGCTCGGGCCGCCACTACTCCTCGGGCATATCGGTTCAACCTCAAGAATTCCGCTTCATATTCGGTGACAGACTTACTTCCTTGTACCAACCCGGAAAAGCCTTCCTTTGCTCATCTATATACCGGTTCCCACATACTTCTTCCGAAATGCTTCCTTAGCATATTCCCTGTGTCGATCTTCCGCCGTGGCACCGTCCCGAATCTGTTAACCACCATTGATACGCTTCATCGCGTAATGATGCCGTCATCCCTTTCAACTTCTCCTCGGGGTCGAGTCGAGCTCATCCATGATGCGCTCGGTTGCTTCCAACCAATGCTCACCATCTGTCTCGGGTGCCACTCCCGATACTCTCTAAACATTTCACTCCATTAGCACGGAGCCGCTCAGTACGACTTACGATTTCTGAATTGTTTCTGCACCACCACCAATTCCAAAACTCGCAAAGACACCGCGACACGCATCTTCCTCATCTCGGAGCTCACGCTCAACATTGACACCAGGGTGATGGTGGTGGTGGTATCTCATTGTCGAAACCTTGTCCCGATCTAACACTCATCCTTCCTCTACCTCTTCCACGACGACCACGTCCTCTTGAGCTCATTATCGATTTAGATCGATTAAGGAATTTTATGTATTAGTATTCTTGTTTCACTTATTACCCGCGATGATATCTTATGAAGAAGAGTTTAAGAGTGGTTCTTTCGTATTCATACATGCATACAATCTTGCATTCATTCATTCATCCATCAACAAATATGAACTTTCGTTCATTCAAAGAAACGTTGTAATTCTTGTTGTTGTTTTCGTTATTTTACTTTTCCACTACCCAGGGCATTTTCGTAATTTTATCCTACAAGGGTATTTTCAGTAAATTTTCAAAAATAAAAAAGTTCCCTGGTGATTTTGACGAAAGTATTTTGGTACTTCTAAAGTTCCGGGAAATTTTGGAAGAATTTTGAAATCCAGGGGTATTTCGGTAATTTTGATCTCGTGGGTATTTTGATAATTTTTTCAAAAATCAGGGTAAATTTGTAAAATTTAATAAGTTAGGGATATTTTCCAAGATTGTAAAACATTGAGGGTTCCTTTGAGAGTTACACTTTTCAAAGCAATGATATTGCAAAAAGTTTGGAAATCAAGGTCGTTTTGGTAATTTTGTAAGTTAGGGGGCAATTTTGTAATTTTCCAAAATCAAGATAGTTTGATATTTTACAAATTAGGGTTTTTGAACATTTGATAAAGTAATGAAATTTTGTTAAAACTATGGGTGGTTTGGTCATTTTATAAACCAAGGGTATTTTTTTTTTTATATAGAAAAAGCAGCTAAGTCCCTTTCGGGTTTTATTCTTTGTGTTTAGCCTATGACCGAGCCCTCTTGGTCGTGGTGAACCAAAGCTACGCACCAGGCAGGATTCGAATGAAGAGGAGGTGAGTCACGCGGATCGCTTAAATACCAAGCTCTCACCGACCTTTCTAGACATGCGCATGCAGGTTGCCACACCACCGAGCCTTCCGAGTTAGGGCGAACTGGCTACGCACTGCAGGATACTGCGAAGAGGAGGTGAGTCACTAGGACTCGCTTAAATACCAGTGCTCTTCCGATCCAATCCTAGACATGCGTGCATGGGGGTTGCCACACCCTAGCTTAATAACTTAGTCATAGGTTTGTTAAGTTCATTAAGTCTTATGAGTTTCAAGTGTTTGAGTAGTCTAATCCTTGTGGTTCAAGTTCCTATCACACTATTCTACGCTCCATGCCTTTGCTACCCTTTTACAATTCATAATTCACATAATCACACGATGGTTAAAGGTACTTACCGGTGGATCATGGGTCGAGACTTAGGTGCCATGCCATAAAACCTCGCTTATTTCAAGAAATTCATTTGGGCTCGAATTGAAAACGTTTTGGGCCTGAGCCCACAGGCCGAGAGTTTTAAAACCTGGCTCTGATACCAACTGAAACACCCCACACCCGGCCCACGAGCTTGAACCGGATCTGGTATGTTCCTTAAATAAATCGGTTTTCAATGTTCTAAATGACTTAGAGAAAATTTGTGTAATTTTAAAAAATTGTTTTGGGTTGGGCTTAATTTGAAACCTATTTAATAAATTCTGGAAATCCAACTTAAATAAGGTGACAAAATAATTTTTGGGTTTATTATTTTAAAAGAAATAAATTTACTTATCTTTAATCAAACATAATTTGTATCATATTTAAATAAAAATAAACAGGAATAAAGAAAATCCAACTGGGCCTTATGGCCTTATTACATCATTCAAACCCAAAATAAAGTACTAAAATTTCATAAAGTCCAAATTCCAAATAATTTCTTCAAGCGATGCATGGCCACCTTTAGCTCCTGCCGACCCGGTCCATTACCGCTCATCACCTGAAAAATAATTCCCCAACGGGGTGAGTCAACAGACTCAATGTGTACATAGTACTAATTTCCAACAAATCAGGCATACAAGTCATATCAATATCATGTTCATACAAAATAAAAGATGATGCAACCCAAATCCAAACCTATTTGTCCATCCGCTACACACCACCCGTACCAACCTGTACACGCGGGGACTACTAAGTCGACCCTCCATCCGCTACACACCATCGAAGCGCCATTGCAATCGACGTGCTCATCGCCCACTTATGTTGTGTCATTAGACATCAGTATTCACCGGATGTAACCGGTTTACCACTTTTCACTTTATGTGACCGTAGTCACCACTTTACGTTGGTGAGACCGTAGTCATCACCTTCACTTTCTTCCTCCACAAATATCCCGAATGCCCCAATTATTTCATAACATATTTCACATACTTAATTTTCATTCATGTTACTAATCACATGTTCAAAATATATCACATTCACAATCCTATCAAAAGTAGGAAACGTGCACTGGTACTCCTTACCACATTTGTGGTGCTTAGCCACATTCACATCTGTTACATATTTATATATTTAATGATTGCCATGCAATTTATTGAAAGTTAGTAAGAGTACACACCTTTTCGCTTAATAGTTTCCGTGAATTCCAGTAGAGCGATCTACCGATCTAGATCTTTCACTCCTATATTCGGCCATTAATTAAAACATATACATAAACCTATTTGGTCTTAAAACCAAATCCTACTAGAAGTAGAATTACTTACCTAGTTGTCGAATTGATTTAATCAAGTCCCAACAGCTTGCTAGAATTCCTCTTCCTTGAAATCGGCTAATACTAGGTATGTAACCATGTCGGTTTTCGGTTTTTGAAATAATGGAAAACACTTAAACAAATTATGCCTTGGCCGAATATCCCTTACCTTATGATGGGATTCCAAATCAAGAGGATTCCTTTATAAGCTGTTGAAATCCTATAACTCCGTGTTAGATTAGATCTAACTTTGAAAACGTGAATCATAATCTTTAACCACATATTTATATTTATAATCCTTACCTTAGATCCTTAGATTTCCGAAAGATCCCTTTTGATGTTGTGGATGATTGCCCTCTTCTTAGAATCCACAAAGATTCAAATTAACAATGAGAACGGAGAAGAAAATAGAAGAAAAAGAGAGGGATTTTTGCTTAATGAAAATTCGGCAGAGAGGGGTTTTGCCTAGGAGAATTTCTGCAGAGAGGAAGAGAGGAGCAAATGTTGATGAGTAGCCCTCCTGTCCTCTCTTTTATAGCCAAAGTTATCAGCCTAGGAGTCCTTTACTTGGCCACCACTCCTCTTTTGATAATATTATCTCTTTTATTTAAAAGATAAAAGCCTTTAATCCATCAATTATCTCCTCAATTATCTCATTAGAAAATAATCCTTTATTTATCTCTTATTATTCACATATTTATGTGAATAAAACTCCTTTATTTATCTCTTATTATTCACATATTTATGTGAATAAAACTCCTTTATTTATCTCTTATTATTCACATATTTATGTGAATAAAACTCCTTTATTTATCTCATATTATTCATATATTTATGTGAATAAAACTCCTTTATTTATCTCTTATTATTCACATATTTATGTGAATAAAACTCCTTTATTTCTCTCATATATCCAAGTTTCCCGAAATGTTCAAGTTTCCATTTTTGGATCATTTCCAAAAATGTTTAGGTTTCCAAAAATGTCTAAGTTTCCAAAAATGTCCATTTCCATTTCCATTTTCATTTCCATCTCCATTTTCATTTCCATTTTCATTTTCATTTCCATTTTCATTCATTTCTAGGTTTCCAAAAGTATCAAAAATTTATTCATAATACTTAAGACTTGTCATTTCATACAATTGATCTGAAAATGCATAGGCCCTTCCTAGGATGTTACAATGTATGAGTTAAATTATGAATTGAATTAGTATGTGATAAATGAAATGTGAATTTAAGATTTATGAGGTGATATATAATTATATGTAATTAGTTTAAATGATTTATAAAGTTTATGGTGGATGTTTGTAATTTATTAATGTTAAATAGTTTTGATTTATAGTAATACCACTGAGTATGAAATACTCAGCGTACGGTTGTTTCCGTGCGCAGGTCAATAGAGTTTCGGATCCGGTCCAGCATCCAAAACAAACCCGACTCCAACAAGAAGATTTTGGTGATGAATTTCTTCCTTTTGTTAAGTGGCATGTACTAGATAGTTATATGAATTATAAACATATATATACTTAAGTTAAATGACTTTGGTTGTATATAAATGATTATAATGTTTTGGATGAGGAAAATGATATAAAGTTATAATATGATAAATTTGATATTGGTTGTTTCGGTTTGAATTTGCAGGGGGATTTAGGTAAAAATAAGCAGAAATGCTGCTGAAATTTTTATAGAAAAAGAAAAAAAAATACGAATTTTTTTTTAGAATGTTTGAACAAGTTCCATTCTACTTTTAATATATGCTTTGGGCTTCGAGAGTCCAATATATATATATATAATTTAATTATTAAATTATACTATGAATGTTATTTTATTTATGAGTAATTAGTAAATTGTCTGATATGTCCAGTAATGCCTTTTAACCTTGTTCCGGCGACGATTTAGGGTTAAGGGGTATTACACATCTAGAGTGATGAAGGTCAATATATAAGATTCTTATAGTCAATATAACTTCAATTACTATTTAAAAAGTACGATTATAATAACTAATGGATAGGTTTTACGAATTTAAATAGTGGTGATTAATGTATTAAAAGTTATCGATGAAAAGGTATTAAATAATCCCAACTTGTTAAATCAAAAGCATTCCCAACAAATATACTTTCTAAAATTTTAATGTATGCTTGGCATTGCAATTTTCAATTCTCGCTCATCAATCAATACATCATTTTATTATTATCATCTCTCTTCGTTTGAATGAAATTTCAACTACATCACTCTTGTCGTTTCTCATACTTATCGATGAAATATAATTGTTTAAAATATTTTATTTTAGATACAATAATACTTTTATTATATAAAATTTCAACATTTATGTGGCATCTATTCTTTTATTATTATATGATGCTTTAGGGCAATTTTGGTTATGTTTGGTAAAGTAAAAAATTGTGTTGAATTTAAATTGTAAAATATGTTTGGTTTATTATGTAAAATTAAATATTAAATATAATTAAATTATTTGATAAAAGATAATATAATCTTAAATGAAATAAAATAAAATTTAAAAAATAATTGAATTTATTCTCCATTAAATAATAAACAAGTCCCTATCTGCTTGAAAAAAAAATTATCTAGTAGTTTACATAACAGATTATCAAAGTTAAGATATTAAATATCTTCAGTTGATTGGATTTTTTTAGCATTTTATCAAACAAGATCTTAGAAATTGCGTTGGCGTTGAACATAAGAATAAAATTTTGTGATAAAATATCTTAAATTCAATGAAAAAATGTAAATTTTTATCCGCCCTATAAAATCATTTAATCAAAGGCCTTTTAGCTTTCACATGAATTATTTTGATTGTATGTGTTAATTATTTTATGTAGTTTTTATACTAAAATAAGGATATGGAAAAGTTTTGAGTATTGTTAATTTAAAAAAAGATTAATTATTTTATATTTGAATCCTTCCATCTCATTAAGCAATATTTGCATCCAAAATAGCATTAAGCAAAGGGTAATTTACCTAAAAATACCGAAAAATAATAAATTTACGGAAAATGGCCATTTCCCCACAAAGCGCGTCCACGTCAGCGCGTTTTGTGGGGAAAAAGCAGGAAAGCGCGCCCTTGAGGGAGCGCTTTCCTGCTGCAACGGTCAAAAATTTTTTTACCATTGGAGCCCAACGGTAAAAAAAAACTATAAAAACCCCCAACCCTTTTATTTTTTTCACACATTAGTCCTCTATCATCTTCCCCTCAACTTTCTCTCAAATTCCTCTCAAAATTCTCTTAAAGTCCTTGAAACTTACTCTCAAATTTCAAAATAGTCCTTTAATATTTACAAAAAAGCCTTTTTTATATTTTTTAATATATTTTTTTGATAAATTATAAAATTTTCGATCGTATTACCAATGGTCGGGAATTAATTAAATGCGACGATAAGCACATCTCCGTCGATCAAATGCAAATGGTAAGTTTTAATTTTAATTTTTCAATACTATTTAATATTTTTAGGTTTATGCAATTTTAATTAATTTTTATTTTATAATTTTTAAACAAATATAGATCGGGTGTTGCAATGCTATATTCGCAATATGCATGGTCCCCCATCGCCGTTGATCGAGAATTACCTGCGGGAAACGGGTTTCTGGCACGTGGCCACGATAGGCCGGGGGTTCAAGTTAGAGCCGAACTTAATCAGTGCGTTGATAGAGAGGTGGAGACTCGAGACGCACACTTTTCATCTTCCATGCGGAGAGTGTACTATCACTCTGGAAGATGTGCAGTTGCAATTGGGATTACCGGTTGATGGGTCCGTAGTCACCGAGTCCGCAACTTCTACCGATTGGACCGCCGTATGCTACGAGCTTCTGGGTTCCATTCCGGATAACATTTATGGATGTCAGATCGAGATGGCCTGGTTACGAGACACATTCCCAGAGCCGAATAATGGTTCGACCAAAATAGAAAGAATATGGTATGCTCGGGCATACATTCTTGAGATAATTGGAGGCTATCTGATGCCGGACCTGTCTAGAAACCTCGTACACCTGAGATGACTGCTGAAACTTGTTGATTTTAGAGCAGTCGATGAATTGAGTTGGGGTTCTGTCGTGCTATCAAAATTGTATCGGGAGATGTGCGAGGCGACGCGGCCGAGTAAAGCATAAATCGGAGGTTGCCTATCACAACTGCAGTCATGGGCACGGTTTCGATTTTCATTTTTACGTCCTCGACTTGACCACCCATATACATTCCCACTCGTAACGAGGTAAATTTAATGTTATATTTTACAATTATTACGTAGATTTATAGTATAATTGTAACACCCCTAACCCGTAATCGTCGCCGGACTAGGGTTAAAGGCGTTACCGGACAGACTTGAAAATTTATACAGAATTATCATACAAAGAATATCAATCATACAAAGAATTTAGTCGGGACTAAATTGAAACACATACAGAAATTCTCAAAAATTTAAAAACTTTTCTAAGTTTCAGGGCTTACACGCCCGTGTGGGCAGGCCGTGTGCCTCCCACGGTAATTGGACACACCCGTGTGTCCTCCCCGTGGTCTATACTGACTTCTCCACCACGGCCACCAAGCACGCCCGTGTTCCACAACCAATTCATACATTACTAAAACTCATCTCATCATGAACATAATTCATTCTTTTACTAATCAAAACTTGACCATTTCATAAATACATCATGAAATATACCTTCCTTATAACATAATAACATGGCCGAATATCACAAGTAAATACATTATATCTTGATCATTAATATATCACACATACATAATATGAAATAAACTTTCATGTTAAATTTATAATATATCCTAATATGCACATTTAATAACACCAAAATCAAGCATGATTAAACCATATTCAAGCAAAGAAGCATAGCCATTTTCGCATGGCCTTTATACATTATATTCAATACAAAACTCAAAAGAGTAATATAGCCTATACATGCCATAGTTCTCATAGTTTAACTCATCAAAAGAGTACCAAAGATAGATGATAGTGTGAATGACTTTGATGAATACCCCCGAGCACGAGCTAGCCTTCAAGATCTATACAATAGTCAAACAAACACACATACGGTAAGCTAATATAGCTTAGTAAGTTTTAAGCAATGGTAAAAATTATACAACTAATCAATAAACAATTTAATTAATCCAATATGATCAATATCGAATTCATAAGTACAAAATGCAATTTAGGTCACCATTCATCATCCACTATATCTAACATATAGCTCAATTATCGAATATTCAATTACCATATGCCCTCTTTGAAATAAGCTCACAGTTTAGTAATCACATCTCAGTTCTATATTCACTTAACAAATATAACTTACCTCACTAATACCTGACTATTATGCTACCTTGTATCACATACTCATGTATCGTTTCTCGTTATATCTAACATATAGCTCAATTATCGAATATTTAATTACCATATGCCCTCTTTGAAATAAGCTCACAGTTTAGTAATCACATCTCAGTTCTATATTCACTTAACAAATATAACTTACCTCACTAATACCTGACTATTATGCTACCTTGTATCACATACTCATGTATCGTTTCTCGTTATTCCCTTTCAACAGTTTATGTCTCCAAAGTCTCTGTAACTCCTCACACACAGTGCAAATTTTGTAACTATCGCACACATAGTGCCGTTACTTGAGAAAGAGTACACATAGTACCATTCGACAGTAATGTATCGCACACATAGTGCCATTACTATTTAATCCGCACATATAGTGCCTTTTATCAGTAATGTATCGCACACATAGTGCCATTACTGTTTAATCAGCACACATAGTTCCATTTATCAGTAATGTATCGCACACATAGTGCCATTACTATTTAATCCACACACATAGTGCCTTTTATCAGTAATGTATCGCACACATAGTGCCATTACTATTTAATCCGCACACATAGTGCCTTTTATCAGTAATATATCACACACATAGTGCCATTACTATTTAATCCGTACACATAGTGCCATTTAACCGATTTCGCACACACAAAGGTTTCTCAGATTACTGATCTGCACACTTAGTGCCTTTTACGAGACCTTTTTTTTAATCTTCAATACACTTGTAATTCCATTACCATTCATACATTCTCAATTTATCTCATTCAAGTACTAACACATTCAGCATTACTCAATTTACATAGTTCTGTTCATAATATATATATCTATCAACAACTCAATCGCATCTTCCATTACCATTACATTCGGCAAGTTCAAACATTTTCATTCATAAATATCCAATTCTTCAATTACCATATCTTCTCATTTTCCATTTCTATTTATATACATACCTATTCCTTAATACAAACACATATATTTAACCAATTCATATATTCGTTAATTTCACATATTTACTCATATGTGCCAACTCATATTCGGATATTATATACACATCCCATTATTTCATGATACATTCGGCAATTAGGAAATTAAAATGTTTACATTTTATATTCATATGTACATTAGTATACAATTGAATTCAATTCATCCAACTACTTAAAACTTACCTCGAAAATTGTCGAATTAAGGTTTCCCGGCTACTCGTTCAGTTTCGTTTTTCCCCGATCCAATCCCAATTCTTTTTGTTCTTGATCTAAATAATTTCAAATTAAGCTTATTCAAATATATTTTCATTCAATTTAATACAAAAACACATAAATGGGCAAATTACACTTTTACCCCTGACATTTACAATTTTTACAATTTAGTCCCTATTGCATAAAACACAAATTACTCAAAATTTGGCCACACTTCCTTAGGGCCGAATCTTCATTAAATTAATACAAGCTCATACAATTTATTTATTTCACATTTTAGCCCTTCAAAAATTTATTTTGGCAATTAATTCCAAATCACTCAATTTCATCAAAAATTCAAGAACAAAACTTGTTAATCTAACACTTATCTTCCATTTTCTAACATCAAACAACACAAATCACAATTTATCATCAATGACATAACACAAAATTATCATCAATTTCAAAAATTCAAGCATGGGTCTTGTACATTTCAAAGCAACGATTTCAAAAACGTAGAAATTATCAAAAACCGAAACCAAACTAACCTTGAATTTGGATTCACAAGTGCCGAATATCCAAAACCTATTTATTTTCTTCTTTTCTTTGAGTTTCAGCCTTCCAATGAATAAAGGATGAACACTTTCATCTTTTTGTTTTTATTATTCATATAAATTATATTAAAATTACCAAATAACCATTACTAAATAATTAAATAATACATTCACTATTACATGCAAATGATGGCCGGCCACTATCCATCCTTTTTTTTGTCGAATTGCTATTTAAAACCTCCAATTTAAGAAAACATCAACAATTCAGCACCTACACATTTAACCACCAAATTTTCTTTTTATGCGATTAAGCCCTTTTTCACAATTAAGCACCAAAACGATCTAATTTTAATACGAAATTTTCACACACACCAATTCACACATAATGAGCATAGAAAATAATATTAAAATATTTTTTTGACTCGAATTCGGGGTTCCGAAACCACCGTTTCGATTAAGGTTAAAATCGGGCTGTTACAACTCTCCCCCCTTTAAAGATTTTTGTCCTCGAAAATCTTACCGGTGAATAAGTTTGGGTATCGTTCTTTCATCGAATCCTCAAGCTCCCAAGTTGCTTCTTCGACCCCGTGCTTATGCCACAGTACTTTCACTAACGAAATTTTCTTATTGCGTAACTCTTTCACTTTGTGAGCCAAAATACTAATCGGTTCTTCTTCATAAGTCAAATCAGACTGAATCTCAATCTCTGACGAACTAATCACATGAGAAGGATCAAATCTGTATCGTCGAAGCATCGATATATGAAAAACATTGTGGATCTTTTCTAACTCAGATGGCAACATCAACCTGTATGCAACTGGCCCGATACGCTCAATAACCTCGTACGGCCTAATAAATCTCTGACTCAACTTTCCTTTACGACCAAATCTAAGTATCTTCTTCCACAGCGAGACTTTCAAAAATACTCGGTCACCCACCTGAAACTCTATATCTTTACGTTTTAAGTCTGCATATGATTTCTGACGATCTGACGCGGCTTTCAAACTTTCTCGGATCACTTTTACTTTCTGTTCAGTCTCCCTGATTAAATCAACCCCTTGTATCTTGCTTTCGCTTAGCTCGGTCCAATATAGAGGTGTACGACATTTACAACCGTACAAAGCTTCATAGGGTGCCATTTTGATACTTGATTGAAAACTATTATTGTATGCAAATTCAATCAAAGGCAAGTATCGTTCCCACGTACCCTCAAACTCAAGAACGTAACACCTCAACATATCATCGAGTATCTGAATAACACGTTCAGATTGACCATCCGACTGAGGGTTAAAAGTAGTGCTGAAATGTAATTTGGTACCTAGAGCATCTTGCAGTTTCTTCCAAAACCGCGATGTAAACCTCGGATACCTATCCGAAACAATAGAAACATGTACTCCGTGTAATCATATGATCTGCGATATGTACAACTCAACTAACTTATCAAGTGAGAAATCAGTACGTACCGAAATAAAATGGGCCGATTTCGTCAATCTATCAATAATAACCCAGATTAAATCTTTCTTACTCGGCGTCAACGGCAAACCCGATACGAAATCCATCATGACTTGATCCCACTTCCATTCAGGTATCATAATCGATTGAAGTAGTCCCGATGGCACCTGATGCTCGACTTTCACTTGTTGACATATTAAACACTTCGACACATAGTCTGAAATGTCTCGCTTTATTCCATGCCACCAATAATGTTGTCTCAGGTCGTTGTACATTTTCGTACTACCCGAATAAATCGACAATCTACTATTATGAACTTCGTCACAAATCATTCGAATCAACTCAGGATTCTTAGGCACACACATCTGATTCTTAAATCGTAGACATCCCTCAACATCTATCTAAAAATATGAATCATTACCCGTACCATATTGACTCCTTTTTTCTATTAAATCATTATCCACCTCTTGAGCTTCACGGATTTGTTGTATAAACAAAGGTCTCGTTTTCAATTCTGCGATAATCTCACCATCATCAGTCATAGCTATATCCGCATCTATTGCACGTAAAGTAAATAGTGACTTCCGGCTAAGTGCATCAGCAACCACATTAGCCTTTCCCGGGTGATAATCAATCACAAGTTCGTAGTCTTTCAGCAATTCCAACCATCGTCGCTGTCTCAAATTCAGATCCTTCTGAGTCATTAAGTACTTTAGACTCTTGTGATCTAAATAGACGTGGCATTTTTCACCGAATAGATAGTGACGCCATATTTTTAAAGCAAAAACTATAGCGGCCAACTCAAAGTCATGCGTCGGATAGTTCTTTTCGTGCGGCTTCAACTGTCTCGAGGCGTAGGCTACCACTTTACCCTCTTGCATCAAAACACAGCCCGCCCATTTAAGGATGCATCGCTGAATATAACGAACTCCTTACCCGACTCAGGTTGAACAAGCACTGAAGCTTCCGTTACCAAGATTTTTAGCTGATCAAAACTCTTCTGGCACCTCTCTGACCACTCGAATTTAACAACTTTCTGTAATAGCTTTTTCATTGGTGCTGCTATCATAGAAAACCCTTTCACAAAGCGTCTATAATATCCGGCAAGTCCTAGAAAACTACGAACCTCGGAAACATTTTGCGGAGGTTTCCAATCAAGTATAGCCGAGACTTTTCTCGGGTTAACTCGAATGCTCGATGCTGAAACAACATGCCCCAAGAAGCTAACTTCATTCAACCAAAACTCACATTTGCTGAATTTCGCGTACAACTGCTTGTCACACAAAATTTGTAACACCAGTCTCAAATGCTCAGCATGCTCGATTTCTCACGCAAGTAAATCAGAATGTCATCTATGAATACAACCACAAACCTATCTAGATACGGTCTGAATACCCGATTCATCAGATCCATAAAAATAGCAGGGGCATTAGTGAGTCCGAATGGCATCACTAAAAACTCATAATGGCCGTATCTCGTCCGAAAAGCTGTCTTTGGTACATCCGAGTCTCTAACTCGTAGCTGATAGTAACCTGACCTCAGGTCGATTTTTGAAAATATCGAAGCTCCCTTAAGCTGATCAAATAAATCATCGATACGCGGCAATGGATATTTATTCTTTACTGTCACTTTATTAAGTTGTCGATAATCGATGTACATTCTCAAAGTTCCGTCCTTCTTTTTCACAAATAGGATCAGCGCACCCTGTGGTGAAAAGCTCATTCACATGCAAAACCTCTATCTGTCAATTCTTGCAACTGAACCTTCAACTCTTTTAATTCAGTCAGTGCCATTCTATACGGAGCTATCAAAATCGGAGTTGTCTCTAGCACTAGCTCAATACCAAACTCCACCTCTCGAACAAGTGGCAATCTCGGTAATTCCTTCGGAAACACATCCGGATACTCACAAACAACCGGTACAGATTCAATCTTCTTTTCAGTTACCTTGCTATCAATCACATACGCAAGATAAGCTTCGCAACCCTTTCTCAGATACTGTCGTGCCAACATCGAAGATATCACAGCTGGTAGCCCATTTAAATTCGCAGATTCAATTCGAATTATCTCATTATTCTGGCACCTCAAATCAATAATCTTTCGTCTGCAATTCACTACTGCATCATGTACGGTTAGCCAATCCATACCGAGGATAATATCAAACTCATCGAATGGTAGCAACATTAGATCGACTGGAAAACATGAGTCTCGAATCATTAAAGGGCAATTCTTGCACACTCTATCAACTAGCACACACCGACCCAGGGGGTTCGAAACCCGAATCACAAACTCAGTAGACTCAACAGGTAGAGTCTTGCTGGATACTAATGTTTCATACACATACGAATGAGTTGAACTGGGATCAATCAAGGCAATTACATTAGTATCAAAGAGAGTGAATATACCGGTGATGACATCTGGAGATGAAGCCTCCTCTCTGGCACGTATGGCATATGCTCTAGCTGGCACACGAGCCTCTGATCGAATAGCCGTATCCGAAGTCCCTCTCTGAGTACCGCTCTTACCTCCCACATTACGGGGTGGTCTACCTCTAGCTGCAGTAATACTCGGTCTTGCATTCTGTGCATTAACCTTTTCAGCTGTCTCCGGGCAATCCCGAATAAAATGATCCTGTGAACCACACTTTTAACAAGTGCGATTATTAAATTTACCCCAACACTCGCCAAAATGTCGTCTACCGCACTGTTTACACTCAGGCCTATTCGACCGGGTATTGCCAACACTAGCAACTGATGTAGCCCGAGAACTCACTAGTGGTCGTTCTCGTATAGAGATCCCTGTGTTAGGTTTGGACCGGCTACCTTCATTCTTGAACTTCTTTGTTGACATTTAAGAAAATTTACTCGCAGATCTCTTTCAGAAGTCTCTAGCTTCAAACTCGGCTTTCCGTTTTTCTTTCCCTAGTTCTTCAGCTTTACAAGCTCGCTCAACAAGTACTACGAACTCGTTTATTTCAAGTATGCCAACCAGTAGTTTTATGTCTTCATTTAGCCTTTCTTCAAATCTTCGGCACATAGCAGCCTCAGACGAAACGCACTAGCGAGCATAGCGACTAAGTCTCACAAACTTGCGCTCATATTCAGATACGGTCATACGACCCTGCTTAAGCTCAAGAAATTCTTTACGTTTAGAGTTTATGAAGCACTGACTTATGTATTTCTTACGGAATTCCGTCTGAAAGAAGTCCCAGGTAACTCTCTCCTTCGGAACAACTAATACAAGAGTATTCCGCCAATAGTAGGCGGAATCCCGTAATAATGATATGGTACACTTCAAGCACTCATCAGGTGTGCACGATAGCTCATCGAAAACACGAATAGTATTATCGAGCCAAAATTTAGCTCGCTCCGCATCATCATCATCCTCGGCTCTAAACTCTTGAGCCCCGTGTTTTCTAATTCGGTCAACCGGAGGCTTACTTGCTCTCTCGGGATTAATGATCGGGGGTATCACCAGTACTACAGGGGGAGTATTCGAATTCAGGGGTTGTTGAACAGCCGGATTGGCCCAAATGTATTGATTGAACCAATCATTCATCATACTATAGAAGGCTGGTTTAGCCCCCTCATCAGGATCACTCGCAGCTGGTCGAGATTCATCCGGCGCGGTCCCTTGCGCGGGAGCAGGCGCCACACTCTCGACATCATCAGCTAAAGCTCGCTCGGGATCATGATCCATTTACTATACGATATAAGAAAAAATATTTTACTGTCAGAAGTCATCACACTATCACGTTATAAAATATGGCATGTATAGCTAGACCCGACACGCGCTACGTTAGTCTAAGAACCAACTAAACCGTAGCTCTGATACCAATTAAATACAACACCCCTAACCCGTAATCGTCGCCGGACTAGGGTTAAAGGCGTTACCGGACAGACTTGGAAATTTATACAGAATTATCATACAAAGAAAATCAATCTCAAATGTAATGTCCCTTAGTAGGCCATCGAGACCTTACACATGCTTATAAATCGAGTCGGGACTAAATTGAAACACATACAGAAATTCTCAAAAATTTAAAAACTTTTCTACGTTTCAAGGCTTACACACCTGTGTGGGCAGGCCGTGTGCCTCCCACGGCAATTGGACACACCCGTGTGTCCTCCCCGTGGTCTATACTGACTTCTCCACCACGGCCACCAAGCACGCCCGTGTTCCACAACCAATTCATACATTACTAAAACTCATCTCATCATGAACATAATTCATTCTTTTACTAATCAAAACTTGACCATTTCATAAATACATCATGAAATATACCTTACTTATAACATAATAACATGGCCGAATATCACAAGTAAATACATTATATCTTGATCATTAATATATCACACATATATATTATGAAATAAACTTTCATGTTAAATTTATAATATATCCTAATATGCACATTTAATAACACCAAAATCAAGCATGATTAAACCATATTCAAGCAAAGAAGTATAGCCATTTTCGCATGGCCTTTATACATTATATTCAATACAAAACTCAAAAGAGTAATATAGCCTATACATGCCATAGTTCTCATAGTTTAACTCATCAAAAGAGTACCAAAGATAGATGATAGTGTGAATGACTTTGATGAATACCCCCGAGCACGAGCTAGCATTCAAGATCTATACAATAGTCAAACAAACACACATACGGTAAGCTAATATAGCTTAGTAAGTTTTAAGCAATGGTAAAAATTATACAACTAATCAATAAACAATTTAATTAATCCAATATGATCAATATCGAATTCATAAGTCAAAAATGCAATTTAGGTCACCATTCATCATCCACTATATCTAACATATAGCTCAATTATCGAATATTCAATTACCATATGCCCTCTTTGAAATAAGCTCACAGTTTAGTAATCACATCTCAGTTCTATATTCACTTAACAAATATAACTTACCTCACTAATACCTGACTATTATGCTACCTTGTATCACATACTCATGTATCGTTTCTCGTTATTCCCTTTCAACAGTTTATGTCTCCAAAGTCTCTGTAACTCCTCACACACAGTGCAAATTTTGTAACGTATCGCACACATAGTGCCGTTACTTGAGAAAGAGTACACATAGTACCATTCGAGAGTAATGTATCGCACACATAATGCCATTACTATTTAATCCGCACATATAGTGCCTTTTATCAGTAATGTATCTCACACATAGTGCCATTACTATTTAATCCGCACACATAGTGCCATTTATCAGTAATGTATCGCACACATAGTGCCATTACTATTTAATCCGCACACATAGTGCCTTTTATCAGTAATGTATCGCACACATAGTGCCTTTTATCAGTAATATATCACACACATAGTGCCATTACTATTTAATCCGTACACATAGTGCCATTTAACCGATTCCGCACACACAATACTCGGTACTACAGTTCGCACACTTAGTGCCTTTTACGAGACCTTTTCTTTGATCTTCAATACACTTGTAATTCCATTACCATTCATACATTCTCAATTTATCTCATTCAAGTACTAACACATTCGGCATTACTCAATTTACATAGTTCTGTTCATAATATACATATATCTATCAACAACTCAATCGCATCTTCCATTACCATTACATTCGGCAAGTTCAAACATTTTCATTCATAAATATCCAATTCTACAATTACCATATCTTCTCATTTTCCATTTCCATTTATATACATACCTATTCCTTAATACAAACACATATATTTAACCAATTCATATATTCGTTAATTTCACATATTTACTCATATGTGCCAACTCATATTCGGATATTATATACACATCCCATTATTTCATGATACATTCGGTAATTAGGAAATTAAAATGTTTACATTTTATATTCATATGTACATTAGTATATAATTGAATTCAATTCATCCAACTACTTAAAACTTACCTCGAAAATTGTCGAATTAAGGTTTCCCAGCTACTCGTTCAGTTTTATTTTTCTCCGATCCAATCCCGATTCTTTTTGTTCTTGAGCTAAATAATTTCAAATTAAGCTTATTCAAATATATTTTCATTCAATTTAATACAAAAACACATAAATGGGCAAATTACACTTTTACCCCTAATATTTACAATTTTTACAATTTAGTCCCTATTGCATAAAACACAAATTACTCAAAATTTGGCCACACTTCCTTAGGGCCGAATCTTCATTAAATTAATACAAGCTCATACAATTTATTTATTTCACATTTTAGCCCTTCAAAAATTTATTTTTGCAATTAATTCCAAATCACTCAATTTCATCAAAAATTCAAGAACAAAACTTGTTAATCTAACACTTATCTTCCATTTTCTAACATCAAACAACACAAATCACAATTTATCATCAATGGCATAACACAAAATTATCATCAATTTCAAAAATTCAAGCATGGGTCTTGTACATTTCAAAGCAACGATTTCAAAAACGTAGAAATTATCAAAAACCGAAACCAAACTAACCTTGAATTTGGACTCACAAGTGTCGAATATCCAAAACCTATTTATTTTCTTCTTTTCTTTGAGTTTCGGCCTTCCAATGAATAAAAGATGAACACTTTCATCTTTTTGTTTTTATTATTCATATAAATTATATTAAAATTACCAAATAACCATTACTAAATAATTAAATAATACATCCACTATTACATGCAAATGATGGCCGACCACTATCCATCCTTTTTTTTGTCAAATTGCTATTTAACACCTCCAATTTAAGAAAACATCAACAATTCGGCACCTACACATTTAACCACCAAATTTTCTTTTTATGCGATTAAGCCCTTTTTTCACAATTAAGCACCAAAACGATCTAATTTTAATACGAAATTTTCACACACACCAATTCACACATAATGAGAATAGAAAATAATATTAAAATATTTTTCTGACTCGAATTCGGGTTCCCAAAACCACCGTTTCGATTAAGGTTAAAATCGAGCTGTTACAATAATTATATGCTAAAAATTTACCTCGCTTGAAGATATACGGCTTCTATTAGACCAACAGTCGGAATCACAAGTAAGTTTCGAATTTCGTATTTATAATTTAGTATTTCGTATTTAGTGTTTAGTATTATGTATATAACTAATATTTTGGTCATGTTAATATAGTTTCAATGGACACCGTATGAGGATCCGGTAATTCAGGCAGTAATTCCGGAGGAGTTCTTGCAAAATCCAAACATTTGGCATGTGAAGGTCCCATTGATCAACTATGCCACCGTGGAGATGCACCAGTCAGATCGGGTTCTGCGATAATTTAGATTCCGACAACCGATTTCCATGCCACCTGAGGTGCTCGATGATGAGCACAAAGTCGACTTACGGCAGTTACACACGGATTGGCCAAGATTTTGGTCAGCATATATCGAGATGTGGGAGAATCGGTATGATTATTTACCTATTCGGGAATCGATTGTTGTTCCTGAGTTAGCATGCGTGCCGGAATACATGCCATGATTTAGGATCCATGGTAAGCCGTATTTGTTGTCGGAAGAGGAGAGGCGACGGCAACTTCGTGAACAAAGGGAACGACAGGGCCCTTTAAGTCCAAGGAGAAGAGGTGATGAGACGGGGCCATCAACAGCGCCGACACAGTCACCGAGCCCATCAACAGTGCCCACACAGTCACCGGGCCCATCACTTCAGCCGACGACACCGACATCACAACCTTTGGCCTTTATGCCAGGTCCGTACCCTAGCCCTTATATGTATCCTAACTCATATATGTTTCCTTTTCCCAGTCCCACCCCAGGTTGGAATGCATGGCCCGGTTCGAGTCCGTTCCTGACTACTCCGTTTGGCCAGCCGATCTTGAGGCTGACGTCGCGTGAAGGATCACAGGAGGCGCCGTCGGGGAGCACTTCTTTTTACCAGTCTCCTTCGCCTTACGGGATTCAGACACCTCCGCCGTGATTTATGCAAACACCTCCGCAGTCGTTATTTTATCAAGGTGGGTCATCCTCCCAACACCCACAACCGCACTCCACCACGGAGGAACTGTAATCCCGCCCGAGGGTCCACGACCCGTAGCTAGCTAGAAGAAGGAGGAATCCAGCGCGTAACCGCCGACCACCCCCGTGTGACACTAATTCCGACCGGCACCAACATTTATTCGGACCGGCTTTTTTATTTTTTAATTGTAATATAATTTTTTTATTTTTTTAATAAAATAAAATTTGTTTTTATTTGTGTTTGTAATTTAATTTTAATATCTTCAATAAAATAGAAGTTGTTTATTTTTTTATATGTAATTTAATTTTAACATATTTAATAAAATAAAATAAAAATTATTTTTATTTTTGTAATTTACTTTTAATATATTTAATAAAATAATAGTTTTTAATTTTTTAATTTAATTTTAATATCTTTAATAAAATAGAAATTGTTTTTTTATATGTAATTTAATTTTAATATATTTAATAAAATAAAAATTTGTTTTTATTTTTTATTTTTGTAATTTACTTTTAATATATTTAATAAAATAATAGTTGTTTAAATTTTTGTAATTTAATTTTAATATCTTTAATAAAATAGAAATTGTTTATTTTTGTATGTAATTTAATTTTAATACATTTAATAAAATAAAAGTTTTTTTTTTATTTTTATTTTTTGTAATTTAGTTTTAATATATGTAATAAAATAATAGTTGTTTAATTTTTTTTGTAATTTAATTTTAATATCTTCAATAAAATAGAAGTTGTTTGTTTTTATATGTAATTTAATTTTAATATATTTAATAAAATAGAAAGTTGTTTTTATTTTTTATTTTTGTAATTTACTTTTAATATATTTAATAAAATAATAGTTGTTTAATTTTTTTGTAATTTAATTTTAATATCTTTAATAAAATAGAAATTGTTTATTTTTGTATGTAATTTAATTTTAATATATTTAATAAAATAAAAAGTTGTTTTTATTTTTATTTTTGTAATTTAGTTTTAATATATGTAATAAAATAATAGTTGTTTAATTTTTTTTGTAATTTAATTTTAATATCTTCAATAAAATAAAAAGTTGTTTTTTATTTTTTATTTTTTGTAATTTAGTTTTAATATATTTAATAAAATAATAGTTGTTTAATTTTATTTTGTAATTTAATTTTAATATCTTTTATAAAATAGAATTTGTTTAATTTTATTTTATTGTAATTTAATTATAAAAATAAAAGTCTAATATTTGTTTTTAATTGTAACTTAAAGTTTTTTTTTTCCAAATTAGTCCTTCTACAAAAGTTCACCGTTTTTATCAACAAATAAATAGAATTTATATAGACACCAAGAGACAAAAAAAAGTTAAGAAGACTTTCAACTATTCCGATTTGGACACGAGCGAGATGTATGGCTTGGGTTCCTACACCATCCACACAACCTACGTTGGTTGGCCGTTTCTCAGATATCCATATTGTTGCGTATTCTAGTCGAGCAAGGTCGAACTTTTGGTTTGCGCCTCAGTTGTCTATCCGGCAACAGCTTATACGGTGCAAGCGATACCGACGGCCACTTACGTTCATCTGGGACTGGTGGGAATACGTGTCTCCACACGTTGTACATGTTTTCTATTTTATACACTTCGTTGACATAGCTCATGGGATCAAGACGGAGATTCTGACAAGCCGCAAGTACATGAGCGCATGGGTAACGAAGTGCATCAAATATCCCACAGTCGCAGGTCCTATTTATCAAGTGTACACGATACTGCCCGCCAACAATACCTTAGTTCGGTCTGTCAAACTCCGTCACACAAAACCATAGGTTGTCGCGATCGTGACACACTGTGTGCATGGTGTTGGCCCGTGCCTTTCCCTTGTTAATTTCTCGCAAGACCTTCGCGTACCATATATGGCCTCCTTGCATTTAGCCTTTATAACTCGCTGCTCACTTCAGAATTAGTGCCGCTAAACGAAAATATGTCTCTCGCACAACCGATGTTATCGGCAAATGACGCGTTCCTTTTAGAACAGAATTTATGCATTCGGCTAGGTTTGAGGTCATATAACCATATCATAGGCCGTCGTCGTATGCTTGTGTCCACTGTTCAAAAGGAATATTGCACAGGTAGTTTGCGCCTTCTTCGTTATCTGATCGCAAACTCGCTAACATGTCCTGAAAACGATCCTTATTGATCTCGTACCCTGCCAATATAAGTTGATAGCGAATATTACACACCACTCTTCAATTAAGAATTAATTAAATATTACAAAGAAAATTATATTAATAGATATTACATACCCATATTGGTCATTTGCTGCCGCTGCCTTCTAGATCGATGTTGCCCGTAGTAGTTGAACACAACATGCCTTAGGCAATATCGATGGTGTGTGCGATGCCATAGGCTTCCCTGTCGCTCTATTGCGGCTAGTATTCCAAGTCCCCGATCCGATATAACGCATATATCGGGTTGGGGACAGACATGCCTCCTTAACCTAGATAGGAAGAAATCACAGTCATCAGCTGACTCCCCCGGTGTTATTGCAAACGCAATCGGAAGGATTCTCCCACTACCGTCCTGTGCCACAACTAGCAATAGCCGATGCGTATATCTACCATACATAAAGGTACCGTCAATTTGTACCAATGGCTTGCAGTATATAAATGCATCTCGGCATTGCTTAAATGTCCAGAAAAGACACTTGAACACTGCGCATCCACGGAGTAAACGATCGTTGTAGTACGCCGGTTCTGTTTCAAGGTCTGTTATGCTGCCTGGGACATATCTCTCCAGCACCTGACATTACTGTCACGCTTCATTATATGAAGCGTCCCACCGACCATGCAACTTTTCCAACGCCTTTTGCTTCGCTATCCAAGTCTTCCTGTAAGAGGGCGTGTACCCCAATTGGCTACGAATATTACCAATTAAGGCCGGCACTGTAGTATTCGGATCGGCCTTCACCGTCGGTATTATTAAGTCAGCCAACATCTCTAAATCCATCTTCGGATGATCTTGTGTAACACCTGTCAACGAAGTACTTTAAATAACGTAACATTACGTAATATTTGTATTATTCAAAAACATTGAATACATAGTGATACTGTACCGACAAGACATGTATGTGGACCTTTGTACTTTTTGATCTCCTACAAGCCAGTCCTTTTCCTCAACGAGGCCATGATTTTCCATGAACATGTACCGTCTTGCACTGCACACTTCGCCTCATACTTATCGAGCTTGGATTTAACCATGTTGTAGTTAACCCCGTTCTTGGTGCTGTATTGTTTCAATACACAAAGAAAAGCATCCTTGTTGGAAAACTCTTTACCAACTTCTAATTCGTCCGAATCCAACGACGAACTTGTACGGTCACGCGTCCGGTGTGGTAGTTCAGGAAACTCCAATGCATCGTCTTGAGATAGATCGACATTATGCATATGGCCGAGAGGCGAAGTACGCCGAAATAGCGGATCTTCTTCTTCTTCATCATCCGAACCGCCCTCAACATCTTCAAAATCATTGTTGGAACAGGCTCCGGTTCAGAAAATAATCAAACTTCTTCACCATCGGGCCCGGGGTCTCGAGGTGGATCCACATCGGACTCATCATTCGACTCACCATAATCTGCAACGAACGAAGGCCCCTCGCCGGTGGATGTCGTGGAGAGTACATTATCCCTCCTTAAACATCTTTCGTAACGTTCCCAATCATATGTGGATTGCCAACCACTAGAAGTTGATGACGTTCCCCAATACGTATTTCTATCATAGGACGTCGAAGGAAGGATATGCATGTCTCATCCACCAACCGAGTGTTGTGCAGGGGTTATGTTTTCCATACTATCACTAAACACGGGCACTTTCGTATTCTGCCTCCCACTAACAGAGTGTCGGCTTGGGGTCATGTATTCCTCTCGAACAGAAGTAGATGTTGAGGTCGAAGGAAGATCACTTGGCGATGAAAATTGTACATATACCTCAAGATAGGGTGATCCACTGGCAAGATGAGTCTCCACCATTGCCTCAAAGCTCCGAGGACCTTTGATGTCGAATGAGTCATATCTCACCGGATCAATCGAAGTGCAAAATCTATACTTAATAGACTGAACTTTCATTGGCGTTGTTCCGAATATTTTACGCCTAATTCTTTTGCGAAGTTCTAACAAATCTATGTTCCGATTAAAACCCAATCGCGCTGTGTTCTCCGATAAAAAAACAACACCATTTTCAGTGTCACAAACCTCACCATCGTAGTAAATAACATCATTAATACGTTCACTCATTTTCGCTTTCTATTTTTCTTTTACCTCAATTTCGTTATGCAACTTTGAGAATGAAATTTGGTGATTTATAGTCATAATTTTACCGAGACTCTCAGAGCAAAAGAGCGTCCCACGTGGGAGCTCTTTTCGAGACTCTGCTTTGACGATGCATCCCGCTTGAAGCGTTTTGGGCACTATTTGTTCAGAAACGTCTTCTCAAAATTATTTTACCGGAGACTACTGTAGCAAAAGAGCGTCTACGTGGGAGCTCTTTTCAGTACTCTTGCTGACAGTGCATCCTGCTTGAAGCGTTTTGGGCACTATTTGTTCAGAAACGTCTTCTCAAAATTATTTTGCCGGATACAATCACAAAAAAATTCAAACAATTTTTATTTTGCTAATATATTTTGTCCAAAACCCTAAACATATTTTTACTAAATTCTAATTAACCCTATAATCTACTCCGTTAATTTTCCCTAAAACCCTAAATCTAACGACCTAAAAATCATAAACCTTAGCCCCAAACCTTAAAATTTCATACCCTAACATTAAAAACAGCTAAAAATCAAACGGGGAAAGGGGGCAAAAGCGCGCCCTTGAGGGAGCGCTTTCTGTCACATTAGCAAAGCGCGCTGACGAGGACGCGCGCTTTGATGATATGGCGGCGCTCCCTCAAGCGCGCTTTCTGCTTTTTCCACAAAACGCCTTGACGTGGGCGCTTTGTGGGGAAATGACCATTTTCCGTAAATATTCCAGATTTCAACCATTTTTCGTAAATTTATTATTTTTTCGGTATTTTTAAATAAATTACCCTTAAGCAAAGGGTAAAATTATTAACTATTTTTCTCCATTTTTGAATAACTCTAATGTGCAATTACTAGACCTTTTTCACATTTATTATTATTATTTGCCATTATTTAGTATTATAGTGATGATTGATTAGGAGAATGCAGAAGGCATGAGAAATCTAATTTTGGGGCCAAAGTCCAAAACTCAGTTATCTTGTCGCAGGTGGTGCCATTGTTGATTCTCTTTCTCACTCAATCCAACCTAACATGATGGCCTTCACCTTCTCTAACTATCAATCAACTTATTTACTTTACACCATTAATCTTGAGAAAAGTGATTCAATTGTCACGTGCAAAGAGATGGACGTGGCGAGGATGTTGAAGAGTATTGCCGATGAGAAAGGAGGTCAGGTCAAAGGTCAAGACTAGAAATTTCGGATTTACAATTCCACCCCCGCTAACTGAATTGGCTGGCTCCCACTTCCCTTCACCTAAAACAAAAACGTTTTCTCTTTTTTCGTCAATGGCCATCGCTCTGTTTCCGCACGTGTCGACCATCCATGACTATGGCAAATTTCCTTTTTTATTCTTTCTCTTCGCTTTCGTAAGTCCTTGTCTCTTTGCCTAACTTAGGTCTCAGGTCTTATCTTCTTCATCATCGTCGCTTCGCCTTTACTATTATATTACTACTCAAATTTTAGTATTATAAGAAATTTACAAGATAAAATATTTTTAGAGATTGCTAGATTAAACTTTTCAAAATATCATATAAAAATTTAACTTTTACAAAAGTGATCCGATAAAGGTTTCTCGTACATTTAGTCCAATTTAAATAAAAATTAGATAAATGTTAATGTTTTTAGAACAAAATACATGACAATTGAATTAAGGATTGCTTGAAAAATAATAATAATACAATTTAAGACTTGATATGTGATCTTTGAGAAGTCTTTATTTAAGCACTTAAAAAAATTGACCCTTATTTCACCATTTTGAAATTTTTTATTTTTATTTAGGTTTTTTAAATTAATAAAAATAAAATTACACTTTAACCTCTAAAAATAATAACGTAAAAATTACAATTTAATTTTAGCCCCTAAATATATATATAAATTATGTTAGTAATGAGTATATTTGAAGAGGACCCATTCAACTCCATTAAAGGGTGGAAAAGAGAAGAACAAGAAGGTTCCTTTTCAAGATTATTAAGAATATTAAAAGAGAAAAAAAGTTGTAAACTATGTTTTGTTAAAATAAAGTCTCATACTTATCTACAGAATCTACTGACCTTTCCTCCTCCTTCTTCTTCTTCTTCTTTTTCCCTATTTAAAAGGCCTCTTCAAAGAGATAATGATTGTGATTATAAGAGAGAAATAAATCTACCTTTTTCATGACCTAAAAAAGTTAGACTTAAATGTTAATAATTGGGAAATAAATATGACAACTTAATAAGAGATCTCTTCTTCTTTGTTGCTTATTGCTTGGTCAAAAAGTAAGGCATTACTTTTCATCTCACTCTTTTTCTTTATTTTTCTTTTTCAACCCACAATTTAACTTAAATTTTTTTATTCATAAATCATATATTATTTTATTTATTTTCAGCTTTTCTAAAGCCCCTCAATTTATGTTCATATAAATTTTAACAAATACAGATACAATTAAATAAAGCAAAACCCTATAGCAAATAAAAAAGGAGAAGATCCCACCAGAGTAGGCTTGTGTGAAATCTAGTGCTAGTACATATTATTGTGAAAACCATACATTTAGAGTGTCAAAGCTACAGCATAGTTTTACAACCAAAAGCCACTTTTCCCTACGGTCGACTTAGGTTAAAGGGGACTTTGGGCCATTGATTTCACAATTATTAAAGAAACTAGAAAAGGGCAGCTAGATAGGTAGGCAGGCACCAGGCAGCATGTACTTAAAACTTAATAATTCCTGTCCATTTGAGTAATTGAGATGAGAGATTGTGGGTATAATCTAGGGTTATTCGAATTAGATTAATTGAATCAGAAATCGATTAGAGTATTAGTATAGAGAAATATATTATTAGACCAATTGATTTAAGAATTGGCATCAATAATTTGAACTGAACATTTGAACTAAAATTTTATTTTTATGAATTTTCAATAATTTATTTAATCGAATCAGATGAATCGATTAAATTAGTGATTAGATTTATTTGATCATTATTTTGATTCTAAAAACCGTTGCATAAACTTCATAAATATTACAGAAGGAAAGGTAAGTTTATTAAAACCCACCTATATTTATGGTAAACCTTTTTGCTCTTAAAAGGGACAAGATCATTAGGTTGATAAAGAGATGGGAATAAAAACCATGTCTTTTAACTATCTTAAAAAGAAAAAAAGGATAAACACTTTTTGAGAAAGTTACTTTGTTTGAAGAAAGGTTATAAAGGACTAATTTTTTTTTTTAGAGTGAGTTGATTATTTCAAATTTGAATGTTGGAAATAGGGTTACTTTAGTTTAGTTTGATGTAAGTGTTTAATATTATTGTTGGAAAAGTATTTTCCAAAATATAAAATGTTTATTTTAGATAATATATTGTAAAATAATAATTATTTATTTAGATGATGTTTAAATTTATTAATATTATGATATATAAAACATTAATTTAAGTTATAATAAAGAGCAATTATTTAATATATCATTCGTGGAGTTTTTTAGATTCTTCAAGTATGTTGAGGATGTGAGAAGTGTTACATTTATTTATATATTTAAAATTTTTATTTTTTATTTATTACACCCCTACGAGAAACGCGTACTGAGAATGTGAGAAGTGTCATATTTATTTATATATTTAATTTTTTAAAATCTTTTACCGCTCCCCTATAAAACACTTGTCATATCCTCAACCCACTCATCGAGTCTAAAAAACTTCACCGGCGGTATATATAAATCATATTTTAGATATTAAAATATTAATAATTTGAGATACGAGAAATATAAATTTAAATACTTTTTTAAACAATTAATGTAAATTATTTGTAAAATTTACTTTAAATATATAAATCATATTTTAGATATTAAAATATGACAATTAAAAATTCAAATTACCGTTAGATTGGTATGTTCTTCTATTCGTCAATGAGTACTGATCCACATTACTGTTCGCCGAATCGTTGCTTGGAGCTCGCTGGCGAAACTTTTAAAAGAAACTTTAACACTTCTATGATTTAAATAAAAACTTTTAAAAGATTTAATAACTTAAAAGAAAACTTTCGCATAATTTAATAACCAAATTGTAATTTTTTCAATTAAGTAATCAAAATGAAAATTTACGCATAATTTATTGACTAATGATAAATTTACCCTAATTCTAAATTTAGGAATTGAAAGATTAAATAGGAAACATTGGAAACAAAAGTTATAAACATATAAAATTTATAGTAGCACTTATGATAATAATCACCATTAAATGAATAATATAGTAGCACTTGCAATAATAATCACAATTAAATAAATAATACAAACTAGTTAGTTAAAACTATTAAGATTACAATTTTATTTATTGATTGAGTCTTAACTCGATTGATATTAACATTGTTGTAGAAATACTTGAGTTCAAGTGCGTTGAAGCACCTTTTATCTTTATAATTAAGAGTTGAGGATTAGTTGTGAGTAGTTATACATATAATGAGTACAATTTGATTTTAAGCTCTTATTAGTATTACTAATAATCATTATATGAGTCGACTAAGTCTTAGCTCGGTTGACATCAGCATTTACCAGTGTAGGAGGACGTGGTTTGAGCACGTTGAAACACACTTATCTTCTTATTTAAGGGTTAAACATGAATAATGGGAAGTTTTAGGCAATTGTGTAAAAATATATATATATGTTTATATAAAAAAAACTATTAATGTTACATCAATAAAGTGTTTGGATAAATTTATAGAAAAATAAACGTGTTTCAATGTGTTCAAATTCATGTCTTTTTTTACCAATAAGGAATATCAATATTAATTGAGTTAAGATTCAATCAACTTTATTATATTGTATTATTAAAGTTGAGATGTTTTGTATTTATATGAATTTTGAGATGTTAGTGTTGTGCTTATCTTATAATGATTGTACTTTTCATCGTATTTTAAAAAATTATATTGTTCTCGTGTGATATTAGAAAAATTAGGGAAGAAAATGTTGTGTGCTGCTCACGTTTCATTATTTAAAATAATATTAAAAATATAATTATAGTAATATATTTATAATTGAAAATTTTAATAAAAATAATTTTATTATTGAATTAAAATTTTGTATAAAAATTCTAAATAGTTTTATGTTTTTCTAGACTAATTAATATTAATTTTTGAGGTGAAATAAGATGAAATTAATAAATATTTTGTGATAAATTATTTTTAAATATGTATATTTTAACAATTTCATTATAAATTTTGATCATATCTATACTTTTTATGATAATACTTAAAATTATTCATAGCCTATCTTCAATTCATAAATGAGAGAGATAATAACATACTCAAATTCATATTATTTTGTATTAGCAATAATATCTAAAACGGTTTATTTGAGAATAAAGTAAGCCTGAACTAAATGCAGTGAACATTGCTTCAGTAAATCTATCGATAATATATTGATAACTAAAATAAATTTCTGTATAACACTTACCCTTAAAATAAAAAACAATGGGCAATAAAAGATGGGACCAACGGTGGGAGGTTGGTCGAAGCGGCAGGTAAAGGGGGAGAATTTTCGAGGAAGTCGATGGGACCCCTTTTTCTCTTTTTCATTATTATATTATTATGCGGTTGGGTAGGGGCGCGCACGAAACCCATCAAGACGTGGATGAGCACACGTGCACACCTTGGACAACCACTTTATTTATTATCCCCTTTCTTTTATAATTTCACTCCTAACAAAATAATCTGCTTAAAATTTACATTTTCTTTATTAAAATTTATCTTTAGTTGGATAATTGTATTTTCTTATTTATTTATATATTATACTAGAAAATTTTAAATAAAATTTAATTATTATTTATTATTTAAAATCAAATTGTTAAAAATATTATAATTAGTTTTTATCATATTTTGTTTGATGAAATATTAAAATTAATAATTATCTTTTTACATAATATGGTAAAATCTCTATATACTATAATCATATTAGTAAATAACTGTGAACAGGAAGGGCATATTAGTAAAAAGGAGCTACTAATTTAAGGAATTTATGAACTTTAACATAAAGTCGGGTCTTTTCGTTAATCACATCGAATTTATAGAAAATCAAGTGACTGCCGTGTTTGACCTTAATAGCTTTTGCTTATACATATATTTCACACGATATTAGTAATCTACTAAAAAAAGGATTTAATTTAATGAAGAAAAAAAAAAAAAAAGAGTTCAAAATACGTAGGGAAGCTTCGTCTATAAATCACAGTTTCCTTCTCGCCGATCACTCTCTCTCTCGATTTTTTCTTTCTCGAGAAAATTTGAGAATTCCGAGAGGAAGATAATTTTGGAGCTGTTTGGTTCGTCGGAAAAAGAAGAAGCAAAATACGTAGAAATGAGAGGCGCAAATGGAGAATCTAGAGCTATGAATAACCTTTTGGAGACTATACATGCTGCCGCTAACGCGATCGCTTCAGCTGAGAATCGTGTCCCGCAATCTACGGTTCAGGTAAAATTTATATTTTCCTTCATATGTATTTTTTTAATTACTGTTGGTTTCTTTGACGTGATTGTTTTAATTGAATTTAGATCAATTTGGTTGAGTTCCAGAAGTGTTTTTAAGCTTCTTTGGTATTCATTTCGTGATCTGTTTTTGTATGATTTTTTCCCTTTTTCTTCTTTGATTATATTCTGCGGTGATTTAGTGAACTTCGATCTTTAATCAAGTTTAGGATTATTTTTTTGGCTCAGGAAATGTCAAGTTAAATCGTTGTGATTTTAGGCTTAGATTTATTGAAGGTTGACTTATTCCAGAATCAAGTCTTTTAACTGTTGCTTGTGGTTTAGATATACTTATATTTATAAATTGTTTTAAGTTTTTGCATTTATAAATTGTTTTTTTTTTTGGTACTTCCAAGTTTAGAACATACAGGTATTTTACTTTTTGAACTTGGCAGTTCAGGAATCTGAGAATAGTCAGTGTTGATGAAACAGTGTTTATTAGTCTGTATGGGTTCTCCAGGAAAAAAATGGTTCCTTATTTACCGAGAAAACACCTTGAGGTTAGATGATCTTCCTCACGTCATATTTCTAGTTTTACTTTTATTCAGCAGAGGTTCCTAGATCAGAAGTAAAAAACCATAAGAATTATACAATTTGGAACCTTAATACAGTTGTTAAATGGATTTGTATCATGGTCTATTTATGGCCATGATATTGGGATAGCTAATTAGAAGGTTTCAAATGCGTTCAGATTTTGGAAACTATAAACTTCTGTGGATATTAAGATCAGGTAATCCCATTTGGACATTCAAATTCAAGGTGGATAGCCAGTGGTTCTGAATAATAGAAATTGCTTTATTCCTTCTGTAGGTATAATCTCCTTGTACTGGAGGTCTAGTTGAAAAATAGTAATTTATAATCACGAAGTTGAAGGTTCAGAAGTACTTAAAAAAGGGGCAGGAAAATTACATCTGCTCCTTGAACTTAGATGTTAGAAGGGTTGGTTTAAATTGAGTTATCTTGTTGGTTAAAACCTTTTCAATTGGAAAAAAGAGCCGTGTGCTCATACTCTTTCTGCCAAAGAGCTGAAGGTATATTTGTAGCATGGTGTCCTATAACTTTGAGCATGTATGCTTTAATATGTTCATTACTTGATACACTTCTGTAAAAGCTTCAACGAGGGTGGGTTGTATTATTGTTGTAATATGGCTGTCTTTTAGAACCAAAGTTTTTGCAGTGTCATTTAGTTGATTTCTTTCTAGCTAGATAAGGATTTGGTGTGATTTCCCGTATTAATCCATTTCATCTTAAATTTGGTGACATCTAGAAGAAAAGATGGGGTCGTTGGTGGAGCAAATATTGGTGTTTCGGATCTCACAAACAGAAAAAGCGAATTGGACCTGCTGTTCCTGTTTATGAAACGAGTTCTTCCCGTGCTAGTATGCCTGCTGCTGAAATTCCAACCCAAGCCGTTACAGTGACACTTCCCTTTGTTGCACCTCCTTCCTCTCCTGCATCTTTCCTTCCATCTGAACCTCCTTCTGCTACTCAATCTCCAGCTGGGTTAGTGTCTCTCACCTCTATTTCTGCCAGTATGTACTCCCCAGGGCCTGCTTCAATTTTTGCAATTGGCCCTTATGCTCATGAAACTCAGTTAGTTTCACCACCTGCTTTCTCCACCTTCACCACTGAACCTTCAACTGCTCCCTTCACTCCTCCTCCGGAGTCGGTACACTTGACTACACCTTCCTCGCCCGAGGTGCCATTTGCTCAGTTCCTTGGCCCTAACCTCCAGCATGGAGAGGCTGGACAGAGATTCCCAATATACCAGTATGAATTTCAGTCCTATCAACTTCATCCTGGGAGCCCCATTGGGCAACTGATCTCACCAAGCTCAGGAATCTCAGGTTCTGGCACCTCATCTCCTTTCCCTGATGGTGATTTTGCTGCTGGTTTACGTTTTCCTGAGTTCCGAATGGGTGACCCTCCCAAGCTCTTGAACCTTGATAAGCTTTCCAACCGTGAATGGGGATCAAGTCATGATTCTGGAACTTTAACCCCAGATGCTACAACGTCCACCCCCCAGAATGGTCTCCGTTTGGATCATCCGCTCTCTGAAATCGTGTCACATCCGAGTTTGGATAAACAAAACCCAATTGATCAAGTTGCAGTTAATCATAGAGTTTCATTTGAGTTGACTACGGAAGAAGTTATAAGATGTGCGGAAACTGGGGCAGCAACATCATCTGAAGCTGTTTCAGAATCTCTACATAATGAAGCAACAAGAGAAAGAGAAGAAAACACAACTAAGGTGGCAGATGATTATGAATATCGTGTTGGTGAAACATCCAATGAAAGACCAGAGAAAGCTCCAGCAGACAGGGAAGGCACACCGCAACACCACGAGAATCAATCCTTAACACTCGGGTCAGCTAAAGAATTCAATTTTGACAACGTCGATGGTGTTGATGCCCATAAGCCTATTCTTAGTTCCGATTGGTGGGCCAACAAGAAGGTAGCCGGAAAGGATGATAATGTAGCCAGGAATTGGTCATTTTTTCCTATGATGCAACCAGGAGTAAGCTAACCGGTACGCATTTTAGTCAATGCCTTCTGATTTTCACATCATTTTAGGAACATAGGTGTGGCTTTGGGGATCCAGAGTAAACAATTTGGAAACAGCAACAGGGCACAATTAATCAACCATATCATTGATAATTTTAGGGGGGGGTTGACACAGATGGCGCATATTGCAATGTTTTCGGAGGAAACAGGGTCTTATGGGCGTAGTTCTGTTGTTTAATATATGTATTATATATCTCTAATTTAGGCAGAAAGATATGAAAACAGTCCTTTTGATTTGTGCCCCCATATTTAAAATCCTAATGACAGAATAGTAGATGGCAATAATAATAAATAATAATAACATTGCCGTTAAAAGAAGGGGAAATTTTTTTATCGATGTTTACTTATGCTGGTATCTGCAAATTGATGGATATTCAATTCGCTCTAGTGATATTGTTACCTGAAGATGCTTCGATTAAATTTTTTCTATATCACTAAACTCAATAAAAAAAAATTTGTCTCTCATTGTCAAAGCTTGAATGATTAAAATAGTTAATTATTTAAATGTTTGGTTTAAATCAATTCAAAAGTCTAAGAATTGAAAGTTGTTTTGAAACTTAATGGAAAGCTGCAGCTGGGAATCAGAATCAGCTGCCTGACTTCTTACCCATCTTACCCATCAACAAATCAAAGGCTAAACTGAAACTGGGGAAGCCAGTTTGGTCTGTTGGGCTAATTGAAATCTACACTGAACCGATGGGCTGATGGGGGGATCAAAGTTATTCCTTTTTTCGTTAAATTGATCTCTAAACATCAAATTGATTTAAATTAGATTTTACAAATATATGTGTTATATTAGTTTCGATATTTTTTTTGAATTTTACAAATAATATGATTACGCATTTAATACATATCTATAATTTAAATTTTATAAAATCATAATTGATATTAGAATCCATTAAGAAATAAGATGTTTGATAAAGAAAATAGCACTAAAGTGATAATCAATATTAATCTAAGAAATCCAGGTTTAAACTTTTTAATAAAAATTGAAATTTAGAAAACTGAATTAACAGATAAAAGAAAGACGAAATAAAAATGTTCCCATATAGTCTGAAATACATTTCTTTTTGTAAAAATATGAATTAAAAAACAAAATTAAAATATTAGCATATTGTCTAAATTTATTTCTATTGTACAAAAAGTAAATATTGGTATTGTTGTGAGGAATAAATATATGGTCAGAAAGAAATAATTAATATGTGTTGTCTAGTAAAAGGGCCTTAAAAGGTAACAAAAAATACTTCCGGGGAAAAAAAGACAAAACAGCATTCTCGCTCCATTTTTGTTTTTTCTGTGCTTCTAGAAAAAGAAACCAAACAGATAGTCAGACATGTTAAAAGTTTGTCAATGTTCAACTTGGACGGCTCCTTTCATCAGTTTCAGGTGTTTAGTTATAAAATATTCACTTTGTGTCAAATATGCATTCAAATGCTCATATTTCATAATCCGTCACTGTTACGCCTGACCCGCCTTTATATTATCTTATTGCCCACATCTCCTTCTCCCTTCAAAATTAGAGTCCATCTGTCTTTCTCTCGCAAAAAATCTTGCTCAAATTTTGGGTTTTGAAAATAAGGTAAGAAGGTTTTCGCTGAGACAATTATGCCATCATTCGATATTTGTTGTTTGGAGACAGAACCGGAGTTGAACAGTAATGTCGTGTCGATTAATGTCGGCGGTCGGATTTTCCAAACGACCAAACAGACCCTAACCCAAGCGGGTCCTAAATCCCTTCTTTATCGACTTGCGGAAACGGGTTCGGATCGTTTCGTGGACCGGGACCCGGATCAGTTCTCGCTCCTCCTCTCCCTCCTCCGTAGCGGGACCCTTCCTTCGAAAGTCAAAGACTTTGACCTCCGGGACCTCATCGAAGAGTCCAGATTCTACGGCGTTGAGTCTCTTTTGACTAGCTCTTTGAGCGGCCCTTCCCACTTTGACGCTTTTGCCCTCCGGAAGTCGTCTGAATTACCCTTAAACGGCCGCGACACCCCTTCTGCGATTGCCTCGACGCCGTTCGGGTCCTTGCATGTTTCCCACGGTAGCAAGATCACGTCTTTCGATTGGTCGCTGACAAGGAAGTCAACGATTTTGACCCAATTCACCGCCATCGATTCCTTGCTCGCAATTTCCCCGGATATCGCGGCGGCCGGGGCCACCGACTTTTCGGGGCTCCAGATTCTCGATCTCCAAAAAGGACGCGTCAAACAGGTTCTTAATTGGGAGAACGCGACCCGATCCGGTTCCACGGTTCAAGCAATCGGTTCATCAGGCGAGTTCTTGTTTACTAGCTTCGAATCCAGTAGGAGAAACTCCAATTCAATCCTGGTTTATGATATGAATACATTGAACCCTGTTATTGAAATTGCTCGTAATGAGATTTTCGGGGCTGATCTCGATTCAGCCATCCCAGCTACAAAGCTGAGATGGGTTTCGGGTTACGGGTTACTCATGGCATCCGGGTCGCATAGTGGGTTATCGGGTGTATCGGGGAACATTAAGTTCTGGGATATAAGGTCGGGTAATGTAGCCTTTGAATTGAAGGAGAAAGTCGATTGCTTTGCCGATGTTTGTGTTTCGGATAATATGAATGTGCTTTTCAAGGTTGGAGTGAGCTCTGGGGAGGTTTTCAATGCGGATTTGAGGTGTTTAGGGACTGTGAACAATGATGCAAATGATAATAGTAATCCATGGATGTGTGTTGAGAATAGAAGGAAGGTAGTGAATGGGAAGAAAGAAGGGTTAGGGTGCAAAATCGAGGGCCATGGGAATCAAGTGTTTTGCAGTAAAGGAGGGGATATCGAGTTGTGGTCGGAGGTGGCGGCGGGTTCGGAGGGTCGATTAAAGGGTAGGGTTTTTAGGAAGAATGTGATGGGGAGAGTGAAGGCAATGGGAGGCTTGAAGGTAACCAACTTGGCATTTGGTGGAAACAAGATGTTTGTAACCCGAAAGGATCAGCAAGCTGTTGAGGTTTGGCAAGGTTCAACTAGAGGGTTTTGATCCTTTGAGTAGCTGTTGTAATTATAGGACAGTGCTGTATCTTGTAATTGTTTTATGGCTATTGATTTGATTCTTGGTGATCGAATTCATTATATCAAACAACAGAATTTTTTATTTAAATATTGAATCATTAACATTAACAAGAAGATGCAAGCCTTTTCTGTTAACTGAATTGCCACTTTTGCTGTTGCGTTTGTGATTGCCCTAGGATCTTCTTTCTTGGTTTTGTTGTAACCAATCTCAGCTTTTGTCTAAATATTATTTGATGTTTCGGTAAGCCCCGGAGGATGAGTTTTTCTGACATATGGAACCCTTTTCCTCTTAATTTTGACCAAACAGTAACATAACATGTGCAGTTTATGTTATGGTCAGAGAAAGCATTATTATTAATGGCAGACGTAGTATTCTGACTTGTGAAGAAAATAACAGTGGCAAATATTGGTGTTTGAAACTTAGAAGTTTGCCCTTTTGGCAATGACAATCGTTTAAGTGAGCTTCACTCTGCATGTATGCATTACTTTATCAAGAACGGCGGCTTCAGCATTTGCAACTACACTGTGTCTTCTTTTATATAAATCAGGTCGTACCATTAATTAAGAATGTTTGCAGATTTCTAAATATTCAATTTCAGTAGTTTAAGTTTAGCTTAAACAACAAATATATATATATATATATATATATTTACAAATGGTACTGAATTTATATTAATTTATTTAAATGGTACATAAACTATTTCCATTACCTAAATTACCTCGGCTATTAAAAAAATTTTAGTCAATTACTTTGTAACATGTAATAATTTTTAATAAATTTTTTTTATTAACATAAAAACTTGTAAACATATTCTTCTATTTTGTTATTTACTCAAGAACTCTGATAACAGAAGATTAAAAAATTCGTCGATAAACTCATCCAAATCTAATTTTTTGCGATAAAACTTATAATCTGACAAGCTTCTTCTTGTTCTTTTTTTTTTTTTTAAACCTTGACTTTGATTTTTTTCTCATCTCCAAATTCAAAATTTATTTTTAGGGTAAAGCACAAAAATAGTCACTTTTGTTTGCCTTAAATTATATTTTAGTCACTTATGTTTGAAACGTTACGTTTTAGTCACTTACGTTATCGTTTTGTTACGAAATGGTCATTCTACCGTTAAGTTCCATTACCTTCCTAACAACGGTCCTACGTGGCGGTCCAAATGGGTTTAAAATGCCAACTTGGATGTCCTATGTGGCAGTCCAAATTAAATTTATTTAATTAAAAACTTATTTTCATCCCAACAATTGAATATCTAAGTTGGCATTTAAAACCTATTTGGACTGTCACGTAGGACTGTTGCTAGAGAGGTAACAAAATTTAACGGTAGAGTGACCACTTTGTAACAAAATGATAACGTAAGTGACTAAAACGTAATATTTCAAACATAAGTGACTAAAATGTAATATGATGCAAATAAAAATGATTAGTCATTTTTGTAGTTTACCCTATTTTTTATTACTTTTTAAAAATAACTTTTTCTGTTCTTTTCTATATATTTTTGCATAAAATATGTTAGATGAACTTTTATAATGAAAAAAATTCAGATAAAACATAGAATTCAATTACAAAGAAGAGGTAAAGTAGAAAAAAATGGTAAGAGGGTTGCAAAAACAAAATCAGTGTAAGAAAATCAGTTCGATGTAGTCCAATAGTTTTTTTTTCGTATTTTAAATAAAAATAAAAAATGTATTTTTAAAAAAAGTTATAATGTTTTTTGAAAAATAAAAATTATGAGACGAAAAATAAAAACTCTTTAAAAATAAAGAATGAAAAGTAGAAATGATTTTAAAAATATAAACAAAATTTCAAAATTCAATCTTATCTAAATGTAACCAGATCGACCACTCGAATAGGGAACCAATTGGGATATCAGTTCAATGAGAGGTAAAAAATCGGTTGATTTATGAACCGGTACAATCTGATTGAACTAAGCTAAAAAATTGATTGAACCGACTACCAATTTCAAACTAATTTGAACGATTGGTTCCCGGAGCGATCAACCAAATCAGTTCAAAGGAAAATTATTAAAAAAATAAATAAAAAACGAAGTATATTAAAAAATATATAAAAATCAATTCAATTGCCAATTTAACTTATTTTTTAGCCCAATTCAACCAGTTTGTACCGATTCCGGATCTACCAGTTTTTAAAATTTTAAACTTTCGTAGTCCTAAAAATTTACGTTTTTTTATCAAATTGGTCCATACCTTTCTTTTCTTATTTTAGACAAAAAAAAAAACATAAAAAGTTTAAAATTTACAATTTATAATTTATAATTTTTTAAAATGAAACAACCTTTAAAATTTAAAAAAATAGATTTTTAAAAAATAAAAAATTTTCAAAATTCAATGTTATCTAAACCGGATTGAACTGATTGGATCAATAATTAGTTGGGGTATCGATCCAGTCAGAGGTAAAAAATTTGTTGGCTCGCGAATCTGTATGGACTGGTTGAACCAAGCTAAAAATCAATTGAACCGATTTTTATATATATTTTTTAATTTTAATATTTTATTTGCTTTAAATCACAAGTCATTTTAGGAACCAATTGGTTAGGCCAGTTTGAAACTGGTTCAACTACTAGTTCAATCGATTTTTAGCTTGATTCAATCAGTTTGTACCAGTTTAGAGGTCAATTGATTTTTTACTTCTTGTCGGATCGATACTCCAATCGGTTCCTTATTCGAATGGTTTGTTTGGTCTAGTTTAGATAACATTGAATCTTGGATTTTTTTATATTTTAAAATTCATTTTTATTTTTAATTTTTTGAATTTTATGGAGTTTTTATTTTTTTTATTTTTAAAAATTATAATTTTTTTTATTTGTATAATATTAAATATGAATGAAATTAATTTTTAAAATTTTTAATGTACTTTTAAATAGTAATAACCAAACTGACAAAAATTGTAAATGTTAAGGGCCAAAAATTTATTTTACCATTAATACCGTTAATTTTAACAGTAAAATTAAGTGAATGTGAAAAGACTAAAATTTATAAATAAAAGAAATACAGGGACTCAATATTTAAAAGTTACAATTAAATTTAAAATTTCAGGCTTTTTTATTAAAATAACCCAAACAAATTAATTAATTATCAAAATAACCCACCTTTTTAATTAAATACCAAAATAACCTAAAAGCTACAGTAAAATTAGGTGGAGCCAAATTATATGGCTCAACCAACTTACCACGTCAGCAAGGGGCATAAAAAAATAATTTTTTGGTGGAGCCATATTGAATGGCTCCACCTGTATAAAATACAAGGGAAATACTGCAAAATCTAGAAAATTGGGGGGCCTTTAAAATAATTTCCCATTTTTTGGTGGAGCCATTTGAAATGGCGCCACCACCTCTCCTGACACCTTTCTTTTTTTTAAATTTTTTTCTCTTTTTTTTTTTTATTTTTTCAGATTTTTGAAAAGTTTGGGGGTCTTAAAAACAATTTCTCATATTTTAAAATGTATTTTAAATATATTTTAAAACAATTTCAGATTTTTACTTGAAATATATTTTTTAAAAATGTTTTTTAATATATTTTTTATAAATATTAAAAATATATTTTTGAAATTATTTTTTAAAATTTTAAATATTTTTTAAATATTAAATATATATTTTAATACTATAAAACATTTAAATATTTTAAAGATATGAGCTTTCAAATTTATTATTAATTTTATAATATTTTTATTTATTTTTAAAAATATTTAACCTTTTTTAACTTTTTAATAAAAAAATTATTTAAAAATTTTAAATGTTTAAATGTTTTATATTATTAAAAATAAAAACAAGTAATAAATTTGAAACATCATATCTTTAAAATATTTAAATGTTTTATATTATTAAAAATATGGTTAATATTTAAAAATAATATTTAAAATTTAAAAAAATTAATTTGAAAGATATACATTTAAAATTTATAAATAATAATTTCAAAATATATATCTAAAATTTTAAAAATAATCTAAAAATGATATTTAAAATTTTAAAAAATATATTATAGAACATTTCAAATATACATTACAAATCTTTTAAAATTAATAATAATAAATAAATTAATTAAATAAACAAAAAATAAGAAAAAATATAAAACTTCAAATAAAATAAGAAAAAAATTAAAAAATCTTAATTTAAAAATTCTATGTAAATTTAATAAAATATTAAACATACATTTCAAATATTATAAAACTAATAATTTCAAAAGTAATTTGAAAAATATACATTTAAAATTTATAAAAAATAATTTCAAAAATATATATCTAAAGTTAAAAAAATTATTTAAAAATAATATTTAAAATTTTAAAAAATATATTATAAAACATTTCAAATATACATTACAAAATTTTTAAAATTAATAATATAAATTAAATAAATAAAATAAAATAAGAAAATAATATAAAAAAAAGACAAAATTAAAAAAAAACTTAAAAAAAAAGGGTGTCAGGGGTGGTGGCAATTTTCTAGATTTTGTAGTATTTCCCTTATATTTTATACAGGTGGAGCCATTCAATATTGCTCTACCAAAAAATTATTTTTTTATACCCCTTGCTGACGTGGCAAGTTGGTGGAGCCATATAATTTAGCTCCACCTAATTTTACTGTAGCTTTTGGGTTATTTTGGTATTTAATTAAAAAAGTGGGTTATTTTGATAATTAATTAATTTGTTTGGGTTATTTTAATAAAAAGCCAAATTTTCAAAAAGAGTACAACAACCTCAAAATCAAGCTGCCCCAAATTGATTTCTTACAGATTTGACCTTCTGTACAATAGACTAACACTGACCAATACCTGACTCTGTATTAACACTGACCAATACCTGTCATATTTTGTGTCTTTTGTCAAAAAAAAAATCTTACGAGGTCGGTGAATTTGTTAGAAAACGTTAAAATCGGTTCAGTCTTCTAAAATTTATTCTATTTTCGGACATTTTGTGGGAGGTGTTTTATTTTGAAAATTTTCAAATTTTTTGATTTATTTTGATTAAAGAAAATTGAGTATATGTGTTAGAGTTGTTTGATTCAAATTTTTATTAAATAAAATAAGAGATTGTTTGCAAGTCAAATTAAATAAAATATTTTTTATTTCTAAAAGATTTAGTATTTATTAGTATAATATATTTAATATTTATTAGCATAATTTATTTGACCTACGAATTTAACCTATGAATAAATTATTTTATAATTTTAGGAAACACAAGAATTAAAATATTAGAACTCATAATACTTTTAGAGAATTTTGTATTTACATTTTTAAGATTCTTTGTTTACGAGGTTTAGTTTTAATTTTCATCTTTTGTACTATTTCATTTTTTCCATTATAATAAAATTACCATTACCTGTAATTTTTTATTACTAACAATATGCCACATCACAACATATGTTAAAAAAATTAAGTCTGCTCAAATTATTTAAAGGAAATAAAAAATAGTCTTATAGCAAAAATAAAATACACTCGATATCCAAATTCATGATTCTTAAAAATCAAACGATTTCATAAAATAAAATTTATTATTTGTAAATAAAAAAAATCCGAAAATAAATATTTACTAGCAATAATTACATTTTATCTAATTAATTGTGAGCTTAATTAAGAGCTGTAGATTTAGGTTTGGTTTTGACATTGAATTTGTAAACGGTCGATGGTAACCTGATGAACTAAAGTCCAACTCCATGGACTTAGCTGTTGATTTCATTTAAAATGAAATTGAAATTTGTTCTGTTTTTTTCTTCCATGCTTTGACAGAAGAAATCCATGTGACTGGCAATGATGGAACAATAACAAAAAAATAAACCCATGAGCTGGACACGTTTTGAAGAAGCAGTTCATCCATGTGTAGTTCGGTCCTGCACCAGCAAAATCAACATGGCATTTGGGGTAGTTAGGACTTGACTTAGCCTAGCCAGCCTTGCCTAAAAGGGCTTGATTACATTAAATGCTGGTATGGTGTTTTTGGTGAGTTTAAAGCTTGAAATATTGACAAAGCCTGTCAAATATGAATCTCCACCAAATGATAAGGACATTCAAGTTCTGAAACCATACATGTTTGGTCCATCTGGCTTTTATTCCTTTCAATATCTTTAATGGGTTGCCGTAAATTGCCTTTGAGAAGTTATCTCGTGAAATGAGGATGCATTTCTTCTTTTTGGTCTTAAATTTGACAATTTTGAATATAATATATAATTATTTTTTACAATACAAAATATGGGTCGTGGAAGTGTGAAGAGTTATTAGGGTGAAACCAGTCTCTGTCGTGGTAACTGCGGAGAGCCATTAGAGATAATGGTCGAAGAAAACTAAGTTGTTATAGAAACAAAGTCTCTGCCTTGTTAGTTTGATTCACCTTCTTCTTGGAGTGGACCTTTTATGATGATTTCAGTTTCGCTAGATAGAGAGTCTTTGTGATCTTGAGATCTTAAAGCCCCGTCTATATATAAAAAATATAAAAATCGAAGTTACAGTTCTAAACATAATATATTTTGATAAATAATTTAGGATCCATGTTAGTTTGATAAATAATTATTTTTTTTATAATATTTTAATAAAAATGCCAAGAGTTAATATTTAATAATTATCAACGAAAATAAAATATGAACAATTAACGCACAAATCAAAAGCATGTAAACTTAAGTTGAATCAATAATGCAACCTTCTCTTGTAAACATAAGTTCACCATTTTAAATGTGGTTTGAGTTTAAGTAGTATTAGTCGCGTTAGTCGTGTTGTTGTTAAGGATTTACTCTTATCTTATAATTCACCAAAGAAAAAATAATACAACCTCCTCTTCGTTAAAGAAGTTTTAAAATTGTTGGCTGCATTAGTACTAGCAATTGAAGATAAAAAAATTTTTGGGTTAAAATTGAATTATAAATTTTTGGAATGATTTAAACGTAATTTTAGTGTTTGTATAATTTTATTATTTTTAAAGATGTTAAATGTATAATTTTATCATGGGGTGCTATCAAATCCCAATAAAATGCTATGCTTTATCAAGAGCAATTATGGTTCCATAATGGAGACTTGGAATCAGAAAATAACCTTCTTTGAATGCGGTCAATCCAGGAAGAGACAAATTTAGACGGTAAAAACTTAGGGTGGATAAGGGAAAGGAGATTTAATGTTCATAGAAGGGAGCGAAAGTGACAGTTTTGGTGATGCAACTACGGTGAAGGACAAATAAAACAACTTTTTCCATTGTTTGTAAATATGGGTGAAGTAAGAAAATATTTTAGGAAGAGTCGAAATAAATTATAAAATGTTTGAGAGATCATATATTAATTTATAATTTCATCATTTTCAAAGGATTAAATATAATATATTTTTATATTTTAAAGGGTTAAAGTATAATTTTATCATAAATTAATTTGAATTTGTTTCTAAAAGGACTAAATTAAACTTCTTTTTATTTTTAGGGGGCCAAAGACATTACCAACCTTCCTGATGTCAACCTCTATTTGTAAAGTATTATTGAGAAAAAAAAATAGTCTTGCCCTCTAGAGTAGAGATGCTCATGGGTCGAGTCAAGCTCGGCCTAAGCATGATATTAATATATTTATTTTTGGTCAAGTCTGATCCGGCCCAAAATATAGACTTAAAAATTTGCCCAAATTTGTTCATATTTGTAAAAGACTAACCCAAGCCTGTTTTAGGTCCGCCCATATTATTTTTTTAAAAAATATTTATTTTATTTTATTTTATTTTAATATTTAATAATTTTATATTTTTTTATTTATTAAAAATTTTTATAGTCATTTTAACATTATTTTAATATTTACATTAGAGTAGCATTATATATTTAATATGTTCTAAATTACATCATATATACAAAAATAACATAATATAAAATACTACAAACTAAAAAATAGGTTGAGTCAGGCAGGGCTAGAGGTGTACATGGGCCGGGCCGGGCCGGGTTCGGGCCGGGCCCAACTAAAAATTTAGGCCCGTTCATTAGGCTTGGGCCGGGTCGAGCCCAAAAAATGGGCCTAAAATTTTGCCCAAGCCCGACCCATATAAAAATGCTAAAACCCGGGCTCGGCCCGCCCGTATTAATTTTTTATATTATTTTATATAATTTTTAAATATATATAATACATCAAAAATACTAAAAAATCAAAATAAATATTTTTCAACAAATTGAAAATAAATTTTAAAAAATATGTAGACTTAAATAACACTAAAATAGATGCAACTTAACAAGCAAATGCCTCTAAAATAATAACAAAATTAACAAATGTCTTTAAAATAATAACAAAATTAACAATAAAATAAGTTTTATATAATATCTAAACAATAACAATAAAATAATAGAAACATAATAGTAAAATGGTAGCAAAATAATGAGAAAAACAATAAGAAAATAGTTTTTTTTTCCTTTAGTGAATTCGGGCCGGGCCGGGCCGGGCTCGGGCCAAAAATGCCTTACCCGAGCTCGGCCCATTTTTTAAACGGGCCTTATTTTTTTGTCCAAGCCCATTTTTCGGGCCTATATTTTTACCCAAACCCTCCCACATTTCGGGCGGGCCTTCAGGCCGAGCCGGGCCGCTCGGCCCATGTACACCTCTAGGCAGGGCCTAGGCCTTGTATGCTCAAGCCTGAGCTCGACTCATATTTTAAATGGGCTTAATTTTTTGTCCAAACCCATTTTTCGAATCTAATTTTTTGTTCAAACTTTCTTCAAATTTCAGGTGAATTTTTAAACCTGAACAGATAACCTGACTGTACTTTAAAATTGATAGAAAGGGTTTAGACTTTAAAAGTTTGGATTTTGGAATAGGCCCCATCGATTAAGTACTATATTAAGTAAGAGAGGTAGAGTGAAGGTCTTTGACAAAAGCGATTAGATGTCACTTAAAGTAAAATCAAGGTTTCTTTGTCATGAAAAAAAGACTAAGACAAGTAATTAGTTACATGGATAAAATCAAGTATTTTAAACTTATAAGTAAATCCAATCTATACTACTACATATAAAAGAAAGACCCCTAAGGACTTCTTGTCCCTTTTTCCTTTTACAATAGTTAATTTTCAGTTTTAATCTTTTTTTTTTTAAGATTATATAAAAATAATTAAATTTTGATTTTGATTCATAAATTTTCACTCAAATTTAAGATTTAATTTTTTACATAATTTAGACACCTTCATATTTTTTTTCCTTTTATTTTGACACGAGAAAATAATAGCTAAATTTCAATTTTAATCTATATTTTTTTAAAATTATATAAGAATGATTAAATTTCAGTTTTGATCTTTATATATTGCTCAATTTTAAGTTTTAATTTCTATATCTTAATTTTTGACATAATTTGGTGCCTCAAATGTCATTAATTAACCTAAATATTTTATTCTAATTTATGTGAATTTCTAAGAATTGTACTTAACACGGTTAAAAATTTTCTATTTCCGTTTGTTTACATGTAAAAGGTTTTACGGAAAATGACTTCTGCATTTTCCTGTGTTTGTTTCACAGAAAATAGTTTGGTCAATGGAAAATGACTTACAGGTCAAGGTAAAATAAGCCATTTTACCTATAAAATGACTTACTCTTTTGAAAAGCGTAAGTCATTTTCAGGAAAAGAGCTCATCTATAGATAATTTTATTTTATATAAAAAATTAACTTAAATCAAGCTTAATATTATTATATTAATAATAAATTTTATTTTTATTTTTAAAAATATTTAAAATATTATATTTTTCAATATTATTAAACATACATATTTAATTATTTATATTTAGTCATATAATAAATTATTAATATAATAAATATAATTTATTATTTTAATAAATTATTTAATATTTTAATTTTATTTTAATAATAAATTTTAAAAATAGTAAATTTAAATAATATTATTCACATATTATTGAAAATATTCAATATTAATATTTTAATAATAAATATTTATTACAATTATAAATATATTAATAATAAATGTTTTGTAGTATAAAGGTTAAAATATGTCACAAGTCTATGTACACTTCACAGATTTGTAATTTAGTCTTTGTACTTTTAGTTTCAAGAATTTAGTCCCTTTACTTTCCAAATTTGAAAATCAAGTCCAATTGTTGACATCGTTAATTTTTTTTTTGTCAATTTTGTTGATGTCACATTTTTAAATAAAAAATACCCACTTAGTAGTCATATAATTAAAAAATGATGTTGTAATGAATCGGAATTTAACATAATATTTTTAATATATGCAAAAACAATGTAAAATATAAAATTATAGATAAATATAAATTCAATTAAACAATGAAAAAATAAGAAAATCTCAAATGTATGTTTGTTTAATTGAAAACAACTTTTATGAAATATTTTTAAGAAATCTACCAAAAAACAGAAAATATATTTTACATAGATTCATCCAAACACCAAAAAATGTTAGCTTTTCCAGAAAAGTAAATCATTTTCCAGAAATCATTTTCCGGAAATCATTTTCAGTGAAACAAACAGAGCTAACATTTTTCTGTTACATGGATACTAATGAAATAATTTTTTTTTTTAATTTCAAAATGTCATATCAGTAAATTTTGACATAAAGATTTTAACGGTATTAACAAATAATCTAAATTTTAAATTTCGAAAAGTAAAGAGATTAAATTCCTAAAAATAAAAGTATGAATATTAAATTTCAAATATACGAGAAGTACAATAACTTTCAGCATATTATAACCTTTAAATTATTACACTATAATTTAATTAAAATATATATAATCAACCCAATGCAAAGCACAAATGAAACCATACTAATTTTATATTGAACTTGAAATGATTTCGTTAAATAATCTTATTTAAAATTAATTAATTACCATTATTTAAAAACTTTCTAATTGAAAAGAATTTGAGTAAGTTATAAAAGCAAAAATTAATAATAATTCATCTCATTTTTTTTTTTGGGTGAAAAACAAAAAGGGAACAACTAAATAGTTACATCCAAAATGTTTAAAAAAAAACCTTTAGTCTGGTCCAAATTTAATAAATTCCGAATTCGAAGGGAGGGTAGATCAAAAAATTGCAGATCAATTCTAGAAGATAACGTTCCTTTTGCCATGTAATCAGCATATTCATTCTGTTCTCTGAGAATACAGAGCAAAACCCATGAATTCTCTTGAGTTAGCATACTCTGGATACGCCTGATTAAAGCAGAGTTCGACGTGGCTAGGGTACTTCCTTGAATAGCCCTAACGACGTTCAGACTGTCCGAGAGGATTATTATACGATCATGACCTCTTCTTTGAATAAGCTTAAGCCCTTCAAAAATGCCCTAAAATTCAATATTGAAAATCGAACACTTTCCAAAATATCTATTAAAACCAAAGAGCCACTTTCCACTCAAATCTCTTGCAACCTCCCAACAGATGCACTTCCCGTATCTGAACGTACTGCCCCATTAGTATTAAGGAAAATCGCAGAACCATAAGCTTGCTCTTCAAAGGAAACAATTTCTAGGTGGCGTGCTTATAATCTGCCATTTGTCAATATATTATTTTACAATGCGTGATTTTTATTATATTTTTTAAAAAATTAGTTAAAGGTGAATTTTTTATTAATATATACTGTCAAGTTTGGAATAAAATAGTAATCGTATTCATAACTAAATAAAAATAAACTATATTTTTGAATAAAATAAATTTTAACTTCGAATTTTCGAGATTCACTACTTTTTACTTTATTTAAAAAAAAATATTTTTATTAATTACATTGGGCACTGATTATATTAGAAATTAAAGTATTATCCCGTTTTGTATAAAAGAAATATTAGGCTATATATATATATATAAATTGATTAGAGGATAAAAATTCCAAATTATTAAAAATTTGCAGGTCTCATAATTTAAATATATTAAATATTTATACAGAAAATTTCATTTGAATATAAATAATATTTTTAATATACCAACAGCTTCAAACCTTATCTGTTTTTTTTTAATTATAATGGTATTGTACGGTTTTAATAATATTGTTTGTAATCCTCCCTAAATTTTTAAAATTTTTTATTTTAATCTTTTTAGGTTATTAAAATTTTATTTTAGTCTTGTCTAAATTAATTTCTGTCCCAAAAGTTTTCTTTTAATTTGAATTTCTTTTATAGAAAATACAAATTTTTTGATAAATTTGGTTAAATTTTAATTTAATTTGGTAAACTGAGTAGCATTTACATATTAAATTGGTAAAAGAACTTAAATAATTGCAATATTTAATATAAAATTTAATAAATTTTAGTAATTTTTTTAAGTTTAATACACAAATTGCCCCCTAAAGCATCCTGGTTTTCTCCGTTTGCTACCCAAAGAATTTTGCACAATGGTTCGGGTTCACCCCAAAGCACTAACACTGTTAAAAAAAATCGATCGTCTCCTTTAATCAATCAGAATTTGCCACGTGTTGCATCCTGGTAAAACACTTAAAAATCATAAAAATCATAAAAAAAATATAAAATATAACTGCCAGTATAAATCGCGAAAGTCATAAAATTGAAAATTAATTTTTTATTTTTATTTTCAATAATTTAATATTTCTACTTTTCAAATTTCAAAATTCAAATCCAATTATTAACACTATTAAAATTCCTTTGTTAAATTTATTGGTGTGACTTTTTATAATAAAAAAATTCACTTAATAGCTATATAATTAAAAATATGACATTATAATGAACCTGAATTAACAAAATAATTTTAAAAGTGTTAGAATTGAATCTAAATTTTGAAATCTAAAAGTAAAAGAACTAAAATTTTGAAAATAAATGTACAAAGAATAAATTTCAAATTTGTGAAGAGTACAATAACTTATGGCATATTTTAATCTGTATACAAATAGAAGGTATAATGATAAATCTGATCCCTAACATTTACATTTTTTGTCAATTTGACCTTTACTTTTTTAGCTAAATTTAGCCATTAACATTTAAAAAAAAAGTCAAACCATTTTTTCTTAATGAAAATGCTAACTAAAACATTATTTTTTTAACAATGTTGGTATGACAACATATGACAATCCACGTGTATTTCATATTGATATGGTACTATTTATCTTATATGTCACCACTTCAACAAAATAGTTTGAAAATTATAAAAATAATAAAAAAATATAAAAATATAAAAAGTTCATTAAGCTTTAAAAAATTAATATAGGGTACATGTGGATTACACGCGGGCTTTCAAGTTTAAAAATTTTAATATTTTATTCAATTTTTCAGTTAAAAAACAATAATTAAAATCTTTTTTTAAAAATATTAATTGTCAAATTTGACTCTTTTTAAAAGTCGAATTTAACTAAAAATTAAATTGATAAAATGTTTAAATATTAACGGCTAAATTTATCATTTCAAATGTAGGTGTTGCTTATATGAAAATAGTATGTATATCGACATATGTAAGGAGTATGGTTGCTCAACCAATCTTATTGTTCCAGTATACATAGTCAGGGGCGAAGCCAGAATAATTTTTTAGGGGGGGCCGGATGAAATTTTAATTTTTTATAGTTTATATCTTTATAATTTGTAAAAGATTAAATCGAATTTTTATAATTTTAGGGGGGCCAAAGTGCAATTTTACATTTACTAATTTAAAATTTTTAAAAAAATTTAAGGGCCTAAATAGCAATTTTACATTTTAGGGGGGCGGGCCAGCCCCTTTACATACTCATTCAATGCTAGCTGCTGCAATGGTTGGAATTTAAGGACAAGCTTCTTCCTGCAAAATTAGGTGACCCCTTTTCTTCTGTCTTTCTGAGAGTGGGGCTACGTGGGTATTTAATTTATACTTGCTGCAAGCTCGACTAATCTGGTGGCTTAGGGTTGTGCTTTTTCCAACGACCCCAGTCGGCCATTAAAGGCTATGAGTTTCGATTTACAGGCTGAATTAATCAGGTCCATGCACTAATAAAATACTAAAGAAAAGAAAAAAGTGGAATCAGTCAGTTTGAAAGACCGAAAGGGATAGCGAGAGAGAGATGTTCTCAACAAATTTAGCTGCCCATATTAATTGCATGCTTTGGCTTTCTGTGTTATTTCCTCTCTATATAACCCTTTTTGTCTTCTCTTTCACTCACACATTCACAGGCTCCTCGTCTCTTCTCCCTTTTCTGTACATTTAGGGTTTTATTTATTTTTCGCCATTGTCGTTTCAATTTAAGAGCTCTCATGTTCGTGCATTAACAGCTTCAACTCATATATTATATATAGAGTGTTACAAAGCTGATCAAATGGATGCATCAGTGGCTTTGATGATCCTATCAGCCGTGGTGGTTTATTTAGTATGGTTCAAGTTCATCGCGCGGTCGCTCAATGGACCACGTGTCTGGCCTTTATTGGGCAGCCTTCCGGGGCTCATTGAGAACTCCAATTGTATGCATGAGTGGATTGCCGACAACCTACGCGCGTGCGGCGGCACGTACCAGACGTGCATCGCTGCGATTCCGTTTTTGGCTCGGAAGCAAGGTCTCGTGACCGTCACGTGCGATCCGAAGAACTTGGAGCATATTTTGAAGGGCCGGTTCGATAATTATCCCAAGGGGCCGTTTTGGCAGGCTGTGTTTCATGATTTGCTTGGTGATGGGATCTTTAATTCTGATGGTGACACGTGGCTGTTCCAGCGTAAGACTGCCGCGTTGGAGTTTACCACCAGGACGCTTCGCCAAGCCATGTCGCGGTGGGTTAACCGGGCCATCAAGCAGCGGTTTTGCCCGATTCTTGAGACGGCTCAGCTCCAAGGGAAGCCGGTTGATTTTCAGGACCTGTTGCTTCGGCTCACTTTCGATAACATATGTGGCTTGACATTTGGCAAGGATCCTCAAACGGCATCTCCAGGGCTTCCCGAGAACGGCTTCGCAACGGCTTTTGATCGAGCCACAGAAGCCACGCTCCAACGATTTATTTTGCCCGAAATCATATGGAAGCTGAAAAAATGGTTGGGGCTTGGAATGGAAGTGAAGCTGACCCGAAGCCTCGACCACATGGATAAATTCTTATCCGAAATCATTAATACACGCAAGCTTGAATTGCTGAGTCAGCATCAAGGTGAGATCCCACACGACGACTTGCTGTCCCGTTTCATGAAAAAAAAGGAATCCTACTCAGATGAATTCCTTAGACACGTGGCATTAAACTTTATTTTAGCTGGACGTGACACGACTTCGGTCGCACTATGCTGGTTCTTCTGGCTAGTCAGTCAGAATTCAAGGGTGGAAGAAAAGATCATCACAGAAATTACCACCGTTCTGATGGAGACACGTGGCACTGATACTTCCAAATGGGTAAATGAACCCCTTGTATTCGAAGAAGTTGACCGATTAATATACCTTAAAGCAGCACTGTCTGAGACATTAAGACTCTACCCATCAGTGCCTCAAGACTCAAAGCATGTAATAGCAGATGATGTCTTGCCTAATGGGACAATTGTCCCTGCTGGATCAAAGGTGACATACTCTATATATTCAGCTGGTCGTATGAAATTCATCTGGGGTGAAGATTGCTTGGAATTCAAACCAGAAAGGTGGTTATCCGAAGACGGCAAAAAATTCGAGCCAAAGGATTCGTATAGATTTGTTACATTCAACGCCGGACCCCGAATTTGTTTAGGAAAAGATTTAGCTTATCTTCAAATGAAATCAATAGCCGCGGCGGTGTTGCTCCATCATCGTCTTACAGTGGCGGCAGGGCACCGGGTAGAGCAGAAGATGTCATTAACGTTGTTCATGAAATATGGGCTTTGCATGGACGTGCACCCAAGAAACCTCAAACCTGTCCCAGAAAAGATGCACAAAGCTGATGAAGAAGTTTATGTCTGAATTATATTGGTGAAAATATTTGTGAATCGGATATGGTTGATGAAGGTATGATATAAAGCATATTATTATAAGCCATCTATAGATGTAATTTTGCAAGTGAAATAATAATAAAGAAAAACTGAATGCCAAATTATACGTTAAATAGACTTCCCAAATGATTGAAATTTGTGGAACTGTTACAATGCTAATTAACATGCATAATTGCTTTAGTTTCTACTTTGGTAATTTATGCTATAAAACAAGGAAATAGAAATATATATATATTTATATCTTTCATCTTTATTTACGGTTTATGTTCGGAGTTCTTGATTATGTTTTCTAATAATAGTCTCTAAATTTCAAACATGCATTTTTTTTTGTACAAATTATATTTCTTTACCACTTAATTTTTAGTTTTTTTCCCTTAATGGTTTAACTATATAGTTACATCAATTAAACCAACCACCTTATCTAGTCTTTGAACCTTTTCAAGACTTAAATATGTGAATGGTCCACAAATTAAGCAAAGCCTTCAATTTTGTTGGTGGACTAAGATTGATCATGGTGAATGGTGTTATGACAGTGAAATTTTGAAAGCTGAGGCAGTGAAGTTTTTTGTGCAGCTATACTCCCTCGAGGTTTCGTTCTCAGGAGAGTTCCCTTTGCGCAACAGCTTCCCTATTTTGGGAGATGAAGACGTTGCGGCCTTGGAAAACAGTGTTTCGGAGGAGGAGGTGAGAAAAACCTTGTTTAGCATGGCGCCCTTAAATGCCCCATGCATTGATGGATTTTAAGCTCGTTTCTTTCAATCCCAATGGGTACTTGTGAAGGATCAAATTTGTCAGCTGGTTTGGATGTGCTTTGAGGTGGCCCGAGTCCTCCTGAATTAAATCAAACGCTTATAGTGTTGATTCCCAAGGTGGAAGGACCTAAACTTACTATGATAAGTCTATGTACAGTCTTATTTAAAGTGATCACTAAAACAATTGTTAACCGGTTAAGACCACTTATGTCAAATCTTATTGTCAGAGTTAAACCAATTTTAATTGTCAATTTTATTGCGGTCGAAGTATTTATAATAATATTATAGTGGTGCAAGAAGTTATTCATACTCTGCGTTTGTATAAAGAAAGAACATCATGGATGGTCATCAAGGTTGATCTAAAAAAAACGTATGATAGAATCCAGTGAGATTTTTCGAAAATTTTCATGAGAGAGACTGATCTCTCAATTAAAATTGTCCGCTTGATCATAACTGTGTCTCTTCTTCAACCATGCAACTTCCATGGAACCGTGAACTTACAGAGGAGTTCAAGCCGCAGCGTGGTGATAGACAAGGGAGATCCACTCTTACCATACTTATTTGTACTTGATATGGAGAGGCTAACACATTTAATCTCTCAAGCAGTATAAAGAGAAGAATGGGTTACAATTCAATTTTCTAGATGAGGATCGGCAGTCTCCCATCTCTTTTTTACCGACGATCTTATTCATTTTCGTAGAGCGGATATGGAACAAGCATTGACAGTTATAAGAATTTTGGATGTTTTTTTTTGTCTTTTTCTCAAATCATCCGGTTAGTGCTGCAAGAATGCAAGTATGTTTATATGGGATCTAATCTAGCTGCAGAGATATGTGGTATGCTATAATAATTATTTTTTTATTGACCCATGTATTATGGTTTATCTCTTTTTTCTAATTAGTACACTAAGGAAAGATTATATGAAATAGATATATTATCTTCTTCTAATAATTTAATGCCACATCAATAATTTCATTTTGAATTTTAAGATTTATATTTGGATTTAATTTTTTTCAGGATGAAAATATTAAAATTTTGAGTGAAAATATTGACACGACATTAAACTATTGGAAAAAGGCTGTTTCATACCATTTTTTCTTGTAATATTTATGTCATCTTTCCCACTTTTTAATGGTCCATAATGAAATTAATTTTTAACAATTTTACATTAAAGTTATTTATAATTTTTATAATTTATAATAAAACCCTTTGTAATTTTTTATTTTTTCCATTTAAAATTCAGTCTCAATGCTTAAGGTTATTTTTTTAAAATATTTTCACATTAAGATTATTAATAAATTTTAAGTTTTATATAATTAAACCCTTTATAATTTTTTACAATTAAGATTATTTATATTTTTTAATATTTTCAAATTCTAAATGATCGACACATTATCTTTAATATTCAAATTTAGGTAGGACCCATCATTAATTATTTTACAAAGTCATTTTTAAAAAAAAAATTCAATAACATTTTTAATTATTTTTCTATAAACATTTTTTATAAAATCATTTTTAAAAATAAATTATTCTACATAATTACTTTTAAGTTTTAATAAACCTTTTTTTTATTTTTTTCAAAATCAGATTAAAAAAATGTTTTTTATATTTTTTTCCCGAAAAAAAATAATTCTAAAACTTTTTTTAAATTAGTAATACATTAAATATTCTTTAATAATTAAAAAAGTTTTTAAAATATTTTAAAAATAACTATACAAATTATCAATTATTATTTTTAAATTAAAATAATTAATTATAAAATATTAGATATTAAATACAATTAACTTGTAAGTCTGCATGGGAAAGAAACTAGTTTTAACCCAAAGACATAATACATTTTAAACTTTTAATTTCACTATTTTAACTAAAACTACACTTCTTTTTACATCAACTTTTAATAAATATACTAGTCGAAACTATTTTTTTGTTTGGAAAACGGGGTCGACTTTAAAAATGAAAATAGAGTCGCCACCAATCCTTTTTGAGGTGTGACCGGGTCACCTTGAGATTTATCGTTAAAATTTTGATTTATTAAAACTACAGTTTTGGTCTACGAAATTAGAAAAACGGGTTCGGGAGTCGATTACGTACGAGTAAGGATTATCACCATCGAAACGCCTAAAAATTGGTACCGATTTGATTAAATTAATGTCTTAATGTCGAAAATTTGAAAAGATTTTAAAATACAATTCCTTTTAAAGAATGTTTGTATAAACCGTTTTGGAATATTAAGACTCTTTTGTTCCAAAAGGATAAAATATCGCATCCAGTACGTTAGGGTGTGACATTTTAACCCCCGAAACTAATATCATCCCTTAATTTCCCAAAACCCGAAATTAAAAGGATATTTAGTTATTTGGACGAACGAAAAACCGAAACCCAGCACGTTAGGGCACAATTTCTCGAACTTCCAAACATGAAACATTGCCTTGTTTTCTTAAATCCTTATCCCGAGATAACAAAACGTCATATCCAGTGAGTTAGGACACGACAACTTTGAATTCTCGAGAATAAGTTTTTATTTAACTTTTAAAAAGAAAGTAATAGGTTCTTTGGACTCGAAGAGAAAAATCGAAACCCAGTTGTAGCGACCTAAATTTTGTTCGGGCCCTAGTTGAGGTGATTATTGCAAATCTGAAAACAGAGTTTCGATTTTATTTAAAAAAGGGAGTCGCCACCGATCCTTTTTCCTAGGTGTGATCGGACACCTAATGAATCCTCTTTTTAAAAGAAAAGTTATTATTATTTTTTTAATTTTCTTAAAAAAAGGCCGAGTTTAGGTCTACATCAAAATTCTAGAGAAAAATAGGGTTCGGGAGTCGGTTACGCGCGAGGAAGGTATTAGCACCCTCGCGACGCCCAAAATCGGTATCTCGTTAAACGCGCGTTGTCTTAATTTTCAAAAATACGAGTTCAATTTAATATTTAATCATGATCCGATTGAAACACGAGAATTTTTGAAAACACAAAAATTTTGAAACTCGAGAATTTTTTGAAACCCGAGAATTATTGAAAACACAAAAAATTTTGAAACACAAAAAATTTTGAAAACACAAAAATTTTGAAATACGAGAATTTTTTGAAAACACGAAAATTTGAAACACGAGAATTTTAATAAATCATAAATTACCGTGTTAAAAAAATTTAAATAAAACTTTTTATTATTTTTTTAAAAGAAAAAAAAAAGGAAAACCTATGATTATTATTATTATTGTTTTATCTACCCATTTTCAAAAAGAACGATTCCATATTTGATCGTGATTTGGTATTATTAGTTTATTCAAAAAGACAATCGTTGGGATAAATTGAAAATTAACGTACTATGTCTATGTTATAGTATATTTCACATGTGCTAAATAGACGTTAGCATTCTGTTATGAGCTAACAAACTATCTGTTGGCATAGTTGTCTATATAGTCTCTGTATCAAGACTAGTAAACAGAGAGATTCAATTGTAATTCAATAATAATTCATTTGTTTCTAGTTATCATTCTTTCATGGTATCAGTCGCTAGTTAACGAATCCTGGTGTACCGGTCATGGCCATGCCTACCGCTGATCCTGTTCGTGTTGATTCGCCTGAGTCTTCTTTCTCAGGCGATCGGGTAGTCAGCTCGTTTCCTCGTCACGAAGTAGTCAAATTGGACGGCACCACATTTCTTCAGTGGCAAAAGCAAATTCGCCTCATCCTTGTCGGTTATGGATTAGAGGGATTTCTTGACGGCTCTGTAGTTCCTCCCGATAAATTCATTCAATCTCTCTCGACGGCTCGTGTTGTTAATCCAGCCATGATAGCCTTCAATCAACAAAATAGTTTACTTACTTCATGGTTGCTGTCCACCATTACTCATTCACGCCTTCCGTCGTTCCATCACGTTGAGACGGCCTTGGATGTCTGGACGACGGCCACGAAGCTCTTCGCTGCGATACTCGCGCGCCAGCGGTCCGATTGCGGCATGAACTCCATTCGCTTAGGAAAGGTAACCTCTCGATCTCTGATCTTGTTGATAAGATGCAAGGATTGTGTGCTTTACTGGAGGCTTCAGGATCTAGCGTTTCCGAGGATGATCGCATCGATCCGCTTACGTGAGTCTTCCCCGAGTTTGGTCTTTGTAATCTCGTCGATCTCTCTTTCTCCGGTCTCCTTGCCCATTCAACGTATTGTGGATACATTGCTTGAATTTGAACAGTGTCAAGAGCGTGCTGCTCAGGATAATCTTGTTGCCGCAAATCACGGTTGGCGTTCTCCATCTAACCCGGCGGTGGTTTACGATCGTGGTGGTCGATCTTTCAACCGTGGGCGGGTCGCGATTTCGCCACGAGTTCAATGTCAAATTTGTAGTCGGTTTGGCCACCTTGCACAACGATGTTTCTATCGTTATCATCGTGAAGAGCCTCGTGATGATCGACGATTTTGGCCTGGTGTTGATGCGAAATCTGGAAGGGAGGACTTTCAAAATGAGAATTGGAATGGTCAAAATTGGGAGAATTGGAATGGTCAAAATTGGGGGAGTTTTGGTCAGCAAAATAATTTTAATTCAAAAGGTGTTTGTGGCTCCCAAGAAAGGTGGCCGGTGGTGGATGATGTTTTGGCCACACATGACACACGTGGGCCCCTCCCTACACGTGGGCCGCATGGTGCAAGACCAATTGCACATGGCTCTCCCTCATTTCCCTATGAACGGCGTGACTCTGGTGGGTTATCTAATGATGCAAGGCGTCATTTTCGTGGGGCCACGTATTCAATCGGCCATAATTCTGGGCCTCGTGGATTGATTCCAACTCGGGTTTCTGAAGAGCAGAATTTTTCCACACCCAATGCCTATTATGCTAATGTTCATCCGTCTCGGGAAATTGCTGGATCTAATATTCCATGGCGTACAAAACCGAGAGCTCGTGTTTTTCCCGTTGATTCCTCTCCGTATGATTCATCTCAGTTTGTTGGGCTACCTCCGCGGGTTTTCGACTTACATGCTTCAAACTATTCGGATGCCACAGCTTATGACTCACCGGTAGAGGGTGCGACTTGGTGTCCGGACTCGGGTGCCACTCATCACGTTTGTCAGAATGCCTCTGCTCTCAATTCCTCCAATCCATATACAGGTAATTCTTTTCTTAAAATGGGTAATGGTGCAGCTACCAAAATTACATCTATTGGGAATTCGTTGCTTGCTACAGAGAAGAAAGTCTTACACTTGTCTAATGTCCTGTGCGTACCTAGCATTTGCAAGAATTTGCTCTCTGTGTCTAAATTTGCTGCAGAAAACAAAGTGTTCTTCGAATTTCACCCCTCCTTTTGTGTGGTTAAGGATATCCAGACACAGGAAATCCTGATGCGGGGCTGAGTTCGTGATGGACTTTACTATTTTACGGCCAACTTGACGGATGATTTTCCAGTGGTGCATAATGCGTCTGTTCAAGACACTACCTCAAGTAATAATATACTTACGTTGTGGCACAGGAGATTAGGCCATCCTTCAATTACTATAGTAAAAAATGTTCTTAGCAAATGTCAAGTTCCGTTCAATAAAACTTGTCTTGATGAAATATGTGTAGCCTGTCAACAAGGGAAATCACATAAACTACCGTTTTCACCATCTCTTTCTAAGTATGCTGAGTTGTTTGAACTTGTAGTCTCTGATCTCTGGGGACCAGCCTCAGTTTCATCTGAAGGGAATCTCTACTATGTATCTTTTATTGATATGTGTAGTCGGTTCACATGGATTTATTTGCTTAAACAAAAGTCTCAAGCTCTCGAGTGTTTTCTACAGTTTCGACAGATGGTGCAGAACCAGTTTGGGAAATGTATTAAAAAATTTCAAAGTGATTGGGGTGGTGAATTTCGGAGTTTTACGTCGGTATTAGCCAAACATGGTATCCTTCACCGATTGTCCTGTCCTTATACATCCGAACAGAATGGGGTTGCTGAACGTAAACATCGTCATATTGTGGAAACGGGAATTACGTTGTTGGCTCAGGCCAATGTTCCTATGGACTACTGGAGTTATGCATTCCGAGTCTTTGTGCATCTTATCAATCGCCTACCAACCTCCGTCTTGGGTGATCAATCTCCGTATCAACTACGTATGGTCGTCCGCCGCAGTATGAGCATCTCAGAGTATTTGGGTCTTTGTTGCTTTCCCACGCTTTACGTCCGTATGTTCGACACAAGCTTGACTATCGCTCTCAACCTTCTACGTTTCTTGGGTACAGCTCTCAACACAAGGGTTATTTTTGTTTACTACCAGATGGGAAGATCATTATGTCCCGTCATATAGTTTTTGATGAACAAAAGTTCTTGTTTTCTGCTCCTGGCTCGTCTAATAGTCAGCAGTCCCAGTCTGAGAGCTTTCCTACACGTGTTCCCATTATCAGACCGGTTCGCTTTCAACGTAGTGCTGCACATTCTGGAGCTTCTGAGGATCTTCCTGTTGGTTCTATAAATGCTCGCCAGACTTCCAGTACAACTAGTTCTATACCATCTGCTGTCTTGGGTTCTTCAGCAACTAATACTTTGGACTCTTCAGAGAACATCAGTGTCTTGCGAAGTGCATCAAGCTCCTCAGCTGATGGGTCTCAGGAAAGGTTATCGTCTGCAAGAGTAGATGAGCCTGGGTTATCGTCTGCAGGAGCAGATGAGCCTGTTAACACTCATTCCATGGTTACTCGGTCCAAAGCAGGGATATTTAAGCCTAAGGTGTTATCTGTTGACATAGCTGAAGTTGAGCCTAGTTCGATTGAAGAGGCTCTTGCTCGTCCTGAATGGCGACAGGCAGTTCAAGTCGAGTTTGATGCTTTGTTAGCCAACTCTACCTGGGATCTTGTTCCCCTACCGCCTGGTCGCAAAGCAATTGGATGCAAATGGTCGCTAAAGTAAAAAGAATCTGACGGATCGTTGATCGGCGGAAGGCCCGATTAGTTGCAAAAGGATGTTCTCAAAGCCGGATGTGATTTCACGAAACATTTAGTCCAAAGAGTCAAACCAAAGAACTATACGTGTTATTATTTCTATTGCTTTGTCTCTCGTGGGTGGCAACTCGGGCAAGTTGATGTTAATAATGCCTTTTGAAGCGGTGATTTAACCGATGAAGTTTTCATGCAAAGAACCTCGGGGTTCGCTCAATATGATGCGATGGTGAACAATTAGTGTGTCGCGACTAAAGCTCTCTATGGTTTACTGGCAAGCTCCTCGTGCTGGTTTGACAAATTGAGAAATTATTTGGTTGGTACCGGGTTTATCGCTCTCTAAATCGATGCTTCGTTATTTGTCAAAGTTCTTAACGAGTCTACTTTGTATGTTCTTGTTTATGTGGACGACATTATTGTCACTGGAGATTCATCTGCTGAAATTGATAGTTTCATTCAGCAGCTTAACGATAACTTTGCTCTTAAAGATTTGGGTGAGCTTCATTATTTTCTGGGGGTAGAAGTAAACAAATCTGCTTCTGGTAGTCTACATTTGAGTCAGCAGAAATATCTTAAGGAACTTCTTGATCGTTGTTCTATGACTAATGCGAAACCTGTTCATACACCAATGGTCAGCTCGTCTATGCTGTCTAAAGATGAAGGAGAACGACTTGCTGATCCAACTGAGTATCGAAGCTTGGCGGGAGCTCTTCAATATATTGTTCTAACGCCGACGGATATTTCGTATCATGCATGAATCGGGTATGTCGGTTTATGCATGCACCCACTACAACATATATGACCGCTCTTAAACGTATTCGAGATATCTACGAGGCACTCTTTCTCATGGCCTTAGTTTTTCGTCGATCGGATAGACTCTGCGTTGGTAGGCTATGCGGATGCAAACTGGGTCTTGACTTTGATGATCGCTCGTTCTACAACGAGATATTGTGTCTATTTTGGGAATAATCCTATCTCATGGTGTTCCAAGAAACAACAAGTTGTTTCTCGATCCACACCGTGAATATCGGAGTTTGGCCGGAGCTACGAGTGATATTGTGTGGCTTGTGTCTCTCTTGTCCGAATTAAAACTTACGTCTGTTGATGTTCCTACTGTATGGTGTGATAATACTAGTGCTGTTGCTGTTGCAGCTAATCCTGTTCTGCACTCCAAGTTCAAGCATGTTGAACTTGATTTATTTTTTGTTCGTGAAAAGGTGGCTCAAGGCGATTTGGTTGTTGGTGAAGTTCCAGCAAGTGATCAGGTTGCAGATATTCTCACTAAGCCATTATCTGTATTGCTGTTTACTCGTTTTCGTCGTCTACTTCAGATTGTACCATTAGAAGAAGCTAGGTGAATGTTATAGTATATTTCACATGTGCTAAATAGACGTTAGCATTCTGTTATGAGCTAACAAACTATCTGTTGGCATAGTTGTCTATATAGTCTCTGTATCAAGACTAGTAAACAGAGAGATTCAATTGTAATTCAATAATAATTCATTTGTTTCTAGTTATCATTCTTTCAGTCTATGTTTTTATTTTAAAAAAAATGAAATTTCGATAATTTTTCTTCTACAAAGATTTTATATTTTTTTAATAAAATTTCTAATTTTTAATTTTTATAAATGTATACCACGTTTAACATAAAATCAAAGAAGCTCACCCAACATAGCAGTGAAAACGATGATTTAATGCTAAACCGATTTGTTGCTTTTTTTTTTTAAATTGAATTTATTAAAAATTAAAATAAATAAGTAAAATTACAACATAATGCCAAAAAAAACATTAAAAATGTTAGTGAAAGAATTTTGAAACATGTGGGCCAATTAAACAAAGAGGAGGATTAAGAGTGAATACCAAGGCCCAAAGGTTTTGGGCTGCCAAAATAGGCTGTTTATGGTGCGGGCCTGCACTGTTTTTTGGGCCTGCTGCTGCTTTGGTGTGTTGGGCTGCTGCTGCCTTGATGTGCTGGGCTGCTGATGCTACACGAGTCGGGCGGACCAGGCGGGTCGGGTCAGACCCGAATATCCCATTTGTTATATTTTTTTTTCACTTTTTCCTTCCTAATTTTCGTGCTTCTCTTCCCTTCTCCTGTTCTTCTTCTTCACCAACACTCCCGAAAATCTCTTGATTGTTTTTTGAATTTGCTTTGGTTTTCTTTCTTCCCAAAAAATCTCCGTAGCCGAATAGGTGGTGGGTGGTTTTTATTGGTATTGATGGTAAGGTTTAGGATCGGTAGGATTTTTGGGAGCTCAAAGGGGACGGTCGTTTTGGGTTTCGGAATCCTTTTTTCTTGATTACCGAATGCTTGTTTTTTTTCTTTGCTGAAATTTTTTTTCAGTTCCCCCCCCTTGTTTTGGTGTGATTTCTTCTTTTTTATGCCTTCCTTTTTTGCCTTTTTTTCTCTGTATTTGCAGGTAGTGGTTGAAGGAAGAGTAGCCACCCATGCTGGTGGCCGAAAAACCCGAGGAGTGGGTGCCCCAAATCATGTAATCTGCCAGAAGGATCAGATTGCAATCGCAGCAAAACTTGTGGGGGTTGAAACGTAATTTCTAGAAAGTATCAGGGTCAAATTGTAATTTTGGAAAAGTTTAGTGGTCAAAATGAAATTTTGGAAAATTTAGGGGTCAACGTGTAATTTTGGAAAAGTGTAGGGTCAAAGTTTAATTTTGGAAAATTTGAGGGGTCAAAATATGATTTTGATTTTTTTGTATTTTTCAATTTTTTCAATTTTTTTTTTAATTTTGAAAATTAACCACGAAATCGAGTCGGACAAAATTTAGTACTTACACCAGTAAGTTAAGGTATGATTTCTTTCGAACCTTAGAACGCGGTGTGTTTGCTTATTTTGAAAATCGGATAAAATGTAATGCCTTAAATAAAATGTGATATGGCCGTAATAGAATGAAAGACAAATTATAGTAGACATGCATACTAGGATAGAAACGAGGGAGATACTATAAATTACAATAATAAAAGCAAGAATAAATGGAAATTCAAACAAATAATATGCAATAAAAGAAAAATAGTAACAAAAATTCAATAATAACAATAATAAAATGTATTAATAAACAAATAATAGTAATAATAAAAATAATATTAGTAATAATAAAAATAATAGAAAAAAAATATTTAAAATACACAATAGCATTAATAATAAAAATAATAGTAACAGTAATGATAAATAGTAATAATAATAATGGGAAAAAAATTAAAATTAAAATAATAATAATAGTAAAATCAATAATAATATGATAATTATAATAGTAAAACAATATTAATGATAATAAAAATCAAAATTAACGATAATAATAAAATTAATAATAAAATAACAAAAATCACAAAAGACATGTGATAACACTCTAGAATGACATGTTTTTATGTGCTAATTGTATATTAATTTTGAATGTGATTCTACTAATTTGGGCTACTTATGGACTTTTATCTCATAGGGACTAAATTGGAGACAAATGCAAAATTAAGGGCCAAAATCGTGAAATTAAAGATAAAAATAGACCAATGTGCAACAAAGGGAAACGATGGTGCCAAAAGTGCAAACATGGAGGGCAGAGGGATTGAAATGCAAAAAGAAGAGACTTTGCTTTATCAAATTCTATTTTAATTATATTAGGATAATTAATATTAGGATAATTATCTAGGATTATTTAATTTCTTTATTTATCTCTATTTATCTTTAATTAAATTATAATTATCTTTGGGAGTTTGAGTAGGACTAGTCCATCTACCTTAAGCACTATAAATAGGGATGGAGTGACTCATTTTGGTGGTTCATCTTTTCTCATACACTCCTCCCCATAAGTTTTTGTGCTTCCTTTATTTTCCTTTCAATAAAAACTATCTTTTCCATATTTTTATATTTTATTTACTTTTCCACCACAAATATGAGCCACTAAATTCCATCTAGCCGAAGGTTGTCGAATTCCCCCCAAAAAAGGTTCTTGAGGCTTAGAACCCGCACTTAACTTTTTCACCCAAGTATTCATCGTTTCTCGCATTACACGGTGACGCTTAGGTCCGTGTCCCTTTAAAAGTAACCCTTTCAACGTATGCAAAGGCGGCCGCTTTGTGTGTTTTGGGAGGATTGCATCGTCGGTTCGTGAGCTTATCTGCGCGTCGAGGTTAGCGAGCCCAAGAGACAAAATGGCGTGGGATTCGCCATTGAGAAACGTTGATCTAGCGTAAATGACTCCACAAAAGCAATCGTAAAGTCAAGTCGGGCTCCCTAAATCCGTAAGTTTAAACTCTTGGAGTTGGTGGTCGTAGACGTCCTCTTCCACTATAAGCGGCTTACTTGGGCAGAAGGGTCATCCAAAAGCCGAAGACGGAGCCCAAGGAGGAACGAGACAACCTGAGAGTGGAATATCTCCACATAAGAAACTTTTCTCTAACCCCTTTCTTTTTATTTTCCTCATTTTAATTCTCGTAATTTATTCTCGTAATTTCAATTCGCCTCTTAAATTATGTTTTTATTATTATTTTTCCGGATCAAAAATTATTAATTCATTTTTTTTATTTTTTTCAGAACGCAGTTTTCTTGGGCACGATTCTCGCGGTATCTCGAGAAATGACATTTGTATAATCCGATCCTCTGCGGATTCGAATTCTACTTGCCCTTTATCGTTATTTTCATTATTTTGCGAGGAGTAGGATATATTTTGGTGCATTCAACGACGCATCAAATTTTAGTGCCGTTGCCGTGGATCGATAACGTACTAATCTCTGCTTTTTGTTTTCTATGACCAGATCGCTGCTCCGGGCATTCTTGCGTTTGATTCGAGATCGAAAAGATCACGAAAGCTAATCGAAAAGAAACTAAGTTGAGAAAAAGTAATATCGGCGGTGGTAGTGACTCAAGCAATCCACCACCAGAAATTAGGACCGACGACGAAGCGGAGTCTAGGGTTAACGAAAACCCTACTCAAATGCTTGAAAGTAAAGCAGAAGAAGTCGATCTATTTGAAGAAGTGTTCAACGCTAGGGTTGACGAAAACCCTAATTTGGCACAGGAACCAATGGCTCAAACGATTCGACAACTAGCCGAAGCTCCGACGGAACAACCGCCACTGTGCATCGCATATCCTACCATGGATACCGACTTTGAGCTGAAATCAGGGTTGATTCAGTTGCTGCTAACATTCCGAGGGTTACAGAATGAAAACCCCCATAAACACTTAAAGGAGTTTCATTTGGTTTGTCTGAGTATGAAACCTCAATGCGAATCGAGGATCGAGAAATTGCGCGCTTTCCTTTTTCCCTAGCAGATTCAGCTAGGGAATGGTTATTTTATTTACCTCCTGGATCTATAACTACTTGGGCTGATTTATCTCGTTTGTTTCTTAACGTGTTTTTTCCCAAAGATCTAGAGCGGTGAGCTAAGAAGGGAGATCGTGGGGATTAGGCAGAAAGAAGCAGAAACTCTTTATGATTATTGGGAGCGGTTTAAGAAGTTGTGTGCAAGCTGCCCGCAACACGGTATAACAGAGCAATCTCTCCTCCAGTACTTTTATGAAGGTTTGAAACCAATGGAGATGAATATGGTAGACGCTGCTAGTGGAGGAGCGTTGGTCAACATGACCCCCCAACAAGCAAGGGACTTAATCTCTACAATGGCTGCAAATTCTCAGCAGTTTCGAGCCAATCCTGAACCTCCCAGAAGGGTTCACCAGCTAAGTAACTCTTCCTTAGAGGATAGGCTTGATAGACTTACTAATATTGTGAGTTCTCTTGTTGCAGAAAAAGCTAAACCGGTTCGGCTATGTGGAATATGTGCTACACCTGAGCACACAACTGATGTATGTCCCAGTTTGAATGACGACACGATGGCTCATTTGGATACCGTGGGGAATTTTCCTGGCCCACCACAAAGGCGTTATGATCCTTACGCTAATACCTACAACCCAGGGTGGATGGATCATCCTAATCTGAGTTATGGGGCTAATCCACGGTACAATCAGCCATACCAAAATCGACCTCTACAACAACCACAAAACCTAGGTAACAACCTAGAGGCTCTTGTCAATAAATTAACAGCTAACGTTCTTGAGTTTCAACAGAAAACCGAGGCGTCCATAAGGGAATTGACCATGTCAATAGAGAGAATAAGTTCTCAAGGGAAGCTGTCGTCCCAAACAGAGCCAAATCCAAGGCAAAACGCAAATTCAGTAATGCTGCGAAGTGGAAAAGTTCTGGAATCGATTCCCGACAGGAATCGTGCCCAAGAAATCGCCCAGGAAAAATTTGAGAAAGACGAACAGGTTCGACCAAGGCCTCCATTGCCTAAAATTCAACCTCCCTTTCCAGAACGTTTCAACAAATGTCGAAAAGGTAAGGAAGATAAGGAGATCCTCGAAACATTTAGGAACATCGAAATTAACATTCCACTGTTGGACGCCATCAAGCAAATACCCAGGTACGCTAAATTTCTTAAAGAACTTTGCACCAACAAACGAAAGTTAACAGGTAATGAAATGGTGAATGTTGGTGAAAATGTGTCTGCAGTGTTACAACAGAAAATGCCGGCAAAATGTAAGGATAGGGGTATGTCTGCGATACCATGCAAAATAGGACATTTGGGAATTAAAAAGGCTATGTGTGATCTAGGAGCCTCCATAAATGTAATGCCCTATTCTATTTATGAATCACTTAACGCAGGTTTTTTGACAAAAATAGATGTTATTATTCAGTTGGCAGATAGGTCCGTTGTGCATCCCGAAGGAGTCCTCGAGGACGTGTTGGTAAAAGTTAACGAACTTATATTTCCTGCAGATTTTTACGTGATAAAAATAGAGGAGGACAGTGCTCCAAGATCTTCAGATCTTTTTTGGGACGACCATTCCTTAGTACAGCTAGTACTAAAATTGACGTTCGAAGTGGAACTCTCACGATGGAGTTTGATGGGGAGATCGTGAAATTTAACGTCTACGATGCCATTAGCCACCCCAGTGAAATTTTGAGCATGAATTGTGTCGATATAATCGACTCATTAGTGGAAGAAAATTTTGAATCCATTTATGATTTTAAATTTGATTTTGATAAATTTGAATCCGTTAATGAGTTGTTATCCCCAGGTACTAAGCTTTTGCCCTCTGTTATGCAAGCACCAAAATTGGAATTGAAACCGCTACCTGAACATCTGAAGTATGCGTTTTTAGGTGACGGTGATACCCTACCAGTCATAGTCTCCAATCGACTCTCTTCCCATGAAGAGGAAAGTTTGGTTCGTGTATTAAAAAGTCATAAGGAGACAATTGGCTGGAGCATTGCAGATTTAAAGGGAATAAGCCCGTTGACATGCACACACAGGATCTACGTTGAGGAGGGCACGAAACCGAGGCGAGAAGCGCAAAGACGACTAAATCCGAATATGATGGAGGTAGTAAAAAAAGAAATAATCAAGCTTTTGGATGCTGATGTAATTTACCCCATTTCGGATAGCAGATGGGTAAGTCTGGTGCAAGTCGTGCCCAAGAAAATGGGCGTGACAGTAAAGAAAAATGCCGAAGGTGATTTGGTGCCAACCCGAGTGCAAAATGGGTGGCGTGTCTGCATAGATTACAGGAAGTTGAACTCCTACACGAAAAAAGATCATTTTCCCCTTCCATTTATTGACCAAATGCTTGAAAGGTTAACTGGAAAAACTCATTTTTGCTGTCTTGATGGATATTCAGGTTTCTTTCAGATACCAGTCGCACTAGAGGACCAAGAGAAGACCACTTTTATGTGCCCTTTTGGTACATTTGCGTATAGGAGGATGCCGTTTGGTCTTTGCAATGCACCAGCTACTTTCCAGAGATGCATGATGAGTATATTTTCTGAATATGTAGAAAAGATTATCGAAGTTTTTATGGATGATTTTACTGTTTATGGGAATTGTTTTGATGAATGCCTTAAAAACTTAACGATAATTTTGAGCAGGTGTATAGAATTCAATCTTGTCTTAAATTATGAAAAGTGTCATTTTATGGTAGACAAGGGTTTAATTCTAGGGCACATAGTTTCTTCTAGGGGAATTGAGGTCGATAAGGCCAAAATTGACGTTATAAGTTCTTTACCTTATCCCTCTACTGTAAGGGAAATTCGTTCTTTTCTTGGCCATGCAGGGGTTCTCTGAGCGCTTTATAAATTTTTTTTTGAAAATAGCGGAACCACTTTGTGAGTTGTTGCAGAAAGATAAGCAGTTCGAGTTTAGCTAGAAGTGTAAGGAGACTTTTGATACACTTAAGTAGAAGTTGGTCTCTGCTCCTATAGTGCAGCCGCCGAATTGGAAGTATCCATTTGAAATTATGTGCGACGCAAGCGAACGTAGTGTAGGAGCTGTGTTAGGACAAAGGATAGATAAGGAACCCCATGTCATTTGCTATGCCTCGAAAACCTTGGATGCGGCACAAAGCAACTACACCACTACCAAAAAAGAACTTTTGGCCGTAGTATTTGCTTTAGATAAGTTTCGACCTTATTTATTGGGATCTAAAGTAATTATTTTTTCTGATCATGCAGCACTCAGGTATTTGATCGCAAAGAAGGATGCAAAACCAAGGCTCATTAGGTGGATTTTGCTGCTCCAAGAGTTTAACGTCGAAATTCGAGACAAAAGGGGATGCGAGAATTTAGTGGCTGGCCACTTGAGCAGAATTAAAGTACCTTTTGACGACGTCCCTATTAAGGAAGAATTCCCTGATGAAAGTCTATTCTCAACGGAAGCACATCTCCCATGGTACGCAGATATGGTAAATTTTCTAGCCACGGGCTCGTTACCCAATTGAGTTAACACGTTCCATGAAAGATAAGCTTAGGCGAGAAGCTCGATACTACATTTGGGACGACCCATACTTGTGAAAGCAATCGTTCGAACCCGGATGATTCGACGATGTGTCCCGAAAAATGAGGTAATCTCTATCCTTAATTTTTGTCATCGTCAAAGCTTATGGAGGACATTTTGGCCCCTAAGAGGACCACTCATAAGGTGCTCGAATGTGGGCCATATTGGCCCACAATTTTTCGAGATGCGTATAACTTCTGTAAGTCTTGCAAATATGCCAACGTCTGTAACATCACTAAACGAAATCAGATGCCTTTATCCCCGATTCATGTATGCGAAATCTTTGATGTTTGGGGCATCGACTTCATGGGCCCATTTATTTCTTCATTTAGCAATATGTATATAATTCTCGCGGTAGACTATGTTTCTAAATGGATTGAAGCAAAGCCTACTCGCAATGATAATGCCAAGACCGTTGTGGAATTTCTAAAACGAACTATTTTTTCCAAGTTTGGCACACATCGAGCCCTAATTAGTGATCGTGACACCCACTTTTGCAATAAAATCATGGAGGCACTGTTGGCGAAATATGGAGTCCATCACCGTATAGCTACGGCATACCATCCCCAAACGAATGGACAAGCCGAAATCTCAAATAGGAGATAAAAGCTATTTTGGAGAAAACGATTATTTAACCGAAAAGATTGGAGTCTTCGGCTTAATGACGACCGTGGAGGCTTATCGAGCGGCATATAAAAGACCAATTGGAATGACCCCATACAGCTCGTTTTTGGCAAAGCTTGCCATCTTCCAGTGGAGTTGGAGCATAAAGCCTATTGGGCGGTTCGACGATGTAATATGGAGCTAGACCATGCTTTGGAGATGCGAGGAATTAGATATCCAAGAATTGGAGGAAATTAAATAACGATGCTTATGAGAACGCTTGTATTTATAGAGACAAGACCAAATTGTTTCATGATAGGAAAATAGCTCAAAAGCGTTTCTCAATAGGACAACGAGTTTTACTTTATAACTCTGTGTTGAAATTGTTTCCAGGTAAGCTTCGATCACGATAGCAAGGACCTTTCGTGTTACTGAAGTATTCTCTCATGGTGCCGTTGAAGTAGAAAGTGAAGAGTCGGGAAGGCGATTCATAGTCAATGGCGGTAATGCAATGAAACCATTTTACGAAAATTTTCAGGCTCACTCAATCGAAAACATTTATTTGGAACCTCCATAGAACCGTTTGAATCGTCGAGCTAATGACGTAAAATAAGCGCTTGTTGGGAGGCAACCCAATATTTATTTTTCTTTTATTTTTTTCGTTCTTGTCTCTATTCATTATTTATTGTTTCCTTTTCTTTTATTTTTAAATTTATGGTTCATTTATTTTAATATTAATAAAATTTCTCTTCTTTTATCAGGTCGAACGGAGTAAAGATTCAGCAAAGAAAGGGGGACAAAACAGAGCCAAACAGCCCTATCCAAGGTACCAAACAACCCTATCCAAGGTACCAAACAGCTTCTATTCCAGGTTTTATTCCTGTCCAGAATTCCATATCCCTGCAGCCAAACAGGCTTATTCCAGCGTAGAACCCCCTAACCCTGCAGCCAAACACCCCCTATCAGCCAATTAAAACCCCAAAACCTAAACTTTTTTTTTCCATTTCCTTTCTTCCCCATTTCCATAGCCGCCGCAAGTAACTACCCCCTCCCACCCGACGTTCACCTGCCAAGCCTCGCTGCCGACCGACCACGATGGTCCGCACCCGGAGTCGCGCCACCGCCGAACCCACATTCACCGTCAACTCGCGCCGTCGTCACCTATCCGTGCCCCAAGCCGTCGATCTCACCGACGCCACTTCCTCATCCTCATCCCCACTGCCGGTCGACGCCCCAACCTCTTTTCCTTTTTCCTCTCCTTCTTTCCCCTCCTCGTCTTCCATGGCCGAACCCCAAGCCATCGAAACCCCGCCGTTACCACCCTTGCCCGAACGCGACATGGACGCCGCACCACCAACCGATTTGGGCTCACCCTTGCTCGACCCACCGTCGGCTATCCTCCAAACCTCACCCTCCACGTCGCCTAATGCACCTACAAGCTCACTCGCGCCTTCGCCGACCACCGCGCTGACATCCCCTTTGCGCCGTTCGGTGTCTCCTCCGGCCAACACCCACGAGCCACCACTCTCTAGAGATTCACGCACCGACCACATGCGTGCTCTTCCACCACCACCATCGACTATTGAACAACGTTTAGAGCGCATTGAGGCTCGACTCGACACTATTAGCGAGCAGCTCACCGAACTCATCGCTCTCCTTCGCAATCGACAGTAGCTCAGTAGCCTAACGGGGAGTTTTTCTAAACTTTTCTTCCTATTTATTTCTTTTGCGCCCACATTGAGGACAATGTGTTTTAAGTAGGGGGAGGTACTCTTCATATTCTGCTGAGATTTGTGTTTGCTGCTTGAGGCTCTTTTAGGTTGTCCATATTTTTTTAAAAAAAAAATATTCTGTCGCTAATCATGCCCAAGAATTTGCCCACGACTTGCCACTGTTTGACCCACATGCATGATTCTTGGCCACTGAGTTAATTATGATTCTGTCTGTTTGATTTTATCTCTATTGTTTTATTCTTATTAGGCCAATAATATTAATGATTAATAAGTTAACTCTATCTTGCTTTTCGTAAATTTGATCAAGTTTAATATCAAGTGGACACTTAATACGTTTGCATGCTTAAGTTATGTTCATGACCATTAGGTGGTTACTAAAACTTATTTTTGACACTTGATTATTTCTCTTAGGTCCTCTTGAAGTTTATATTCCGCAAAAATTGTGATTAATAAATATTTCCAAGGTTATGAGTACAGCTTAGAACGTGGTCGATCGAGTAACCGGGGTAGGGTGCTTGGGTTGTCATTCTACTTGGCGTCAAAAGGTTGTGTGACGTGATAGATAAAACTCCGCTAGCCAAGGTTATGAGTATGACTCGAACGTGACTGATTGAGTAACCGGGTAGGGTGCTTGGGTTGTCATTCTACTTGGCGTCAAAAGGTTGTGTGGCGTGGCGAGTAAAACTCCGCTAACCGGAAATAAATAATTTTAGGAGTATGTTGAGTGAGAGTAACCGGTGGGGTGCTTGGGTTGTCATTTCTCTTCGCGTAAAAAGGTTCGATATATTCCTAAGAAAATAAATAATCTCTTTTCCAAAAAAAAAAAGAAGAAAAAAAAATACTAATAAAATTTCAGCTAAGGACTAAAAGTGGGAATAAGTAGAGTGTCTCGGTAAGTTTGGTAAATCACCTAATTGTCATGAAATAATTCAAGACGATTTTAATTTTTGTGTGTGTTAATTAGAATACTTTTTCTATTTTACTTAAAACAAGCGTAGAAGTTCTCTTTATTTTTCATATGCATTTTTGACTAATCTTTATAAAACTTTGGAGTAGAATTTCTTTCAGGATCTAGTTTTCACAGTGGATAGGAATCATACTTGAGGGCAAGCATGGGCTAAGTAGGGGGGATTTGATAACACTCTAGAATGACATGTTTTTATGTGCTAATTGTTTATTAATTTTGAATGTGATTCTACTAATTTGGGCTACTTATGGACTTTTATCTCATAGGGACTAAATTGGAGACCAATGCAAAATTAAGGGCCAAAATCGTGAAATTAAAGATAAAAATGGACCAATGTGCAACAAAGGAAAACGATGGTGCCAAAAGTGCAAACATGGAGGGCAGAGGGATTGAAATGCAAAAAGAAGAGACTTTGCTTTATCAAATTCTATTTTAATTATATTAGGATAATTAATATTAGGATAATTATCTAGGATTATTTAATTTCTTTATTTATCTCTATTTATCTTTAATTAAATTGTAATTATCTTTGGGAGTTTGAGTAGGACTAGTCCATCTACCTTAAGCACTATAAATAGGGGATGGAGTGACTCATGTTGGTGGTTCATCTTTTTCTGTACACTCCTCCCCCATAAGTTTTTGTGCTTCCTTTATTTTCCTTTCAATAAAAACTCTCTTTTCCATATTTTTATATTTTATTTACTTTTCCACCACAAATATGAGCCACTAAATTCCATCTAGCCGAAGGTTGTCGAATTCCCAAAAAAAAAGGTTCTTGAGGCTTAGAACCCGCACTTAACTTTCTCACCCAAGTATTCATCGTTTATCCGCATTACGGGGCTGACGCTTCCGTCTAGGTCCCTTTAAAAGTAACCCTTTCAACGTATGCAAAGGCAACCGCTTTGTGTGTTTTGGGAGGATTGCACCGTCGGTTCGTGAGCTTACTGCGTCAGAGGTTAGCGAGCCCAAGAGACAAAATGGCGTGGGATTCGCCATTGAGAAACGTTGATCTAGCGTAAATGACTCCACAAAAGCAATCGCAAGCTAGAGTCAGGCTTCCTAAATCCGTAAGTTTAAACTCTTGGAGTTGGTGGTCGTGGCGTCCTCTTCCACTATAACCGGCTTACTTGGGCGGAAGGGTCATCCAAAAGCCAAGACGGAGCCCAGGAGGAGCGAGACAACCTGGAGAATGGGAATATCTCCACATAAGAAACTTTTCTCTAACCCATTTCTTTTTATTTTCCTCATTTTAATTCTCGTAATTTATTCTCGTAATTTCAATTCGTCTTAAATTCTGTTATTATTATTATTTTTCCAGATCGAAAATTATTAATTCTGTTTTTTTATTTATTTTTCAGAATGCAGTTTTCTTGGGCACGATTCTCGCCCGGGATCTCGAGAAAGCAGACATTTGTATAATCGATCCTCATGGATTCGACCCTACTTGCCCTTTACTGTTATTTTCATTATTTTGCAGGGAGTAGGATATATTTTGGTGCATTCAACGACGCATCAAAATGAAAAAGGACGAAATTGAATCTTTAAATAAAAGTTTGGGGCAAATTTAAAATAAAAGAGAACTGAATTAAAAAAACTAAAAAATGCGGAAGGGCTTGATGCGCAAATAGCCCATTTCGCAAAAACACGCGATCCCCAGGTGGGTCGGTCGGTCTTGGCGTCTAAGGAGGAAACGACGTCGTTTTGGCCTTAAGAAGGGTCTTCAAAACGGCGTCGTTTAGATTGAGTATTTAAAGCAAAAAAAATCTGAAAAAAAATCACTTTTGAAGTCAATTTAAAAAAAAAAGAAAGAGGGAGCTCTCATTTCCCTCTGCCCCTTAACGATTCAGGCCTTGTTCGATGAAGCTCACACTGTCAAATCATGCATTGCTAAATCGCCATCACATGTGGCCTAACTTCAAAAGGTAAAAATTTCTTCTTTTTTTTTTATATTTTTATACTCTTATATACATATTATATATATATATATATATATATAACAAAAAAAAACATTTTTGGTATATGTATGTAGACTATTTTGAAGAGAAAGAAAGGAAAAAATGAAAATAAAAAGAAACATTTGCTGATCTTTCGACTGTGTGTTCGTATTGATTCGTGTGCGTATATTTCTGTAAAAAAAGTAATGTGCTCCTGTATATATCTCTGTAAAAAATCCATCCCCGTCTACAATGGTTTTGAATGGCTTTTATAGCCAAATTTTACAACTTGTTTGCAAGCAAGTGGGGTGATGGAGTTAGTGAGGTGATGGAGTTAGTGGTTGGTTTAGTGGGGTGATGGGTTGGAGTAAAAAATTGGGCCTTACAATATTTATTGCATAATTTTTTCAATCTAGTATTATTTAAATAGAAAAATATTTAAATCCATGCTTAAAGTTCATTTATTAAATGAAATTTAAATAAAAGGTAATTTTATATTGGGTTAATATACTATTTACCTCCTAAAGTTGCTCCTAATTATCACTTTGGTACCTAAAATTGTTTTGGTATTAGTTTGGTATTTAAAGCTTCCAATTTGTTATCAATTTGCCCCAACCATTAACGACATTAGAAAAGGTTATGTGGCGCACCACATCACCCAAACTTTAATTTTCAGAAATAAATTAAAAACGAAAAAAAGGGGAAAATAAGAAAATTTCTCAATTTTGTTTAAAATCAGAAAAAAATATAAAATTATATAAAAATCCCATAATTAAAAAATATATATTTACAAGTACATAAGACACAAAGAAGAGAGAAAATACAAAAAAATTGCCAAACAAATTAAAAAAAAAGTTTAACAAATCAGAAAAATATATGGAAAGTTATATAAGATTTCCAGAAATTAAAAAAAAATCTGTTTAAAAAATACATTAAGTTAGAAAAAAGAGAGCCAAAATTACAAAAATTGTCAAAAAAAACTTCAAAAAAATCTCAAAATTTTTAAAAAATCAGAAAATTATGGAAAGCTTTACAATATGTGAATGAAAATATAAAATAAAAAAAAAGATGTGATTTTGGTTTTTTTTTTCTTTATTTTATATCGAAAACTTTAAATTCGATTATTAGATTCAAAATCTTTAAAAATATATTACTGTATGGCAAAGTGAAAAAAAAATGTTTTCAATAATTTAAAGCTTTCCATACTTTTTTCTGATTATATATATATTGAGACTTTTCTTAAAAAAATTTACACTTTTTGTATTTTTGAACTTTTTAAACTTTATGTATTTTTTAAATAGAAAAATATTTTTTTAAAATTTCTAGAAATTTTATATAACTTTCTATATTTTTTTTTCTGATTTGTTAAAATTTTTTAGATTTTTCTGAATTTGTTTGACAATTTTTTGTATTTTATCTCTTTTTGTGTTTTATGTATTTTTAAAAAATAAAAATAAATACTTTTTAAATTCTAGGATTTTGATATAATTCTATATTTTTTATTTAAAAAATTGAGAATTTTTTTTGATATTTTTGCTATTTTCTTTTCTTTTTTTTTGATTTTTTAATTTATTTCTGAAAAATAAAGATCAACATTGTTAACAGGGGGCAAACTAATAACGGATTGAAAACTTCAGTACCAAATTGATACAGAAAAACTTTTAGGTACCAAAGTAATAATGGGGTGTAACTTTGGTGGCAAATAGTACATTGACCTTTTTATCTTTTATTAATTTATAATTTTATCTATTTTTTATTTATCATTATACTATTTATTTTATTATTTTTAAATTTTATATTCAATAATTTTTAATTAAAAATAATAAAAACTTATTAATTATAAAAATATTTTAATTTATTCTTTTTCCAAGTAGTGGCCATGCCGTTTAGTATTGCTTGTCAATCAATTTTCGTGTTCTTTGGATAGTTTGCTTCTCTAGACTGGAATCAGATTTTCAAAACTCATCTTTGCCAAAAAAAAAAAAAAAAAAGGAATTGGTAATCAACGCGGAAGAGATACAAGAAGAGGAGATGGACTATGAACTTTGTTTAGTCGGTAAATTTTAGGGTGAAAGAGTAATCAATTTTGCAGCGATGGAATGTAGATTGTTATCCTTATGTAGAGCTATACAAGGAGCTAGTATCAAACCGATTAGGGGTGGTCTATATCTGATTCAGTTTTAACCATCTTATTGATCTGAAGAAGGTGATCTCAAATGGGTCTCGGTCATTTAACAATTGTCTACTGTTAATTCACAAATTAGTGAAAGGGGAGAATCCTGAAGGCATGATTTCTTTTTCGCTGATTTCTGGGTACAAGTCCACGATTTATCACCGGATTTTACGTCAGAGAACTTGGCTTTCTTCATTTCAATTCCAGAAAATCAAGAACAAATTTACTCTTAAAAAAACAAACTAGAGATGATAATTGGCATATAATGGAACCCCATTTCAACATTGCAGCAGGTCATCCTTGCCATTAAAGATGTAAATGAAAATTTTAGAAACAACAGTGTGATTTATTCTTCAGATTCTATTCTACGGTTGCAATTCTTTGAAGCTTATCAATGCACACTTTCTTTTGTCTTTTTTCTTTTTTTTGAATGATACATACTATTGTTAATTGATAACATGCCTTGTCTTCAAAGGTCATCAAGATTTATGCTAGAGCTAAAGTAAGTTTCCAAATGAACAGCCGCAGCCACACAACAATTTCTACAATATAAATTACAGAGAATGGGTCTTACTAATGGTCGTCGTCGTCCAGCTCTTCATGATGTTGGTGTTCTAGTCGAATATGGGGACAGGGTCTTTCTGGTTCTCCTCTTGTCCAGAGAACTCTTAGATCACCTCTCTTTTTTCCTAGGGTTAAAAAGGTTCCTGCAACAAGGTATAATTAAATTTTCGTAAACGAGACTGCAGCTTTCAATTTCGAAGAAAACTGTCTTTTAGTAACAAATATTACCTAGTGTAAAAGGGACAATGTAAAGGAGTGCTGGTTGACCATGTCCATCCATTAAATTTAGAGCCACATATGTAATGAGAAGACCTGCCATGGGTGAGAAAGGAGTTGAAAACTGTCATTTGTAAAATCCAAGTGAATGATGGGTAATGGCTACATACTGAAGGGAATTTTCACAAGTTGTATTTTAATTCACTTGTCTACAAACAATGTTTTAACAGTCACAGTAACAAGAAAATTACTGTTTTTTTTGTTTGTTTGTTTATGGGACCAATATGATTTCATTGTTGACACTTACCTAAGCCATAAGCAATCATTGCCCACAAGAAGTAGCCAGCTCGAAGAGTCTTGTTAGCCAGCCAATCATACCTGTTACACGAGCGATTCAAGTGAGTTCTAACTTCTGGGTGAATAATAGAAAGGGAAAAAAAAGGATCGTTGTTTCCGATTAATGAGATGAAGAGATAAATAAAATTTCAGATAATCCTTGACCGGGAAATTGGTGCATGAATTTTGTATTTGTAGCCTGAAACATGAAATACTCTATATTCCATCAGTGGACATTGCACTTGTTTTCTTGACATGCTATACTATAGAACCAATTAAAAACACATTGTTTGAACGGGTATGGAAGAGCATTTTTCTCGTAGAAGAAAGGTATGAATATTTAAGGGCCAAGTTTGCATGTACAGAACAGCAACATGAATAAAAGATTTAGCAAAAGAAGAAAACAGTTGAGACCTGAGTGAAAATGTTATCAACAGTCCAGGTAAAAGGATGTCACCGAATCCTATTATGCTATAACCGCCCCATGGATCAAACATGCGTGGGATCTTCAGTAGCATTGGGATGCCATCCTCTCCGCTTCTATCCCCGCGAGCTACCTATGCAATAGACACGAGTAAATCAGTATTACTTTCTAGCCTTTCATATTTTGAATATCCTTAATAGTATAAAGACTAACCTTCTAATTCTGATATAGCACATGGACTAGAGTTGGATAAGACGGATTACTTACCACAATCATCACGCTTTCATGGAACAACTTTTTCGAAACAAATACCCAAAAGATGTCATATAAGAAGGCACAACTGAGTAGAACTGTTCCCACCTGATTCAGAGATATGTCAGAATAGCAATTTGTTTCCTAGATATAGTAGAATTGATCAAAATCATTGAATATTTGATTATTTGGGGCATCCAAAGAGAAAACTCGAGGAATATAATGGCGATTCATACAAGTCTAAAACGTAACGAGATGGAGTAAATAAAGTTGTAATGCTACCTTGAGATTAGGTACATGGACAATTTGCAGAACTGTGATTATAAGAGCAATTCCCTGAGCAAAAAACAAAATTATAAATTGAACTCCGCCATGTTAATCTTGCACCAACATCTTATTAAAAAAAAAAGAAGGCGAGAGAAGCACAAGAACTAGGAATAAGCCATTTGTCTCATATCCATCCACCTAAATGATGGTAGAGATCATTACTCGTTAATGTGGTGTTGGAATACAGGATACTTAAGATAGCTCCATACTGACTGGTTAGAGAATTCTAAATTTACATGGAGTGAATATTCTAGCAAAGCCATAGGTTTAGGGAAAACAAAAGACATTGTCTATTAGTTGAAACATAAACTTGTCTTAAACCTACTCTGCCATTTATGTGAAAGAAAAATGTTACTCCACAAGATAAGGTACAAATGGTGCACTAAGATAGGCACATTCTATTGTTGAAGCACATTAGCAATCGAACTCACTCTCATGTATGGTTGCTAAACTAACCCAAATTTTAGTGCATCAAACAATTGAAAGTGTAAAAATCTAGACTGAGAAAAGGATTTTTGATCATTCACATAACTGAACTTCAACAATCTTGAACTATATTAGGAAAATTAACAAGAAAGTATATCCTTACTAGTATATCTTGACCTATCCAAGCAAAGGAAACATTGCGGTAAACAGCCCAAACAACAGCAAATGCTATGCAGAAAGGGGAAACAGCCAACGTAAGGTATGAGAGAGTTCCAAAGAAAGGCACTTTAATGTATGATTTTCCAGCACGCTTGAACCACCTGTGAGATATAAAAATTTATTCACAATGTTGAAAAGGCAAGTCAATTTACTTAACTAATGAAGGTTGTAGAAATAGAGATAGAAACTAATAAATCATAAGCATCCATAGCTACAAACTCCAACCATTTTTCTTTATCTATTGATGAGATTGACCCCATTGCGAACCGATAAAGTTTTCAAACTAAATCCTTCCATTCAACTTCCCATAATACTTTGATGTTATCATCATCCTCACCATATCATGCAAAAAATAAAATAATAATACATGCTCAGCAGTAAATATTCAAGAATCAAGCAACAATAAACCAACAAGTGGATGACTTGGCAGAACTTTTAATGTAAACTTCTCATAAGATACTGAGTTCATACTAAGAAAGAAATATAAAATACCTTGACAGTAAAGCAACCGAGCAAGTTTGAAGGCCCTGCAAATATATTAGACTTTAGAGTTAAAAATTTCATTGAAATATATGGCAAAAAGTGAGAATAAAAACGGTAATGTTATGGAAACATGTTGTGCATGTAAAACTATAACATGAATTAAGCGAAGCTTCATATGCATGCATGCGTATATGAATAATGAAAGGAAGTTGTACCTCCACACCACCTATGCAGAAAAGAACCACCAAGAGCTCAACAAACCAATATGACATAAGTTTGTAAAGCATAACCAAGAAGCAAGAAGCAACAACAACAAATAAGATGGCTGATGTAGTGTTGATGTCCACAATTCCACCAGAACCTACAGGTCTGGTGTCTGGAATTTCATCCAAGGCATCCTGCATTTACAAGATAAGGTCTACAAATTAATAAGCATAATATGGCTGTAAACATGACACAACTCTGGACATGCTGCATGGGAAATACGTAAATTTAACTGATCCTGACCTTTAATAGTTTGTCCTGCTCAATTGCGGCTTCTCTTGCACTCCATGCGGACCAATATGAAGCACACAATATGGTACCAACAGCCATCAACCATAGAAACACTTCAGCTATGTCAACTAGCGGTCGTGTCGGAGAGTAAAGCTGTACAGACACTGCAAAAGCACAAAGCATTTAGAAAGAAACATTTATTGGTCTTAGTAGGGTGATAGTATATGCTGGAAAAAATTTAAAGAAAAACAAATACAGAATGGAAGCTTACCTGATGAATTACTAATCAGCATTTTCTCCAAGCTTGTACCAGCATCTTGTGGGAGCATGACAGCAGGTATATGTATATCTAGATCAGTTTCATCAGGCTCACATACCATCTTGTAGAGTTCTGCATGGAAAGTACGAGTTTGACCTTTAGCAATGTACTTGTCCTCCAACATGTCATCTTTATAGGTCAAACTACTCATCCAACAATAATTTAAAAAGTGAGTTCTGCCAACCACATTTTTCTATGACAATCCAAAAGGGTAAATTTTGGAAAAACGACGGAAGTCCATTTTTTTCCAGTTTATACAACAATGCACTTAAGAACCCCAACTAATTAACACATGAATCAAATAATGACCAAAAGCCTTGATTACCCTTTTGGTTATTTATAATGAGAATAGCTGAAGCATGAGCTGCCTGTGCATAGTTTGCCTTGGTTGTGAATTTGCAGTGACCTCGGTCCACCATAATGACATCATTAGCAAGCTAAAAAAACCAATGATATTAGTAACTGAACTTACTACAATACTTGCTTGTTGTGCATGTCATACAAAGATGTAAGGGTAAATCAGTAATAAAATAAACAAACCTTATTCTTTGGGGCACTACAACAATCGCGAGGGTCAGAAAGAATGAGGCGTCTTTGATTTGCATTTTTCTCCTTCGACACTATAGTAGTACCAAATCTGGCACCTACACCGACAAACTCGGCATCCTCTATGCCATCAACCCAAGTTTGAACTTTGACCTATCAATTTGAGACAATTGACAGTTAAACTCTATTGACAAAAGATAAACAAGGATAATGCTCAACAAGATACAACAGCTGCACAAATCAGTTCTGAAAAAACAACTCCACTCCGATAACATGGAAAGCCCTATACTTAAAAAGGGGAAACAAAATGACAGTTGACAGAGTGCAGGAAATCCCATATGACCCATCTCATTCCAACTTGTAGAATTTTTATAAGATAAACCACTAAGACAAACAGCAAGTAACTATCAATCTCGAAATGTAATATACAATAAGCAAATAGAAATTCCAAGGGGAAATAACTGCATAAAAATCAGCAAATTACAATTGCATCAGAAAAGAAAAAGACACAGGTTCAGCCACCTAGTTAAGACTATAAAAACATGCTGTATCTACTAATAATTTACCAAAATGAAGCTAGTTTACTTTTTACATACAAATTTGAGTCATTCAAGAAATCAAAAGCCAAAATTCAAGCAAAACCCAGTTGAGAAAACGAGGAAACAAGAACTGGGTAGTAGCAAAAGAAGCAGCATTCTCGAAAAATTAATACCAGAACGAAATCGTTCTCACAACCGGGCTTCTTTGGAGCTAAATCATCGTCGTGCACTATATCACCGGCTGTAACAGAGCATACTTGACAGACAAGTGAAATCAGGGCTGAAATTAAGAATACTCTGCAAAAAAACTGCAAATCCATTGATGGGATTTCCGTTCTACTTCTTCTAGTTCAGGGACTGTTTGAAGTTCCCTTGTTTCTACGCATTCCAGAAATCTTTGCTTTATGGTATTGTTGGCTTTTTGTTTTCTTCTTAGTATTTAATAAAATAATGAACAGGAGTAAGAGCTGTAGTAGTTAATAAATGAGCAATGGATCTGCTAGTGTTGGGAGAGAAAAATGAGCTAATAAGCTAAGCAAAAGCAAAGCAACCGTCAAAAGCCTCGAATATTCAAAACCCAATATGCATTATTTGGCCATTTCTCAAATGGAAAGACGATTGTGATTTGTGAAGGAATCACATGACAGTTTTTCTCCAAAAAAAAGTTTATTCTTTTCCATTTTTTAATCTGTTCTTGTATAGTACCCTTTGAATATTTGACTATGTAGTGTGAAGTTAAAATTTATTCACAAATTCCAAACCCATTTTTTTCCAAGTTACAGAGAATCCAATCAAAGTTGAATTCATTCCCCTTTTTAAAATCTTCCATTCAGTGGAAGAAAGAAAGATTCTTGATTGGCTAATCTAACTCATATCGCGACAATGATTCACTACAAATGAAATACATAAAAGGGATCACTTTCAATTACGATAAAGCAGAAATCATTGAGATTTTCTCCCAAAAAAAAAAAAAAAACAAGAAAACTTATTATTTCTCCATGTGTCGGTTGTCTATCTTTCATGGCTTCAAGTGTGGAACATCAAAACTTTGGGGACGCGTTTTCTGTTGTTTATTATTGGACCATGCATGTGGGTATGTTTTACCCTAATTAATAAAACTACCACATCTTACTCATCGACAAAGACCACAGTTTCTCATTTATGATCACTAATGTTGTAATAGTTTTTCTTTCCCCAACAAAAGTCTCAGCTTGGATGGAATAAGTAAAAGGATTCAAGCTTTAAATTTAGATACTTTATTTTGAATTTAATATTTAATTTGATATCCAAAATAAATATCACATGAACGAATGAATATTTAATGTATATGCTCCAATATTAAAAAATATAAGTATTTAATTGAAAGAAAAGAGCTTAAATGGGTCAAAGAAAAATTGTTAATATATCATTTGGTATTTGAGTTTGACATTTTTTTCTAATGTAGTACCTATATTGTTTTTTTTATCCAATTTGGTACCTGAGTATCCAATCGTAATGAGACGTTAACCTATTAGCTAACTCTTTTGTATTTAATTTGAATTTTAAAGTTGATTTGATAAAAATTAATTGTTAATATTATTGAGTTTGAAATTTTCATGATTTTGTTAATATAATAAATTTATTATTAATTGTGAATTTGTTTAATTTTAGGTTTAATTTATTAAATACAGTTTGATGAATGTGATTTAATTTGTGTTTCAAATTTAATTTGATGAAAATTCATAATTAGCACTAAAATTAATAGGAATGGACGAAAATATATATTAGCCCTAAAGTTTATTAATAAAACCGACGGCATTAACTAAAACAGACAGAATCCGGATTCACAGTTGTAATAGGAAGTGCTTTGAAAGATGAACAAGGTTCTAGCTATTAAATTGAAAATGATGGTGGGATGTCATTGTTTAAATTAAAAAAGTACTAATAATTATCCAAAAAGTGTCCAAACTCCAACATGAGGAAGCTAGGAAGATCCTCTGTTTAATTATACAGTCACTTATGGTAGACAGATGAGATTTTTTAAGTGGGGAAAGAATCATATATGGCATTTCTAACTTTGATGGAATAATTAGAGTCAATATTTAGTGATTCCATCCACATTCAATGAACACCCCCAAGTCAAACAAATACTTTCTAGAAGCAATACTCATTTTCAGTTCCTCACACCATTTGGTTTCTGATACATTCATCAATATCCAACAGGTTGGAATGTTTACTGCCATGTTATAAAAAGAACATCAATTCAGGTTTATAAAGATCAACGGATGAGGAAAACAAAGAACATGCTGATGATGAACATCATGGAAATGAAAAGACTTTGTTCCTGGTTTTGAACTAAATTACTGTAGGAAAAGATGACCATCTTTAAGGTTTTGCATCTGATATGATATAAGTCTTCCATGGCTATGGTGATTGTGTGCAGCATTATGTTCTGGTAAATTATAGCTTCCACTAGAGAACTTTGTAGCTCCACCATTCATCTTCAAGCCCAGGGGTTTGTTAGTTTCTTGTGAAAGATTTTGTGGGTTGACTTGTTTTGGATTTGGAATGCTTAAACCAAAATCTAGACCCTGATGAAATGGGAAAGGAAATCCAGTTCCAATGCCAGAAGTTGGGGTGCTGGATCCCATCCATGCGAATCTTTGAATGGTTTCGTCTGGTGGGATAATTGGAAATGATCCTTGATTAGAACCTGGTTCCAGCATTTGGTTCACTCTTGGTACCACATGGTTGCATGATGAAGCATCAAGCCCCTGATTTGCAAATTTTGGGTCATTTAGAAGAGTTGGTAACGTGGGATATATTGCCCAAGGTGCCTGACCAAAGGGACTAGATAGAAAATTTTGAACAACCGATGATCCCGGCTTTTCTATGTTAGTACCGGCGCCTGCGGTTGTAATGCCTTGGCCATGGCTCGCTTGATCTTCAGGTAATTGATGGTGATCGCGGAGATCAACGGTATCCTTACCTTTCGCACTCCTCTTCATAGATCCACTCTTGGCTTTTTGAGCTTCTATGGATAAAACAACACCAGTATGACAAAGGACTTGAACATTTTGAACAGTATCACTTGTTTGAAGATTCGGATTCGCAGCAGCTATCAACGAGCTATCTCCTTTCCTTTTTGATGAAGTAATAAGCTCAACAACTTTTCCAGACCCGAGTCGATCTCCTAATGTATTGAAATAATCAGTAGAACCAGTAGCAGTATTATCTGTAGGAAATCTAATTAAAGATCTATCCATGCCATATCCGAAACCATTCTGATGCTGCTTGTTATTGTTCTCCTCATCTCGAATCGGTACCTGCAGCTTGTTTTGCTGTTGGGCACGAGTACATTTGTCAGTCTTACTCGAGTGTCGAAATCGCGTGCTTTCCATGTGAACTTTTCCATTTTGATCTTCAACTTTTTTAGATTTTTTCCTTGTCTGCAATTGAACCTTGTCATCTCCAGGTTTTTTTCCCCTTGGATGATCAGTCACCAATTTTTGCATTTCATCCATCATCCATTTCAATAAACTTTCTCTTGTAACTTTAAGATCTTTTAACAATGAATCCATGAAGTTTTTAAGATCATCCAATGGGGCATGGTGATCATAACCACTTGTTTCACCCTTCTGCAAATCAACTTTTTCAACAGAATCCTTCTTCATTTTGTTCCTGCTGCTCATATTCCTAGTTTTCCTTTTCTTAACCTTTCCAACATTAATTTGATCCTCTTTTGCAGGATTCTCATTGTCCTTCTGCTTAAGTCTACTAATTTCACTACTTTCATCATCACCAAGTGAAATCAATCTTGAGACCAGCTTCTGCTTTCTGATAAGTGACCCGTCACTCGATACCGAATCATCGAATGAAGAATCGAGTTCATCATCGTTCCTCCTGAACTCCCAACGCTGCTGAAATTCCATATCTCCCATTTATACTAGGGGCATCACTATAAAACTGAACATTGCAAAAAATTAGGACAATAGTAATGAAATGAACATATCTTTGAAGCTTCAACATGTCACCAAATCCATCCCCCTATGTAAAATTAGACAGCTATCCCCATTTGTCCCCAATGTAAGAAAACATTCATACAACCATGATAGCTGTTGTGCTGCTCATATCAAAACCAAATCTGATACTTTTTTTAATACAAAACACAATAAAAAATCACAATAAATAAATAAATGCCTAGTAAAAGAATTTGAAAACAGTATCAGCAATAGAGAAGAACCATGTAGAATAGAAGATTTGTGTTCTAACCATATATCAGTCGTAAACACAGGGTTGAATCCAGGATGATACGTTGTTAATATGTATTAAACAATGCATATATTTAAGCTTTTAAGCAATCAAAACCAAGGGCAGAAGTTGGCTTTTTTTTCTTTTTCTTTTTTTTACTTTTCCTGTTTTGGATTTTCACCAAACTTTCTATATAGTTTTTGATCTGTTGTGAAATAAAAGATTTGGCTTACCATGTATAGCCCATGATGGTTCTTTGTCCTTATTTGGAGCTTTTATCCCTTACATTGATTTCCTTTTACAGAACTTGGCCGTATGCCAAGTTCCAGCTGTTACAGATTGTTCTTTTTCTTACATCAATGTTTCATGTGTGAAATAAATGGATTTTTCCTATTTCATGATGATTTTCTAGCTGGTAATGGTTTTATTTTTCTTCTCAAATATGTAAAAAAAAAAAAATCTTTTTGCATTAATAAGAAGAATTTGCTTTGATTATCTTCTAATTATGGCCTCTATTTACATATCCAATTTATAGAAGATGATAAGCTCAAAAATCAAGATTATCTAAAGAATTTAGAAAGAGAGTTATTGCATTAAGCCAAATAAGGGTTAACATAACAAAATATGAGTATGTTTACTTCTAAAGATGATTGACATCTTATATAGTCGACAAATAAGGGAAATAAGTAGAATTTGGGTGGTAGGTAAAGAGATGTACCAACAATTAAAATTACACTGCAAGATATATTGCAGGTTGTGCATTCATTGGCATTTTTCACAAAACCACTGTAATAATAAAATATTTTCATAACAACATAGTAATAACTAATAAGTGAATTAACCAAGCAAATATAGAATCATTTAATTTGAACTGGAAACCATTATTATAGTACTAGCATTATACCATGAAGTTTAACTCTCCCTCAATCGAATACTTTTTCTCCTTTTCTTTAACAAAAATTAAAGACAGCGACACGTACATATTCCTGTTAAAGTGCTTTAAAAACATCATCATGCTAATTCCAAGCAATATCATATTAAGATTTCAATATGTACTTAGATAAGTGACATAATAAATAAAAAAAACTAATGAGATTTGTTCCCTTTAGTAGTAGCAATAACGGACTATAGCTATTAGAGGCATCTGTCCAAACTCCACCATGACTCGTTAAGTTTATTGTCTAAAAAGACAGAAGCATGAGATTCACTTGAAGAACCTATATACACTTCTCTTATCCCCATGTAAAAGAAAACATTTGCCCAACTAACTCTTCATAGATCTTCACTCTCATACTTTACAATTGCTTAAACATCGTCATGTTAATTCTAAACAATGTCATAGTAATATCTCAAAATGTAATCAGATAAATGACATAGTAGACATAAAACTAATGAGATTACGGACTATAACTATTAGAGACACATGTCGAAACTCCATCATTACTCATTAAGCTTATTGTCTAAAAGGGATAGTTCGCAACATAGGATCCACTTGAAGAACCTATATACACCTCTCTTGTCCCCATGTAAAAGAAGACATCTGCCGAACTAACTTTTCGTAGATCTTTACTCTCATACTTTACACTTGATTAAACATCATCATGTTAATTCCAAGCAATACCATATTGAGATCTCAATATGTAATCAGATAAGTGACATAATAGACATAAAACTAATGAGATTTACTCCCCTTAATAGTACCAATGACGGATTATAGCTATTACAGGCACGTGCCAAAACTCCACCATTACTCATTAAGCTTATCGTTTAAAAGGATAGTTGGCAACATAAGATCCACTTGAAGAATCTATAGTTAACTATATTATTTAAATCAATAAACCTTAATCATAATTACAAACAATACAATTCAAGTAATTATAACATGAATCAACAATATAAAGCATTGAATTAATAATTAAAATATACCTAGATCTAGAACATAACAAATGTGGATAAAACTTATATGTGATGGAACTTAAGTATAATAAATTTAAACTAAAAGCCCATATATGATAAGATTCAAATCTTAGATCTCAAAATTTTCAATAGCCGAAAAATTCATTGATAATTCATTAAACCACAAATTTTCTTTTCCAACATAAGATCTTAAAAGTGGGTTCTTATCCAAGGAGATGGATTATGGGCAAATTGTGTGATACAATCAATATAATCATGATTAAGTAATTTGTTCATGTAATCTATATTTTATGTGATGGGTTATAAGTATTTTGTTATGTAATAGGTGATACAATCATTATAAACCAAGATTAAATATTATATTTGGGCCAACAAATATAATCATAAAGTAGTATTTGATTAATTATATATATTTTTTATCTTCCTAGTTAATTGTGATTGATTTACATTAACAATTGGAATATGAAATTTATCGAATTTATTAGGATTAATACATAGTAGATAAATTTATGAAAATTTAATATATGTTATAATCAATAATTTTCATAAATAGAATAACTCTTTGCAATATATATATATATATAATTTTATGAAAACAGCATTATATAATATATTTAGAGTTAATTGCATGTGATGGGTTATATGTAATGTTTTTTACTAGGTTAGTATCACTCATTTCATAGATAAAAAAATAATTGAAAATCAAATGTTAATTTAAATATTATTATGAAATAAATAAAAGAGAAAGTAAATGAATAAAAAATACGAGAACAAAAGAAAATATATTTTTATTGATCAATAAGAGTGCTTACAATATTTTTTAAAAATTTATATTTATTGACATAATAAATATAAATAATATAAAATTCTACTTCTAATTTTATAAAAGGACATGTGACATGTTCATTAGAGTTGTTTTAGCAATTTAATTTTTAAATAAAACTATTTTCACTACCAACTTCTTTTATTTTCATGCTTGAAAAAGAAAAAAAAAAACTACTTTTAGTACCCAAAAGGCCAAAACTGACCATTGATAGACGTTAACTAGTCATAACCGATTACTGATCGTCGTTGACCATCTACGTGATGTTATTAGAACATTTAAAATGTTAAAAAACATATATAATATATAAATAATTCAAAAAAATAAATTTTTATATAAATTTATTAAAAGATATAAATATAAATATTAAAAAATCAAAATAATATATAAAAAGTAATTTTTTTATAAAAATAAAAAAGTATTTAAATTTTAAGAAAATGCAAAAAATTCAAAAATATATATTCTAAAAAAATTAAAATATATCTAAATCCAAAACAATTTAAGTTTTTTTTTCTAGAATATATATATTTGAAAATTTAAGGGTTGGATTCGTTTAAGAGAACATTCTCTATTTTCATATTTTATTTTTTGTAATTTGGAAAATATATTTGTTAAATGAAAATAGAAAATTGTTTTTAATAAAATCCCTTTTTTAATTTTTTTTTCATTTTCTTAAAACATTTTTATTGAAAATAATGAAAACATTTTTTTTATTCTCTAATTTTCACGTATTTTTATTTTATTTTCTAAAAATTATTTTCAAATTTTTTTAACAAAACATATTTTCTACACTATTTTTCATTTTTCATGAAAATGAAAATTACCATTCTTTCCTGAAACCAAATGCACTCTAAGTTTTCTTTTTGCAAAAGTACTATAACTTTTAAAAATGTATGTTTATATCTTTTAGAATTTTATAAAAAATTATTATGATTTGTTTAATTTTAAATTAAAATAATATATAATACTTAAAAAACAAAAGAGACACGTAATGTATTTTAACAACATCACATAAATGATCAATGATGATTAACGATAATAAACACTGATGGTGAACACCAGTTAATACTAATCAGCGATTGATGAATGGTGAATTAAAGGTAAATGTTATTTTAAAAAAAATTAAATTTAAAATTTTATTTTATACAAATTTAATTACCACGTGCCATATTGATTGATTAGATATGTTACATATACATTTTAATTCGCGTCACGTGATATTCTTTAAACTCGTTATAAAAAAAGAGCTGAGAACGATAGTATACTAATTCGGAAAAGAAAAAAAAATAGCACAGAAGGGTGAAAATCGAGCATTAAGCCATAAATAAACGAGTGATCATAGGACTAGTCTAACTCAAAATCAAATATTATCATATTAGGTTAAAAAGCCCGTCTCTAGTTTATTTTTCTTCTTTTCCTTTCCCCGGCTTGATCTTCTTCTCTCTTTTCTCTATTTGCAGCTTTGATTTTTTTTTTCTTTTCCAGTGCTTTTAATTTTCTGATCTGCCACCACCACTTGTTCGTCGTCTTCTTCTTCAACAGCCAATTGCAGTTTCGGAAGGATCGGACATATATCCCGTGTCCTTACTCGCGTCGTATCGACACGAGTGGCTGCCGTTCAGGTGAGTCCGAGCAGCAGAGGAATTTTTTCCCAAATTTTCAAAGAACATGTTTTTGAAATTGATTGATACTTTCGCTGGATCAATAAGATGGCTGGATGTTAATTTATTTTAGTTCGACGTGGTGAATAAACTTGATGTTCTTTTCATTGAGCTTGAGTGATATTTTAGTATTTACAATGCAATTATCTGATTCTTTATCTTAGCATCTTTTACCCTTTCATATTTTATAATTTGTGCGTTCTATTTGAATGCTTACACTTTATAATTTTACCTCTATGTTCATTTTCAGTTTTTGTTTAAGCCATTGCTTGTTTTGATCCTATTACAATGTCGGGTTCCGGCAACCTTCCTCTTGACTATGAAGCTCTGGTGGAGAAGAAGCGCAAAGCACTTGCCGATATGCAGGGGTAATTCCGTCAATTTTCCTTTTCCTCTCTTTTTTTCCCCTCAAAAGGCTAGAATTGTACTGGCTGACATATTTTGAATGCATTCCTTTGATCGGATAAAGAGAAAGGGAAAAAAAAAAGAGGTGATTCTTTTACATGTTGATTTCAAATTTGTTTTTACAGCAGTGAAGGATCATCAAAGAAGGCTAGAAAAGAGGATATTTCGGAAGGGATTATGGATGAAATAATGCAAACTTTGAACTGTGGTCGTCGGAGAAAATCAAGCAAGGTTCATATTTTTTAAGCACTTATTCCTTCCTTGCTCTTTTTAACTCACAATATGATAATAATCATAATTACGTTTTTTCTGGTGGCTTATCAAATTCTTTTGCATGTCTTATTTGTTATTTGCAACTAATCCGGCATAAGAAACGAGGTAGGCGAAAGGGAATAGGGAATAAACTGAGCCCCCAAATTCAGAGAATTGTTGGAGATGCTACACTTCACTATGGAAATGGTCGTTTCAAAGAGGTATGATGTTTAATTAACAAGTCCATCTCTTTCTGGGGGGTATTCATGTCAGTTAAACAATAATTTTGTTCTCCCAAACACTCACTGTTGAATGTGATACTTTACTCTTTTTTTTTTTTTGCTGGAATTTGGATTGAGTTGGTGAGAATGATTTTGAAGCGAATATCCTGTACTTTGGCAAGCCCTTGTGCTAGTTTACACGCTTGGCTTTAAGAAGTATGTATAGCAGTTTATAGTCTGCCAGAACTTACATGTATGATCCTGTCTTTTTTTATGCCCTGAAACATATGATCCTTCTAGGAATGGTTTCTAATACATATCTTTATTTTTATCACCTTTTGTGTTTGCTAAAATGTTGTTATCTAGGTTGTCTGATTTTAGTTTCTTCTTGTACCTAAATGTAATTTTATGTTGTATCAGTTTATGGTCTTTATTTTGGATGGATTTTGACATCTTCAGCCATTAAGCATGAAGAAATTCCTGCTGATACAAAAAGCTTTTTTCTTTTTTCTTTTTTTAATTAGAAAAAAATATACTGAAGTCTTCTTCCCATGTGGTGAATTTTTTTATTGATTTTGTAAAGGAAAAAAACAGTTATATTGCTTCTGTTTTTCTACTAATTGCCCTATTTTTTTCATCATGTTTTTCTGCTTAGAGCCTGCTGCATCTTCTTCTTTTGGCTAGGTTGTACTTAATGCTTTTAGTCATGTTCTTTTCTGTGTTTAAGTCCTAAGAGTGTTGAATCTCATTGCTTATATCAGAAAAAATAAATGCGAATGAGGAACAATCTTGTTGAAGGCTGAAAAATGAAAAAAAAAAAAGTAAAAATGTTTCACATAGTTTCTTGCTTTTTTGTTTTGCCACATGCTCTTGCATCGATGCCCTCTTACTAGATATTCAAAGTGTCACCTTGGATTCTCTCTTTTTGATTAAACTCCGGATCTCTTCACAGTTTTAGTGATTTTCACCAGAAAACATATATATATACATGTAACACTGTCAGCATTGATCAAGGCTTCTGGATTGTCCTTGTATGTGCTACATTTGTGTTCTTTATACGGTTTTGTTTGCACTTTATATTTTCTCTCTTTTAATTTAAACACTCTTTTATCTTTCTCATTTTTAATTCACACGCTTGCTGCATGTTATGTTGTGTTTTTCTTGATAGTGATGAGGTTATAAGTTGGCAGAGAAACTATTTGCTATGATGCCCAGTTCAATCTGTGTTGGTTGAGCTTTGGAAGATGGTAGTCTGTTTACTTGTTAGAATGTGCTTGTACTTCACTTCATTTTAGAGTTAGGTTCCTGGTGTAATAATTGTTTGTTGGATTTGGTTCAGTTAAACAACGTGTGTATGGGTGTTTTTTTCCCCCCCCCACCCCTTCAAGTCTTTAGTTTTTTGTATTCATCCCTGCTAAATCTTTCCCAAATATTTTTGTTTACAGGCCATATCTGTTTTGAAGGAAGGTGTTCAACTTGAACCAAAATTTCCTCATTTATATCATATGCTCGGGCTTTCTTATAAAGCCCTTGGTGATAATAAAAGAGCTTTTCAATTCTACATCATAGCTGGACTTCTTAAGCCAAAAGATCCTGATCTGTGGAAACTGCTTTTTACCTGGTCCATGTAAGTTTCTTGTCTTTTTCCATTTTATCACTCATTGTTGCTTGATCCAATGGAATAAGTTCTTTTCACCTTTTATGATGTTACTGTAGTTTTGTTGAATACTGACGAGAGTAATTTTAAAACTATTATCTTGTCTCTTAGTTAATGCTCAATATATTACTAACTGGTTTCTTAGTTAATGCTCAATATGTTACTAACTGGTCTTTTCTTAGCCATTGATTCATTCTTATTTTAAGGTCTTACTGGAATAAAATATGCTTAGTGTAGTTGTTCTTGGCTCCTTTCTTAGAATGTATAAAGAATACCATCGTTGCAATTTGTTGTATCCTGATATTAGTGCTTAAATGGATATGCCCATATGTTTTTCTTTATAAAGTTGAAGTACAATCCAGCTAATTCTGTTGATATTAGGAGCTCTAATTTTTCAAATCAGTAACAATCTTGATTCAATCCAATTAACGTCAATGATCAAGATAACTTTTAGTTCTTTAGTTACATATGGATGTAACTGTACTAATGGATTATGGTGTCACTTAAAAATGTCAGATTTACCATGTCATTTTAAGTACCTCTTAAATAGAGAAAGTATGTGTGTTATCTTTCCCATTTCCAGTGATTTGGGACAGATTTTGGGGAGGTTTGCCTAATTTGCCTCTATGGAGGGTTTTGGAATTGAAAGTTAGGGATTTTATGCTTGTTTGTTTTTACAGAATTTTACCATTCATTGTCCATAATCCAAGCTTATGCTTTATTCAAAGAATGGGTTTTCCTTGGAATAGCCATTTAGTCTTTGTTCTTTACAAGGCCTGAATAGCCATTTCAGACATCTTTTAAAGTGGCTATTTGGTGCACTGTTAGTAATGCCTAAAAATGTAGTTTTTCCCCAGAAACAACCCTTAACGATTTATGAAAGCACAACTTTGACCTTTGGAATATTTACAAATCCTGACCACCTCAGTCCACAACCTCCTGTTTGTTTGTCTTTTCCCCCCTCTCTCTCTGATGGCACCCCTTTCCATTCAAATGTAGTGGCCAAAATTGATCATAAAAGCCCTGGATCTTGAGGCAGTCTCTGACTCCAATCACTGAAGTGTGACTTCAGTGCAGCAGTGCCACCAAATTTAGTTCAGTTAAATGATTGTGTCTTGGTCAGTGATCGAAGCTTGCCACTTCTTCCTTTAAAGCTGGCCACAACTGCCATATCTGGTGTAGCGAGAGCATTGTTCACTAGCCTACAGAGCAAAAAGGGGAAGAAATGCAGAAAAGAAGAAAAAAATAACATGCTTGGGGAGTGATAAAGAGAAGAGTGCACTGGTGGCAACTACTTTGGTGTCGGGTAATAAAGCAAAACCAAGGTGTCTAGAGAGAGAGAAAAAAGGAACAAAAAAAAAAAAAAAGAATATTATTTTAATAAAAGGAAAATTAAGTAAAGAAAAAGAGAAATAAAAATTGAGTTGAAATTTCTTCTTTTTTCTTGTATGTTTATAAGATATTTTTAATTAAATTAAATGATGAAATTATATTTTCATTAGCAATTAAAAAACAATTTTAAAATTTAATTTTTATTAAAAGGTAGAATGGCATTTTCAAAGAAATCTAAAAAATAATTTTGACACTCTAAATACTATATTTGAATGGAAAAATAGCTTTTCATAGGTATTCCTTGTATATTCTTTTATATGATTGTAGCCAACCAAACATTAGTATAATCTTCCTTTTGTATCCCATTCAAATGAATCAAACTATAACATAGTAGTTCCTGCTCTATCCAATTCCTATAGTATTTCATTTTTGTAGGTATTTAATTTCTCTCTTTCCACGGCTGCATCAAGTAGGCTGAGCTCACAAGTATGCTTCGAACCATTTCTCCTGTATGTGTCATTATAAGATAGAGGATTTAGACCACAATAGAATGTACCAGCCTCTTTTCATGTCTGTTGTTAAATGCTCAAATATTGAGAAGTAGAGAGTTTGATACTATCCCCTTTCTTGCTAGTAAAGGCACATTAATGAGAAAAAGCTAAAAGTAATAGAAATTAAAAAGAACTTCAATCAGGCAGTTTTTTTTTTAATGTCTATTGCCTTACAAAAAAGCACACCTAAGTGCACCAAGTGTGTTAAATGCACCTGACCTAAAAGGATATGAGGCTCATTAGTAAGAGGATTTAATTCTTCTACTTGTTCTCCAGAACAATTTGAGATTTGCAACTCATTGACATATTTCAGTTGCTGCTTTATCTTGGTTTAGTTTAATGTCAGTTTGTTTACGATCTATTAAATTTATCTGTTACAGAGAGCAAGAGAATGTTAGTCTGACCTGCCATTGCCTTTCTAAAGCAATAATGGCAGATCCTACAGATATTAGTTTAAGATATCTTCAAGCATCACTTTATGATGAGCTCGGTGATTACCAGAAAGCAGCCGAGTCATATGAACAAATTCAGCAAATCTCTCCTGACAATGTTGAAGCATTGAAAAGTGGGGCTAAGGTGAACACTGTTTTGCTCCTTTAATAAAATATTAACTCCCAATAATTACCCAGTTCTTAGCTCTTCCACATCTTTTGTCTATTTAGATTGGAAAAATTCGTGGATATTTTCCCTCTATATGTTCTTCAGAGTCAGTTGATTCCATTGATTGCAATGGTTCTAATGTTAATTGCTAGCAATGTAGAAGGTAGTTGAGTTTTGGGCTGGAAACGAATGTACATGGCCTTTTCGGCAGCCAAAGGGGTTGTGAAATTTTAAGATTTTCATTCTTATCTATTAATGTTCATCTTCAATATTATCTTTCATTCTTTCATCACATGTGTGTATTTATAAGCAAAATTGTGTCAGCAAAAATCCTGGATTTTCGGGAGGGTTATACCTAGGGTATGGTCCAATTGTGGGAAATCTTCGCTGCAGATCTTCAATTATTGAGCGTGCAGATAAAAGATGAAAAGATAGACTGATCTTTTAGGGGCTTGGCTTATAGGATCTAAGTAGATGGCCGTTTTTGGAAAGCCATGAAAAGGGGAAAATGAAAGAAAAAGCTGCAATACTGCAGCAAAGAGTACATATTTAAAAGCATGTCGGGCATGTAAGCCTTTATTCTGTTCATAAATTGGGGTTAGGCTTGTAAAAAGCCATTGTCATATGGTAAGTACTTACGTATACTGATCTGTTTATGTGGCTTCTGTGGCTAGTTTTAAGAAAATACGTGAATTACAAATAGAAAAGAGTGTATTGGGGAAGAGGGACAAGAAGAGTGAGTAGGCAACCATGAAGTAGTAAATCAATAGGTAATAGTTTTCATTAGTTGATTATCTATATTTAATCAGGTTTATAAATTAAAGGTTTGGTATGGAATAAAATGAAGCTTATCGAAGGATTAAACTATTTTTTTTCTTTTTTTGTTAAATTGTTATATTTCTATCATCAAAATTTTAGTAATTATTGAGTGCTTCAGATTTATATTAAGATTTACGGTGTAACCTAAAAGTATGTATTTTGTTCCAAGTTTTAATAGTTTTGAATTTTGTGTATTGAGATTTTGAGTAAAGAGTTTGGAGATTTCCTTCTCCCTTGGTTCTACCAGTTCCTTTGCCGAATTTTTAGGTCGGTCTCCTAAATTCCTCTTTGTCTTCCCTATCTTATTTATTTCCCCGGTATTTATTGTTTCATTCTCCCCTCCCTTGTTTTAAATTAAGAAGAGGGAACAGAGGGAGAGGGAGGTAGTCTGGTTGGGCACAGGTGGGGTTTGGGGGTTAAAACTCCCTTAATTTAAACTTTGTTCCAATGATAAATTGAAAATCCAGTGTAAATCTATTTAAACTCTTGAATCTTAACATGAATATATTGGTTTAAGAAAAAACAAGAAACTGCGGTATTTTGTTTTATGTCTACATTGTTTAATTATAATTTTCTATGCTTGGATGTTGACCGATTCATTCTAAATCATGCATGGGAGAGGCCAAATATTTGGTTCTGCAATGCCTGTCTATATAAAATACTGAATGTTTGCCCCTTGGCTGTTATTTATTCATTTGTTTTTTTACTCTAATTCCTATATAAAATTTTATTCCATAACTATGTGTGAATTGTGGGGACACACTATGCCAAAAGAAAGGAAAAGGAACCTCTCTCATTATCTGGTATAGGCTGCATAAATCTCATTCAATTTCCAACAGTCTCAGCTCTTATAGAATCCATCATCATAATGGTCTGCTCTAACCTGAGATTCTAATTTGTTGTTTCATTCCATCTCAGTTATACCAAAAATGTGGTCAGATTGAACGATCTTTTGCTATTTTGGAGGGCTATCTTGAGGGTCATCAAGATGAGGCTGATTTGAGTGTTATTAATCTTCTTGTTTCTATGTTAATGCAAAATAATGCATATGAAAGGGCTCTTCGGCAAATTGAGCAAGCCCATGCTATCTACTATTCAGGAAAAGAACTGCCTATCAACTTGAAAACTAAATCAGGAATTTGCCACATTCACCTGGGAGATATAGAGAAAGCAGAGGTATACACATTTTTATCTTGTGCTGGTATTTTGTTTTCTCTTTTAATGGCAAGTGCCCAATAAAACTTCTTTACATTCTGCATGTTTCATGGGTGTATTCTTCTGGCTTATATATACAACGTAGCATCCCTAATATCAAGATATTGCTAACCATAATGGAATTAATGTTTCTATTCAAATAACAGCTCAATTAAGCCTAAATAATTGGTGAAGGGCTCATTTGATTGCAATAAAAGCATATTGTCTCAAATGATAAAGGAATCAAGTAGAGAGTTTTTTATATAAGCCAAATTTCAAAGATGTTCATAGTATTAGATATCTTGTAACAGGATGCACAAAGGTAATCTTCAGGTTTTCAATTCTATCTCACCTCACTGGTGTTAGATTTTCAGTACTGTTTTTGTTTACTTAAGCCTTTGCTTTGACTGGAATCCTGTTAAAGTCCATTATCTTTCCCATGTCAGCATCTATGTGGCCACCATCTTTTCCATGTAAGCATTCACATGGAAAAATATGAAAGTTCATGTGGTATGCCACATTAGCATCGACTGAGACTTTATTTTGTCATATATGTGCCAACAGCCATGTAGATGTGGGAAATTTGACTAAGTGTGAGGGCTCTTTGAGTATTTAGCCTTGTGAATACTAGTTCTCCATATCATTGAAATTCAGGGTTTTAGAGGCATGCACTTGGAATGTATATGTTAGAAGTTTGAATTTGATCTGTCATACTCCTCAGTTGTCTCTGAATAGTCTTGAATGTCCTCCAGGTGTTCTGCAGTGTTTTGCAATCCGTAGCACATGATCATGCTGACTTGGTTACTGAGGTTGCAGATACATTTATGACTCTTGGGCATGTTAACTCTGCATTGAAGTATTACAATATGTTGGAGAATGATGATGGAATTGATGATGTAAGTCAACCTATTGTTTCTTTCATTAGCTCAAATCTTGTTCTCTTTCTCTCTATATTAGCTTTCTTCAAACTGTAAAAGGTGATTGTTTGTCTATTTTTCTATAATCCTGCATTTCTTTGATATAACTCCAGATTTATTTAATTATATCATCTTCTATTTTTTTGTAGATGCAACACATTCTTTTTGCATATTGATAAATTTGAGTTCCATATTTGTTATAGTGCTGATTCCTATAGTTATGGAATCTGTATGATTTCTTGGAAAACTGGTTATTTTTTATTTTATTTTATTTTAAAATCAACAGTTGTCTAATGCTGTGTGTATGAGTTTTAGTGTTCTTAACTATGCTTTCTGTTTAATGTATATTTGTGTGCTTTTAAAACTTTAATGTGGTCTAAGACATTTTGCAAGAGATGAGAGGATTAGGAGTTTGCTTGCCCGTGTTTTGTAGGAGTTGGAATTATTTGAATTAGAAATTTTATACTGATGCTTTATGCAAATTCTGGGCAATTGTTTGGAGTGCATCGTGCTAAGGTCCCAAGCTCCCACCTTTGTGTCCCATCACTCTTCTTTGCTTTCATATATTTGCTTTGATTATTGACATAGATGGAACTATGCCTTTGGTTGCATTAATAATGGATCTGGTGAAGTTAGCTGCATCTGTTCAGTCTGTTCTTGGTGTGTGACACCTTTGTCATAGAATGTGGATACCTATGCACATAATATGGAGCATACCTGTAATTTTTGCATGCGCATATAAATCTGTTTTATTTGGAGTAGGACGAGCCCTAGGTAGCAAATCAGTGTCTTTAGTTTTCGTTTTCAAAACTAATCAGCAGTTTTGAAATTTTCAAGAAATCGTTGTTGCTATAGCATGAAAATGTAGAGTGCTTGAACTCTAGGGAGGGGCTTACTTTTTTAAGGAACAAGAATTACTCCACATATAAATGATATTAGATGTATCAGCAATCAAAAAGTGCCCTGTCAGCTTAATTTTAGGGTTAGTACTTGGGTGTCCAATGTTGAATGTTTGTAGTTCTCTATCGATGAGGAGTGAGGACTGTTGAATGTCTCTGCATGAATTTAGACTGTTTACAGATTCTGTCAAATTTCTCGACTTTTGTTTTGGTATTTGAATAGCTTGTTTAATAGAAAATTTGTGTTGGATTCAGGACCATATTCTTGAGCTTAAACATAGATGTAGAAACTTGAAGGTTATGAATTTGCAGATCATATGGGGTTTAGTAACAAATAGTAAACCAGACCAAGTAATAGGCCTTGCAATTTGGCAGTTACATTGCAGTTGCTTTATGGATAACTACTCTAGTTTGATAACAGGGGTTAGTTTTGTTGCCTATCTTCTAGGTTTCCATTACATAATTGTTAAAGTAAAGTTTCATTTCCCTTAAATATTTTTCAATGGATGTTGATGAGGCTGTACGTTGCTTCTCTCATGCTTGTGGTCCTTTTGGTATTAATTTTTATAACTTGTGAATATCTGTTTGTTTTCAGCTGAGCAGGTTTGTCTTTATATTTCCATGCACCTATTTTATTTTTAGAACACTAGAGTGCTGTTGCTTTCTTATTTTTATTTCCTATTTCCTTCGACAGGACCATTTACATCACAAAATTGCTCAGTGTTACATATCCACAGGAGAAAAAGTGCTAGCAATTAAGTTCCTTCGAAAAGGTATGTGAACACATAATTCTTTGGAAGCATTTTTAGCCTATATGTTCACCTAGGAGTTCAGGAACCATTTTAGGTGTCTCAGGCACACTTGCCTTGGTGGAACATTTTCCTCGGAGGATAAGTTCCAACAATTCAGGGTGCATGTGTGGAGAAATTTTATTTGGATGTCTAATAGATTGTTATGAGGAATTGAGGATGATGGATCCGGTTAAATTAGGATTTTTAGGGTCTAATGAAGAGTCAGATTCCAAGATGAAATAATCGTGGAAAATAACAAGTAAAATATAAGAATAATGCAGAGAATTTAGGAGGAAAAGGGTAAAAAATGGTGGGTTTTTTATTTTTTAAGTGCAAAAGGTGATACTCCTATAAGTGCTATGAGTAAATAGCAGAGCTGGAATCATAAGTGTGTGTGTGTGTAGGTCTGCATGCATCCAGTTTCCTGAATCTATGAGATTTGTATGTATATGTAGTAGAACCTGTAATGATTCCTATTATTCTTCTTTGTTATATTGAGGTAAACCTATTGTTTTGATTGCTGTTCCACTTGAATTGTGCATTATAGTCCCGGTTTAATATCTTGACTGTTAACTAGTGTGGATGGAAAAATTAAGAGAAGCAAGATTGCAAGAAATAACCGAGGTTTGACCATGTTAAATATTGAGTGTGAATGTGTGTGGATGGAGAATGCTAGAACACCAGAACACAATATATATATACATACATGTTTCAGCCTTGATCTACTGCCACCAGAGAAAGACCCAAAGGGCTATGTTGTTGATGCTCTTGACTTCTTGAGAAAGAGCACAGAGGAACCTTATTTACACGGGTCTTGAGACAAAATATGAAAACAATACTAAGGATGATGATTGATTACATTTGATTCTAAACATATGATTTAAATCAATAATTGCTTCATCAATTCCATGGTAGAGTAAGTGAAATTTTTAGAAAAAATACTTGCCTTCTGCATGTGGGAATATCATCATAAAGCCTGATGATAGTCTTAATGAGCTGCCTATTGGAACATCTCTTTACTAGCAAGTTCATTTTTGCACTCAAGTTCTCTCTTTTTAATGGTTGATAATGGATGTGATTCAGCTCTGGAACGACTAGAGAACAACGTCGATGCTCGTTTAAATTTGGCTTCCCTGCTTATTGAAGATTCTAAAGAAGATGAAGCCATTTCTTTGCTTTCTCCTCCCCAAAGTTTTGGTAAATTTTCTCATGATTTTTCTCATCCTTAGCACGTAGGGCAATCCATAATAATCCTTTCTCTTTAATTTGTGGCATGTAGATTTACAGAATATTAACAAGAATTCTGATACATCTAAATCGTGGTGGCTCAATGGGAAAATAAAATTGAAGCTATGCAACATTTATAGAGCTAAAGGGATGATGGAGGATTTTGTCAATACCATTCTTCCGTTGGTACAAGAGTCCCTTTATATTGAATCTCTTGGGATAAAGGTAATGAGAAGTCTTTTTTTAAATCTTGTACCATTTTCTAGAATCTCTTTTGACCAAAACTTAATATGGAGATCCACAATACATCCAGATTCTAGCCCTGAATCACCAAAAATTATCTACAAGAAGGTAGTTTGACTTGATGTTCACATTCAAGTTTACTTTGGAATCAATGTGTGTTTACCTCTGATTTGTACATATCTACTGCCTAAACATGTTTACAGTCTAAATTTGAATCTTCTAGTGTATGTGTTCATTTTGCTTCCCTGGTATATGCTTTGAAGTGTAATACACTTCACAATATCAAATGGCGCATACTAGAGTATATATCAGCTCCTCCTATTAAAGCACTTCTAAGTTAGTACTCTGGAGCTTTGGTGTTGAGACTTAGGGTGCATGTTTGATGTGTGCATATATCTAACATGGGTAACTTCAAACATGTCTATGACTTTACTTATGTGGAGGATCCATATCCATTTTTGTAGAGGGTATCTGTCACTTACGGGTACTCCAAGGCATGAAAAGTTGTGAGGGACATCCGTGGTGTGTAGTGATCTGAGCACATTGGATGTATAATCTAAGATCTAAATTCCTGTTTCTTTGTCTTTAAAAGAAATCCATGTGTTCCAGCTTTCTCATTTACTGGATATTCTTGGTCAGATAAAAGTTAGGCGCCGCCTAAGAGATAGTGATCTATTTGAAAGAGTCAAAAAAGTTGAGGATCTGCAAACTGATGGTGTATTTTGTGGGTCAAGACCAATGGTAACTGCAGCAGATAGGTGAGTAGTGAATTTCATTTTCAATTCTTGGTGTGAGACCCAAACTTTTATACTTTCATAAATATTCCAATGTATTAATGGGTGGCCTATAGAATTATTGTTTTTCATAAAATTGCATATCTCGCTTGCTATTTTTGGTGGTACTTATTTTGCCTAATGAAATTGGGGGAAAAAGATATCTTGATGTTCTCTCTTATAGATGTTAGATCTTAAGTGTTTAACAACATGCAAGTTAAACAATGGAACTATTCTTGGCTATTAGGACTGCTAGTGGTTGAGCTCAGCAGATTACCTTCATTTTCAAGCCTTGCTTGTTTGAGCTTTTGTCGAACTCATGCTCTAATTCAATTTGAATTTGTAAGTATTTGTCAAAGTGCCAAGTTGACTTGAGCTAATTTGCTCCAATTTTGTTTAAATGAGAAGAGCTTTCTCTTAATTAATCTTTGCTTCTTCTTTATTTTATTAAATGAGCCTAAATACAAGAAGAAAGTTTTTTCTTTAAGTGAAAAAGAAAAAAAGATAAGAAAAGACCTTGACCTCTATTAAACTTACTGCGAGATGCTTGGTTTGTTTTTAGTCCTATTTAATTTGGCATGCCAAGTATTTCTATATACTTCCATTTGGATAGTATCTTCAACCATCCGCATATAACTTGCTTAACACTAAGATCCAATGAAATGGAAAAAGTAAATGAAGGGGAAAGATGGAAAAAAAAGTCTACCAATTTAAGTAGATTTTATTTAACCTAATTTCAGGAGCAGTTTTGAGTATTTTAGATCTTAACTTCGTCTTTTCTTAGGAAGGGGCAGTTCTGACTCAACCTCGGTTCTCCATTTGGCAGAACCGGAAATCCATTATACTAAACTATTTGTCCTATTGAGTCAGACTGCAGTCATTTCCTACTGACCCTTTTATCCTAAATATTGGAATTATGAAACAATCTTCTGAGGGAACTTATTTCAAAGATAATGATATTAAGGTTTGAGTCAAAGCTTGTGTTATTTTCATTTAAAATTAGTACATGACTTAAAGATTTCTTGTTTCTTTTTTCGAAGCATCAATCAAAGTATTCTCATGCAGTTGCCCCCCCCCCCCCCTTTTTTCTTTCCCTCCGAATTTATTGTATATCCTTTTCCTGGAATCTGTTGTTTTGGGGATGTGTTCCTTCTTTCTCTTCCAGTGGAGATGAACTAACTTTTTGAGAGTGATGTTGGAGGATAGGTTGAAAGCTTCCAGAGCAAGAAAGCTGCTACAAAAGAAAGCAGCGTTGAAGGAAGAAATGAAAGCTGCTGCAGTTGCTGCCGGACTTGATTGGCATAGTGATGATGCCAATGATGAATCTGAGGTAATCCTGATGTGTATATTTATTTAACAGGAATTTAAATTTTAAACTAACGAGACTGTGATTTCAGTCTTACCTACTTGTACATATATTTTATTGTTTGTTGCTGCAGGAAGAACATTTTAAAGAACCACCTCTGGTTAATCTTCTAAAAGATGAGGAGCAGCAAGACCTTATCATAGACGTTAGTGCACTTCTTTTTATTTCTCTCTTTCTCTGATATCTTTGAATTTTAAATCTTTTTCCTCACTTCAGTAAAAGCTTATGACTCTGAAGCTGAGTGTACAGTTGGATTCTTTTGACCATAAATTCTTTTACATGATTCCTTTATTTCCTTGGATCTTTCAGACAGATAGAAGATATTTTATTCTTTCTTTTTTCATACTAAATAATGGTTCTTTCTGCTAATTAGTTATGCAAGGCATTGGAATCTTTGGAAAGGTATTATGAAGCATTGGATATTATCAAACTTGCATTAAAATCAGGTCATAACTTTTTCCCTGTTGAGAAGCAGCAGCAGCTTCGATCACTTGGAGCACGTAATTCCTCACTTTACCTAGTGTTCATTCTTTTAGATTTGGCCCATTACATGTTTTCTTCATCATTTTAGATTTTTGATGAATTGCTAAAACTTCATGTTATTTTACAGAAATGGCATACTACACCATGGATTCCAAGCATGGGTTTGACTGCATAAAGCACATTGTTCAGCAGCACCCCTACAGTATTACTGCTTGGAACTGCTATTACAAAGTACTTCCAAGGTATTCATTCCCCCATGTTTATTCCATTCTTAGACGTTTTTTTGTCAATTTTTATGATTTATTGTTCTGTCTTTTCTTGGGAGGAGAAAATTATGAAAATTTTCTTGGTTGAGAAAGGTTTAAATTGTATGCACTTATATATTTCTATATATTTATGGTAAAAAATTTATAGATAATATGCACATTTTGCAATATTTATATAATTTTAATCAGATCTTGGACCTTTTCTAGAAATTTGAGACAGATTTAACAGTTATTTAAAAATTGTTGTGGAAGTCTCTTAGGCAAGCATACAAAAAATGATGAAATAATTTAAGGGAATAGTAATAGCTTGATTGTTACTGAATTATTTTCTTAACAAATATTTTCTTAACATTTAGCTATAGGAATGCCTTTTTTTTTTTTTTTTTGCTTTAAACAAATTCATATCTTATATCCCATAATATTATGAAGTTGGAGGTTAATTCTTATTTTCTAATTTAACAGGCGTGGGGTTTCTTAGGTTAATTAATTTTGCTCAAAAATAGTAATCCCAAATATTAGGAAAAGACGAGTTGAAAAAGACAATTTAAATTGAATTATAGTACTGTAAATTTAACAATAAATTATTTGTCTATGAGAAGTGAGAACGTCATTTATGGTTCTGAATTCTGGTTGTGGAAAAACCTTAAGTTGAGTATTGTTATTTCCAAAACATTTACTAATATTCAACATCACACTTTCCATTCACTTGCATGCGCAGTAGCATATTGCTGAGTTGCTATCTGTGCTAGGTTAGCTGTTGTTTTTGTTTGAAATAACTGTAATATATATATGTTATAGAAAGTTTTGAAATAACTGTAACATAGCTTGCGACTTTTGCTATCAAACTAGTCATAGTAAAAGGGACATTCAAATGATCTTGGACCACTTTTTGAAGCTTATAAGCATACCTGGTCATAACTTTTAGTTGCTAAGCATCACTTGAATATAATTTGTATTTATCATGTGGCATCATATGTTTAGCTTTTTTTGTCATCTTGACTTATGCACATATTGGTCTTTCTAAATATTCTAGTTACTAATTTCGGTTTACTTCTACTGTCTTAGATCGGGAAAATGTTATTCAAGGCATTGTAAGTTTTTACGTTTTTTCCGTAGCAAACACAAAGATTGCATACCACCTATTGTCATTTCTGGGCATCAGTTTACCATGCTTAGTCATCACCAAGATGCTGCTCGAGAATACCTTGAAGCTTATAAGTTGTTGCCAGAGAATCCTTTAATTAATTTGTGTGTTGGTATATTTTCTTCTCTCTTTTGGTAGTTCCCCTAGGATGCTTATATAAACGCATCTTATCACATCTCGTTGATGTGAAAATTTTCATTTTACCTTATAGGGACTGCATTGATCAATTTAACCCTTGGACTTAGACTCCAAAACAAGCATCAGTGTATTGCACAAGGTTTAGCTTTCCTCTACAACAACCTTCGTCTTTGTGAGAACAGCCAGGTTTGGTTTTCTTCTCATACTTTATCTTGCATTTTCCTATTATAAATAAAACTTGTTCAAATGAATGTTTTGGAATTCAGTCATCGAAATGAGTATGTCCATGGATTACTTCAGTTAGTCAGTTGATCTATTTTGCTCTTTTACTAATTCTTGTGATTCAATTGGTTGGATGCAAAAGAAATGCCTCTGCTGACACAACATTGTGCAGGAAGCACTGTATAATATCGGACGGGCATGTCATCATGTCGGACTGGTGACCCTGGCAGTTTCATACTATGAAAAGGTGCTAGCGATGAAGGAGAAGGATCATCCAATCCCAAAACTCCCCAATGAGAACTGGGATCATGCGGTGGAGAACCACAAAAAAGATGGGTATTGTGACCTTCGCAGGGAGGCAGCTTTCAATTTGCATTTAATCTATAAAAAATGTGGAGCAATGGATCTTGCTCGCCAAGTCTTGAAAGATCATTGCACCTTTGATTGATATATGTGTATTAGTGTGTATATATATGTATATTGATTCATGATCTGTGGAGTAACGTAACACTCATTAGCTCAAAATTTAGCTGTTAATATATCATAATATATAAACTGTTCAATTATATTTTCTTGTATTATATTGTTTGTTTATCAATTCGATAATTCTGTAAAACAAAAGAATGAATATTAATATGGCGGTGCTTTGTCTTTTTACTATTCTTATATAAAACAACTAAAGATATAATGTTCAAATATAGGACTCAAATCCAAAAAAGGTTTGTTCATTAGTGGTATACCATTTTACATACAATTCAATTATTCTTTATAATATAATTTTAACTGTGATAAAATTGAAATTTAGAAAATGGTATTCGTCGTGCCCCTAAATTTTGAGTCGAATGTGTGCCTTAAATTCATTTTATGGCACTATTACTTAACAATTCATTCAAGTTATAGAATCAATAATTTATATCTCTGGTGATGGATTATGGATAATATGCTCATGTGATAAGTAGTAATGATTATAAATCATAATTAAGTTTTATGTTGAAGCCAACAAATACAATTATCTGCTATTATTTGAATAATTCATTCTTAATAAATATCTCAATTCTTTAATTGAATTATCTAAAACACTATATTATCTTATTACTTGTCTCTTAGACATTAGATCATAAAATTGGGTTTTTCTTATCTAATGAAAATATATTTCTTGTGATGGGTTATGGCCTATGGGCAAATTGTTTGCAATTTAAATTTGGTAATACTTTTTTAAGCATGTGTATGTTTATTTAATGCTTACTCTTATTTCTAAAAAAATCTATTTGAAAAGCTTTATAATATTTAAAAAAAAATTAGAACTTTATAATTTTTTAAAATTTTATTAAAACTTTATAACGTTATAAATTTTTAAAAATTATATAACATGTTTAAAACTAATTATAACATTTTCAAAATTTTATAAACTTCATAAATAATAGTTAATTAACTGAGAGGATAATTAGGTTAAAAATGGGAGACCTAAAAAATTAGGAGTATTTTGGGTACTTCTAATTAATTTAATTTTTTAAAATATTTAGTTAAAATTTAAAAATTGAATTTAAAATTTTAAAAACAGAATTTGGTTAGTAATATAATACAAAAAATTATATTTTTAAATAATAGAATTAAAATCTTTAAAAACAATGATTTTTTTTCCTTAGAATATAGTTTTAAAATTTTATACACTATTCATACAATATTTAAAAATTTTACAATATATAGTATTTAAATACATTGTTTTTACAATATGTTTCCGGTATGTTAAAATATTGTTTAAAAATTAAAATAAATATATATTTTTTATGAAATAATATAAATTTATTTTTCACAATATTACTTATTTTTAATTTTTTTTAAATAATATATTTTAATTTATATATAAAACTAGCTTGTGCATCACATGGTAAGAAAGCTAGTTTAAATATATTTGCATGTATATATAATAAATAATTTATTTTTATTAAAATAATATATAGTTTATTAAGATATAAATGAAAAATATTTAAATGTATATATAATTTATAAAGAAACTATAAATATATGTGTGAAAAATAAATAAAAGCAACGATAAACTCAAATTGATATATCGAAACATGTCGATATTAATATGTATTAATACGAAGACAAAAGCAATACACAATATAGTATTCACTACAATTTGCTCATGTAACAGGTGGTATAATAGATTAACAAAATGACTGATTTTGGGATGGCAAAGCATGTAAAAGTACTTCTCTGTTGTTTTAGAATTAATGGTTTACTTGCAAAATTAAAAAGATTAATATATCCTGACGTATTTTAACTTAACAACTTTTACATATTTTGTATCTAAATTTTTTCTTTATTTAATTGGTATTTAAATTTAGAAACCATGAGTTAAGTTAATACTTTTTATTGGTATCTAATTAACACGGTTAGATTTTGGATTGACAACCAATACAATGTTGACAAGTGTCATAAAAATACACTTCTTCAAAAATTAAAAATTAGGGATTTTATTTTTATTTTTATTTTATTTTGCATGTATAATAAACTTAAACAAATGATTGTTTAGATTCATTTTAATTTGTATAACCATTTATCTGAGTTCATTCTAGATACGAGCTTTTGTTCTCAATTTGAGTGATTATCTAATCTAATTAAACGTTAAAAATAAATTATTGCCTAATGTGGTAAAAGTTTTTCTCATGAGTAAATTATCAATTTTTTTATGAGTCCTAATTATTAATCGTTCCCTTTATGGGTTAGACATGAATGTGTAGAAGAAGCAGTATATTGATAAAGAAAATGTATCTTTTCCAAAATCAAAAGAGCGTCCAAGATCAAAAGAGTGATTGGATTGAAAAAATAAAGGATTTTTAATTGTCTTCTTATCCTATACCGAACATAAATAAATTAGATGGCAAAAGATAGGATAAAGAATCCGTTGATGAATCCGTCTGTCTTCGAATTATCTATTCTTTTCCTACTATAATACTTTGTTGTTTTAGTAATTTTATATTTTCATAATTTCAAAAAACATTAAAATAAAATCTTGTATTTTATAAAATGTTTAGCTTTTTAACAAATTAAAGCCTCTATTTACATATCCAATTTAGAAGATGATAAATACAAAGATTAAGTTCATCTTAAGAACTTAGAATGAGTAATAATTTTTTTTGTCCTTGAATTTTACAGTTGGGGTTTTTGTCTGTAAACTTGGATTCTGTTAAAATATGATGATGTAATTAGTGTTCTTGAAACATGTTTGGATTGATCGATTGGATCGAGAATCAATAGGCATATTAGTCCAAACAAAGACGTTGAATTAATTGAATAAAAATGGCTTGAAAGCGGTAAAAATTGAAAATCAGGACATAAACCAGTAGTTGAATAGGTTGAACTAATTTATTATTTTTTTTATTTTTTATAAATTTTTAATTTTTGTTGGTCTAACATTTGAACCGATCAAACCGACTGAATCAGAATGGTCTGACTGGTTTAATCACTAGTTTGATTATTAAAACATTGTATGTGACACTCTAATATTGTATTATGTAATTCTCTCAAAATTTATATAATTTTTTTAATTTTCAAGTGATGATGTGACACAATTCCAAAGTATCACGTTATAAAATATTTATATTTTTCAAGTTTAAAAACGAAAATAAATCTAACTGTTAAGTTTATGTACTAAAATAGACAAAAACAAAGTACACAAATGTCAAAGTAGATTTAATTGTCAAATTCAGAAGTCAAAATTTATATTATCCCAATTTAGAAAGAGAAATAGTGTATTAACATAACAAAATATAAGTACATTTACTTGTAAAAATTATTGACATCTTATATAGTAGACAAATAAGGAAAATATTAGATGATCAAGTCATCAAATGTCGCCCCTCCAAAACATCATGCTTACAGCAGATTTTGGATCCTTACATTTATATCCGATGCATGTAACATAATCTTCTAAATACATGAACACATGATGTGAGAGACACGTATTTATATCCGACAGTAACTTCTGTAGGGGGCTTCCAAATGCATGAACTAGTGTTTATCCTAACAATACCAAACCCTGAAAGTGAACGTAACATGCTTGCTTTGGTTCTGTAGTACAGATGCGTCTATATATCACAATGACGGGCTTCTCTCAATTAGATTAAACTTGTTAGGCCATCATTTACTTTCTCTTCACCATTGGCAACAACAATAACATCAAATCATTAAGAAGCCTATCCTTTAGAGCTTTTTTTTTTTTTAAATTCCATCAGATTAAACAAGAACATGCTGTTGCACCAATCCAATCCAACACTATTTAGAAAGTGTGGCATCAAGTTGACAGAATCTGTCATCATTACACAATTTCAGAATAGTTATTTTACATATACACAAAAATAGTCACTCGGCATACAAAGGCGTACATTCATGTCTGTTAAAGGGCGCATTTCCTTGAAGCCGTCTTTGAAATGACATCAAAACTGGCAAAACCTGGACAAAAAGAGTAAATCAAGAAAAAAATAAAGGGCTAACTCATAACTTTCACAAGGAGTCCTACAAGACTTCAAGGAAGCTACATACAAAATTACACAGATTGCGCGGTGGAGCTCTTACTGTTCTCTTTTTAGCAATGACTCTGCAAACTCATGCCCTCAAACAGCCTATATGAGTTCCTGCACCAGATTTGTAGCAGTGTCATGTTTTTCAGTACGGACCAAAGTGCAGGATTTTGATCTAAGGGTACTATTCCCTGCCATAGTATTGACATCAATTTATCTGTACACTCGTGGAAATTAATGACTCTCTGGTAACCTGTTCACATAGGAAAGGAAGAATCATTAGTATTATAGTCCCTTATCAAATAAAACCATGTCATACCATTTTTTTCTTCCATTTCCTGTAAGCTTGCATTGTACACAGCATCACATATAATAAAGACATGCCGACCATGAAACTCATTTCCACATAGGAAATTGTCCAGGACAAGGCACACTGATCAAAACAGAAGTATTCTTCATTAATTAAGCATAAGTAATAGAGAATAAACCTACCGCCATGGGAATTCGCTGGTGTCTATTCCTGCTTGATGGAGTTCATCAACATATTGCAATGCTTCCCGGCATTCCTCGCGGTCATCAAAGAACTCATTTTTGTCACCTTCAATTTGATATGTTTCATGGCCTTTGCCAGCAATCACCTGCAACACACAGCATCATTTTAGCAAATATACATATCAACTAGTACAAGCGGAGAAGGGCATGATAAAGGAAAGGCATAAACTACATGATTAACACAAGAAACCTATGAGAATTAACTAATTTAAATTTTCAACAAATTATATATATGTAGGTAGGGCAACTCATTTGTGGTGTGTGAGGCTGTGAGCACTGCAGTTACATTAGGTCAATTGCAGAATAGTAAGACACTCATTTACAAAAACATATGACTATACTCATGAAGATTTAGGTTTTCTAGATTATTGGAATATAGAAACAAACCAATTCACTTCAAGAAACTTACAACCATATCGCCTTCTTCTCCCATAGCAACAGCACAACGTACTGCTACCCGCCTAATATCATGCAGAAAAAGCCGATGACCATTTGGGAGAGGAGGATAGTAATCATTTTCTCCATATTTCAAATAATCTTGCATTGTCCACCCCACGCCAGCTAACATGTCATCCAAGATGTCCACTGATCAAAAGATGAAACATGCAAGTAAGTAGGTTTGCATTTCTAAGCAACTAGCAATGCAGCTCATGATATTTATACCATTTTCTTATACTTACATGGATCTTCACTCTTCGGATTATCGGATGTCAGCATTGTCACTTCACTTTTATCTGTTGCGATTTTTGCCATCATTGGTCTCTTTCCCCGGTCACTCTCCCCAGGACAACCGATAACTTCATGTAGGACAATCTTATTAATAGGTTGAAAAGAGAGGGAGAGGGTAAAAAATGGTAATGACTTAGAGGAAGTACGGTTTTCTTAAGGAAAAACATAAGCGACAAGCATACCAGTAATAATCCTCTTTGGTCCAAGCTCTCTTACAGAATCAAGCAGTCTAGATAAGGCATCAGGTGTGTGAGCATAGTCCACAATGACTCCAAATGCCTGCTCCTCGTCTATTAACTCACACCTGCCTGGAACAGCGTCAACCTCTTCAATCCCTCTAACAATGTCCTCCAAGGGTGCCCCAACAGCAATCCCAACAGCCACAGACGCAAGAATATTATAGATATTATGCCTTCCGAGCAAACCTGACGAAATCTCCAATATCCCATGAGGTGTATTAACCAAGACCTGTGTCTCAAATAGTGACAACTCAAACTTCAGGGGATGAACATCTGCATTCTTATTCTCCATTGCAAATGTCACCACAGGAACTTCAGGGTTACCTTGCGCAACAAAAAAAGGTGCATGAGGATCATCAATGTTAACAACTTTCCTGTGCCTCTCAGGGTCCACCATCCTTGCAAACAACTTTGCTTTAGCATCCCTATACTCCTCCTCAGTCCCATGAAAATCTAAATGATCCCTAGTCAAATTGGTGAACACTGCAATATCAAAATCAACCTCATTACACCTCCCTAAAGCTAGTCCATGGGAAGAAGCCTCCATAACAACAGCCTCAGTTCCATTATGCAACATCTTAGCCATCAAATTCTGAACCAAAACAGCATCAGGGGTCGTATTTGGCGATTCCAACTTATTATCACCATGTATATAGTAAGCAACCGTGCTTAGCATCCCAGTCCTCAAACCCATAGCCTCATACATCCCTTTTATCAAATAAGACGTGGTTGTTTTGCCATTGGTCCCAGTGATCCCAATAACAGCCATATTCCTTGAAGGGTGCCTATAAAACGATGCAGCTAATGCAGGCAAAACCGAATTAGTATCCTCAACAATGACCAATGCCTTGCATCCCAAGGTATCCTCAATATCAATCTCTTTACTCGCTACAACAGCAACAGCTCCTCTCTTATCAGCTTCACTCAAATACAAATGCCCATCCGTTTTTCTCCCAACACAACAAACAAACAAATCTCCAGCACTAACCAACCTAGAATCATGTTGTATCCCTGTTATCTCAACCTCTATATCCCCGTAAACCGAAACTGGCACCACTTTACTTTCATCTAAAAGCTCAGCTAAACTCATTTTAAACTTAGGTTCCACAATTCTAACCTTACTCTTTCCAAAACTATCTAAATCTAAATCAAATGATGGATCCAACAAATTAAATTTATCATTCTCTCTTTCTTTACCTTCAGAGTCACTCAAACGGACATCGAATTTCGAAGAATCTTCATCATCTGAATCTTCATTTTCTCCCTCGTCCGAATCAGAAGCAACAGTCAAACCTCGTAATTTGTCAATTTCTTCCAAGTCAACGACTTCATCAGGGTCCAGCTCATCAATGGCTTCCGCCTTTTTAGGGGCTTGTTCTAATAAACCTTGCTTGACCATCTCTTGCCGTTTCATGGCAATGGCTTTATCGATTTCACCGAAAAAATCATCCCCGTCGTCGTTTCCCGTTTTCTCTTTACTCAATTCGTCTTCATCCACGTCAGCAATGGCAGAAAGGTAATTTGACTTGTGCTTGTTGAAGTCTTCTTCTTGGAGCTTGCGGGCACGAGCAGCTTGGCGGTGAATTTGCTGAAACTTGTCCACGCCGTGCATGGAATCCTCGGGAGCTTCGGGAGGGTCATCGTCGGAGGGAGTCGGATAATACTTCCCGTCGGGGCCGATAGCCGGAAGGCGGCGGAGAGAAGGAAGACGAAGAGGCTTAAAATGGACACCGCGGTGCCGGTGGTGGCGGTGGACTTTTAAAGAGGTATAATTGGGGTGAGGAGTGAGAAATTTGGGAAGAGAAAGAAGAGAGAAAGCCATTGAAGGGTGGGGAGAGAGAGTAACCAGTTGCAGTGAGGTTTTAGGACTGTGGAGGGGATAGAGGTTTTAAGATTGGGAATTTTGCTGCTGCACGGCGTCGTTTAAAGGTTGAACCGTTTAGACATGGAACCGTTTCGGCTTTTCGATTTCAGAACCACGGGTAATTTTGGATCTCAGGCCCTTGTAATAATTGGGCTTAAAGCCTTAAAAAAAATTTAAATACAACGATATAAGTTGAGTCTAATTCTGCTGCCAACACCTATACTCTTTACATTTTTTAAATTTAGTCCCTGTACTCCTTTTATTTAATAATTGATAACACCGTCAAAAAAAAATAATTAAATTGGGTTATGTGACATTCTTAAAATTAAAAATTTACTTAGGTGGTCAATATTACATGAATAAAAGATTAAATAAGCAAAAAATAAATATTGATTTTGGAGTCGTAAAATACGTCATTTTAAATCTAAAATTGTAAAATTTTTCAACATCGTTTTAGAGAAGTAGAACAAAACCTTTTTTTAATTACATAGCTTCCTTTTAGTGTAAGTAATGTTTGCGCAGTGCTATATAATTGAATTTAACCTAAGAATTTTTAGGTTGTTATCGATTCCATTTTAATTATTAAATTCCTGTTATTAAAAGTATATAATACTGAAAATGATAACATAAAGAACTGTATAAATTTTACTAACAAATGCCTTAAATTCCAAAGCAGTACTTAAAAGATTTTGGTGGGGCACATTGACTCTTCTAATAAACTCACTGATATTTCGAGTTCTTTAGTTTAAGTAGTGGTACTTTATTAGCATGTTAATAATGTACAAACAAATTGAAACTGGACATCATTACATCTACAGATTCAAATTCACAATCCAAATGCCAGATTTCAATGTCAAAACCTAACTTAATTACCTACCAGACCAACAAACATAACCATAATAATTGATTTCAATTTGTTATGTCCAGTCACACTGCAATTAAGTGAACATTATGCTGTAATTTTAAATCATAGTAGTTTTTTCTTTTTGTTATATAATTGCTGTTGTTGTATAGATGGTCGTGGATTGGGAGCAAGCAGCAGTAGCGGACCACCAGTGGTCCCTACGGTAGTTATGTCGGGCCCCGATTCAAAACGGTCCCCAAAGCCCAATTGGTCGAAGATATGGATAGTTAACCGAAAATGTATGGGATTGAATTTATTTATTTTTCTATAAATTCGAATAGCAACCAAACCAGAAACCATCCACAAAGGTTGTTTTTAAGCTTTGTTTGACTGTCACCAAATCTTATTTGGTAGCTCAACATACTGGAATAACTAACATAACTTTATTGTGTTCAAATTAAGCATTTAAACTTGTTCACAGGCAAAATCAACAAGGAAGATATGGATATAATGGTGGTGGTTTACTTTTGATTGAAGCGGAGAGCTATTAGTTTTGATGGATTGGATGGTTGTTTGGTGGAATTGGTCTATATGAGTTAAGTATCTTGGTTTCTCTCTATTGCTCTGCTTTCATAGGTGTTATGGTTTAGGGGTGAGTATTCGATTGGTTCGAGTTTAATCGAGTAAAAGTTTCTAATTAATCGAGTGGCGAATCTTATTTTAATAATCGAATTCAATTTAAAACTTTTTCGAATCGAGTTAAAAAATTTCGAGTCAAGTCGAGTCGAGTTAACGAATCTTATTATTTATACTCAATGTTACGTTTACGTTAATTGATTATTTAACTAGTAGACGAAGTACAAAATTATTTAACTACATAATTAAGGCTGATCGGTAAACATTTATCAAAATGACGTAGCTTCACATTTTCTTATTCGGATTTTCAGATAACTCGAATTGTGTAATTCATATTCGAGTTAAATTGAAAATTTTTATTTTTTTATTCGAGTTTATCCGAATAACTTGATCTATTTAATTTAAAATTTAAAATTTTTATCGAATTTTTTGAATCGAATCGAATTTTACTCATCCCTATAATATAGTTAGACTTATTTATGGAAGACAATGGAGTCCATGTGTTCTGAATTTACTAACAATAGAGCTATACATTATTTGATTGGAGTGATGGTGATGTAATGTAATGTCCATATGGTTTCTTAGCACATGTGCTCAACATAGGCCCGTTCTTGACATTTTTGGGGCCTAAATAAAACAATAAAATGAGATTTTAAGTTCCTTAAAAGTTGAAAAAAGATTTTTTAGGTCCTCTAAAAGTTGGTAAAAAAAAATAGGCTCTTAAAAGCTAAAAAAAAAATTTAGGGCCCCTTGAAAGTTATAATTTTTTTTTACCTTTAAAAGTTAAATTTTTTTAGCCCCTTAAAAATTAGAAAACAATATTTTAGACCTCTTTCAGCCTTGGGTCCTGAATGGATATACCTCCAGACGACCCCAAAGCCGGGCTTGGCTCAACAAAAGTGGACTTGTAAAGGTCTGCCATAGCTCTGACAATGGTTTAAGGTTCACTTTATAAAAAAATTATTTAACAATGACACGTATATAATATGTGGTTATTAAAAATTAAAATATTTAATATATTAAGAGTTAATTAGACATCAACTCAATCAATATTTATTTATTATTTAATTAAAATTATATGAGATTATTTGAACGTATTTTAGGGGGGAAAAGGAGAGTGTTTTGCATTAAAAATATCATTTTGAATTAAGTGGGTAAATCTACCAGTAGTGGTAAAATAAGCATGCTGAATATTTTAGGCCATTCATCATTAATAGGCATGAATGCTAATACTAATTGAGCCTACATAAAGAATGACAGCAATCTTTGATGTTTGTCCATGTTTAGAATTCCAAATCTATATAACGTCACTAAGCTAGTTCAAAAAAAAAAAAAAACCCTTGAGCTTGATTTTTTTTTTTAGAATTTACAAGTAAAATATAATATAATTATAAATATATATATTTAAATAATTATAAAGTAAAATCAAATTAATATAAAACATAAAATGTGAAAATATAACCCACCTAATAATGAAATAACTCTAAACTTTGTTATGATTGTATCCTATAATCAATGGAAGTTATTATTCATCAGACTAAGTAGGTAGTATTATAATTATACTTTATTTTTAAAATAATATTATTTTATTTAAATCATCATAATTATATCTATTTTATTATCAAAAACAATAAAACCAAACCCAGAATTTTAAAATTTAATTCACCATTCGTAGTTTGAAATCATCTGCAAGTCAATTTGAGCACTTATTATCCTTTCTTGTGCAAGTGAAAATACATAAAATAATATCTTGACCAAAAAAATACATATAATATAAAATTGAAAATATTAAAAAAAATAAAAAATAAGTTCAGCTGAGCCCAAAAGCCGAAACTCAAAAAAAGAGACAGCAAAATTCAAAAACGAAAATCGGAACATAGAGACAAATAACAATGTCTCTGCACCTTCCATCAGACAGCAACGCCACTGCCAAAATTTGTAGTTTTTTTAATTTCTTACACCATAACGTCCAAGATGCTGCCGTTTTCAAACACGAATGCTTCAACTCCTTACCATCAAACTTACTTGCCATTTTAACCATTTTTCATTTTTACATAATTTAATATATTAATTATCATTTCAACGCGGCAAAATGTTATTGAGCTATTTGTACTATTGTGTTAGATTTTATTTTGTCTTTTTATTAAAACAATAAGTAAATTAGTTCATATATATTAAATTAAAGAGTAAATTACTTTCTTTTTTTTAAATTTTTTATCTATTTCTACAGTTAAAAATTAGTTTATGTACGTCAAAATGAGGTACATGTAATGTGCCACATGTAACTGTCTGGTTATGCTGTCAACCAAGCTAGTTTTTAACAATATAAATTAATGAAATTTCTAACAAAAAATTAATTTTCTCTTTGTACTAACGTATAAAGATTAATTTACTCATTCTTTTTTAATAAATAATGTTAGGATAACAGTTGCTTTCTGTTGTGTTAGTTGAGAAAAAAAAACTGTTAAGCAGTTTTTGTGTTAGTTGAGTACCATCTCCTTAAATATGTAACCCTACTTATCTTGGCAATCAAGTTTTATAACAATGAAACAAAGTTCTTCTTAGATTGTTTTCAGTGTAAACTTCAACATGGTATCAGAGCTGCAAACCCTACTCACCATGCAAAAGTTAAACATGTTGAGATTGACTATCATTTTGTTAGGGAAAAAGTGCTCGATGGAGTGTTACACGTCAGCTATGTTTCGTCATCAAAACAAGTTGCTGATGTACTTACTAAACCAATCTCGCCAAAACAGTTTAAGCCCTTTCTACAAGCACTTCGAGTACTGTCAACAAACTCGTTGGGCGCTGAACTCCAGCCACTGCAAGCTTAAAAACAAATAATAAAAAAAAAACAATGAAACCAGGAGAATGTTAGGATAACAGTTGCTTTCTGTTGTGTTAGTTGAGAAAAAAAAAACTGTTAAGCAGTTTTTGTGTTAGTTGAGTACCATCTCCTTAAATATGTAACCCTACTTATCTTGGCAATCAAGTTTTATAACAATGAAACAAAGTCATTTGTTTTTAAGCTTGCGATGGTTGGAGTTCAAATACCTTAACGAGTTTGTTGTGATGACTCGAAGTGCTTGTAGAAAGGGCTCAAACTGTTTTGGCGAGATTGGTTTAGTAAGTACATCAACAACTTGTTTTGATGACGGAACATAGCTGACGTGTAACACTCCATCGAGCACTTTTTCCCTAACAAAATGATAGTCAATCTCAACATGTTTAACTTTTGCATGGTGAGTAGGGTTTGCAAAGAATCGATCTTCAGTAGAAGAGTTATCGCACTGCACCACTTTGTGGTTGTGTTATTGGTACGCCAACCTCTTCAAGCAAATGCTTTATCCACATAAGTTCGTAGACACGATTGGCTGAAGCTACGATATTCGCCTCGGATGATGACACGGATACAACGGCTTGTTTTTGGAGCACCATGCTACGGGATTGGGCCGAGATAAACAACGTACCGCTGTGGATCGGCGATCTTCAACAGATGAAGCCCAATCAGCATCAGAGTAACACGTAACGATGTCTTTGTCCACTGTGAAAAATGCAACCCATGATCAAGTGTTCCACCGAGGTATCGAAGCACTCTTTTAATAGCTTTCCAGTTTAACTCAGTTGGCTTGTTCATATACTGACTCAGCTTGTTAACGCAAAAGGATAAGTCTGGTCGTGTGACGCATGTATATTGTAGCATGCCAATGACGCTACGGTACAACTGTGCATCCACAAATTAAAAGAGTGCTTCGATACCTCGGTGGAACACTTGATCATGGGTTGCATTTTTCACAGGGAGAGCACACTGTTACGTGTTGCTCTGATACCATGTTGAAGTTTACACTGAAAACAATCTAAGAAGAACTTTGTTTCATTGTTATAAAACTTGATTGCCAATATAAGTAGGGTTACATATTTAATGAGATGGTACTCAGCTAACACAAAAACTGCTTAACAGTTTTTTTTTCTCAACTAACACAACAGAAAGCAACTGTTATCCTAACAAATAAGATAAAATATAACATATTTCCTAATACAAAGACCTTGTTATACTTTTACAGTCAAAATCTCATTAACTCCTAGCATCAAAATTACTTGTCATTTTATTACCCGATTATAGATTGTCAAAAAAAAAGAAGAAAAACTTACCATTTTAACTTTTTAAATTTAATTTATTATGCTCTTAGTCCTTATATTTTTTGTACATTTAAAATTTAATTTTTTTATTTTTATTTTCAGAAATTTAGTTCTTATTCTCCATTAATTTAATAATTAATGTCTAATGGATAACGTTATTAAAAAACTTTCGTTAAATTAAATTAAGTGATAATTTTTTTTAAAAAATACTCATGTGGCTAATATTATATACGTTGAAGGCCAAATAAACAAATAAAAGTTATTAAATCTCATTGTGAGGTTTCTTTTATTTTGATTCTTGGATTGTAATATTCAGCAATATTGTTTTAAAGGAGCGGAGTGAAAGTTAATATGTATTTTTCTTACATAGCTTTCATACGAAAACCACTTTAAAGATACCATATAATTTAATTTAAAAGAAGTCATTGAATTAAAAAATAAAATGACTAAATTAGGAGCTAAATTTGAAATTTAAAATTTAAAATTTGCGAATGATATTTTCCCTTTGGATTTTGAATATTATTTTTAAGTCAATAATTTTTAGATTCCCACTATTTTAGTAATCGAATTACCATCTATTTTTTTTAATATTTTATCAAATAAAAATAATAATAACCAATTCATTTTGTATATTGTAATGAATAGATGCAATCTCTTACATATTTTACTTTAATCATAAAATACAATTTTAATTTCTAACATTTATTGACCAATTTGAATTATAGTTGTAAAAAGATCAAGGCAAAGCTAGAATTTATATATGTTTAAGATATAAGCTCATTTTATTTGCAACCCGATCACGACAACTTTAATTGTTATTAATCGATAAAATTTAATATTTATCTACGTATATTTTTATAATTAAGGTATCTTTTATGTTTATTTTACGATCTGTGAATACTAAATTTTTCGGAAATTTATGACTGCCTATTCTCAACAATATTATCTCCAAAATTCGAATTGTATTCTCCCGTTAATTATATATTTATATTATATTAGTATTTTTAGCATAATATTATATTAATTTTTAATTTATTATAAGCAATTTTTCATTATTTTAACATTTTATATATCATTATTGTATTGATTTTATTGATATATTTTCATAGTTAACTTTCATTCCTTATTTATAGTTAAGGACAAAATGGTAAAACATGCATTAAAATAATGTTACTTCCGTCAATCAAATAATAAAATATTATATTTCAATTAAATGAGTCAGATAGGGTAATATGGCACACCCGATAATGTACTAAATAATATTATTATCAAAGACAAGTTGTTGCATTTATGCTACGATTTGTAAGAATTTTTAGGGTATAATGATAATATCTAGTCTTTTCAAGAGTATAATAAAATAATAATATCTAAACAAATAAATACATAATTAAATATTTTTCAATTACAATACATTAAATATTAACTCATATTTTAAAATTAAAAAATAATATTGACAAAAAAAATAAATTATTTCCTTTTAAGCCAAAAACAAATTTGTAAAATATAAAAAGAAAGTAAATTTTTAATTTTTAAATCCAACCATGCAATATGTGGAAAACAAGCAGTGATGATGGTTGAAAGATTTAATTGCAGAGAGAGAAGAAAAAGAGAGGGAGAGCGATAAAGAAGACAAAGGATTCAAAGATTTTGCTTCATTTCAAAGTTTATAAAAACTTTACCCCATTACCGTGTGTTTGTAAATATTTCATACATCTCTCTCTATCTCCAAACCTTGTTACTGTATTACTTGTCAATGTCATATTAAACTCTCTGCCATTCTTGTTTCTTCATCCTTGAACCAGGTTTCCCACAAATTTTTTTATTTTAATTTATTTGTTCCCTCTCCTTTACGGCTTTGAGTTAACTCTCCTCCTTTTTTTTTTCTTCTATTCTATGGTTTGTCTTTAATGCTACATTGACTCGTGATTATGAACTCATTGCCAGAATAGCACTATAATAAGAACTGGCAAGTGCTCATATGGTAGATGAAGATACTAAGTTTTCTTTTTCTTTTCTTTTTTTGGGTTTTGATTTGACTTTTGGAGATGATGAATAATGCATGGAATGGGTTTTTCTTTTTCTTTTGGTTCAAACATGAAGAGAATGATATAGTTTTTACTATATTTGAAACAATGCTGATTGATTCTCTCTCTCTCTGGTTCTGAGTATTTATCTGTTAAGCAGATTTTTACTTTCTCCATTTTCATTTTCTGGGATCTTAAATGGTTTTGAATATTCTACTTTTATTTTCATTATCCTCTACATTTAATTGCCAGTGAGTCTCATGGTTGCTTCACTCAGGGTCTTTTGCTGGGTTATGAGTATGAGATGATGAAGATTACATCACATTCAAGTAGATTTACCAGCAAAACATTCAAATTCAAATGTCTTGTCGTTTTTTTTTTTGGTGATGTCATGTGCAATATTTGACTGACAACGTCACTTGATTTTTTTTCCAGGTTCTCATGCTTAGATTTCTGAATAAACACATAAAAATGCCTCACTGTTAGCACTCAAAATGGATAGGAGATTGCCTAGGAGCCCAGTGCTTAAGAGCCCTTTGCTGTCACCTAAAAGCCCTGCAATCTATGAAAAGTACAAGTCAGGATGTGCCTGGGGGTTAATTCACTTCTTCGATTTTCGCCAAGCTCATTCACATGGGAAGCACATTCCCGATAAGAAGCGTGCTAACAGGCAGGCTAAATGTAAAGAAGCCCTTTTATCTTTTGTTGAGAATGAAGTATATTTTCATTTCCATGCAGATCATATATATATATGTTCTTTAAAGTAGGTTAATTATTCTCATTCTTGATCATGTCACATGCATTTTTCAAGTCTTACAGCTGCCAAATACACCTAAGTTCAATTATGTCATCTGCAGGTGATGGTCATGCAAAGAATAAGACTAGATTTCTCTCTAATGAGGAGAAGGGTCAACACATAGATGTGAGTTTATTAAGCTGCTTTTATGATAAAATTCAATGCATTTTCTGAGTACCATTTGTTCTTTCTTTGGTACAAAGTTTGCAACAATACTGAGCTACAATTTTTGTTAAGCTTATCATGGATTTCGATTTTTGCATTTCATGGTAGCTCTTTTCTTCTTTGTCTGATGCTTCACATACATCTGTTTTGAACATTTTCAGGATGCAGTTGATAACAGGAATGTTGCAGTAAATTCTAGGAAGCCAGAAGTTAAAAATGATGTAGAAGAAGAGATGTCTGTGAAGCATCTGACAATGAAGAAAAGAGTCATTTGTGAATTGCAAAATCAACAGGTTAACCCCAAACTTGTTGGCCATTCAAAGAAGAAATCCAGTCGCTTTCGTGCTCATGGTTGTAAAGCAGCAATTGAGGGGTATAGCCAGCCTTCAGAGCGAAATTTGGCTGAGAAACCTTCAAATAACAACTTAGTATCAGTGACAGAAGCATCTGATAATGATGTGAGTACTAGCAATGGAGGAAACCATAGCTGTAAAAACATTGGAGGTAAGAAGCATGGCCATCAGACGGAGATTAATCTTCGAGTTGAAGCTTTCGTAAATCAGAAGTTAACTGATGGGGAGAACCTTACTATAAATGAGGTAGCCAACCAACCTAATGATTTTATAGAAGCATTGGAGGTTTTAAATTCCAACAAGGAATTATTCATGAAACTTCTACAAGACCCAAATTCTCTGCTTGTGAAACATATTCAAGATTTACGGGATTCTCAGACGGAGAATCAACCACCTCAATCTTCCTCCAAGGCCAAAACATCACAGTGTCAGCCAAAAGGAGCAGAGGAGTGTGAAGGGTCAGGAGATGCTGAAATGGTCATTTCTAAGGGAAGTGATATGCCCCAGACTTCTAATGCCACAGTAGTCTTGAAATCAGGCAAACAAAGTTATCCTGATAAAATCAGTAATTGGCCGTCACCACCCTCTAGTCATAGCTTGAGGAAAAAGGAGAAAAGTGTTAGGCAGACATTCTTGTCTTTTGAGCACATGAAAAAGAAGTTGCGGCACGCTATGAGGGTGAACAAAAAGGAGCATCGCCAGATGTCCCTAGATGATATTCGTAAATCCCTTCATGAATTCAAACAGATCAAAGATGATATTAAAGAAACGAGCAGGCGGGCAAATGAAAGCATTTCTTCTAGTAAAAGCTATCAGGATGTTGGAAAAATGTCTGAATTTTTCCGTGAGGTCAACAGAAGAGATGGGATAGGCCAAACGGAGAACATTGTTACAGGCATTGGAAGCAAAGCTGCTTCATCCACAGAGAGCTGTCATAGAACCTCAAATATGTTAACTCAAAGGTATCTCAATGGAAAATTTCATCCTAGTAAACACCTTTCAGATATGTTAAATAGAGGAAATGAAGATTTATCGAGACAACAGAAACTGAGGACTTTAACGTCATTGCCTCAATATGACTTGTTGCCTAGACTTGCACCAGTAAGAGACAAGGAACATCGGTTTGCATCACCACAAATGAGATTTTCACCATACAACAACTATTCAACTGTTAATGGATACAAGTGGAGGGTTCAGAAAGAAAAGAAGAGCAGCTACTTAATTTCTCCCATTAATACTTTAGGCACGCAGCTGGTGTCTGATAACAAGAAGCCAGATAATCAACTGCAAAATGCAAAGAAGAGTATAAATGGTGATTTATCTCCTGCCACCAAAGTGCTTCGAACTGTGTATTCCGTCAGTGATGATTTTAGTCACAAAGGTACTTCTCGGTTTTGAAAGAGAAAATGAAATCCCAATCATCATTTGTTCCTCAAATAATAATTTATCTTATCTGAGCAGGTAATGAAACCTCTGTATGTCCTGGGAAAGTCATGGAAGGACATCATGCTGTCATGTGGGACGAATGCAAAAGTAATGCTTTAGGTGTCATTTTGGAACCAAATGGTGTGCAGAATTCTGACATGACCCAAAGAACCGAACCAGTAAATCAACTATTCATCTCTTTCATTCATGTCTTGTTTCTCTTGTTCTCCTTTTGTTTAATTTTGTTGTCTTATGTGCTAAAATTATGTTCTATCTTGGTCACTCTGGTTTTTCCAGAATTCACCATCAGGGGACCAAACATCGTCTTGGTCAATAGATGTTTATTCATCAAGCCCTTCAAGCATTCAAAGAGCAGAAAATTCTGATAGCACAGGTGATAGAGAAGAGCAGCCAAGTCCTGTATCAGTTCTTGAACAGTTCTTTGTCGAAGAGAGCGTTAACTCTCCTAGCACTGTATCTCTAGCAGGTGAATGAATTCCTTTGGTAGAAATTGCTTATTATATATAGGGCATATGTTTCCTTTTTGATGGTGAATTAACATCTGAATCTTGTGCAGCTGAACCACTGGTCGAACCATTTTGTATAGATATCGAAGAACACAATGCAACTTCGCTATTGGAATCCCAGTTGGATCTGAAGAGTACTGCAGGTACTTCCAAGGATAAGCAAGGATCTTTGTCTGAAAGCATAAGAGCAGTTCTCCAAGATTCTGGTCTCAATTGGGGTGAGCTCTCTAGGAGATGGCTTTTGTCAGACCAAATGCCTGATGCATCCTTGTTCAATAATGTTGAAGTATGGCCTGAGAAGTCCTATACCGATCGTAGGCTGCTTTTTGGCTATATCAGTGATGTCATTTTGGAGATATATCAATGTTATTTTGGATGCTCCCCATGGATTTCGCTTCTCTATCCACGACTTCAACCGGCTATGTTATCAAAAAATCTGGTTCATGAAGTGTTGAGACATGTCGATTGGCAACTCCTCTTGGAGCTGCCCCAACAGACATTACAGCAACTTGTTGAAAAGGATTTGCACAAATCTGGAATGTGGATGGATAACCGACTCGATATGGAGGAAGTTTTTACAGAGTTAGTTGACAGCATTTTAGAGGATTTGGTAATTGATGCTGCTATTCGACTGCAAACGTAAAGCAGCACATGCTGCTTCATGCACTTCTTGCCAAACTGCATCTGTGAAAACAGAGGCAGTTTTTGCAGGGCAACACAACCAGTGTTCCGTGTTTATCGAGACATGATTGGCCTCATTCAGTGTTCTAACCTTGTATTCACGCTTAACTCGCTATTTCCTCCTCGGAACAGCATGATGGCCCTAGAGGAGGTGTTTTTTGCTGGTTTTCAAGTGGTTATCAGTCCAGTGCATGGATTGAAACAATGGTGTTGACACTCCTACATACATTGTTTACATTTAAGCCCAAACAATAATAATCATTTATAGGTTAATTTTTCAGTTCCAAATAGATTTCCAGTGGGACTGGATTAGCAATATATAGCAATATTGGCTTTACAGCTTGTAATTACCAAGTAAATCATTCAGTCCACTATTTTTTATATTTCGGATAGTTTATCTTCATGCCATTACCTGTTCTCTTCTTCCTCTCTGTATGAATTTCTTTTAAGGTGAAAATCCATTCTTCCTCTCAGGTTGAAATTTTATTCAAGTGAATATGACATGTTTGATCTTTCTGGTACATGAGTTGGATGCTATACATGTAATATGTAAAGGATACATGGTTAAATGCATCCTGAATAGTCTTCATGGGCCGGGCCAAAGATGGATTATAAAAGTCTTTTCCAAATCTGGTTTGATACACCTAAAAAGATCATATTATTATTTAAATATTTAAATATTTTTATAAATAAATTTAAATAAAAAAGATTTAAAAATTTTAAATTTAGGTTAAAGGGGCTTGTAAACAAAATTTTTTATCCAAGTTCGACCAAGCCGGATCGGGTCCCTTAACACACTATATATATATATTAACAATTTTATTATAGATTCAGATTATATTTACTCTTTTTTTACACAATACTTAAAAATACGCATAACTACTCCCTAACCCATAAATAGGAGGATAATGCGCTTTAGCGTAGCCAAACCCATATCCTTCTGTATAGACAATAATACTCATCTCAATCGAACTAAAATTCAATCAACAACATACTCCATGGTTAATAATAAGGCTTCCTGCTTTGCAACAAAAATTGACTTTTTACTGTACTAATACTAACAAAAAAATTTCTGACCGGAGTTCAACTAAATTAAGGAAATGTTTAAAAAATATATATATTTTTTACAATAATGATTTAAATCAGGCTATTCTTGGAGCAGACAAACCAATCAATAAACCACAATTTAAAGTTATTAAAAATAATTTTCTTTAAATAATAAATATTATTATAAATATAATTATGAAATTTAATATTTTTTATAGAATATGTATGAAAAAAAAAATAATATGCATGAAAATAACAATCTACTTTGCACATAAAAAATTTATGTAATAAATTTATCTTCCAGTAAATTAGGTTAAAATATGTCATAAGTCTACTTTTCGTAAATTTTGGAATTTAGTTCATATATATATATTTTTTTAGAAATTTTTTCTTCTACTTTTCAGAAATTAAAATCCAAGTCAACTGTTAACATTGATAAAATAATTTTGTTAAATTCACATTTATCACAATGCTATTTTTTAGTTACATATAATTATTAAGTGAGTATTTTTTTATTTCAAAATGTCACACCAACAAATTTAACAAAAAATATTTTAACAATTAGACCTGAATTTTAAAATCTGAAAAATAAAAGACTAATTTCTAGAAAATAAAAACACAAGGACTAAATTCTAAACTTGTAAAGTGTACAAGGACCTATGACAGATTTTAACCAAATTATTAAGAAAGTCACAAGAACAGAAAACCAAACGTATGAAGGCGGGAACTTTACTCCAAAGTCGCTGAATTAAACAAAAAGACAAATAAATTTAAAAACGTTCGTTATTATTATTAAAAAAAAAAACACACACACACAAAATCAAGCCAAAGAGAAAATTTAGAATTACACTCTCGAACACTTAGCCTTCCATTTTCCAACGCAACAAAAAATTTCCTGCCTTACCATTATTTTCTATTTGTTCCTTTGAGGAGTACAAAAGTAAATACAAAAAGCTTGGGCGGTTCGAGATTTCGAAATCCGCTTCGGTTTTCATTTTAAGTCTCTGTTTAATGTTGGAAAACACTTTTTCTTTTTCTTTTTTTCTTCTGAGCTGTCAAATGCGTAGATTCAGTTGGATCTTCAAGACCTTGCTCTAGGCTTATGTTAGATTCCTCTGGTTCGTGCTTTACCTTACTTTCTATTAATACATGTTATTTTTCTGTAGAATTTTTTTTAATCTGAATGGGTTTCAATTCTTTTCTATACAGTTTTTCTCAGTTTTTTTTTTTAAATAATTGGTTAAGAAACTATACTAAGCATCGATAATTCAGCATGATGTTTGGAAATTATGTTTGGTTGCTAAGGAAACGGTGAAGAGTTTTTCCTTTTCTTTTTTCCTGAAATTTATTGTTTGTTCGAGAACTATTACTCTTAAGGCTAGTTTAGCTTTGTTGTTGGAGTTGAAGATTGATTTGAAAAAATGAGGTTGATTTGGCTTCAAAGCACTTTCTAGAAACATTCTGGATGGCAAAAAGAATTGTATAGCATTGCTTTTGGCTGCTTAGTAGAGTGGTTTTATGATGTTCACTTTATTCAGATGAAGTGTGAGAAAAGAAAAGAATCTCTGTCCTAATATTTTTTCTTTTAAAATTTTGAACAGCTTCGTTCCTTCACATTCCGCCAGACCGCCACAAAACAAAGGCTTGATATTGAAAATGAGTAATATTTTTTTCTTTCTCTTAGTTTCCATCTTAATGCGAGCTAAATTTGTTGAAAACTAAAATTTCATTTACAGTTATCATAAAGTTCCAAAGTACTATTACATAATGTGTCTTTGCCTTTTGCATTTAACTGTGAATAAATTAGTAATGCAATGTATATCTACCTTTTCACTAAGATAAATGTTATTATTCCCTTTTAGGACTGGTTCCTGTGGTAAGAGATCTTTGAGAAGTCACTGGACTTTAAACTAATAAGCAAGATGAGGGGAAATAGTACAGCTAACGGCTCAAATGGAACTCATGATGTAGATATTGAACAAATGGAAAGTTTTGACGGCCTGATTAGTGGTAAACAATAAAATCTCATAGCTCTTTTAATATTTTTACTTATCTTCCTATATTAAACTTTGAGTCTTGATTTTGCTAGGTGACTGGCTGTCTTCATTGGTGAACTGGTTAAATGGCATGCTTCCTGATTTAAGGTTGCCTTTGGATGCAACTGAAGAGGAGCTCAGACAGTATTTGATTGATGGAACCATCTTTTGTACTATTTTGAACAAGCTGCGTCCCAGTTCTGCTGAAATGGTTCGATCACTCTTTTTTAATACTTTGTTTTGTGTTTTCTTCAATTTAATTAACTTTTTTCTTTTAGAGTTAATTTTACTTGTTTGCATCTTTTTCTGGATGTTGTACTTCACTATCTAAGCATGTTTCTTCTCCAATTTCAGGATGGTGGTTCCAAATGTGGCCCTCTAAATGTCAAGAGGTTTCTGATGGTTATGGATGAAATGGGGCTACCCAGCTTTGAATTGTCCGACATAGAGCAGGTACCAACTGAATTGGAGGTAGTCTTTTGTATACAATCATAGAAAACGGGTACAATTCTGTTTGGTATATACCTAGTAAAAGTGAATCTTGGTACTCTTCGTTTTGGTTATACATCAATTGCAGTGAAAAGTATGAGTGAGTTAGCATGTAATCTTCCTATTTCAAAGTTCAGACCCTTGATCTCAATTCTGGAATGTTTCTTGGTTGGAGCAAATCTTCTTTTAAAATTTTAGATGGGTCTGATCATTTTATCATGGAACGAAAACCTCTGTCTGGTTTAAGGTGTATGATGTACCACTCTTTTTTCCCCAGAATGAACTATCCTAGTTGACTGGCCTTGGCTATGAATATAGTCAAAGTTTAAGTTACAGATTCTGCTGCCATTTTCTTTTTACCTTCCTGTTAATATTTTGGGATATACACAGGGCCATATGATGCCAGTTTTACAGTGCCTTAAGGCACTTAGGGTATGTGTCAATTCTAATGGTGAGGCCAATAACATCCAAAATCCTTCAAGGAAGACATGGAATCTTTCCGGTGAATTTGAAAGCATCCAATTGAAGCAAGGATATAATGCTGATCTTTCTGATGCAACAATTTTGGAATTAATGAAACCAAGCAGTTTGGAAGTAAGACCCTGGACTCCTTCCATGCATGTATCTGTATTGAATTAGATTCTTGATATGAACTCTTAGTTTAATGCATGCTCTTGCTTTTACTGTTGCACAGAATGCCTCGACTCAGTCACTATTCAGTATGTTGTACCGGATTATGGATGGAAGTATTGAAAGAAATAAGAGAGATTTGCCTCATGTATGGCATTCAGATTATATGCATATTCTGTATTTCCTTATCATGCATGGATATTTTTCCGCTTGTTTTCGTTTTCTGACACTGCTCTTCATTCAACTGTATTTCATTTCTTCCCAGTACCCTTTTTTTTATTTTTGGTTTTCTAATGTTGCGTTTTTCTCAGTTTGTGGCATGTCTGTTGAGAAAGATTGTAGAAGAGATAGAGTGGCGAGTTTCAACTCGTGCAGAAAACTTAAAAAATGTAAATTGCGTTGGAACTTTTTCCCTCTTACAGAATGTTTTCTAATATACTGTGCATGAATAATGGATATTTATATTCTTGAAAAACTCCCTACAGCAAAACAACCTCTATAGGGCTCGGGAGGAAAAGTATCAATCAAGGATAAGAGCATTTGAGACCCTAGTAAAGGGAACTCTGGAGGAAAATAAGGTACTTGACAATTAGTTTAGGGTATGTGTGTTATTTTTTTGCGCCTTTTGTTGTTTCCCGTCTAAATAATTCTGGAACTCTGTTCTGTTTGCCGCAGGTTGCTTTAAACAAGCTACAGCATATAAAGGTGTGATTCTTATGTCTCTTTTACTTAATTTATAGCTTATTTTTATTCTTAATTTCTTCTAGTTATGTGCATTTAATTTTCTAAAGACTCCCATTGACATAATATTCTATCGGTTTCATGTATTTGCATCATTCAAATACCAGAAACTCAAAATTGCACCTAATTCTTCGAATTGCTTAACTTATATTTACTATTGTTTAAATTTCCTAGAAGGATAACATACTTTTTCTTTGCATGTTATTTCCACTTATATCTTGTGTGAAATTCAACTAGTGATCAAGAGTGATTCATTGATACTAGGGAACTTGATAGTTAAAACTTTCTTGTGAAGGAATAGCACTTCAGTTTAAGAAAAAAATTTGATGGATGATTTAGTTTGTATTATTTAATTTAGAAAATTTATAATAGGTTTGTTCTAATCTATCTAAAAACAAATGATTTTGGGTCTTTTGCTTAAGTACTTGCCTTGAGCTGTGATACTTTTATGTTAGCTTAAATGCTTAATAAGGCAGGCTTTTGGAACTCCAGACTACAATTTAGAGAAGACTAAATTTGTTCAGTTTGGTTGAAGTCAAGCTAAGATTGACATGGCCAAAATTTGACTAAATAGTTTTTTTTTTTAATTTTCATTGACAGCCTGAATACCATGCCACTTTGTGGTGCTTTGCAAGGAATTGTTGTTTTTATACCAAAAGACAGATTTTGTCCATAGGCATTTTTATATAATTGCTTTGCATGTTTCTTGAGAATTGCAGATTGAAAAGAGCAAAGTGGAGGAGATGGGTAAAGTTGAAAAGCAGAACTTGCTTCAGCTTAAGAAGAACAATATTCAGAATGACCTTGAGATTTCTAGGCTAAGAAAGGAACTAGAAAGCGGCAAACAGATGCATGAAAGGCATTGTCTACAACTGGAAGCTCAGGCTGAGGGTACTAAAGCGGTGTTAGAAGTGAAGTTAAAAGAACTTGAGTGTCTTCTAACTGATTCGAAGAAAAAAGCAGATGATCTTCAGTCATTTTCTGAATCCACACAAAAGAGATGGAAAAATAGGGAGCGCAGTTATCAGAGCTTCATTGATCAACAATTCGGGGCTTTAAAAGTTTGTTCTGTTGCCATGTTCCTTCAATCTGATGTTGATGGATGGCCCTCTAACACGAAGTTTTACACTGTTTAGGGATTGAGGAAAATATCTAAGTCCATCAAGCGTGAAGCGCTAAAGACAAAAAAGAGCCACTCAGAGGAACGTAATCACTTAGGTAGTGTTGGTTTTTCTTGCTGTTCTTTTGGCTTGGTATGCCATCTAGATTTCATGTTCTTTTTATGTTGGGTTTGAACCATTTCTCATTGTGTGAACCCTTTCCTCAAGTAGGAAAAAAGCTTAAAGGACTTGTAGATGCTGCAGGGAATTATCATTTGACTCTCGCTGAAAACAGAATATTGTACAATGAGATTCAGGACCTGAATGGTATATTGTATATCTTAGTTGTTTGGGCTTTGTTGCCAAGCAGCTGAAGTGATTTCTTGTTTTGTATAGGAAATATTAGAGTCTATTGTAGGATAAGGCCATTTCTTCCAGGGCAAAGCAAGAAACAAACAACAATAGAATATATTGGCGAGAATGGTGAACTGGTTGTTTCGAATCCCTTAAAGCAAAGAAAGGATGCTCATAGACTCTTCAAGTTTAACAAGGTCTTCAGTCCAGCAACTAATCAAGGTTTTAAATTTTTGTAACTTTCTTCCTTGTCAATAATCAATTTCATTGCTTAATTGCCACATAGTCTTAGCCATGATATTCAATACTGCACCTTATATGTGTACACTCTTCAATTTGGTACGTCTTCAGAGGAGGTATATTTAGACACTCAACCATTGATTCGATCTGTTCTCGACGGGTACAATGTTTGCATATTTGCTTATGGTCAAACTGGCTCAGGAAAAACTTATACAATGGTTAGTTACTTATTAACATCTTTCCATTTGAAATATGTAGTCTATTTTAAACTTTTATGCTAAATCTTATGCAATTTTTTTCTCCTTCCAGAGTGGACCCAATGTGTCTTCTAAAGAAGATTGGGGAGTCAATTATAGAGCACTGAATGATCTTTTCCAAACCTCTCAAAGCAGGAAAAGTTCCATTATATATGAAGTTGGTGTTCAAATGATTGAGATATATAATGAACAAGTTCGTGATCTACTTGTCAATGACAGTTCTCAAAGAAGATATCCTTTAGTTTAATCTTTTGGATCTCATTTGTTCTTTAATTTCTCAGTTCTGGTCTGAAAATTTGGTTTCATAACTTATCTTTTACCAAAATTTATCATTGTGTTACCTTCCTGATTTACAAACCAGCCATCCTCATTCTTAATTTTATGTATTTGGTCTCATAGTTACGCGTTATTCTTTTTCACTTTTTTCCTGTTTTAAATATATATATTTTTGTTTCCTTTGACTTGCACACACTTGGGATTTGGAGCACCAGCCAACCAAATGGGTTTGCTGTCCCTGAATCAAGCATGCATTCTGTAAAATCAACCACTGAAGTTTTGGAATTGATGAATATTGGTTTAAGGAATAGGGCTGTTGGCTCTACAGCACTAAATGAGAGGAGTAGCAGATCCCATAGGTTATAGTTTCACTTACTATTTTGTATCTAATATGTCTTGTTATTTGGAGTTCTGTGCCTAATGGGTTTCAGTAAATTACTATGTGCAGTGTTCTCACAGTTCATGTTCGTGGCACGGAAATAAAGACTAATGCTGTTTTGCATGGTAGTTTACATTTGGTGGATCTTGCTGGCAGTGAGCGGGTTGATCGTTCTGAAGCAACTGGAGATAGGCTTAGGGAGGCACAACATATAAACAAATCTCTTTCTGCTCTTGGAGACGTTATCTTTGCTCTGGCACAAAAGAATGCTCACGTACCATATAGAAATAGCAAACTGACTCAAGTTCTCCAGAGTTCGTTGGGTAATTTCATTTCTCAAATTTTAATATCGCTAGTGTGGCTTCACAGATCATTCTGCCCAATAATATTTTACATATTTTAAATGATCTTTTATTTTATCTTGCTGACATTGTCCTTGTCTCATAATATCAAACTTTAGGTGGTAAGGCAAAAACCCTTACGTTTGTGCACCTTAATCCTGATGTAGATTCGTATTCTGAAACCATAAGTACCTTGAAATTTGCTCAGAGGGTTTCTGGCGTTGAGTTAGGTGCTCCACAGACACACAGAGAAGGGAGAGATATCACAGAACTTATGGAACAAGTAACCGTCTTTTCTCATTGCCCCCTTTTCCCAGAAGTTAATGTAGCATATGTGTTGGAATCAAGTAGCAATTGTTAGTACACAATGGAAATATTCTCTGTTTAATAATCTGCCATTTCATTTCTGAACTATTTATCTTGCAGGTTGCATTCCTCAAAGAAACCATCACTAAGAAAGATCAGGAGATTGAGCGTTTGCAGTTACTTAAGGGTAATGGCAATGGTATTAAGCATGGTATGAGCTCACTTAGGGGGCACTCTAGGGGGAATCCTCAACAAAGCCAGAGCCTCTCTAGACAGCAAAGCTTGGAAAATTATGAGAAAACAGCCTCTGATGCGGACAAGTGCTCAGTTAACGGTGATAAGCATTCTGAAGCTGGCTCTCATTGGTCGGTAGATGACTCAAAGCTTAATAATGAATCTTCTGCTCAGACAAACCTTGCAGGAACAGATTTGGGTCAAAATACCAATGATGATATTGAACTCTTGGCCTTTAGAGATGGAAATTCGGAGGAGAGATTATGTGATACATCTGATGGTGATCTACCAATGGGTGGTAGCCAAACTGATGGCTCAATCTGTAGTGCTGTACAGTTGACTCTTTTCCCAGAACCATCCAAATCTTCTGATAAACAGGAGAAGGTTGGCGAATCAGACAAAGCCGAAAAATCGGATAATACAAGGAAGTGAGTATCCTTCAATTCCTTCAGCTTTTATTTTGTGTAGGATCTTTGTTCTGGATTGAGTTCTAGGATTTAGTTTGTAATAAACTATTTTCTGGATCCTGGAAACTAAAATTGCTTATAATTTCCTGAAAGTAGTATCTAATAAGTTGCTTGAAAATAGGTCCACCATCCCACCAAAGCTTCCACAGCTGTCCCAGAAGGTGGTGCAAACACAGGCCGCTTGATTGTTGATGTCAATAAACTCCTCAAAGGTTTTACCAAGTAGGTAAATTTTAAATGGTATTCTATATTTGAACTGTTTTATTTGCCATTTTCTCATTATGTTAATTATTTGGCCTTGGTGCTTGAGCACCATCGGCACCAGCTAGCCTTGGTCCTCTTCTTTTCATGTTCTTTATTATGTTTTTATTGCCTGGAGGTTGTTAGTAGCTTCCATTTACGTTATTGGAAGGTAAATTTAGAGAATTAACAGTTCACTTGTAACACATTACAGATGTAAGGGGTCATCTTCACTTGGATTCTCATCATATTGCTTGTTTGTATATCTGTCTAAATAGGCTAAGAATTCTTAGTTAATAATTTAATTTAAAATTTTTAAGAATTATCTATGCATTTTAGGCTACTACCATATATATTAGTTGAGAAGAAAACGCCAACCATTTATTCCATTTGATATTTTTCTCAACTATTTTCTTCTCAACTCAAATGCAGATGCTTTTCTTTATGGAAAATTATTTAATACATTATCACTAAAGTTTTTTAGATTTCATAAACGGATTGAATGTATAACAAATGTATTATAAGTGTAGTAAAAAATAAAAAATTTAATTATATAAATAAATGTGACTTGTTACACTCTCAATCCGCTTGTGAACTAAAATATTTCACTAGCAGTATATCAAATAATTATCTTTTATTTTATTGCTTTTTTGTAGTAGTATGAAAATGTTTTTAAACTAGTTTAGAGATTATTACACATCATATTATTTTTATTAATTAGATTTTTATATGTTAGCCGATTATTATGTTATTTGCTAATCTCATTTGCAGTTTACAATAATTTATTGTAACAATAAATTATCAAAGAAAGCAAAATGAATGACTACAAAAATATCAGAAAGGAACGGAAACACTAATATGAGAAGATCAAATCCAGTTGAAAAGGTCAAGTTGTGAGTTGATGGCAAGTCATCAAAAGAGTCTGGGTGGTGTAGTTGGTTATCACGCTAGTCTCACACACTAGAGGTCCCCGGTTCGAACCCGGGCTCAGACAATTTTCCCCGTTCTTTTAAAAAAAGGACAAATTAATTACAATATGACCAAACCTTCAAATCCCAGTTCCTTTTAGAATTGATATAACAAGAAATCATTTGTCTGAAAAGAAACATCCTCCTAGCTACTTCCAACAACAAAAAAATGAGATTCTAGAACAAGGGGTATTTCTATTATATATATATATTGTCTCTCAAACAACTTTGAATATTATCGATAAGTGGAAAGGTGTAGCAATTTCTTAATTACATAAAGTAGTACAAAATTCCAACCTCTATTTCTTTTGAGAAAAAACTCAAAACTGGAAAGGGTAGTTAGCGAAGTAATATGGTGTTTATGTTATGGGAATCCTTAAAAGATAGAATCAACAACTTAACATGTTCCAGCTGAACCATAAAATTTGTCGGAACAAACAGCTGCAATTACATGATTCAAGCGTGGCACCATTTTAAAATCCCTTTGGCGATAGATTTGCATGGAGGGTTTTATGTTTTTCAAACAATTCATGCAGATAGTGAATCATCTCCAAATTTATTTCCCCAGCACAATCTGTGTGAACCCAAGCAGCAGTATATCAAAGGATGCAACCCCATACCTTTTCTTTCCCACAAGCTTCAAAAAAATGTCATCATATTTGGATTTGGGTGGTTGTAGGAAGAGAAGAAGAGGAGGAGAAAGGGTTTTCAAGTTCAAAACCTTTGGTGAGAATGGTTGTCCAGTTGAGTTTGATGGGTCATTTAGGGATAATGTCAAAGCACTTGTTGAATATGGGCATTTAGAGATTAATCTCTGCGGCAATGGGGTTTTTAGCTGGTCTTTTCAGCTTGAAGTCCATCGTCATCCTCCTTTGCATGTAGTGTTGTTTATTGTTGAAGAACAAATCCAGGCATCTTCATCATCATCTATCAACCTTGATTGCAAGCATTGTCAATATGTTGGTGAAGTCTAAACTCCCATTTCCATCATGTTTGCTGGGAAAATTACCATAGAGTTGGGTTGCATTTTGCTCCTTTTATTTAAAATATGGGCAAATTCTATATACATTAGATTAAAGAGTAAATTAGTCATTTTTGCTAAAAAATTCATCCATTTGTGTTGTTAGAAACTAACATAATTGACGAAATAATCAAATAGTGACACATGGCATACCACGTGTACCAATTTTTAATAGTAGAGATGGATGATATTTTTAATATAAGGATCAATTTGCTCTTTAATCTAACGCATAAGGACTAGTTTACACATTTTTGAGTAAAAAAAAAAAACAAAATATAATCCGACTCTTACTACAAAAAATTCTATGATACTTTTGCCCATGTTTGCTTTATTTGTTTGTTAGTGATTTTTTTTTGTTGATATAGCACAGGCTGGGGGCACCATATGATGTGCAATAAGAAGTATCATTTTTTGCTACCATCTAAAGACACCGTAGCTGCTTGTTTCAACTGTGATGAAACCAGCTTTGATGACCCAAATCCAGAGAAGGGTAAGTTCAATTTAGTGGAATTAAAAGGCCATATAATGCATGGTGTGTTTCATTCTAATGGATTTGGGCATTTACTATGTGTCAATGGCATGGAGATGGGTTCGGATCAATTGGCTGGATATCAGATTATGGAATTCTGGGATCGTTTATGTACTGGTTTGCAAGCCAGGTTAGCTTGTTTCTTGATTTACAAGTTATAATTCAAATACCCCCCCCCCCCATTTGATTAGAGCAGATTCCGACATTTTTTTTTACCATGCATGATTTTCTTAGGAAAGTGAGTTTAAATGATACCTCAAAGAAACGAGGTATGGAATTGAGGTTGCTTTATGGAGTAGCATATGGTCATCCCTGGTTCGGTCGTTGGGGATACAAATTCGGACGAGGATGTTATGGCATAAACCAACCGATTTATCAAAAAGCCATTGAAGCAATCCAGGGGATACCTTTGTGCTTGCTAAATCATCATCTCAGCATTTCAGACAATGACATTTCAGTCATTTTCTCTAGGTATCAAGCATTGTCTGACCATTCCATGGTGACCCTCGGTGACCTGTTTCATTTCATGTTGGAGTTGAGGTCAAGACTTCCAAAAGAAAATTCGATTGATTCATGTAACCCTGCAACAGTAGAGACTAACTGCCGATGGTCACCGAAGAGAGTTGAAGCGGCCACTCGGGTGATCATTGAAGCTCTAAAAAACGCCGAGTTCAGGTGGGTTTCGAGGCAAGAAGTAAGGGATGCTGCAAGAGCTTATATTGGTGACACAGGGTTGCTAGATTTTGTTCTCAAATCACTTGGGAATCACATAGTGGGGAACTACTTGGTTCGTCGTTGCTTAAATCCAGTAACTAAAGTGCTAGAATATTGCTTGGAAGATATTTCCACTGTGTTTCCCAACTCTGAAGCCCTCATTATAAACAATTCAAAAGCAAAGCCTAGATGTAAGATCACAAAGGTTCAACTAATGAAGGACATTGCATATTTATACAAGCATATCCTGAAAGATCAAAAGCCAACATTGAGTACAGGGGTTTTTTCAGCAATACCAATGGCAACCCGGATAATTCTCGACACTAAATTCCTTGTCAAAGAATATACGGAAGAGCTTTCCATGAAAGGCAACTCGAACTGCTCAAATGGGAAAACATTCAAGCTCTTGTGTACAGTTATATCGAGAAGCGATGAGATAGATGAAGGGTTGAAGAAGCCGTTGCCCCCATACGAGTGTGTATGTTTAAAAGAAAACGCTACGTTTGATGAGCTCAAACAAGAGGTGGAGAAGAATTTCAGGGAAGTGTATTGGAGGCTGAGGAGTTTCGTTGCGGAAACAATAGCGAATTTGAGTGTGAAGGGATTGGATTTGGTGATGGGGTCAGTCGAAATGGGTCAGAAACTTGTTTTCATTGGCAGCAACGAAGATCAGATAGGGGTGGACGACGGGGGTGGGTCAGGGATTGTGGATTGCCTTTGTGGAGCTAAAGAGGATGATGGTGAAAGGTTGATATCGTGTGATATTTGTGAAGTTTGGCAACATACAAGGTGTGTTCGGATTCCAAATAATGAAGAAATCCCACATGTTTTCCTCTGCAAACAATGTGAGGAAAAGATTGTGTTCTTGTCTTCTTTACCCTAAAATTAACCATACGTATACATGTTCCTTAAGAATAGTTTATGTAAGCTTTGTTATCATGCTTGGCTAATGCCAATGCCCCTTTAAATAATATAAAAAATGGGTTGTAATAATGATGAACCATCAAATTATTTTCAAACATGTGAACCACAATAAACAAAGCTTGCACACAAAAATTGCATTTTAGGTAAATGAAGATTTCTAATTAAAAATATGAACCTGTTTGGGGGACATTGAATAAGTTGTTGGTAGTGACACAAAAATTCCTTCCTCTTCCATGTAATGTAATACAAACAATAAGCTAACAACAACATACCAAAAAAGAGCAGCCAATTTCATCTCAAGTGAGCAGCCAGAATCAGAAGAACTATACATAAATTACAAACATGAAATCTTCCTATTCACCCTTTAAAAAATGCAACTTTAAACAACTAAACCCTTCTCTACAAATATATATATTCTGTTCCCTAATTATTCCCCCTCAGGATCATCATTGTGTTGAGATGTCTGTAAGAGCGAAAACAACAGTAGATATAATGGATTTGTCCCAATACCTGTCAAACTGACAAAATCCAACCCACTTCCAGTGTCATGTAACAGAGTGTTTTGATCTGACCATGAACCCAACCAGTCATGCAGTCGAGGAGCAACATTATATGTGCTCTTTATGTTCGAGGTTTCTTTTGAAGTTTAAAAGCTGTTTTTTATCTTACCCGAAAACAGAGAGCGAGAGGCTCTTTTTTTTTTGCCAATGGATGGGTCATCTGGGTTGATTGGAGAGTGACTTATTTTAGCTTAGATCACTGTCAAGAAGTTGCATTCTTTTTATTTTCGAGCTCAGTAGCCTCCCTAAGAGCAGCTTGTGCCTCATCCTCCTTTCCTAGAGCAAGTAGAGCAGAAGCTTGCAAGTAGGATGCAATATGCCAAATAGGAGATATTACTTGTGCTTGCACTGCATCATTGAGGGCTTCTTGGGGCATGTTGCTCATGAGGTAAGACAAACTACGCCGAGCATAAACCGTTGGGGAAACCACAGTTCCAACATCAATGAACTGGGACATGAATTTAGTAACTGTCAGCTCAAAAATGTATTATCAGTATCATAATTTACACCCTTTTAGATCCAACCATGACACCAAAATTACTGTTCTCTATAATTTTCTAATGGCATTTACTCAACCCTAGTAGGATGATGATAAATATCACAATAGATAATATAAAGCACTGGAAAAAGGTGCATTGATCTAAAAAAATGATGTGCAAAAGCAATTCTGGCTATTTCAATCTGCCTCCAATAAGTTCTACTTAGCAAGAAGACATTGATAGGTAAAGCCTTTGACATTGAGAGAAGAATCATAAACTATTTCTAACCTGGGTATAGCATTCAAGAGCAGCTCTAAAATCCATATGCCTAAAAGCAACATCACCCTTTTTCTTTGATGTCAGTGTTTCCTGCATCTGGTTTGTCCACATCTGGAAGGAAAGCTGCAAACCATAAATATAGCAGTGAGAAAAACACTCACTATACAACTGAGATAAGCAACACAACCACTAGTCATTATACATGAAAAATTTGAAATCGATACAATATTGACAAAATAGTATGGTACAAGATGTAAATAAGAATTCTGTCATATCCATGCATTATAATGAACAAGTCCAAGGGTGAAAGCGGAATTTGAATCTTGGACCTTATACCTCCCAAGGAGAGGTAAGAACAACTATGTCAAACCTTGATTTGTCAATTTTGAATGTCAAATAATACACAAAAAATGTTCACTTCTAAGACAAGAAAACAAACCTCAGTAGCAGCACCCTCATCATCTTTATATCCAAGCTTTTCTAGGACATCATGAATGGCAGTCAAATCCATTCTTAAGCAGGCTTCCCCAAGTGGTGACAAAGGAACAGCATCAGCTCCATGAAGTATGCCCATTAATTCATGAGAAGGAACCTTCAAAATTAATTGAAAAAGGAAACTTCTCATTAAAGGCAAAGTATTATTCAACTTTATTATAGAAAAGACCTAATAACTTGGCATATAAAATAAACTTCTATATCTATTTGGAGTTCAGTAAGATGACAAGATGCACGCCTGCCCCCCCCCCCCCCTTCTTCTCTCTCTCTCTCTCTCTGACTGAACAAGAAAATCAAAAGAAACTATAATTCCTATTTTCAAATAAATGTAAAGGCTTGAGAACAGAATATGACTTCCGATGGCAGCCATAATGTCCAAATGATTTTAGAAGTGTAAATTTTGGAAATTATAAAATGAATTTACTTGAGAAAGAGAAGACAAACAACCTCAGTGTCCCTCTGAAGAGGAATTAATGCAGCAACCAATGACTTTGGATTTGGACGCTCACGGGGCTCATATTGTAAACATCGTGATGCTAGACGCACTAACTCAGTGCCATCATCATTTGAAAATTGCCCTTCCAAACAAGAATCTGTCAGCATCTGAATGTTCCTGTCACGGATAAGGTCCAGTGCCTAAACAAAGTAATACAACTAAATGTTAGGGCTACAGCAGTTAGTGTAACTACACCGTCCTAGAATGGAAATACGAGCAACAAAATTATATTATAACATTCCTTTGGCAGGCATAAAGTGGCACTCCCATACGAACAAACTCTGAAAATAACAATAACCAGAAGAAAAACTACTTAAAAAGTCTCATTCCATCACAAGCATATCTAGAGAAAAAACCAACTTAAGTGGTATCATTCACAGGTTTCAGCCTGAATCTTAACAACAGTCCAGAAATAAACTTATGATTTAGTATTAGTTCAAGAAAATTATCTCCAGAACCATTATTCAAAGTTTAGTTGTCTCACATTCTAAGGATCTAGAAACAGAAAATCTAAAATATCGACTTACAATCCTAAGATTGACAAGCACTATCCTAAATCAAAAATCATGTTTTGAACAGATAATAAATAAAAAACCTGATACCTCTCTTCATGTTGGACTGATGAAAACTCCATAGAAAGATAATATAAAGAAACATGTATTCTGCAGGAAGTCTGTTGCATCAGAGTGGTTCCTAATATACTTACATGACTTGGAGGAATATGTTTTCCACTGAGAAGATCAAGCAGAAGGGTTCCAAAACTATACATTACACTTTCTGGTGTTACTCTTCCTGCATAAAGAACAAAACACAAGAATAATTTGGAATACTGAACTATCCAGAAAAGGTGAACGATAGTACGCAGTACATCAGCTTAAGAACAGATACCTTCTTCAGCATAGTCTACTTCTCATATAAATCAATAGATAACAATATAAAAGAAAAGTACTTGCATGAACGGAGGAAAACGATAGTGATCTATAGGTAGTCCACTAACGTATCATATATTCCATAAAGTAACGTAGAATATAAATAACTAAAAGAATCAAATAAAGGGAAGAGAAAAAAAGTCACAGGGAAAAATCCTATTTTAACAGCCTGATTCATTCTAACTAGGTTTACTTCATGGGCATTCAACAGCTGAGCCCATAAATATAACTATCAAATTTCCAAATATGATGCTAGTCAATAAAGACTGGCATGCATTTAAAGAACCTTATTGCTTGTTTAAGAAGATAAGCACCTGTCCTCAAATACTCAGGAGGAGTAAATGCCAGGTTTGTGCTGTAACTTTTCCCATCTCTACTGTTCTTCATCAGACCAAAGCATGAAAGTCTAGGATTCCCCTCCTGAAATTAATATGCTTAAGTAATGAACTCTACTAATTTCTATGGATAAAAAACAAGTAAATAACATACTTACATCATCAAAAACTATTCTATAAGCATTTAGATCATGATACAAGACACGTCCCTTGCTGGTGCAGTATTCTAGAGCTTCTGCAAGATGCAAAGCAACCCTTAGTCGCATTACCCACTTCATTGGTTGTGCTTCCCCTGAAAACCCATAAGTGCAACAATAAGGTAAGTATGAACTAACATTTCTTTTTATAATAATCCAGTCCAGGCATAGGGAATGAAAGAATCAAAACTAATTGAAAAAAAGGAAAGAACCATAATTGAACAGATATTAACAAGTTCAAATTTTATTTGACCCATATATGGCAGCTGTTCAAAAGAGAGGGAAAAATGAAAAATATAAACCAAGTGCTGAAGCTGAAGCAAGGGATCCAAGAATGTACATACAATGGAATAGGTGCTTTGCCAATGTCTCATTGGGCATAAATTCTGCAACAAGTAACCTCTCATCACCTTCACAGCAACAACCAAGTAAGTTTGCCAACCTGTGATTTCGGAGCTGACCAACAGCTTTTGCTTCTTCCTAAAGGTATAGAAGCTAAAGTTAGAAGGCACAAGTTTTACAAAGCAAACTTAAATTGCAGCCATTTACACAAATTTAATGACAGCAGGAAGAGACAGATTCTAATTAGAACAAGTCTTCTTGAAGGTTACAATTCCAATTAAGAGACATTAGATATATGCATGCATATACAACCTATCAGCATCTTAACTGAAAGAGACAAATCCCTCAAGATAATAACCCTCAAAAAACCTAACGTAATGAGTCCAATGTCTGATGCAAATAGAGAGGCTTCTCCTTTTCCTCTGTTCTTGCACTTTTCAGAGATGAGCAATTAAGGGATGACTAATAGGAAACCTTGAAAGAACTGACTACATGTTCAGCATTTGCTTACCAAGAATTGTCGGGCATCAGGCCATGCAGACCTATTAAAACGTTTAACAGCAATACGCCTTTGATTTTCCAACTTGCCCTTGTAAACTACATTAGGAGCCTTCTCACCATGTTCTGAAACTATATTCTCCATGGCAAATCCAGATGTAGCCATCTGGAGTGTTTCAATTGAGTATTCACGGAATGCAGGCAAATCATCAACTTCACCCTTGTCTTCATTTTCTAGAAAACAACATAATTTTAGTATTAAAACCACTCTCTGTTAGAATAACCAATAACTATAATCCATTACTCACAGTCACACTTACCAACATTATCAGCTTCAGGAATTGATCCATTCTGATCCAAACTCCAACAACATGCAGATAGGTTTGAACACCCACACCCCATCCCAATACTTCGACGGGTCTCCTCCAACACTAACAAACCGATTGAGGGTCTAAAGTTTACCAAACTTTTTCTATGGTTTCAATGTGTATGCTCAGCTTCACAAACACGCTTCATCCTAGTAATTTCCACTGAATCAATGTAAAACAAAAATCCTTATTTTTCCAAAATGTTGTTAAAAGCAAACTCCCAATTCACTTGCAACAGTAACAAATTGGATTACAATATTCCATTTCGGCAATTCATTAGAAAGAATAAAGAAACTGAAGATAAAGATTCGAATCTCATATGTCGTATTCAATTCTATTTTTCCACTACGAATCTAAAACCTATAATCAAATAAAAAAAATATTGATTCTAGTTAAAACCATGCCCGTTTCACTCAGCTCAATTTTCCACTTCAATCCACCGAAAAAATAAAACCAAACAATATATTTATTTGATTTAATTAAACATTATTTTCGAAACACTTTTCTTCAGCTTAACTTTCTCAACAATCAAACAACCAAACGAAATAGGAGAAACAGAATATTAACGTTACCTATAGCAGCAGCGAGTTCTCCACCGAGTCAACTCACTTTCTCCCCTTCTAGTCAGTGAAAGCTTATCTTCGTAAAGACTTCAACTTCTCTGTAATCTCGAGACAATTCCTCTAATCATTCAAAGCTAAGTAATACAAACAAGAAAATAGAAGGGGCAAAGAAACAATTTTTTAAGAAGAACCTGAATCAGTTAAAGAGAATCTCGATTCTTTCAAAGGGAATTAAGTAAAAAAAAAAAAGTTTTATTTTCTTAGTTAATTTGTTCCTTTAAGATTTACTTTATCTTTGAATCTGGGATCCTTTGAGCCTTTTTATCAGTGTTCAGCTTTCTCTCTCTCCATTTCTCTGAACTTTGCGAATGATTTTTTTTTTTTTTTACAGAGCACCGAGATTTGGATTAGAAAAAAGAAAATATGGATATAAAAACTTATTCAATTTTAAAATTATATATTTTTTATCGGTTTTTAAATTAAAATTAAAGAAATGTGGTTTTTATTTTCATTCTTATTATTTCCACCGACATGACCTCTTCTCCACCACGCCTATAAAGTCCCCACAATCAATAGCCTACCCATTTTCTCCTTTGAAAATTAAAATAAAAACTCTTTTTTATACTTTTTTTTTACTATTAAAAGACAAATGATAGCAAAACCTTTTTTCATGAATCATTGAAAATGTATATGATTTAAACTTTAATTTTAATCATTTTATTTTTTAACTTTAAAAATATAAATTTAATTATTGATATTAATAAAAAAATTTATAGTTCATTATAATATTATTTTCTTTATTTATAATAATTTAATGTTTATTTTTTATTTTAAAAATTCATATTACTGAATTTAACAATATTAATAATTAAATTTTTAATTTTTAATTATAAAATAAATAATTTGAAATTTAAAATAAATCAAATATTAAATATAAAAAACACAAAAATTTGAAGCAAATTTAATTTAAAATTTATTTCTCCTAGTTGAAATTCAGATAAGCAGCCATGCTGGATTTCAACAATTCACACCCCATTTTAGAAAAGTTTAAAAAGAATATTGATTTAAAATTAAATGATGAGATAAAGATTAAGACCAAGATGCTAAAGTCAAATAAAAGTTACTTTTTTTAATATTAATTTTTATCATATCTATTTTTTTATATAAGGTTTAAAATTATCCATAATCTCTTTTAACTCTTAAATAGAAACTCACATCCTCCTACACTGACAAAAATGTCAATGCTATCTAAATTAAAATGAACATACAGAATATAAAAAAATATAACTTATAAGACTCAATTGACCAAAGGTTAAGGTTGATTCATATCATAACTTTAAGCAGGATGTCTAGATTCCATGTCTTGTGTGGCATTTTTGTGGTTGCTTATTTGTCTTGACTTGCTTGCTATACCCTTTGTGACTTGAATATGGGATCCTTAATCAAATGAAAGTTCATGCGATGATTTTTTATTTTAATGCATTTAATTATTAGTGTTTATTTTATGTTTAAACAACAAATAAATCATATTAAATCTACTTTATTGGAGGTAACTTTGCTGGATTTCATAATACATGTTTCATAAGTGTAAATATTATATTAGTGTTAATTATTAGTGTTTATTTTATGTTTAAACAACAAATAAATCATATTAAATCTACTTGATTAGCGCGTCCTTTAACAGTTGAAAAGGAAAAGCACCAATGAACTGAAGTTGATGCGAGTGATGTTCTTATGTTAAAAGAGGTGAAGCTGATAACGAAAGGTGAAAATAAATAGCAATATATTTCAGCAAATGGATTACACACTTACTCTGTAATCCTCAAAACACACCGCCAATTATAGCAATGCTAATTGGTCTTACATTCATATTATAAAAGTTGCCTCCACGCATCACGGATGTATTTGTTTTATTGAAATTTTATTTTTTTATGTTTAAATCATTCTATGTTATAGTTCATTTATATTAAAATTGAAAGTAAAGTTTTTAGAATTGGATTGGTTGAATCGGTCGGATCATCGATTCAATTAAATAAATCATTAAAAATTTTATAAAAAATAAAAATATTAAAAAAAATCGGTTCAACCGCTCAATTCAACCGGTCCATACTAGTTATCGAGTCAATCAGTCTAAGGCTCTTCTTCAGATTAGTACCCCGGTTGGTTCCGATCTAACTAGTCCGACTAATCAGCCCGGTTCAATACAAACAACTATTGTTGAAAGAGATCAACAAAGTTAAGTACGATTTTAACAAATATATATATTTATAGGATTAATATTTAGTACGCTAATGGTGTACTATTTTTATCCCACAAGCAACTTTAAAAAATTACGTCTAATTTTTTTTAAATATTTACTTTTTAATAATTTACTATACTCTTATAGAACATTTGTCTACCCTTGATCTTGCTTATAGAATCTAAAAACTCCACAAACAATATGCTAACTATTTTCTTATAAATGATAACAATTGAACTTACATTTTTAAATCCAAAAAATAAAATGACTAAATTCCTTGAAATAAAAATAAAGAAACTAAATTTTAAATATACAAAGAGTACAAAAACTTAAAATATTGTTGAGAGATTTTTGACTCCTTAAAAGAAAAGACTTCGAAGTATCATTTATTCGGTGCTACCGAGTACCTCGACACATTTGTGTTATTATGTTTTAAAGCTAATTTGTTGTTTATTAGCATTGTTGAATAACACAACTCAAAAAATAATAATTAGTAGTATTAGCATTGGTATTATTAGACACCACATTATTGGAAGAGATAAATAAAGATAAAATGAGGTTTGACAAACAGGGACGAAGCCAGGACAATTTTTTAGGTGGGTCGGATAAAATTTTAATTTTTTATAGTTTATATCTTTCTAATTTGTAAAGGATTAAATCGATTTTTTATAATTTTAGGAGGCTAAAGTAGAATTTTACATTTACTACTTTAAAATTTTAAAAAAAATTTAAAGGTCTAAATGCATTGTCTTTGTGGGTAAATAATGACAAATAACCCAATCACGCGAGGGGGGCTTTACAAATTAAACCTCCATGAATCCTTGTCTTCACTCTTCGTCTCTTTGCTCTTTCAATCCCGTTACAATGTTAACGGATGTCTTGTCGGTCTTCTTTTTGAAGGGTTAAGGTCATAAATAGTATTTATATTTTATCAATTTTTTTAAATATTTATTTTAGTACAGTTTTTGAATAATTTATTTCGGTATTTAAAGTATCAATTATTGTAAATAGTCGGAGCCAACACCAATACTAAACCGCAAGTCAACCAATTAAATTTCAAAATTCAATATACATTTTTTATCCATCTCGCCAATTTTATGTGACAAAAATAATAACACGTGGCATTTATGATCATTTTTTTAGAAAACGAGTTTTTTTTTTAATGGTATTACAACCCGCAGCCACCGATAGGGAATGCATATAAGGCGGTTAAATGGACTTTACTGATAAATTCGAGTAACTTAATTTCGGTTTAAATAGTTGTGTAGATTAAATCAAATGTAGGGAGGGTTGGTTAATTTAGTTATGTTGGTTGATTATCAATTATTTAATTTCAAAATTAAATTAATTTGATTTAATATTTAATATTTTAAAATTTAAATTTATTTTAAATATATTTATATTTTCATTATTTTGAATATATTTATTTAAAAAAAAACCATAATCAATCTAACAGGTGGGTAGAGCCGTAGAAGCTTTGACCCTCAAATTGCAAAATTGCTTTTAAATCCCTTAAAAATATTGCAAAATTGCTTTTAAATCTCTTAAAAAATTAAAAATATATAAATTAATATAATAGTCAAATTACTTTCGACCCCAAAAAGTTAATAAATAAAATTTGACCCTAATTTTTTTTACAGGCCTTCGCCTATGCCGGCAAAACTCGCATTTTGAACCCATTAGATTTGCATTGAATATACTATGAATGAAGGCCATTAAAAGAATTTAGGAAGCCATTAAAGCATAATCTTTATATATAAGATGAGGCTTGAGGCTTGAGGCCTTCGCCTGTGCTTATTTTTTAATGCTTTTGACGGATGTACATTCTCTAAATTTGTGAAACCAAACCAAGAATGGGACCAAGATCCGCTTACATTAATTGCTTTAACACATATTAATCATTTCATTCATTCAATTGGTTTTTGTAGCTTAAGCTATATATATTTTTTCTCGCTAAATAATCAATAATGGGCAAACATTTTAAGCTCATGATGGTTGAACAACCTAGTGTTGTTGTTTATATCTTAGCGATTGCCTCTTATCCCGTCTCATTGGTATAAGTTTTTATTAAGGGTCTCTAAAGCTTCAAATTTGAAAAGAGGATAGAACAAGGCAATATATAAATGGTGCATGATTTTTTTTTTGTTAAACATTGGTATCACATTATAAAATAGGCGAACAATTTGTTGTTGTAAAAATCTTACAACTTTAATAATTAAAATAATGTGACGAAGATTAAGACATGAATTAAATTATTCTTTTGAGATGATAGTTCCTTCTCAAATAAGTTTTCTTACACACTGCCTCTTAAGATATAATAAGTCTAATCATCTATTAAACACCTTGCGAACTTGCAAAAGTTAAAAGTTAAAAGCTCCACCAAATGGCACCTAAAATTCAATAACCTCTACTATGGAGCTAATAGTGAACTAACTCTTGAGCTAAGGCTACTTTGAGAAATATAGTATTGTGTCGCATACACAAGTTTCTAGTACCCTACAATGAGCTTTGTAAGCTCGCACATTTGGCCATGTACTTTATCTTGGCTATAATGAGTGCTCTATAGAATAGAGAATAGAGAGTGAGCTCACTTTCACACTCATATAAGCAAGGCTACAATGAACTTTGTGGCTATGTACTTTATCTTGGTTATAATGATTGTCAAGAAATTTATCTCATCATTGATGATTTTTTTTCTAAAGGTCAAAATTAGGATAAGATAAAACTTTATATAAAATTTTAAGATCTTCTTGAACAATAAACACATAATAGTTAGGGTCAAAATCTTTTATTGTTCTTTTACCTCTTTTAGGTTCACTTATAAATTTATTTCTTTTATTGGGTTCGAAAGTAAATTATTCAAGAGTTTATTTATTATCTCAAAATTCAAAGATAACTGTCAATCTAGATTCAACTCCCCATTACTTTTAGTTTTAAAGAAAAATGTGTCTTCATGAAATATGACATCTAAGGATTCAACTATAACATTGTTATTTAAGTCTAAAAAACTTGTATATCTTACTTGCCAAAGCATAACCTAAAAATGTACATCTAGACGTTGTAATCTCAAATTTTTATCTTTTAAGATTTGAAAGTCTAACAAAAGAAAAATAACACACTAAAATAATTCACGTTTGGCTTGTAACTTTTCCAATGTTTATAAAATATTTTTAATGAGTGATTTCGTATAGTACCTTATTAAAGACATAATTAATATTAAAAACTGCTTCTCACTATGAATTTTTAGGAGCACCAAAGCTGACTAACATGGCATTAGTCAAATCTAGTGAAGTTATGTCTTTTTTTCTTCTTTTTTTTTTGTATGTTTTGTCACTCGATTTGATGTAGGAGAGTGGGGGAATAATTTCATGAACAATCAAAGGATTGCATGAAAACATTTAATATGAGGTTATCATACTCACCTCTTTTGTCACTCTTGAATATTTTGATTTTCCTTCTCAAAAAATTTTCTTTTTTTATAAAAGTGAAAATTTTCTCTAAAGTTTCACTTTAATTTTTCAATAAGTAAACATATATATATATATATATATATATATATATATATTAAAAAAATCATCAATAAAGGTCAAAAATAACTTTTCCCACTCCATGTTAGAATCCATTCAAATTCACAAATATCTGTGTGAATCAATTTTAACAATTCTGGATTTCTTGCCACACTTCTGAAAGGTGTTGTGATTAGTCATGCTACATGATTCGCATTTTTCAATTTCATTATTTAGTTTAGGAAAAAACTAAATTACTCGCATTTTTCACATATTGTTATAGTAATCATTAATCAACCTCCCAGCCTTTGCAATTGTCCTTTGCGCTTCTTTAGTCTTCAAATCCTGCAACTTGGTTATAGTAAGCAACACCCCAAAACGCTAGCTTGCACCCAAACAAGATGATGGTGTCATGATGTCCTTAATCACAAACTAAGAGAATGCAATCAACAACTAATCCTTAATAACGTAGTTATGTTCTGTTGGAAATTTTGGTGTAGAAAGCAATTTTGTCGCACATTGAAAAATTATAATTTTTATAAAATCGAGTTTTTTTTTTTGCTATTTATAACAATAAATCTTTATCAAATCAATACTTATCTTTTAGGCTAGGCGAACTTAGTCATTTTGAGACTTTCTACCAACATTATATTTTATGCTATTCTCGAACCTTCAGTTTGCTTAAAGTGTGGCCTTTAAATTCATGAACTGATAACACAATGGAAATTTATTGATATTCCAGTGGAGAAAATCAATTACTCTCTATAAGTTAGAAATCAAAGCTAAACTCTCTCAAATAATAGATTTTATTAGTAAAATAAATCTCACTATAAAATGACAGAATGATTGACGCTTATTGTATTCTACTTTTGACCTAATTCATAGTCTCTATTTATAAATAAAAACATAGGAGTTATAGTTGAATAAGAGAACACAAAATAATAATATTTTAATAAAAAATACTGAGTCCTTTTGAGGCTACATAGAGTGGGTGGCGACAAGCCCCTCTGGGACTAAGGTTTGCCGCCCAACACTCCCTAGATGGGCCAATGGGCTTAACTTATATGTTGGGTATAATTATATATATTATTTGGACATTTAATCAACCAATATAATTTACCCAACCCAATAAAAAATTTTTTGTTCCTAAAGTATTAATTATTTAATTAAAATAAACTCAATTAATTCACTCAATTCTAATTTTTTTTGTAATGACCCGATAGTCACGAGTGTCGAAAAGTGCATTTTCGAGACTCTGTTACCGTAAATCGGACAATAAATATTTACGAAGTTAGTTGTGTAGTTAATTAAGTTTTGGTTAGGTGAATTTGCATGGATTACGAATAATTAGGTATAAAGACTTAATTGCATAAAGGGTGAAAGTTGAATTATAGATTAAAGAAAAATATTAAAGGGACTAAAGAAGCAATTATGCCATTGTCCTTTAAATGAGGCGGCATAAGGTGTAATATTATTATAAAATTTAAGTTAAAATATATATTATAATATAAAACCTTAAGAATTAAGTGTATATATATTATAAAATTATAATAAAACAAAATAAGAAAAAGAGAAAGAAAGAAGCTAAAACGAAACAGGAAGGAAAGAAAAGAAAAAGGGAAAGAAAGAAAGGAGAAAGACAAGGCTAGGGTTTCAAAGTTTCAAGTTCAATTGGTTAGTCAATTTAGTCTATTTTTCTTGTAATTTTTATATTTTTTGAATTTCGGTGTTAAGTACTACCCAACCTATGTCAAAATTTTAGCAATTATTGAGTTTTAAAATATTGTTAATGTTGAATAATTTTAGTATTAGGGATTAAATTGACATATTTTTAAGCTAGAAGTGAAAAATGATTAAATTGAAGAATAAATTATAAATTTTAAGTAATATTGACTAAATTGTGAAAATTTGAAATTTAGGGATTTAAGTGAAAATAGGGAGTTAAATTTAGTTTAAAGTGGAATTTATATGAAAATATAGGATTAATTGTAAAGAAATAAAGTTAGTCTCAGTTTAGAGACTAAATTGAAAACTAGGCAAATATTGAGCCAAAATTGATATGCAATATGAAATTGAATTGTGTTGTATTGATAAATTTTAATTGTTTTAAATCCGTAGCTAACGTCGTACCGGAATCTTCGACTAAAAAGGGAAAAGATAAAGTCGACGTGGAATAGCTCGGAATTTCTGGTTTGTACTTCTATAATCCGAACCTAGTTACTAATTGTTGTATTTTGATTTAATGTTTATGGTAAGTGGTTGAGGTGAGTATTTGGCATTTTGATATTGAATTGAATTAAAGTTGATGGAAATTGATTGAATTGGTATATATATTATGATTGTATTGATTATTTGAATTGAATTGAATTCATGTGTATAAGTGATTATGTGAAGAAAAAAAATCGATACTGGATATTGGTTGTTTTTGAAATGTGAAATTAAACCCTATTAACTGTATTGGGCTGAGTCGGATATAGATGGCATGCCATAGGATTGGAAGAGTTCAGGGATTTCTTCGACTTCGAGTCGATGAGGCCTTGGGTGCCAATTTACTTCGGTTTAACCGATGAGACACTGGGTGTCAATTTACTACTTCGGATTTATTCAATGAGACATTGGGTGTCAATTTACTACTTCGAATTATCCTATGAGGCACTAGGTGCCAAACTGGTGTGTTGGTTGGATCCGTGTATCCTTCCGAGTCTGAGTCGTGTTAATAGGGATATATAAATAATAAAGTTCTATAATTGATATTGAAATGGCATGGTATGAGAAATGGAAGTGATATAGTGAGTTGAAAATAGAATATGAAATATGTTGGCAACACATGGAATATATGAGTTATATACTCATGAATTGAGTATGGTATGAAATGATGTATTCATGAATTGAGTATTGCATGACTAATGCCATTGTATAAATAAATATGGTTTAATATGTGAATAACCATTTATATAGCAATTGTGTGAATTGGGATATTGTTTAACAAATGAAAAATGATAGTTATGATACTAGACATTAATATGTCCTTATAATTCAATTGAGCATATTATACTGTTTTGTCTTTAAATATTCGAATTATAGAAATACCACTGAGTTTTATTCGGCGTACGGTTTTGTTTTCTGTGCGCAGGTTAGATACTTAACTTTTGATCACCGATTCAGTATCCAACAACGATCCTGAACTCAAATGTGGTGATGTCTATTTTTTGCGTCGGCATGTACCTAGGGTGTCTAAATAATAGTTATTTTGTGAATTGTTTGTAAATGAGGTTATAAATATAATGTTAGTTTAATATATATATATATATAAACATGTGAAATTAAGTTAATGTTTAAGTGTTCATGAATTAGGCATGATTTAAAATGATGATTTGAATGATGTTTTAATGATTAATGATATGAAATGATGATATAATTGTGGTACCTATGAGGGTACATTGGTTAGGCACCTAGGATGTTTGTTTGATATGATTTGGATGTGTTTGATTGTGTTTTGAATTGGTTAAACGAATGATTTTTTAGTTGCTTATTGTCCAAGTTTGTAGGGAATGGTAAACTTGTTGTTTAAGGTACATTTTGAGTCCATACGGCTAGACACACGGGCATGCGAGGCCATTTCGAAAGGGCACACGGTCTGGCACACGGGCGTGTGGCTCGGCCGTGTGACCCAAGTCAGAGAGTTACACGGGTACAGACACGAGCTGGGACACGGCCGTGTGTCCCTACTTCGAATGCCCACACGATCTAAGACACGGGTGTGTCTCTTGGCCGTGTGAGTCACACGGCCTAGCCACATGGCCGTGTGAACCCTGCTGCTTTAAAATTTTTTAATATTTTTTGAAAAATTCTCTGAGTTTCTGAATTAATCCCGATTTGTTTCTAACGCATATTTTGGGCCTCGAGGGCTCGAATAAGGGACAGTATGTATGAGTTTAATTGGTTTTTGACCTGAATATAATATGATAAGAAATGTTTGTAATTTATGTCTGTTTGATCGATAAGCTTCGGTAATGCTCTGAAACCCTATTCTGGCGACGGATGTGGGTTGGGGGTATTACATTTTTGAAGTCGTGACAACATTATCGTAGTAGAATCTGTAAGTAAATATATTTAATTTTCTCATTCAACAAAACTACAATGACTAATTAATTTAATTTCCACTTCAAACTTCAATTATTTAATTACATTCAATTAAATAACAATTCAAATAAATTAATTTAATCTCTAAGTCATCTATTGCTTAAAAGCAAGAAAACGCATTCACTATAGATAGTGATCCATGCAATCTATTTTTCTAGATCGTCGCTTTCATTTATTCATAATATCGGTTCAAATGCAATCCATGTAGGGTTGTGCCAAGCTAGCGAAGAAACCAATTGAACATATATAATTAGGGCTCAAATAATTGTAATTAAGTTCTGATTCTTCATCTATTAATTACAGCATTATTTAGTCATTGAGTCAATCCACTAAAAGTACTGTGATTGAACTCTCCCCATTATATACTATTATCACATCAACTAAAATTGATAATATGAGCCTTTACATGGATTCAATTCCTTTACATGGTTTATAATTTTTTATTTTAGAGATATTGGTTTGGTTTTAATATGAAAAGAGAAGTGAAACTAAAATTTATAATATAAGCCTTTAAATATTTTATTCTATTTAACATGATTTGGGAGTTTCCACTTTCCAACAAGTCTAAGAAAATTGGTTTCTTTATTTTTCCTAGTTGTTAATGTTTATAAAAATGAATTTTGTTTGAAAATGTAAGCTGTTATAGTTTTATTTGTAATTTTTTTATAAGATAAGAAAAAAAATGAAACTTTTATTTAAAAAAACCATATAAAAAATTAGTAGCTAAGATTAATCAAACAAATTCAGGTTTATGGTTTAGAGCAACATCAAAATTTATAAAATAAAAAAAATCATTTTATTATAGTATTCTAGATTCTACAAACAATTTTTTTTTAAATAATTACAAATTCTTAACATCAATTCAATAAATTATAAAGTAGTACGGAGACAATCGATAAATTTATCTTATATTTCAGATTTTACCCAAAATTTTAGATTACCTAAGAAAGATTATCCTATATTACGACATTTTGATATTATTTAAGAGTGTGAAAATATGAGATGGCCAAAATGTTATGAATCTAAATATCGTATCTGTACAGCCCAATTTTTGCCCGGGCTTGTTAGAAACCTAAAACCCCTAAACCCAATTCAGGCCCAATCCCAAACCAACCCAAACTACTAAACCCATTACAGCCAATTACAACCCCAAACAAACCCCAAACCCAACAGATCAGCCCAATTTCAAAAAAACAAACCCTAACCCACTACAAGCCCGTTAGAAAACAAAAAGACAAAACCCTAGCCACTTGCCTCTGCTCCACCGCCACTGTCAGAGCCGCCACTGTCAGAGCCACTTGCTCCTCCACCTTACCACTTGCACCTGCAAAATATCAATAGAAAAGACAATATTAAGCAAGTTGTAAAAAGGGTTTGGCTATAAAAAGCCATTGAAAACCCATTGTAAGAATATTTTTTTCCACACTTTTTCTTTTGAATACAAATAAAAAAAAAGAGAGATTCAAGCACTGAATACCAATATTCCAAAAACAAGAAATCAAATACAAACAATAGAAATTGGAATACAAAAGAATAACAAGCAGTGAAGAGAAAAATACGAAACGCGTCAAGGGTATTTTTATTTTTTTCTTATATACGCATATACATTTTCTTATTTTTTTCTTTAAGGAAAACAATTTATATATACTATATATATTAAACAAAAAAAAACAAAAAAAAAGAGGAAATTTTACCTTGAGCTCATGCAGTGCACACGCGTCATCATGACGGACGACGGCGGGCGCGCGGCAATGATCGGCGGATGCTCGCCGGACTTCGGGCCCTCTGCAGAGAAAAAAAGAGAGGAGGGGAGTGTTTTTTTTTTAAACAAATGAAAAGTGAATTTTTTTTTTTAAAAAAAAAAATTGCCTTAAATAGGCCTCCAAAACGACGTCGTTTTGGGCAGGCCTTTCAGGCACCAAAACGGCGTCGTTTTGGCCTAACCAGCGCACGGACCCGACCCGCTCCTAGGATCCGCGTGTTTTTCATTGGAGGGGCTAATTGCACTTTTAGCCCCTCCGCCCTTTTATGATTTTGCAATCAGGTTTTCATTCTTTTTAATTTTACCCCGAACTTTTGTTTGGATTTCAATTGGGTCCTCCCTGATGCTGCGCATTTGGAAGGAAGAGGTTATTGTCCATTTTAGTCCCTACGCTTCTTTCACGCGTTACAATTTGGTCCTTCCCCTTTCTTTTTATTTCAAATTTGCCCCGGATATCTTGTTTTTAATTAATTTAGTCCATTTTTGTTATTTTCACTATTTTATTATTAATTTAACTAACTTCCTTATTATTATTATTGTTGTTGTTGTTGTTGTTGTTGTTGTTGTTGTTGTTGTTGTCGTCGTTGTTATTACCACTATAATAACTATTATTATATTTATTAGACTTATTTTTATTATTAATATTATTACTATTTTCTTTTTACCTTTTTACTATTATTATTATTAACATGTTTTCTTTTTTATATTTTTATGAGCATTATTATTTTCGATTAATATTATTATAAATATATTATTATTATTATTTCAATATTATCATATTTTGCTATTATATTCATATTTATTTTTATTACTATTATTATTTTTATTATTTTTATTATTCTTTTTATTGCCATTATATTAATGTAATATTATTGTTATTATTACTATTATTCCTTTTTATTTATTTACATATTACTTACACTCATTTTATTTTTTAAAATCATTCTCATTATTGTTATTATTATTTATTTATATCCTTTTATATCATTTCAAACTTTGAATTATTCATCACTTGTACTATTATCATTGATATTATTATTATTATTATTATTATTATTATTAATTTTACATATTATTCATTCGTTTTCTCATTTCCTACTAATTTTTTAATATTAAATATTTTTTAGCTTGCTTATTATTTTCTTTTTTATTTTTTTAGCTTATTCGTTTTATTCATTTATTTCATTTTCGTCCTTTATGTTGTCACCCACACTAACGCATTTATTACTATTTTGCTACACATATTAGTATTGTAATTTGTTTTTGCATTTTATTGTTATATTAACTTTTACCCGATACAAAATTGATTTCTTTCATAAAGGCAATATTCCGTATTTAGAAATTCGAGAGGTCGTGCCCTAACGTATTGGGTTTCGATTTTTCTCGTTTAATCTAAATAACCGAATATCCTTTTTAAAACAAATACATAAATTTTAAATAAAAGGCTTATTCTCGAGAATTCGAGACGTCGTGTCCTAACGCATTGGATGTGACGTTTTGTTATTTCAAGATAAGATTTTCTCAACCAAGGCAATATTCTGTATTTAGAAACTCGAGAAATCGTACCCTAACTTACTGGGTTTCGGTTTTTCTCATTTAATCTAAATAACGGAATATCCTTTTAAATTGCAATACGAGTTTCGAATAAAATACTTGTTCTCGGAGATTCGAAGTGTTGTGCCCTAACTTACTGGCCATGACATCTTGTTACCCCGAGATAAGATTTTTTGTAAATAAAGGCAATATTCGATATTTGGAAGTTCGAGAAATCGTGCCCTAACTTACTGGGTTTTGATTTTTTTCTCGTTTGACCTAAATAATCGAAATCCTTTCGAAATTAAAATACATGAGTTTTAAATAAAGGCAAGCTTATTCTCGAAGGTTCAAGATGTCGTGTCCTAACTTACTGGATGTGACACTTTATTACTTCGAGACGAGAGGGTCTTTAACATTCGTTTCGATTTATTCAAGTGTTTTGTTTTAATAAAAAGAGGGATAGTAGTTTAAATTCTTTCAAGTTTTCAAATCTTCGACACTAAGACATTGATTAATCAACTAGGTACCAATTTTGGGCGTATCAAAGGTGCTAATCCTTCCTCGTGCGTAACCGACTCCCGAACCCATTTTCTGAGTTTCGTAGACCAAAATCGTTGTTTTGATAAATCAAACAGTTTATTTAAAACAACCACTTTCGAGGTGACCCGATCACACCACAGCAAAAAAGATTGGTGGCGACTCCCCTTTTTTTATTTTCATTTTCAAAATATAAAGTCGACATTTTCGTTTTTCGAAAAAACGGTTTCGACAGCTTGGCAACTCCACTAGGGAACACTAGAGAGTCAAGCCGTAAAATTGATTAATTTCTGTCCTTTTGTCAAAATTTGAAAATTTGATTTGAAAAATTACGATCCTTTTTATTGCATTCGCTTGAGTCATCTCATTTGATTGCTGTGGTTCGAGTCTTATAGAATACTTTTGCATCATATTGCATGACCGTCGGGTCACACCCTTTTAAGTGGGAGTGAGAAGCTACTCCTTCGTGAGGTTTTCACCTCCGTGCAGGATAGTTAATCGCTTTCGGGATACATTCGTACCTATGTCTTCGTGAGATTTTCATCTCCGTGCAGCCATAGGAAAATGTATCCCCTGAACCGAACTCGGTCCGTATGAGCCTATAATGGGTGAGGATCGAGGAATCTGCTGGTTCGGGTACCTCAACTTTAGAACCGAACCGTATATAGAAAGCCTTAAGAGCCTACCCTAGGTAGAATCATACCCAAACCTTAGTGGTTACCCTTTTAGGTGTTCTTTTTTGTTGTTTATTTTTCCTGTGCTAACGTGCTTTGTTTATGACTGCATTCCATTGCATCATCATAGAGAGAAGGTGTTGATTTATATTCGATTACTAAATAGAAAAGCTTGACATAGGAAAATAAATTTCTTGATAAAGTGGAATATAATACGGCCGTCTAAATGTGGTACAAGTAAACACAACAAGAGAAGGCTGGTAGTCAGCGGAGGAAAACAAGACTTCGTTACCCGAGGATTCAAGCCAACAAAGATTATCCGAGAGCCGTTAATGTCTCGATTTCCTTAAAGAAGCTAACAAGCATCACGGGGATGAATGAGCAATAGGTCGCAATCCAGATCAATCAAAAAGGAACTAGTAAAGACATCCATTAAAAAATTTGCGAGATTGGATCTTAGCACACCCAGGTATGAAGAAAAGGAGCAATGTCTTCGCTTTGAGCATTTATAGGCTGGATGTTTTCCTTAAAGCACTGGGGCACATGGACGAGACAGTTTCAGATTTTTTTAATAGACTTGACAAGAGGGTCACGCCCGTCCTTGTAATTTTGGCCGAAACATTTCGATCTTTGAATACATACCGAGGAGCAGGTGAAGGAAGATTCATTTGGATGTGCACAACTCTTGTGATGTGGTTCTATAGCCGTTTTTGGAGAGTGAAAAGGGTTTCTTATCTCTGAGAACTACTCTCCATTGAAAGAATTAGTTGCTCAAATACAAGATGTGGCCAATCATCGGCAAATCATAGTAGTTCAAGCTGTCACGCTAAGTTTAAAGTGAATCAGAATTAGATTAGGGTTAGGAGTTAACCTGACTCCTTAGGGAGGCTAAGGCTTGAAATATGAGGGCAAGGCCGCATATGTAATCCGTTTTATGTAAATGAATCTATTTTCTAGAAAAGTTCTTCTAATGGAATTGAATTCAGAATCAACGCCTCTCTTTCTTTTTGCATTCATTCCATGCATTTGCATTGCATTTCATGCATTTGCAATACATTACATCATATGCATTAAAATTTGTAGAAAGACTTTAATTAATTAAAAATTATTTCATAAACACAGAAATCGACGAAAAGTCTCACCGAATCGAGCATAGTTACGGTGACTCGCAAGAAGAACAAAAGCCATGGATCGAAAGTTGGAAAGAATAGAGCAAATGCAAATACAGATGCATGAGCAATTGACCAAAATTCAACAAGAAATACGGGAACAAATGCTAGAATTCCAAAGGAATATGATGGGCGATTAACCCAGATTACTTAGCCGAGGGCGTGGAAAAAGTAGTGGCCCTATGGTCAATGCGATGGGGATGATGATGAAGACATCATTTATTCCCCAAGTTTTTCCCCAATAAGTGTCCCGACCCAACCAGACACGCATTTGCATGGGGTACCCATCATTATCGAACCCCAATGTCAGACTAATACCTCGGCCCTGTTGAACTTCCCGATGGGCTCAGGTTTTAACGTTGAGGATGATCGAGCCAAACCGGTTGTTCGGTAGAAATAAAGGAAATGAGAGAATAGACTTTGAAGGACCCGAAGAAGAAGGAAAAGGAAGCGGGTAGTACGAGTAGGTATAACAAGGGTCATTCGGAGTCGATTACAGTAAGCCAGCTAAGGACGGTGACTACCAGCCATCAAGGCCCCCTAGGCAGGATTCTAACCCAAACACGGGAAGGCTCCAGTTCACACCCATCCCGATGACATACAGGGAGCTCTATCAAAATTTATTTGATGCGCATGTGGTGTCTCCTTACTACCCAAAGCCAATGCAGCCCCCATACCCCAAATGGTATGACGCAAAAGCTCAATGTGAGTATCATGCGGGGATTACGGGGCACTCGATAGAAAACTGCACCGCTTTCAAGAAATTAGTCGAAAGATTAGTCAAAATAGGCATTGTAAAATTCGATAATCCATTTGGTGCAGAAAATCCGTTACCCAACCTTTCTGTTAAAGGGGTAAACATTGTGAGTTCCATGATGGATAGGGGCATGAGATCCAAGAATACATCAAGCTCAGGGCTTTAGTGTAAGGCCTGATGGATAATAAATTGAAGAGATCAAAGACCCGGTGGGAACGTTGGGGAATCTAAACATTAGCGACATATTTGAAGAGAGAACCGGGGAGTAAACTTTTCCAGGATTCTGCCTTTACGTACTTGGGGTGTTTTGAACAAATGGGACTGTGGAAGAGATCCTTATGTTTTTAGAACTAATTTAGAGTAATATTCAAAACACGCTTGTTGCCTTAAGCCTAGAGGCAATAAGAGTCCTTTTGTGAAATAGGCTTGTGTCCAAAATTTTTATTTCAATGAGATGCATCTTTTGAGCAAATATTCTTTTATTTTTTTTCATTTCATACTATGAATTCTTTTATTCTTTGAGCTCTCTATCAAATATTCTTTTATTCTTCATCCATGATCATACCATACAAATAATCATTCTTAGATTCATTTAAATCTTTCTTCGTACCTACAATAGGTACCCAGATATCAACGACATGAACGACGTTGCTACTGACCCAGAATCTCCTTTTGAGCGAGATATGTTTCTAGAGGGATCTCAGGACTTTGAAGACGACCGAGACTGTAGATTATTTTCTAATTTGTTAAGAATGGTAGAATAAGATGAGAAACAGATCCCACCTTACAAGGAAGCTATGACTTTCTCTATGTGGGGCATGGATCGCAGTGAGTCAGTCTTGCCAAAAGCTTTTGACAGGCATCGATTCCCCTCTAGGGTCGTCGATTACTTCACCAAGTGGGCGGAAGTTACTTCATATACCGATGTCACAAAGTCGACAGTCAACAAATTTTATGTCGGTATAAAATCCCAAAAGGGGATCATATCTGACGATGCATTAAATTTGAACAACAGCGCGACATCAAAAGTTCGTAGTTTGTTCAAAACTAAACACTGTATCGACCAAAACGAACGGTTAAAAAAAAGATCATCGGAAAAAGATTGAGACTCGTGAAGATTGGCATATGTACTTGTCGAACGTCTGTTAGAACCCTCACCGGGGCAACACATTTCTCATTGATTTATGGAATAGAGATAATTTTGCCCACGGAAGTCAAGATTCCTTCTCTCTGAGTTTTATCAGAGTTGAAGTCGGATGAAGCAGAATGGATCAAATCCCAATATGATTAGCTGAACTTGATCGAAGAAGAGAGACTGAAGGCCATCCTCATGGTCAAGTGTACCAAAAGTAAATTATACGGGCCTATAACAAGAAGGTTAACCCTAGAGAATTCCATGAATGAGGCCTAGTTTTTGGAAAAGATCCTTCCCATACAAAATGACTTTAAAGGAAAGTGGATGCCAAACTGGGAAGGACCTTATGCAGCAAAGAAGGCTTGTTATGGGGAAGCATGGATGTTGACCAAGATGGATGGCAAAGACTTGCCCAACCCGGTGAATTCAGATTTAATAAAAAGTTTTCCAAAAAAAAAAGAAGGAAAAGAAAGAAAAAAGAAGAAAAATGAGAGGCCAAAGCGAAAACCCGAAAAGGGCGGCTCAAATTTTGATTAAAAGTGGGGCACACAGTAGTCTTGCTATGCCAAAATTAACAACGAAGAACTATGCTACGTCTTGGGGCATCAACATAGTACTCTAGATCCCCTAAACACATATTGAGCTCAAAATGGTCCTCAAAAGGTTCGTACAGACAAAGCTCAGGCTGCGATATCTGGGGCACCTAGCTTTCTATTTTACCCATTTTGAATTTACTATCTTTGACTACCTTATTCTTTTCAAGATATGTCCCTATAAATTTCCTTCTTAATTGCATTTGCTATCATTGATTAACTTACTTGCTTCAAGCTATACTCCTAATTAGTTTCCTTCCGGTCCATTGTTATGATCTTTTTCAAGCATTTTGCATTGAAATATCGATTAGTGGACTAATAGTACTTTCATAAAAGGAGTTTTGCATATTACTTTGGAAGCTTTTAAATAATACAAGGATCTGAAACAGGACTGTTGTTTAGAACTCACCAAGCCTAAGGTCTGGAAATATTGGAGAAAGATGATTATATCTTTGGACTTTTTTATTGGTTGAACAAAAGACAAGACATTTCACCGGTGATACAACCTCGACAAATAACGAGCAATGTCAACCCAGGTGTACAAGGGGATCATTCTCGGGATAAGAAAAATGATACTTTGCATTCATGCAAATATCAGGCATATACATCTGGTCATTACACCCAGCGAATGGTGTAATAGATAAAATTGATCCTATACCTCGGAGTTGCAGCAGGATGGATGGAAGAAACCAAATGTTATTCTCCTGAAGTTGCAGTGGGAAGTACAAACTTTATGTCCCAAAAGGTACAGTATAAGGGACTCAAATTACAATGGGCAAACTTGCTTTGAAAGCGAGAATATGATCGTTTCTTTGGGTTTTCTGTCAAAGATACTAGCTGAACGAGAAAGCATGGTAATGCATCAGTGATAGAACCTTGATGAACTACGAGCAATGACAACCCTAAGCATTTAAAAAGGGATCATTCTCATGACATTCTGCATTCGTGCAAATGTCATTCATGATATCATTTAGTTAGGAGCATTTGATTTATTCCGATCATTGCATCCTAATCATTGTAAAAGGAACATTCTCATGACATTCTGCATTCATGTAAATTTCGTCCATAATACATTCATTTAGGAGCATTTGATTCATTCTGATCATAGCATCCAAATCATTTGGCATAAATATAAGCATATGAAACCGATTCTACAAGACAGGTTCCCTAGAGGACAATGTAGCAACATCGGTGAATTCACCATCCTATCTCCCCGACCAGCAGTGGAATAGGTTGAAGATTGTAGATCTTATCGCCCTAAACAGTAGTGGGACAAGATCGAAGGCAAATCTTGTCTCCCTAAATAGTAGTGGAACATGATTTAAGCCACCATTCTATCTCCCTGACCAGCAGTGGAATAGGTTGAAGATTGTAGATCTTGTCGCCCTAAACAGTAGTGGGACAAGATCGAAGGCAAATCTTGTCTCCCTAAAACAGTAGTGGAACATGATTTATGCCACTAGCCTATCTCCCTGACCAGCATTGGAATAGGTTGAAGATTGTAGATCTTGTCGCCCTAAACAGTAGTGGGACAAGATCGAAGGCAAATCTTGTCTCCCTAAACAGTAGTGGAACATGATTTATGCCACAATCCTATCTCCCTGACCAGCAGTGGAATAGGTTGAAGATTGTAGATCTTGTCACCCTAAGCAGTAGTGGGACAAGATCGAAGGCAAATCTTTTCTCCCTAAACAGTAGTGGAAATAATTTAAGCCACAATCCTATCTCCCTGACCAGCAGTGGAATAGGATTAAAGATTGTAGATCTTTTCACCCTAAGCAGTAGTAGAACAAGATCGAACGGTAAATCTTGTCTCCCTAAACAGTAGTAGAATATGATTTAAGCCACCATCCTATCTCCCTGACCAGCAGTGGAATAGGTTGAAGATTGTAGGTCTTGTCGCCCTAAATAGTAGTGGGACAAGATCGAAGACAAATCTTGTCTCCCTAAATAGTAGTGGAACATGATTTAAGCCACCATCTTATCTCTCTGACCAGCAGTGGAATATGTCGAAGATTGTAGATCTTGTCACCATAAACAGTAGTGGGACAAGATCGAAGGCAAATCTTGTCTCCCTAAACAGTAGTAGAACATGATTTGAGCCACCATCCTATTTCCCTGACCAGCAGTGGAATAGGTCGAAGATTGTAGGTCTTGTCGCCCTAAACAGTAGTGGGACAAGATCGAAGGCAAATATTGTCGCCCTAAACAGTAGTGGAACATGATTTAAGCCACCATCCTATCTCCCTGACCAGCAGTGGAATAGGTTGAAGATTGTAGATCTTTCACCCTAAGAAGTAGTGGAACAAGATCGAACAGCAAATATTGTCTCCCTAAACTGTAGTGGAACATGATTTAAGCCACAATCCTATCTCTCTGACCAGCAGTGGAATAGGTTGAAGATTGTAGATCTCATCACCCTAAACAATAGTGGGACAAGATCAAAGGCAAATATTGTCTCCCTAAACAGTAGTGGAACATGATTTAAGCCACCATCCTATCTCCCTGACCAGCAGTGGAATAGGTTGAAGATTGTAGATCTTGTCGCCCCAAGCAAATTTGGGGCAAGATCAAAGGCAAATCTTGTCTCCCTAAATAGTAGTGGAACATGATTTAAGCCACCATCCTATCTCCCTGACCAGCAGTGGAATAGGTTGAAGATTGTAGATCTTGTCACCCCAAGCAAATTTGGGGCAAGATCGAAGGCAAATTGATCGTTGTTTTTGCGATTTCAAAGTCTTAAAATTTATAAAAAGAATGATCAAACCTGGAAACTAACTATGACAACGATTTGAGGCAAGCACACCTATCGAACAGTAGTATAGTTTAGTGGTAAGACCGGAATGTCGAACCCAAATGAACTAAAAGTACTAATACTAACTCTCTTTTTACTATTTAGCCTAAAATAAAGGGAATTTGTTATTTAATCTAAATTAATTAACTACTAAATTAAAGACTCTAAGACAAAGAAGAATGAATTTGGGGAAAATAACTTGAGGGAAAACCAATTGATTAAGACGACACCTAAGGAAGAATCCACCTAGACTTCACTTGTTATCTAACTCTGAACCAGACGATTTATTCATTTGACTTGATCTGTAAGATTCCCTAATATATATTAAACCCTCTCTCGAAGCGAATAACGTCTAACCCTAGGTTGATTAATTGAAATCTCTTTCTAATTAAAACCCCTAGAATTGCATTAACTCGATCTATGGAATCCCATATTAGGTTTCACCCTAATCCGGCAAAATCTCGTCACCCTATCTCTAGGCGCGCGATCAACTCTACTTAACTATACTAGATCTACTCTTAGGCAGGGACTTTTGCTCCTCCACCTAAGCACATCAAACTTGAATCAATATCTCAAAAATATCAACACAAGAATTAAGAACACATAATTAAGAACAAGTCAAATATTTATCATATAGTTCAGTAAATGATAACAATATTCATCTAAGTTTCATCCCCCTCAGGTATCTGAGGGTTTAGTTCATAACGATAAAAGAAAACATCTCAGAAGAAAAGATAAAACAAAACATAAGAAATCCCTAAAACCCCTGAAGGAATTGAAGAGGAGATCCTCCGTCTTGAGTATAATTCTGGCTTCTTGAGATGAATCAACTGGCTATCCTCGAGTGAATCCCCACAAATCTGCCTTCTCTGGCCTAGCAAGACGCCCCTAGACGATAGCCTTGGGCCCTCCTTTTAGGTCATACTTAGGGTGTATATATAGGCTTTTGGAATGTGTTTATTTGCCCCTAAGTATCCAAATCCGAGTGAAATTGCTCTTTGTCACGGCAGGGGCACGGCCATGGGACACGCCCGTGTGAATAGTGGCCAGGCTTTGTTGGACTTCATTAATGAGGCACAACCGTGTAGTCTTGGGCCCAGGCCGTGCTGATTTCGTACTTTGGCCCATTTGGCCCGTTTTAAGCCCGTTTTCCGTTCTTTTCATCCTCCCGTGCTTTCCTGAGTATAAAATATGAAAATAAAGGATTAAGAGCACCAAATCACATAAAATAAGGGATAATTCATCCAAAAGCATGCTAAATGTAGGATTAAAATATGTTACTTTTACGGTTTATCAAATACCCCCACACTTAAGCTTTTGCTTGTCCTCAAGCAAAATTCTCAACTCATAATTAAAACGAACCTCCCTCAATTCATGATAGTCATTGATAATGTTTCATCATAATTCAAAGATAATTTATTTATGGATAATTCAACTCAAAGAGTCCTAAAGATTCAAACAGTCTAAGTCATACATTTGTAGCACAAAAATATAGGTGTTTCCCTTCATCTAAATAATTACCTCTGGTTCAAAACCGACAAGGATTGACATCCTCACTAAAGATTCACTCAAATCACTAAAAGTGTTTAAGGTTCAGAATTAAGTACTCAAAAGTCAAACATGAAGAGTTAATCCCATAGGCTTGCATGAAAATCAAATCTCCACCACTGTAATATGAAATGATGCACAAATCAAAAGGTCTTTAACAGGTTGTAATGGGGCTTGGGTTAAAGGTGTGGATAAAGGTTAAATTAGAGGGTTAGAATCGAGATTGAATTGACAAATTACCTAACTAGAAACAATGAACTGAATAAAGGTAATTACATTAATTGAAAACTAATAATACTAATAATACGAGCTTCTTCTTCAATATTTGGAATTCAAACGTATAAGCTCATTTAATCACAAAACTAATAATAAATATACTTCGATTTTTTTTTAAGAACAAGTCATCAAATATTTACAATAATAAGAAAGTACTTTAACAACTGAAATATTTTACATAGTTAGGCAACTGCTCAAAATCAAATCTCGACAAAAAGGATGGTGATAACAAAAAAAAAAGTTTGGGGTTAATATTAGCGGGTAAGTCAATAAAAAGGTTTGTTAGGACTCAATGGGGTTCACTAGGGGTTAATTATGAAGGTAAGTTTTTTAGTGGAGTAAGTGGGTTAAAACCTAGGTGCCTTCATCATCTCTGTATATCAAATCAAAGGTGTGGTCTCGACATGTATAATTGATGTAAGTTCTAGAATAACAAATCAATGTTGACACACTCATAATCAAAAAGTGAGCAAGAAAAAGAATATATGCTCTATAAGGCTCAAAATCTCACAAAAATTATGGGTATTTTGATGTCATCCTCGTAAATTTCAAACTTCAAAGTAATATTTAAATTCAGGTAGACAACCTAGAAAAATTTTTAATTTCTAAAAAAAAAAACTAGACTTATCATGCTTGATTCTCTAGTATCTTAGAATTTAATTATCAATGCACAATTATCAATGACTTAATCTAAGACATATCAATAAAAATCATAAATCATGGAAATTTCATTCTAATGATAATATGAGAAATTTACTTTAAGACAAGGCATAATTCAGGGATTTGAGAATAATGCAAAAAGTTTGGCACCTAATTTGGAAATTTGAGAACAATGAAAAAGTTAGGCACCTTTTTAGGTTGTTCACCCCCCACACTTAAGATGTACATTGCCCTCAATGTACAAAGATATATATATAGACAATTAAGTATAAATTCAAAAGATATGGAGAGAAGTGAAACTCCCTGAATTATGGATGAAATCCTTGTGTTGGAGGTGAAAGATAAGTTGGAGGGGTCGTTCTTTATGACGATCCTGCGCTAGATGAAGAAATTGGGTAGCTCATGGAGGATTAGCCAAGATATATTGATAATAATTAAAACTATACTAATTAAATAATTAAAGAAAAGCAAGCTAAAGTGAAGGAAAATAAAAAAATAGAATAAAATTAAAGGAAAAGATAAGATAAATGAACCGTAGAGTCCTTATTGTTTGATGGTTCATGAGGTGGGCGTGATTTCTAAGGCTGTGGATATGGTGGTGGTCGTGGTGTGATTCCCAAGCAGCCTGAAGAACCTAAAACCAAGAAACTAAAATAAAATAAGTTAAATTAAGCAGAAGAGAAGTAAATATAAGGAAATTGAAGCAAAAGAGAAAAACGAAATAAAAACTAAATGGCCTCAAATATCCTTGGCTCGTCGAATGATTGAAGCAACCGGCATGAACTTATATAGATCGATCTCCCTCTGGGAGACTATGCTTGATTCCTTCCACTTCTTCGGCATTTGGTGTAGCTCAAGGGTTTTGGGAATGTATTGGAGAAGAAAAGTAGGGGAAGGTCTGAATAATGGGATAGAATAAAGGGGATGGGGAGTAGGAAAGTGAGTAAGGGAAGAGATGGGAGGGGGTTTAAATAGATTTTCAGGCCTGGTGCAACCCCACGCCCGTGTGTAAACTACCAGTGTCGACCACGGCCGCATCGCATGGCCGTGTTGGGCGTCGTTCATGTCTCCCACGCCCATGTTCAAGTCACCACGCCCGTGTCCAATCAAGCGATGTGTCGGCCCGCGCTCGTCGCACGGCCGTGGCGGGGTAGTTGGGTCCGTGACTCAAAGATATGATTCGTCCTGACTCGTACCATCTCTGCAGTGTCAGTACGGAGATTTGGTACTTCCACACGGCCACGACCACGGTCGTATGTAAGGCCGTGTGGTCTGGAAATTGACCTTTGGTTAGTTTATAGTTAGTTGCTTCAGATGAGAAAAAGTGAAAAGAAAATAAAATAAACTAAAATATAAGAAAAATAGAGTTAGTGCTCGGGTTGCCTCCCGAGAAGCGCTCGTTTATAGTCTTAAGCTAGACTTACCTCTCACTCGCATCATCAGGGTGGTTTGAGGAGTTGAAAGTCCTTCCTCATGCTATTAGTTTCATTATCATAATAGTGTTCAAGTCGAGATGTGTTTATATTGAAAGTACCAAAAATAGGATTACTTACCTTGACTGTTCCGTATGGGAAAACACTGATTACCCTAAAAAGGATTTCTTTGTTAGTGTTAGGGTCAGGAGGAGATATTCGAGGGTCTGCTTTATCAATCAATACTTGATGTAACATCCCGAAATAGGGCCTAAACAGAATAGTGGTTGCGAAACCATGAATTTGAGATGGATAAGGTTATTACGATTAATTATTATGATTTATTGAGTGATTAGATGCATGTGTTAGAATATCGATAGAAATTTTCATGAATTGCATGTCTAATTTGCCTATTAGGACTTAATTGTAAAAGTTGATAAATATGAGTTTTAGGTGTTAAAGGATTTAATTGAAGAGCATAATTGAAGTAGAGGTCCTTAAATGGTAATTATACCATTAGGCTTTCATGGACAAAAATGGACATATATAGGTAGAAAGAACCAAAGTTTTTAATAAAGGGTAATTTAGTCATTTGGTAATAAAAAGAAATTAAAAGGAAAAGATGATGGCAAAACATGCTCATCTTCTTCATTAGGACAGAAATTTCAAGGGTTCTCCATAGCTAGGGTCTGTTTCAAGCTTCCAAGTTCCATAGTAAGTGATTCCAAGCCCTGTTTTTAATGTTCTTTACGTTTTTGGAGTCCCAAAGAACTTGATTTAGCTTAATCTAGCAATAATTTAACCTAGGGTTCATATTTGGAAAAATACCCATAGGTGAAATGTGTTTATTTTGATGTTTTATGATAGAATATGAAGTCTGAAATTATGTTAAACAACTTTTGCTAAGCGATTTTAAGTGAAAACGGGTAAAACGGCTTAATCGGTAAAAATACCTAATGTTCATAAGTACATGTTAGAGTGAGAATTTGATGTTGTCATAGAAGGAAAAATGATCAGCATGTCATAAAACATAAGAATAAGGGATAAAGTTTAATTTCCGAGCTTTGGGGCAAATGTGTAAATATGTAAAAGTTTAGGGACAAAATCGTAATTTTGCCAAAGTTAGAGTTAATGACTGTTTTGATAAATGTGAGTATTAAATAAGCTAAATTTGCTATTATAGATCAAGAAGAACGAAATGCAGAGTTAGATCGGGAAAGAAAAGATAGTGGACTAAATCGATATAGTTTATCGTATTTTGTTTCGAGAGTAAGTTTGCAGGTAAATAAATGCAATATTCTATTATTTTACATTTAATACTATTAAATTCCAGCATTTATATATTTATTTTATAAATTTATCATTCAAAGACTCAAGTATGAAAAGAAGAAGAAGTAATCTCGAAAGTTAGGTTGAACCTTAGGAATGTGTAGGATACAAATGTCATGACATTAGGGTTTAAGGAAATCATGTAAGACCATGCCAAGGCATGGCATTGATAAGTTACTATAAGGCAAAGGTCCCATGTAAGACCATGCCAAGGCATGGCATTGGTGAGTTCATAAGGCAAGGATACCACGTAAGACCATGTCAAGACATGGCAATGGTTAAGTTTCAAAGGAAGGCACCCGTGTATCCTTAGTATTCCAAGTGGTTCAACGGGAAAATTCAAAGAGTATACCAAAGTAAAGGTAAGACAAGTTCAAGCGAAAAAGGTAAGGTAAGATAAATTCATGTTAAAAGGAACAATGTAAGAATACAAGTTTAAGTATATTGAATTAAAAGCTTAAGTGATCTTGATAATAAAAGTATAAGATAATCCATTAAGAATGTTGTTATTTATTTACATGTAAACTTACAAAGCTTTATGCTTACTCCCATTCTTTATTTTTTTATAGTATTACAAGCCAACTCGGGGATCGAAAGGACGTCGGAGATCGTTACACATATCAAAGGATTATATTGGTATTTTGTGACTTGAACGTTTTAAGTTATGGCATGTATAGGGACTTAGCCATTTTGTGTGTATGACCTTATGATATGGCTTAAGATTGGCTTGTAAATGCTTGATAATGATTAGCTATTAAAATGGCTAATTAAGAACATGTTTTGGATGTTATGTAGTGTCTAGTTGATAGTTATTATAAAGAAATTATGTAATTATATGCAGGGGAACAATATGGACAGCAACTGTGACGTGATTTTGAAAAATCACTAAAAATATTATAAGTTGAATTAGGGTGTGTATGAGATATAGAATTAAAGCTTATTGAGTCTATTTTTATATGAAAGAAACGTTGCATGAAAAAGAGTTGTATATTATGAGATAATTGATTTTTAGTTCAGAGGGGTCAGAACTGTGGGTCTGTGTAACAGGGGAGACTTTAACTAATAAACTGTACTAATTGGCCACGCCAAAAATTCTGGAAAAATTATAGTAAGAAGATATATGAGTCTAGTTTCATGAAAAATTTACGGATCTAAATTTCGATTTTCTTAACTCGAGTTATAGTCAATTTAGTGAACATGACGCAGATAGACAGTTTCAATTTTTATGCCCCGAACTAGTAAGTTAAGTCTAGTAATGCCTCGTGCTCGACTCCGGCAACGGTCTCGGGTAAGGGGTGTTACATTTATTGGTATCAGAGCAAGGTTTAGTCGGTTCTCGAAATATTCAGTATGAGTAAGAGTCTATCTATACATGCCATACTTATATTTTGATAGTGTGACGACTCTTGACGATTTAAAAATGTTTTTCTTTTATAGTTATGGATCCCGAACGAGCTAGTGCAGATGATGTAGAGAGTAATGCGCCCACTCCCGCTGAAGGGGCGGTGCCACCGTATAGTCATGAAAGGCCCGTTACGATTAGTCGGGGAGGAGGGGCTCGAGAAGCCTTCTTCCAAGCTATGAATGAATGGTTTCTTGAGTTCGTTAAATGCGAACCCTATTGTGTTAGACCTCCACCCCTCATGATCCTCGGACTACCCATGTAACTTCTCCAGTCACAGATACAGTTAGAAGAGAGAAGCCACCCGTTGACAAGATTAGAAAACAAGGGGCCGAGGAGTTTCGGGCTACCAAAGATGATGATGCAGAGAAAGCTGAATTTTGGCTCGAGAACACTATCAGAGTTTTTGATGAGTTGTCCTGCACACCGGAAGAGTGTATTAAATGTGTAGTATCACTTCTTAGAGATTCAGCCTATCAGTGGTGGAAGACACTTGTGTCAGTAGTACTGAAAAAAAGAGTTACTTGGGATTTCTTTCAGGAGGAGTTCCGTAAGAAGTACATCAGTCAGAGGTTTATTGACCAGAAAAGAAAAGAGTTCCTTGAGTTAAAACAGTGTAAGATGACTGTGACTGAGTATGAACGTGAATTCGTCCGACTTAGCAATTATGCTCGAGAGTGTGTGTCTACAGAAGCTATCATGTGTAAAAGATTTGAGGATGGGCTCAATGATGATATCCGACTGTCAGTTGGTGTATTAGAGATAAAGGAGTTTGTTGTTTTAGTTGACCGAGCCTGTAAGGCAGAAGAGTTGTTAAAAAGAAAGGGTAAAGCTGAAATTGAGATGCAAGATAAGAAGAAAAGGCAGATGAGCAAGTCATTTCAGTCTACATCCAAGAGGTCTAGAGAGTTTTCTACGAGATCTAATTTTTCAGCCGGTATTCTAGCCAAACAGAGGTAGAAGATTTATGGATCCGAAAGCTCAAACCACTTCGATTATTGCAGTGTTGGCGTGATTCACTGATAGACCCGAGTGTCCTCAATGTGGTCGGCGTCATCCGAGTTAATGTCGAGCAACCGAGATTGGCTGTTTCCGATGTGGTGCACGGATCATTTCATTCGAGAATGTCCCAAATGGTTAAAAGAGAAGTAATCTGAGTGCAAGATCGGGCAATGCCCCGTTAGAGGCGATCTCGGAGAGAAATCCCGGAGTAGGGGTAGGTAGAGGTACATTTAGAGATCTGAAACGAGATCGGATGTTAGAGCACCCGCAGGACTTATGCTATACGTGCTCGTGAAGAGGCATCCTCCCGACGTAATTACGGTACATTTTCTCTTCATGATGTTAATGTTATTGCTTTGATTGATCCGGGTTCAACACATTCCTATGTTTGCATGAAATTAATGCCTAGTATGAACATGCCCATAGAGTTTACGGAATTTGTGATTAAAGTATCGAATCCATTAGGTCAAGCATGTGTTAGTAAACAAAGTATGTAAAAATGCCCTTTGATGATTAGAGGTTCTTGTTTTTTCTACCGATCTCATGCTATTGCCGTTTGATGAGTTTGATGTGATTCTTGGTATGGATTGGTTAACTTCACATGATGTGATAGTGAATTGTGGAAAGAAATTCATTGAGTTGAAACGTGAAAATGGTGAGATCCTTCGGGTTAATTCGGATGAGTCGTAGTTCAATTTCCATGATTTCATTATGTCCGCTCGTAAATGTTTGAGGAAAGGATGTGAAGCTTATCTTGCTTTTGTATTGAATACTAAAGATCCGAGTTGAAAATTGAATCGATCTTAGGTGGTAAATGAGTTTCTTGATGTGTTCCCTAAGAACTACCAGGTTTGCCTCCTATCGGAGAAGTTGAGTTTGGTATTGAATTGATTCCGTACCACACCTATTTCTATTGCTCCTTATTGAATGGCTTCGATAGAATTGAAAGAATTGAAAGCTCACTCTGAGAATTAACGATAAAGGCTTTGTAAGACCTAGTTATTCACCATGGGGCGCGCCGATGTTATTTGTGAAAAAGAAGGACGGTTCCATGAGATTGTGCATAGACTATCGGCGACTTAACAAGGTAACCATCAAGAACAAATATCCATTGCCTAGAATAGATGATTTGTTTGATCAACTGAAAGGAGCCACTGTGTTCTCTAAGATAGATTTGAGATCTGGATATTATCAGTTGCGAGTTAAAGAGTCAGATATTCCAAAAACTGCTTTTCGAACTAGGTATGGTCACTATGAGTTTCTTGTGATGCCATTTGGCTTAACCAATGCTCCTGCCATTTTTATGGATTTAATGAACCGAATTTTTAGACCTTATTTGGACAAGTTTGTAGTTGTGTTTATTGATGACATCTTGATTTATTCCAATGATGAGACTGAGCATGCAGAGCATTTGAGAACAGTTTTACAGATTTTGAAAGATAATCAGCTTTATGCCAAGTTTAGTAAAAGTGAGTTCTGGTTACGGGAAGTTTGTTTTCTTGGACATATTGTCTCAGGTGAAGGTATTAAAGTTGATCCGAGTAAGATTTCAGCCATTGTTGGTTGGAAGCCTCCCAGGAATGTATCAGAGGTCAGAAGTTTTCTTGGTCTTGCAGGTTATTATAGACGATTTGTAGAGGGATTTTCCATGATAGCTACTCCATTGACAAGATTGCTACAGAAAGATGTCAAGTTTGAATGGACTGAGAAGTGTCAGCAGAGTTTCGACAAGTTAAAGGCATTGTTGACTGAAGCTCCTGTCTTAGTACAACCAGAACCGGGTAAAGAGTTTGTGATTTACAGTGATGCATCCTTAAATGGACTAGGCTGTGTACTTATGCAGGAAGGAAGGGTAATTGCTTATGCCTCTAGACAGTTAAAACCACATGAGAAAAATTATCCGACACATGATTTAGAGTTAGCTGCTATTGTATTTGCATTAAAAATTTGGAGACATCACTTGTATGGTGAAAAATGCCGAATATTCACTGATCATAAAAGTTTGAAATACTTGATGACTCAGAAAGATCTAAACTTGAGGCAAAGAAGATGGCTAGAGTTGATTAAAGATTATGAGCTAGTGATCGATTATCACCCGGTAAGGCAAACGTTGTTCTTTGATGCTTTGAGTAGAAAATCATTATTTGCATTGAGAGCTTTGCACACTAGTTTGGCCTTATCGGATGATGGTTCTATTTTAGCTGAGTTGAGAGCTAAATCGACGTTTCTTGAAGAAATTTGTGAAGCTCGGAAGAATGATAGTGAGTTGCAAGCCAAAAGAGTTCAATCTTAGTCGTGTAGAGTCTGATTTTCGATTGGTTCTTGACGGTTGTTTGATGTTCGAGAGATAGAGTATGTGTACCCAAGAATGATGAACTTTTTCGAAAAGTCTTACAGAAGCACATAGCGACTTTTTGTCTATTCACCCGTGTAGTATAAAGATGTATAATGATTTGAAGAAAATGTATTGGTGGAAAGGAATGAAAAGAGATATTTGAGTTTGTTTCTAGATGTTTGATCTGTCAACAGTAAAAAAGCCGAACATCGTACCTTCAGTTTTATTGCGACTGTATTAGTTCCCGAGTGGAAATGGGACCGAGTTTACTATGGATTTTGTGACAGGATTGCCTTTGACAATCGAGAAAGAAAGATGCAGTATGGGTTGTGATTGATAAGTTAACGAAGTCGGCTCATTTTATTCCAGTTCGTATGGATTATTCACTTGGCAAGTTGGCTGAGTTGTATATTTCAGAAATAGTCGGACTACATGGAGTACATTATCGATTATCTCGGATAGAGATCCGAGATTTACTTCACGGTTTTGGAAGAAATTGCGGGAAGCTTTGGGTACAAAGTTGAGTTTTAGTACACTTTCCATCCACGGTGATGGTCAATCGAGAGAGTTATTCAGTACTTGAAGATATGCTTAGATGTTGTGTATTGGAATTTCAAGGTAGTTGGGAGAAATATTTGCCGTTAATAGAGTTTGCCTACAATAATAGTTATCAATCGAGTCTAAAGATGGTACCTTATGAAGCTTTATATGGACGTAAATGTCGCACACCTTTGTATTGGATGAGCTTAAAGAAAATCGATTCTGAGGTTGATCTAGTCAAAGAAACAGAAGAAAGTAAAAGTCATTAGAAATTGCTTGAAAGCGACTTGGATAGGTAGAAATCCTATGCAGATTTGAAAAGAAAAGAAATTGAATTTCAAGTTGGTGATAGGGTATTCTTGAAAGTATCCCGAAGTGGAAGAAAGTTCTCGATTTGGTAAGAAAGGCAAATTAAGTCCCCGTTTTATTGGACCGTTTGAGGTGATCGAGAGAGTTGGGCCATTGGCATATCGGTTAGCTTTGCCGACTGAGTTAGAAAGATTCACAATGTGTTTCATGTGTCTATGCTACGTCGTTATCGTTCGGATCCATCGCATGTAATTTCGCAGACAGAGGTTGAGATTGACGAGATATGACTTACGGTGAGGAAACCGGTAAAAATTCTAGCTCGAGAGGTTAAGCAATTAAGGAACAAAAGTATTGCACTTGTGAAAGTATTATGGAATAGGCATGGGATAGAAGAAGCTACATGGGAGCTCGAAGAGACTATGCGAAAACAGTACCCAAATCTCTTTACAGGTAAGATTTTCGGGGACGAAAATCCCTAAAAAGGGGGGGAGAAATGTAACATCTCGAAATAGGGCCTAAACAGAATAGTGGTTGCGAAACCATGAATTTGAGATGGATAAGGTTATTACGATTAATTATTATGATTTATTGAGTGATTAGATGCATGTGTTAGAATATCGATAAAAATTTTCATGAATTGCATGTCTAATTTGCCTATTAGGACTTAATTGTAAAAGTTGATAAATATGAGTTTTAGGTGTTAAAGGATTTAATTGAAGAGCATAATTGAAGTAGAGGTCCTTAAATGGTAATTATACCATTAGGCTTTCATGGACAAAAATGGACATATATAGGTAGAAAGAACCAAAGTTTTTAATAAAGGGTAATTTAGTCATTTGGTAATAAAAAGAAATTAAAAGGGAAAAAGATGGCAAAACATGCTCATCTTCTTCATTAGGACGAAATTTCAAGGGTTCTCCATAGCTAGGGTCTGTTTCAAGCTTCCAAGTTCCATAGTAAGTGATTCCAAGCCCCGTTTTTAATGTTCTTTACGTTTTTGGAGTCCCAGGTAACTTGATTTAGCTTAATCTAGCAATAATTTAACCTAGGGTTCATATTTGGAAAAATACCCATAGGTGAAATGTGTTTATTTTGATGTTTTATGATAGAATATGAAGTCTGAAATTATGTTAAACAACTTTTGCTAAGCGATTTTAAGTGAAAACGGGTAAAACGGCTTAATCGGTAAAAATACCTAATGTTCATAAGTACATGTTAGAGTGAGAATTTGATGTTTTCATAGAAGGGAAAAATGATCAGCATGTCATAAAACATAAGAATAAGGGATAAAGTTTAATTTCCGAGCTTTGGGGCAAATGTGTAAATATGTAAAAGTTTAGGGGCAAAATTGTAATTTTTCCAAAGTTAGAGTTAAGGACTGTTTTGATAAATGTGAGTATTAAATAAGCTAAATTTTCTATTATAGATCAAGAAGAACGAAATCCGGAGTTAGATCGGGGAAAGAAAAAGATAGTGGACTAAATCGATATAGTTTATCGTATTTTGTTTCGAGGTAAGTTTGCGGTAAATAAATGCAATATTCTATTATTTTACATTTAATACTATTAAATTCCAGCATTTATATATTTATTTTATAAATTTATCATTCAAAGACTCAAGTATGAAAAGAAGAAGAAGTAATCTCAGAAAGTTCCGGTTGAACCTTAGGAATGTGTAGGATACAAATGTCATGACATTAGGGTTTAAGGAAATCATGTAAGACCATGCCAAGGCATGGCATTGATAAGTTACTATAAGGCAAAGGTCCCATGTAAGACCATGCCAAGGCATGGCATTGGTGAGTTCATAAGGCAAGGATACCACGTAAGACCATGTCAAGACATGGCAATGGTTAAGTTTCAAAAGGAAGGCACCCGTGTATCCTTAGTATTCCAAGTGGTTCAACGGGAAAATTCAAAGAGTATACCAAAGTAAAGGTAAGACAAGTTCAAGCGAAAAAGGTAAGGTAAGATAAATTCATGTTAAAAGGAACAGGTAAGAATACAAGTTTAAGTATATTGAATTAAAAGCTTAAGTGATCTTGATAATAAAAGTATAAGATAATCCATTAAGAATGTTGTTATTTATTTACATGCAAACTTACAAAGCTTTATGCTTACTCCCATTCTTTATTTTTTTTTATAGTATTACAAGCCAACTCGGGGATCGAAAGGACGTCGGAGATCGTTACACACTATCAAAGGATTATATTGGTATTTTGTGACTTGAACGTTTTAAGTTATGGCATGTATAGGGACTTAGCCATTTTGTGTGTATGACCTTATGATATGGCTTAAGATTGGCTTGTAAATGCTTGATAATGATTAGCTATTAAAATGGCTAATTAAGAACATGTTTTGGATGTTATGTAGTGTCTAGTTGATAGTTATTATAAAGAAATTATGTAATTATATGCAGGGGAACAATATGGACAGCAACTGTGACGTGATTTTGAAAAATCACTAAAAATATTATAAGTTGAATTAGGGTGTGTATGAGATATAGAATTAAAGCTTATTGAGTCTATTTTTATATGAAAGAAACGATGCATGAAAAAGAGTTGTATATTATGAGATAATTGATTTTTAGTGCAGAGGGGTCAGAACTGTCGGTCTGTGTAACAGGGGAGACTTTAACTAATAAACTGTACTAATTGGCCACGCCAAAAATTCTGGAAAAATTATAGTAAGAAGATATATGAGTCTAGTTTCATGAAAAATTTACGGATCTAAATTTCGATTTTCTTAACTCGAGTTATAGTCAATTTAGTGAACATGACGCAGATAGACAGTTTCAATTTTTATGCCCCGAACTAGTAAGTTAAGTCTAGTAATGCCTCGTGCTCGACTCCGGCAACGGTCTCGGGTAAGGGGTGTTACACTTGATCTCCGATTTTGAACTTGTTTGCCGCATGGAGTGGCTCTGGATCTGCTTTGTGTATCCCTAATTTTTCCTTAAAATGTGTTTTCCACTCGTCTAGATCATCGATCTGAATCCCTCGTTCCTCATGAGTTATTTCTTTGTTGGCACATGGTATAGGATCGGGTTCAGTTGTATTCTTTTGTGGTGCTTCCTGAAAAGAAGGGTTAACCGAATGGTTATCAATAGAATTTACCTTCTCACCTTGGTTATTCGATGTTCTAGTTGAATCGAGGGCTTGAAAAGTGACTGTCTCGTCACCTACACAGAATATAAGTTCGCCTGCATCAACATCGATTTTAGTTCTAGCAGTTGCTAAGAATGGTCTTCCTAAAATTAGAGGGGTCGTATTGTCCTCATCCATGTCTAAAACGACAAAGTCTACTGGGAATACAAATTTGTCGATTCTTACGAGTACATCTTCAATTATGCCCCTAGGAATTCTAACAGTTTTATCAGCTAATTGAATGCTCATCATAGTTTGTTTGGGCCTCCCTAGACCTAGTTGTTTAAACAATTTATAAGGCATGACATTTATGCTTGCCCCTAAATCAGCTAATGCATTATCAATAGATAAACTACCAATTAAGCATGGAATTGAAAAACTCCCTGGATCTTTTAATTTTCGTGGTAGTCTATTTTGCAATACTGCCGAGCACATTGCGTTTAGTTCCACATGTGATGCTTCGTCTATCCTTCGCTTTTTCGTCAACAGCTCTTTTAGAAATTTTCTAGAGTTTGGCATCTGGGTAAGAGCTTCAAGTAACGGTAAGTTAATATGTAATTTCTTTAAAAGTTTAAGAAACTTACCGAACTGTTCCTCTGTGTCGTCTCTCCTTAATGCTTCAGGATATGGTATGCGAAGTTGGTACTCTTTGATTACCGGTTTTGGCTTATTATTACTTACCTCAACCTTACCTTCTTCGACTACGTTCTCTTGCCTCGAATTGGGCTCGTCTAACCCTTCACTATCTTGAGCTTATGGCTTGAACTTGCTCCCTTGGGTTAGTCTCGGTGTTGCTTGGTAGTCTTCCATGTGGTCTCTCGGAGATTTGCTTAGCGAGTTGCCCGATTTGATCTTTGAACTCTTGTGTCAATGCCTCAAGTTTTGTTTCTATCTTTTGGATACGTGTTTCTGTATTTTGGGAACATCTTTCTGAGGCTGCTATGAAGTTTGTCAGCATCTCTTCAAGGTTTAGCTTTTTTTTCCCGTGGGTAGAGTCATTTGTTGTTGGAAGTTTTGGGATGGTTGTTGCCTTTGATTTCTTTGACCGCCCATGAGAAATTGGGGTGGTTCTTCCAACTGGATTATAAGTATTACTATAAGGGTTATTGTTATATCGGAAATTGTTACCCATATAGTTCATTTGTTCGCTCTCCATGCCCTGTCCGTGGGGTGGGTACTCAGGATTCACCACTCCTTCACTTGCGTCGCACTGCATAACTGGCTGTACCTGCGAGGAACCATATAAACCATCAAAATTTTTATGTAATAATTCTACCTGGTTTGATAGCGTGGTCACTGCATCGATGTTGAAAACTTCGGCTGCTTTGGCTAGCATTGTCCTTGTAACTTGCCACTGATAGTTATTCAGTGACATCTCTTCTATAAACTCGTAAGCCGCTTCAGGAGTTTTGTTGTTCAGGGTTCCACCGGTAGTTGAATCGATTAGTTGCCTTGTTGAAGGGTTCACACCATTGTAAAAAGTTTGGACCTGTAGCCACAAAGGTAATCCGTGGTGTGGACACCTTCTCAATAGATCCTTGTATCTCTCCTATGCATCGTAAAGTGTTTCTAAATCCATCTGCACAAAATAAGAGATATCATTCCTCAATTTGGCCGTTTTGGCCGGTGGAAAATATTTTAGTAAAAAAATTTCGGTCATTTGATCTCATGTAGTGATTAACCCTCGTGGAAGAGAATGTAACCACTGTTTGGCTTTATTCCTCAAAGAAAAGGGAAATAACCGAAGTCGGATGGCATCATCAGTAACGCCATTTATCTTGAAGGTATCACAAAATTCTAGAAAATTTGCTAAGTGTGTGTTAGGATCTTCATCCTGCAAACCATCAAACTGAACAAACTGTTGTATCATCTGTATAGTGTTAGGTTTCATTCAAAATTATTTGCAAGCAATAGTAGGCCTAACAATACTAGATTCAGTTCCTGTTAAAATAGGTTTAGCATAATCATACATAGTACGTGAAGCATGATTTTCGGTCATCTCTTGAGGTGGCGGATGATTCTCAGCCATCCCTTCTGTGGTGTTTATTTCGGCTTCCTGCTCTTCTTCTATGTAGTTTAAGCTTCGCCTTATTTCTCTGCGATTTCTACGAACGGTACCTTCAATATCACTGTCGTAAAGTAGGGGTCCTGTTGGGTTCCTTCTAGTCATAAACTAGAGGTACCTGAAAGGAACAAAAGAAAAAAAATTTAGAAAAGCAAAAATTAAATAAAAATTTAAATTAAATTGCAAAAAGTAAAAATGGCTAAAGTAATAAAAATTAAGCTTTCTTAATATTTTAGTTCCCCGGCAACGGCGCCGAAAATTTGATCGTTGTTTTCGCGATGTCAAAGTCTTAAAATTTATAAAAAGAATAATCGAACCTGGAAACTAACTATGACAATGATTTGAGGCAAGCGCACCTATCAAACAGTAGTATAGTTTAGTGGCAAGATCGGAATGTCGAACCCAAAGGAACTAAAAGTACTAATACTAACTCTCTTTTTACTATCTAGCCTAAAATAAAGGGAATTTTTTATTTAATCTAAATTAATTAACTACTAAACTAAAGACTCTAAGACAAAGAAGAATGAATTTGGGGAAAATAACTTGAGGGAAAACCAATTGATTAAGACGACACCCAAGGAAGAATCCACCTAGACTTCACTTGTTATCTAACTCAAACTGCACGATTTATTCATTTGACTTGATCCGTAAGATTCCCTAATGTATATTAAACCCTCTCTCAAAGCGAATAACGTTTAACCCTAGGTTGATTAATTGAAATCTCTTTCTAATTAAAACCCCTAGAATTGCATTAACTCGATCTATGGAATCCCATATTAGGTTTCACCCTAATCCGGCAAAATCTCGTCACTCTATCTCTAGGCGCGCGATCAACTCCGCTTAACTATGCTAGATCTACTCTTAGGCAGGGACTTTTGCTCCTCCACCTAAGCACATCAAACTTGAATCAATATCCCGGAAATATCAACACAAGAATTAAGAACACATAATTAAGAACAAGTCAAATATTTATCATATAGTTCAGTAAACGATAACAATATTCATCTAAGTTTCATCTCCCTCAGGTATCTGAGGGTTTAGTTCATAACGATAAAAGAAAACATCTCAGAAGAAAAGATAAAACAAAACATAAGAAATCCCTAAAACCCTCTGAAAGAATTGAAGAGGAGATCCTTCGTCTTGAGTATAATTCTGGCTTCTTGAGATGAATCAACTGGCTATCCTCGAGTGAATCCCCACAAATCTGCCTTCTCTGGCCTAGCAAGACGCCCCTAGACGATAGCCTTGGGCCCCCCCTTTTAGGTCATACTTAGGGTGTATATATAGGCTTTTGGAATGTGTTTCTTTGCCCCTAAGTATCCAAATCCGAGTGAAATTTCTCTTTGTCACGGCAGGGGCACGGCCATGGCACACGCCCGTGTGAATCGTGGCCAGGCCGTGTTGGACTTCATTAATGAGGCACGGCCGTGTGGTCTTGGGCCCAGGCCGTGCTGATTTTGTGCTTTGGCCCATTTGGCCCGTTTTAAGCCCGTTTTCCGTTCTTTTCATCTTTCGGTGCTTTCCTGAGTATAAAACATGAAGATAAAGGATTAAGAGCACCAAATTACATAAAATAATGGATAATTCACCCAAAAGCATGCTAAATGTGGGATTAAAATATGTTACTTTTACGGTTTATCACAAATCTTGTCTCCCTAAACAGTAGTGGAACATGATTTAAGCCACCATCCTATCTCCCTGACCAGCAGTGGAACAGGTTGAAAATTGTAAATCTTGTCTCCCTAAACAGTAGTGGAACATGATTTAAGCCAACGTCCTATTTCTCTGACCAGCAGCGGAATAGGCCCAAAATTGAAAATCTTGTCTCCCTAAGCAATAGGGAGCAGATCGAAGAGGACAAATTTTATCTCCCTAAGCAATAGGGAGCAGATCGAACATAGCAAATCTTATCTCCCCGAAGCAGCGGTGGAGCAGGTTGAAGTTACCAGTTTCATTTCGTTGAAGTTCCAGTAGAGAAGGTCGAGGCTACAAATCTCTTCTCCCCGAAATTACAATGGAGTGAACCGAAGCTATAAGTCTTATTTCCCCGAAGTCGCGTTAGAGTGGATCAAGGGAACAAGATGCAGTAAACTGGAATGAGGCTACCTGAAAAGTGGAGCACCAAAAGAAGTCAAGAATCGACAAGACCGGGCAAAATTGGTCTTTCTTAAAAGTCTTTACTTCATTCCCGTTACACGACAATGAGCAAAGAGGGGCAGCTGTACAGCCCAATTTTTGCCTGGGCCCGTCAGAAACCTAAAACCCCTAAACCCAATTCAGGCCCAATCCCAAACCAACCCAAACTACTAAACCCATTACAGCCAATTACAACCCCAAACAAACCCTAAACCCAACAGATCAGCCCAATTTAAAAAAAAAAAAACCCTAGCCCACTACAAGCCCGTCAGAAAATAAAAAGACAAAACCCTAGCCACTTGCCTGCTCTTTCTACCGCTCTTCATCGAGAGCCACACCGTCGAGAGCCACTTGTTCCTCTACCTTACCACTTGCACCTGCAAAATAATAGAAAAGACAATATTAAGCAAGTTGTAAAAAGGGTTTGGCTATAAAAAGCCATTGAAAACCCATTGTAAGATTTTTTTTTCCATACTTTTTCTTTTGAATACAAATAAAAAAAAAAGAGAGATTCAAGCACTGAATACCAATATTCCAAAAACAAGAAATCAAATACAAACAATAGAAATTGGAATACAAAAGAATAACAAGCAGTGAAGAGAAAAATACGAAACGCGTCAAGGGTATTTTTATTTTTTTTCTTATATACGCATATACATTTTCTTATTTTTTCTTTAAGGAAAACAATTTATATATACTATATATATTAAACAAAAAAAAACAAAAAAAGAGAGGAAATTTTACCTTGAGCGCCGCCGTGCACGGCGGTCGTCGGCGACGGACGGCGGCGGAGGCGCGGCGGCGACTAGCCGGATGCTCGTCGGACTTCGGGCCCTCTGCAGAGAAAAAAAGGGAGGAGGGGAGTGTTTTTTTTTTAAACAAATGAAAAGTGAAATTTTTAAAAAAAAATTGCCTTAAATAGGCCTCCAAAACGACGTCGTTTTGGGCAGGCCTTTCAGGCACCAAAACGGCGTCGTTTTGGCCTAACCCGCGCACGGACCCGACCCGCTCCTAGGATCCGCGTGTTTTTCATCGGAGGGGCTAATTGCACTTTTAGCCCCTCCGCCTTTTTATGATTTTGCAATCAGGTTTTCATTCTTTTTAATTTTAACCCGAACTTTTGTTTGGATTTCAATTGGGTCCTCCCTGATGCTGCGCATTTTGAAGGAAGGGGTTATTGTCCATTTTAGTCCCTCCGCTTCTTTCACGCGTTATAATTTGGTCCTTCCCCTTTCTTTTTATTTCAAATTTGCCCCGGATATCTTGTTTTTAATTCAATTTAGTCCCTTTTTGTTATTTTCACTATTTTATTATAAATTTAACTAACTTCCTTATTATTATTATTATTATTATTATTATTATTATTGTTGTTGTTGTTGTTGTTGTTGTTGTTGTTATTATTACCACTATTATAACTATTATTATATTTATTAGACTTATTTTTATTATTAATATTATTACTATTTTCTTTTTACCTTTTTACTATTATTATTATTAACATGTTTTTTTTATATTTTTATGAGCATTATTATTTTCGATTAATATTATTATAAATATATTATTATTGATTATTTCAATATTATCATATTTTGCTATTATATTCATATTTATTTTTATTACTATTATTATTTTTATTATTCTTTTTATTCTTTTTATTACCATTATATTAATGTAATATTATTGTTATTATTACTATTATTCCTTTTTATTTATTTACATATTACTTACACTCATTTTATTTTTATCATCATTCTCATTATTGTTATTATTATTTATTTATATCCTTTTATATCATTTCAAACTTTGAATTATTCATCACTTGTACTATTATCATTGATATTATCATTACTATTATTATTATTATTATTATTATTATTAATTTTACATATTATTCATTCGTTTTCTCATTTCCTACTAATTTTTTAATATTAAATATTTTTTAGCTTGCTTATTATTTTATTTTTTATTTTTTTAGCTTATTCGTTTTATTCATTTATTTCATTTTCGTCCTTTATGTTGTCACTCACACTAACGCATTTATTACTATTTTGCTACACATATTAGTATTGTAATTTGTTTTTGCATTTTATTGTTATATTAAATTTTACCCGATACAAAATTGATTTCTTTCATAAAGGCAATATTCCGTATTTAAAAATTCGAGAGGTCGTGCCCTAACGTATTGGGTTTCGATTTTTCTCGTTTAATCTAAATAACCGAATATCCTTTTTAAAACAAATACATAAATTTTAAATAAAAGGCTTATTCTCGAGAATTCGAGACGTCGTGTCTTAACGCATTGGATGTGACGTTTTGTTATTTCGAGATAAGATTTTCTCAACCAAGGCAATATTCTGTATTTAGAAACTCGAAAAATCGTACCCTAACTTACTGGGTTTCGGTTTTTCTCATTTAATCTAAATAACGGAATATCCTTTTAAATTACAATACGAGTTTCGAATAAAATACTTGTTCTCGGAGATTCGAAGTGTTGTGCCCTAACTTACTGGCCATGACATCTTGTTACCCCGAGATAAGATTTTTTGTAAATAAAGGCAATATTCGGTATTTGGAAGTTCGAGAAATCGTGCCCTAACTTACTGGGTTTCAATTTTTTCTCGTTTGACCTAAATAATCGAATATCCTTTCGAAATTAAAATACATGAGTTTTAAATAAAGGCAAGCTTATTCTCGAAGGTTCAAGATGTCGTGTCCTAACTTACTGGATGTGACACTTTATTACTTCGAGACGAGAGGGTCTTTAACATTCGTTTCGATTTATTCAAGTGTTTTGTTTTAATAAAAAGAGGGATCGTAGTTTAAATTCTTTCAAATTTTCAAATCATCGACACTAAGACATTGATTAATCAACTAGGTACCAATTTTGGGCGTATCGAGGGTGCTAATCCTTCCTCGTGCGTAACCGACTCCCAGACCCATTTTCTGAGTTTCGTAGACCAAAATCGTTGTTTTGATAAATCAAACAGTTTATTTAAAACAACCACTTTCGAGGTGACCCGATCACACCTCAGCAAAAAAGATTGGTGGCGACTCCTGTTTTTTTATTTTCATTTTCAAAATATAAAGTCGATATTTTCGTTTTTCAAAAAAATGGTTTCGACAGTATCTTATTCAAGAAAATAACATTATAAACCATAATATAAAATTTGACAAATCAAACACTCTAAAAAAAAATTCAAGATAATCTTTGAAAAGGAATAGAAAAAAGAAAACGAAAAAAAAAGAAATAGATATAATAAAAGTAAGAAAAGAAAAGTCAAATAATTTGTGGCATCAGTTTAACTTCACACTTTTTAACGGGAATTAACTCTAAATGACTATAATGTAATAAACCAATAAAATAAATTAATATACAATAATATTTTAAAATTCGATAATCAATTTAAATTTATTTTCTTCAAAAAAAAAGAAGAAAATTTATTGGCACAACCTAAAATAATAAACTGAAAATTGCTAGGGAAAATCAAAGGACTATTGTCTAGTTTCGGGCATTCCAAAATTAGATGAGGGGTGTTCTGAAAGTGGTAATGATGGCCAATGAAACTAGTCAAACATTTAAAACGACATCACTCAGAGAATCTGAAAGAACCAAAACAAAGACCAACGTCATTTTTCCCTGTCGTGATTCGTGAAGCAAAAAATAGTACCTTGGTAACATCACATCACATCAAAATAAATATTTAAAAAAAATTATTTCCTCCCCTACTCTCTGTTAGAGCCATTGTTTAGATTCCTTGACCATCTCGACTCTATCTTGCTCCTTGACTCTGTTTTTATTCAGTGTAATAAAGACTCAGTTGTACTACAGTGTGGGAAAACCCCGAAAGCAAACAAACTACAAACAGACACTCATTGAAACAGAGTAATATAAAAACAAAATAAAATACAGCTACTAAATGCGCATTCTTTGATTCAATGGAAAAAATAAAAATGAACGAAAAGGAAAATAAAGAGCTTACTGCACTTGGGAAAATGGCAATTTGATACGGACATATACACTGTAAGAGAGGGTCTTTTTTTTTTTTTTGAGGGGTACTTTTTGTGGGTCACTTACTGTCCCTCCCCAATACCATCACAACTCTTTTCTAAAAATGGTTTTTAGTCAGAATACTAGTAGCACTCTCCCACTTGACTCTTCACTAAATAATAAGGGATACCTCCAATAATTTTTATTTATTTTACAGAAAAATGATAAAGTTTTCTACTACTTCATACATTATGATTCAAGAAGCTCCTCGTTTTTTCAAATAAATTTTCCTGTCTTTTATTTACTGTCACTTTTGTTTTCCCTTTTTTCTTCTTCTTGGATTTCTGATTTCTTTTTACAAAACCCTAGGTTTTTTCAAGTCTAGGGTTTTGTTTTCCTTGATGAATTCATGGCCCTGTGTGCTACAATTTCCTAAAAGCTTCTACTTTGTTTGGGTTTTTGAGCTTTTCATAGTTCATCTTATTTTCCTGGGTGTCTGTTGAAGCTCCTTGGGGTACTTAAATTTTATTTATTTATCTTTGAACTTCATTATGTTTGCTTTATAACATTTATGGTTAAAAAGGGGATTCCTTTGAAGCAGATATTTCAAATTCTGTAGTTGTTTTTGTTGGTATATTTTTCTCCACTTGTCGAAAAACCATGGTAAAACCCTTTTCTCAAAACGTCTTCTTTGTTTCAAAAATGAATCAGTTTAGTTCTGGGGTTAAAAGGCTTTAATAAATACACAAATTTTTGGTAAAAAAAAGAGGTTCTTTTTTTTTTTTTTTTTCTTTCCTTAAATTGTGTTTAATTCCTCACTAGTAAATGCATGGATGGGAGAGAAGCTATGGCATTATCAGGCGGGTCATCTCCTTATTATATTCATAGAGGGGTTGGTGGGCCTAGTTCTGGATCTGTGACACCCACTGGCATATCTGCATTTTATTCTCAACAAGGGTTCAGGCCCCCATCTAACCCCCAGGTTCAGCTTCAGTCAAATATTGGATCAACATTTACAGGGGAGCCTAAAAATGTCAGTTTCCCTCATGGCATTGAAATGGGTGTCTCCTCTGGGATGCCACCGGGGGAGCCGGTGAAGAAAAAGAGAGGGAGGCCCCGGAAATATGCTCCTGGTGGGCAGGTTTCATTGGGGCTTTTGCCATTGCCTTCTAAGCCTAAGTCTTCATCAGTCTCAGATGCTTCTGGCCAAAAAAGAAAGAAAGGCCGTCCTCCTGGGACTGGGAGGAAGCAGCAATTAGCAACTCTAGGTTAGCTTTTTGTTGCGTTTTGATGCTTAGATAACTACTTGTATTGCGAATATATGCTGCTTGTTTTCAGGATATGTCTTTAAAAGTTCAGTTGTTTCTGATAGGTGAATGGATGAACAGTTCGGCAGGGCTGGCCTTTGCTCCCCATGTTGTCACTGTTGGAATTGGAGAAGTAAATGACATCCATCTAGTTTATCTCACATTTAATACACAATACAAGTGATGTTGAAGTTATATCTTTTGCAGTTAAATAGGTGCATGAGAATCTCTTTAATATAGCATAGCTGTTGAGCTAGATGATTTGGAAACAGGTCCTTTCCATTGCATTATTGGTGTGTAATGTTTGCTTTCTAGGATTTTGTTGGAGCTTGTAGTTCTTGTGACTTTAACGTGGATGGAATTGTGATCTCCTCCATATAAATTTTGAGAATAAGAAGACGTTGATGGATGGGAAGTATTCTTGACTAACCCTATGATCATACACTCAAATACAGATCAGACTAAACATGCATGGGGATTACAAGCATGCCCATATCCAACAGATGTTTTGTTAAGGTGGTATGAGTTAGAAAAGTATAGGAGGAGACCATTATACTTGCCACATTTGCATGCTAGTCCACAGCCGCATCTTTGTTTCTTGTGATAAATATTGAATTTCTCTTCTGAATCAGCTTTTAATGATTAATTTGTTTAGTGGAGTTAACCTTAGAGATGACAGTGTTCAACTTGTTCAAAAGGACACTGATCTATGCATAATGGTAACTTTGGCACAGCCACTTCACGCTTTCAACTGTCTGTGAGTATGAGTTACTGTCCAACTTTAAAGACACATGTGCCTTTATGAATTGGCATACAAGGGACATGGGCAATCATATCTGTTTCAAATAAACTTAATGTGTTTTACCTGTATGAGCACCAGCAATTTCCTAACCATGTAGATTGTATATCTTTAATTTGACAAGGAATATGCAATCTTCTTTTCCAGGACATTGTAGCGAAAATGTTGTCCTTTTCACAACAAAGGCCAAGAGCTGTCTGCATCTTATCAGGCAGTGGTACAGTTTCCTCTGTAACCCTACGTCAACCTGCATCTTCTACTCCTACTGTGACATATGAGGTTGTGGCACTTGCCCTTCTTTTGGCATTTCCTTCTCTTAAAAAAAGAAGAAGTCTTTATGCCATGACTCATCTCATACCCAAATGTCTTACTAGCTTCTTTATTTGAGTTCTTAGAATGGCAGTTTGAAATGTAGAACATGAAACCAATGTGCTTCTTTCCTCCGGATGAAAATGCATTTTGTGAAACCATAGTATGGTGGCCTGAATTATGCACTAGTTCGGTCAGGGATTTTTGTTGTCGTCATTGTCTCTGTGCTTTGTCTGTACAGGCTTTCTGCCAATGAAACTGTCGTGTAAAGTTTAGTTTTGTTTATAATCATGTAATATTTGATCCTTCCGTTACATATTTATCCTTAGCTAGGTGGAAACTTATTTGATCTGTTTTAGCTTTTCTTAGGGCCAGTTTGAGATATTATGCTTGTCCGGTTCTTACTTACTTGCCGAGGATGGTGGACCACGCAGTCGAACAGGGGGCATAAGTGCTTCACTTTCTACTCCCGATGGTCATGTCATAGGTGGTGGCGTCGCAACATTGATTGCATCAAGCCTAGTTCTGGTATCCTTTTCATTTCTCCAAATTTAACTTCTATTTTGATGCTTATAAAATCAGACGAGTTTGACTAGGGTCTTATTTGCATGTGCATAAGACGTGCTGTTTGGAATGAGTGGGTTTGAATAAGGGTGTGATATGTCATTGAATTGTATGTCTGCAACCCGGATAGTGTTTTCGGTGGGTTAAAAAAATGAGAAGCTTATGCATATGATTTTAAGGTATTATACACTTGCTGCAGCTGGTGGTTTGCAGCTTTGTTTATGGGGGATCTAAAACAAAGAACAAGCAACTGGCAAGCCCAAAAGCAGAGGAGGCTGTGCCCCAGCGCTGCAGTGACTCAACTATGCCAACAACTGCACCTTCAACTCAACATTTCATTCCCCCTTCTATGAGTGCTTGGCCCGGTTCACGGCCAGTTGGTCTGAGAAACCCTCACGCAGATATTGACTTGATGCGAGGATGAGCACCGCATTCACGTACATTTGTTGTACATGTACTTAACCTTTGAGAAGTATGAAAAATTTAAAATCTTCCCCATCCGCCCAATAGGTGCAACAGGGTTGCTAACTTAGATTGTAACAAAGTCACTGTTTGTCTAGTTTGTAGGGCGAAGATATATTGTCTGTGATAACTGTGAAATCCATCTACTATTATCTGCAACATTTCAAAGTTGGATGAAAAACAAGAAAACCGTCAACACACAGCAATGAAGCTATTCTACTTGGCTGTCAGGCATGATAAAAGGGTCTAAAATCCGGAATCCATTTGTAACTCTAAGCTTCTGTTAATGGTATTTTTTTCTTTCATTTTAAGTATGAAAGGAGGCAGTGCAGGAATAAGGAATGGAAAAGCAAATTTGTGACGGTCTATTACAAATGGATGATTAATCAATATAAAACTGCAAGGACAAACTTGAAAATTCATTCAGATTTCCATTAACTTTTCATCAATTTGCTAAAGTAATTTAAATAATAAGTCAACACAATCATTAAGTACATAACTGGTAAAAAAGAAAATGTAAAGGAGAAGATGAATTCAGTTCATCCATGTCCTTTGAGCATGAACCTTCCACTCTTCGTAGTTTCCAAGGAATAAAACTTCTACATTATGTTGCTCAAATTCGGTTCAGTGGGTGCATTCAACATGGATGAATTCGGTTTTTTATAAAAAGTTATTTTATCTCATCTGGACACGCATCAAATACAGATTAAGCGGGTTTTGGGACAAGCTCAAGCTCCTTGAGCTTGATCTTAAACTAAGGCAACTCTTACACCCAATATATAAACATACATACATACATGGTGATAAAGTCCAACATTGTTCTAACACAGTATTTTGCAATACAACTTTTACAAACCTGAACTAAACACTCGTGGATGAGAACAAATATTTTATGCTCACATTCTGATCAGTTGATCAGTCTTAGCCTTTACCTCTTGGCACTAACCGGCCAGGTTTTCATCTTACCTCCTCTTTGTCACTGATTATTCCAGTAACTTCTTTATATCATACTGCAATAACACCATATAAATCCAAAGATCAAATTCACTTCATAATAACAACACCTCAATATAAAATGCCAAAATCAAACTTTTAAGCATAAGAATTGGGAAGGCAAAAAAAAAGTAGTTCACCTCAAGACTAAGTGGAGAAGTGGTGGGGTAATAACGATGAACAACTTGGCCATCCTTACTGACCAAGAACTTGGCGAAGTTCCATTGGATATCATCTCCGAAAATTCCCCATTTCCCCAACTTTAAGTACTTGTACAGTGGAGAGGCATTATCACCATTTACTTCAATCTAATATCACAACAGCAAGAAGAGATGCTTCAATAAAAATTTACACATTATATTCATACGGTTCATGAGCGGTGTTCTTAATGCAATCATGTTAGCAAAATTGTGCCTAAAGTATGCCCATCGGGGTAGAACCTCAACTATATGAATCCTGGATAAAAAAACTGTAAAGTTCAGAACTGCTAACAATGGTTGTGGCAAAATTACCCAAGTTTTACTAAGCTTCAACAGTAAAACAAGTACAGCATGGTTCTAGTTACCTTATCAAAGATAGGAAATTCCGATTTAAAGCGGGTGCAAACAAATTCAGAAATCTCAACATTTGATCCTGGTTCCTCCTCTCCAAATTGATTGCACGGAAAAGCCAGAATCTCCAAGCCTTTTACAGAAACAAAAGCAGATTTTAGTCCATGCAAGCAATGTAATGTCAATGTATCTTTCAAAGTGGAATTCATCCCGATAAAAGTTCAACAAATATATGCACACATAAGGAAACAGTAGAGGCTGTTGTATTACATTGTTCTTCTAAACACATCGATAATGAAGGTTGAGGCAAACTCAAAGGTTCAAAATGCAAACCTTGATCTTTATACTTCTCGTATAATTGGTTCAGTTCTGTGTAGTTGGAATTTGTCATTCCACTGTCATAAAATAACCGAAGAGATAGTCATAAAAATAAATTCATGGCTATAAACAGTCGTCAATTGGCTCAGTTGCAAATATTGATCACAGAAATAGAAAGAAGGTACCATTTGGAAGCAACATTAACAATCAACATCACTTTTCCTTGGTAAATATTGAGATCCACATCGTTTCCCTTAGCATCCTATCAACAGAAGCAGAGGATCATATGCATAAAAGAGAAAATATAGACACAAAATGCCCCTTTTAAATCCTTTTCTGTAAAAGAAACCAGGACAATACCATTTACAACCATTTGATTGGTTAGCAATGAAATAGAATATTACAATTTAATTTCACTACCTTCTTCTCCTCCATCTGATGCTCAATAAAATCTCATCAGATTAAAAACCGTTAAGAACCCTTGTTAAGCATTAAGAAACTGAGAAAGTTTCTGCATTTGGCGTTATTTTCATACAAAAAAAAGATCATTTCTCCACTGATATCTCAGGTCAGCATCTCTGTATCAAGTTAATTTAGTTTCCTTTCTATTGCCCCGTCAATAGTAAGTAACTAAACAACCTTAGCAAAATGGGTAATCCGCAAACAGAAGTCTTACTAGTGATAAGTTTAGAACCCAAAAAATACTGAAAAGGTGTCAAGCAACCATCAAAATTTACCAAATTTGCTATTTTATAACAAGATATGATGAGTTTAAAGAACAAAACAACATACCTAGCAAGATTTTACTTTAAAAAGGGTAAGAAAGTGAACTTAAAGCTCTTAAGTGGACTTAAAACTTACTGAAGAGCTTAAACAGTGATCAAAAAAAGGATTAGAGAAAAGAACGACAGACCGACCTTAACAGTAAAAGCATAGATGGAGTCTGGGTTATTTGGTGGAGTTAGGGTCGTCATTGAGTAATACTAATCGTTGTCTTGTTTGTCCCAGACTGGAAAACCATTCTGGCTTTTAGATTCCCCTATTCCATCTCCAAGGCATGAACCATGCTGTCTCCACATCTGATGCTTTAATCTGCTTACACGTGTACAAGTTTTTCACCCTCTGATCATCGACCTACATTAACAGCTTAACATAAGCCCAATTCATAGGTGTTCATGGGTCGAGTTAAGACAGGCTTAAATATGATAATAACATATTTCATACTTTCTCAGGTCGAGTCTGCCTTAAATCTTAAATTTTTGCTTGAACCCTCTCATATTTACAAAAACTAATCCAATTTCATTTTAAATTCAACCATATTATTTTCTATTTTTTTTAAAAAATTATTTATATTATATTATTTTAATATTTAATAATTTTATATATTTTTTGTTTATTAAAAATACTTAGTCATCTTGATATTTTTTTTGACAGCTACGTTAAAATAGTATACTATATTTAGTATAAGTTTATTTTTTTTAATGTACTCTAGATTACATCATATACAACATGATAACTTAAAATAGATTGGGTCAAACTAAACTCGAACATTAAATGTTAAGCCCGAGCCTAAAGGGCCTAATTTTTTACCCGAATCTTCTCAAATTTTGAGAAGAGCTTTGGGCTTAAGTGGGTAGCGTGACCCATAATCATTGCTAATATAACCACCATATTCATGCCTGTTATTTACCAGTATACAACACTATTAAAGTACTGTATTCAGAAGAGAAAATATCTGGCTCACTGTCTCTGCAGCTGAAGGCCAAATAGAAGCAAGGCAATCAATCCAATCGTGAGAGAACTTGCGGCATGTTTGGTTCAATGTAATGGCATAGCCATTACACTCCTATTCCGTGGGCCCACCCTAAACACCTGTTTGGTTCGATGGAACGCCCATTACGGGCTTATTCCATTACGCGTCTATACAATGAAATTGCTTGATTTCTATTCCGCTTCCTCACCACCGATTAGTGATTCGGTGTTTAAGGAGACATTCACCGCAAAAAAGATCCCCACTTTGCCCTCTACCATTTCTCACCTGAAACACCAATTACGCTTCCCTAATCTCCACTTCACAACCCTGCCGCTGCCATTTTTGCTTTCATTTTCAACCTCAAAAAGAGTCCTTTTTATCTCAATTCCTAGTATCTGTTTTCCCTGTTTATGTTCACCCATCGATCCTTGCAATGGCCGATACTAATCTCCTTCGAGGAATAATTAAGGTTCCTCTTTCCATCTCCCTCCTCTCCTTTTCTGGGTTTCTACACTTTGCTTTCATAGCTTTATTGTTTTTGCTTTTAATGAATCAAAAGCTTCAGATAATTAATTTTGAGGACTAAGTCTGGTAAAATTTCTTCACCAGTGGAGGAGCCTTGCGTTTCATGTACCACATTCAACATTCTGGCTCCTATCTACAAGCGATTGGATCAGCAGGTGATTTCTTCTTCTTCTTTGTTTTCGTCCCTTTTGTATGCGTCTTTTCATTGGTAAAATTTGCTAATTTCATTTTGGGTGATGATGAAACAGAATCAGAGCGTACGAGAGAGTGATTTTAGAGCATTTTGGTTAGCTAGAAACGAGAGGATTGTAGATTGGTTGCTTTATGAAAGTTCTTCAATTATATGTCTCCAGGTGGGTTTCATGTTCCCCTGTCTTTTATGCTCTTTCTCGTCCCTTTGACTTTCTGAAAATGATTTGTTGAAGAAATGACTCCCTTCCTTCCATTAACAGCCCTTTTTCAACTCTGGTGGCATAAGCCGTTTTTAATGCCTTTTTGTTTCGTTCAATAATAGGAATTTTGGGTTGGAAACGAAGAATTGGTGCATATGTTTGAAGAGAGGCTTAAGTATACTCCTCTTGTTCTTAGCTTCAGTCATATTATTTTGGGTTTACATACGTATTGGTTGTTTTTTAAAATTGCATGTTCTTAACTTTATTGAGAGGTTTAAGTATACTCCTCTTCTTCACATTCATTGATTTTTTTTTTTTTAAATTCTGTGTATAGGTTGATTAATTGTTGGGTTAAGGTAGTGACTAGTGACTACTTGCAGAAGTCTCTCCATCTTTTTACTCTTTTTGTAGATTACAAAGCGCTATCGCTAATTTGATTTTGGGTTCCATTTTTTATGTTTTGTTTGATGTTCCATATTGGTTAAAGTAGTGCAGTGATTGCATTTCGTACTTTTTGCTGCTACCATGTTGTCAATCCTCAATAGGTTATTTTAAAAATACCTTAACCCCTCAAGTTTCATTGTTTTGCCTTCCTATTGATGAAAAAACAAAGTCAAAATCAAGGCAGGGCATGGAAGGGAGAAAGAGGTCAAAAAACTAATTTTATCCTACCCTTTGTATTAGTTATTGAGGAGTCAGAAGATTGAAAACTTGAACATGTCTGATTGAGATCACTGCCTCATTTGCTTTGAGATGATTATCTTATAACAAGTATCTATTCTTCAGGTAATTGCAGCAATAGGAGGCTTTGCATATGTTATGGACAAAGATGGTGCTTTTCTAATTCATTCAGTGATGGTTGGGATTGCATGCTATCGAAACATCCTATACCATTTTATTATTGCATTGGTAAGCTTTCCCTGATTTTCTGCATGAACCTCATCAAATGTTCCTTTGTTCTTTTATAGCGCTGAATGACTAATTTTAGCAGCTTATGCTAATTTCAACCGCAATAACGTGATAAACTCTTTGCTTGATAGGTGTGCTGGCCTTCTTTGTCTTGCTTGGATTTTTTGGACTCATAGTACATTGTTCCTCCTTCAATATCAATGATGCACGGATGGTGGATGCTTTGAATTGCTTTGTTATGGTTGGGGACCTTGGGGTGTCTTAGATTGTTTTCCTGCTTCCTTGGAAGCTTGCTTTGCACCGCTCGTGGTTTTTGTTGTAATCTTTGTCATTCTGGGGATAGCGTATGGTTTGCTTGCTGCCACAATGGCAATAGATTGGCAAGAAATGAAATTTTTTAACTTTTGTGATTATTAGGTAAGATGCCTTTGGCAACTTTAGGATGGCATTTATGTTTTGCACGGAGATTAACTTATGCTGTTCAGCATATTTGGAAGTGCTTAATCCTTTTGTTTCATGTTATGGTAATATATTTTGTTTGTTGGTCTGCCGCAACCTCTATTGGCTTTGATTCGGTGCTTACTTTACTTTTTAAATCTACTGCTTTGCCATCTCTCTTAATTTACTTTTTAAATTGCTTCACCTCCAAGGTATTGCTATTTTGCTGCCATTTTCTAAAAATTCCTCACTTGTAAATCAATCTTTTTTTGGTTCCAAAATTGCTACACTTTGTTGTACGATTCAGGTACTGAACATGTTCAAACATCTCGCTGCTATTTGGCTTAATTTAATGCCGCTTTACCTTCTCATTGTTCACCCATTGTTTCCATTCAAATCGCTTTTGAATTTGTCATTGCGCATGCTTTGCTAATTGCTTCATCGTTTGCCTCAAAAATCCGAAAATAATGTGTGATTGTTCCTTCAAGGCTTGCTTCCATAACTTGGATAAAATCTTAATTATTGGATTTTTTTTATGTTTAAGGTTTTAAATTAATTATTATTAAATAAATAAAAGAAAGACAAGTGTATGGTAAAAATAAAATACATGTGTAATAAATATTGTACATACATTTGTAATACATGTATGCATTTACTTATTATTTAAGTAAATATTTAATGTATTTATTATTATTAAATTGATACTATGTGATGAATAAATTAAATTAAGATAAATGTATGGTGCATATGGCGACATGTGTGATACTAATATACATATATTTGTAAAATACATGTATATATACTTATTATATAAGTATATTATTAAATTATATATTATTATTAAGTAAAAGATATTAAGTAAAAGTATATATTATATTTTGGTATCTTTTGTGTTTGTAATATTTCGATGGTATAATGACAGGATAGAATGTCATTACAATGTTGTAACTTTTGATGTTGTAAAATTTTAAAACATATGGATTATGACATATAAACTAATGAAATCATGTAACTTTTTGTTAATATATGAATATTATACTTGGATGTGAAATATAATTCTCAAGTTAATTAATTACTTCTAATATTTTTTTTTGTAAAGTAATTAAATTATTTGTTTTAATAATGATATTTTAGCACATATATGTATTGCAGTTTAAAAATAATAAAATAAATTATATATATTTTTATAGTATTATATATTAAGATTTTTTAATTCATATAATAATAATTATATTAAGCATGTTATTAAATTATATTTTTTATTAAATTATATTTAGTAATAATTATGTTAAAATATGATTAAATTATTTATTATTTTTATTAAATTATTTTCAATAATAACCTTATTAAAATTTAATAACAATAACAATAATCATCTACCTAACAAAAATTCTGCTAAGGGTATTCTGGTCATTTTAGTTCTTTTCCTCATGCTATTACAACATCATTCCATTCAACCAAACACAAGAATTCTATTACAGCTCTATTCCATTCCATTCAACCAAACAGTTGAATTACTTATTACAGTTCTATTACATTACACCTCTATTCCATTACACCTCTATTCCATTACATCTCTATTCCATTACAGCGAACCAAACGTGCCCTTGGTTCATTACACAAGTTTACTAGGTCAGAAACGGGAAGACATTTTATAAATTATGAATCAAAACTGTCTAGAAATGGCCTTGATCCCACCAAATTGTTTTGACAATAAAAACCACCATACGAAGCAAATTCAATATGTTTTTTTTGGTGAACTCGAATCAAGACCTGCATTCTTATGCACTTTCAGGCTTGGGAGGGACCTTCTGGCCCTCTGATGGCACTATTTCCGAGTCTTGCTGAACAGGAACACAAGGTCTCCAAATTGTTTCCGTGCCTACATCCATGAGTGCAATGCCCTTTGCTTGCAAATGAGCTCTCATCTGATCACTTTTCAAGAAGTCTTTGTTTCTCCTCACTTCAGCTCGCTCGTTAATTAGACGAATCACATCATCCTCCACCAACCCGGCTCTCGTTAATGCTTTCTCCTTTAATTGCAGCAAAACCTGTTTGGTAGAAATTCATCTTTAGTGTTAACTTTTACAGAAGGCATGAATCTGTAACTTCATTTAATAAATAAATCCCGTCACCTCGTTATAAGACCAAGGTGGCTGCAATCCAAGAACATCCAAAACTTTCGTAACTTCATTCTCAATCTCTTTAAGGGATTGAATTACCAATAATCTTTGTTGCTTTTGCTGCTTCTTCTGTCAAATTACAAGAGAAAATATATTTTTATCTTCCTTGGCATAGACTTATATATATATAAAAGAGAGTTACTAGCATTCGGAAAGATAAACAAATACCTTTAGCATGGTCAACAAATTGTTTACCAACTTCAATGCTTCTAGAAAGGCTCCAGTCAGTATAAGTGAAGTGCTCAAGTCATCTGACATTTTCACCTGGAACTCATTGCGGAGCTTGCTAATGCATTCCTTGGCGTCCGGAGTAATCCGAGCTGGTTTGCCATCGTTGGGCATTTCTTCTTGTAGTTGCAATAGAGCATCTTGACAATCTTTCAAAGTCTGTACAACAAAGCAGGTAAGGATACTTTTCCGAAGGACTTGAATCAAAACTAACTCCAGGTACATTTGCCTGGAGTCTGTAATTTAGAAAAAAAACTTGGGATCTCAGGTCGACTCAACAAATAATCCGGTCACACTTTTTGAGTAATTTTTAACCTGGAAGCAACTCTACTGGTAGCGCAAATCCTAATCAATTATAGAAGAATATTAAGTGGTAAAAGGAGGCCAATATTAAAATATAGCTGAACTCCAAGAAATGGAATGAGGCACGCTCCTGCATCCATGACACCTCAAAAGAATACAAGCCCTAGACAATTCATATAAACAAATTTTAAGCCTAAAAGGCCAGATCACTGTCCGTACTAAGACATCTGAATTCTGACCAGCATATGCCTATAGCAAAGTAAAATAGAAGTGAAATAAGCTTTAAACCTGATATATGTAAAAAACAGCATCTGATGCACCTTCCAACTGAACAACGGAGTAATTGAGAGGAGAACGATAGTGTGCATTTATCAAGAAGTATCGCAAAGCCAGTGGATGATATCTCTCAGTAATCTAGAAGAAAACAAATAATTTAACACAAAAAAGGAAGCTCGTATGAGAATACTTATGCAACTAGAACCAGATGGGAGGAAAATCACATAAATAATAAGCCCCAACTTCACCTGGCGAATTGTGAAAAAGTTACCCAAAGATTTTGACATCTTCTCATTGTTATTAGTAACATGCCCATTGTGCATCCAATAACTTACGTCACTCTCTTTGCATGCAGCACAACTTTGAGCAATTTCATTTTCATGGTGAGGAAAAATCAAATCAAGCCCACCACCATGAATGTCAAATTTGAAGCTTAAATAATGTGCACTCATTGCACTACATTCTATGTGCCACCCAGGTCGTCCAGGTCCCCAAGGACTGTCCCAAGATGGCTCACCTGGCTTTGCAGCCTGAAACAATTATTCAACATCAGAATTTGGAGATGATGCCAACATTATAAATGGTAGGTAACTGATGCAAATATAATGCATGAAGAAATTTTGACATTAGAATTTGTGCAACAATAGTTTCAATGAAATGTGTCATTATTATTGAAGGGGGAGGGGTATCTAAATTGCAAGTCTTAAATTTTGGTTATCTTGTAATTAGAGTTTGTCATCCTTGTACTCTATGTAACCTAGAGTTCAGATGAATGTTGGATAATGAGATGCGTCTTATGCAGATAGCTCACTGTTTTTTTAAGTTTCCATATAATTTGAGGATAAGACCTCCGCATCTAAATGTGTCGGACATAGATGTCGAACACAAGTACTTTAGAGAAAATAAAAATTTCAGGTAACTTAGCTCGTACTTTAAATATAGTTGCCTATTTAGAGTACCATCCATAGAGTTTACGTGGTAGTTTTTTCAATCAACAGCTAGACATTAGAAAGCAATGGTAATTTGGATAATTTTTTTTATAGCTTGACCAGATTAAGCACAGTACAGCAACTCTGGGAGGGGCAATTTTAGAATTTAGATTAAAAGTCGCAAGCATGAACACACTATAAATACCTACTCCTTAAATAAATTTAATAATAACTGAACCTAATTGAAGGGAGCTCAAGTAGCTTTATTTTTTTCAAAACAAGCTCAAGCACATAAATTAAAGCTCCCCCATGATCAAGCCTCAAGATTTCAAAAGGAAAGAATCTTGAGCCCCTATAGGCTAGACTCAGCTTGATTACAACCCTAAAATCACTAGTAAGTTAGTAGGTTTTGCACCTTCCATAATGCAAAGTCGGAAGGATTACGCTTCCTTGAGTCAACAGCAACACGTTCACCTGCTCTATTGTTTTCCAGCTTCTGCCCAGATAACTTGCCATAATTTGGGAATTTATCAACAGCAAAAAACACATCGCCATCAACAACATATCCGAAGTCTTTGTTTATAATCTGCAAGATGAAATTATAGAGAAAGTTATGAGAGGAGTTAAACAATGGCATATGAAGTAATTGCCTTCAGCCCTTCACACGTTATACTAATGCAATATATGTAATAAACTTCATGTTCAGCAGTTCAACAACTCTTAACAATTAAAATGGGCAACTTCAGCTCAATATGAATTGGTGCAAGTTAAAAACTGCTCTTCTACTTCTTCATGATCAATATTAGAAGGAAACATCTTAAACGCCTTCTAAGACCAGAGCATGGGTCCTTGCTACATCATTGATTATCATTGGGCAGATGTAGATAAATTACAAGTATACAATACATGACAATGATATGCCCAATAATAGGCTTTTATCACAATAATAAGGTAACGATCTGAAAATATAACTACCAAATATAACATTTAAATGAATCATACTTTTGTTAATGCAAATACATACATATGCACATTATGCATGCATACATAAAAACATAGTGCTATCATGAGTTTTAAATGTGCATAAACCTAATTATACTAGGAAAATTCCCCTAAAGTAGCAATAGAGATGCAACAGTGAACTCGACCATAAATATGTGCACTACATTTTCCACAAGGGGGGAGAGAGAGATGCACGATTGCTAAAGGGAGAAAGTACAAAATAAAACTAGCATATTAAATAGGAAGGACACCTGAGTTATCATATCTTTGATCTGCTCCATGTGATCAGAAACACGTGGCTCATGTGTTGGAGAAAGGCACTGTAGATCACTCATATCTATATTATATTCTTTACAGTACCGGTCACTCAAACTTATTGGATCTTCTCCAGTCTCATTGGCTCGACGTATTATCTGAAAAAATCCAATCAGTAGCTCTCATAATATGAGAAAGACATAATTGTTATTGAGATATGAGAGATGGACTATTAGTCAGAAAGTAAAAGTGGTAAACCAAAAGCAACAAGAGAAGGCATTCTGTCTATAACATCTCCAGAAAGAATGCTCATAAACAAGTTCAAAATGGATAAACAAATCAAATAGAAGTCTTTAAGCTCTTGTACCGTCAACTGTTGACATAATTATTCAATAAGCTCAAAAGGAGAAAACAACTATTAAGTTGAAGTTTCAACTCCCCACCCCAATATTAGAAACACATAAGTTGAATGCATCAGATTCAAATGATAAGTATCATTTCAACATAATAAAAAAAAAAAAAAATACGTCATTGCTCTCAACTAAATCACCAAAAACCGAAAGCAAAGAGCTGCTCAGATAGAAATTCAAACCTTATCATCGACATCAGTAAAATTCCTGACATAAGTAACCTCATAACCCAAATGCTTAAGGTACCTGTATAATTCCAATAGTCAGCAACCAATTTTAAAAATAAAGGGGGAAAAAAGCATAAGGGGTTTCTCTAAGACAAATTATGCACCTGTAAAGGACATCAAAGGAAACGGCAGCACGAGCATGGCCAAGGTGACTAAAATCATAGGCAGTGACACCGCAGACATACATGCGAACTTTTCCAGGGGTTTTGGGCTTGAAAACCTCTTTTTGCTGAGTCATGGTATTGTAAACAACAAATTGGAATTCTTGGGTTTCCTTCTTAGCCATTGGTTTAGAAGCTTTTTTTTGGTTTGTTTCTTGCTTTGAGGGATCCATTCTGACCCTAAACAATTACCCATTTTTCTAAAAACTTAAATCACATGTAAATTAGTATGAATCTCCAACACACTACATCAATGGCAAAAAAAGAGTTCATTTTGAGACGCTTTAACAGTGAATTCATGCTTTAATAACTGGGAACCTTTAAACAGTGAATTCCAACACCCTACATCAATGGCCAAAAAAAAAGTTCAAGCTTCAAAAAAAATTGTTAACTCCAGTAAAGTTAAAAAAAATAACTGGAAATTCAAGCTTTTGAGACACTTTAACAGTGAATTCAAAACTTAAAATCCATGTATCTCTCATTCAAAGAATAGACCAAAGAAACAATCTTTAACAACGAATTCAATATAACATTAAACATTAAAGAAACAAAACGATGCATTAAGTGATTGAAGAACGAAAAGAACTCACCAATTAATCAAGAAATTAAAGATGCAAAAACCCAAAATGAAAATTTGATTTACTGCCAACTTCGAGGACAAGTAGGATTGAATATAGAAGGGATTGAAAAAAAACATAGTTTCTCTTGAAGCCATGGAGATACCTGGAATTGGATGAGATTGACCAGCAGCACAGCGGGACGGCGACGGCTGAAGGCTGGAGCAGAGAAGGAGAAGACAGTAGTGAACACCGGCGACAGAGGAAGTAGCAGCTTCACCTGCTGGTGAGCGGCACAACAACACCTAGGGATTTTTGGTGAAAATAGGAACTGATTTGGGGGATTTGGGAATAATGGTAACGGCAAAGGTATAGGGCTGCTGTCTTAAATTTGTTCTGTCATGTCCTTTTTATAAGTAAAATTCTTTAAAGCTGCTACAATGAACACAAAAAAGCTATGTCACTACTAAGTACTTCCACGTGATTAGGGGCAAAACTAAAAATTTTGTGAAAGGTTTTCGATAAAATTAAAAGAATTTTGGCATAAACCCAATCCTAAACTAATCCCCAACACTGTCCATTTATCAATAAACAAGGCAACTAATTACACCTTGAAAAACCGAGAACCCAGAAAGAACCTGAAGGTAAAAGGGGTTCCAGCAATGATGAGCGACGACAACGGAGAACCCATAAGAGTGCAAGCTGCTTGAGCCTTGAAATATTGGACGGTGGTGAGTGAAGTGACCAGACAGTGAAGGTGCGTCACTGCGTAGGGTTACGGTGGTCGGTGGTGACTGGTGGCTGTCGGCACTCGGTGGTAGGGAGATTTCAGAGGCAGCAAGATATTTGGGGAGATAAGAACATTAGATTACTGATTAGGGTTAGTGGATTGGGGATTTTTGTGTTATTTTTTGTTTTAGATTAGGGATTTTCGGGTTGGGTTAAGGATACTGGGTTAGTATCAGTGGGTTATGGATTTTTAATATTGGATTGGTTTATTGGGTGAGCCGGTGGTTGGGGGCTTGGGTGGGCAATACATATAATATAATATTAATTTTTAAAAATTCGATTAATTACCCTATTCTAAACAGAATTAAAATTTGAAGAGATGTATAAATTTAAAAAAAATCTCAATTCAACAAATTGATTAAAAATTGTCCACACTCAAAAAATGGTAAAAATATACTTTAAAAATTGATAATTGTTTTGAAGGGTAATTTATTTTATTTTATAAAATATTGGAATAATTTTGTTATTTTTTTAAAAAATCTTATGATATTTCTAAGATTCCTAATTTAACTGCCACATTTTATTCCAAAAGATTTTATTAAAATTGCGAGGCTAATTGGCCAAACTTTCATGTACAGTCAGTGATGCATGGAACGCCGAGATCTGCATGCGTATCATTTTACTGATGAAAGAATTACAATTCTCAAGGACATGAGCTTTGAGCATGAAATTCTTGTAATTTGTCGCTAAGTTCTAAAATTATTTCTATTATTGATAAATTCTAAAATTTGTAAATATTATATCATATGTATAAATATATTAAGTCATAGGGTTCAACTTGTAAATTCTGGTACAGTCTAACCCATCTTAACAGATGGAAGGAAAAAAGAAGAAGAGAGAAACACCATCGTAATAGATTTTATTGGTAAAAACATTTAACTTTATTCACTCAAAGCCTGAGGTGACGAAGCCCAAAACATCAGCCAAGCAGTTTCTTTATATCCTTCTGCAAATATCAACTGAAATCGATTAGGAGCTTTGATCATTGAATGGTGTGATGGGTATAAATAAAGCAAAAGAAAAGGCAAAAATGGAGGTGTTTTACCTCGATGCTAATAGGGGAAGTAGTGGGGGCATAACGATCCACAACATGTCCCTCTTTATCCACCAGGAACTTGGCAAAATTCCACTTGATGTCGTCCCCCAGAAGTCCACCCAGAGCTCCACCTTTGCTAGCCTTCAGGAATTTGTATATCGGAGCTGCGTTCTCGCCATTCACATCCACCTGCAATCCATTGAAATGAAGTCAACTCCAACATGCCTAAAACCATGTGGACATGAGGAGAAGAGCTCGTTATCTTAATGTCATTGAAGCCTTTACAAAGGCTTGCACGCCATATTATCACATAGGCAACCGGAATAAGGAGTTTTGCAGACCCAAAAAGACTAGCTATTAAGCTAAGAAACATTAACTATATAAAGTACAATTAGCAACATCATTCATATAACGTCAAAAGGATATATACCTTATCAAATATGGGGTATTCAGCTTTAAAGCGAGTGCAAGCAAACTCCAAGATTTCTTCATTGTTCCCTGGCTCCTGACCCCCAAACTGGTTACATGGAAATGCCAGAATCTCGAAACCTGACCCGACACACCAGCAAATCAAATAATCAAATGGCAGTTCCATGATCAAGTGCTGTCGACACCTCAACTTCACTGAAAACAACTAAAGGCTCATGAATGGTCCTCAGAAACAAGAAGCTACAAGGATGCTAAAACAAACCTTGATCTTTATATTTCTCATACAATTTACTCAGCTCAGTGTAGTTGGAGTTGGTCAAGCCACTGCATCAACATTTTAAGCACCAAATTCAAAACTGTCCAGAAATTAAAGCTAAAAATCCAACAAGTAGGCCAAAGAAAAGTATCATCTAAATGTGCAATCAATCCACTATATCCTTGTTACACAAAATTGAAATTTAGAGGTACCATTGAGATGCAACATTGACAATCAAGAGGACCTTGCCCTTGTAAATGCTTAAATCGACGTCATTTCCTTTTGCATCCTGAAGAACCAAACCCGTATCTTAAGGGGGGGAGGGGACATTGAAAATTGAATCAAAGACAACTAAATTTGAATCAAATAAACTTCGTCTGTGGGGGTAAAATTTATACCCAAAACTAACCTTAACAGTGAAGTCATGAACTGACCCCTTGGAGGACTGAGCAGCCATAGTATGATCAAATCTCAAACTACCCACGAGAGACCTTGGAGACCCTGTTTTGATCGAGTGAGATACCAGATAAACTGGTGAAATCTGTGGAAAACTCAAAAGGGTTTGGTTGAAACTCGGTGAGGAACGCTTTCCTAAAAGTAGAGAAGCAGACATAGCAAGTGCACTTAGATTTCGTCGAACGAGCATATTTCAAGTAAAACAGGAATTTTTTGGAGCCTAGTGAAAAATCTTGGCCCGGGGGTGGGGGTTAGCAGGATTGTGAAGATGGTGTCTACACGTGGACTTTTCATCTCTTAACACGTATGATAAATCAGGGCCATCTGTCGAGTCGTTGAATACGGAGAGGTGAGTAAGGATCAGGATCTCTTGCAGCAGAGAATACGTAATGGAGGCAGCCAATTTAGCAACTTTCTGTGGTTCTCCAGAAGGGATTTTCGATACAAGGAAGCTATGTGTGGATGAAAACACTATTCGATCTTGTTAAGCAATTTAGATTCTTAAATGTGACATTTATGATATAAATGGAAAGTGATATATGCTCAAATACGTGTGGAACTAGATAAATGGTCGAAAAGATAACATAAAACTCAGTCCTAGAATTCATTCGATTCAATTCACATTGTTAAGGAAAATGCGTCTTTGAAACTTTTCAAGCTGGGCATTTGAGTCCCCATAGACCAGAATAGTTAATGGTTTTTCACTATAGAGCACTTTATCAAATAACTGTAAAACATTCGCTTGTAATAAGGTCAATGACATGAACATGACAGCTCTGAATGTTGATACAGTTGATCTTCAGGAGCCAGCTAGTTCATATATCTGTATAAGTCAAATAGCTAGAATTTGGTTATTTCTAGTTTTGGTTTAAAGTAAAAACTTCTTTATGACAAGCGACCATATGGGATTTTTGTAGCCTTTTTAATGATTAAGGTACAGTTTTTTCAGCAGGCATCTTGGCTGCTTGGTGTACCCTATAGAGATCTGCTAGTGGTAGGGTAGGGGAAACAAAATACGATGCAAAAGTGCAAAACCCTTAGAGCAAGGGCAACAAATAATATCCATTAGTGATACTGATCAAGCAACACAGCTTTTGAGAATGAAAATTTGCAACAATAGATACTAGAGTTAGGACAACAGTATAAATCTAACCATAGGACTTGCAGCATAAACCATAGGTAAAACATGTATCGTGTTTATACAAGCTAATAATTGCTTATCATCTGGAAATAAGTACTTGGTAATACGGTTTTCCCTCACATTCTAGAAACCAACGGCTTTTTCATGTTGGATCCGCCTTCATTTTTTGCTGCCTTTAACCGCTGATGTTGTTGTCTTTCTTTGGCCAGCATGATGACTCTATGTACTTCATCAAAGTGAGGACTTGTGGCATTTCTTGTGTTCTCAATCCATTGCTGCACTTTCTTGTGCGGACCCAATAACCTAGTGCGATCCTTCTCATCCAAAACCTATATCCAATAAACTTTTATCAAATTTCAATGTCTTTCCAAAGATTCTGAGATTAGCAATCAATCTTGAAGTGGTAATTTATAGAAACAAAAACTTTTGTCACCGAAAAACATATACCGGAGTGGTGTAGGTCAGGGGTAGCACTGCAAGTAATAAAATATATGTAGGTTTGAGCAGAAAGGTAAATCTCAGGACTAGACTTGAGCTCTGTTTTAAAACAGATGAAACATGACAATCTTTTCTGCTGAAATGTAGGCAGACAAGTCCATAAAACTAAAACTTGCGCTAGTGCGACCCCATTTTATGATGCTTATAAAGGATGTGGTCCTAAAAAGTACACAATGGGGAGATCCAAGAAACGATCAATGTAGTGGGAAAAAGGCTCAGGTTGTTGTTGAGATGATTATGGTGATGAGTGGTAGCACATGAGTGTCTTTAAGGAAAAAGGTAATCTAAGGAGGACAATCCTGAACCTATATCACAATATTATGTTCCACCAGAGAAGGCAACAAAAAAATATTGAAATTTGGACAAAAAATCAAGTCACAAAAAGGTACCTCAAGTTGCATTAACTCGCAAACGAGGCTAAGATCTGCTATGGATGGTTGGTTCCCGCCTAGCAAAAAACGTCCATTACCCTTGAGCCAAAAGGACTCTAGCTTTGAAAGAGATGAGGACAGAATTATCTCAGCTTCAGCAGCTGCTTGTGGATTCAATGGACGGCCAAGTATAGGTGCTATTGTAGTATTGAAAACATATGGGGCTGAAAAGAGAATCATCGAGTTCAAAAGCCTATCTTACCCAAGGAAGGGAACATTTATATGCATAACAACATAGCCAAGCATATGTCATTAAGCATATGTCATAGGAGATGACGAAACCACATAGATGACGAAAAGTGAATTTGAGTTGCACACACAGTCAAGCACAATCATTTATTGATGTGAAGATGCCAAAACTAAAGAATGGAAGGAATTTAGCATCCTGATAGTCTAATATTGTAATTAAGGGAAAAGAAGTGCACAAATCTTATGCTTGAATGCCAATCCAGAGAAAATGTTGTTATAGTAATGGGATTGATCCAGAAGGGGTAACAACATGTCATAAAGCAAGAATTGTGATAAAAGCAATATTGTCCTACACTATCAATCACCATCCATCAATCATTTAAATAGTTTGATTCTTTTCAGTGTTAATTATACACCTGCACCACGACGTAAGTTGGAGTGATGCCAATCCAACACCGAGTGTATCTTACTTCTCTTGAAAACATCAGCTGGATACCTTAAAACACGGATGAGCAAATTTGTTAAGAATTGAGTTGCAGATCAAACTGAACGTGGAATGTGCCAAAAATACATTTGAAAATCATGTGGTTAGAATTAGAAACCACATAAGTTCAAGTAAAACAATAATCCAGAGCACATAGACATCAGCAAGTAAGTCAGATGTCATAAGATCCTTCTAGCATTAACACTGTGCCATTGATTTACCACTTACGTTATTCAACTATCCATGTGAAAATAGTGATGTAGCACTGTATGTAAGTAATAGAATAAAGAAGCTTAGCAAGGAACTCCAAAAAGTAAGCATGGAAGAAATTGTATCAACAGACACTATCCCTATCCATGGACTGTAAGCTGAAAGAGAAAGCAACCGCACTTACCAATGGTCTGCAACTCCAGGAAATGCGCAAGCAAGATAGATAAGAATGGCATGGCTGCAAAAATTTATATATACTGAATATGTAGGAAACCTTTGAAATGAGGGGAAAAAGCAAGGGTAAACTAAATACTCTTCAAATACCTTTCAAACAACTTAAATCTTCCATCAGCAATGGCAGGCAGCTGTTTCATGGGATTTATATCTGCAACAAAATCATTGGAATAATTTCATGACACTAATAATTAATTATAACTCGAATGGTGAATTAATTAAGAATGAAACAATACCTGCGAATTCAGGAGTTAAATGCTGACCCTTCGATATATGTACTTTGATCTCCTCATAGTCTATACCATTTACCCTAAATATACAAAAAGAAAAAATTGAAGAAAGAGAAAAACACCCAGAATCAGATAGTTGAAAATCAGTAAAAGAAATTAAATTTACTTGCAGAAGATGATGACAGCACGACATGGCTGAGACATTCGATCTGCATATACTTTGAGCTTCATTTCCCCCCCTTTTTTCTATCTATTTTGGGTTTCTGCCTTTGTTTCTTTACCCTCCTCTCTCCCCTCTCACCTGCTGCCTTATTGGGATTGGCTATGGATAAGAGTTGGTCTTATAGGCTTTTGTCCTTTACTAACAAGCTTAGTCCAAAGCGTCGTCGTATGATCCCCACCGAATTACATTAAGGTATCTCTAAGCTGATCTAATCTCATTAACATTTCCGTCTCAGGCTTTCGGCATTTGCTTACTCTGTCAAAGTTATATTTTTTAAGTTGTTAAAGTTTTAACCTTTATCTTCCTTCTTAAAGTTTATGGCTTCATTCTCCACCTTTTCTTTCATTATACATTAGACCCAGTTTACAGTAGCTAAATTCCAAGTGTTTGCATCAATAATTTTGCATCCTTTTAGTTTGGGTAGTTGACAATGGGACTTCCATATTTACAGTTATATTTCTTAATTGGATGTTGCTTTAGCCAGATTATAGCTTCTGAAATTGTTTGGTTTGTTCCAGTTTCTCCCAAATTTGGAATTGAAGTGTTGGATTCACTGGCTTAAAGATGGAAGTAAACAAGGAGAAGTATGCTGCTGATCTCTCTATCCAAGAAGCACGGGCGCGCTCGGTTCTTTCATACACAAAACTTCACTTATGACCTCAGAGTCTCTGCATGCTATTTCTGGAAGGAGGCTGTTCTTCAAGTGTGAATGTTTTCAAAAGGGGTAAAGGGAATCATCTCTTACTTGTTTTCATCTTATTCTCCAAATTAACACACTCTTCTATGTGTTGCTTAACAGGGGAGTATCCATATTCAGAGGTGCTCGCAATGCTACTCCGGATCGTTGCATGTGTAGTTATACCGAAGACTGCTCCACAGTGCAAAGCTCAGAGTGTGGTACGGTGGTCAGGTTATATGGAGAGAGCCAACGATGCAGTCGAAGGGAGGAAACTGCAACCAATGTGTTGCAAGAAACTGGGGCAGCTCTAATACATGCACATGATGATGGGCGCATTATAAGGTAGTACATTGAACACTTCTAAGCTGTGAATGCTGTAATTTAATGTTATAACGGGGAATTAGTTGATATGGAAATCTTTTTCAGTGGGCAGGGTACCATATCCTTGGAGCTTTTAGAGCAAGCTCCTCATATAGACACTATAAGAGTTCCCATCAGTGGTTTGCGCTGCAGAGTTTTTTTTCTGTCAATTTTATGGTTATTATTCTTGCATGATTGATCACCTTTTTGTCGTTTTTTTTTTTTGAGTTTTTTCTTCTCAAGTACAAATGGTTTCTGAAAATCTGCAGGAGGTGGTTTGAAATCAGGGGTGGCATTGGCTGCCAAGTCTATCAATCCTGCCATTTGAATTTTGGCTGCTGAACCAAAGGGAGCAAATGATGCAGCTCAATCAAAAGTGGCGGTAGAATTGTAACCTTACCGGAAACAAATACGGTTGCTGCTGGCCTGAGAGCTTTCCTTGGTGAATTCACCTGGTAAATTCATTCCCATGGTGTCTTATTGATGTGTGAAGGATATATTCACTGTATGTAGATGTTCTCTTTTATCAGTTAGTGCACTAGCTATCAGCAAACAGCACTGTGTCTTAGCTTTCAGTAAGTCTCATTCTATGCCTTATGATTGATTAGGCCCATAGAACGTAATAACAGTGGACGATACAGAAACAATCAAAGCAATGAGACTCTGCTATGAAATCCTTAAAGTAGCAGTTGAACCAAGTGGAGCCATAGGGCTTGCAGGTGTCTTATCTGATAGCTTCAGGAACAACCTTGCCTGGAAGGAATGCAACCAAATAGGAATTATACTTTCAGGAGGTAATGTAGATCTTGGAAGTGCTGTGGAATTCATTTAGCAAATGAAATTTACCATTGTTATTGCTACTCCTATTTAAAACTTTTTTTTCCCTTTTAAATTTAAGTTTGATCTCTAAATGCTGATATGTAAACCAATTACTTTGGTGGCAACTATTAATCCTAGTATGATGATATGTCATTCAACCATCCATGCAAATAGAGATGTAGCACTGTAAATTAGTATAAAGAAGCTGAGCAAGGAACTCCAACAAATAAGCATGGAAAATATTCAATATCAACAGACGCTATCGCTGTCAATACTCTCCGCAAGAGAAAGAAACTGCACTTACCAATAGTCTGCAACTCCAGGAAACGCATAAGCAAGATAGATATGAATGGCACGGCTGCAAAAATTTATATATACTCAATATGTAGGAAACCTTTGAAATGAGGGGAAAAAAAGCAAGGGGTATATGAAATACTTTTAAATACCTCTCAAACAACTTAAATCTTCCATCAGCAATGGCAGGCAGCTTTTGCATGAGCTTTATTGCTGCAACAAAATCATTGGAATAAAAACTGAACATGTCCAGTTTCCTATAAATAATTTCATAACACTAATTAATTGATTATAATTTGAAAGGTGAAATAATTAAGAATGAAAGAATACCTTCGTCGAACAAAAAAAAAAAAAAAAAAAGAATACCTTCGAATTCAGGAGTTAGATGCTGACCCTTTGGTATATGGACTTTGATCTCCTCATAGTCTATACTCTATACCATTTACCCTAAATATAAAAAAAGAAAAAGAAAAAAGGAACAATTTTGAAGAAAGGGAAAAAAACACCCAGAATCAAATAGTAGTTGAAAATAAGTAAAAGAATTGAAATTTACTTGCAGAAGAAGATGACAGCACGAGATGGCTGAGACATTCGATCTGCATATACTTTGAGCTTCAATTTTTTTTTTCTTTTTCTTCTAACGATTCTGGGTTTCTGCCTTTGTGTTTTTAGTTTGTTTCCGCCCCTCCTATTTGGGATGGACTATGGATAAGAGTTCGTCTTTAGGCTTTAGCCATTTTACATTTCCCACGAGTACAGAAAAAACATGATTTAATCCTCGTCCAAAGCGTCGTCGTATGATCCCTAGCTAATTACATATTTACATTGATAGCATCTCTAATTTAATCTCTCATTGACATTTCCGTTTCTGGCTTTGGGCATTTGCTTACTCTCTCTCACCATTTTTGTAAAATCCGAACAAATAAGAAAACAGCACTCAAGTTTGTATCTTTCTCCAAGTCATATTCTGTAAGTTGTTGAAGTTTTAATCTTTATCCTCCATTCTTAATGTTTATGGATTCATCCTCCTCCTTTCCTTTCATTTTACAGTAGACCCATTATACAGTTGCTAAATTCCAAGTGTTTGCATCAATAAATTTGCATCCTTTTGAGTTTGGTTAGTTGACAATGGGACTTCTGTATTTACAGTTATGTGTGTTAATTGGATGTTGCTTTAGCCAGATTGTAGCTTCTGAAATTGTTTGGTTTGTTACTGTTTCTCCCAAATTTGGAATTGAAGTGTTGGATTCAGTGGCTTAAAGATGGAAGTAAACAAGGAGAAGTATGCTGCTGATCTCTCCTCTATCAAAGAAGCACGGGCGCGCATCAGTTCTTTCATACACAAAACTCCACTTATGACCTCAGAGTCCCTGGATGCTATTTCTGGAAGGAGGCTGTTCTTCAAGTGTGAATGTTTCCAGAAGGGGTAAAAGGAATCATTATTTACTTGTTTTCATCTTATTCTCCAAATTAAGACTGTTCTATGTGTTGCTTAACAGGGGAGCATTCAAATTCAGAGGTGCTTGCAATGCTATATTTTCACTTGATGATCAGCAGGCTGCTAAGGGAGTTGTAACTCATAGCAGGTTTACTTGAAACCCATCCATGATCTATACCCTTCATTATGTTTCCTTTCCCTTGCTATTTAATTGGGTTATACCTGATCACATCCTTCAAAATTAGTGGTAACCATGCTGCAGCATTGGCATTGGCTGCAAAGTTACGCGGGATCACTTCATATATAGTTATACCGAAGAATGCTCCGCAGTGCAAAGTTCAGAATGTTGTGCGTTATGGTGGTCAGGTTATATGGAGTGAGACAACAATCAAGTCGAGGGAGGAAACTGCAACCAAGGTGCAGCAAGAAACTGGGGCTGCTCTTATACATCCATATAATGATGGGCGCATTATAAGGTAATACACTGAACATTTCTAAGCCGAGAATACTGTAATTTAATGTTATATCGGTGAATTAATTGATATGGAAATCTGTTTCAGTGGGCAGGGTACCATATCCTTGGAGCTTTTAGAGCAAGCCCCTCATATAGACACTATAATAGTTCCCATCAGTGGTTTGTGTTGCAGCCTTTTTTCTGTTATTATTCCTGCATGATCGATCACCTTTTTTTGTTTTTTGCGAGTTTTTTCTTCTCAACTACAAATGGTTTTTGAAAATCTGCAGGAGGTGGCTTGATATCAGGGGTGGCATTGGCTGCCAAGTCTATCAATCCTGCCATTCGAGTTTTGGCCACTGAACCAAAGGGAGCAAATGATGCAGCTCAATCAAAAGCAGCCGGTAGAATTGTAACCTTACCTGAAACAAATACGGTTGCTGATGGCCTGAGAGCTTTCCTTGGTGAATTCACCTGGTAAATTCATTTTCATGGTGTCTTATTGATGTGTGAAGGATATATTCCCTGTTTGTGGATGTTTTCTTTTATCAGTTAGTGCACTAGCTATCTGCACACAGCACGGTGTCTTTGCTTTCAGGAACTACACATATTTACTTGTTAGTCCACAAATTTCAGTCTGTCTCATTGTATGCCTTATGATTGATTAGGCCCATAGTACGTGATCTCGTCGACGACGTAATAACAGTAGATGATACTGAAATAATCAAAGCAATGAGACTCTGCTATGAGATCCTTAAAGTTGCAGTTGAACCAAGTGGAGCCATAGGCCTAGCAGCTGTCTTATCTGATAGCTTCAGGACCAACCCTGCCTGGAAGGACTGCAACCAAATAGGAATTATACTTTCAGGAGGTAATGTAGATCTTGAAGTGCTGTGGAATTCATTTAGCAAATGAAATTTACCATTGTGATTGCTACTCCTATTTAAACCTTTTTTCCTTTTAAACTTCGGTTTGATCTCTAAATGCTGATATGAAATCCAATTACTTTGGTTGCAACTATTATTAATCCTAGTACTCACAATCTTTACATGGACAATCAAATGTGAGATTAGCATTAACAGAGAAAACTGAGAATTGTGGTCAAAACTGAAATTTGTATGAGAATATTTGTGGAGACAGTAAAGAATCAAGGGAAAATTAACAATAGAGTGATCCAAAACACCAGAAACAGGCCATTTATTGGGAGGTAGAATCAACAGAGTTCCACATACCCAAAAATACCCCTACAGGCTGCAAGAACCCAAGGGTACAACCGTGCAAGCTTCTTCCATCTATTTTAGGCCTCTTCCTCTTTCTCTTACTCCTCCATCCCCATTTGATAGCATAGCTGAAGGTACTATTATTTAAGGATTCTACAACTGATCCACCTTAATCTGTCTGAATGATCCGGCCGATTCAATGGAAGCCAGACCTGTCTGAAATCACCACTTTATTTATCTATAGTCCCCTTTATAAATTGATGGATCTTGGTCTTATTCTTGGTTTCAATCGAACCACAGTTGACTCAACAAATTCACTCGATCCAAGTTTATTTGATTGATCGGGGGTATTCTTCCATGTTCCTGTAAAGGGTTCAGTCATGTATTTCTTAAAAGTAGACATAAACCAAAAGTATAGTTGTCTAGATTCATCATGACAAAAAGAAAACGAGAAAAAACCAGGCATCAACTACTGCTTGTTGAGACTTTCCCAATAACCTTTCTCCCATTTCTTCACTTGCAATATTGAGTTATTTTTTCTTCTGAGAAATGCTGCAAGAGCTCGAGTGTCATAAGGAGGTGGCAAGGTGCACGGATTTGTGATTGAAGGACCTTTCACCAATGATTCCATCATGAACTTCTTTTTTCGCCCTTCGAGCCCTTCTGCTTGACAAGCCATTACCTCTGAGCACAACTCCATGGCTCCTTCAGGTATTCTTGGCTTAAATTTCAACAGCTTGGCATACTCATTTAACAAATGATACATGTAATCATAAATGTAGTCCATTTTTAGCTGCTCCTGCATAAAACTACTGGCTGCTTTTCCTATTTCATGTGCCTGCCAAATCCATTAATATTCTATCAGGCTTAACAAAGGCAATGCCAAAATACAACATCACATAATTCAAATATTAAGGACAATTGGTACCTTCTTTTTGTGATTGTTGCCCCAGTCCACAGCAAACTTAAGGGATCTGCATTTGTCATCATTCCTTATAGGCCAGTAATGCTCCACAGGCTGCATGCTTCTCATGAAGAAATCATAGAACTGAGGCTGTACAATCAATGTAACAGAATCACATGCCAGAATGTATTTTTCACTAACAGACCATGCATACCCTTCAATGTAGATCTTGTACCTGCATAAACACCAAAGAAAAAGATTTACAAATTGATAACTAAAGAGTTTACAAGAATGTTGTTCTGGGTCCAGAATTATACCTATATGTGCATTGATCTGCAACGTTGGATTGTTTAAAACCTTGCTGGCTTTCAAGGATCCAGTCCTGCAAACCAGGCCTGTTAATTTAAAAATTGTTTGAACAAAAGATCAAGGCTTTATGCTGAGAAATGTTAACAATGATAGCATTTTGATTTCCACCTGGATAAACAGGCGAGCATTCCAGTCCTGTTGATCAGTGACATTGCATTTAAGAAGGTCCTGCCTTTTCTCGTCCACAAATGGATTCCCTTTCCAGTAGGCATATGGTTCCCTATCTATCCATTTCCTCTTCTTTCCCTCTTTAATATCTTTCAATATGCTGTCCCATGGTTTTATATTTATCTCAGCCCTGAAGTAAAAAAAAAAAAAAAATACCCTTTAGTTAATTAATACAAAATTGTCTTAAAAACACACATGCAGAAAAAAAAAGGTTATTTTGGTTTAATTTTAAACTGACATGGAAATTTATTGAGTGTGTAACTGACATATTCTTTTCTGTTCCGTAGGTACAAATGAATAAAAAATAACTAATGAAGTTGGGACAAGGCGAAAGCAGGCTCAGCTAATAGTTAAATTCCAAAGCATTTCAAAACTTTACAGGTGTTGCCAGATGCCTAAAAATGGCAGACCACTTGTCAATGAAAAAGGGGACCCCTTTATAAGCATGCAACCAAAACTACCTTTACTACCATTTGGCATTCGAATTACATGTAGAACTGACGAGTGTGATTTTCTGTATTATACCATGCAAATGGAAACAAAGAGGAAAAACAGGACGGAAAAAAACGACTGGAGATGAGGTTGTAAATTGTAAAAAAAGGGAAGCGTTACCATCCCCAGAAGGACCAATCAGGGAAGACTATATCCAACGTTTCTTTATCTCCACAGTAGCGAAACAATGGTGGTGGGGCTGTTGCATTCGGTCCCTTGTAGTCCCTTGATTTAATCACCGGCCTATCTTCAGTGTCGAACATGATCTCAAGGTCCGGTAGCTTTCCGGGGTACTTCCTGAGGAGTTGTAAGATGCCCCAGATGGTGAAAACATCTCTTGTCTGAATGGCTTTTCTGAAGTTTTTAACGTAGGCTTTTCCTCCTTTGATTACGAGGTGAAATGTGGCTGTTCTGTTAGCTCTTTCCACCATGTCCCGGGTGATCCCCGAGGTTTTCCAGGGCCGTAAATCTTCGTGGATCCATCTGAAATAATCAGGGCAAACAGGGTTTAACGAAGTGTCAATGTCTTCTGTTCGGAATGTCTTGGGGTAATAATTCTTTGGACATGTTTGTGTCTGGTTTTTATTTTTGGTGCATTTCAGTGGGATTTCAATCCTCCGTACTGCAACTTTTGGTTTCTCTGATATTACCACAGTCTTGTCCGTTGAATGCTCGAGAAAAACCCCAGACTGCAAAAAAACAGAAAGAAAAAACTCAACTAAACATGAAGTAAAAACATTTGCAGAACCTAACATGAACTTACTGTGTCAATCCATGAGGAATATGTAACAAAAGCAGCCATGAGAAAAACGGTTAAGACAAGAAGAGCAGTGGTAGTTGGAGTTTTTCTTTTCAATGGAGGAGGCCGCCATGAAGGTTTCTCAAAGAAATGTCTAACCAGTCCAGATCTCTGCAACATGGATTCCTTACTGAACATTAAAAAAAAAAAAAACAAAGAAAATGCTGCTTCTTTCACCAATTTGCGTGTGATTATTAGTAGAGTAATCTCTTGTTGATGAAGGCAAAGAGGAAGGGTAATGAACAAGTTCCAAGTGAACTGTGGTAAAGATCAATGTGAGTTAAGGTAATGGACAAAAGAAATGCGCAGGAGATGATTGAGAGCGTGAGATAAGAATGAATTTCCTAGATCCCTCCATAAAAAACCCTTGGTATCTTCTAGTGGGGGTTTTGCTTAAACGTTAAAATTGTCATAATGGTAGTCCACATTGACAATTGCCAGACGGCTGAAAGTAATTGGAGGGGAGTTGGGGACCATTGGAATTTTTCTAGCACATAATGGCAAATGCTTCTCCATTACTTTTAATTTAAATAATTGGTAAATTTTGGTTTTGGTCTTTTTCCCATGCTCAAATATGGAATATAGTCCTTGTATTTTAATATGCTCAATTATGGAGTATAGCCTTTGGATTAAATTCTACTATTAGTCCCTTACTTTACGAAAGTTGTGGATTTAACCTTTATATTTTAATTTGGTTAATGTCAATTTATGTACTTTTCGAATTGATCAATTTTAGTCGTTGTACTTTCTAATCTTGATCCAAATAGTAGCAGCTAAATATGTCTGGTTAAATTCAAGTACTAACCTTGTAGTATGCGAACAATTATAGGTTTTTTAGTCTATATTCTCCAATCAGATCATTCCAAGTCATAATAGTCGTTAATCCATTAATTAGATTTTTAGTTAGTACTAAGTAATGTGTGGACACATATGATATTATGTTTACCATATTAGATATTCTAGAAATAGTAGAACTTAATGAATTTAATAGTTATTGTTTAGTGATGGTTGAAATTTTAAAATTTGAAAAGTACAAGAGGTAAAAACGATCAATTTAAAGTATATACATTAAATCCACAACTTTTACAAAATATAGGAACTAATAGTAAAATTTAACTTAACAGTTGTATTTTAATTTGGTATAATTTGTGCTTTATTTTTATAATACCCTTAATTATTCAAGTTAAACATTGTGATGAACTTTTTTTTTCTTAAAAGTATTATTTCCAACTATGGTGTTTTTGAAATGTAGATATTTTATAATGTCATTACCATTGTGTTCAGAATCGAACTGATCGATTGGATTGATAATCGATTTGGGTATTGGTCTGGAACAATGGATCGTACCGATTGATCCACAAACCAATTGAATCAGGCAATCGGACCAATTTTTTTTTATTTTTTAAATAAATTATTCAATTGAATTGACTAAATCGATTAGACTGAGAATCGATGATCTAACCAATACAACTACTAATCCGATTTTAAAAATCTTGATTGCTAATTAAAAAACATTTTAATAAAAAAATTGACATAAATATTTTAATTAAAATAATTAATCATACTAATTATTTATATACAATAGAAGGAGGACAACTATAATTTAACCCAAATAATTTAAGCAACCAATTCAACTGAACTTCCTATTCCGTCTAACTAGTGTCTATGCCTCGAACACTAATGTGTACCTAGTGGCAGAGCCATGTTGGAGATTTTAAGACCAATTGACCCCATTATAAAAGTTACTCAAAAATTAGTAATTATTGTGCATAAAATATATGCAACTTGTTTATTTTTTATTTTTTACTTTTTTAAAAATCAATTGAAATGATTATCAGCAGTGGCAAAATCAGAAAAGTCACCCATTAATCATGCGACTTTGGAATCTACAATACATTTGATGTTATTTTGATACTATTTGGATAAATATTTTTATTTTTATTTTATTAATAAAGATTGAATTATTATTTTTAAAATAATATATTATGCATTTATTTCTCAATTGAAAAATAATCTTAAATAACACTAGCACTAAAATAATCTCTTGTAAGTTGTAACTCATCAAAATTCAACTTCAGTTGTTTGTGTGATTTTTCAAAACCGCCATTATTTCTTGATATCTAAAAAAACGTCACCATCCTCTGCCAGTAGTTGCCTCAAAATTTCACCACAAATTGATTTTTTTTTTCTCATTTTTTCAATTATCCACTCTTCTTTTGCTAAATCAAACTCTAAAAACCTAAATCTAAGCCTAAAGTTTGCTACCAAAAATCCCAAAAAAGCTCTCCTTTTGTTGTATCTTTTGGTTGCTATTGGTTTTTGGGTGGTATTCTTTGTGTTGTCACCTTTTGTCATCTTTGCTATTGTTTACTATTTCGATGACGATGAATGGAACTCTTCGTGGCAATAACCGTTTTAGGGAATGCTCAAAATTATTATCACGTACATTTAATCAAATAGATTATTCTTTTAATCGAACTAAAAAATTACCGTCGAAAATTGAATAAATTATTCAGTCCAACCAACCGTATTGTATCACGAATCTAACATAATCTAAAGGGCCTAATTATTAATCTTTGCAAATAAAGTTGCCCCAAAATAGTAAAATTGTTATATGGTTAAACTCTTTAGAAAATTTATAATTTAAATTCGCAGAAGCAAAATTTTACTCGGACAAAGGAGTACGTTTGGTTACCATAAGTTTGGGGGGGTCTTGAGGGACGGAGAAGAGCCCAAGTTGGCTAAAAATACTAGTAAGGTGACAACAACTTGAAGACATAAGGTAGCCCAGATTTTTTTTTAAATAATAAGAGAGAGAAAATTAAAATTTCAGGTGGGTCCATACCATATGTAATGCAAGTCTGATAAGTCGAGCACCTACATTGTTTTCTAGATTAAAATTAAATAATTTCCAATAACAATCTCATTACTTCATCTTCCCGATTCAGTGTGAATACTTCGACTCATTCGACCCGTGGCTTCAAAGAGTCAGCAAATGACTGCAACATATTTGTTGTCATGCTCGGTGCAATCTTGTTTCTATGATTCATTTTGTCAAAGCGTTGTGTGTTTTTAGAGGCTAAGCTTACTAAGTTTCCAATAACGGCTACAATGGATGTCGGTTTGGACTACAGCTAGCAAAACAGAACCTAAGCCAAAATAAAATTAATATAAAACAGTTCTAATTATTAGTAGGATGGCAGCTATGGCTTGAACAGCAACAAATACTGTCGAAACCGTTTTAAAAGTTTTTAAAAAACGGGATCGACTTTTAAAAATGAAAATGGGAGTCGCCACCAATCCCTTTTTACTTAGGTGTGATTGGATCACCTTGTAAAACGTTTTATTTAAAACATTTAATTTTGGTCTACAAAAAATCAGAAAACAGGTTCGGGAGTCGGTTACGTATAAGGAAGGGTTAGCACCCTCATAACGCCCAAAAATTGGTACCTAATCGATAAACTCATGTCCAAATGTTTGAAACTTAATATGATTTCTAAAAAAAAACTTTGATTTAAAATTTGAGAGTTCTTCGATCCGAAAGAATATAAATATCACATTCAGCACGATTGGACATGATATTTTTAAACCCTCGTAACTAAGATTATCTCACGATTTACAAAACTTGTTAAAAGGATATTTAGTTATTTAGCCAAACGGGAAATCGAAACCCAGCACGATTGGGCACTATTTCCCGAATTTCTAAATACCAAAACATTGCCTTATTTTAAAAAACTTAGATAAAGTATTAATTTTACCAAAATGTATTCATATAAAACAATAAATAAATAACTACACAATGGCAATTATAAATGAATAAATGAAAAAATATGGGCAAATAAAATATATACATAAAATAATAAATATTAAAGTAAAATGAAAATTATTAAATAAATATGAAAATTTTCATGCAAGATTAATAAATAAAATACTACATACATATGAGATAAACAATGCAAACAACATATAAATTAAAAGAATAATATATAATGATTTTAAATAAATAAAATATAATATAAATGAAACATGTTTTTCAATATAAATATATTTTATGTAAAAAAAATTGATATAATATAATACTCTACAATGTAAAAATAATAATTTAAAATATAAAATATAATAATTAATATATAAAAATAATATATAGTAAAAATAATAAATAATCAAAATATATGTATATATGTAGTACATTAATTATAAAATTATACATAATATAAGCAATATAAATAAAATTGATTAGATAATATAAATAAATTTTATATAAAATAATTTTTAGAAATAATATATAATGTAACATAATACTATATAATATACAAAATATAATATAATAAATAATATAAAACATATATAGTGATATATAAATTATTAAACAAGTAAAATAATATATATAATAATAATTAAATATAAAAACAGTAAATATATATATATATACAAATTTATACTATTAATAAATTAATATACTGAATAATTTAAAAATAAAAATAATAAAATACTTCAATATAATATTAGAATAATTTAAATTCAAAAAATTGAAAAATAAATAAAGAAACCAGGATCAAATAACAATAAAAATAAATATAAAGGGGTTAAATTATAAATAAAAGAAAATAAACAGACTTAATTATAAAATTGGAATAATGTGGAGGGACTAAAAGGATAAATTTCCCATTTCTTGAAAACACGCGGATCCTGTTCGGGTTATCGGGTCAACACGCCGATCCTTTGCCCTAAACGACGTCGTTTTATGCTTATCTGATTAAGCAAAAACGACGCCGTTTTAACATTGTTATATAAGTAAAAAAATGGCTGAAAATCATTCCAAAACTGCGTTTTAAAAAAAATAAAAAAAATCAGAAAAGTTCTCTGAAATCCTCTCGTTCCCTCGTCAGGCTCCGGTCGTCGGACCTCCGGTCTCCCGCCTCCACGCGCTTCACGCGCCTCCGTTAACGGTGGTCGGAGAGTCGAATCTCTCCGTTTCAAAGGTAAATTTCTCCTCTTTTTATTTTAGTGCTATTTTTTTTAAAAAAAAATGCTCGAATCGTAGAGAAAAATAAAAAATTAACGCGAATAAAAGAAATCGTAAATCACCTGGCTTTCGCTTTTTATTTTCTATTTTTTTTGTATTCTATGTGTATGTATATCTCTCCGTGCATATCCCATTACAGGTTTATGACAGGCTTTTTATAGCCTAAAAAAGAATAAAATAAAAAAGGAAAACTTTGTTGTTACCATTTTTACTGCGCCTTGTTTCCTTTCTTTTGCAGGTGGCGAGGATTCTGGTGATGGCTGAGGCGGGGTTCGTGCGCGTTGATGACGGCGTGACTGAGGCCTGGGTGCGAGGAGTCCATTGCGGCGCGACGTTTGGGATCTTTGCTGCGGCGCCTGGGGGTTTCCCGAAAACCCTGGCCTCTTTGAATCTGCCTAAGTTTTGGGCCAAATGGGCTGTAGAATTTGGGCTAGTCTGATGAGTTTAGGAATTTGGGTGTAATGGGTAATTTGGGTAATTGGCTGATGGGTTTAGGAATTGGGCCACGGGTATTGGGCTTGGTCTGTTTTGATTTTGTAAAAATGGACTGTACAAACTTGGCCATTTATTATTTTTTTATTTATTATATTGTTTTGTCACATGGGCCCGGGCAAAATTGGGCTCTTACAGCTGCCCCTCTTTGCTCATTGTCGTGTAACGAGAATAGAGCAAAGACTATAAAAGGACCAATTTTGCCCGGTCTTGGCGGAGTCTTGGCTTCTTGGTCCTCTTCTTCTTCTTCAAATGGCTTCCAACTCCGCTGCAATGGTATTAGAACTCCATCTTGATTTCAAATAAGTCTGATAGCTTCAATCTGCTTCTTGCAATTTCAAGAATGCCAAATCTGCTATCTTCGATCTGCTTCCTACAACTTCAGGAAGATAAGATCTGAAAGTATCTTCGATTGCTTCCTACAACTTCAGGAAGATCATACTAATGTCTTCGATTTGCTTCCTACAACTTCAGGAATTGCCAGATATTCTGTCTTTGACCTGCTTCCTACAACTTTAGGAAGATAAGATCTTCTGTCTTTGATCTACTTCCTACAACTTCAGAAGATAAGATCTTACATCCCTTGATCTACTTCCTACAACTTCGTGAATGTAAGATCTTCTGTCTTTGATCTACTTCCTACAACTTCAGAATATAAGATCTTACATCTGCATGCGCCTACTCCTACAACTTCAGGGAGATAAGGCTAAAATTCTTTTCGATTCACAACTTCGGGAAGATGAGATCTTTTGTCTTCATTCTACTCCCTACAACTTCGGAAGATAAGACTGAAATTCATTTCGATCGCTTCCTACAACTTCGGAAGATGAGATCTTACATCTTGATCTACTCCTTACAACTTCGGAGAGATAATGCTTGAAATTCTTTTCGATCGCTTCCTACAACTTCGGAAGATGAGATCTTACATCTTCATTCTACTCCCTACAACTTCAAGGAGATAAGACTGAAATTGTTTGATCCGCTTCCTACAACTTCAGGAAGATGAGATCTTCTGTCTTGATCTACTCCCTACAACTTTAGGGAGATAAGGCTGAAATTCTTTTCGATCCGCTTCCTACAACTTCGGGAAGATGAGATCTTCTGTCTTCGATCTACTCCCTACAACTTCAAGGAGATAAGACTGAAATTGTTTCGATCCGCTTCCTACAACTTCAGAAGATGAGATCTTCTGTCTTGATCTACTCCCTACAACTTCAGGAGATAAGGTGAAATTCTTTTCGATTTGCTTCCTACAACTTCAGGAAGATGAGATCTGCAAATTCATCAGTATTGCTACACCATCCACTGAGGGACATGTCCTGTAGACTCGATTCCATATGTTTATGACACATGACTAAAATGCTATGATTAGAATGAATCAAATGCTTCTAGCTACATGTGTTATGAGTGACACGAATGTAACATGTTATGAAAATGATTTCTTTTAAAGGATTAGGATGTAATGATTGGAATGAATCAAATGCTCCTAATGAGATTTGCTATGATGCAAAAATGTTATGAGTATGATTCCTAATCTAGGTGTTATCACTCATTTGTTCTTCATCTTTGTTCATTAATCATGTTCTGCTCAACAAGCTTGCCCCAATGTAATTTCAGAGTCAATTCCGCTTGGATCTTGAGAACATAAGGCTTGTACCATCCTACTGACATAACATTTGGTTTCTTCCATCCAATCTGTTACCACTCAGAGGTATAAAACTTGTATCGTTTTCTATCAATTTAACCTGTTACACCATTCCCTAGGTGTAATAACCAGATGTATGAGTCTGGAATTTACATGAATGCAGGGTATCCCGAAAATGATCCCTTTTTACACATGGATTGGCCTTATTCGTCATTTGCCAATACAGTATCACTAACGAAATTGTCTTATCTCATAAGAATCCGAAGAGATAATCATTTTTCAATGTTTCCAAGTCTTAGTCTTGGTGAGTTCTGAACAATAGTCCTATTTCAGATTCTCATATTATTTAGAAGCCTCCAGAGTAATATGCGAAACTCCTTTTATGAAAGTGTTATTAGTCCATTAATCTCTATTTCAATATAAAATGCTTGAAAAAGATCAACAATGAACGAGAAAGAAATTAATCAAGAGCATGGCTCGAAACAAATAAGTTAATCAAAGATCACCAAGGCAATAAAAGAAAATTGATCTGGGTGTATCTTGAAAAGAATAAAGCAATCAAAGATAAAAAATTCAAAAATGGGTAAGATAGAAGCTAGATGCCCCAGATATTGCAGCTTGAGCTTCTCTGTTCAAACTTCTTGAGGACCATTTTAAACTCAATATGTGTTTAGAGGATCCGGAGTACTTTGTCGATGCCCCAAGTCGCAGCATACTTCCTTATTGTTAATTCAGGCATAGCGAGACTACCACATGCCCTATCTTTGTTCAAAATTTGAGCCGCCCTTTTTGGGTTTTCAACTCAAATCCCCTTTGGTCTCAAAGCGCCATTTGCAGGTTTTCGCTTTGGCCTCTCCTTTTCTTTTTTTTTTCTTTTTTTTTTGAATTTGAACTCAATGCGCCCTTTGCGGGTTTTCACCTTGGTCCTTCCTTTTTCAGGTAAAATACCTCTTGACTATACTTGAATTCACCGGATTGGGTACGTCTTCACCTTTCGTCTCGGTAAATATCAATGCTCCTCTAGAACAGGTCCTACATAAGTCCTTCCCAATTTGGCATATGCTTTCCTCTAAAATTGTTTTGTAGAAGAAAAATCATTTTCAACATCAGGTTCCTTCGTGGAATTCTCTAAGATGAAATTCTTTAACGTAAGCTCATATCCTCTGGCCGTGACAAATAGTTTTTAACCTTTTCTTCAATTAGGTTCAATTGACAAAACGCTTCAATTCCATAAACCAATAGGTAAGATGTTGCCCCCAGCGAAGGTTCTAGCCGACGTTCAGTAAGACAGAAGGTAACGGTAGCTTCTTATGCCAATCCTTACAAGTCTAAGTCACCTTTCACAATTTTTGTTGTTTTTCTTTTTGTAATTTTTCTTTTGGCAACTTTTGCTGTATGCTGTCTGATCTTTGGACAAACTGTAAACTTTGACTTTGTACAGTTATGCATTCTGTGCTGGCATATGATCATTTCCTTTATTCTTTATTTTTTTTAGATTTTTTTGGATTTTTTTTTGAATTTTATGACTGTCGACTTTGCAATATTGACATATGAAGCTACTTCCACCCTCTTAGTGAAGTAGACGACGACCATGACAGTAAATCGATGACAACTTGAAGCGTTTGACGAAATTGGACCCATAATATCCATGCGCCCACATATAAAAAAGTCTATGAAGAAAACAGAAGAGTCACATGAATCTCGTCTCCTTAAATTCGGCATAGCTGACTTTCTATGTAGATCAGCAGTGCCCGATTCTAATGTTTAGCCCGCATCTTAGTATCCCAGGCATGTCCTGATATGATTGTGCAAAACATCTTTGAGTTTTTGAAAATAACTCAATGATGTCTCGCATTATTTCTATGGTAAGCTGGGCTTCGATCTTCACCCCTTTTCTAGGCTCATAATATCCGCTAACCCTTTGTTAAATAATGTCTGTTTTTCATCTTGTTGGACCATTCTTAACAAATCAGAAGGTATGTTACAATCTCTGTCATCTTTAAATTCCTGAGATCCCCTAGACCCATATTTCATTCAAAAAGGGAGTCAGTAACAACGTCGCTCATGTCGTTGATATCTGGGGGCCTAGTATAGGTTCGAAAGAATATTTCAAAAGAATAAATGATTCAAAGAACAATTATTTGTATAGTCATGAATAAAGAATGAAAGAATATTGTAAAACAAAAGAATGTATAATATGAAATGGAAAGAATAAAAGAATATTTGCTTAAAAATGCATTTTATTGAAATAAAATTTCGGACATAAGCCTATTTTATAAAAGAGTTCTTATTGCCTCCAGGCTTAAGGCAACAAGCATGTTTTGCACATTACTATAGATCAACTCTAAAAATGCAAGGATCTCTTCCACAATCCTATTATTCAAGGCACTCCCAAGTACGCAAGGGCTTGGAAACTTCGTTCTCTGATTCCCTCTTCGCTTTCGATTTCTTCAAGGGAACGCAACTTTCTTGTCTCCTCCTTCAATTATCGCATTTACTGCCTCGTCAAAATGATCAGGTTTTGATGAATCATCGAACTTCACAATTCCCATTTTAATGAACCTTTCGACCAACTTTTTAAACGTAGTACAGTTTTCGATTGAGTAACCCGTTATTCCCGCATGATAGTCGCATTGAGTGTTTGAGTCGTACCATTTAGGATATGGGGGCTGTAATGGCTTTAGATAAAATGGAGACACCATATGTGCGTCAAATAAACTTTGATATAGCTCTTTATACGTCATCGGTATTGGCGTAAATTGGAGCCTTTGCCTTGGGAAGACCTGATTGCTGGTGGTTATCGTCATTGGTTGGTTTACTGTAATCGGTTCTGAATGGCTCTTGTTGTACCTACTGGTACTATTTGCTTTCTTTTACTTCTTCTTTAGGGCCTTAGAAGTCCATTCTCGTTTTTCTTTTGTTCTCACCAGAACAACCGGTTTGGCTTGATCATCATTCGCGTTAAAGCCTGAACCCATCGGGAAGTTCAATAAGGATGAAGTATCAGTCTGACATTGGGATCCAATAATGACAGGTACCCCATGCGAATACGTGTCTGACTGATTCGGGATACCTATTGGGGAGTAAACGATGTCTTCCTCATCATCCACACTATTGACCGCTGGGACAATTCTCTTTTCAAGTCTTTTGGCTAGTAACTGGGTTAACTGGCCAATCACATTCTTTTGGAACTCTAACATTTATTCCCGCATTTCTTGTTGAATCTTGGTCAATTGCCCCTGCATTTGTATTTGCATTTGTTCTATTCTCTCCAACTTTTGCTCCATGTTCTCTAGGTTAACTGAGATAATTTTTACCTAATTAGGGTCCTTTTGTAAAAGTCTAATGCAAATGATGTAATGTAATGCAAATGCATGAATGCAAAGAGGTATCGATTCTGATTCAACTTCATTTTAGAAGACTTTATTAGAAAACAAAATCCTTTACATAAAACGGACTACCATATGCTTTCGCCCTAAGTCCTAAAGTCTTAATTTTCCCAAGCAAGGAAGCTAGCTCTTGACTACGATCAGACTGCAACTCATACTTCATGCTCAACGTATCAGCCTGTGATGCTAAAGTCTGTAGATGATCAGCTACCTCCCGAATCTAAACTATTACTTCACCCATGAGGTAATCTCGACTTCTAACTTGATCTTGAGAATAGTAAAGCTCTTCCTTCCAACGCCATTCTCTTGTTTCAAGAAGTTCAATCCGAAGTTCACAGCTATGCAATGTCAATTCTAACTCTTCGATCTTACCTTTCAGGCTTAACTTTAACTCAATCGCGAAATTATGGCTTCGATGGTGAAGTAGAGACCCTCCAAGCTTAGCATTGATCTTCAAAAAAAGATTTGTAAAGTATTGATCATACCCCTAGCTGGCACCATATACTGAGTCACGATACCATACTCAGAAAGATTCTTCCGCTTCCATAGCCCATAAAGATCAGAATTTTTCCTATCAGGGAGCAGACAAAGAAAGCAGTGCAGAGCTCCAGGAAGTTTAGATTGTATCTGTTCAAACATTTTTTCAACTCTAACCATAGGTGAAAGGCGTCTATTCTGGTTCATCTCATTGAATATATCAAATGGGGATCAATACGAATTCCTTTCATTTCTCTACAACGAATCAAATCCCTTACAATGTTGTTTGGATCACAACGAGGAGCCGAGAAGTTTGGTAGCGGACCTATAGTAAATAAACCTTTTTTACCATCATAGGCAAAATTCTTTCCATCCAAATCATTTTTGTAGGTCTCATGCACTCTGTCAGTCACTTTCCTTCCGACACCCTTACCATCCACAGGACGACCATCTTTATATAAAAAAGAAACGCTGTAATGGTAAAAGTATCCATCCTTATTCCCTACGCTTACTCTAAAGTGATTGGTTAACTTCTGCCCTTTAGTTCCAACACCACGCCTTACCATAGGGTGTCGTACAATCTTCTTTGCATCCAATTCTGCTTTGATCGGAACAATATCAGAAGACAACAAAATTCTACGACCCTCTTTCTCTAATTGCCTTTGCTCTGACCATATACTAACGACTACATTGTCTTCCACTTTATCAAGGAATTCGTTCTCCATAACCAGCTTTCTAACTTAGAAACTAACCGTGAATCGATACCTCTTAAAGTATGAAATGATATGCACAAAAGAATAAAACACAACAAGTTAGTATCATGGAATATAAAGCAAATGAAATAAACAAACACCTATCTGGGTGACCACTAGGGTTTAACATAGTTCTTCCTAAGGTGGGCTCTTAGGGTTCACTATATGCGGTTTAGTTCTAAATTTGAGGTACCCGAACCAGCAGATTCCTCGATCCTCACCCATTATAGGCTCATACGGACCGAGTTCAGTTCGGGGGAATACATTTCCCTATGGCTATGCGAAGGTGAAAACCTCACGAAGACATAGGTATGGATGTATCCCGGAAGCAGTCCACTATCCCCTGCAGAGGTGAAAACCTCACGAAAGCATAGTTTCTCACTCCCACTTAAGGGTGCGACCACAACGGTCATGCAAATGCAATGCAAATATATTTTATAAAAAAAAAAAGAATCACATGCAATAAAAGGATGATGATATTTAAATCAGAATTTCAAATTTGCAACAATTGGACATGAATTTATCGACTTTACGGCTTGACTCTCTTATTGGTCCCCAGCGGAGTCGCCAAGCTGTCGAAACCGTTTTAAAAGTTTTTAGAAAACGGGACCGACTTTTAAAAACGAAAATGGGAGTCGCCACCAATCCCTTTTTACTTAGGTGTGATTGGATCACCTTGTAAAACGTTTTATTTAAAACATTTAATTTTGGTCTACGAAAAACCAGAAAACAGGTTCGGGAGTCGGTTACGTATGAGGAAGGGTTAGCACCCTCATAACGCCCAAAAATTGGTACCTAATCGATAAACTTATGTCCAAATGTTTGAAACTTAATATGATTTCTAAAAAAAAAACTTTGATTTAAAATTTGAGAGTTCTTCGATCCGAAAGAATATAAACATCACATCCAGCACGATTGGACATGATATTTTTAAACCCTCGTAACTAAGATCATCTCACGATTTACAAAACTTGTTAAAAGGATATTTAGTTATTTAGCCAAACGGGAAATCGAAACCCAGCACGATTGGGCACTATTTCTCGAATTTCTAAATACCAAAACATTGCCTTATTTTAAAAAACTTAGATAAAGTATTAATTTTGCCAAAATGTATTCATATAAAACAATAAATAAATAACTACACAATGGCAATTATAAATGAATAAATGAAAAAATATGGGCAAATAAAATATATACATAAAATAATAAATATCAAAGTAAAATGAAAATTATTAAATAAATATGAAAATTTTCATGCAAGATTAATAAATAAAATATTACATACATATGAGATAAACAATGCAAACAATATATAAATTAAAAGAATAGTATATAATGATTTTAAATAAATATAATATAATATAAATGAAACATGTTTTTCAATATAAATATATTTTATGTAAAAAAATGATATAATATAATACTATACAATGTAAAAAAATTTAAAATATAAAATATAATAATTAATATATAAAAATAATATATAGTAAAAATAATAAATAATGAAAATATATGTATATATGTAGTACATTAATTATAAAATTATACATAATATAAACAATATAAATAAAATTGATTAGATAATATAAATAAATTTTATATAAAATAATTTTTTAGAAATAATATATAATGTAACATAATACTATATAATATACAAAATATAATATAATAAATAATATAAAACATATATAGTGATATATAAATTATTAAACAAGTAAAATAATATATATAATAATTAAATATAAAAACAGTAAATATATATATATATATATATATAAATTTATACTATTAATAAATTAATATACGAATAATTTAAAAAATAAAAATAATAAAATACTTCAATATAATATTAGAATAATTTAAATTTAAAAAAATTGAAAAATAAATAAAGAAACCAGGATCAAATAACAATAAAAATAAATATAAAGGGGTTAAATTATAAATAAAAGAAAATAAATAGACTTAATTATAAAATTGGAATAATGCGGAGGGACTAAAGGGATAAATTTCCCATTTCTTGAAAACACACGGATCCTGTTCGCGTTATCGTGTCAACACGCCGATCCTTTGCCCTAAACGACGTCGTTTTATGCTTATCTGATTAAGCAAAAAAGGCGTCGTTTTAACATTGTTATATAAGTAAAAAAAATGGCTGAAAATCATTCCAAAACTGCGTTTTAAAAAAAAATAAAAAAAAAAATCAGAAAAGTTCTTTGAAATCCTCTCGTTCCCTCGTCAGGCTCCGGTCGTCGGACCTCCGGGCTCCCGCCTCCACGCGCTTCACGTGCCTCCGTTAACGGTGGTCGAAGAGTCGAATCTCTCCGTTTCAAAGGTAAATTTCTCCTCTTTTTATTTTAGTGCTATTTTTTTTTAAAAAAAATGCTCGAATCGTAGAGAAAAATAAAAAAATTAAAGCAAATAAAAGAAATCATAAATCACCGGGCTTTCGCTTTTTATTTTCTATTTTTTTTTGTATTCTCTGTGTATGTATATCTCTCCGTGTATATCCCATTACAGGTTTATGACAGACTTTTTATAGCCTAAAAAAGAATAAAATAAAAAAGGAAAACTTTGCTGTTGCCATTTTTACTGCGCCTTGTTTCCTTTCTTTTGCAGGTGGCGAGGATTCTGGTGATGACTGAGGCGAGGTTCGTGCGAGTTGATGACGGCGTGACTGAGGCCTGGGTGCGAGGAGTCCATTGCGGCGCGACGTTTGGGATCTTTGCTGCGGCGCTTGGGGTTTCTCGAAAACCCTAGGCTACTGAATCTGCCTAAGTTTTGGGCCAAATGGGCTGTAGAATTTGGGCTAGTCTGATGAGTTTAGGAATTTGGGTGTAATGGGTAATTTGGGTAATTGGCTGATGGGTTTAGGAATTGGGCCACGGGTATTGAGCTTGGTCTGTTTTGATTTTGTAAAAATGGACTGTACAAACTTGACCATTTATTATTTTTTATTTTTTATTTTGTTTTGTTACATGGGCCCGGACAAAATTGGGCTCTTACAAATACTATAGAGAAAATAAGTGGGATGTTTTAAATTCATACATCACTGGATGAATAGGATCAACATTTGTAAGAAAAGGACGAAAAAGTCCAGTCATTGTTCATAATGGCTGATGTAAGCCATTGTTACAGCAGTCCTACATATAAAATATGCAACAGGCTTAGTTTCATTAAACCGTAACTTAGTTTTGTCTTGCATATCCTTGAATTCCTGGTTCAGTATTCTCACATGGCGGCGCAGGTACTTTGGTTTCCCTTTAGAATTAGTTTTCTCATCAGAAATGTATTTCTTTTTTTGGTTAAATGCTTTTAGTCATTGAATTTGCAGAAGGTGGTAGTGAAAATCATGACCATGAATGATGAAAAGACAAAAAAGAAAGCTATAGAGGCTGTTGCCGACATATATGGTAATAGTAATCAAGAAAACACCCCCTTTTTCTGGGTCTAAATTGATTTGATGAAACATTACGTGTTTGGGTGATGAACAGGGGTTGATTCAATCGCGGCAGATGTGAAGGAGCAAAAGTTGACAGTCATACGGGAGATGGACACGGTTGCCATTGCCAAAAAACTCAAGAAAATAGGGAAAGTAGACATTGTTACAGTGGGACCTGCTAAAGAAGAGAAGAAAGATGACAAAAAAGACGACAAGAAAGATGAAAAGAAAGACAAAAAGGAGGGTGAAAAACAGAAATGATTATCAAATTTGAAGCTTGTATTGTTGGCTTTTTTATAAAAATAACTTTAAAAGTTTCATTATTTATAAAAATGTCTCACCTTCAAAATAAAATACGAGAATAATTTGTTTTAAGCAGTAAATGGGTGGTGGTGCTAATGAGATTAGCATCAATCCATTGCATCATGCCGATGATTAGCATTTTGAATTAAAATATATATTTTTAGGTGGTGTCAATAAAATTAGTCGCCCGTATTGATACATGTATTTACTCGTGTAAAATATTTGTATTTTTAAAGAAAAAATTTAAAAATTATTATTTTATTAGATCACGCCAATCCAATAATTTTTGTCCCCTCCTCCAACTTTTTTTTAAACCCAAAATATTTGATTCTTTTTTGGCAGTATTTTTTTTCCTCCATTTTTGTTGGTGCCACCAGTATTTTTTTTCCCCTAATATCAGCTTTTTTTTTAATCTCTCCCTAATCTTTATTTTTTTACCCACTCGTCCCAATTATTTCTTTCTCAAAATAATTCATTTTTAAAAAAAGAATTCAAAAAATTTTAAACCCAAAATAAATCTTTATGTTTAAAAAAATAATTTTTAAACCCAAAATATTTGAATTTTTGAAAAATAATTTTTAAAAATAATTTATTTTAAAAATAATTTTTAAACCCAATTCTTTCTTTCTCAAAATAATTTATTTTTAAAAAAAATAATTCAAAGTTTTTTATTTGAAGTTAATCTTTTTATTGAAAAATATTTAAACCCAAAACAATTATTTTAGTGATGTTAATTAAATGTTTAATTACACATAAGAAAATCGAGATTCTAAATAGAATAGATAGTATAAAAAAAAATTTGAGAAAGAAAGAATTGGGGTGAGTGGGTGAAAAAATAAAAATTAGGGTGAGATTTAAAAAAAAAACTGACATTAGGGGCCAAAAAATACTGGTGGCGCCAGTCCATATTGATACCACCAGAAAGAATCAATCCTTGTGGGTTTAAAATAAAAAAGCTGACACTAGGGGGGGAAAATATTGATTGGCACTAAAAAAATCAAATATTTTGGGTTTAAAAAAAAGCTGGAGGAGGGGATAAACCTTATAAAATAATAAATTTTCAAAAAAAAAAAATCTGAAAAAATACGAGTTTTTTAAACGAATGTATATGAGTATCAATACGGGTGACACCAATTTCGTTGGCACCACTCGAAAATATATTTTTTTTAATTCAAAATGCCAATCATTGGCATGATGTGATGGGCTGACGCCAATTTCATTGGCATTATCTCATTTACGCTTCAAAACAAATCATCCTTGTATTTTATTTTGAAAATGGGTCATTTTCATAAATAATGAAACTTTTAGAGTTATTTTTATATAAAAAAAGCATGTATTGTTTCTGAATACTTTACCTTACCAATAAACATGCCAATAATATTACCCGCTTTCATTTTGCTTGAATCTACTATAACATGTTTGGCAATTGATTGATAGTTGATTGTTGATTACAATAACTAGTTTGATCAATTGATTCTATTAACTGATTTACCAACTGGTTCTATTAACTGTTTATTTAAAAGTGTTTGGTAAAACTTAGTTGATAGTTGAAAACTGATGTGTAAAATGACAAATAAGGGCATGGCATATTTTATTATTAAGTATTTATTTGTTTATAATACTTAGTCTTTATTGGGTAAAATTATCCAAAAGTTTTTATTTAAGTAATTGTATTATTAAAATTGCTACTAAATGGTTTTTTTTTTTTTGTGCCGCTTATATCAATTGAAAGTTTTATTTCCTTTTACTCTTCTCCAATTCAATTTTTTTATATAAAATAAATTTAGGTGTCACAAATATACAAATCAAAATTTAAATTAACTTTCTTTTCCAATTTTTAACATTAATCGTCAAATTAACTTGGATCTAAGGTATGTTTCTCTATTTGTTGATGAGTATTGGTCAACTGCATCGGTTGTTGAATCATCGCTTGAAACTCGCTAGGTAGACTTTAAAAAAAACCTTAACAATCCAGTAACTTAAATAAAAACTATCGAATAGTTCATTGACTTAAACGAAAATTTTTAAATAATTTAATGACTATTCCATATTTGATCTGAAAAAAAAAACAAATTTTAACATTTCAATTAATAATAATTTGATTCGAGTATTAACCAAATCGACAATTTAAGCAAGAGAAGCGAGAAGAATTCTGAAAGATAAATTGCTTAAGCGTAGTTATATAACCACTACATTTCTGCAAGAGTTTGTCTGAGTTGAGGGTCTCTACCTTTGTGATAATCCTGGGGTAATTCCATCTGTTACCAAACTTTTAAAAAGACAATATAGCCACCATATTCACGCCTGTTATGCACCAGTATACAACACTATTAAAGTACTGTTTTCAGAAAAGAAAAGAAAAATATGGGTCACTGTCTGTGCAGCTAAAGGCCAAATAGTAACAAGGCAATCAATCCAATTGTGAGAGAACTTGGTTCATTATACAAGTTTACTAGTGTTACGGAACAAACTAGAGAAGCAGAAACTGACATAGAAGGAAAGAATGAGAGAAATTCGAGAGAAGAAAAGACACAGAAGAAGATAATTGAGAAGAAAATAGAGAAGCAGAGAAACAGAATAGCAAGAGGAGAAGAGAGAAGGGAGAGATGAGACGAAACAGATCCAATTCACCAAATATTCAAAGGAATGCAATGCATACACTGCCTTCTTTACGTATCTGAAAAGAAAACTATCAGCTAATTAGTTGTTACAGCTGTTAGTATACAGCTGTCAAAACTGATCCTAGAGCACCGTTTCACCTTGCTGCTAACTCTCTTTGCTAACCTACTTCGCTGTTAACCACCTTCAGTAGTAAACAATTTCTCCCGTAACAATTAGGTCAGAAACGGAAAGACATTTTATAAATTATGAATCAAAACTGTCTAGAAATGGCCTTGATCCCACCAACTTGTTTTGACAATAAAAACCACCTTACGAAGCAAATTCAATATGTTCTTTTTGGTGAACTTGAATCAAGATCTGCGTTCTTATGCAGTTTCAGGCTTGGGAGGGACCTTCTGGCCCTCTGATGGCACTATTCCCGATTCTTGTTGAACAGGAACACAAGGTCTCCAAATTGTTTCCGTGCCTACATCCATGAGTGCAATGCCCTTAGCTTGCAAATGAGCTCTCATCTGATCACTTTTCAAGAAGTCTTTGTTTCTCCTCACTTCAGCTCGTTCGTTAATTAGACGAATCACATCATCTTCCACCAACCCCGCTCTCGTTAATGCTTTCTCCTTTAATTGCAGCAAAACCTGTTTAGTAGAAATTCATCATCTTTAGGGTTAAAACTTTTACAGAAGGCACGAATCTGTAACATCATTCAATAAGTAAATCCCGTCACCTCGTTATAAGAGCAAGGTGGCTGCAATCCAAGAACATCCAAAATTTTCGTAACTTCTTTCTCAATCTCTTTAAGGGATTGAATTACCAATAATCTTTGCTGCTTTTGCTGCTTCTTCTGTCAAATTACAAGAGAAAATATATTTTCATCTTCCTTCGCATAGACTTGTATATATATATAAAAGAGAGTTACTAGCATTAGGAAAGATAAACAAATACCTTTAGCATGGTCAACAAATTGTTTACCAACTTCAACGCTTCTAGAAAGGCACCAGTCAATATAAGTGAAGTGCTCAAGTCATCTGACATTTTCACCTGGAACTCATTGCGGAGCTTGCTAATGCATTCCTTGGCGTCCAGACTAATCCGAGCTGGTTTGCCATCGTTGGGCATTTCTTCTTGTAGTTGCAATAGAGCATCTTGACAATCTTTCAAAGTCTGTACAACAAGCAGGTAAGGATACTTTTCCGAATGACTTGAATCTAAACTAACTCCAGGTAAATTTGCCTAGAGCCTGTAATTTAGACAAAACTTGGGATCACAGGTCAACTCAGCAAAAAATTCGGCACACTTTTGAGGAATTTTTAACCTGGAGGCAAATCTACCGGTAGCGCAAATCTAATAAATTATAGAAGAATATTAAGTGGTAAAAGGAGGCCAATATTAAAATATAGCTGAACTCCAAGAAATGGAATGAGGCACGCTCCTGCATCCATGACACCTCACAAAGTATACAAGCCCTAGACAATTCATACAAACAAATTTTAAGCCTAAAATGGCCAGATCACTGTCCGTACTAAGACATCTGAATTCTGACCAGTATATGCCTATTGCAAAGTAAAATAGCAGTGAAATAAGCTTTAAACCTGATATATGTAAAAAACAGCATCTGATGCACCTTCCAACTGAACAACGGAGTAATTGAGAGGAGAACGATAGTGTGCATTTATCAAGAAGTATCGCAAAGCCAGTGGATGATATCTCTCAGTAATCTAGAAGAAAACAAATAATTTAACACAAAAAAGGATGCTCGTATGAGAATACTTCTGCAACTAGAATCAGAGGGGAGGAAAATCAAATAAATAATAAGCCCCAACTTTACCTGGCGAATTGTGAAAAAGTTACCCAAAGATTTTGACATCTTCTCATTGTTATTAGTAACATGCCCATTGTGCATCCAATAACTTACATCACTCTCTTCGCATGCAGCACAACTTTGAGCAATTTCATTTTCATGGTGAGGAAAAATCAAATCAAGCCCACCACCATGAATGTCGAATTTGAAGCTTAAATAATGTGCACTCATTGCACTACATTCTATGTGCCACCCAGGTCGTCCAGGTCCCCATGGGCTATCCCAAGATGGCTCACCTGGCTTTGCAGCCTGAAACAATTATTAAACATCAGAATTTGGAAATTATGCCGACATTATAAATGGCAGGTAACTCATGCAAATAGAATGGATGAAGAAATTTTGACATTAGAATTTGTGCAACAATAGTTTCAATGAAATGTTTCATTATTATAGAAGGGGGAGGGGTATCTAAATTGCAAGTCTTAAATTTTGGTTATCTGGTAATTAGGGTTTGTCATCCTTGTACTCTATGTAACCTAGAATTCAGATGAATGTTGGACAATGAGACGCATCTCATGCAGATATGCTCACTGTTTTTTTAAGTTTCCATATAATTTGAGGATAAGACCTCCTTATCTAAATGTGTCGGACATAGGTGTCGAACACAAGTACTTTAGAGAAAATGAAAAGTTCAGGTAACTTAACTTGTACTTTATATATAGTTGCCTATTTAAAGTCCCATCCATAGAGTTTATGCAGTAATTTTTTCAGTCAACAGCTAGACATTAGAAAGAAATGGTAATTTGAGTAATTTTTTTTATAGCTTGACCAGATTACGCACAGTACAGCAACTCTGGGAGGGGCAAATTTTAGAACTTAGATGAAAAGTCACAAGCATGAACACACTATAAATACCTACTCCTTAAATAAATTTAATAATAACTGAACCTAATTGAAGGGAGCTCAAGCACATAAACTAAAGCTCCACCATGATCAAGCCTCAAGCCTCAAGATTTCAAAAGGAAAGAATCTTGAGCCTATAGGCTAGACTCAGCTTGATTACATCCCTAAAGTTTACTAGTAAGTTAGTAGGTTTCGCACCTTCCATAATGCAAAGTCGGAAGGATTACGCTTCCTTGAGTCAACAGCAACACGTTCACCCGCTCTATTGTTTTCCAGCTTCTGCCCAGATAACTTGCCATAATTTGGGAATTTATCAACAGCAAAAAACACATCGCCGTCAACAACATATCCAAAGTCTTTGTTTATAATCTGCAAGATGAAATTATAGAGAAAGTTATGAGAGGAGTTAAAAAACAGCATATGAAGTATTTGCCTTTAGCCCTTCACACGTTATAATAATGCAATATATGTAATAAACTTCATGTTCAGCAATTCAACAACTCTTAACGATTAAATTGGGGAACTTCAGTTCAATATGAATTGGTGCAAGTTAAAAACTGCTCTTCTACTTCTTCATGATCAATATTAAAGGGAAGCATCTTAAATGCCTTCTAAGACCAGAGCATGGGTCCTTGCTACATCATTGATTATCATTGGGCAGATGTAGATAAATTACAAGTATACAGTACATGACAATGGCATGCCCAATAATATCTTTTTACCACAATGATATGGTAACGATCTGAGAATATTACCAAATATAACCCATTTTAATGAATCATACTTTTGTTAATGCAAATACATACATATGCACATTATGCATGCATACATAAAAACATAGTGCTATCATGGGTTTTAAATGTGCATAAACCTAATTATACAAGGAAAATTCCCCTAAAGTAGCAATAGAGATGCAACAGTGAACTCGACCATAAATATGTGCACTACATTTTCCACAAGGGGGAGAGAGAGAGATGCAAGATTGCTAAAGGCAGAGAGGAATCATGGTATTCATAATAAAACTAGCATATTCAGTAGGAAGGAAACCTGAGTTATCATATCTTTGATCTGCTCCATGTGATCAGAAACGCGCGGCTCATGTGTTGGAGAAAGGCACTGTAGATCACTCATATCTATATTATATTCTTTACAGTACCGGTCACTCAAACTTATTGGATCTTCTCCAGTCTCATTGGCTCGACGGATTATCTGCAAAAGTCCAATCAGTAGCTCTCATAATATGAGAAAGACATAATTGTTGTTGAGATAAGAGAGATGGACTATTAGTCAGAAAGTAAAAGTGGTAAACCATTAGCAACAAGAGAACGCATTCTGTCTATAACATCTCCAGAAAGAATGCTCTTAAACAAGTTCAGAACAGATTAACATATCAAATAGAAGTCTTTAAGCTCTTGTAACGTCAACTGTTGACATAATTATTGAATAAGCTCAAAAGGAGAAAACAACTATTAAGTTGAGGTTTCAACTCCCACCCCAATATTAGAAATACATAAGTTGAATGCATCAGATTCAAATGATAAGTATCATTTCAACATCTAAAAAACAAAATATGCCATTGCTCTCAACTAAAACACCAAAAACCAAAAGCAAAGAGCCGCGCAAATAGAAATTCAAACCTTATCATCAACATCAGTAAAATTCCTGACATAAGTAACCTCATAACCCAAATGCTTAAGGTACCTGTATAATTCCAATAGTCAGCAACTAATTTTAAAAATAAAGGGGGGGGGGGGGGGGAAGCATAAGGGGGGTCTCCAAGACAAATTATACACCTGTAAAGGACATCAAAGGAAACGGCAGCACGAGCATGGCCAAGGTGACTGAAATCATAGGCAGTGACACCGCAGACATACATGCGAACTTTTCCAGGGGTTTTGGGCTTGAAAACCTCTTTTTGCTGAGTCATGGTATTGTAAACAACAAATTGGAATTCTTGGGTTTCCTTCTTAGCCATTGTTTTAGAAGCTTTTTTTTGGTTTGTTTCTTTCTTTGAGGGATCCATGGCTTGATGCAAAAAAACCTAACCCTAAACAGATTTTGCACAATGTTATGTCAGATTTTAACTCCATCCGACACCCCAAATAGCAGTGTAACGTAAATTAGCAGCGATAACAGTTCGCCATTTCCACTAAACCGATGCCTTTTAAAATATTAGGATAAGAGAGAGTAAGATAAGATACAGAAAATCAAATATAGCAGAGTGATGCAGAAGCAGACAACACAAACCGAGCCATACCTCAAAATCTCATGACTCATTAAGTTTAGGGTAGAGGTGATCATGGGCTGGGCCAGGCCTTGATAGAATTTTGGGCCCGCATGTTAGGCATGGGTCAGGTCCGGCCCAAAAAAGGGCCTAATTTTCTGCCCAAACCCGCCCCAGATTATACATGCCAAGCCCGGGCCTGACCCGGCCCGTATTAAGTTTTTTCTTCACTTTGTTGGGACGGGAATGCTGTATTGGCTCTATGTTGTAACTCAGTCAAGTGATTGCAGCTACTATGGCCTTGTATTGCTGGTACAGTAAATGAGCCTGACAATGGCAGTTAGATTTAATGTGTGGGATTTGTATGTTGTAATGTTAAAAGACTTGCATAATGAGGTAAAAGAAATTGTTTTGGAGGGGAATTTTTGGTTAAATTTGCTTTGCCATGATGTTTGGTTTCATGTTTAAAAAGGAAATAATCAGACAAAGATTAAAATGAACATTAAAAACAAATTTCTTCCCTTTCAATTTTCATTTCTGTTGCCATTCATTAAACAAACGAAAACAAATTGAAACAGTGAAACAAACAAAAGATCACCAAAAGATAGTAAAATGTAATCAACCAACCAAAAGATCACCAAAAGATAGTTGAACAAAGCATAAAATACATTTAAGCATTCCCTAAATCCATGATTGATTCAGCATTTCCATATGGGAGGCATTTCCATGATTGATTCAGCATTCCCTAAATCCATTTAGCCCCAATCAACAGTTTTTTAGCTTAAAATACAACACAGATATGCCTTTTCTGAGCATATGGGAGGCATTTCACAGAATAAATAACAAACTACTAAATAAATAGACACATTTTACCCTGACAACTATGAATATTCCTCTTAGCTATCCCACTGGGGTACCCGTATCTTTGAAATTTCATACTAATTTTATTTATCCAATTAAACTTCATTTTCATCTCAATTATATCTGCTCCATTTTCTTCTCAATTAAACAATTTCGAAAACTTGGGAATGCATACAGAAGAGGAGGGTCGATGAAGGAACATGGGGCTTTTGAGTTTTTCAAATTGGAAACTGTGCTATTTTGCCTTTTTTACTATTTCTAATCACTTTTACTGGGATTTTCTCTCTTTTTCTTTTACTATTTCAGTTAGTGGTCTAAGATTGTAATTATGAAAAGCTAAAGCTTAAGTAAAGAGTTTCTGCAGATCTGAAATGCATGTGGGTTACATGAAAAAAGACGATTAGAGGGAAAGGGAGATTTCTTACCTGCTGCAACAGTGGAAGCAAATGGCAGAGGTAACAGGCGACTGGGATTAGGGCTGATGAAATTTAGGGGAGACGAAGTGGCCGCTGTAGTGGAGACGGCTGTCGACGGCTGCGGCGCTGGACAGGTGGAGGTGATGAGCGGCAGGCACTTAGGGTTAGGGATTTTTGTGAAGGAATTGATTTGGTAATAAGGGGTAAGGGAGTATAGCACCTAAACTTTCTTTTTGGGCTTACCTTCTGGTTTTGGTTGAGTTGGGTGCCTTAAGTAAAGGGGCTTTATTTATGTAAGGTTTTAAGGCTAAAATATCCCAAGTTAAAATTTTGCTTTGACCGAACATCCTTGAGTTGGCTCAAACTTAAATTTACCGCTTCATTTTATAGGGTTCCCACCGAGCGGAAGAAACAAGAGAGCAGGAGAGAAGTAAAGGAAAAGAGGAGATTCCATAGCCGCCGTCCGAAGAGGAGGACGATCTCCGTCACGACCATGAGCAGGGTCAGAGTCAGAATAAGGACACCTCGTCGGCGATTGTCGCGCTAGCTGACGATCTTAAAAACCAGTTCATCAAGCAGATAAGAGCACAAGTTTTTCTCTTTTGCTTTGAAATCTAAACCCTAGATTGCTGCTTTCTGCTTAATTTGTTATCCTATTTTTTTCATTGTTTTTATGTTCTTTTAGATTACCGTTCTTTTTATCTTTAATTCTTTATTTGTATGTTCAGGTTCTTGTAGCTGGAATATTATTGTAGCGATGAAAACGTGCGTAAGTATATCAACAAAAAAGGTTTTAGGGTAAGTAATTACAGTTCTCGCTTGATTTGAGGTTTTCTTTTATTTATTTATTTGTTCGTAAAAATTTCTTTCACCCCTAGATGTAGTCGTGCTTATACCATCCTCTAACGCCTCTAAGCTTGTAGCCTTCATTAGATTTGCTGCGTGGAAATGATTAGTGCTTATACCATAAAAAGGGTTTAACTTCAGTGATAGAAGATTTAAGAAACTGGGCTTGGATTTGGTTATTAAGTAACTTAAGGATGAAGACAGATAGTATGAAAATAAGTTTTAGCTGATCTTTTGAGGAATTAACAACTGCACATAGGTATGTCGTCGAATCTGTGAATTTTGTAGCTTTAAGTGAAAGGGCAGTTTATCATAAATTCTTGTACAAATGAGAAGCGACATGGTAAGAGCTTGTTAACTAACTGTCCAAATTTCTCTTTGTTTCATTTATCTTGACAGTATTTGTTTGTTAAAAAAAGAAAAATGTAGACAGGGGCAGTGTCTTCACCGTGCCTTGTAATTTTCTCTCATTTTCAATATTATATCAGAACTTTTGAAATTTCCATTGAAGAAAGTAGAACTGATGAGGATGGTATTTCATGCGAGTGGAATTAATTGCACGGTATAGCAGCCAACCAGTAAATTAGTTAGGTTATAACTTCAAATCTATCACAAGCATTCAGCTATGGAACCCTTTTCCTTATTCTGCTACACATGCAGAAGGGATTGTCGATATTTTGTTGTCTTTTCATTAAAAAGCTGTAAAGTTTCTAAGCTTGCAACCTCTGCTCTTTTTGTCTTTGAATTAATTAATCTATTAATCTAAATTAAAGGCTAAACTGTACAGGAACTTTCTTTTTTTGTAAGCAATAGATAAAGAGAGATTGTCTTGAATAGAGATGAAGGTGATGAAGTACAGCAGGTACTTATGACCGGTCTCAGCCTTGATGTTTTCTTGGTGCAGCCAGTTTGTGCTGTGCCGAACATCTGAGGGGTTGTTTGACTGAATGAATAGGCAATCTACTACTTTCTGATTCATTCTCCATTCTTATTGTAACACCCCCTACCCGTATCCGTTGTCGGAATAGGGTACGAGACATTATCGAAATTTACTGAACATTTTCGAATAATTCCGAGTCATTTATTATTTATATTCTGAAACTAATCATAACGTCCCTCTATTGGGCCCTCAAAGCCCAAAACATACATTAGGAACCAACCGGGATTAAATTGAGATTATAGAGAAATTTTCGCAAAATCCTAAAATTTTCCTACATTGGTTAGCGTACTTTAATATTAACAAACTTATTTTCTCGACATGTCTCACTTGAATTTATTATTTGTCATAATATACATAATTTTTCTTGTATCAACGTATCAAAGATAGTATTATATTTACCTGTCATGATACATATCATTCTCTTACTATTTTTTCATAAATATAAATTATTCAATTTATTATAACAATATTTCATGTACCATCATTTTCATGAGTTTAGTATATATTTATTCTAGTAGTAGTTCATAATCTTGAATATGCATAATTATCTGGAAAATCTCACATACATGTATTTTTCATGTCATATTTCAATATATCAAATAATTATCATTTCTATGTATTTCAAGTTTAATTTCATGATTTCAAGTACTTGCCATTCTCTATATTTATCCCGTTGAATTTCTCGAATTTCGATGGATTTTCCATGGTACACTTATAGTGTACAATTCCGGTCCACAATTCGTACACATATGGGTATACCCTTTTCCAGAGAGCACACTTCATGCGAACCTCATTTCTTACAATGGGATTACCGGTCAAGCTAAATCCTGTAACATATGCTCAAAGAGTATTGTCGGGATTATCACCCAGCTAAATCCTGCAATGACAATTACTCTAATGAGCTTGTATTTGAATTACCAGTCCAGGCTAAATTCAGATCCTAATTCGGATTACCCGTCCGGGCTAATTCCATTTTCCACATATTCTTCAGGAGGGCTATATCAGGATCACTCGTTCGGGCTAGATCCTTTTCACACATATTCTTCGAGAGGGCTATATCAAGATAGGATCACCCGTCCGGGCTAGATCATTTTTACCGTCAATTCCTTTTTAGAGATCCATCGAATTTTCCTTTCATTCAACCGGGATTTATTTTCCATTTTCATCAAGAATATCAATGCTTCATCAATTATCATATAATGAATATCCAAATTATATTCACATCAATAAGAATATATTTCAAGTATTTAATAATATAATTCAAGTTACACGAACTTACCTCGTTGCTTGTTCATGTTTATAGTTTCACTAATTTGATGACTTTTCTTTTCCACGTTTAAGCCTCGTATTTGAGTTATCCGGATTTTTATAAATAAATTTGATCATCATTTTCATTCATTTCATATTCTGATACATTTAATTAATGCTTTAGGCAAAATTACCATTTTGCCCCTAAGCTTTTAATTAATGACGATTTCATCCTTAGGTTCAGAAAAATAAAATTCTTGTAATTTAATCCTTGTTTCAAGCCTAATTATTCTCATATATATTGATAACAGCCCATGAATTCTATGAAATATCATAATTTTCCATAATTTCAACACTTTTCAATTTAATCCCTAAAATATATTTTCACCCGATCTTGATCTAAATTAATAACTTCTTTCAATTTTATAATTTAAATAATAAAATAATACATTTCATGCAATTTGGTATTTTTGACATTTTTATAAAATTACCCATAAAGTTTTACTTTTATTCAATTTAGTCCCTGAGCTTAGAACATGCAAATTAGCCATGCTAGTTGAATATTCATATATATTTTCCTCCTCCTCCTCTCCATTCCACATCCTTAATTTATATAACATGCTTATAAGTAACATTATTTATGATTTCACTATTTACTCATAAATTTATTCAAAGCTGTCCATTTGCGTCATAGTCACTAAATTGTTTATATCTTGAGTTACAGAATTCCAATTTAAGATCCGCTAATTTTCCTTGAAACTAGACTCACATATCTTCTTACCATAAAATTTTCAGAATTTTTGGTTTAGCCAATAAGTACAATTTATTCTTTAAAATCACCCCTGTTCTGCTGTCTGACAGTTTCGACCCTTCTTCATTAAAAATTAATTATCTCCTCATAAAGGATTCATATGATGTTCCCGTTTATTTTTTTTTGAAAATAGACTAACTCAGGATTTTAAAAATATAAATTTAAGTCCCTAATTATTTTTCTCCAATTTTTGATGATTTTCCAAAGTCAGAACAGGGGAACCGAAATCATTCTGATATTGTTTCACAAAACATATTATATCTCATGATTTAAATTTTTTTTGCTTACACCATTTCTTCTATAAGAAACTAGACTCAATAATCTTTAATTTCATGTTTTATTCATCCTCTAATTCGATTTTTACAATTTTTGGTGATTTTTCAAAGTTAGACTACTGCTGCTGTCCAAAACTGTATTAGTGCAAAATGTTAATTACCAAGTTTATAACACCTTTATTTCCTTTCTCTACAATATTTCCCATCACTTTCTCTTATTTTCCTTCACTAACATATCAAGAACATAAACCTTATATAAGAAAACTCTACATTAACATCATTTCCATGCATTTTCCACAATATCAAACTTAAAAATATATTGAAAACTTGATGTTCTTACCTTGTTTTATTGATTTCAATCTTTAACTTGATTTTCTCTCTCCTCCAGCTTCTATTTCTTGAATCTAACTTGATATTCTTGCTCCCCATAGTCTCCTTGTCATCTTTCTCTCTTGATGGCTATAGAAATTCTTTTGAATTCTAAGGGTGTGTTCTTCATTGCTTTTGGGATGAACTTTTCAACAAAAAAGTGCTTTTATCTGAAAAGCAATGAAGAACAAATATCAGTAGAGCAAATTTAAGCACTTTTTTGAAGTGCTTTTTTACAGATGGAGAAGCAGAAAATTTTGCCATTTCTCAAGCCAAAAGTGCTTTTGGTTTGTTTGCTACCTTTTAACCTTACACTTTTTCTCCTTCACAATCTCATTCCAAAATATTAAAATATTAAAATATTATATATTAAAATATTAACAATAAGTTATAATAAATTATTTTTTTATATTTTTGTTAAAATATCATAATATTAACTAATTTGAACATTATTTAAATACATATTTGTTACTTTATAATATCATGTCTAAAATGGACATTTTACTTCTCAAAAGCACTTTTTGACAGCAATATTAAACACTTAAATTTTTCAAAAGCATATCTCAAAAGTACTTCTTAAAAGCATTGTCAAACTGACCTTAAGTGAAAATAGTGGATTTTTGGTGAAATGACCAATTTGTAACTTCTTTTCTTTCTCTTCTTCTCACGTTGGTTTGCATGGGAAAGAGATGATAATAATTCATCATCTTTCCTTCCTTATATATTAAATAAATAATAATAAAATAATGATAAAATAATAAAATATCTCATCAAAATATTAATAAAATAATATTTATCTAATTAAATAATTATAAAATATCATCAACATCATCATTACTTTCTAGATTTCTCTCTCTTCTAATTGACCATTTTGCCCTTTGTGATCTTTTAAAATTCTATCCTTGAATCATCACATAATTTGGTAAAATTATGATTTAGCCCCTCATAATTCTTTACCTATTCAATTTGGTCCTAATTCATCCATTTTCCTTAGTTTCTAGATCATTCCACCCTTAAAATATTTTCACTATTGGTCATTCAACTTTTTTATATTTATACTTTAACCCCTCAAGTTTTGAATATTTACTCTTAGGCAACAAAACTTTTCTCACTTTTATCATTTAGTCCTTTCTTGAATTAATATATCATAATATACTTTTCAATGTTGTCATAACTCCAAAATTTCCCTTTTTTGTCGCTTTATTTCCTTATTTTACTATATCAAAGATAATATCTTATTGTAAAAATTTTTAGGGTATTACACTTATAACTCCAACTTAACATCAACAAATGATTGTCGAAAATTTCATCAACTAGACCTAGTATTTTGAGCTTATACTTTGTCTTTAGTTCTCTTTCCCAATGTTATCAAGGGACGGGAAATCCGTGTCCCTAGCACCAGCATAATGTGGCTTTCTTTCAGATGGAGATTATAAGCACCTATGTCAAAACTTATTTAGTTAGAACTTACCTTTCTATAATCAATAGTATTGAAAGAAACGTTTTCCTTTTCTTTCTTGGTGAATTAGAACGGCATAGCTAGTACAGTTGAGCATGACATTCATCATAGTTTATAATGTTTGATAGTTCTTTGAATACTTGAAAGCTGCAGCCGGTGCTGTTTTTGGCTGTGAATAACAGCATCTGCCTTGATTTTCGAATTTCTGAAACTTGTAGCTATAATTTAATGTCGTCTGAATATATTTATATGATTTAAAATAATTTCCCTTTACTTTCTTTTCTCTTGTCGCTATTGTCAGGATTTATTTTGAAAAGCATTAATTTTTTATCATTATTATCAAATGTGTTTATTAATTTAGTATAAATATCTTTCCTCTTTATCATGAACTATAATTGAGGCAGATTGTTCTATCTATTTTTTTTTTCAAATTAAAAATATAGTTTACTTTTCTATACCGATCACAAATTGTACATTATTTAAAAAAATAATAGAAATTATCATTATTAGGTAACAATAATTAAAAATACATAATTTAACACATTTGACATTAAAAACTAGTATATATAAAAGTATGAGTTTAGAAAATTTTTTGAATCGACTAGAATACTCTTTATTTTCGATCATATTACTAAATTAATATTTATTAATATTAACAAAATAAAAATAAAAATTGAATAGTAAAAGGTGAAGAGTATGTTGGAAATAGTACAAATATTTTAATTATGATTTAAAATTTATAAATATTATTAAAAAAATTATTGATCTACAATATATCAATCTTTTAATAAGATATTCAAAAATTTCTTTTTATTATATTTGAGTTATTAAATAAATTAATATATTTTAGTTACATTTAATAATTTGAATAACAAATTAAAAAGTAATTACAATAATTAAAAATATATTAATTAAAAAATTAAAAAAATTAAACGTTTAAAATCATATGCAACACATGTACCATTAGAAATTAGTATTTATAAAAAAAATCAACATATTATATTCTAAAAGGCCTCCTTTTGCTAAAATTTTAACTTGTATAATATTTAAAAATAAACTTTAGTATTGTTTTAATAACTTGGATAAAAATAACTCTATTTACTGATCTTAATATTTTTAAAACAATATTAAAGACAGGATATAAGCTACATAATTTAAACTCATATTAAACAATTACTTCTTTCAAGATTGAAATCCAGTTATTCGTGTCTTTTTTGAAAACCACAATCATTTCTTAGGGCTAGTTTAGCATTTATTTTTGAAAATTATTTTTAAAAAGTGTTTTAGAAAAGTGATTTTGAGAAGTACTTTTAAAAAGTTTGGTTTAAAATTTAAGTGTTTAGTGAGGAATTAAATATTCATTTTAAACATGGTGTTATTATAAAGTAACAAATAAGTATTTAAATAATATTCAAATTAATTAATATTATGATATTTTAATAAGAATATAGAAAATAAGTTATTAAAATTTGTTGTTAATATTTTAATATATAAAAAATAAATTTTAAATATTTTTTAAGCAGCTAATCAGAGAAGAGAAGTTACCATGTGTTGGAGAGATGAAAACGTAATTAAGTTGTTAAAAGTGCTTTTTGGAGAGAGAAATTAAAAATTTTAACTTCTCCTTTTGGGAAAAATGCTTTTCATATAAAAAATACTTATAAAAAGCACTACTAAACACAACCTTAATATCTAACGCTGACCTCAATAGCTACCTCAAAGTTTGCTACCAAAAATCCCAAAAAAACTCTCCTTTTGTCATAAATTTAAGCCTTGTACTTTTTAAGCAGTTGTTCCTTCCCTTTGTTGTATCTTTTGGTTGCTAATTGCTATTGGTTTTTGGGTGCTATTCTTTGTGTTGCCACCTTTTGACATCTTTGCCATTGTTCACTATTCGATGATGGTGAATGGAACTCTTCGTGGCAACAAGATGAGCAGTGGCCATCCTAGAGTATTTTGGAGAAATAGTATTCTTTATGGGTAGAAGATAACCATTTTAAGGAATACTCAAAATTATTACCACATGTATTTAAGGAATAGAGTTCGAATTGATATTTCACCGAATAAGTTATTCTTTTAAGCGAGTTCAAAAATCATAGTTGAACTTGTCATATCACAAATCTAACAGAATCTAAAAGGCCCTATTATCAATCTTTGCAAATAAGGTTGCCCCAAAATAGTAAAATTGTTATATAGTTTAACTCTTTGGAAAAATTATAATTTAAATTCGCAGGGGCAAAAATTTACTCGAACCCTATTTACAAAAGAGTACGTTTGGTTACCATAAGTTTGGGGGTCCTGAGGGCTGAGGGACGGAGAAGAGCCCAAGTTGGGTAAAAATATTAATAAGGTGACAACAACTTGAAGACATAAGGTGGCCAAGATTATTTTTTCATATTATAAGAGAGAGAAAATTGAAATTTCAGGTGGGTCCTTACCATATGTAATGCAAGTCTGATAAGTCAAGCACCTACATTGTTTTCTAAATTAAAATTAATTCATTTCCAAATCACATTAATCCAATCTAATAACAATCCCATTACTTCATCTTCCCTATTCAGTGTGAATACTTCGACTCATTCGGCCCGCGGCTACAAAGAGTCAGCAAATGACAGCAACATATTTGTTGTCTTGTTCGCGGCAATGTTGTTTCCATGATTCATTTTGTCAAAGCGTTGTGTGTTTTTAGAGAGCTTACTAAGCTTCCAATAATGGCTTCAATGGATGTCGGTTTGGACAGCTAGCAACACAGAACCTAAGCCAAAATAAAATTAATATAAAACAGTTCTAATTATTAGTATGATAGCAGCTATGGCTTGAACAGCAACAAATACCATAAGAGAAAATAAGTGGGATGTTTTAAATTCATACATAATTGGATGAATAGGATCAACATTTGTAAGAAAAGGACGAAAAAGTCCAGTCATTGTTCATAATGGCTGATGTAAGCCATTGTTACAGCAGTTCTACATATAAACATGCAACGGGCTTAGTTTCATTAAAACCGTAACTTAGTTTTGTCTTGCATATCCTTGAATTCCTGGTTCAATATTCTCACATGGCGGCGCAGGTACTTTGGTTTCCCTTTAGAATTAGTTTTCTCATCAGAAATGTATTTCTTTTTTTGGTTAAATGCTTTTAGTCATTGAATTTGCAGAAGGTGGTAGTGAAAATCATGACCATGAATGATGAAAAGACAAAAAAGAAAGCTATAGAGGCTGTTGCCGACATATATGGTAATAGTAATCAAGAAAACACCCCCTTTTTCTGGGTCTAAATTGATTTGATGAAACATTACGTGTTTGGGTGATGAACAGGGGTTGATTCAATCGCGGCAGATGTGAAGGAGCAAAAGTTGACAGTCATAGGGGAGATGGACACGGTTGCCATTGCCAAAAAACTCAAGAAAATAGGGAAAGTAGACATTGTTACAGTGGGACCTGCTAAAGAAGAGAAGAAAGATGACAAAAAAGACGACAAGAAAGATGAAAAGAAAGACGAAAAGAAGGATGAAAAGAAATGATTATCAAAATTTGAAGTTTGTATAGCTATACCAATAAACATGCCAATAATACGCTACTCAAATTATTATTACCACCTTTCATTTTGCTTGAATCTACTATGTTTTTTTGGGGTTTTTTACCTGCTGGTTTTTTTTTTTTTTTAATAGTACAGATGTTGATGAAATGCAGAAATCTATGGTTTGAGTTTATGAAATCATGTAGAGGTTTAAAGTTTAAACTCAGTTAATATCAGGTTCAAATCTGTCTTAAAAATTACTTCCCTGTTTGATTTCAATAATAATAATATGCAAAGACAATGTTGAGCAATAAAATAATTGTAAAACCCATGCTTGATAATGCTTCATTACATCTGCAATATTCCAGCATTACCTAAGCTAAGAACACAAGCATGCAGAAATAATGAGAATAAAGAGCAGCCTTATTCTGGCCACTATAAGAGGAAACTTTTTGTTTAAGGAAGAACCAATCATGTATCATGATTGACATTAAAAAATAATTATGTGAAAGCTAACAAGTTGATGGTAGCCGATACAAAACAATTAAATAATGAGGATGACGATAAACATGAAGATGATTATGAACCTAACTTAGTTCCATGGTCAGCCATAGCTGCAAAACTTCAATTGCAGACAAATTTTCTGGCATCAGCTTATACAAAGCTATGGAATTAGGAGAATTTTAAAATGGCAGTATATGCCTGGGATCCATTTTACATATTGCTCTGCATTCCACTAATTTTTTGTTTGAATCTCAACCTTCAAACTTGTCTCTTTCGGAGGTAAGCATTAAATTCATTGTAACTCTTTCTAGATTTCCGCAACAATTTAATAATTGATTTTGAATATAATTATTCATAATTATCTATTATTTAATTAATGGGTATTTTATTTATTAATATAATTACAAATTTTGTAATCATTCAAAATATTATCATTAAAAAATAAAAATAATATTACTATAATAATATAATTTTTAACTTTTAAAATCTTGGTAGTTAATCCTATCAATTTGTATTTAATTAAATTTTTTTAGGATGAAAATAAAAAATATAAATGTGTTTGCAAATCCTATGTAAGTTCACTATTTATAGATGGAAGGATATGAAGTTATTTAAAATTTCTTAAATTATTAATTTTTTTAATACAAAAATCAAAAGAATGATATTCAAAGAGATTTTTTTATATAATTATTATATATAATAGTCAAATATTCTAACATATAAAACTTTTTTTCCTATTTTTACATTAAACCATTGCATTTAATGAGACATATAAAAAATATTAATACATTAAATATTTATGTGCTATGGTACGTACCTAAGTTTATCTCCATTTTATCTCTAAAACAGTATATATATCAGATAGCCAAATGTACCTTAAAAATAATGGTACAAAACACAAAAGAAAGTGAAAAAAGAAACTTTGACTAGTCAGAACTCAGCAGGGGCGTAGCGGGTGACTATGGAAAATTTTCTATTAGGTCCTTTAAAATTTCAAATTAAAAAAAGTAAAATTATATTTTAGCCCCTTAAAAATGATAAAAATTTGATTTAATATTTTAAAAATTATAAAAATATAAGTTATTAAAATGATGAAATTATATTTTTATTATCATAAAAATTACAATTTAATTCCGATCCCTTAAATTTTTTTCGAATTTTGCCCCTACCAAGCAAATTAGTTAAAATGTGGTGTGCAACTTGTGATTAACAGACAAAGCATAAAACACGGTCCACAGATAAAAACATTAAACATTTTGAGAAGTAGGCAAAAACACTCGAATTATGTGTTTAATAATGAATAAAAATGTTATTATTAGGCAAAAACATTTTATGAAAAAAGAATTGTATGCTTTTTAATTTCCATCAATAAACGAGCTGCTTAGTTGACACCAATGAATGAAGGATTAGTTTAGGTTGCCATTTGCGTTAAATAAAAAAGAACAACCTCATTTCCCTTTTGTGGCCTTCTTGTTGGAATTCATATGCCTCGCATAACAATGCTTCGCATCATTGTCATCAACATAAAATCCTCTCTTCTTCTTTTTTAAGAAAAAGGGAAAATATTGAAATTTAGTGTCCGTTTGTTTACATGTAAAAAGTTTTATAGAAAATATTTTTTGTATTTTCCTGTGTTTGTTTCACAGAAAATAGTTTGGTCAACGAAAAATGACTTACAGGTCAAGGTAAAATAAGTCATTTTTCCTGTAAAATGACTTACCCTTTTAAAAAACGTAAGCTATTTTCCGGAAAAGAGCTCATCTATAGATAATTTTATTTTTATATAAAAATTAAATTAAATCAAGCTTAATATTATTATATTGATAATAAATTTTATTTTCATTTTTAAAAATATTTAAAATATTATATTTTTAATATTATTAAACATATATATTTAATTATTTATATTTAGTCATATAATAAATTATTAATATAATAAATATAATTTTTTTTTATTTTAATAAATTATTTAATATTTCAATTTTATTTTAATAATAAATTTTAAAAATAATAATTTTAAATAATATTATTCACATGTTATTGAAAATATTCAATATTAATATTTTAATTATAAGTATATTAATAATAAATATTTTGTAGTATAAATGTTAAAATATGTCATAAGTCTATGTACACTTCACAGATTTGTAATTTAGTTTTTGTACTTTTATTTTTAAAATTTAGTCCCTTTACTTTTCAAATTTGAAAATCAAGTCCAATTATTAACACTGTTAATTTTTTTTTTGTCAATTTTGTTGATGTCACATTTTTAAATAAAAAAATCTCACTTAGTAGTCATGTAATTAAAAAATGACGTTGTAATAAATCTGAATTTAATATAATATTTTTTATATATGCAAAAACAATGTAAAATATAAAATTATAGATAAAAATATATTCAATTAAACAATGAAAAAATAAGAAAATATCAAATATATGTTTGTTTAATTGAAAACAACTTTTTAACAAATCTACTAAACAACAGAAAATATTTTACACAGATTCATCCAAACACCAGAAAATATTAGCTTTTCCAAAAAATTAAATCATTTTTCAAAAATTATTTTCAGTGAAACATACGGAGCCTTACAGTGAAGATCCAATCTCTGAACCATCTTTCTCTTTAATAAAATAAAAAATAATAATTAAAGCCCAGATAAGTTTGGCCCGTTTGTAAATGTATTGGACTGTCATGGGCTTTTTATATTGGGGCATTTTCTATATCTGTCATCATTACTCCGTTAGCTTCTTTTTTCTGTATGTATATATACATGTATACTCTATTAGCAATTAAACAAACAAATGTTTGGTTTTAGGTATATTAGGAGGTTGTATTTTACCTTTTGGGTAAATTAGATATTGTATGATTGAAATAAAAGTGTAAATTGATTATCCCTTCAAGTTTTTATTCATATGTCCTATTAAATGATGGTTTAGATATTTCAATATATATATATATATTTACATAAGAGATGTGAAATTAAAGGATGGATAATGTAACATCCTAGGAATGGCCTATGCATTTTTCAGATCAATTGTATGAAATGACAAGTCTTAAGTATTATGAATAAATTTTTGATACTTTTGGAAACCTAGAAATGAATGAAAGTAGAAATGAAAATGAAAATGAAAATGGAAATGAAAATGGAGATGGAAATGAAAATGGAAGTGGAAATGGACATTTTTGGAAACTTAGACATTTTTGGAAAGTTAGACATTTTTGGAAACCTAAACATTTTTGGAAATGATCCAAAAATGGAAACTTGAACATTTCGGGAAACTTGGATATATGAGAGAAATAAAGGAGTTTTATTCACATAAATATGTGAATAATAAGAGATAAATAAAGGAGTTTTATTCACATAAATATGTGAATAATAAGAGATAAATAAAGGAGTTTTATTCACATAAATATGTGAATAATAAGAGATAAATAAAGGAGTTTTATTCACATAAATATGTGAATAATAAGAGATAAATAAAGGATTATTTTCTAATGAGATAATTGAGAGATAATTGATGGATTAAAGGCTTTATCTTTTAAATAAAAAAGATAATATTATCAAAAAGAGGAGTGGTGGTCAAGTAAAGGACTCCTAGGTGATAACTTTGGCTATAAAAGGAGGACAGGAGGGCTACTCATCAACATTTGCTCCTCTTCCTCTCTCACCGAAATTCTCCTAGGCAAAACCCTCTCTCTGCCGAATTTTCATTAAGCAAAAATCCCTCTCTTTTCTTCTATTTTCTTCTCCGTTCTCTTGTTAAATTTGAATCTTTGTGGATTCTAAGAAAGAGGGCAATCATCCACAACATCAAAAGGGGATCTTTCGAAATCTAAGGATCTAAGGTAAGGATTATAAATATAAATATGTGGTTAAAGATTATGATTCACGTTTTCAAAGTTAGATCTAATCTAACACGAAGTTATAGGATTTCAACAGGCTTATAAAGGAATCCTCTTGATTTGGAATCCCATCATAAGGTAAGGGATATTCGGCCAAGGCATAATTTGTTTAAGTGTTTTCCATTATTTCAAAACCGAAAACGACATGGTTACATACCTAGTATTAGCCGATTTCAAGGAAGAGGAATTCTAGCAACTGTTGGGACTTGATTAAATCAATTCGGCAACTAGGTAAGTAATTCTACTTCTAGTAGGATTTGGTTTTAAGACCAAATAGGTTTATTTATATGTTTTAATTAATGGCCGAATATAGGAGTGAAAGATCTAGATCGGTAGATCGCTCTACGAAATTCACGGAAACTATTAAGCGAAAAGGTCTGTACTCTTACTAACTTTCAATAAATTGCATGGCAATCATTAAATATATAAATATGTAACAGTATGTGAATGTGGCTAAGCACCACAAATGTGGTAAGGAGTACCTGTGCGTTTCCTACTTTTGATAGGATTGTGAATGTGATATATTTTGAACATGTGATTAGTAACATGAATGAAAATTTAGTATGTGAAATATGTTATGAAATAATTGGGGCATTCGGGATATTTGTGGAGGAAGAAAGTGAAGGTGATGACTACGGTCTCACCAACGTAAAGTGGTGACTACGGTCACATAAAGTGAAAAGTGGTAACTTCTGTTACATTCGGTGAATACAGATGTCTAATGACACAACATAAGTGGGCGATGAGCACGTCGATTGCAGCGATCGCTTCGATGGTGTGTAGCGGATGGAGGGTCGACTTAGTAGTCCCCGCGGTGTACACAGTTGGTACGGGTGGTGTGTAGCGGATGGACAAATAGGTTTGGATTTGGGTTGCATCATCCTTTATTTTGTATGAACATGATATTGATATGACTTGTATGCCCGATTTGTTGGAGTTAGTACTATGTACACATTGAGTCTGTTGACTCACCCCGTTGGGGAATTATTTTTCGTGTGATGAGCGGTAATGGACCGGCCTGGCGGGGGAGCTAAAGGTGGCCATGCATCGCTTGAAGGAATTATTTGGAATTCGGACTTTATGAAATTCTAGTACTTTATTTTGGGTTTGAATGATGTAATAAGGCCATAAGGCCCAGTTGGATTTTCTTTATTCTGTTTATTTTTATTTGAATATGATACAAATTATGTTTGATTAAAGATAAGTAAATTTATTTCTTTTAAAATAATAAACCCAAAAATTATTTTGTCACCTTATTTAAGTTGGATTTCGCAATTTATTAAATAGGTTTCAAATTAAGCCCAACCTAAAACATTTTTTTAAAATTACACAAATTTTCTCTAAGTCATTTAGAACATTGAAAACCGATTTATTTAAGGAACATACCAGATCCGGTTCAAGCTCGTGGGCGGGTGTGGGGTGTTTCATTGGTATCGAGCCAGCTTTAAAACTCTCTACTGTGGGCTCAGCCCAAAACGTTTTCAATTCGAGCCCAAATGAATTTCTTTGAAATAAGCAGGTTTTATGGCATGGCACCTAAGTCTCCGACCATGATCCACCGTAAAGTACCTTTAACCATCTGTGTGATTATGTGAATTATGAATTGTAAAAGGGTAGAAAAGGCATGGAACGTAGAATAATGTGATAGGAACTTGAACCCTAGGATTAGACTACTCAAACACTTGAAACTCATAAGACTTAATGAACTTAACAAACCTATGACTAAGTTATTAAGCTAGGTGTGGCAACCCTCATGACGCATGTCTAAGGATTGATCCTAAGAGCACGGTATTTAAGCGATCCGCGTGACTCACCTCCTCTTCATTCGAATCCTACCTGTGCGTAGCTTCGGTTCGCCCTAACTCGTAAGGCTCGGTGGTGTGGCAACCTCTGCATGCGCATGTCTAGAAAGGTCGGTGAGAGCTTGGTATTTAAGCGATCCGCGTGACTCACCTCCTCTTCATTCGAATCTGCACAGTGCGTAGCTTTGGTTCACCCTGACCAAGAGGGCTCGGTCATAGGCTAAACACAAAGAATAAAACCCGAAAGGGACTTAGCCGTTTTCTTTTATAAAAAAAAAAATGTATAACCAAAATTTAGTTTTAAAACTCTTAGAAACTTATGAGAACTATTTTACAACATTTTCTTCTAAAAAAAAAAATACCCTTGGTTTATAAAATGACCAAACCACCCATAGTTTTAACAAAATTTCATTACTTTATCAAATGTTCAAAAAACCCTAATTTGTAAAATATCAAACTATCTTGATTTTGGAAAATTACAAAATTGCTCCTAACTTACAAAATTACCAAAACGACCCTGATTTCCAAAATTTTTACAATATCATTGCTTTGAAAAGTGTAACTCTCAAAGGAACCCTCAATGTTTTACAATCTTGGAAAATATCCCTAACTTAATAAATTTTACAAATTTACCCTGATTTTTGGAAAAATTATCAAAATACCCCTGAGATCAAAAATTACCGAAATACCCCTGGATTTCAAAATTCTTCCAAAATTTCCCCGGAACTTTAGAAGTACCAAAATACTTTCGTCAAAATCACCAGGGAACTTTTTATTTTTGAAAATTTACGAAAATACCCCCAGTAGGATAAAATTACGAAAATGCCCTGGGTAGTGGAAAAGCAAAATAACGAAAACAACAACAAGAATTACAACGTTTCTTTGAATGAACGAAAGTTCATATTTGTTGATGGATGAATGAATGAATGCAAGATCGTGTATGCATGTATGAATACGAAAGAACCACTTCTTAAACTCTTCTTCATAAGATATCATCGCGGGTAATAAGTGAAACAAGAATACTAATACATAAAATTCCTTAATCAGATCTCGCCGATAATGAGCTCAAGAGGACGTGGTCGTCGTGGAAGAGGTAGAGGAAGGATGACTGTTAGATCGGGACAAGGTTCTGACAATGAGATACCATCACCACCATCACCCCCAGTTGTCAATGTTGAAAGAGCAGGCTCGCATGCGGGAAGATGCCGCGTCGCAGTCGTCTTTGCGAGTTTTGGAATTGGTGGCTGGTGCAGAAACAATTCAGAAATCGTAAGTCAGTGCTCGAGCGGCTCGTGCTAATGGAGCCGAAATGTTTAGAGAGAGTATCGGAGTGGCACCCAAGATACCGAAGATCGGTTGGAAGCAACTGAGCGCATCATGGGTGAGCTCGACTTGACCCCCGAGGAGAAGTTGAAAGGGATGACGGCACTGTTACGCGATGAAGCGTATCAATGGTGGTTAACCGTTCGGGACGGTGCCACGGCGGAAGATCTGACCTGGGAATATGCTAAGGAAGCATTTCGTAAGAAGTATGTGGGAACCGTATATATATGACGAGCAAAGGAAGGCTTTTCAGGGGTTGGTACAAGGAAGTAAGTCCATCACCGAATATGAAGCGGAATTCTTGAGGTTGAGCCGATATGCCCGAGGAGTAGTGGCGACCGAGCATGAACGCCGTGTTCGTTTTGAGGACGGGCTTAGGGACGATTTGAGACTTTTGATAACACCGCATCGTGAGCGGGAATTCTCTCGCTTTGGTGGAAAAGGCTAAAGTGGTGAGGGAATTAAGGACGCCACCAAGCAAGTGTGGATGAAATAAGCCCAAAAGAGGTTTTGGGCCATCTCGAAAAAGCCACAAGAGGCCTAGAGTTGACAGCCACAAAGTCAACAGTGATGGGTACGGGTGGCAATTTCGCCCTTGTGAACATTGTGGAAGGAAGCACGGGGAGAGTGTTGGAAAAAGCGACGACGATGTCTCAAGTGTGGGTCCAAGGACCATATGATTAAGGATTGCCCTGTGCTATTAGATGAGAGCCAACCAGGCCACTCGGAATGCTAACCAGCCGGTAGAGGCGAACAGCTGACCTCAAAGAGGTCGTGGCCCGCCAACAGAGGGTAGTGGTAGAGGCCGTGGAGCTCGGGGTCGAGGTGCAATAACGCCAAGCAAGGCAACCGGTTTGGTTTACGCGTTCGCCGGAGGAAGAGGGAGACGCGCGGATGTTATAACCGTGACGTTCTTTATTCATGACAAACCCTATTTTGCTCTTATTGATGTGGGCTCAACTCATTCCTATGTTGCATGTAGTGTGGTTGAAACACTAGGCCTAGACTCGAACTTTCGATAGGCGGATAATCGTAGTAAGCCCTTTTAGGCCAAACGCGGTGAGGATATATAGGATCTTTCGGAATGTACCCCTAGAGATTCAGGAGCGAACTTTCTCTGCCGACTTAATGGAATTACCCTTCTGAGAGTTTGAGCTTATACTTGGAATGGATTGGCTAGTAGAGCATCGAGCCGTGTTGGATTGTGCGGCTAAACGTATGGAACTAAGAACCCCGAAAGATGAGGTAGTAGTGATGATCGGAGAAAGGAGGAACTACTTGTCTAACGTAGTTTCGTGACCAAGGCCGAGAAAATGGTTAAGAAAGGATGTAAGGCATTCTTAGCCTTCGTGAGTGCGTTAAGAGGAGAAGAGGAAGGTGTTAAGGGAGTTAGAATAGTAAGGGATTTTGAGGATGTATTTCCTGATGAGTTGCCGGAATACCCCAGGATAGAGAAGTGGAATTTGGAATAGATTTGCTACCGTGAACGACTCCCGTGTGTCAATCGCTCCCTACCGAATGGCACCAAAGGAGTTAGTGGAGCTCAAGGCTCAAATCCAAGAGTTGTTGGATCGTGGGTTCATTCGACCCAAAGTGTGTCTCCGTGGGAGCACCCTGTTCTCTTTGTGAAGAAGAAGGATGGAACTATGCGGATGTGCATAGATTATCGCCGATTGAACAAACCGACCATCAAGAACAAGTATCCTTTGCCAAGGATAGATGACTTGTTCGACCAACCGAAAAGGGCAAATTGTGTTCTCAAAGATCGACTTAAGGTCGGGTATCATCAACTCAAAGTGAAGGAGGCGATATTCATAAGACCACTTTTAGGACAAGGTACGGTCATTTTGAATTTGTGGTGATGCCGTTTGGGTTGTGACGAACGCACCGCGCGTTCATGGATATGATGAATAGGGTTTTCCAACCCCTACTTGGATAGATTCGTCGTGGTGTTCATCGACGACATTTTGGTGTATTCCAAGACGGAGGAGGAGCACGATGAGCATCTCCGAGTTGTGTTAGAAGTGTTAAGGAAAGAAGCTTTATGCCAAATTCAGTGCGCGAATTTTGGCTCAAGGAAGTGGCGTTCTAGGACATGTGGTATCCGCAGAAGGAATAAGAGTGGATCCTAGGAAGATCGAAACAGTGTTGGATTGGAAACCACCTAGGTCGGTGGGTGAAATCGAAGTTTCTTAGGCTTGGCAGCTATTACGGAAGGTTCGTGGAAGGATTCTCGTCGATAGCCGCACCTTTGACAAAGTTACTAAGGAAGGAAGTACCGCTTGTGTGGACGGATAAGCAACAGGAGAGCTTCAAAAGCTTAAAAATGTGCCGACGAAGCTCGGTGTTAATTCAGTGGAGGAGGCGTAAGGACTTCGTAGTATATTGTGATGCTTCGCATTACGGGGTTAGGGCCGTGTGCTAATGCAAGAAGGAAAGGTAGTCGCTTATGCATCTCGACGCTTAAGGCCGCATGAGGTGAACTACCCAACTCATGACTTGGAACTCGCGGCGATGGTTTTCGCCTCTCAAAGTTTGGAGGCACTACCTTTATGGAGAAAGGTCGATGATTTACACGGACCACAAAAGACTTAAGTATTTGTTGACTCGTAAGGAGTTGAACTTGAGGCAACGAAGGTGGGTGGAGTTATTGAAAGATTATGACTGTTCGATAGAATACCATCCGGCAAGGCGAATGTGGTAGCCGACGCCTAAGTAGGAAGGTTGTGTCGGATTTAAGGGCTTTGTTCGCTCACTTAAGTTTGTATGATGACTAAGCTTTGTTGGCGAGTTACAAGTCAAGCCAACTGGTGAAGGAGGTGAAAGAGGGACAGTTTGGCGGATAAGGACTTAAGTACTAAGTTACAGCAAGTACGGCAAGGAGGATTAAAGGATTATGGCGTCCAATGATGAAGGAGTACTGTACTACAAGGAAAAGGTTTGTATGCCGAGGATAAGGAGTTGAGACAAAGGATTCTTCGGAAGCGCATGGTAGTCCTTATGCTATGCATCCCGGAGGCATCAAGTCAGATAGAGATCTAAGGGAACAATTTTGGTGGTCGACCACAAAGCGAGGTGACCCGAATTTGTGGGGAAATGTTTGACATGTCGCAAGTAAAGGTGAACACCAAATCCCATCAGATTGCTTCAACCAATTGAGATTCCCAATGGAAGTGGGAAAGAATTACCATGGACTTAGTTAGTGGGCTTCCCTCTTACGCCCACTAAGAAGGACTCGGTATGGGTGATAGTGGACCGTTTGACCAAGTCCGCACATTTTATCCCACTGTGAGGATCGACTATTCTCTTCAAAAGTTAGCCAAGTTATATGTGGCGGAGATCGTGAGGCTACACGGTACCGATGTCGATCATCTCCGATAGAGACCCAAGGTTTACGTCTCGATTTTGGAAAGCACTTCATCAAGCATTAGGCACTAAGCTAGACTTCACTACGACTTTTCATCCACAATTAGACGGGCGATGCGAGCGGGTTATACAAGTGTTGGAAGATATGCTAAGAGGTCATGTGATGGATTTCCGAGGAAGTTGGGAAGATTACTTGCCTCTAGCTGAGTTCGCCTACAACAACAGCTATCAGGCAAGCATTCGGATGGCACCATACGAAGCATTGTATGGAAGGAAATGTAGAACACCAACTTGTTGGACCGAGTTAGGAGAACGCCGCGTTTTGGGTCCAGAGTTAGTGGCGGAAACTGAGGAGAAGGTGGAATTAATTCGGGCACGGTTGAAAGAAGCTTCTGAGGAAAGAAATTGAGTTTGAAGTAGGAGACCAAGTGTTTCTAAAGGTCTCACCTTGGAAGAAGGTTATGCGGTTCGGTCGCAAAGGGAAGCTAAGCCCAAGGTTTATAGGGCCCTATCAAGTACTGAAGCGAGTTGGGCCAGTGGCATACCAATTGGAGTTACCACCAGAGTTGCATCAAATGCACGACGTATTTCATGTGTCCATGCTACGTCGCTATCGATCGGATCCGTCTCATGTGGTACCTGTTGAAGAAGTGGAGTTAAGGCCAGATCTATCCTACGAGGAGGAGCCGATTCGGATCTTGGAACGTGGCGTGAAAGCACTACGAAAGAAGTCGGTGCCTTTAGTCAAGGTGTTATGGCGCAATCATGGATCGGAAGAAGCTTCGTGGCGTAAGAGACAATACGACGACAAATAATACCTCAATCTGTTTAGTTAGGAAATTTCGAGGACGAAATTTTATTTAAGGGGGGTAGAACTGTAACATCCTAGGAAGGGCCTATGCATTTTTCAGATCAATTGTATGAAATGACAAGTCTTAAGTATTATGAATAAATTTTTGATACTTTTGGAAACCTAGAAATGAATGAAAGTGGAAATGAAAATGAAAATGGAAATGAAAATGGAGATGGAAATGAAAATGGAAGTGGAAATGGACATTTTTGGAAACTTAGACATTTTTGGAAACTTAGACATTTTTGGAAACCTAAACATTTTTGGAAATGATCCAAAAATGGAAACTTGAACATTTCGGGAAACTTGGATATATGAGAGAAATAAAGGAGTTTTATTCACATAAATATGTGAATAATAAGAGATAAATAAAGGAGTTTTATTCACATAAATATGTGAATAATAAGAGATAAATAAAGGAGTTTTATTCACATAAATATGTGAATAATAAGAGATAAATAAAGGAGTTTTATTCACATAAATATGTGAATAATAAGAGATAAATAAAGGATTATTTTCTAATGAGATAATTGAGGAGATAATTGATGGATTAAAGGCTTTTATCTTTTAAATAAAAAAGATAATATTATCAAAAAGAGGAGTGGTGGCCAAGTAAAGGACTCCTAGGCTGATAACTTTGGCTATAAAAGGAGGACAGGAGGGCTACTCATCAACATTTGCTCCCTCTTCCTCTCTCAAATTCTCCTAGGCAAAACCCTCTCTCTGCGAATTTTCATTAAGCAAAAATCCTCTCTTTTCTTCTATTTTCTTCTCCGTTCTCTCATGTTAAGCTGAATCTTTGTGGATTCTAAGAAAGAGGCAATCATCCACAACATCAAAAGGGGATCTTTCGGAAATCTAAGGATCTAAGGTAAGGATTATAAATATAAATATGTGGTTAAAGATTATGATTCACGTTTTCAAAGTTAGATCTAATCTAACACGAAGTTATAGGATTTCAACAGCTTATAAAGGAATCCTCTTCAGATTTGGAATCCCATCATAAGGTAAGGGATATTCGGCCAAGGCATAATTTGTTTAAGTGTTTTCCATTATTTCAAAAACCGAAAACGACATGGTTACATACCTAGTATTAGCGATTTCAAGGAAGAGGAATTCTAGCAACTGTTGGGACTTGATTAAATCAATTCGGCAACTAGGTAAGTAATTCTACTTCTAGTAGGATTTGGTTTTAAGACCAAATAGGTTTATTTATATGTTTTAATTAATGGCCGAATATAGGAGTGAAAGATCTAGATCGGTAGATCGCTCTACGGAATTCACGGAAACTATTAAGCGAAAAAGGTGTGTACTCTTACTAACTTTCAATAAATTGCATGGCAATCATTAAATATATAAATATGTAACAAAGATGTGAATGTGGCTAAGCACCACAAATGTGGTAAGGAGTACCTGTGCACGCTTTCCTACTTTTGATAGGATTGTGAATGTGATATATTTTGAACATGTGATTAGTAACATGAATGAAAATTTAGTATGTGAAATATGTTATGAAATAATTGGGGCATTCGGGATATTTGTGGAGGAAGAAAGTGAAGGTGATGACTACGGTCTCACCAACGTAAAGTGGTGACTACGGTCACATAAAGTGAAAAGTGGTAACTTCGGTTACATTCAAAGAATACAGATGTCTAATGACACAACATAAGTGGGCGATGAGCACGTCATTGCAGCGATCGCCTTGATGGTGTGTAGCGGATGGAGGGTCGACTTAGTAGTCCCCGCGATTATGCAGGTTGGTACGGTTGGTGTGTAGCGGATGGACAAATAGGTTTGGATTTGGGTTGCATCATCCTTTATTTTGTATGAACATGATATTGATATGACTTGTATGCCTGATTTGTTGGAAATTAGTACTATGTACACATTGAGTCTGTTGACTCACCCCGTTGGGGAATTATTTTTCAGGTGATGAGCAGTAATGGACCGGGTCGGCAGGAGCTAAAGGTGGCCATGCATCGCTTGAAGGAATTATTTGGAATTCGGACTTTATGAAATTCTAGTACTTTATTTTGGGTTTGAATGATGTAATAAGGCCATAAGGCCCAGTTGGATTTTCTTTATTCCTGTTTATTTTTATTTGAATATGATACAAATTATGTTTGATTAAAGATAAGTAAATTTATTTCTTTTAAAATAATAAACCCAAAAATTATTTTGTCACCTTATTTAAGTTGGATTTCCAGAATTTATTAAATAGGTTTCAAATTAAGCCCAACCCAAAACATTTTTTTTAAAATTACACAAATTTTCTCTAAGTCATTTAGAACATTGAAAACCGGTTTATTTAAGGAACATACCAGATCCGGTTCAAGCTCGTGGGCCGGGTGTGGGGTGTTTCAGATAAGGTTAATTAAAAGTACTATAAAGACTTCTGTACTAAGAATTAGGTTGCACTTTACTCTCTACCAAAATTTATCAATTTCTACATTTAAGTGATGACGAGATTGACAAAGCGACCAGATAATGACACGTAATGTGCCACATGTATTTCATGATGACGTGGCAAAATGTGTCACATAAGCAAATATTTAAAATTAAAAAAAAAACTCAAAAATAAATAAAATTTTTAATAACTATCTAAAAACTCACATTTAAGATGAACTTACACAAATGTTGTCCATTTCAAATGAACTTGGACAAACAGTTATTTAAATTCATTTTGGACATCATTCTTCAAATAATTCTAAAAGTTATAAAATTTTATTTAAAATTTATAAAAAAATATTTAAAAATTATTAAAAATAATATTCATAACGAACTTGAACATATGATTGTCAATGTTTAATTAAACTTAAACAATCATTTATCTGAGTTGATTTTAGAGTTATTTCTTGTTTTCTACACGACTTTAAAACAAGTTTGAGCAAACACCTTAAACCAAATATATATACATATACATGTGGAATCTCTTGAGCATATACTAGAGATATTAAAAAATACAATTTATTTATTTAAGAAAGAAGTCGATTGAGTCTAAGTTCAATTGGTATGAATATTATTGTTAGTGCAAGAGTATATAGGTTTGAATGTGCTGAAGTGCATTATTCTCATATTTAAAAGTCGAAAAAAACTATAAATAGTTCTAAATATATTCTCTTAAAAAGGAATTATTCAAAAAAGCTGTTCATATTCCTTCTCATCTAATTTGAAATGTTGACGTTGGATATGATTTAAGCATATGTATATGGAACATACATGTATTAAAAAAATTATTATTAAATTAATCAGAATATATAGATTATCACGTTTTTTTTCTCTTCTTCTCGAATTAAGTTAACTACACCTCGATTACCCCAACCCTCTATGTATCCCTAGATTCCTAATTAAAGTATAATGGTCAATTGTCTGATCATTAAAATCCTAAATATATTCTTCAAAAAGAAAAAGAAAAAGAAAATCCTAAATATATATATAACAAATTAACATTGTAATTCATGGATAATTAAACTCAATTTCAATGAAAAATAAAATATTTTTTAAAAAATAACATAGTTGAACTGAACTGAATGGATAAGGATATGGCTGAAGAAAAAAACTTGAAACAAAAATATAATGGAAAGTCTCATTAATTTTATTTTAAAAAAAATTCATGACATCAACCAATATATTAATCAAATAATAGAGTTTGAAGAAACTTGAAATTATAAATAAAGATATGGTCAAAACAGCTGAGATCTTTCCCCTGTAAACAAACCCTATTTTTTATTCAAAACACCCATGCTTTAAACGTGCTTTCACTCGCATACATACATATTCCCTACATCAGTCGCTCTTCCTTGAACCTTCAACTGCTCATATATAGTTTCATAAATACCTTTTTTAAGAACCATTTAAAGTACCTTTTCCTTGAGAAGCTTATATCTTCTTTTTTTCCTTGCAATTATTTTATGTGAACCCATGGCTGTCACATTGCATTGATTTTTTAAATACCGATTATATAATTTTTACTCCTTAAATTTAGTAAATATGTTCATTTTGGTACATAAATTTAATAACTAGATCCATTTTAGTTTTTAAATTTGGATTCTATCAAGGTTTGATAATATGACTAATGTTTTTGGAACATGATTGGATTGGTTAGTTGAACCGAATGAATCGAGAATCGATTCGTATATTGATTCAAACAAAATTGATAATAAAAAAAATTGGACAAAAATCAATAGTTAAACTGGTTTAATGAAATTATTAATTTTTAAAAAAAATTATGAATTTTATTTATTTATTTATTTGTTGTTGGTCTAGTAGTTGAACCGATTAATTTGATGGAATCGAAAACCAGTGGCCTGACATGCTCAACCATTGGTCAGATTATTAGAACATTATATGTAATACTTTAAGCTTGTACCACATTATTAACTGAAATTTTATATATATTTTTTTTAATTTTCAAGTGATGGCATTATCAAAGTATCACATTATCAAACTTTTATAATTTTCAAGTTTAGAGACAAAAATAAATTTAATTGGGGCCAAAAATTATATTATCCCAAACTTACAAGTTCCATGGAGTATATATATATATAACCTGTGGCTGGTGTACTTCTCTCAATATATCATCTTTAAAGTTTTACATCAAATTTAAGTTTCTTAGTTTCTCCATTGATGGCTAATAAGGTTCATCCTCAAGCATCCGTTTCAGATCCATCTCCAGCTGGAAGACAAACATTCACGGTTTGGATGAAATCACTGGTATGCCACACCAATGGTTGCACCGTTTTCGATTCCAAAGGTGACATCGTATATCGTGTCGAAAACTACGACAGCAAAGGTGGCTGTGAGGTTCAACTCATGGACCTGCAGGGCAATATCCTCTATTCTATACTAAGCAAGGTACTACTGCATATAAAGAAACTTGAGATTTCAATTTACTGTATTGCTCTTGTTTTTATTAAATGAAAATAATAATATTGCAGAAGCTTCAAATCTTTGGATGTTGGAACGGGTATAGAGCGGGCACAAACAAGGAACAGCCATGCTTTACAGTTAAGAAGTGCTACAGTATTGTCCGGAGAGAAATAGCCTGTCAGGTTACTGTGGGGTTTAACACGTACTGGATAGTGAGGTTAGGTCGCAAGAACCAAGGGTTTAAGATACTCAACATAACTGGAGATATTGTAGCAGAGGTAAGCACCAACAATGAAAGCTATTTATTTTCACAGAAAAAATATTCAATAAAAACGATTTAAGGATTGTGAATGGTAAATGAAATGCAGGTGAAGCAAAAGCAGGTATCAAGTGGGGTGGTGTTAGGAGAGGATGTATTAGCTTTGGAGGTGGAACCCTATATGGATCATTCCCTAATCGTTGCTCTTGTCACCGTTTATGGATTGATCAATCGGAGATTGTAGATAAACCCAGCCATGATTAAATCAAACAGTGCAGTATAGGGAAATATTTCAACAAGTGAAGATAATCCCTTTCTTTTTTTCTGTATTTCAGATTTGTATTGATTTTTTTTTTTTGGGAAAACCAATATTGTTAGAATTTTTTATTTTTTTTTGCAATATGTATATTTTTTATTACTTTAATTTGTAAAACATTTTGGAAATTATGGAAAAAGTTTTTTTGTCTGAATTTCTTATTAGTTTAAATTATGGATTTAATTTTTGAAAATTTTTAACCATTACTCAAATGGTAGTAATTAAATCAGTTCGGTTAAATTTCACTATTAATTTTGTATTATGTGTGAAGTTGTATGTTCCAATTTGATAATTCTTAGTACTTATAAGCCTTTCTTAGAAAAAGTAAAAACCCTACCAAAAAATGCTTTTGAAAAGTGCTTTTGAAACTAGCTAGTTTGGCAATGCTTTTGAAAAGTACTTTTGAAAAGTGTTGTGGAAAAGTACTTTTGAGAAGTGCTTTTGAAAAGTTTGCTTTAAAATTTGAGTGTTTAGCATTACTGTCAAAAAGTGCTTTTGAGAAATAAATTTTTTTTTTTGGACATGTTATTATCAAGTAACAAATATACATTTAAATAAAATTTAAATTAGTTAATATTATTATATTTTAGTAAGAATATAAAAAAATTACTATAACTTGTTAATATTTTAACATATGAAATATAAATTTTAAATATTTTTAAGTAATTAATATTAATTACTTATAAAATTTAATTTGAATATATAAACTACATTTTAAATATTTAAATATAACCATTAAATATTTGTAATTAATATTTTAAAAAATATTTTTTTATTTTTAATTAATGATTTTAACACATTTGTAATTAAGCACCACGAAAAAAAAAGGGAAAGTACTATGTTATTAGAGGGGTGAAAAAATAATTAAGCACTAAAAGTGCTTTTCGGAGAGGAAAAGCTAAAAATTTTAGCTTCTCATTTTCAAAAGTGCTTTTCAAAAGCACTTCTGAAAAGCCAAAAATTCCAGCCAAAAGCAGCTTGTTCTGCACAGCTTTTCCTCTAAAAGTGTTTTTGGAGCTAGAAGTGCTTTTGAAAAGCAATGAAGAACTGGCACCGAAGTTATTTCTTTTCTCTTATTATTTTTAAAATTTTAATGAACTATTTTACTATTTGACATTTAACTTTTCACCGAAATAATAATGAAAATTTAAAATTTGATGATTAATTATTTAGAAAATTTACCTATAATTAATATAAAATTAATTTTAATACCTATTTTTCTGTAAATATATCAATGAAGTTTTGGTTTAATGATAAAAAAATCCAAATTTACTCTAAGTAAATTTAATCTGAATTAAATTAACTGTTGATAATAATTAAATTTAATTATAACAATCAATATAGTTATGAATGATAATTTAAAAGAATACTCTTCTCTCTCAAGTGAATAACTAAGAAATTTGGAAGTCAAACAAATATTAGGTGTCATAATTAGAGAAATTTAATTGTGCATAATTATATCCTCGTTGACTGTGACAAAGCATTTTGAATTGTTTTATATATCAATTAAATGAAAATATGAAGAAAAAAATATATAGAATGCAATAGCTCATATATTTATGGAAAAAAAATTAATCAAATAAAAGAAAATAATTTGTAATTGGCTATAAATTTAGGTGTAGTAGGACTAGAATGTAGTATGGTGAGACAAGCTCACCAAGGTGGATTGTGGTGTGGGACGCCGTCGTTTCCCTTCACACTTTGACTTCACACATTAAGAACTCCAAAAATATTTAACATGCATTTCTTATTTTAATAATTTCAAGTTTTCCACCTTTGTTTTTTTTCTTTATTATTAATTTCAAAAATGGTTTAATATATATACTAGTTTTTTTTACCCGTTATATGCATTAATTATATTTAAATTTTTTTAAAAATTCATAAATTTTGTACGATTTTATTAATAATATGATTACAAAATTAAAACATAATGATATAAAATAATAATTGATATTAGATTGAATTTAAATAGAAAATATTTTAAAAATATAAATATTATAATAGTAGATTGTATGAAATTCTATTTTTATATATAGCTTTTAACTTAATTTTAAATATTAATTATTCAACGTAGATTTTTAATTAAATTTAAATATTATGATCACCAAATAACTTGTTGTAACATTGTATCTATTTTTATTTTAATAATGTATTTAATTTGTAAAAAAGTGTGATAAGTTTAAAAAGATTTTAAAATATTACAATGATTTATCATATAAAATTATAAGTTGAATTATTGAATATAAGTAAATTGAAAGGACTTATTATGAAAATATAACTTGCAACCACTAAAAATTATTTAAAAAAGGCGAAGGGGTTTATATTGCAATGTCCCCTCCACAAATGCTAACTTTTTTTTTGCTACAAATCAAATTTTTATAATAACCAACAAATGTTGGATGCAATATTAAGACATATTGTACTCTCAACATAGAACACATGTTTGAACCTTAGAAATGTTAATAAAATATGTTGTTATTCTTGTTTCTAAGCATGTAGTTGCTGCACATCAGGAATTTAGTGGCTGCAGATCATGAGTTTATTTGGTTTAGATTTTTCCTTAGTTGTTAAGAGTCCTATTATGAGTCTTATTTTGTTAGTGCCTAATTTCTTTTTCTTTTTTTTTTTTCGTTAAGTAATTGCCTATATAATAGGCTCTTGAGGTTATGAATAAATTATGTGATAATCTTATTTTCCATTTCCTTTATTGTTTTCATCTTACTGTTATCTCTTTTAGTAAGTTAATAGTGGTATCATAACTAGATAAAAGAAAAGTATTTTAGGTGAGAGAAAAAAGTTTGTGGTCCTCCTATCACTTCTGAAAATTTTGTACAGCCAGCTATTCCACATTTTGATGGCCACTATGATCATTGGAGCATGCTGATGGAGAACTTCTTGCGGTCCAAGGAATATTGGCAGGTCATTGAGCATGGTGTAGCAACACCAAAAGATAAAGAAAGGCTTACAGAAGCACATCAAAAGGACATGAAGGGGTTAAAGCTGAAAGATTTGAAAACAAAGAATTACTTATTTCAAGCTATTAATCGTTTGATACTGGAAATCATTCTTTGCAAAAAAAATTCCAAGGATATTTGGGACTCCATGAAGACAAAATATCAAGGTTCTTTCAGAGCGAAGCGTGCACAACTCCAAGCCTTGTGGAGGGACTTTAAGGTTCTTTAGATGAAGGATGGTGAGTCTGTTACAAACTATTGTGCACGAACCATGGGAATCGCGAATAATATACAATTTCATGGTGAGAAGATGGATGACATAGCCATTGTTGAGAAGATGTTGCGGTCATTGTCACCAAAGAATGATTAGGTTGTCTGCTCAATTGAAGAATCCAATGACATTGATGCACTCACCCTTGATGAACTCTAGAGTTCCTTGTTGGTCCATGAATAGAAGATGAACAGAACTTTTGCCCTAACGGAGCAGGCTTTGAAGGCTTCAACTCATCCTTCTAGAGGAAGAGGCAGAAGTCGAAGAAGGGGAAGAGGTAGAGGAGACAGTTGGAATAAATATGGTGGTAAGCATGCCAGACCAGATGATAAAGGCAAAAAATGGGATTAACAATTTGACAAGTCAAAGGTAGAAAGTTTTAGATGTAATAAGTTTTGTCATTATCGTTCAAAATGTCGTACTAATCTGTCTAATGGCAAGGAAAAGGGAGAAAAGTCAAATTTTGCAGAAAAAGAAGAAGCTGAAACCTTGTTTGATAAATTCATGACAAGTAGGAGGAGCCGCAGAACTCATGTTTATGGTATGTGGATATAGGATATAGCAACCACATGTGTAGTAATAAGTATTATTTCTCCTATCTAAATGAAGACTTTTGTAACACCCCTAACCTGTATCCATCGCCAGAACAAGGTTACGGAGCATTACCAGAGTTTACATAATAACTCCATGTAATTCATGTCATATACTGTTCATATTTGAAACTAATCATATTGTCCCTTGAATGGACCCTCGAGGCCCAATTTAAATATTAAATCAAGTCGAGACTAAATCGGGAACTTAGAATTTTTTTTTTGCGAAATTTTAAATTTTTTCCTAGATGCAGGGCACACACGCCCGTGTGGTCAAGGGACACACCCGTCTGACCATAAGACACGCCCGTGCTGCAGGCCGTGTCCAACCCCGTGTAACTCTCTAACTTGTGCCACACGGCCAGCCACATGCCTGTGTGAATAGACCGTGTGTCAATTTAATTTTCAAAAATTAGGTGCAAGGTTCACACGGCCAAGACACACGCCCGTGTATCACACACGGCTGAGACACACGCCCGTGTCTCTGTTCCTGTACCAAATTCTGAGCATTCTGTTTCTCAAATTTAAGATGCAGGGGACACACGGCCAAACCACATGCCCATGTGTCAGGCCGTGTGTCTACCTGTGTGGATAAAATAAAGCCATTTCCTAGCTTTATTTCTCACCCAAATTTGCCAACAACCTACATCAAAACTTACATACTTATATCAACCAATTCAAGACATAATAATCAGCCAAAAACAAGTCTTTTGCATAACTTATTAATTCATTTGTTTATGTGATTAAACTTACCAATGACATAATTATAACTATAGATTTATGTTATCAAATATACCAATTTAAAACCATTCATTCTTCAAACATGACTAGGCCATATATAATTACATCAAAATATACTTTACACCAGCCATTCCAATGGCTTGTTACAACCAAAATATTTCATCATTTTGCCTAACTAGCTTATACATGCCATTATACCATAAAAGTTTACTATTTATACCAAACGGGCTGAAGGATAGTATGATGATACTCCGACTGATTTCCAACCCTTTCGAGCTTCCAAGCACTGTAAAACAGAGGAAAATAAAACCTAGTAAGCATTTAATGCTTAGTAAGTTCGTATAGCAAGAATTAAACTTACCAATTATATTCATTCAAATAAGCATACAATAACATGATTCCCAAAAAAATTACAATTTACCTAATCACATATATTCAAACAAGCAAGTTAGCCACATAATTCACATGTACATCAAATAATCATGGATGAGCTCATCATGCTACACTATTTCAGGTATTCAGAAGCATTCGGGACATAACTCTTTTAATCTTATAATTTCTCATGTCAGAAGTTTTGTCCGTTGAATTATTGAAATATCGATGAGTACTCAGGTAGTACACTCAAGGTGTGCAAAACTGTAAACCGTCAACTCATAATCAGGGGTACCCATTAGAGCACTTAATCAGGGAGCACACTCTTGAGCCACATATCAAGATGCTCAGTTGAGCCATGTAACAGGACACTTATCCGGGCTAAACAGGAAAACTCATAAGAGTTTTAATCAGGGAGCTCATAGAGCTTAACAGATAACTCCGAAGAGTTAATATCAGAGAGCACCAGATAAGGTAACAGAGAGTTCAAGCGAGCCATATCAAGAAGCCCATAAGAGCTTATATTACGTAGAGCTGCGTTTGTGTCCGCATTATATGCTGGATCACAACCGATCGAATCATGTAACAGGACGCTCACACAGAGCTGCGGTAATGCGCAACACATGCAAAATCACTACCGATCAGGATGCTCGCAGGAACTATATAATAGGACGCTCGAGAGGGATTTTATCAAGATGCCTGTATGAGCTATAATGTCCGCAACATATGCAGGACTGCATTCAATACTGGAAATCACATATATCCATCAAAATTCATAATTCAAACGGAATTTAACTCCATTGAAATTCATCGTTTAAAAGGAACTTAACATTTTTCCGGACATGATTAAACATATGATTATTTCATTTATTTTTAACATTTATATAATTCATACAATCACATGTAACACATTCAATTCAAACATATAAATAAACACAAATCGGTTATACGAACTTACCTCGACACTTGTTTGTATAAAAATTTACTAATCCGAAACTTTTTCTTTTCCTCGATCTAGCTTCGAATTTGAGTTATCTGGATCTATATAAATGAATTTAATCATCAATTTAATCTACTTCATACTCCATTTAATTCAATTTACACCCTAGGAAAAATTACCATTTTGCCCCTAAACTTTCTATAAATTCCAATTTCGTCCCTAGGCTCAGAAAAATGAAATTCATGCAATTTAATCCTTATTCCAAGCCTAACCGAATTTTACATGTTACAATAACAGCCCATGAATTTCACAAAAATTAGAATTTTTTTCATGGGTTTTACCTTTTTTCAGTTTAGTCCCTAAATCAAAATTTCATTAAAATTCTCTTTGTAAAAGTTGTTTATCTATCAACAACCTTTCATTTTCTACCATAAATTTCAAAATTTCAGCATATTCATCAATGGAAAATTTTCTACACTTTGATATCTTTACAAATTAGTCCCCAAAATAAATAGATTAGGCTATCCCGATCTCAAATATATAAAAATTACTAAAAACGGGACAAGAAAACATATCTAATTAAGCTTGATTAGTTTCCTTTCTCTCTCCTAGGGTTTCCATAGAATTTGGGGATGAAGATGATGAAAATAAGATGATATTTTCTAATTAATTAGTTATCATTTTTTAATTTTTCTCATTTCCAATTTAGTCCTTAGCCTTTTCAAATTTTTCCATGGATGAATCACCAAAAATATCTACTAAATTTTCTTTAATGGTCTAATTACCATATAAGGACCTCAAATTTTGAATTACATAGCTATTTAATCCTTCTAGCTATTAGAATTCAACTTTTGCATTCTATGAAATTTGGTCCTTTCCACAATTAATCACATAATCGATAAAATTTTCTTATCAGAATTTTCATATGACATTCTTATCACAATGAAAATCATGCAATAATATTAAAATAAATGTTCTTTCTGGCTCAGATTTTGTGGTCCCAAAACCACTGTTTCGATTTCACTGAAAATGGGTTGTTGCAACTTTCACACTACTATGTAGTGGGAAAAGGTGATATTAGTATAAGAACCAAGAATGGTTTTTTAGAAACAATTTCCAATGTTTTCTTTATGCTTGCTTTGAAAAGTAACTTGTTAAGTGCTGGTCAATTGCAAGAAAAAGGATATGTGATTATGATATCAAAATGTGCATGTGAAATTTATGATCCTTCTAGAGGTGCTATTGCAGTGGTTCCAATGAGTTCCAACAGGTTGTTTCCATTGGTTATTGATTGTGTTCAACATTGCTTGATTGCTAAAGTGAAGGATGACTCATGGCTTTGGCATTTTTGTTATGGTCATCTTCATTTTTGGGGTTTAAAGACTCTTAGACAGAAAAAGATGGTTAGCGGCCTTCCTCAGATTGTCATTCCATCCTAGGTGCGTAAAGATTGTGTTGTTGGCAAACAACATTGTGAATAATTTCCCAAATGAAAGTCTTGGAGAGCAAAATGTGTGTTCGAATTAGTTCATTCAGATATCTATGGGCCAATAAAACCATCATCTAATGGAGGTAAAAATTATTTCCCATCTTTCATTGATGATTATTCTCGAAAACATGAGTTTACTTTTTACAGGAGAAATCAAAAGCATTTAGTGCATTTACTAGCTTCAAGGCACTTGTTGAGAATGAAATCGGGAAAACCATTCAAGCTCTTCGCACTGACCGTGGTGGAAAATATTGCTCCAAGGAATTTGGAGCATTTTGTGATAGTCATGGCATTTGGAAAGAGCTTACCACTGCATATACCCCCAACAAAATGATGTATTAAAGAGGAAAAATAGAACCATACTTAATATGGTAAGGAGCATGCTTGTTGGTGGAAGGGTCCCAAAATAATTTTGGCTAAAAGCAGTAAATTAGAGCATCTATGTCTTGAACAGAAGCCCAACCTTTTATGTTCAAAACATGTCACCTGAAGAAGCTTGGAGTGGAAGGAGACCAGTTGTAGATCACTTCAGAATTTTTGGTTGCATTGCTTATGCACATGTTCCAGATGCAAAGAGAAAGAAGTGTGTCTTTCTAGGTGTAAGTGAAATATCTAAAGCATATAAACTGTTTAATCCTTTAACGGAAAAAATTGTGATTAGCAGGGATGTAATTTTTTATGAGGAGAACACTTGAAATTGGAATGACCAGCAACCTTCTTAAACCTTTGTTGACACTAAAATTCAAGATAAAAGGCAACAGCCTTTAGATCAACAGACTCAAGCAAGACTTGAGCTTAAGAGCTCACTAAAATGAAGCTCCAACAGCCATCGAGGTAGAAATAGTTGAACCTTGTCCTAGCTGTATTCGACGAAGACCAGCTTGAATGGGAGATTTTGAGGTAATCGACATTGGTTAGACTGAAGATCCAATCATCCACTTTTGTCTTATTTGTGAAGTGTGATCTAACAACTTTTGAAAGCGTTGTAAATGAGTCAAAATGGCGAAAGGCAATGGATGAAGAAATTAAAACTATAGAGAGGAATGATGCATGAGAGTTGACTGAGCTTCCAGAAGGGCACAAGACAATTGGTGTCAAACGGGTGTACAAGAAAAAGTTGAAAGAGAATGGAGAAGTTGACAAGTACAAGGCGCGCTTGGTGGCCAAAGGTTATAAGAAGTTTAGGGTGGATTACAAAGAAGTCTTTTCTCTTGTTGCAAGACATAATATAATTAGATTGGCGATTTCGTTTGCAACCCAACACTCTTGGCCTATCTTCCAGTTAGATGTGAAGTCAGCATTTTTACATGATGAGCTCCAAGAACATGTATTTATTGAACAACTAGCTGGTTATGTTAAACATGAAAGTGAAAATAAGGTTTATAAACTAAAAAAAAGGTTTTATATGAGTTGAAACAAACCCCGCGTGCTTGGTATAGTCGAATTAAAGCTTATTTCTTGAAAGCTGGTTTTACCAAGTGTCCTTATGAGTCTGCTCTTCTCATTAAAACTGGTGATGAAGGGAAAATGATTATTGTGAGTTTATATGTTGATGATCTTATTTTCACTGGAAATTGTAGTTCCATGTATAATGAATTCAATAAGTTTATGATGGTTGAGTTTGAAATGTCAGATCTTGGTATGATGCATTATTTTTTAGGCATAGAAGTAGTACAATCAGCTGATGGAATATTTATTTCTCAAAGGAAATATGTTTAAGATATCCTGAGCAGGTTTGATATGAAGGATTGCAATCCAGCAAACACCCCCATTGAGTTTGGTTTGAAGTTGAGCAGAGAATGAAAGAAAGTGGACAACACTTTTTTATAAGCAGATTGTTGGCAGCTTAATATACTTGACTGGTACAAGATCTGACATAATGTATTTTGTGAGTTTGATCAGCAAATTTATGGAGAATCCTACAGAGATGCATTTATTGGTTGCCAAAAGAATCTTTCATTACTTGCAAGGAACCAATGATATTTGGCTATTTTACAGAAAAGAAGAATTTTCAGATTTATTTGGGTTTATTGATAGTAACTTTACAGGAGATCTATATGATAGAAAAAACACTTCAGGTTATGTTTTCATGATGGGAATCAGAGTTGTTTCATGGTCATTCAATAAGTAATCCATTATTACTTTATTAACAACTGAAGCTGAATTTGTTGCTGCAACAGCATGTGCTTGTCTAGCTATTTGGTTGAGGAAAATCTTGGAAAAGTTGAAGTTCAAGAGAATGGGAGCTACAACAATTTTATGTGACAACAACTCAGCTATCACACTCTAAAAAAATCCAGTATTACATGGTAGAAGCAAACATATTGATTGAAGTACTTGATAAATCATAATATATACATATTTTAATCACACATTTAGCTTATTTTTGGATGAATTTTGATTGAATTTGATGAATTCGATGCTCCTAATCTCTTAATTTCATGTTTTATACTCAGGAGAGCTTAGGGAATCGAAAGAAACGAGAAACGGGCCAAAAAAGGGCAAATAGGCTTACCTTAGAGATCGTACACGGCCTAGACTATCACCCACGACCGTGCGTTTCGAGTAACAACCGAGACACGACCTAGAACATCGTATACGGCCAGATCACACGGCCGTGTGTGGCAAACAGGATTGATCACGGCCAAGAGAGTCGACCACGGGCGTGTCACACGGGCGTGTCCCTGCTATAGCCAAGATGAGTTTCATTCTGAATAGGATACTTGTGGGCCAAGAAAGACATTCTGAAGCCTATATAAACGCCTTAAGTATAACCTAAAAGTGTCTTTGGTGGGCGCGGCTTGCAGAGAGAAGTGAACACGTGGATTACTCTAAGAAAGCGGTTAATCCATCTCGAAGCGAATCACGCTCAAGACGGAAGATCTTCCCTTCAATTTCCTTCAAGGGGTTTTAGGGTTTTTCTTATGTTTTGTTATTTACTTTCTTCTGAGATGTATTCTTTATTAAACATGAACTAAACCCCTCAAATACCTGAGGGGGATGAAACCTAAGACGGATCTTGTTATTGTTTTCTAAACTATATGATAAATACTTGATTTGTTCTTAATTATGTGTTCTTAATTCTTGTTTTAATATTTCAGTATATTGATTCAAGTATTGATGTGCTTAGGTAGTGGAGCAAAAGTCCTTGTTTAAGAGTAGATCTAGCATAGTTAAGCGGAGTTGATCGCAACCCTAGAGATAGGATGACGAAAATCTACCGGATTAGGGTCAAACCTAATATGGTAGTCCATAGATCGAGTTAATGCAACACTAGGGGTTTTAATTAGAAAGAGATTTCAATTAATCAACCTAGGGTTAGACGTTAGTAGCCTCGAAAGAGGTATTAATATAAATTAGGGAATCCTACGGATCAAGTCAAGTGAATAAATCGTCTGGTTCAGAGTTAAATAGCAAGTGAAGTCTAGGTGGATTCTTCCTCGGGTATTGTCTTAATCAACTGGTTTTTCTCAAAAGTATTTTTCCCAATTCACTCTCTGTGTCTTAGCATCTTTAGTTAAGAAATTAGTTAATTAAACATCGTTTCTCTTAATACTTAGGCTAAATAATAAAAAGATAGTAACTACTAGTACTATTGGTCCTTGAGGATACGATATTTCTGGTCTTACCATAGCTATACTACCGAACGATAGGTGCGCTTGCCTTATTCGTTGTCATAGTTAGTTTGGACACGATCAAGTTTTTGGCGCCGTTGCCGGGGACTAAGATATTAGGAACACTTGATTTTTATTACTTTAGCCATTCTATTTATTTGCAATTTATTTTTATTTTTTATTTTATTTGAACTTAGCTAATTTTTCTTTTTCCTTGCTTCTGGCAGGTATTCTAGTTTATGACTAGAAGAAACCCGTCAGGACCTCTACTTTACGATAGTGATATAGAAGGAACCGTTCGCAAAAATCGAAGAGAAATTAGGCGAAGCCTACAGTACACACAAAAAGAGCACCAGAACAATACCAATACTACCGAAGAGATGGCTGATAATAATCTGCTACCTCTTGTAGTTGCCGCAAACCTGGTTAATCAAAATCCTGTTCCTAGAATTATGTATGATTATGCTAAACCTAATTTAACAGGAACTGAATCAAGTATTGTTAGACTCTTTGTCATTTGTAAATAATTTTGAACTGAAACCTAACACTATACGAGATGATACAACAGTTTGTTCGGTTTGATGGTTTGCGGGATGAGGATCCTAACACACACTTAGCGAACTTTTTTGAATTATGCGATACGTTTAAAATTAATGGTGTTTCTGATGATGCCATTCGCCTTCGGTTATTTCCCTTTTCTTTAAGAAATAAAGCCAAACAGTGGTTGAATTCTCTTCCACGAGGATCAATCACTACATGGGAGCAAATGACCGAAAATTTTTTGTTAAAATATTTTCCGCCGGCTAAAACGACTAAATTGAGGAATGATATCTCTTTTTTTGTGTAGATGGATTTAGAGACACTTTACGATGCATGGGAGAGATACAATGATTTATTGAGAATGTGCCCTCATCATGAGTTACCATTATGGCTACAGGTTCAAACCTTCTGTAACGGTGTGAACCCTTCGACTAGGCAGTTGATTGATGCATCCGCTGGCGGTACACTAAACAATAAAACACCTGAGGCTGCTTATGAATTCATTGAAGAGATGTCACTGAATAATTATCAGTGGCAAGTTATGAGAACAAAGCTAACAAAAGCTGCCAGTGTTTTCAACCTCGACGAGTAACCATGCTATCAAATCAGGTAGAACTCTTAAGTAAAAAAATTGATGGTTTGTGTGGTTCCTCGCAGGTACATCCAGTGATGCAATGCAATACAAATGAATAAGGGTCAAACAATATAGAATACCCACCCTACAACCCTGGCATAGAAAACAAACAGATGAACTATATGGGTAATAATTCTAGACCTCAAAATAACTCTTATAGTAACACTTATAATCCAGGGTGGAGGAACTATCCAAATTTCTCATGAGGAGGTCAAGGAAATCAGAGGCAACAACCCCCTCCAGGCTTTCAACAGCAACCCTACCCACAAGAAAAGAAGCCGAACCTTGAGGAGATGCTGACAAAATTCATCGCGGTGTCAGAAACCCATTTTCAAAACAACAAGACAATGCTAAAAAATCAGCAGGCATCGATTCAAGGGATCGAGAACCAGTTAGGTCAGCTAGCTAAGCTAATCTCAGAACGACCACAAGGTTACTTGCCAAGCAACACAGAAACTAACCCAAAGGAGCAAATTCATGCCATTACTGATCACAATAGTGAAGGGTTAATAGAATCCGAATCTGAGCCAAGGCAAGAACCCGTGGTAAATAAAGGTAAAGTTCAGGTAAGACACGATACACAGAAACCTGTCATTAAAGAGTATACACCTCGAGTGCTATATCCCAATGCGATGAAGAAAGACCATACAGAGGAACAATTTGGTAAATTTCTTAAACTCTTAAAGAAATTACATATTAACTTACCGTTTCTTGAAGCTCTCTCGCAGATGCCAGATTCAATGAAATTTTTAAAAGAGCTTCTGACAAACAAACGGAGGTTGGACAAGGTGTCGCATGTGAAGCTAAACGCAGTGTGCTCAGCAATTCTACAAAACAAACTACCATGGAAATTAAAAGATCCATGGAGTTTTACGATTCCTTGTTTAATTGGTAGTTTATCTATTGATAATGCTTTAGCAGATCTAGGGGCAAGCATCAACGTTATGCCTTATAAACTGTTTAAACAACTAGGTCTAGGGAAACCCAAACAAACTAGGATGAGCATTCAATTAGCTGATAAAACCATTAGAGTTCCTAGGGGTATAATCAAAGATGTGCTAGTAAAAGTTGATAAATTTATATTCCTAGTAAACTTTGTCGTTTTAGACATGGATGAGGACAACAATGTTCTTTTAATTTTAGGAAGACCCCTTTTTAGCAACTGCCAGAACTAAAATTGATGTTGGTACAGGAGAACTTATACTTCATGTAGGTGACGAGACGATCACTCTTCAAGCTCTTGACTCGGCTAGGACATCAAGTAATAAAGGTGAGAACATAAATGACCATTCGATTAAACCTTCTTTTCAGGAAGTACCACGAAACTACACAACTGAACCATATCCTAGACCTCGTGCCAACAAGGAAGTAATTCATGAGGAACGAAGGCTTCAGGTCGAGGAACTAGACGAGTGGAAGACACATTTCAAGGAGAAACTAGGAACACACGAAGCAAAACCGAGGGAACCCCCAAACGAGCTTATAGGAACAACAAATCACTTTAAAATAGGAGATCAGGTATTGTTGGAAAAGACAGACCCTCGAATCACCGTTCCAGACCTTAATGAAGAAATCCCTTTTAAGGTACTCAATGTCTTCCCATACGAAACAGTCGAGGTAACTAATCCTAAGTTCGACACTTTTAAAGTAAACACTACTCGACTCGAACCATATATTGTTAGAATTGATAGCAGGAATGAGGAGCTTCAACTCTTCAAACCACCATGATTATGATAGGTAAGTCTAGCTTAAGACTTTAAATGAGCGCTTCTCGGGAGGCAACCCGAGCACTAACCCCTTTAATTTTCATATCTTTGATTTTTAGCACCTAACTAAAGACTAACCAAGTTAAATAAAGCATAGGTTTTCATACCACACGGCCTTACACACGGGCGTGGCTGTGGCCGAGTGGGCATCACGGATTTACACACTGGCATGGCAGAGGTCGTACGAACCAAGGACGAAAAATCTCCAAATCACGGATGGCTATAAAATGCCACGGCCGTGGTAGACACTGAGAAAGTCACACGGGTATAAGTCACACCCGTGCTTTGAGGCTGTGGCCGACACTGAGAAAGAGACATGGGCGTGGAAACCTCTACACAGGCGTGGGAGAAACGAACGAGCCACCACACGGCCGTGCGATACGGCCGTGTGACCGAACATGCCCACAGCACACGAACGTGGGCAGAAATCAGGTCCTTGATTCTTATTTAAGACCCCCCTTCTTTTCTTTTTTTCCCCCAAATTTTTCTTCTCCTAACCCCCAGCCACCACACCCTTTTCTCTTCTCACTATCCTTTCCCTTCATTCTCCGTTCCCCTTCCCCTCATTCCTTTTCTTTCACCATCCTCACCACCATCCCCATGCCGAATAAGTGAAAGGACCATAGCACAGTCTCCCCGTGCGAGACCGATCCACATAAGTTTATGCCGGCCACTTCATTTACTCGACAAGCCAAGGACATTTGAGTCCATTTATTTTACCTATGCCTTTTCTCTTGTCCTTTATTTTCCTTCTCTTTATTTTTCTTATCTTTAAATACATATTTAGTATATTTTGAATTTTTCTTATTATTTCCTGGCTATTTCTTCACAAGTTACCCAATTTCTTCATCTAGTGCAGTGATTGTTGGCGGCCACCATACCACCACTAGAGACGCCTCCTCCAACTTATCTTTAACCTCCGAATCAAGTTTCCACACTTCTAACTCAAGAAATCCATCCGAAAATCTAGTAAGTTTCACTCTCTCCCTCTCTTATGATCTATTACTACATGGTTATTATCTTTCTTTGTACATTGAGGACAATGTACATCTTAAGTGTGGGGGGCCTAACTTTTTGCATTATTCTCAAATCCATGAATTATATCTTGTTCTTAAATAATCTTCTCATATTACTGTTAGAATGAAATTTCTTTTAATTTATAATTTTCATTGATATGTTTTGGATTAAGTCATAATTAATTGTGCAGTGATGATTTAAACTTTAGGAGACTAGAGAATCAAGCATGATGAGTTTATTTTCAGAATTAAAATTTTTTTAGGTTGTCTACCTGAATCTAATTATTACCTTGAAGTTTGAAATTTACAAGGCTGAAATCAAAAGCCCATAATTTTTTGTGAGATCTTGAGCCTTTTAGAGCATACATTCTTTTTCATGCTCACTTTATTTATTATGAGTGTGTCAACATTGATTTGTTATTCTAAAACTTGCTTTGTTTATACATGTCGAGACCACACATTTGATTTGATATACTGAGATGATAAAGGCACTTAGGTTTTAACCCACTTACTCCATAAGAAGCCTACCTTCATAACTAACCCCTAGTAAACCCCCTTGAATCCTAACAAATCATTTCTTGACTCACCCATTAATATTAACCCAAAACCCACTTTGTATTTGTTATCACCATTTCTCTAGACTGTCCCTATATCGAGATTTGATTTGATCGGTTGCTTAACTATTTTCTTTATTTCATTTGTTAAATTCTATCTTATTATTATTGATTTGTTCTTAAAAAAAAATGAAGTATATTCATTATTAGTTCTATGTTATTTGAGCTTAAGCGCTAATGTTATATTTTGAGAAGAAGCTCGTGTTATTAGTGATGAATTCTTAATCAATGTAATTATTTAAGTTTTAGTTATTTTTCTAGTTAGGTAATTTATCAATTCAGTCTCGATACTAACCCTCTAATTCAGCCTTTATCCACACCTTTAACCCAAGCCCCGTTACAACCCTTTTTAAAGACCTTTTGATTTGTGTATCATATCATTTTACAGTGGTGGAGATTTGATTTTCATGCAAGCCTATGGGATTAACTTTTCATGTTTGACTCTTGAGTGCTTATTTTTGAACCTTAAACACCTTGAGTGATTTGAGTGAACCCTTAGAGAGGATGTCAATTTTTGTTGATTTTGAATTAGAGGTGATTATTTAGGTAAGGGGAAACACCTATTTTTCGTACTATAAAAACTATGACTTTGATTGTTTGAATCTTTAGGAACCTTCAGGTTAAATTATCATTGTATGAATTACCCATGAATTATGATGAAACAATATTGATGAAGATTATGAATTGAGGGAAGTTAATTTTAATTGTGAACTAAGAATTTTGCTTGAGGACAAGCAAATGCTTAAGTGTGGGTGTATTTGATAAACTGTAATATATACATATTTTAATCCCACATTTAGCTTACTTTTGGATGAATTTTGATTGAATTTGATGAATTCGATGCTCCTAATCTCTTAATTTCATAGTTTATACTCAGGAGAGCTTAGGGAATCGAAAGAAACGAGAAACGGGCCAAAAAGGAGCAAATGGGCTTAACTTAGAGATCGTACACGGCCTGGACTATCACCCACGGCCGTGCGTTTTGAGTAACAACCGAGACACGACCTAGAACATCGTACACGGCCAGATCACACGGCCGTGTGTGGCAAACAAGATTGACCACGGCCAAGAGAGTCGACCACGGGCGTGTCACACGGACGTGTCCCTGCTATAGCCAAGATGAGTTTCATTCGGAATAGGATACTTGTGGGCCAAGAAAGACATTCCAAAGCCTATATAAACGCCTTAAGTATAACCTAAAAAGTGTCTTTGGTCGGGGGCAAAGCCAGAGAGGGCTGAACACAGGGGATTACTCTAAGAAAGCCAGTTGATCCATCTCAGAAGCCGGAATCACGCTCAAGACGGAAGATCTTCCCTTCAATTTCCTTCAAGGGGTTTTAGGGTTTTTCTTATGTTTTGTTATTTACTTTCTTCTGAGATGTATTCTTTATTAAACATGAACTAAACCCCTCAAATACCTGAGGGGGATGAAACCTAAGACGGATCTTGTTATTGTTTTCTGAACTATATGATAAATACTTGATTTGTTCTTAATTATGTGTTCTTAATTCTTGTTTTAATATTTCAGGATATTGATTCAAGTATTGATGTGCTTAGGCGATGGAGCAAAAGTCCTGTTTAAGAGTAGATCTAGCATAGTTAAGCGGAGTTGATCGCAACCCTAGAGATAGGATGACGCGAAAATCGCGATTAGGGTCAAACCTAATATGGGAGTCCATAGATCGAGTTAATGCAACACTAGGGGTTTTAATTAGAAAGAGATTTCAATTAATCAACCTAGGGTTAGACGTTAGTAGCCTCGAAAGAGGTATTAATATAAATTAGGGAATCCTACGGATCAAGTCAAGTGAATAAATCTTACAGTTCGAGTTAAATAACAAGTGAAGTCTAGGTGGATTCTTCCTCGGGTATTGTCTTAATCAACTGGTTTTTCCCAAAAGTATTTTTCCCAATTCACTCTCTGTGTCTTAGCATCTTTAGTTAAGAAATTAGTTAATTAAACATCGATTCTCTTAATACTTAGGCTAAATAATAAAAAGATAGTAACTACTAGTACTCTTGGTCCTTGAGGATACGATATTTCCGGTCTTGCCATAGCTATACTACCGAACGATAGGTGCGCTTGCCTTACTCGTTGTCATAGTTAGTTTGGACACGATCAGTACTATTTTTTTAGAGATCTCAACAATGATGGGGTAATTGATCTTAAGTACTGCAAGAGCAAAGATCAGCTGGTTGACATATGCATCAAACCTCTCAAATTGTTTCCCTTCCAAAATTTGAGGAGGTTAATGGGAGTTTGCACTTTGGAGGATCCTGTTTGAAGAATGGCACCAATAAACTGAAGTTTAATGAGTTTTCAGTTTAAGGGAGGGATTGTTAATAAAATATGTTTGTTATCCTTATTTCTAGGCATGTAGTTGCTGCACATTAGGGATTTAGTGGTTGCAGATTGTGGGTTTATTTGGTTTAGATTTTTCCCTAATTGTTAAGAGTCCTATTATGAGTCTTATTCTGTTAGTGCCCGACTTCTTGTTTTTTTTCTGTTATGTAATTGCCTATATAATAGGCTCTTGAGGTTATGAATAAATTATTTGATCATCTTATTTTCGCTTTCCTTTATTGTTTTCATCTTACTGTTATCACTTTTAGTAAGTTAACAGGAAATGACATTGTAAGGAAAGTAACCATGAAGAATTGTAAAATTGACATAAATAATAAAAAAATCAATTTTTTATAATATAAATATATATATATGGTGTATGATTTTCGACATACAATGTATTTGATATTATTTTATCTATTTGTCGCTATATAATCTAATATTAATATTCATTCAAATTACAAATATGGGCAACTTCATGTTTATCATTTTTATTTTGTTTATTTTTTTGGCATTTATAAATCGGGAAAACGAAACTATCAATTTTGTGGATTTACCCATCGTCCAAAAAAAAAAAACCCTGTGCTTTGCAAAATTCACGTGCCCACCGAATCCAACCAGGATCTTATTCGAAAATTCAGAATTTCCACAAATTAAAAAGAAATTAAGTGTCGGTGTTATTTTTTATTATAATTATATTTAAACAAATCTTACTAAAATATATCTAAAAAAAATCAAATACCTATTCAAGCATGGAAATTGAAACCTTGCTAATAAAGAGTAAAAGAAGAGCTAGTTTATGCTTTGTCAAAAAATATATATATATATATATTTGTGGAAATGTTCATGACAATCTTTAATATAAGAACAAGAATCAAACATGCAAAGTAATTTTTTTTTATAAAAAATAAATTATATATGGAAACCACTAGGTGAGGTGAATGCGTTTTTGATTTTTTTTGTACAACTTAATTTCTTTTTCATTCTAAAGAGGAAACTGTCTCACCTGCAATTTCCGTGTGGGTACAAATCCAGCTGCTACTTCAACTATACAATGTAGTAACTTGTATACGAAGAAATGAATACCTTTCAGCTCTTCTTGGCATTCTTTATTTTACGTACCGTCATCACAAGCCGTTGTCTTTCACCTTCCACCTCTGCGAATTTGAGGCTTATCTCGGAATACCGATCTTGCATATACTTCAATTCATCTTCCATGGACTTGTTTCTTTCCTTCAATGCTGCTAGTTCAGCTATCAATTCATCCTGGTTATCGTCTTTAGCTACCTGCATTTGTTTTACCATTTTGGAAACAAAGTATAAGTCCAAGCAAGCAATACACTTAAAAATGTCGTTCATTGATGTAATAGAATTTCCATTTAAAATTATTCCTTTTTTTTTTTTTTTTGGTTTCCTTTTTCTTCTAAATCATAGTATAATGTTTCTGACCTTTTGAAGTTGGTACTCGTAGAAGCTGGCGCTGTGCTTGTTGAATTCTTCTACTCTGCTTTCTAATTCATCGATTTTCTTCTGAAGATCCTTTTCCTTTTCCAAGAAAACATTTGTGGATGTTCCTAAAGCTGTTTCCTTTAACTTTATATGTCCCTGCCATGAGAAAAAATGTTCACTGCGAATACAAATTTTCCTTTTCATAACTGTACCAATACCATTAAGGAAGAAACAAACTATGAAGTAAAATTTTGGATAATTGTTGTTTGATCATGAATTCCCATATTGCTGTTAAACCATTTGCATCAAAGTTTAGAGGAACTTGAGTTTATATAGAACACGGAAGTGTAAATTTACCTCAAGCAACTTTACTTTTTCCCTCAGGCTCGCAACATCTTTAGAATTGCCAGGAACCAAGGCAGATTTATTGCTTCTTAATGTTGTTCTTGTTCCATGAGAAACTGCTCCTCTTCCATTGCTCTCTTTCAGCTTCTTTTCCATGCCAGTAAATGCATCTTCCTTCTTCTTAAGGTCACCCTTTAATTGAACTACTAGCTTTTTGAGTTTTTCTTTCTCCATTTCATCCTCAGACAGAGAATGCTTCAATTTATTGTACTGATTTTTGAGGATATCAAGCTCTGATTGTAGAGATTCAACTGCTGCTTCTTTCTCGTCCTTCAGATGCTTCATTCTTTGCAATTCTTCCAGTGCCTTAGCTGCTTCCTCTTTCATCAAAGCAACTGTACTCTCCAGTTCATTTCTTTCTAAATATGCTCTTTGCATCTGCATTTCGTATTCTTTAGCTAATGCTTTTGTGTGTTCCAACTCAAGTCTCAAGTCTTCGGCCTTCTGAGCTTGTTCAAGGAGGCAATTCTTTTCTATAGTCAGCTTTTCAATCTCAGCTTTTAGGCTGCAGATATCCTGGGAAAAAGCCCCGCTTACTTCTTCCTCAAGCTTCTTTTGTTGTTCAAGCTTCTTAGATTTATCATCAATTTCCTCCAACATCAGTTCTATTTGATTTGATTTAGAACTTACTTGATTGGAAAGGTTAGAGAGTTTAGCCTCATAATCCTTTTTAACTGATTGGAGCTCTTCTTTAGCTTTCTCGAGCTGTTCTTCCAGCTGATTTTTCTGCGAGCGTAATTCAATAGCTTCAGTCAGAGCTTTTGCAGCCAACTTCTCATTTGCATCAAATGTAGAGGCCATCTGGATAGAGAGCCTTTTAAATTCCTCCTGCAGCCTTTCAGCTGTATTTGCATTCTTCCATCTTGTCATTCGCAGGGCTTGCTCAGCTCGTATAGCTCTTTGCTCCTGCTCAACTTTGGCTCGTGTGATGGATTCTATATCCATTTCAGATTGTTGTGCCTGTTTCTCTAACTCTTCCTCCAAGCTTTTGACATTGGCTTCTAGTTCATTTATAGTGGCTAAAGAGTCGGAGAATTCTTTTGACTGCTTGTCAAGTTCACTTTCCAAGAATTCAATTTGGGTCTCAAGTTCATTTATGTTGGCAAAAGAGGACGAGCACTCATACTGCATCTTCAGTTGTTCTTGAAGCTGGCTTTGCTCTAATTTGTATGAGATGTCGTGATTTTCCTGTTTAAGTATCTCATAGTCAAGTGCTAGCTGCTCCATCTGTGCTTCAAGCTCATCTTTATCTCTCTTGTAGATCTCTATCTCACTGTAGAGGTCAATGATCTTTTGCTCTAGTAGAGAGGTTTCCTTGGGGCCCCTGTGTTCTTTAACAAGCTGTTCCAGTGCCCTCTGCTCTTCATCCTCATCTGAGTCATTTCTTGACATGATGGCTCTCACTTCTTCAGCATTGCCATTGGATTCAGATTTGTTGGGAGGATTGGAAATCTCCATAGTCTTCGCCTCCAAAATTTCTTCTAGTTCTTGCACAGCAAGTAGTAACTCAGCATTTGATTCCTGTGTCTTCTGCAGTTGTAACCGAAGATTGTAATTCATGTCTTTCTCATAATTCAGCCCTTGTCTCATTTCTTCAACGAGAACCCAAGGGTCCCCACCCTCAAACTGCAGCCTGCTTTTAACTTTTGCATCATCAGTTCGCTTCTGAAAGGACTTAAGTTTCTCACAGTCTAACTTGAGTGCATCTCTCTCTTCTTTCAGAGTAACAACTTCCCGTGATAGATCCTGCCCCCTTTTGCACTCCTTTACAATTTGCTTTCTGAGAGTCTGCAATTCCAAATCCGACACATCCACTTGCCTGGACAAAGCAATGACCTCATTCTTGAGCTTTTCCATCTCATTATCTGAACCATGTTGGGAACTTTCTCTTGGAAACGTATCCTGAGAACTGTTGGAGTCATCAGTACTCATTCCATGATCAGAACCTGCCGACCAAGCCTCGTAGATCGTTGTTGAGGCAACTGATGTTGGTTTTGGAGTAGATGAGGTGTTACTCATAGATGGCAGATAAGGAGGGTCCTGATGGATGCTGTCATTCCTTATTCCATTTCCAAGTTCCCGTGGAGTATCAAGTCCAGAGCTACTATCAGAACTTGAAATGGTAGTATCAGATCCATTAGATCCTCTATGTTTCTCATGCATTTCATCATTGTGGGGGGTTTTGCTGAAAGGCACATCCTATCAGATAGAAAACAAACAAACAAATAAGTAAAACATGCATATCCATTCTCAATCACCAATTATATTAAGCACATATTAGGATACAAAAATTGTTAAGAGAAGAAGAAAATGGTCTGAATATTGAACAAAACAGCAATAAGCAAACCCAAAATGAACACTTTCACTAAATGGAATAGGAACATACTTCAATTGAAGCGTTCTTAATGCTTTCATCTGCTTCACCATTACTCAAGTGGGCCTTCAAGCTTCTACCTTGTGATTTAATACTTGCATCTTCAATATCTTCCACTTCTCTGGAAAAACAATCCCAATAAAATCAAACTCACAAGCAAACACTACAGCATTCCAGAAACAAACTCTAACTACAAGAAGAATTCAATAAAAAGTGACCATTCTTTACCTTTGATCAGCATTTTCCTGCACCCTCTGTATTGAAATCTGTTCAAAACCAACACAGCTTGAATTCATATTTTAAAAAATGAATCACCATATTTATGAGGAAAGATTTAAAGAAAAAGCCTACCAGAGGAAGTAATACGTGACACATATAAATATGAGAGAGAAACAGAGAGACCGAGACTATACTAACATGTAAAATTGCTTTGGAATTTGAATTCTTCAATGGAAGAGAAACGGTTGAAGTTTTAATTGCCTCTGCATAAGCAGAAAAATCAATTGAAGCTTCCCCAATCAAACCTCCTTTTCCCAATCCCTACAACAAACATATAAAATGTTAATTATATAACAATTAAAGAAAGAAAAAAAACACATTCATCAAAAGTATCTTACTGATGATAAAATAAAATGATAGATTCTTTCGTTGATCTTCCCAGTTTTTGGCTCTCGAACAAATTTAACGGACTCGTATACTGGTTTTTCCCATCGACAGATATCGTCCAGAATCGTCGCCTTTTCTAATTTTGTTGTCGGTTTTCCTCCGTCGCCGGGAACCACCGATATCATCAGTGTTTGTACACTTAACTCCGTCACCTAAATTATACAGAACATAATTAATATTTCAACATTTTCTCAAATTATGCAATCACATTACGAAACAAAGTAATTATTAATTGTTTTAAAAAAAAAAACTTTTAAAAGATGATCATTTTAACCAATCAAACTAGCTAAAGCAGTTTCAGAAATAATCCAATCAAACTCTGTTCGCTGTTTGAGCTGCATTTTCTGAGCGATGTAGCTAATAAGTAAACAAAAGTAAATAGAACTTTCAGAAATTATTCAATTAATTGAATTTCTAAAAATAAATTGAAAGAATGAGATTACTTGAGTTGCATGGAACTGCAACTTGAAGACCGCTTTTATCTTGTTCCTGTCGCTCCTCCATCTCGCCGACTTAAACATCTCTTTCACAAAAACCTCCGAAAACCGCGAACTCTCACCGGAGCTCCGGAATAATTCGCCGGAAACACGCCATTTATTCGATCACTCGACCAAATGCATAAAAAAAGAAGGTCAAAATGTGCTGACACGCGCGGGAAAACAAGCCTATTGTACCAGTCTACACGTTGAGTTCAGCTAATGGAAAGGAGCTGGTAATGCGGCAAGGACTGAGTCAGAGACCGAGTCAAGAACTCAGAAACAAGGAAGCATTGGAAGAGAGTGGATCTGAAGTAGAAGAGTTCTTTCACTTTTTCTTTTCTTTTTTTTTCACATTCTATATGTAAGTTGTAACAGTGTTTGGTGGAAAGAGATTTCACATTTTATTTTAAAGAAAAATGAACAATAAATAATTCAAAAAAAAATTGTAAGGACGAGCTCTTTTAAATTTAATTAATGCTTAATTTAAATAATCAATGCATTAGCGAGAACAAATGTGTTTGTTTTGACTTCCGAGTCAAGAGAACAGTAAATAAAAAGTCATTGTTATGACATAAATACCCCTTTCCAATTTTAGTTTTGGCGAAATTTCTAGCTTCTGGCGTGGGTCAAACTGGCAGAATTCAAAATATAAGATTATTTTCAAAAAATATATATTAATTAATGGCTGAGGGCTTATAGGCAAAAAAGTTAGAATACGGTTAAAAGAACTGTTATTTTACATTCATAAATCTACAAATTCATTGGGTCAAAAAACATCAATTGTAATAATATTTTCAAAAAAAAGGAAAAAGAAAACATAATGCTGGTTTGAGTTTGAAATGAAAAATGCATTTCAACATTTTTTGAATTATTGGACATTAGGTGTTACGTTGTGTCATTTTCATTTTGATGGCTTATATTATTATTTTCTTTTTCTCGATAATATCCTTTTTTTTTACCCAATTATTTCTTAACTTTCCAATTATAACATATATTCGACATCCTTTTTCTTTGAAGTCTATTTGAAGAAATGTTGAAATCAATGTGAAATATATGCCTCTCAAAAAATATTAAATTTGGTATGATTCATTTTTTTTATTATAAACTATCAAAATAGTCACTTTTGTTTCTCTTGGGTTACATTTTAGTCACTTATGTTTGAAATGTTATGTTTTAATTACTTACGTTATCGTGTTGTGACATTTTAGTCACTAAGTGTTAATTGTCGTTAACGGTATAATAGTAAGCTGATGTGACACGTTAAATCATCATTTCAAACGAAAATTTTAGGTTAAATTATATATAATTAGTCCTTATATTCTTTCTTTTTGAGAATTTTTTTTTCTTTAACGTTAAAAGAGATCGAGTATGGGGAGAAAATAGAGGGAGAAACAAAAAAAAATGGAAAATAAAGAAAAATAAATAAATTGTTCAAAATATAAAAAAAAATATGAGGACCAATTGTATAATTTAATAAAAAAAATTTGTTTGAAATGATGATTTAACGTGCCACGTCTGCTTATCATTACACTGTTAACAGTAATTAACGGTTCAAAGACTAAAATGTTACAACACATTAACGTAAGTGACTAAAACATAATATTTCAAACATAAGTGACTAAAATGTAACTCGAAGGAAACAAAAATGACTATTTTAATAATTTACTTTTTTTTTTAACTACATAAAACAAAATTATCGAAAACATTTAATTTTAGGTATTACATTTTCATCAAAGTTTGTTGGCATTTATGCCATTATTGTAAATATTATCACTTAATATTTGGGGCAGCCATAAAGTTTTGGAGTATAGGGGTACGATCGGTAAATTATAAAAACTGAAAGGTATAACGGTCATTTCATGTCATAGTGGATAGTGCCAGTTGCTGCCGACGCAAAACTAAGAAGTCCGAATCCAATGATAAAAGAAGAAGCAAACGCCAATGCCAACGGTCAGCTCCCACTAATTACAATTATAATTAATTTTATTAATTGCTAATCTTTTTTTCTAAACTATATGTTAATTGCTAGAAAATGACATTTTAACCAAAAATAAATTCTACTTTATATAGTGAAATTTTCTACCCATTTACGTAAGCTAAAATGAATGGCTTTTGTAGTCTACATCAATCTATCACTTTTCTTTTATTATCAAATAATAACAAAATTATACAAGACTTTATATATATATATATAAATTTTAAGACATTCATATATTTGTATCAAACTCATTTTATTTTTGGAACATCGTATGATTTTTATTTTATAAAATTGATAAATTAGTCCTTTCAATTTGTCAAAATTTTGGTTCTTATATTCAATAAAAATTGACAAATTAATCTAATTGTTTAATTCTGTTAAACCTTATTAAATTGTTTATTGAAATGAAAAGTTGGACAATTTATATGCAAGAAATTAACAAAAATCAATTGTTAATATGATTATCAAGAATTGGACTAACTTGTAATTTTTCATAAAACATTAACAGGTTTACTCTGATTAAATATACCAATATACTCTTGTTCTCTTGATTGCCAAGCTAGATTCAAATAAAGGAGTTTTGGTATATTTGATAGTGCTGTTAATGGCAATTTTTTTAATATGGAAATTAATTTTGCTTTGTAATTAAGATTAGATTTTTTTCCCTCAATTTATATGTTAAATGTTGAAACACTTTATTTTAGATTGATTTGACTTAGTAATTACTAGATTTTGAATTTTAGATAAAAATAGCCCCTCTCTTTTTTTAATACGTAACATAAAGTAGATTAAACTTTATACATAAAACTTGATATGCAACCCCTAATCTTCGCTAAATTACACGAGACATTAACATAGTTATAACAATTGATTAATTAATGATTAGAGTATTTTTTAGGTGAGATTGCATTAAGATTTTTTTTAAACAATCTTATTATAGGTTCTGAATTATTCATACTCCTTTCCCAACTCATAAATGAGAGAATAATGCACTTCAACGCATTCGAATCAACGTCTTCCTGCATTGACAATAATACCCATATATAAGATTTAAAAACGAGAATGATAGTTATTTAATAATAGAATTTATTTAAAAAAAATCTATAAACACCCATTAATGAAATTTAATACATTATTAAAAAAATATTAATACATTACTTTAATTGGCATTACTAAACATTGATTAATATTTTTCCTTAAATAGTAAACTTCTTTTAATGCTACATACAAATTAAAATAAGAATAAAAAGGCAAAAAGGGTTTTAGGTGGAGAATTAAAGGAGATGTATTGTGTAAGATGCTACGTGGAGAGAGACAAAAATGAAGTTTATCAACAGAGAAAAGAAAAGAAAAGAAAAAAACCCCAAATATATGAAAAAAATAAGCTTCAATTGCTTTGCATAAATATCTTTTTTTCTTTTTATTACTTTGCTTTAAAGCTGGCCATGTCATGTGTTGGACGTGAGATATATTAAATGTATAAGCGCTTAACCACAGACCAGAAAAAAAACCCAAGGCCAAAGCTAAGGCTATATAGCACCTTAAATTAATGAGTCCCACATGGGATAAAAACGGAAAGTATGTTCAGTACCATATTCTACCGACTCCTATGTTTATTTACATTTACTTAAGTTATTTATATTTATACCATATAAATATTTATATTAAGCTTATTTCAACTATGAATAACATAAATTTCTATGGACTACAAATACATAGAAAATTGTTGAGATTGGATGTCTTTGTAGAGTCACAAGAGTTCATAATGTAGGGCCTGGCTGTGAATGCCACGGCAACCTCTTCTAAAATTGCTCCATTTGCATATTGATGTAAATCTTTGATCAACATATATATGACTGAAAATACTTGTTGTATTTGTATTTTTCTAGTAATTCTAGACTTGAAAATATGGAATTTAGAAGTAGAATCAAGTGAAAATAAATACGTTAGTTTGAAATTGAGATTTAAATGGTTAATGATAAAAAAAGTTGTAAGAAATTATATAATATAATGTATATTGTTATACTTATACCTCGTGAGATTATTTTATTTATCTTTGATCTCGTGGGTCACGTATATTCATTCTTCAAATATGACAGTCTAGACATTAGCACCTGCCTAAGATAGTTTATGTTGAAAAAAGTTAGTAGATCAATTAACTTGGAGGGAGTTTAGAACCAATTTGAGGACACATGATACTTAGGGAACTATTAGAAAAAAAAGCCTCCTTAAAAGCTTTCAAATCCCAAGCAAATAGATCAAGACACCTTCTCTCCTAATTAGATCTTCAACCCTTTCTTACGCTCGTTCTCTCTCTAATGATCTTCTCTTGACACCAACATTCTAATTCTTTAATTCACCTACAACTCTTTGCCCTATGAATAAACTGTCACAAACCACTAAAACCAATCCTTTGTATCAAAATATATATTTATATATCCTTGCCTTGTTTCCTATATTTTGCTTGGGTGCAATTGAATGAGCTAAGGCAAATGCTAGGACCACGAGAGTACCGTGTGTTTACACAAGCAAAATTAGTACTCTTGAGTGTTATAGCCTATAGGATTAGTGGCCAACTTGATAAGCTGCAGCAGAAAAGCTGGAAGCTCTCAAAATTAGCCACCAACACTGATTCCTAGGGTCCATGCATGCCTTTCAGTGCAAAGGACCACTGAACTTGCACTATCACTACGCAATTCCTTTTTATCATTGTAATGTATTAAATATACAATCTATATACATACACTTTGCTTGCTCTTATATTATGCTTGTTGGACTTGTTATGTTTTCTTTCTTTTTTTCGTATAGTGTATATATTAAACATATCATGTTCATATCGAGTATCTACCCTTTTGTTTTGGATGCATGCAATAATATCCAACATTGCCCAACATTTGCCACCCATAAATAAAAAGCAAATCACATGCATGCAACCTTTACATCTGCAATTGGGGGGAAGAAAAAGAAAAAAGCTAAGTTGGTGATAAGATAAATAGTTTTTATTATTATTACTAAATTTGCAATAGAAGAGATCATGAGATGGGATCATTATCAGCAAAGACAGTGTCGTCTCACCTTTTAAACTAGGTTTGGAGAGAGACACATAAGCCACTTAACTTGGTTTGCTTTGGTTTCATTATTACTTAGCTTTACAGTGAATTAATTTACACATATATATAATTAAGTTGCAATGTCGTCCGTGAAATAAAAAAGGGTCAAACATTTTTGGGGCTTATTATTAAGCTATCATCAATGGTATATATCACAAGAAAGTTAAGGGACATTGCAACCTTTTTTATTTCAATAAGCTATTTGCACTTATGGAAGTTGAGAAAACATGTCAATCATATCATAGATGACCAAAAAAAAAAAAGATCATAAAAATCTAAAGCCATTGATACTAGTTTTGGAGTAATCAAAAAAGTGAATGATGAAGCTTCTAAAGTAAGCTAAAAACTTTAGGACACATGATTTGCCAAATGAAATCAAAGTTCATTTGTTAATAAGTTTTTATTAGTTTTTTGGGTTTATAAATTTATTTAAGGTCAAATTTTGCTATTAGACCCTATACTTTGTGTAACTTGTATATTTAGTACATGTACTTTAATTTGATCAATTTTAGTCCCTATACTTTTCGAATTTTAAAATTTTAGTCCTAACTCAATGGTAACAGTTAAATTTGTTTGGATAAATTATGTCATTAGTCTTATATTATGTGTGAAGTTATAGATTTGGTTCATGTTCACCAATTGGATCATTCTTAGTGGCTATATTTTTTTAAATTTCAAAATTTCAGTCATAATACAAACTACAGTCGTTAAATCTATTAACTGATTTTTTTGTCAATAATATGTTAAAATAACAATACAAACATAGCATTACACATGCGAAAATATGTTTGACACATCAAATTTTAAAAATAACAAAACTCAACTTAATGAATTTAATAACTATCATTTGATTAAGACTAAAATTTTCTAATTCTAAAAGTACAAGAATTGAAAATGACTAAATTAAAATACAAATATTAAATCTACAATTTACAATTTACACAAAGTACAGTCTAATAGCAGAATTTGACATTTATTTAATATTTAGGAGAGTCTAAATACAACCTTTAAATTTAGAAATGAATTTGGATAAAGAAAGTTCAATTTGTTAACCGACCCAAACTACCATTAATCGAATTAATCAGCCATTTTAAACCCTTAATCGTTAACCGAACCGAACTTTTTCAGTTAATTCGGTCGATTAATCGAATTAACTGAAATTTATATGTTTTTTTGGTTAAAACAAGTATAAAATATATAAAAAAAGTAACCGAATAATCAAATTAACTGAATTAGCTTAATTTAATATATGTAAAATGTATATAAAAATTTCTACAAAAAATGTATATAAAAAATATAATTTTTTGGTTAATTCGGTTAATTAACCGATTTCGAATCGAATTAACCGTTAACCGAATTTCCAAAAAATTATTAACCGACCCCTGACCAAATTAATTCGGTTAACCGACCGATTAACCAAATTCGGTCAGTTAACCGAATTAATTCAGTTTTACTCAAAATTTGTACACCCCTAACTGTAAATATTTTTATCGATTGTGAGAGTATCATTATTTAATATATAAAGTATTAAAATTAAATAGGCTTGTAGAAATTTCATTAAATTTAGCATGAGTTTTGTATTTGTAAAAATTTAGAAATAATTTTTTTTGAATAATTTCATTATAGGTTCTGATCATATTTGCTCTATTTAACACAATGCCTAGAACTACTCATAATCTCTCTCTAACTCATAAATAGGAGGATAATGTGCTTTAGCGCAATGTGCTTTAGCGCACTCGAACCCACATCCTCCTGCACAGGCAACAATGCCCATACCAATCGAATTAAGACTTAATCGGGAAACCTAAAAATAATTTACTTGTGGTTGATGGGCTCATAATTGAAGTGCTAACTTAATTAATTAGTCTCGTGGTTTTTAAGTCAAAATGCAAGGTTTTTTTTTTACAAGGTTCTCGATTTTAGCCTACACAAGTTTTATTATCCCTTTGCTCAATCGAGCATGTATTTGACCTTACTTTAATAATTTATCTGTTTTGCCAAAAATTATGTCAATTTTTGTTCATCAAGGTCAATCCATTGGATTTCTTTTATCACCGACCAATCAACTTATATCTACTAGTTTAAAGTGATAAGGTTCATACCTGACTATCTTGATAGTAGTTTGAGGGGTCTTGCCTATTTGATGTCAAACCATGTCTTGGATATATCAAACCACAACTTTGTAACTCATAATACTATGTTACAATCCACATAGTCTTCAAAATTACAATATTCTTGATTCATTTCTTCACTCTTGTAACTCAAAATAAGAGCATGCCATTACATTACTCTAAGTGACAAGATCCACATTTTTTCCTATGGATTGTTTGCATTTTTTTGTTATCATCAATCCGTCGTTTCCCATTAGTTGTCAGCAATTTTTTGTCATCATCAATCCAAGATTACTACTCTAACCACCAATCTTAAAAGAAACTAAAAATATAGTCTTAAGATTTGAAATATTCAAATAAATTTGTTATTATCAATATCCTAGTTTTGAATTATTGCTTTATCTTATTTTTAAATTAACTATTTGAATTCCTATTTTGAATGTAGCTATCTTTTTTTTTTGTTCGAAAGGGAACATGATTTATTAATAAAACACTAGCATAAGGTTCGATACATAACTACCCCTGAGCATCATCTGAAAGGAGGTGAAGTAAACAATCAGGGATAAGAACAAACATAAAACAAACCAAAAGGAGAGAGTTCATCTAAAGACAAAGAAGACTAAAAATTACTACCCAAACGGGCTAAAGCATCCACACACTTGTTCCCTTCCAAAAAGATATGTCTCCAACAGCTAGAACTCATAGAACGGAGGAGTATCCTGTATTCATCAACCAAAGGAGATGACACAAAATCTCAATTAGTAGAGTTCTGCATAAAATAAAGCATAAAAGTTGCATCTATTTCAATCTCAATGTTTAAAATATTATGGTCACGAGCAAGAGTCGGTCCATCACGCAAGGCCCAAAGCTCTTCTTCAACGTTGGTAGTTCTTGGAATATGTCAGTAGGCACCAATCAACCAATTACCTAAATGATCCTGAATAAGAACACCGACACCAACTTTCCTTAGATTACCCAGAGAAGAGCCATCCGTGTTAAGTTTGAACCATACTATATGAAGGGGCCTCCAGGATATAAGGATAAAATCAGAGAGTCCTTGTTGTTTTTTAGGGTGAAGAAATGTGTAAAGGTTTGAACTAAACTAAAGAATGCAAATTGAAAGAGAATGAAGAATGCTTGTTTCTATTCCATTGAATCTAGTCTGATTCTTAATCACTGTACACATAGTTATATAGAAATCATAGTAAGCTGAACCTGTTGCTAACAGTATTATCTAACAGCTTGACTGATTACAAATCAGTTGTAACAAACTATCAACTGCCTGAGCTATACTCTATCATACACCCAACTTCCCAATAGGTACGACTTGAAGAAGATTTTGAAACCGAGCAAACAAATTGACTGACAGAGGCTTGGTGAGAATATCAGCCACTTGATCACAGGCAGGAACCTCGGCAACTTGCAAAGAACCATCCGCGACTTTCTCACGGACAAAGAACAGATCAAGCTCAACATGCTTGAACTTCGAGTGTAAAACAGGATTTACTGCAACAGCAACTGCACTAGAGCTATCACACCACACACTCGGAGTATCATTAGACTGAATATGAAGTTCTTGGAGCAACGAAAGTAACCAGGTGACTTCACTAGTGGCAGCCGCAAGGCTTCTATATTCGGCCTCGGCTGTGGAGCGAGACATCACCTGCTGCTTCTTGAAACACCATAACACTGGAGTTTGCCTAAAATAAACACAGTACCCTGATGTAGAGCGTCGATCGTCAAAATCAAGTCCCCAGTTGGCATCAGCATACCCAACCAAAGACAACCGATCAGACGGACGAAAAACAAGTCTAAAATTAAGAGTACCACACAGATATCGCAAAATACGCTTCAGTGCCACCATGTGTGCTGTAGTAGGGTTCTGTATGAACTGACAGACCCGATTTACGGCATAGGTAATATCAGGCCTAGTCAGCACAACATATTGAAGAGCACCCGCAAGACTCCGGTACTCAGTGGGATCTTCCAAACTATCCCCATCATTCTTAGACATAGAAGTTGAACTGACCATCGGTGTAGGAACACTCTTTGTTGTAGCCATTGAACAACGATCCAGAATATCTCGGATATACTTTCGCTGGCATAGATGTAGACAACCGGAGGATCGAGTCACCTCTATCCCGAGAAAATAGTGAAGATCACCCATATCCTTGAGGGAGAACTTATCGTTTAATAACTGAACAAACCAGTCAATCGTTGTGGACAAGCTGCCAGTAATAATGATATCATCAACATATATAAGTAAGTAAAGAAATGTCGAATGACAGCATCTAACAAACAATGGTGCATCAGTTTTAGAGACAACGAAACCAGCTGAGACCAGAAACTGTCGCAGCTTCTCAAACCAGGCCCGAGGAGCTTGACGTAGACCATATAAGGCTTTCTGTAGGCGACAGACAAAAGGTTTACCCTCAGAATCATACTCTCCATATCCCAGAGGCTGATACATAAAAATTTCAGTATCGAGATCCACATTCAAGAAAGCATTGTTCACATCAACTTGCCGCAGGGACCATCCTTTGGAAACGACAATCGATAAAATAACTCGGATAGTGGCAGGTTTAACTACCGGACTGAAGGTTTCCTTGAAATCACAGCCAGGAACCTGAGAACACCCATTCGCCACTAGCCGAGCTTTCCGTCGAGCTATAGTACCATCAGGATTTTTCTTGATCTTGAAGATCCATTTACACCCGATGACCTTGCAATTCGCTGGTCGAGAAACAAGTTGCTATGTAGAGTTACGAACCAGAGTGTCATATTTAGCTTGAGCTGCAGCACGCCATTCAGACAAAGAGAAGGCTTCCTCAATCGAAGAAGGTTCCACAGCTTCAACAGTCATAGCTTTAGGTTTGAAAATACCAGCTTTTGACCGAGTCACCATAGGGTGAGTGTTGACAACGGACTGCTGACGAGTTTGATCATCAAAAGAGAACTCTTGAACTTCAACAGAAGTGATTTGATCAACAGCAGGTGCAGACGACCCTTGTGGGTCACGATCAAACCCAACACCAAACTGGGCCTCAGCAGTAGGAGTAGAGATTAGACATTCAACTAACTGTGGTAGTGACGGAGATGATTGGTCGTATGGAAGTTCAGAGGGCTGAGAAAGAACCCGTCGAACTATTGGAACGAACGTAGAGATGGGCTGACTAGAACCAGTGAGTTTCCCTTCTGAACCAGACTCAGACGATAGAAAATGATTCTCATCAAACACAACATGCCGTGATATAATTATCTTACCGGACGGTAGACGACAACGGTACCCCTTGTGTTAAGCACTATACCCCAGGAAGGTAGAAGGCTGAGAATGGAACTCCAACTTATGGGCCACAAACGGTCATAAATACGGGTAACAATAGTATCTAAAAAATCAGAGATGATCGTATGTGGGTTCACTTTCATACAATACCTTATACGAAGTTTGTCCATCTAGCACAGGAGTGGGAAGTCTATTTATGAGATGAACAACACAACAGAATGCATAGCCCCAGTGCTCCATAGACAAGTTCGCCTGAGCCAAAAGAGTGATGCCCATGTCAACAATGTGTCGGTGTTTGCGTTCTACAATTCCGTTTTGTTCAAAGGTATGTGGACACGTGAGCCGATGAACGATTCCTTGCGAAGCTAGAATAGATGTGAAAGCCCTATACTCTCCGCCCCAATCACTTTGGAATTGTTTAATATCCTTCCTAAATTGAGTTTTAACAAGTCGCTGAAATTGAATAAAGCACTTCACAGCCTGAGACTTCTGATGTAGTAGATAGATCCACGTGAATCGAGTGCAGACATCGATGAACGAAACATAATACCAATCATTACCACACGGAATAGATGCAGGGCCCCACAAATCAAATACAACTAGAGTAAAAGGATCACTATATTTTGTCGTAGATACAGGAAAATGTAGTTTATGAGACTTACCTTTTTGACATACTGTGCATATAGAATTATCATGAATTTTATTTGCAGTGATACTACATTTATTTAAAACAGATTGAACAACACCAGAAGATGGGTGACCTAAGCGCCTATGCCATAAAGAGAAAACATTACACTCCTTAGATGCAGCCTCAAGTGCAATGAGAACCGATGGAAGAGGTTTCACCGAGACCGAGCGATAATGATCGGCGGAAATGATCTGAGACCATCACGAATGTGGCCCTTCAGCAGAGTTTTTCGGGTCATGATGTCCTTAATAACACAATAGGTGGGGTGAAACTAAAAAAAAAACATCATTACCATTTGCAAATTGAGACACCGATAAAATATTCTTCCAGATGCTTGGAACACACAAAACGTTAGATAATCGCAGTAACTTAGATTCAGTAGGTAAGAAACTATGACCAATTGACGCAATTGAAGTGGGAGTACCATCACCCATTAATAGATTAGAAGTACCTGAGTACGGGGTTGCGTGATGCAGAGCCGATGGATCCCGACACACATGATTACTGGCTCCCGAATCAGGATACCAAGATGTATTGCCCACCGACACGGGAATATAAGAATTTGTACCACCACCATGGGAACCAACATGCGCAATATTAACATTGGAGTCAGAGGACTCACAATAATCTGACGGGTGGAGGTCGCCTAATCGTGGCAGTCTGATACAATGATCAGATCTAGAGTAAACTCGAGCACGTGGTTTGGTATGCCACGGAACAACGCCACCACCGGCGTGACCAAAGCACTGCTGCTACACCAAGAGAAGAGTTAATCTGAACATTATTAGTAACTGGCGTATGAGGGACAGGTGGAGCATTCGGCCTATTAAACTCATGAAGTTGCCCAACATCATGCGGCCCATTAGTGGGGGGCCTAGGTCCATAATGTGGCCCAAGCTCATAAAGTGGCCCACGTGCAACACCATTGTGTTGTCCAATATTCGGCCTAACAAGGGGAGACACTAACACATCATGTGGTCCCACAGCATCAAAATATTGACCACCATAATTAGTCTGACCATTACCATCAAATTTTTTACCACCAAAATATTGACCACCAAAGTAATTTTGACCAGCATCAAACCTAAGTCTTTGGTTTGCTTGTGAGTACCAATAGTCCCCTGCCGCAGAAGGACGGAGAGCACTCGAAGGATTTGAAATCGGATACCAGGCGTGGACAAAAGAACCACCACCGGCGCCGCGTCATCGCGATGGTACCGATAATAGCAGCGCTGAGTGACGTGGCCATACCGAGCACAGATCTGGCATTGAAGCCGCTGTCGAAAGCTCCTCCCTCGGCCCCTCGAAAAACTCTGGCCGCCACGAGTAGGTTCGTTCTTCGACTGAGAAGTAGTGCTTTCCACCATGTTTGCCGCAAGAAGAACTTCATGAACAGCCCGTTCTTGACGGCGTTCACACTCAAGAAGTGCATCGACGACTCGTTGAAACGGTAAGGGAGAGGAAGAAAGAGAGGCAGACGACACCACGGCATCAAACTCGGTCGGAAGGCTCGCAAGTAAGATCTCAGTTCTCTCAGCCTCGGAGATGTGCGATCCTGATGTTTCTAGAAGAGCACATAATGCTTTTAGTTTAGCAACAAAACTAGTCACAGAGAGGTTACCTTTCCGCAAAGGATGGAGTTCGTGGCGCAGCGAGATCGCCGCGCATCGATGTCTGCCGCGAGCAGTGTTCGCCACGTCCACACGCGCAAAGGCCGATTGAACATCGACAAAAGAAAAGAGAAACGAAGGTGCAATGGTGGACAGAAGTCAGGAGGTTAGAAGGTTGTCTTGTTGCGTGAAGACCGAGACGGCATGATTAGATACAAGGCCTTCATCGGGCGATTGAATAAACCGAGCAGGAGCAGTGACCGAGCCATCCAAGAACCCAGCCAAATCATATCCGGTAACAATAAGCTTCACTTGTTTTTGCCATTGAATGAAATTATTTTCGTCAAGTTTGACGACGTCATGCCTGGGAAAGGAAGTGACGATTCTGTCACCAGTGAAGGGAGAGCCATGCGGCTCAGCAAAGGCGGAATCATCAGAGTGTACGGTGGTCATGGCCTAGGATCGGCGGCGACTGATACCATGAAGAAATGTGTAAAGGTTTGAACTAAACTAGAGAATGCAAATTGAAAGAGAATGAAGAATGCTTGTTTCTATTCCATTGAATCTAGTCTGATTCTTAATCATTGTACACACAGTTATATAGAAATCATAGTAAGCTGAAACTGTTGCTAACAGTATTATCTAACAGCTTGACTGATTACAAATCAGTTGTAACAAACTATCAACTGCCTGAGCTATACTCTATCATAGGGGAGGAGGGCAGAGAACTCGCAGGCATAAGGACCCCCTGAACAAACCTAGCAACATGCCTATATTGATTAAAGATTAAGACATTCTAACATAACCATAGCTCCCATAGAGAGAAACAAAACACAACAAACCAAGGAATTTGAGGAGATCAAGCCCACGTTTTAGATGAAATGTTATCCTAAAGCCAATCTTCCCAACGTTAAGATGTGGAGGGGTGTATTGGACCTAGTGACAGATAAACTCCTATAATGCAACTGTGAAAGGGCAATCTTGGAGTAAGTGATGGATATTTTCTTGATCTGAAGGGTAAAAGGAATACCGATCGATGATAGCGCAGCCTCTCCGGGCTAAGAAATGATTTGTAGGAAGAGCTTTACGACCACACTTCCAGAGAAAGAATTTTAATTTAGGAGGTAGTTTAACTTTCTAGATCGAACTCCAAAGGTTACTACTTGTGCAAGGGGAGACCCGAATCCTCTTATAGGCTAGTGAGTAAGTACCGGCAAGTGCAAAGGAACCAGACTTGGACGGTTCCCATCCTATAAAATCCTCTGCTATTGAGTTTAGAGCCATTCAAGATGACAATTACTTCGATAAATAGAAGTTTTTATCAATAAATTTATAAAATCATTTCATAAACCTCCTATTACTTCAATTCTTTTCTCATGTGATGGGATAAAATTAAAAAAATCAATAACTTCTCAATTAGATTAAAATAAGTAGTCTACTACACATTATTGAAATCTTGGGTTAATAGTTGTGGGATACATATTTCTAAAATCCCATCAATCTATAGTTTTACTATAAAATATTTCTCATAGTTTTTTTTTTTTTTCTTGTCTTTTTATTCACGTGAATACACTTTATCTTTTTTTCTTTCTCGTAGGAGATTTTCGCTTTTGCTTTTTTTTCTTCTTCTGTAGCATATGAGAGCATAGCGAAATAAAAGCAGAAAGTGTGATAAAATTGGAGACAAAAACTAAAAAAGATGAAGAAAATAATAATAATAAAAGACTAACAAGTTAGAAAAGGGGTGAAATCATAATGAGCCTAATAAGTGCACACATGAGAGACCATAGACGTAGAAGGGTGGTCACTCACGTGAAGGTGGTCGATATTTCTTTAGAGCTTAACCGGTCCCATACATCTTTTTAATACAATATTTCCACAGGGCTTGTTTTGCTCCATTTGTATCCTCATTTAATTTCGTTTTCATACATTTTATGTCTATATGTTCTCAAAATAAGAATTATTTTTGTTTAAAAAAAATTTAAGCTAGATGATTTTGATAAATACTTAATAATTACTGTAATCCTTGTAGACATATGCATTGATGAATACATGGTACATTTATGATTTACCTCGTTATAGACAAGTGTTGAGTCACTCTTTTATATAAAGTATACATAAGGCCCATGTGGGGTCTCACCAGATCCACTTTAATCACATCCTGACCTATCTGGAAGCGCTACCATGTTCCTTAAGAGACCAACCATGACGAGACCAATGTGAACATGTGCTAAGGTGTAATGCCAAGGAGAAACAATTCTTGCCTATATACGCCTCCTTAGCTTTGATGGAGATCGTTGCCTTTTTTTCCTTCATATTATATACTTCTCTATCTTTTCATCTAGTATCTTTCAACACCTCACCACTGTGTGAACCGCTGTATCTCTCCACCTTGTTCTTTGATCATAAAAAATATTTTTTTTTATACATATACACTTATTAGTATACACATTTACATATGGATTATGTTTAGGACTCCATTACTACACCTATTTGAAATTTCTAAAAAGGTGAATCCTCTTAAAAGTCGATCCATTTAAATTGGACTTTGTTCAGCGGTGATATCACTATTGAGCCCATTTGACTCTTTTATTCAACCCAAATCCCTATAAATTACAAATTCAACGAATAGGCCCAACTCATATCAATGAAAAGAAAACTGATTCTCTACTTATGTTCTATTAATATGAGATTTAATATTGCTCTGAAATATTACATCGAAAAAAGAAAAGAAAAAAAGGTGATTAATTCTAATTAAATCATGTTACAAACAACTTAACCATACGTTTTACTTTTACCTCAAAATTGGACATCAAATTAGGCTGACAAGCAACTGACAGCTACGGTTTCTCTAATCCCATCAGCGACCAACAACTCATTGTTGTCTTGTCGAAATGGCGGCGGGCCGGTGGCAGCCATAACTTTTTCACCTCTTTTTCCGTTTTCTTGCTTTCCTCCGCCACCATATATGGAGTCATGTTCCCACCAATGCCGTTTGCTTTATTTTTTTTCCCGGTTCTTCTTCCTCTTACATACTCATCGGGAATAATAAACATATCATTTTATAATTAATATACCCAAAATCGTATGGACTGCCTAAAATTATGGTTTGAAGAAACTTTGGTGAATGCAAAGTGCAGTGATTTTTTTTTAATACTATATTTATGGGAGAAGGGAATCCAGTCCACCAACCTATGTTTTTCTTATCTTTTTAATTTTTTAAGGAATTTATTAGAGTTAATTCGGTAATTAACTTTTTTTATGTTTTGTAAGTTTATTAAGAGAATAAACGTTGGTCACGAGTTTTAAAATTACTCTACACCTAAGATGAAGATTAAACTCTCAATCACTAGTTAAGATAGAAAAAACTTTTATCATTTCACTTAATCCCCATTATTGAAGCCCATGTTTTTGACACTAGCTGCTTGGGGGTGTTAACGCTTGGAAAAGAAAGACCAAGTGACAATGGCATGCGTTTGGACAAATATTAAGTGAACCGAAAATTTGATGGAGCCTATATTGGCTTTTGCAACAAACTTTTTCAACTGCCCCCTCCCCCTCCCCCCCGCCCCTTCTCCTTTGTTTGTATTTCCCTGTTTCAGTTTCTGTTTGTTTTAAAGAGAAAAGTGGTTCTTTAGGGAGTGATTGTTTAACATGAATGCAAGCTTCCATGCTCAAATTTTGTTATTAATCCATTATTTAGTAATAGATTTACTCTTTATATTTTAATTTGGTCAAATTTAGTTCATGTACTTATTGAATTTTAAAATTTTAGTCCTAATCTAAATGATAACAACAGTTAAATCTATTTGATTAGATTTTATTATTAATCATATACTATGTAAAAGGTTATAAATTTAATTCATGTTTTCAATTTGATCATTTTTAGTCCCTATACTTTTTGAAATTCAAATTGTAGTCTTGACACAAATGTCATATGTTTAATCCATTTATTGGCTTTTTTTATAAGCAATGTGTGGAAATAAAAAGTTGACATGGTATTATACATGTGATAATATATTTTTTGCATATGATTTTGAAAATAACAAAACTTAATGAATTAACAACTAGCTTTTGGTAAGGACTAAAATTTCAAAATTTAAAAAGTATAGGGACTAAAAATGACCAAATTAAAATATAGAGACTAAAAATTCATAACTTACACATAGTGCAGGGACTAATAACAGAATTTAACCTTGTTGAGGGAGGTCGACACTTTTCAGAGAAGTCTTCAATGTATCATCCGTCTAAAGGTAACGAACGCCTTAATGAATCGGTATTACCCTCGGGATGAACTGAGGTTTTATCCCCCGGCCCTGTAGAAAATCCGAGCCGGAGATAGAGTTCATAGAGCGGAAGTGCCTCATTGGATCAACCGTAACTAAGTCACACATGGCGCACAGTCACCTACCGAAAGAAAGTGAGTATCAAGCACTTGGTAAGGTTTGAGCCATTTCCCTTTATAGAATCTAAGAGCATATACACTACCACTTGCTTGCGAATTATGATGCACCGTTTTCTCTTCTAACCTCGCACAAACATGTCTTTTCCATTTTTTTGGTAAAACAACAAGATGCATCCTTTCAAATTCATATAAATGAATAATACAAACACCTCGTATACACAACATACACTATTTTTTTATCAAGTGTATTACCTTGTCTTGGTTGAGATATGATTATCTTTTTATTTAAAATTTACTTAATAAATAGATTTCAAACAACTTTAAGAGATTTCTTCAAACCTTAAGGGGTGTTGTTGAAATCATAGTGTGAAGTGTATTTTACACTAAATTTGAAGGATAAGTAGTTTTTACCCTTATATATATTATCTTGAAGAAAGAGAAAGATTTTAATTATTTTTTAAGTTAGTAGAATCCGAGTCTTGAATATTAAAACATAAGTCTAGTCCATGTTCTAAATGGACCTACTTTTTTTTTTGCCCAAACTCAAATATCAAACCAATATTTTTACCTAAACTATCTTAAATGTCGAACTAGCCTTTAAGCTCCGACAAATAACCCGACTTTTGAATAAATCTAAAATACACCAATTATACTTTATTAAAAATACGGTACAAATTATATTTTAACCTTCCAAAAAATTATAATTTAAATTCCATCATAACATAAATTTTTTCTCCTTTCACCCAAGGGCGTAGCTAGGAGGTTGGCAGGAGCCTCGACCCCTCCTAAGATGAATTTTTTTCTATTTAAACTCTTTAAAATTTTTACTAATAAAAGTAAAATTACACATTACCCCATAAAAATGATAAAAATTTGATTTAATTCTTTAAAACTTATAAAGATATAGACTATTAAAATAATAAAATTATATTTCTATCTTCCTTAAAAAAAAAGTTTTCTGATTTTCGCGTACACTAGATAAATGCATTGTTTTCTTCACACACGATGCACGTTCATGAAATTTCGTAGTTGTTCAAATACATTTACCGATTCTGTTTTAACGGTAAGAAGCAACTCTTGAAATCTTTGGACGTATGGATTTAATCTAATCCCATATGTTATTTAATTGTTTGATTGAGATTGGGTTTGACCAATGAGAGATAAAGGTGCCAAATGGCGGTGTGCCTACGCCCTGCTTGTTTTATCTATTAATTTTTCTGCTTCCCACTAATATTATATTTGACAAATAGGTTTTTTTAATATTTATTTTTATTTTAATCACAATTATTTAGTTATGTGAGATATGATCCTACTACATTTGTATCAAATCTATAAGTCAGATGCATTCCGTGGTCGGTTTCTTTGATTTCTTTAGGATAATAAAATAATAACCACTGTTTTAGTAGATAATAATAACCTTTACAATCATCCTACACTTAACCCAAAAACAACCGTAATAATAATATTTTAGTTGATTGTATTTTAGTTTAATTGACATGAATATTATTATCAATATAAGAAGATGTGGATTCGAGTATGCTGAACTACGTTATCTTTCTATTTATGAGTTGGAGAAGATCTATGGGTAGTTCTCGACATTATGTTAAATAGAGTAGATATGGTCAAAATTTATAATATGATTGTTTAAAAAAAATTTAATTATATATTATTTTGAAAGTCTTTATATTTTTTTTATTTTCATAAATTTAAAAATATATATACACAATTTGAATCCGAAAATTTTCTTTATTTCAATTTTACTACTTTAACTAAAATCATATTTAATTTTTATAAATTATTTTTTTATAAGTTCGAAACCTTGGTGAGAAGTTGTAAATTTGGTGTTTGGTTTTTTTATTATAAAGTTTTAATTTAATATAATTTTCAAAAGAATATAATTAATTTTCTCCTTTCAAATATGGTTAATTATATTTTCATCATTTTGGAAATTTATTTAAATTAATTCAAAAATAAAATTATATTCTAACCTTTTAAAAATTTATAATATAATTTTAGCTCAAATATTTTTTGGCTTTGTCATTGCAATTATTAAAGATGTGTTTGATAAACCATTGAAAATTTTCATTTCATTGGAAGTGAAGATTTTCAACATTTTATATTTTAAATGTGTTTAATAGTCATTTTAATTTTTTACTTAATATAAATTTTTTAACAAAAAAGTGTTGAATAAGATAAATAGATAGATAACTACTTATCACTTAACGTAGAAAATATTAAGTTGATTTTATTTTATTAAAAAATTAAAACAATTTTTTAAAAAAGAAGATATTAAATTTAACATATTTATCTTTCATCTAAAATTATTCAAAAAATATAAAATATTATATTAATAAAATTAAAAAGTAATTAATATTTTAAAAATTAATATTTACTTTTATCAAACAACCTAAATTATATTCAGAACTTATACTTACTAATTTATCAAAAAAATTAATATAAATTCTGCATTTATAAAATTTGGTAATGAAAATTCACTACTTAATTTTTCAGTTTATTAAACTTCACTGGCAGTATACTAAATATTATATATGAAACATTGACGATAAATTTTTTTAATTAAAAAGTAGAGTTGAGATTTTGTTATGTATGTTTTTTAAGTTGTATTTAATTTTTTTTAAAAATAAAACATGTTAAACTCGAATAATTATATATATAACAGAGATTAGTAGTTTTGTGAGGGTCTAAAAAGACAAAAGGTGTTCCAATATTTAAGTTAACAAGGAGAAGGGAAATAAAAAAAAGAGTGGAAAATTTTGAGACGTATTTCAATGGTAAGTGAATTAAAGAAAATAGGAAATAATTAGTAATATAATATTACTATTGTCATAACTATTTCCCCAATTGCTAGTGATATCAAGGTCCATCTATTTCTAATTTGCAGTGAAGTGGGGGCATTGATAATAATGTCACAACTCCAACTCACAGGTAATATTGTTCAAACTCTCTATCACACCATAAAATTTGAAGCTACCTTTTAATGAAATTAAAAGATTTTAGGCGAACTTGGTTTATTTTTTTGCCACAATTAATCTATTAGATCAAACATGGAGACAGACAAGAAGTTTGGCAAGTCGGCTGTCAAAAGATTTATATAAAGAAGCAAATCTACCTCCATAAAATGTTCATCAATTAATAATTTACTTAGGGTTTAATCGGCTTGATCGGGAGATTTTTTATGACAGATATAATTGTTGGATTTTGGGTTTAACCAATTGATGGGTATTTGTTCAATTTTAAATGTTGAAATATGAGGCATCTTGGTGATTGTTATTGACAGTAGATTTAACAGAATATTTATCTTTTCAAACAGTCTAGAGGCGGTACAAACTTTACAAAGAGTGCTACTAAGGTGTCGAATTCCACTTTGGTTTACAATTAACTAAATTGTCACAATGGTCGATTCAATATGTTTCTAGATATCATAACAAAGAGGCAGGTAGTCTAGCTAAAATATCTGTTAGTAATAATGATAATACTCAACTTTTGAAATGTTCCCGCGAAGACTTAGATGTATCTCTAAATAATTTTTTTTTTGTAACATGTTTCATTAAAAAAGACATAATATTTTGCTAAATTTGTTAGTGAAATTTTTGACACAAACACCTTTACAGTGCAAAGTTAAGTTTGTTTTTGTTGATGAAGGTTCGAGGAAATTTACTTAACAGAAGCCACAAAGGGGAGAAGAGAGATTCAGGCAGCATAAGCCATTGTTGTACATTTGCTCCTATGTGTTGGAGCATGGTCACATTTGGATCCCACAACCTCATAATGAATACTGGACTTTAGGTTTTATTATACATTTTTGATGTCTTAATCAATGAATGTTGGAAAAGGTTTCTCTTAAAAGAGAAACGAGAATGGGTGTTTTTTTTTTTGGACGAAAAATTAATTTTTCTGAACATGTAACAATATATTTATAATATGGAAAATAACATTACAAAATTGAACCTACAATAACTCCAATTTTTTTTTCCTTTTTGTGACACGTAATTTCGTGTTAATTCTTGTTGTCAATAGTCAAAGTCATATATACATAAAAAAATCTTTTATCAATTTTAAAAAATATAATTAGTTATATGATTTTTGTATCATTTCATATTTTGATTATTTTTCATATTGAATTTATGTTATATAATTATAATGCGTTGGAAATTGTAAAGTCGAATTAATCATATTTAAATAGCTGTAAATTTTGTCTCATATATTATATAAAAAATAAATTTATATTAAACATCCAAATTACCTCATTTTTAAATTTATTATATGATAGTATAGTGGTAGGGAAAAGCGGACATTTTATTTAATAGAAACGTAAAATAGTGGACACTCGTTATTTATACAGAAATTTTAAGGCAATAAAGCTACTTGTCCCCAAAACTGTGTTTGGATAGTTGGCATAAATAAAATTATAAAATAGACTTATATTTCAATGTAGCGTCCATTTTCAGCAGCTGTATATTTGTTACCCATATCGTGATCGTGAAGGACCATAAGAACTAATAACAACTTTAAAAGATCCTTACATTTTTCAGAATTCGTACCATTAATTAATATGTTTAATAGTAAATTTCAGTTTTGAGGAATTAATTCGTTTGTTTTCATTTATTAAAATTTGATATTTACACTTTACGAAAATGAAAAAAACAAAAACAAATTATGACCTATTAAATTAGAAGGATGAGGTTTATAATTAAATAATAAAAAGAGTTAATAATTAAATAAATTATTTTATAGATTATTCTCACCATATTATTTATGGTCACTTTTTAATTATTTAATGATATTTCAATAATTTTTTTATGTCATTAACTAATAATTTTGGTGATTTTTTTTACCTTGAACCCTGAATCTTGATTTTGAACCTGAACCCAATGGCGGAGTCAGGAATTTTTTTTGGGGAGGTGGCAGAATTAAATTGTATTTTTTTACAATAGTAAAAATGCAATTTCAAGATTTCAATAGTTTATATCTTTATAATTTTTAAAGGATTAAATCAAAATTTTATTATTTTAGAGGGGTAAAGTGTAATTTTATCATTATTAATTTAAAATTTTGTAAATTATAAAAGGCTCCATTTTAGAGGGTCGGGGCCCCTGCCAGCTAGACCTGTCCATGGGTGGCCCGATCCAGAAAGTGGGAGGGTTTGAGTAAAAATATAGGCCCAAAAATGGGCTTGGGTAAAAAATAAAGCCCATTTAAAAAACGGGCCAAGCCTTAGGTAAGACTTTTTTTGCTCGAGCCCGACCCGAATATGCAAAAAAGAAACTGCTTTTTTTTTATTGTTTTCTTTTATTATTATTATTATTATTATTATTATTATTATTATCTTGCTATTTTCTTATTGTTTTTTCACTTTTTTGTTATCATTTCACAATTATGTTGTTATTATTTGGATATTGTATAACTTTTGTTTTATTGTTAATTTTGTTACTATTTTAGAGGCATTTGCTTATTAAATTGTACATATTTTAGTGTTATTTAAGTATACATATTTTTTAATTTGTTGGAAAACATTTATTTTAATATTTTTAGTATTTTTTATGTATTATATATATTTTTAAAAAATATATATAAAAAAATTAACATGGGAGGGTTGCTCTCGAATTTTAACATTTTTATCCAGGCTGGGCTCGAGGCCTAACAAACATGTCTTAAATTTTTGTTGGGCCCAGCCCGATCCATAGACACTTCTACTATCAGCCCTCTTGGCTCCGCTATTGCCCAAATCCCGAACTTGAATCTAAACTCGAACTTAACCCGAAACCCTTCAGGGGGTTTTAATTTAAGTTCAGGGTTTGAGGTTTTAAGTTTAGGGTTTAGAATTTTTTAAAAAAAAAATTCAAAATTATGTGTTAATGGTGTGAAAAATTATTGAAAAATTATTAAATAATTGAGAAAGTACCATGAATGAAATGTTATTAAATAATTGGGAAAGGATAGGTGGGATAGATGTTATGTAGGATGTTTGTTTTCAGAATCCAGATTGAAAAATTCACTTCCGAAAGCAAAGAAATAGGGATAACATACATACAGTTTTGACCAGGTTTGTTCACTTATATTTTGCTTGCTTCTTGTTTCCGCAAGTGATGACATAAAAAGCTATACAGAATATCTTTTATTTCCTAAACTGTCGTGAGAACCATATCTTTATTTTAAGAAAGCTACTTTCATATAAAACATATTTTATGTATAAACTTTATAATAAAAAAATAAAAGATGCAAAATTAAGCACCTTTCTCTTTAAATTTTCTATTTGTACCTACCACAACCACCCTTTGCAGTTTCCACCTGACACTTCCAAACACCTTCTTTCTCTCTTTCTTTCTGCTCTATCTGTTGTTTCTCTGTTAGTTTTTGTTTTTTTGGGTGTTTGTTAAAATCTGTATACAATTTTACCTTAGAAATTAGAGAGGGAAAGTGATAGTGGATCAGTGGCTAAGTTAAAGGAATACGTGATGGGAGAGGAGGAAGCCAATAAAATGGAAGCCTCTGAACCCAAGGAGGACATGCAGCAGCAGCAGCAGCAGCAACAGCCACAGCCTGTTAAGGAAGAAGAGATGGAGAATGAAGATGAAGCAGTTGCAGAGAAGAAGAGTGTGATCATCCCTCTTCCTCAAAGTAAGAATTTTTTCCCTTCCTTGTTTCTCTCAAACTTCTAATTTGGTCATGGCAATCATTAAAAAAAGAAAGAGTATGTGTTTTTTTTCTGAAGATGTTGTTTGCACATATTTTGGAAGATAATATTGATTGCATGCGGTGTTGAAAAGAAAAGAAGAAGAGGATTAAGCCCTCAACCTAGTTAAAATAATGGGTCGATAGATGTGGAACCAGTTTTGTTTAATCAAAATGTTACTCTGTTGTTTCCCCTGCTTTCTTTGCCAAGATACTGCATCTGCTAGACGAATTTGGTCATAAATATGCTATGGATTGCATGTCCTACCAAATTACTTGTAATTACTTTTATATGATTTATTTCCAGAAACACAACCCATCATGTTTGTTTGTTGAACTTAATAAGTCTGTTTTGGGATGGGAAAATTTTTCAGCCATTTTTTAGTTCCGGATCATAAAGGCTATCCCATGATTTTACATTATCTGACATGTTTTACATGGTTGAAAATGGCAGAAGTTGCAGCAGCAGAAACACCACCATCAGTTACAGAGAAAAGTCCAAACAACAGAGGTATATATGTATGTTGATTTAATTTCAATTTATTTGCAAAAATAATTGACTTTTTATCATATCAATTATTTTTCAGATTCCGTGCTTGCTCGAGTTGAGACAGAAAAAAGACTAGCTTTAGTTAAAGCATGGGAGGAAAATGAGAAGGCAAAAATAGACAACAAGTAAGAGCCAGCCATACCCATCTCTAAAACTTTGTTCAAATCCTTGTTTTTCAGGTTTAAAAAAGTAGGCAAAGGGACTAAATCAAAAGGTTACTTAAATTATCTGATAGAATGCCATACTTGATGCTAAATCAGGGCATATAAGAAGATATCTGCTATTGGATCATGGGAGAATACCAAGAAATCTGCTGTAGAAGCACAGCTAAAGAGCATTGAGGTACAAAAAAACACTACCCACATTGTTAACCCCAATGCACAAACAAGCTTGGATTACAAGTTCTATAGATTGTTGGTACTTTTATTTAACCAAAGGGCTTTGTTATTTGATAGGAAAAACTGGACAAGAAGAAGGAAGAATATGCAGAGAAAATGAAAAACAAAGTGGCTCAACTCCATAAACAAGCTGAAGAAAGAAGAGCGATGATCGAAGCCAAGAAAGGTGAAGATTTTCTTAAGATAGAGGAAACAGCAGCCAAGTTTCGTTCAACTGGATATACACCAAAGAAATTTCTTGGCTGTTTCGGTAGTTAACATCCTCAACTAATGTTTCATATACAGGACACATTTTTCTTCCTGGAATTTAGTTTGATTCTTTGCCTATGTTTTCTTACTACTTTTCCCCTTGTTGGTTTGTAATTGTCAAAGACATTCTAATATTGGTTTTTAATCATTATCTATGTGTGTATATATACAAATATATGTTGTGAAATACATTAATTCCTATTTGAATATCACACCGCCATACACTTCAGTGTTGGAGTTATGATCCTGTTATAAAGGCAGTTGCAACTTGAGCTATAGCTCTAGTTTGATAACTATAACATGCTTGATCTCGTGTTGGCAATCTTTGATGTTGATCTATTGAAAAGAAATAAAAAACTCAAAATCGGTGGGAAAACTCTTATATATGACAGGCTTGACTTATGTAGTTCATGCAAGAGTGAGCTCTCATATTTTTGTTTAGTAAGAAACTATTTGAGAGCACATTTTTTTTAAATGAGTCACTTGATTTTATAGTTAAGGGTATAACTTAGTAGAGAGTGATGTAGATTTTAGTATGAATATGAAGTTGATACACGATGAGTTGTAGGACTTAAATTATCTCTTGTATGAGTTTAAAGATGGTGAATTAGCTTAAGGTTGAATTGAGAACTGACTGGTACATTAGTCTTGGAGTAAGGAAAAAACCGGTGGACCTATGAAGCAGTATGAATTGGTTGAATTGGACTAACTTTTTAGATAAACTCACAAATATAAATAAAAACTGAATTGTCTAACCAATTTATTTATATTAGTTTTGTTTGATGCTCCTCACCAATTACTTGTCACAATTGCAACTGAATCAATATCAGCAAACGTGACAAGTCATATATACATATACATATATTATATCATGCTGGCACGTACAAAGGAGTGGATTATGTTAGATAACGTTGTGAACTTAAAATTAATATCTGGATCCATCAATGAAAAACTTGGTCAGGAAATGGTTGCATCTCTGTCACTCAACATGAAACGTGGGCCTATTCTTAGAGCAATAGAAGTCTATATATTGCCAAAGGAGTTAGGGAAGGACCATTGATTTCGTATCCTTAATAAGCGTTGGGTCATGTATATTATTATATCCTCCACCATTTTTAAGGAGGAAAACAGTAGACAATTCTTTCCGAGTTCCTTCCCTATCTCACCTTTCTTCTGAGATAGCGACCGGAACTCGGTGTTTGTCTTCCCTTGAATCTATCTTCTCGTCCTTTCTTTTCTAAAAGGAAGATGGCATTTAGTGGGACGACAGATAAATGCACGGTTTGTGATAAGACTGTTCATTTCATTGATTTATTAACTGCTGATGGGATTCCTTATCATAAGACCTGCTTCAAATGCACCCATTGCAATGGCTTACTCGTGGTATGTTTTGTAGTAGTTTTTACATTGTCATAGGATTGCTGAATATGACAGTGATGAACTTTTTGTTCTTACAGATGAGCAACTATTGTTCAATGGAAGGAGTGCTTTATTGCAAGCCTCACTTTGAACAGCTCTTCAAAGAAACTGGCACTTATACCAAGAATTTCCAATGTGAGATAGCCCCTTTTCCTTATAAACCATTTCTCTCTTGATCTTGGCTAACAATTATTATTCTTGTTTGTTTGTTTTTTCAGCCAAAAAATCCGACAAGCCAAATGGGCAGGTACTCGAATTGTCTCCCACCATTGACTTAAAAACTTTTGTCATTTGCCATGTCAAGACTGATGTTCATTTTATTTTACTTGCAGACAAAGACTCCGAACAGACTTGCAGCCTTCTTCTCAGGCACACAAGATAAATGCGGAGTCTGTAACAAAACCGCGTACCCCTTAGAGAAGGTTTGCTTTTAGATTCTTGATCTGCCACCTTGAACAAAATTTTCATGTACAAGGATGATACTACAATATTATAGATTGTGTATTGAAGATGAAAACAAGTGAAGAATATTTGTGTTAAAACAATAACAGGTGACAGTGGAGGGAGAAAACTACCACAAATCCTGCTTCAGGTGTTCACCAGGGGGTTGCTTGCTTACACCATCAACATATGCTGCAATGGATGGTATCCTTTACTGCAAGCATCACTTTGCTCAGCTGTTCATGGAGAAGGGATGCTACAGTCACCTTGCCAAGCAAGCCTGCATGAAGAAAAACTTGGCAGGATCTTCACCGGAGCAAAAGCCCGAAGATGCAGTCGAATCGGAAGATGATGCGAAACCAGAAGCAGAAGCAGAAGCAGAAGCAGAAGAAACAGAAGAAAAATCTGAAGAAGCTGGTGCAGAAACCTAATAGTGGAATGCTCACTGAACGTTGAGGGGATTTATCCAAATTGCGGTGCTTGACCTTATTCTGTTGAAGTTCTTCCTATGGCTCCAAGGGTCTCCCCAGTTCTCCACCTTGCAAGCAAATTCAAGGTGTTTGTGTCATTTGTCATTGGAAATGAGATGGGAAAAGGGAATCAAATTTGATTATTTGTTGTCCTTTCATCATTGGAAAAACTGTAATGGGACCAAGGGCAGGGGGTTTGTGTTCAGACTTTCACCATTGCTTTGCTTTTGAAATCAGATTCCTATAGTTTTCCATTGCTTGAAATGTTTGTCTCAAATCTCTTGTAACACCTTTTTTGTTTTTGGTTTTTCTAAAAGAAAACACTAAATAAAACTTTTTGCTTCAAAATTTTAAAAATGTTTTTTTACATGAAAATTAAAATATAAAATTATTTTCCTTGTTTTTGTTAAACACTATTTGTAGATGAAACTTATATAAATACAAAAAATTTATTCTTTTAAAAACATATAAAATCTATTATCCCTAATCAAATCCATTTAAACTTTTTATTTTATTTCTCATATTTTGTAATATAAGCACAAAACTTGTTTTCATATTTGACATATATTTATTTTATTTGCCTTTTTTTTATTTTTAAAAGATATAAATATTTTTTAAATAAAAAAATAAAAACAAAAATATTTTAAAAAACTAAACTGAGCTTATATGATTTAATTTTTGCCATTATAAGTAAAATATCATCATTTTATTATAATAACATTTGATATTTAATTTTTATATTTTAATTTGACATAATTTAGTTCTCAAATTTTAGTTAGTCCAAATAATTAACATCTTTATCTATTTTAATTAAAAATTATGTTGATCTTTTAAAAAAAATATTATTTTAATAAAAAATTAACTTGACATAATAAATTGAAATAAGTAATTTTTTTAAAAAAAATTCACATGGGCTACCGAAATATTAAGGATGATAATACTAACTAATGACTCAACTTTTTTTTAGTCATTATAATATGATGGTAAGATTGCAGTTTTGATCACTCTGTTATATTTACACTTGGGATTTAGTAATTATATTTTAATTTGATATATTCGGTTATCTATTTTTGTAATGACATTAGTTAGTCTAAATAGTTAGAATCTTTACCTATATCGATTAAAATGATAATATGAATTTCTCTTAAAAACACTTTTCTAACACGGTATGTGTGTGCACGCGCATGAAGTTGGAATGGATATTTTTAAGAAAAAAAAAATTGAACTCAATTTTTTTACCAGAATAATTAATGGCATCATGTATAGGAACCAATTATATCAAATTAAAGAATAAATACTAAACTCTAAATTTAAATATAATAGAGAGACTATAACCATTATTTGATTTAAAACAATCTATGTCTAACACAATCATTTGTTATTTGCTTTAATAAAAAAATGATTTTTTTATTATAAAAAAAGTTGTTAATTTAATTGTAATAAATGATTATATGCTTATTAGAAATAAACCGATGATAGAAAATTATGTGCATTACAAATGATAAAAAAAATATGTTTAAATGAATTTGATGATTGATATTAATTATTTTTGGTACATTTATTGTCTATAAAATTTTAAGAAAAAATAAAAAAAAATAAAATTATTTATAATTTTTTTTCCCAAATTTTGAATAAGAAAATAAAAAATTTTGAATTCAGGTTCTCCGATTCAAGCAACTAAAAAAACTTTTTATGTATTGACATTCGTTTTGTTTTGATGTATTGACAACATCTAATTATACTTTTTATGTAAAATAAAAAATAAAAAATTATGGAAGCAGATCCCAAATTGAATTTGAGACCCTGCTAAAAAGTCTCCATGGAAGCCCCTGAATCTGGGTTGGGTTGCTCTTGCTCCATTGAGTTCAGGCCTCAAAATTAAATGGAATTTCATTCTAAAAATTTACATGGCCTCTAAACATGCCACGTGTTAGAGCCATTTCTCTTACGAACCTCCAGCAGAGTTGATCACACGTGGCGAAATACTAGGGGATGTCAAATTGAACTGCCATGTGGGCATTATTACCTTAGTGATAGATAATGTTGCTCATATCATATCTTCTGCTTGCTTCATCCCACAGTTCAAAGTACTTTTTTTTTTTTTAATTATCCTTTCCACCAAGCCTCAAATTTCAATCCCAGGCTTCAAGGTTCAACAATTTTGGCAATGCTAGACGACGCCGTTTGATGAGCTTGCTTTCACTTTGGCCCTACAAATGGACTCTTTATCTTGCGCCGCCGCTACCACCGCCGTCGGTGCTTCCTTCTCTGTCTACAAGTTTTCGTCGTTTCCTTCTGTTTCATTGTCAAGAGTACGAGTGAAAAGAAGCTCGAAAAGGGTTTCTTTTAGGGTTTTTGCGCAGAAAGAAGAGCCAAAGCTTGACAAATGGGACCAAATGGAGCTCAAGTTTGGTCGCTTGCTTGGGGAAGACCCCAAACTCACCCTTGCCAAAGTACCCTTTTTCTATTTCTCTTTTATTTTTATGTTTTTATGCTTAATTTAGAGAAAATTTACTTTTTTCTTTCTTTTTTGAAACACCCATATTTCTTATTGTTTGAATTTTCCTTTTTTTATGACTTTTTTCAATGTTATTGCATTTTGGTTTTTTTCAGATAATGGGTAGAAAAGCAAATCCTGAAGCATCTTATATTGAAATTGAGAAATCATTTTATAAAAACAAGGGTCAAATAGTGGAAGTAGAAGAGGTCCCTTTTGATGTTGAAAAGAAATCAACTTCCACATCTTCTGATGGTTTAAATTTAGTTCGTCCTGTTCCAAAGAAGGGAATCAAGTTTGAAACTGATGTTAAGCCACCTGCATCTGAAATAAAGAGGCCAACTGTATCAGGTGAGAAGGCTATGGATAGTGCGAGAAAGAGTAAGCTTCCAAATGTTATATTGAGAAAACCAACTGTGGTTAATGAAGATGATGTAGAAGATAGGCCATCCAGGTTTAGGATGAAATCAAATTTGTCATTAAGAATGAGGAATGAAAAGGCAAAGGAACAATTTACTGATATGACTTTGTTGAGAAAGCCGGAACCGATGAGCATTGATACAAGCATTGATGAGAAACAAGATTCTGATGATATTGTTGGGGTGGAGAAAGAGAAAGAAGTGGAGGACGGAATTGGTGATTTTACATTATTGAAAAAGCCTGAACAGTTAAGTGTTACTACAAAGATAGGTGAAGAAGTAGAGCAATTTGAGGATTTAGAAGTTGAGGCGGAAAGGTTTGAGGCAGAGATAGAAGCTCACATGCTGGCTAGTGCAAGAAAGAGTAGTGTTGAAGAAGCATTAGAAGCGGGGCATGGTTCGATCCCCAAGAAACCAGAGATAGAGGATCACTCCTTAATTGGTAATGCACCATGTTATTTCATGAAGTTCCTTCTTTTTTTTTCAGTGTCAAGTTTTACTTTGGTGGATTCTTAACTACCCCTTATCTAGGAGATTAGAAACCCTGTAATGTGAAGTATTGAAGATTGTGTTTTTCTGCGTTTTTCAAGGAATGCAGTCAGCTGAGCGAAGTAATAGGGTGTCTACTGAGGAATCTGGCATCGGTCTCTCTATGGAAGCTGCACTACAGGGGAAGCCAAAAAGGTGCCAAATTTATTCTTAATGTTGGGACATTTCTTCTTTAGCTGGTGAAGTTGTGATTAACAAATACCTTTCTTATAGATTAGATCAAACTGTGAAAGAAACATCAGACCCCGGTAAAGCAGAAACTGCTCCTGTTCCCACCAATCTTGAAGATTATGGTGATCTCCCTTCTGTATCACCTCAGGAGGTCAGCTTACCGTAGTGTTTTCTCCCTAAGTTATTACTCTGCATTTTTGTAGCATCACTTTAGATGTCTGATCATTCCTGACATCTCGTACAATTGTAGGATAGTGATTGGAACAGGGTAGAAGATTTGCTTAAGACCGGACGAAAGGCAGAAGTGGAGTTAATAAGCTCTAGTACGAGAGGTTTTGCTGTAAGTGAAACTCTTCCTTCTATCATGTCTATTTGCAAAACATGCACTTTGTTTGTGACTTGTGATTTTATTGCATCATTATAGGTATCTTTTGGTTCTTTAATTGGATTTTTGCCTTACCGAAACCTGGCTGCTAAATGGAAGTTCTTAGCTTTCGAATCATGGTTGAGACAGAGGGGTTTAGACCCATCTGCTTATAAGCAGAACTTAGGAGTCATTGGAAGTTCTGATGTAATGAGCAAGAACTCTTCTCTAGATTCAACCTCAGATTCAGAAAACAACCAACAATTTGAGGGAAAATTTTCGCCAGATATGAAATTGGAAGATCTTTTGAGGATTTATGATCAAGAGAAGCTTAAATTCTTGACCTCATTTGTTGGTCAGGTTCGAAGATATTGATATATATTTTTTAAATTGTTGTCTTTATTTCCATTTTGTATACTGATATGCTTAACATTTACAGAGAGTCAAAGTAAATGTTCAAATGGCTGACAGAAAGTTCAGAAAACTTATAGTTTCTCTGAGGCCAAAAGAAAAGGAAGAGTTAATAGAGAAAAAGAGGAATGTTATGGTGAGTAGCTATATTGTTTTAAAATATTTCCTTAAATACTTTACTTATATTGCTCATCTTCTATGTCTTGTAATAAATTCTGCGAGTGTTGTCACTTTCTGCAGTAATACTTTCCAGAAAATTATATGTAAATCTTTTGTCTTTTCATATAGAGAACTTGAACAAATGTTGGCAAACTAAAATCTTGACTGTGCTTAACTTGTCAAAACAAGAAACTCTTCAAGCTCTTATGCCATTTTTTGTTGCAGGCCAAGCTTCGTGTTGGGGATGTTGTAAAATGCTGCATCAAGAAAATAACTTATTTTGGTATATTTGTGGAGGTAAACAATTTCTCATCATTGTTACAATATGTTAACAATTAGTATACTAAATGCTCTTTCAGAAGAGAAGTGGCGGTTATTTGCTCCTTTCTGTTGGTTTTTCCTTTGAACATACACTTCCTTAGCATGAAGCCACAACATCCATGCCAGTTAGACTAGAAATCATTAAATGTATTCTTCCCCCCCTTCAACTTGTGATTTAGTTGTACTGTATAGGTTGAAGGCGTGCCTGCTTTGATTCACCAGACGGAAGTATCATGGGATGCCACCTTGGATCCTTTGTCACATTTCAAAGTTGGTCAGGTATTTGAGTTTACTGGCAGATTAGTCCTATTTTTTTAGGGAATGAATGATAAATAAGCAGGACCTGGAAGGGTTAAAAACCTTATGATCTTTCATGTCTTGCTTTTTCTTGTGTTTCATCATGATGCTTTGTTTATCTGAAACTCCATGAAGCTATTTATTTGTAGGCCATGAATATAATTTTCAAGTGATCTTCATGATTTCAGATTGTCGAGGCAAAAGTCCACCAATTGGATTTCACACTTGACCGTATATTTTTATCATTGAAGGAGATAACGGTAATCAACAAGCAACTGGGTTCTTGAATTTTAAAATTTTCTCAGTTGTTTTAGGCCACAATTTTCAATAAGTTGTGATCCTCTTTTTTCTCTTTTCACACAACAGCCAGATCCACTGGTTGAGGCCTTGGAGTCTGTGGTTGGTGATCATGATAACTTAGATGGAAGATTACAAGCAGCACAAGCAGACACTGAGGTTTTTGTTTAGACCCTGTGACAAATGTTTCTTATCTTCTATGTTGTCCTTTTTGTACTCGCATTCGGCATGGTTTATCCTCACACACTGATGTTAAATGTTGACAGTGGCCTGATGTGGAATCACTTATCAAAGAATTGGAACAGATTGAAGGAATTCAGTCAGTTTCAAAGGGCCGATTTTTCTTGAGCCCTGGTTTGGCGCCAACATTCCAGGTATGATAGCTTCAACATATCAACTACATGCAGTAGGCTAAAGTTGGTGAAAATTGAATAGAACTGTTAGAAAAATCTCATACATGACTGTGCCATCTTTTAGGTGCCAAAAGTTTTGCTATATTTCAATTCTAGGCGCATGCACTTCATAATATAATCCTCAATTGGTTAGGTTATGGAAATGAAACTATTTACTTGAAACTTTTCTTACAAGTATTTAAGAAATTGGTCAGTTTCTTTCTTTATTCGGATTTGATTCGAGAATTATCTGCTTTCCGATCTATCTTTTGGTGCAGGTTTATATGGCATCCATGTTTGAGAATCAATACAAGTTACTTGCTCGATCCGGAAACAAAGTACAAGAGGTAAGGTTGATATTACAGTTCTGTCACACGCTCACACCCTCATTTTTTACGACGCACTTACACTTACACTTACACTTACACTGGGATAAGGGAAAAAAAAAGAAAGAATTCCAAAAAGAAAATATGAATGTGAAAAGGCTTTTGAGGATCTTCTGTGAATTTTTTCCTCCCATTTCATTAGATGTCTATTATCTTAAGACAACCTATATACAACCTTATTATCATGTCTGAAATGCAGTAAACAAGGCAGACATGGATGACAAATCTTGTATTTTTGGCAGGTGATTGTTGAAACGACATTGGATAAGGAAGAGATTAAATCCACAATACAATCATGCACAAATAGAGTGGTGTAGGGTTCTTTTTCATCTTATCAGGATATTCTTGACCAAATTTGGAACTCCTTTGATCCCGAAAGTCGCTTTCAAAGGGTGATAAAGAGAGCGAAGTGAAAGTCTGAAACCATGGGGAGACTTAGTGTTGGGGGGATTGGATTCTCTTCTCTTGTGCACCCCACTTACAAAATATATAAGCAATTTATCTTCCTTTCAAAAGAATTTTATATGTTTCATATACCAACTTTCATAAACATTGGATTAATGATAGAATTTATAACTGTAAACTGCCACTTCTAATGTTTATATAGTTTTTTCGTAAGACTTTGCAAGTTAAATTTTAGTTTATTGTGATAAACATTTTCTTTTGCATGGGATCCGTTAGTGGGGCTAGGCTGACAACCAGCCACAAATAAGCTTACAAATCACGTAAGATACAACTTGACAATGAATGACTAATTCTATTATACAAAGAAAAGAGTATTTATTTTTTGTTTGTACTCTTTTCTTGTAATGAATGAGGAATTTCATTAGTGAGTTGGAGTGTAATGAATGAGGAATTGTGGGAGGGAGGACTATGTCTAACCCATTTAAAATTATCAGAAACAAATATTATTTAAATGATCGATGAGTGATATTACATGGTCCACAATTTCTTTTAAGCAATTTCCATTCGGGTTTACGTTAAACAGCAAACGCCGTCGTTTCCTCATGCAAGATATTGAAATGAACCAATATTTAAAACCCAAAATTCCCATTTCTGTCTTAAACCCTAAACCCCAGCCATGTTCTCAGCGGTGCTCCTCCTACGCTCCAAAACCCATTCGATTCTCCGAACCCAAATTTTCACCCGAGCCATGGGAGGCGGTCCTCGGACCTTCCCCGGCGGCTTGAACAAGTGGCAATGGAAGCGCCTGCACGAGAAAAAAGCCAAGGAGAAAGAGAAAAGACTCCTCGACCAAGAGAAGCAACTTTACCAAGCCAGAATCCGATCCCAAATCCGCGCCAAACTAGCCGGGAGACCCGACCCGAGTTGCGATCCAACACAATATAGCCCCATGAGCCCCAACGACCACATCAAAGCCCTGGCTGATCGGTTCATGAAAGAAGGGGCGGAGGACTTGTGGAACGAAAACGACGGTCCGTTGAACTCTGAGGAACAGGAACGGCCACGATCCGTTGAAACGGCTAGAAATCCACGGTCAGGATTAATTCATTCGCCGCTTAATATAAAGAAACTGCTATCTGATAGTCGAAGAGAAAATGAGAAACCAAGCGGTGTAAATAATAGTCAATTTATTAAGAGTAGGAGCCATTCAGTTCAGGCTAACGGGAAATTCAAGGTAAACGAGAGTTCTTTTGCTGGGACTCAGTCATGCTTCGGTTCAAAGGATGAGTCTTTGAAGCATTCGGGGCGTAATAATATATCTCAGGTGAGGCTTGGTAGTAAGGGCGAGAAGGTGAGTTTTCAGAATAATGTGAATTTTATAAAGAGTAGGCACCGTATAGAGAGGAGGAGGTTTAGGAGGAACGAGAGCTCATCGAGTGATGATGAATCGGATTTGGAATTGGAAGATGAAGTGGAAGGTGTTGGGGGTTGGAGGGATGTTAAGAAGTCAGGGAGTAGTGCATCGTTGGGAAAGTATGATGTGAAGATAAAACGGAGAGTTCCGTTGAAGGAGCTAGAGAAGGAGATGGATTTTTCGGAGCAAGTGCAGTTGCTTAGGCAGGAGTTGGAAAAGAAGAAGTTGGCTGAAATTGAAAAGAAAATGGGGGAGGGAGAACCAATTTATAGTAAAAAAAGGTAAGCTAAGATGTTGGACTGCTTTAGCTATAGATGTATTTATGGTTTGTTTTGGTGATTAGAAAATTGGTGAATCTTTGATTTTTTTTTTTGGTTTTACAGATTTGATGAATGTGGCATATCCCCATGGACAGTCAAGGCACTTTCTGCAGCGGGATATTTTCAGATGACTCGAGTACAGGAGGCAACACTTTCTGTTTGCCTTGAGGGTGTGTTATTACATTTTGGCTGTTGTGTGATTCTGTATCATTTTCATTGAATTTATTTTGTTATTCCATGAATCCTTTACAAGCTTGCTCTGCTTTTCAGTTTTACGTTTGTTATAGAGTTATAGTAAGTTGTTCATTCTCTGTGCCCTGGTAGCCTTTAATGCAACTAGTTACATCTGCTGGGTTAGTAAAATTGATGTAGAAGTTTCTAAATTGTCAAGAACATATCACATTTTGGAAGCTCAACGTGTGACATGATATATTAGAGTCACTAGATGTGTGGAAGATGTGAAATTAGGTATTATATAAATGTCATTTGCTGAAGGCAGACAAACCATAGGAATTTGAAGATAAGGGAAACAAAAATTTAACATTACAAGTTATCACCATTGCTTATATGCCTTGGTAGACTGATCTATTCTTGCATGAGATGTCAGTATCCTTTGCATATAAAAGTTCTCTGTGTGGGTAGGGCTCTCCCTATAGTTCCAGTAAATTGTTTTCTTTAAATCTGTTGCTAGTCATATTGTATTTCTTTAAACATGTTCTGACTTGTTTGAGACTAGTCAAACATTCTAAATGACAATTCTCATTCTAATGTGAAGCAGGCAAAGATGCTTTGGTCAAAGCTAAAACTGGCACAGGAAAGACTGCAGCTTTTCTGGTACACTACCAGTCCTTAGTTGTAATTCGTGAACTTGTAGATTATTGTTGCTCCTTCAAATTCTTCTGTTAAAGACAAACAGCTTCCTGCAATTGAAACAGTTTTGAAGGCCGCTAGTACTAGTACCGTTCAGCGGGTGCCTCCGGTTTTTGTTCTCATTCTTTGCCCCACAAGAGAACTTGCAAGTCAGCTAGCTGCAGAAGCAAATGCTCTGCTGAAGTATCATAATGGCATAGGAGTCCAGACTCTAGTTGGAGGTACGCGTTTCAAAGTTGATCAGAAACGTCTCGAATCAGAACCATGCCAGGTTAGCCTATGTTTTAGGTTTGGCAATTCTTTTAGCATTGTGAATGTTTCTAGAATCTTCTGCATCCTAATATTAGAAGATAAGCCTTTTCCAATTATCCGGTTTAAAACTTTCCTCAGATAATTGTTGCAACACCTGGGAGATTGCTGGATCATGTTGAGAACAAGTCTACCTTGTCTGTGCGATTGATGGGATTGAAAATGCTTATACTTGATGAAGCTGACCACTTATTAGACTTGGGATTTCGGAAAGATGTTGAGAAAATTGTTGATTGTTTGCCCCGTCAAAGGCAGTCATTGTTGTTTTCTGCAACAATTCCAAAAGAGGTTGGATTGCTCATCAACCTTATTTTTGTTGTAGACAAGGCTGATTTCCTTGTATGAATCAACTCAGATCTAAACTGTGCTTGATTATGCAGGTTCGTCGTATATCTCAGCTTGTTTTGAAGAGGGAACATGCTTTCGTTGACACAGTGGGTCTAGGCTGTGTAGAAACTCATGACAAGGTATGAATGGGAATAATTGCACACATTTACTTTAAGGAAATACAATCAGCTTAATGCTTCTTTGTAAACAACGAATTTAGAATTTAAGTACTTCAAACAATTTCATTTATTAAATGAAAATTTTTGAAGTCTCCGTGGTGAAATTAAAATGGATGTTAAAATTTGTATTAAATGTATAGGCAACAGTGACCTTATCTGCAGAATTTTCCTTAATGACTGCAGGTTAAGCAATCTATTCTTGTTGCACCACATGAATTGCATTTTCAGATAGTTCACCAGCTTTTAAAGAAGCATATATCTGTAGCACCCGAGTACAAGGTAAAATGTTTTACATCTGGATTTTGGTACTTGCAGAAATTTCTTGAGAGCTAACTATTCTAGCACTCAGGTCATTGTTTTCTGTACAACTGGGATGGTAACATCACTGATGTATTTGCTTCTTCGAGAAATGAAAATGAATGTCAGGGAGATCCATTCCAGAAAACCTCAAATTTACCGAACTCGTATCTCTGATGAATTCAGGGACTCTAAGAGGCTAATTCTTGTTACATCTGATGTTTCGGCACGAGGAATGGATTATCCTGATGTCACTTTGGTTATTCAGGTACCTTTGAACCTAAAACTCAAGCATGTCATTGGCTTATTAAGCAGTTCAGCACATATGCCTGCATTAATAGTTTAATACATTGAACCATGATGAAAAACCCTGTAAACGATAAGATCTCTTGCAGCTGTTGAGCTACCTATATGGTTTATGATAACTGCTGAAAGTTGAGAAACTTGCTGGTTGTCAAATACATATCTTGTTTTGTATCCCTCTATTTTTTTTTTTTTAATAGTGATATGTATAAATTTTTTTATTACTACCAGGTGGGAATTCCTTCCGACCGAGAGCAATATATACACCGACTAGGAAGGACAGGACGGGAAGGCAAGGATGGAGAAGGTATCTTATTGATAGCTCCATGGGAAGAGTATTTCTTGGATGAAGTTAAGGACTTGCCTCTTGAGAAAATCTCTTTACCAGATATGGATCCAGATGTCAAACAGAAGGTCTGCATCTAAACTCATAAAGTATTACTCTTCATGCTTCTATCAGAAGGATTTTCTTTATAGGTTGATGCCATGGTTTTTGAAAATATATTGGTTTTTTAATCTATGAAATCAAGACTAAGATTTCATCTACCAAGCAAGGAAGTCGGTCAATCACGGAGTATTCCAATCTGTTGCAAAGCTTATGGCAAGAGATGGATCATTACCAGTGCATTCAGATGAAGTGCAGTGCAGATGCAGCACTCCTGAAAAGGTTCGTTGAAAAGGATCGAATTTATGATTTTCTTGCTGGACTAAATGTTGAGTTTGATGCAGTAAGAGTCCAAATACTTGGAAAAGAGGAGCTACCGTCACTAAATGAGACAATCGTGATTGTTCGTGCTGAAGAAGGAAGAAGAGGAGTTATGATTGAGAATAGTCAAGTGGATAGTTCCGCCTTAGCTACAAAAGCTGTACATGAGAGGAGATTTGGCCTGGAGCAGCCAACTAACGAAGATAGTAGGCAGACAGAACTTACAAGGCCTATTAAAAGGGAGTCTGTATGGTGCACCTACTGTAAAAAATCCCGTCACACTAAAGAAAAATGCTGGAAGCTCCATGGGAAGCCACAGACAATTAAAAAAAAAATTTCAGAAACCGGTGGACAACCAAAGGAACAAGGGCGAGCGCATATAGCAAAACAGCTGGATGGAGAAAAGAATTCTCAAGAATCACCTGTTGCATTTAATAAAGACGAAATTGAGAAGTTGAAGAATTTGCTGGGATCATTGGAAAAATCTTCTTCAACAGTTATTAATAGAAAAAGCCTATTTCCAATGATCCCAGCAAATTCTTCAACTTCTCAATTTCATCTTTATTAAATGCAACAGGTGATTCTTGAGAATTCTTTTCTCCATCCAGCTGTTTTGCTATATGTGCTCACCCTTGTTCCTTTGGTTGTCCACCGGTTTCTGAAATTTTTTTTTTAATTGTCTGTGGCTTCCCATGGAGCTTCCAGCATTTTTCTTTAGTGTGACGGGATTTTTTACAGTAGGTGCACCATACAGACTCCCTTTTAATAGGCCTTGTATGTTCTGTCTGCCTACTATCTTCGTTAGTTGGCTGCTCCAGGCCAAATCTCCTCTCATGTACAGCTTTTGTAGCTAAGGCGGAACTATCCACTTGACTATTCTCAATCATAACTCCTCTTCTTCCTTCTTCAGCACGAACAATCGCGATTGTCTCATTTAGTGATGGTAGCTCCTCTTTTCCAAGTATTTGGACTCTTACTGCATCAAACTCAACATTTAGTCCAGCAAGAAAATCATAAATTCGATCCTTTTCAACGAACCTTTTCAGGAGTGCTGCATCTGCACTGCACTTCATCTGAATGCACTGGTAATGATCCATCTCTTGCCATAAGCTTTGCAACAGATTGGAATACTCCGTGATTGACCGACTTCCTTGCTTGGTAGATGAAATCTTAGTCTTGATTTCATAGATTTGAGCAGCATCTCGAACTTTAGAGTAAGTCTGCTTCATATATCTTTGGATGTGTTAAGAAACATGCATGTATCACTGATTTCTGGCATCATAGAATTCCATAACCAAGACATTACCATAGAGTCTTGTTCATCCCAAGCATCAAACTTAGGATCTCCTTCTTTAGGTCCCGTTCTGAGTAAGTGACTCAGCTTTCCTCTTCCCTTCAAGAACGTGCGAACCAGCTGAGACCACTTCAGGTAATTCTTCCCATTTAACCTGTAGGCTACTTGGATGTTCTGCAACTTACTTGTTGGGTTGGAGTTGTTCATAGAGACTTCTGAAATATTCCCATTGGTATTGGTTTGGACAATTTCAGCCATATTTCTTTTGAACAAAATATACAGGGTTGAGCGGGAGTAAAAAAAAAAAATGCCAGACAAAAGAAAAAAAATTCCCAGAAATCGGGCTAATCTGATACCATGTTAGAAATAGGCTTTTTCTATTATATTTTCTCACAAGGAATTACACTAGTATTTATAGAGAAAGGATTGTATGAAACAGTGACATTATCCCTTTCCAATAGTTTTATGCCACATCATTATTCTTATCCTGAATTTCAAGATTCCTTATTAGGAAAACTGTAATCTGACACTCTTCATGCTTCTATCAGAAGGATTTTCTTTATAGGTTGATGCCATGGTTTTTGAAAATATATTGGTTTTTTAATCTACCAGTTTCAGTGAATATTGCATTGATATCTCAATTTCATTTAAAAAAATGGGATGTGTGTGTGTCTAATGATTCTTTCATTAGTGTCTGTTAAAAAAAGTTTGTAATGCATTGGAATGTTGTTGCAGTTGGAGTTTTCAATGGCAAAGATTGATGGAAATGTCAAAGAAGCAGCATATCATGCTTGGCTTGGTTATTATAACTCGATCAGAGAAATTGGGCGGGATAAAACTACACTTGTTGAGCTGGCCAACCAGTTTTCCCAATCAATTGGCTTGCAAAGACCTCCATCTCTCTTCAGGAAGACCGCTTTAAAAATGGGTTTGAAAGATATACCTGGAATTCGAATCAGAAAATAGCAGTAATCAAACTAGATTTATGCAATGTTGAGGGTGAAGATTGCAGACCAAGAACACAGACAACAGTTACTGTCTGGATACTGGTACAATGAACATACGAGACTAGCTCTTGCCTCTTTTCCCTCTTGGTACGACTTTCTTCTCACATTTGTACTTGCACTGAACACTCATTCCATTGGATTCTTTATTTTGTGCATCAAAAAGTTAATTTCTGCTTATAATTAGTCTTAGTGAGTCTTTAAAATTTTAATAAGTCATTAGCCTTGGGAGATAATAGTATTTGATAATATAATTGATAACCCTAATCTGAAGCTTAAACAAGGATTTAAACTGTACAGTTGTAGATCCTTCAAAATGTAATTTCTAAAACAAGAGTTGCTACGTTGTTCCTCTTAAGATCATCATCAACCTTAATAGGTACTCACAGGATCATTTGGGAAGTCAATGTCTTACTGAGAGTCAAAATTTGATAGTAGCCAAACATTAACTTACCGGCAATGTTTGTATTAACTTTGTGCTTGCTGTAATATACCATTTAAGAGCTCAAATTAAGCAGCACGTAATAAGTAGACATTGTGTGTAAAAGACTCAAAATGATTAAATATATATATATAAGTAGAAAATAATACAAATACATTCAAAATTTATGTAACATGGAACTTATAAAAAAATTATATTGAGTTTATAATATCTTCATCTGTTCATTATTATGCGTTGTATATTGGATCCATGACAAATTTTTGGCATGAATTTCGTAAAGGGGAATGGAAAAGTAGAATTTCCGACCAATTATTTTTATGGAAAGACTTAAGACTTCCCTTTACCTCTCGATTTAAAAAATATATATATACATATATATATTCGTTAGCTGTATTTAAACGCAACCTATCAATGTTGTTTGTAATCCCACATGAGATTGGCATACTCCAAGTGGATCTGATCTAATAATGGGTCTGTTAGAGGTTGGTGTTGACATTTACGTAAGCCATGTGCTTTATACTCAAGAGGTTCCGCTCTTAATTTTCTCCCGCTACCAGCCGCCTATATCTCTTTATTAATATCTGTTTTGTTATTAATATGATTTACACCTGACTTAATTAAAAACAATAAATGACTTAATTAAAAACAATAAAAATATATCAATATAATTATATAAGTAATATATATTTTTAAAAATAAAAAATATATATATCTGACTTCTTTTGTGTTGTTACTTAAACATTTATATATATTCTTTACGGTAAACCATACTTAAGGTTATAAAATTATCAGTGATTTTATATTTTGGCTACCTAAATTTAAAAAAATTACAAAATAATTGTTAAATTATTCAAAAAATTATTTAAGTAATTGTATTGTGAAAAATGCTGTTGAATAGTTTTTTTTCTACATTGATTGCATCAATTAGAGTTCTTTTTTCTCTTCTCTTCTATGGTTCAATTTTTTTATGAAATAATTTTGGATGTCACAAATATGCAAATCAAAATTAAAACAGCTTTCTTCTCCAATTTTTGACATTAATCGTTAGATCAACTTGGATCTTGATGCGTCGCGAAATTAACTAAAAATTTAACTAAGGCAAATTCACCTATCACCTATCAATTAATAGTATAGCTATAGTGAGCAAAGATATCGTTCCCACGAAGACTAAAAGTACTGGTCATTATCGTCTTTTTATTATTTAACCTAATAATTCGAGTGATTGATTAAAAATTAAAATTAACTAAATTAATTAACTAATAAATACGACAAAGAATAAATCACGAAAGTAATTAACAACCAATAAGCGAAATAGTATCTAGGAAATGATTCACCTAGATTTCATCTGTCACTATCAATCTAAACTATGCTAATATCTCTTTCAAGCGTAAGAGCAACTGATTTTAGGTTGATTAATTGAATTTTTTTAATTAAAATTCCTATTATCGCATTAACTTGTGCTATTGATTCCCTATTAGATTTGACTCTAATTCAGTAGATTTATGTTGTTTATTTCTAGAATTATATGCAACTCTATTCAATTATACAAGATCTACCCTTAAATAGGGTCTATTCAACCACCGATTTAAGTACATCAAATATGGATTAATAATTTAGAAATATCACACCAAGAATTAAGCACACGTAATTGAGAACAAGAAACTAAATATTTATTGCGTAAAATAAAAATCAAACGACAAAATCTATCCTAGTGTTCATCTCCCCTAGTTAAATAGAAAATTAGTTCACACTTGAAAATAAAAACATTCAAACACAATATAACCAAAAAAAATAAAAAAGCTCATGATAACTTACTACGAAATCAACTAGGAATATTCGATCTTAACGAAAATCTGCTTAAAAGTCGGCTTCAATGGTGCTTTTTGAGTTGTTTTCTTGAATATCTTTTTATTTTTGTCATATACACGTCTTAGGATGTTCGAAAAATTTAAAAATCATGATTTTTCGTTGTTCGATGTGTAATCCCATGAAATCAACACGGCCTATCACACGCTCGTGTGGAATGGTTCAGCCCGTGTGGCTCTTATAACTTGCTCCCACGCTCGCTCTATTAAGTATTAAAACATGAATTTAAAGGATTAGAAGTATAAAATTCATAATTAACATCGAATAATCACCTAAAAACGCGTTAAGAATAAGGTTAAAACATGTTATTTTTAGCACCTATCAGATCTAAGGTATGTTCTACTTGTTTATGGGTATTGATCAACTGTATCGATTATCGAATCATCGCTTGGAGCTCGCTAGACATACTTAAAAAAAAACTTAACAAGTTAGTAACTTAAATAAAAACTTTTGAAAAGTTTAATTACTCAAATGGAAACTTTTGAATAATTTAATGATCATTTTGTAATTTTTCAAAGTTGAGTGACTCAAATATAAATTTACTAATAAATTAATATGAATATAAATATATATTTTTTTTTGGGGGGGGGTGTTAAGGTAACGTCAAAATTGATGAGTAAGATGGTACATTTGACAAGGTTTTCGTAAAGGCAGTAAGCTGTCATTTTCTTAATAATCGAAACTTCAAATTCATGCATCAGAAATGATTGAAATATAAATCGTAGGTAGCTGGCAAAGATGACGTACATTTGGAAATTGACGTCGTGATTATCGTTTTAGGACGAGTTGACTCTATTTTTGAGATAAAAATATTTTAAAAATAAATTATTTTTTGAGAAAAAAATAATTCTTTCAAATCAATAATTGATTCAAAAGTTTTCTTTTTTTTTTCAGAACTTGAAAATTTTAGTTTCTTCACAAAAAAAACTTTTTTCTCGAAAATATTTTTGAGAAGTATCCCTAAATTAGATCTTAATACATCAGTTTTAAATTATTCTAAATATATGACAAACTAAAGGCCTGTTTAATAATACTTAAAAAAAATACTTTTTACTCCAAAAACATTTTTGAAAGAAAAGCTGTACTAAACAAGTTATTTTTTACTGAATTTTTTGGCTGTTCAAAAGTGCTTTTGAATTTTGAAAAGCACTGGAAATGAGAAGCTAAAATTTTTAACTTTTTCTCTCTCAAAAATACTTTTGGTGCTTAATTATTTTTTCACGCTTTCAATAATATAGTATTTTCCTCTTGTTTTTCTTGGTGCTTAATTACAAATGTGTTAAAATCATTAATTAAAAATAAAAAATATTTTTTAAAATACTAATTACAAATATTTGATGGTTATATTTAAATATTTAAAATATATTTTATATATTCTAATTAAATTTTATAAATAATTAATATTTATTACTTAAAACTATTTAAAATTTATATTTCATATATTAAAATATTAACAAGTTATAACAATTTTTTTATATTCTTATTAAAATATAATAATAGTAACTAATATAAATATTATTTAAATGCATATCTGTTACTTGATAATAACATGTCTAAAATAGATATTTTATTTCTTAAAAATATTTTTTGACAGTAATGCAAAACACTCAAATTTTTTTAAAAATATTTTTTCACAGTACTTTTCAAAAACATTTTTCAAAAGCATTGCTAAACTAGCCTTAAGTAATTTTTATAATGCTGCTGCCAGTAGATTGTAGGATACCACACAAGTACTGTTCCAAAGAAGTACTGTTGAGATGCAATTTCTTTTGAGTAACGAAACAAGATGAAGACTTCCAATAAGGATGTGTGATAAAAGTCTAAAAACTTCATAGCACGTGATTAAAGGTTAGGTTTGATTATTCTATAAGAAAAAAGAAAAAGTTTGTTTTGATTAGGACAGGTCTCTTATCTCGAAAGACGACCAAAGCCAAGACTATATGCGCAACTTTGGCTTTGCTGTCATAAATTTGCATCTAATCATAAATTTTACTTTGAAGTAACAACTAATCCATCATTTTCTAAAAAAACAATCAAACAAAACTAATCAATCATTATAAACAAGTTTAATTAGTTCGACCGATCAGTTTAATCAATTTATGAGTTAATTAATCTAATCCTTTATTTTGAATTAATATCTCGATTGAATCTTAAATTAATCATCCAATTCAATTTTAAATATTATAAGTACTAAATTGAATAATTAAATTAAGAATTAATTAAACCCTAACTATAACCATGATAAATTTGATAGAAAAAAAACCCTACATATTTATATAGGGTGAGACAAAAACATGAAATCTCAATTTTCTTGGGACCTCAACTTACTATTTACCTAAGGTCTCATTGGCAATTAGTGTAAAATTGAAGCAGACATTTCCATAACCTACATTAATGGATCTTTTATATATATAATACATTTTTATAATGATTAATATTTTAATAATCTATTGGCCATATTTAATATTTTGATTACATAGAGATTATGTATAGATTTGAAATAAAATAAAAAATATAAACCAATATTATTAATACAACTTGTGACGTTTTGTGCTGTTGAAAGTGCACAATATTATTAATACAGTAGCGCTATCTGAGAAATATAAAGACAACTGTTATTTGTTTTTGCTCTTCTATTAAACAAAACATAAGTAAAATAAACCAAATAGAACCACATGTTTGATATCATTTGGGAAGACCAAATGACTTTTTATTTTTTGGTTCCAAGGCGCAGATTAACTATACCAAGAGATGATCCCTTTATTTTTCTTGGCTCTTACTTCCGACCATCTCTATATGAGGTGAGCCTCTGGGGCAAAACACGACCCTGTAATTGGAACCAGCAGGGCAAGTAAAGGTGCTCGAAGGATCATCTTGAGGATAACTGTATGAATCACCGCACCGGTCCTTGAAAAACCTTGAATAACGGGTCGGACCACAGGTTCCGTATCCTTGAGTGCAACAATATTCATTGGTCTTAAACACTGTGCATGGGTTATTGCACCCACCAGGAGCTCTTAACTCATTCGGGCATTGTCCGTTGATGTCTGCAGTGCACCGAATGTTGTGACAACCGCCTTTAGTTGGACCAAACACCATGGGGATGTTAAACCCATCAACTAAGGAAATGTCGTAGAAATCCATGTTTCCAAATTGGTTAAGTGCATATTCAGCCAGGGTGTTTGGAGGTACACCCCAACCTTTGCATTGAAGGAGTCCACCACAATCACCGGTTTGGCAATGACCCCTACCACTGGCATCGAAATTGCAATTGGTTCGACCCCAAATACGAGCCATAGCAGTGCCAGCAGGCACATCGATGGTCCAACTTTGCTGAGGGTTTAGGCGACGGCCACCACCAGGAGAGGCTGCTGCCCAGACGGTGTAGGAGCACTCATTGCGGATTTCAAAGCGCGCTGCATGAGCGGAAATGAAAAGGACGCTAAAGAAGAGGAGAGAGGAGATTTGGGAAATGGTTAAGTAGCTCATGGTTAGCTCTTACTTTGGGATTTATTCATAAGAGATAAGGGTTTATATACAAGTAAGGCGGCTTTTTGGTACCATAGATATCATGGGCAAGTGCCATATAATATTGTTTTAGTAAAGGTAGAGGCGGCTAATCGAACACTTTCAAATCATAATGAAGATAAGGCCAAGCGCATTTGGATTTTGGGAGAACCATAAGATATTCCTTTATTTTAATATCTACCATTTGACTTTCTTTCCACTTAGCTAGTCACTCTACGTTGCAGAATACTATTTTTTTTTTTAACATAACCGATTTTACGTATTTATCATGATAAGTCGTTAATAAAATTTGTAATTATCTCTCTTAAAAATATTATTTTTAAAATTCAAATTTGCATTTCTCTTTAAAAATATGACCTAACATTTGTCAGTAACATAACAGTTTTAATACAATAAATTATCTAATTTTTAATGTTTCTTTTATCATCCAACTCATCATTAAATTTGAAGAAATTGTTTTCATAGCCACCATGCGATTAAGTATCAAACGGCACAGTGACATGAGATTAATTTTCGTTAGTAGATCCCACCATATTATTATATTTCTTTTATTATTATCTTTTCTGTCTGTTTTTCCTTTTCTTTCCCTTAATTGGTGTGCCGATGATCTGGCAAAACCAAGTAAACCTACCTACTAAAAACCAGTACCATGACACCATTAATCACCCTCAGGATCACCACCGTCCCCCTAGTAATCTCATCACTCCGGGCTCGCTCTTTCGATTGAAACCAAGCCTCCAACTACACTCTATCACAACTCTCTCTGTTCTCAAGCCCCACGCATCATCTTCACCATCCTTGCCAAAAACCACCATCTTCAACCCGAAACCAAGCACATTCATCTTCATCATCCGAGTTAGAATAGCAGAACGGACAATATCCAAAATATGATGATAAAAAAATTCACTAGACGACCCTTCCCCACCGTCAAAATCCCCGACTAGGAATTGTTAAACGGTCAGGCGGATAACTTTTCAACCCTCGACTTTAACTGCAATGCACCTTGCAGCCCGTCCCGTTGACTACCTTATGGCCCTTCGCCGCTACCTCTCGTTGAACGATCTCGAGCCCGACACCCTTAGTGACGACTCTGACGTACCCATCGTCGATGCATTCTCATGCGACCATTTTCGTATGTATGAGTTCAAGGTGAAGAGGTGTGCGCGTGGAAGGTCACATGACTGACCGAGGGTCCGTACGCCCACCCGAGCGAGAAGGCTCAATGGAGGGATTCGAGGAAGTTCCGTTACTCTCAATCCGCTTGCCCGGACTTCCGCAAGGGGAACTGTAAAAAAGACGATTCGTGTGCGTTCGCTCATGGTGTTTTAGAGTGCTGGCTCCACCCAATTCGTTTCAGGTTGGAGATGGTGGTTTTTGGAAAGGATGGTGAAGATGATGTGTGTGGCTTGAAAACCGAGAGAGTTGTGATAGAGTGTAGTTGGAGGATTGGTTCCGATCGAGGGAGCGAGCCGAGAGTGATGAGATAACTGGGGGGACGGTGGTGGTCTTGAAGGTGGTCAATGATGTTATGGTATTGGTTTTCATCAGGTAGGTTTACCTGGTTTTGCCAGATCATCGACGCACCAATGAAGGACATGAACAACTTTTTGATAATTGCATGGATAAGATTTTTTTTTTTTGGGTTTTATATTAAGTTCAGCAGGAATTTTTTTTTTTTTTTGATAAAAAACGACCAAAACCGGTCACGAACAGTTTATTGCATCTTTTAGAATCAAATCATGGATCTCCAAAGGATAATCCATATTAAAATCCATATTACAACTATTATCCTTAGCCAACTTACACAAATAATCAGCAACTTTATTACATCTGGAAGCCCAAACTAAACTGAAAAAATTGAACTGATTGGTTTGCTTAAACAGGGCCCGTAAATAGAAGCCCAAGTTGGTAAGGTCTTCATTCATCTTCTTGAAACGATTAACTAAACTGGCGCTGTCAGTTTCAAACTCCACCTTCTCCCAATTATTTAAAATTGCAAAATTAATACCTTCCTTCAGAGCTGTCATCTCCGCCCAAAGCACGTCCATATTATTGTGCCAAGTCCCCATTCGTCCTCCAAGAGCAAAGCCATCACTATCCCTAGCAATCAAGCCAAAAGAAATATCCTTGTCCTTAACAGTAGCATCGACGTTGATCTTAATCACGTCATCTGCAGGCTTCTTCCATTTTCTACCAGTTCTCGTTATAGGAATCATAGGCGCTTCCTTCAAATTGAAAATCCGAAACTCTTGGCTTAAAGCCGAAGCTTTTTCCCAGATAGCTTTAGCATCCACCTCAGTTCCCCGAAAGATACGATTGTTTCTGCTATTCCAAATGTTCCACAGAACCGTGATGAAGTCAGAGATGGCTTTTTTATCCAACTCACGTGCCACCTCCTCAACCTAGTCAATGCAACGAACGAACACACTCTCGAGCAATCTGTTATTGAAGCCACTGTACTCCAGCACCGCTCGCACCTTAGGGCAGTCCTTCAAGGCATGAATAAGGGTTTCCTTGTCATTCCCACATCTCGGGCATATACTGTTGAAGTCGCTGCGTATATTAGCTATTTTTTCATAGGTGGGGAGGATGTCATGGCCCAACCTCCAGAAGAAGATGCGGATTTTGAGAAGGGTTTGTAACTTCCAAATGATCCTCCAGAAAATCCTATGAGGACCAAACCCAATCTGTTTGAGAATCAACCACGAATAGGCAGTTTTTGAAGAAAAAATACCACAAGGGTTGTGGAACCAGATACGATGGTCATTTTGTCCATCATGAATAATGGGGATTTTACAAATCTGGTCCCTCAACTGTTCACCATAGAGATCCAAGATTCTTTGTTCTTTCCAATCATCCTGATTTGCATTAATCAAGTCCGAAACTCTTTTCTCATCCACCATGCTCCTTTCCATGCGAATAGTTGATCCCGAAAGACCTTCGAAACCCCAATGGTCTTCCCATAAGTCGATATTTCTGCCATTACCCACACACCAATCGAAACCATCATACAATAAACTTGCCACTTCAGAAATGCTCTGCCAAGTAAAAGAAGGTCTATCAACCTTAATAAGGTGGAAAACGTCTCCATTTGGAAAATATTTGGAACTCAGAACCTTATAGCACAAAGAATCTTTGTAGGTTAAGAGGCGCCAAACTTGTCTGCCTAAAAGCGCCACATTGAAGAGCCTAAGATCCCTAAAACCAAGACCCCCCATACCTTTGGGGTGACACATCTTGCCCTATGTAAGCATGTTCCAGTTCCTATTATTATCATCACCCCCCCACCAAGCCCGCCTCATCAAAGTTTGAATCTCTTCAAGTACTGTTTTAGGGGCCAAAAAATAGAAAAAGCATACGTGGGGATCGCCTGGAGTACCGATTTGATGAATATCTCCTTACCCCCATAAGATAGAAGGCGTTTAGACCAGCTATTGATTCTCTTAGCAATGCGCTCCACAATGTTCTTAAAAGTAATTGATCTTTTTTTACCAATCGGAATAGGAAGTCCAAGATAACCGTCTAGGCTATCAACCACCTTCATGTTGAGCCACCCATTCATCATTGTCCGTTTTGACATAGACGTATTCTGGCTAAAGCAAACCATCGACTTATCAAGATATATTCTCTGTCCGGAGAGTCTTTGAAAGTTGTTCAAAATCTGACTGAGGGCTTCCACTTCCTCCCTTTAATTCCTAATAAACAAGAGGGCATCGTCAGCAAAAAACAGATGGTTAATATTTGGACCGTCCCTATACACATGGATGCCCCTAATCTTAAGGTTCTCTTGGGCTTCAATCAACATGCGAGAAAGGACTTCCATACAAAAAAGAAAAAGGTAAGGGGATAAAGGGTCCTCTTGGTGAAGACCCCTTTTCCGGAATGATAGTATTAGTAAGCTGCATGTTGCATTTGACTCTATATCTAACGGTTCGCACACAGCACATGATTTTATTAACCCACTCTTTAGAAAAACCAAATTTTAAAAGAACATTTTCGAGAAAGCCCCACTCCACATGGTCGTAGGCTTTGCTCATATCGAGCTTGACGACACATCCCTTACTTGGGCCATTTCTGGAATTGAGAAGGTGGTGCATCAGCTCATGTGCAATAAGCAAATTGTTATGGATCATCCTGCCTGGCACAAACGCGCTTTGGTTTAGGCTTATACACACAGGCAGAACCTTTTTCATCCTATTCGCAAGAACTTTGGAGATCATCTTATAAACAAATCTGCACAAGCTAATGGGGCGATAGTTAGTCATATCACAAGGATTCTCAACCTTGGGGATCATAATAAGTAAAGTTTCATTTAAACTAAAGACATTATTGGTATTGTTAAGAATCTCGTGACACGTCCTTAGGACATCGTCACCCATGGTCTGCCAATGTTCCTTGAAAAAACTACCAGGAAGGCCATCAATACCCGGGGCTTTCCTCGGGTCCATTTGATTAAACGCAGCCAAGATTTCATTATCGGTGAACTCTCTACTCAAAGACCTGTTCATTCTTTCAGTAATGCATTTCGGAATAAAATGTAAATCGATCGCCTCGTCATGATCACTGGTGGACTTGAAATGATCATTGAAATAGTCCCAAGCAATAGAACATATCTCGGATTTATCATCATGCCATCTACCGTTCATATCTTTAAGCTTATCGATAGTGTTTTTCTTTCTACGACTAGTAGCTCTGACATGAAAATAACGGGTGTTTCTGTCACCTTCACGAAGCCACTGAATACGGACCCTTTGAGCCCAATATTTCTCCTTTACTTCATAGAGATGACCCAGGTTACCCCTAGCAACTTTGAGGAGCATAGACGATCGCTCACTGTTATGACTATCCATGAGGTTGCTAACCTTCTTTTCCAGATCATTAATCTTAGAATTCATTCTTTTATAACGTTGGAATTGCCAAGGGCCAAGGTTCTTACGAGTATCTTCGAAATTTTCCAGGAAGTTTCTATCTTTGGTGGACCAAATACGAGTGATCATATCCTTAGCTTCCTTATCCTTAGCCCAGCAAATGTCGTATCTAAACCAAAAATAGGGATCCCTGCATCTATCCCCCGTTTTATTACCAAAAGTATCCAAAAGGATAGCATCATGGTCAGACTTAGACTGACGAATGACCTTAGTGTTCATAAAAAACATCTTATTCATAATATCACCAGAAACAATAAATCTGTCCAATCTCTTCTTCACAAGATCAGCCCCTTCCCTGTTGTTGCTCCAAGTAAACCACCCATTTTTTATTTTAATATCCGTTAGCGAAAGCTCCTCTAGAATCTCACCGAATTCATCCATCGAGCTCCTTGACTTCCTCCTGCCACCTTCTTTCTCCGCATTGTTAAGAATAGCATTGAAGTCACCCCCCACAATCCAACCTTCCCTAACCGTTCTTTTAACTCTTTTAAGGATATCCCACGATTGTTTCCTAAGGATGGGATCAGATTGACCATAGAAGCCAATAAATCTAATAATCTCGCCATCTTCCATGTTAACCAGAGAGTCGATGTGATACTTAGAGTAATTTTGGATAGTAACTTTCACACTTTCCCTCCACATCAAGGCTAGACCTCCACTTCTACCTTCTGCATCAACAGCCAAGCATCCATCCATCTTACACCTATAACGAACATGAGATAAGCTGTTAGAGTGACATTTAGTTTCACATAAGAACACAATATCAGGATCATTAGCAACAAGGAGTTGCTTCAATTCGTGAACTGTCGCAGGGTTTCCAACCCCTCGACAGTTCCAACAAAAGATCTTCATTGCTCTTGGCGGGGCTGGTAGCCAGCCACCGCCTTGCAAGGTGAAATACTATCCGATAATCTTCTCTTAGCAACTTTTAAGGGACTATCATCAGTGTCTTCTCCATTTAACCCTCTTTGTCTTTTCTTCTTGCTTTTTTTGTCTCCCCATACTATCTCGTATGGTCCTATAATAACCTTTTACCAGGGGGGATGTCGACATGGAGTCCTCCACACATTCTCTATCCTTCTCTTTTTGAACAATATGCCCACACTCCTCCCTCGTATCCATTTTGCTACCCTCTCTATCGTCATTTCCTATAGGCTTATTCATTATGACTTCCACACCATTTCTCCAAGTACCCCGACCTTGATCCGGTGGTGCAATCACAGCCCTTAGCCAGTTACTGTATTGGAGAGTTGACACGTCTTCCTCATCGCCATTAGTTTTTTCCTGACAATTTTTTAAAGTATGGCCTATCAATCCACATGAGTAGCAGAACTCTGGTAATCTTTCATATTTCAAAACACATATTATTTCTATCCCATCACTGTCAATTAGCTTCACAATCCTCCTCAAAGGCTTTAAGATGTTTATCTTCACTTTTATTCTAATAAATTCGGTCCATCCTCCATTTCTATCTTTCCAGTCGATCGCCACTAGCTTGCCTATGGCCTTACCCAAATCCAGGGCGATTTTGCGGTTCATTAATTCCAAAGGGATATTGAAAACCCTTAACCAAAATGGAGACGTGTGAAATTCGTATGAGTCAATAGCCTTTCCTTTAACAAACGGCACCATAGAGAATAAACAGTTGTCAAAGTTCCAGGGCATAAGATTGAGAATTCGACTTCTGTCTTCCAAGCAGCCAAACTTCACAATGATAACTTCATTATTCATCGTAACAAAATTTACCTCCTCTTTTGTGAACCATAACAATTTGAAAACCCTATACATCGCTTCCCTGTTTGGTTTTTCTTTTGCCATTATTTTACCCACCGCCCAAGATTCAAAACCTTGGATATTCTGTTCCTCATTTGGTTTGATAATCTGGAAAGATTCTTCGTCCGAAAATTTCAGTCTTTCCAAGAGAACATTAATATCCTCCGCCATCGTAGCTACTAAGCTAAAAGAGAAAACAAACAAAAAAGAAAAGATCCTAGCAGGTAACGGAGAAGGAGAGAGAAGAACCAAGAAATAAAAGAAAAAACAAAACAAAAAAAGAAAGCTAAACAAGAAAAAATGAAACACCGAGTAAAAGATAAAAAACCAAAAAGCAAAGGGAACCTATAGAAATCATATAAACAAAGCAGACTAGAAAGGTAAAAAACATGCAATTTACGTAAAAAAATTCCCAAGAAAAAATAATCGAACGTCCATTAAACACAAAAGGAAAAAAGGCAGACTCTCTCGAATCCCTCCAATCCGAAAGACTGAACCTGAATAGACTAAAAATCAAAGAAAACAAACAAAATTAACTAAATAACTTTCATGCATGCAAGCCAATCAAAAATTACGTAAAAGCAACTAGCAAACCCAGAAGACCATGCAAAACAACAAAAAAGAAACGTAGAAAAGTCTAAAGGAATGGGTATAACAGACCACCAAGGAACCTACCGAAAAGCAATCAGCAATCAATCCCAAGAAAACCCATACACAGAACACGTACCCCACAAAACTTAAAAACGAATAAAATAACAAAAAAACTAAAAGAAAAAATCGAAAAAAGAAACAAAAGAAATGGACAGAAATCACCGTCAGCATCCAACCGATAGCCTGCAATAAATGACCCTTCCTGCAACACGCAAACTCAGAGCCAGTCACATCAAATCAAAATCACCGTTCGACCACTGAAACGAACATAAAAGAAGGCTAAAACTAAAATCCCCACAATCATCAACACACCCAAAACCCACCACAAACTGCCATAAATTCAAAAAGAATTAGGCAGACACACAAAACAAAAGCAAGAAACACAATCTTTTTAATATGCTTCGGAAAAGTCGAATTCCTCAAAGTTGAAGAATTTCGTATTGTTTGTTCGCTCTACTCTATTTGGGTGAGTGATTTAATATAATTGGGATCAAGTTCAGCAGGAATTCAAGTTGACGAGGAAAGGCTAAAAGCATTAAAAAAATGACATTACCTTAAATTCGTTTTTGAGGTAATGTTCTTGAGTTTAGTTGGTTTCTACCAGAATGTTTCTCATTCTACTTACAAGCAGTTGAAACCATGTGATGGCATGATCATTAGCGTGTTCATCATTCAAAATATGATCTAGATTTGAGTCGAAAATCGGGATAATAGTTTATTATTAAGAATTTGTCTTGTTATTATAATTCACAAAAAAAAAGTATTTACTTGTTTTTTCTCTTCCATTAAACAAAACATATGCAAAATAAAACAAATACATCCATAGGTTCAGTATCATTTGGAAAGACCAAATGACCTTTATTTTTTATTCCCAAATGCAAATCAACTACTCCAAGAGATCATCCCTTTACTTTTCTTGGTTCTTGCTTCCGACCATCTCTATATGGGGTGAGCCTCTAGGGCAAAACACAACCCTGTAATTGGAACCAGCGGGGCAAGTAAAGGGGCTATTTTACCAATCTAACCCAAAAAAAATTATTATTTACAAAAATAACACAGGTTTAAAAACAATCACCAAAATGACCTGAAATGAACAGTAGATTGGGGTTTCGGCCTGTCAATGGCCGGCACCCCCTTGTATTTTGAACCAATGATTGCCTGATAATTATGTCAGGCTTTAAAAAATTGATTTTTTTGGTTTCGGCCTGTCAATGGCCGAAACCAGGGTATTTTTTTTTAAATCGTATAAAACTGGTATACAGAAATTTTAAAAAACAAAAAAACAAAAAAAAATTTTGGGTGCTGGCCTGTCAATGGCCGGCACCCCTTTCCCGGAAAAAAAAAATTGTTTTGGGTGCTGGCCTGTCAATGGCTGGCACCCTTTGTACCGAAAAAAAAAATTGTTTTGGGTCTTTGGCTGTCAATGGCAAAGCACTTTTTCCTCGAAAAAACTTTTTTTGGGTGTTGGCCTGTCAATGGCCGACACCCCTTTCCCGAAAAAAAAATTTTTTTTGGGTGCTGGCCTGTCAATGGCCGGCACCCTCTGTAACGAAAAAAAAAATTATTTTGGTGTTGGCCTATAAATGGCCGACACCTCTTGTACCGAATTTTTTTTTTTTTTGGTGCTAGCTTATCAATGGCCGGCATCAAAGCTTATATATAGTTGGTGATTTTGGTGCTAATTGTGCAAATGGAAAGAAAATTTGTTTTTGAGAGAGCCATCAAATGAGTTTTTTTGGAGTGGATTATATATAGAGTTTTTTGTAGTGTACAACCGAATTTCGGGGTTGAATTATATACTATCATGCCCACCCTAAAAAGGTTATGCCATTAAGGGTTGGGTGATTATTTGCACCATAGATGGCTAATCGAGTTGTCCAATGCAGATGGGCATTATCTATGGTGCAATACTATTTATTCCACAATTAGGTTGTGGTTGGAATCGGTTGGTAGAGTCTCCATGCAAAGATATCTCACGGGACAATATAAGAAAAAAAAAGGTCTAGAGCAGAAGACGATTAATTGTGAAGAAACTAGTACCGATGCAACGTAGACCTGATTCAAGCAGAAGACATTAATTGTGAAGAAAGTAGTATTGAAAATAATTGTATTATTTCTTAAGAATGTTTGTATTTTTTTTATATCTGTAAATTTAATATTGTAGAATGATAACATTTTATTTGTATCTAAATTTAAATTGTCGTGTAGTATTACTTATTTGAATGAATTTTTTTAAATTTTACGAAGTAAATTATTAAAAAAATTATTTTAGAACAATAAAATTGATATTAAAAAATAGAAAAATTTACAAAAAAGAGTACAACAAAAATTTAAAATAAAGTAAAAAGAAAAAAATTAAAATTGTCGCGATCCCGGGGATGTTCCTGGCGCTGGCATGTAACGGTCCGGATGCCTCTGTTGGTGATGTCGTGCACCTTGCTCAGGCGTTTGATAGTTGCTCGGTCCGGCGTCCGGTGTCCCGTCCGGTGTACTTAGAAATGTAGAATAATCATATACATTATAATCAGGAGTTAAATTGTATTGCGTGACCGGAGGTGCCGAAGGAAAAATATCCTCAGTGGTGGGTGTATGTGCTTCGGGATGGAACACCGGGTGGTATGAGGATGATCCAGATCGTGTCGTGTGTTGAGGCTCGTTGTCACCAAAAATATCTTCGAATGAAGGAAATTGATGCAGCAGAGTTGGATCCATGTTCTGTGCTGACGAGCCGAATTCTTCATATTGGGCATCGAGATCGGGGTTCGAGGCAGAATCAGACTCGATGTTCCCGAATGGCGGAACTCGATTGCTGTGTGGTTGTGCGTTCCTTGGTTGCCATCGAGAAGATTCAGGTTGCGCGTCTCTTTGGATCAGCATGTACTGACCTTGGAATATAAACGGTTTCTCGTGTGCCATATACCATGCTGCGTACTCAGGCGTGGGAGAGAACCCTCCCTCTAAGGTATACAAGGGGGGACGCCTCGAATGTCGCTGATTCCAGAGAAAGATATACGGTTCATGTTTTTGTGCCCAATTTAAAGCGTCCCGACCCGAACTTTTTTTGTCCATTCCGTGGACTTCATTGATGTCGACGGGAAGGTTTGGGATAGGTTGTGCACAACCGAACTGCCTCAAAACCCGACCTCTATCGTACCATTCGACCATATGGAAATGAATTAACGGCACATTTGACACAAATATATGTTGCTGCTCGATAACCCAGGATGGTATGAGCGGCGCGATATTTTCCTCATTATATGGCATCCATATGAACTACAAAATAAAGACAACACGTTAATTTTTTTCTTTTGCAATTATTGTATTTAAAAAAGAAATATTCAAAATCGTATTTTACGCCATCCCCAGAATGAGTCTCTATCATCATACGGTACATCGGTAAGGTGAACGATCGCCCGATTCCCGGTACAGTTGTCCATCTAAAAAAAAGAAAAATTATCAAATTATATTTTTCATGCCAAAAATAAGTATATTATAGTATACAATAAAAAAAGATGGCAAAATTGAACTATATATTTTCCTATTAACTAGTGGCCAGACATACAGTTGGTGGCTCACTGCTGCAAGAAACGGCATTCGGTATAATGCCCAAGACTGCAGTAGAAGACAGCAACTGGCCATTGATTTCGTAGACGGCTTTGTCGCTCGACAAAGCTCGCGGTACAAGCATGCCAACACTGCAGAGCCCCAACTAAATCTTCCGACAAGCTCGAGATCTTCTAATAAGGGGAGATACATTATTGAGACTCTATTCTGATTGACGTCCGGCAAAAGTATCCCACCTATCAGTTGAATAATGAATGCTCTTGCAGCGTAGATAATGTCCATCTGCGTTGGGCGGCTCGGAAGATGCTGGAAGTTTTCTTTTAATCAATTAAATTTAATATGTGTTAAGTGTCCTTCCTCGTTGTCCGGGGGCACTCTTCCAAGTAAACGCTCGCAAGTGGCCCACGGATCGGGCACTTTTCCAAGCCCGGTCACTACTTCGCCGTCTATAGATAGCCCGAGTTGTACTGCTACGTCTTGCAATGTAATACTTACCTCCCCACACGAGAGGTGGAACATATGTGTCTCCGGTCACCATCTCTCAACTAATGCCGATATTAAATCGACCCGTAGCTCAGATATCTGAATGTAAGCGGCAACCCCAAAACCTACGACATTCAAATATGGTATAACTTTCCGATCTGGAAAATAATCGGGATCATGCAACCGCGGTCGAACAATTCTGTATAAATCCTGCATTTATAGTAAATATATAATGTTATATTTCTCATTTTAAAAACAATTTAAAAGAATATCTAAAAATAAATAATACATTTTATTTCTCGTTTACCTTATGCACATTGCTTGCAATGTGCTTGTTGTCATTTAAAAGAACATTCGGATTACGATCCATGGAGTGATCTGCGGTACTCGGTGGTGGTTTAAGGTGAAAATCGGCAATTGTCGAATGTGTTGAAGGTGTTGAAGGTGACAAGTTGCTTATTCAAAGTGGGGGACCATTATGCCTATTTATAGATGGTGATGGCTATTGAAAAAAATTACCCATTTTGATGGGTCATTTCAATTTTTTGGATGGTTGTAAGGACTGACACCCCATTTATATGGGTATCAATTAGTTTTTTTATTTATTCTAAAACTATTTTAATGTCAGTACCCCTATTTAAGTTTCATTTAAATTTTCTTAATATCAAAGTAATTTAATTTTTTAAAGTCTGACAAAATAATCAGGCAGTCATGGGTTCAAAATATCAGGTGGTGCCGGCTATTGACAGGCCATAACACCTATCTACTGTTCATTTCAGGTCATTTTTGTGATTATTTTTAAACTCCGGTCATTTTTATAAATATTAAATTTTTTTAAGTTATTTTGGTAAAATAGGCCCTATTTTAATGTGAGTACCTTTTATTTAAGTTTCATTTAAATTTTATTAATAACAGAGTAATTTTATTTTATTCCATTCATTTTTAGAATTTTTTTATATTTTAATTTTTTCAATTTAAATTTTAAATTTGTTGTAAAAAAAATTATTTTTTGTGGCTTTTTTTGGCCTGATACCCCATTTGGATAAATTAAATTTGTTAAAATAAAGATAATTTTAATATTTGTATTTAATGTTTTATTTATATATTTTCATTTATTTATTTTATTTGGTCAATTAAAATTTTATATTTTTTTAAAAAATATCTGATTTTATTTTTGGGGTTTCTTTGGGCCTTATATCAAAAATATTAGGCCTAATAACAGTTATTTCAATTTTGAATGTGATAAAAAAAGCTAAATAAAATAGGTGTAAGGTCGACCATTGTAAGGCCAAATATTTACAATAATTTTAGAAGAATATGCGCTGAATAAAATATCACTCATCATCTTGGAGTCCAGCATTACGAGACGATTGACCGGAAACGTAGACACGATGTGGGCATGTTGATCGGTTGTGTCCCGATATTCGACACACAGTGCACAGTTTGGGTTCACCCGTCTCCCTAACATCCATGTCATTTCTAATTCTCGTCGATTGTGGTCGACCTTTAGGATGCCTGCGGAGACTACGGTCAGGCACCATCTCGATAGCAGGCGGTGAAACTTCCCAGTTTGAGACATCGGGCATTATAGGAAATTCGTTCCCCCATATACGTAATGTTCGTTGCAACGTGTAGATATCGTCTATGAATTGTTCAACATTTAAGTTTGCTCTCGCACACGCTGCATGAACATGTGCACACGGATATCGAAGAGTCTGAAATATCCCGCACTCGCACCGCCTATTTCTCAGATCAACTGCGTATGATCTAGGAGGAAGACCCGAACGACGGCCGATGTACTCCTGAACTCGGAAAGTCTCCAAGTCGCGCAAATACAATTCTGCGTTCATTGTGGCGGCCCTTCGACTATTTACCGCTATGGCCTTTCGGACTGCCTCTACGTACACGTGCCCGACATCGATCTGCTTAGCTTGTCTCAACCCCATCTTAGGCATCAATGTCGCCAACCTATAAAATGTTGCAGTGAAAACAACAGAAATCGGGAGATGACGTGTGCGCCTCAATACAGAGTTGACCGCCTCTACCAGGTTAGTCGTCATCTGCCCATATCGAAACCCATCATCGTAACATTGAGTCCATTGGCAGTTCTCCATGCTGCCCAACCATGCCCGGAGATTTGTTGGTAAATATGACATCTGAGATTCAAGCCTTGCAAACCTCTGCCTGAATCTTCTCGGTTCTAACTCATGGGCTGCATATTTAAATTTAAATCATCAGTTTAAAAACAAAAAAAAAACTGCGAAGTAATTTTTGAAATAAATACAGACAAATTTATTTTACCCATGTTCACAAGTTCTTTTTTCCAATCTTTATTCTTATAATCTCTATGAAAGTTTACCGAGATGTGGCGGGTGCAATAAACAGACCTCCACGGAACCCCCGATCGCCTTATCGCAGCAAGTAATCCTTTAGATCTATCTGATATAAGGCAAATGTTGTCTTCTCTGACAACGTGCCTCTGGAGATTTGTGAGGAAGAATTCCCAAGACTCGAAGCACTCACGCTCCACTATAGCGAAAGCGATCGGAAGTACATTTCGATTGCCGTCTTGTGCAACTGCAATCAGGAGGATTTGCGTGTATTTGCCATACAACCATGTCCCGTCCACCTGCACCATCGGCTTGCAGTGAGGGAAGGCCTTAACACACGGCTCGAATACCCAAAATAATCTGTGAAAAACTCATTTCCCTGATTGTATCTCCCCGTCAGGGCCTTTATACGACAGTGTTTACAAGTTAGTCACTGTCCCGGGCACATACTCCTGTATCCCGGCTATCCACCCTTGAAGCTCGTTGTATGACATATCCCAGTCACCATACAACTCTCGCATCGCCATTTGCTTTGCCCACCACGCCTTTCGGTATGACACTTTATACTTGAATCGAGCTTGCATATCCGCAATAAGGGCCGACACTTGAATGGTGGGTGAATCTTTCACCAAAGGGATGATGCAGTTGCAAATTGTTTTTGCATCTAACTTTCCATGGTTTTGCGACATACGAGCGGATGTGCACGTGTGTGGACCTTCTAGTTTCCTTATCATCCATATCTGTGTTCGCTGCATTAACGCGGCCCGGACACGCCATTTACAACCACTCGACGATTTCCAACATTCTCCCACGTACAGAGACTGCGTCGACTTCGTTACTTTATAATTCACACCTAACTTCAAGCTAAGTTGTTTTATAGCATGTAAACAGTCTTTTTTGTTATCAAATTGTTGTCCTACAAACAACTCATCTTCGTCGATTTCATTGTCAACTAGGTGAGCCGGCACAATATTTGTATATTCTGGGAACTCGCGTACAAGAGCCGCATCAGGATCCACGTCGGTCATGAAGGACCCTGGATTATTTCTTATAACTATACCAGGGCCTCTGTTTCTGGCCGAATTGGGGTTCGTATTTTCTACCTCCACTGGCCCTTCCTCGTCTATGTTTTCAGGGATGTCATCTAAATCGGGGTCACTGAAATCATCGTTGGGATCACGGTGGGACTGATCATCGTTATCGGACACTTCATCACTGTCTTCGATGGTGGCCAACACCTCTGGATGGATCTGTAGACGTGGACACGAGTTTAGGATGTTATACGAACAACCACCGGTGTTTGGATTTTCGAGAGTTGGCGTTGACCGTCCAAAACCCGACTGATCTTTCCAAGAGACGTTAAGATCAAAATCAATTCCGGAGCGCTGGCTTACTGGAATTACCACTTGAATGGAATCCGGTTCAGCTAACTCCGCGAACAACTCAACCGGGCTGAGATTTTCTATCTCATCTCGGCAATAAATTGCCATCATTGTCCCTAAATCATCATCATCTTCAAGCTCCATTTCTGAGAACTTTAACGGATCAGTTGAAACCGAAAATTTGTAAAACAATCTCAACATTTGCTTTCCGCGACGGGTGGCTATCTTTGAACTGATTTTTCGTTTTAAATCAGACAGCGAAATCCGCTTGTTGAATCTCATTCCTATTTTTTTTCGACTTTGAAATACACAGCCTTCTTCAGTTGTATTTATCATTTCTCCATCGAAATGAACATAAACAAACAACATTTGAGAACTCATTTTAAAAAAAATTTGCTTTCTTCAGAACAAAGGAAAATAAATTAAACAAAACAAATTGTAAGATAAAATACCTATATATATAAGATAAATTTGGTGCCGACCATTGACAGGCCGGCACCCAAAAAATATATTTTTTTTGGGTAAGGGGTGCTAGCCATTAACAGGCCAGCACCCAAAATTTTTTTTTTTCGGTACAAGGGGTGCCGACCATTGACAGGCCAGCACCCAAAATTTTTTTTTCGGGAAAAGGGTGCCGGCCCAAATTTTTTTTTCGTTTTTTTCTTTTTTAAAATTTCTGTATACCAGTTTTATACGATTTAAAAAAAATACCTTGGTTCCGGCCTGTCAGGCCGGAATAAAAAATTAATTTTTTAAAGCTTGACTATAACATCCCAGTTTAGGGCCTAGTTAGAATAGTGGTTCGAGACCACAAATCCGAGGGTCATGAATGAGTTTTTGAGGCTTATATTTTGTATGCATGCTAGTGTGAAAGTTTCATGAAGCAATTTTGTGAAATTGTGGTTGAATTGTTCAAAAGGACTAAATTGCAAAAGTTGCAAAATGTGTGTTTCTAGAAGCTATATGTGTGAAATAGCTTTAGATTATTAATTAGAGGTCCTTAAATAGAAATTTATCCAAATTCTAATTTTTGGACAAAAATGGGCATGGATGAGTTAAAATTGAACGTTTATCAAAAATGGCATTTTGGTCATTTATCAATTAAGTGATTAAAATAGGTGAAAAGATGATAGAAATTCATTCATCTTCTTCCCATAGCTGCCGAAAATTTGAAAAGTCATTGTTAGGGTTCTTTCAATTTTTCAAGCTTGCGATAAGTGCTCCTAAGCCGGTTTTGATATTCTTCGTATTTTTGAAGTCCCTTAGCATGAGTAAGCTATTTATAGCTATTTGGTGAGCTATCATGGATGTTCAAAATGTACATATGTATGACATGCATGTATTTTGATGTTTTATGGAAGAATATGAAGGCTTGATGTAGTAGAAACATCTTTTGCTAAGTGATTTTTCATGAAAATGCATGTAGGGACTTAGTTGTGAAAATCTTAAGTTTGGTCATACATGGGTGATTTAGTGAGATTTGATGAATGCTTTAGTTAAGTAAGTGGTTCGGCTAAGCATGAAAGAGTAGAAAGTTAAATAAAAATCACTTTACGAGCCTTTGGGACTAAAGTGTAAATATGAGAAAGTTTAGGGGCAAAATAGTAATTTTGCTAAAGTATGAGATGTGGGTCAATTTAGTCAATGTGTGTATTGAATAAGCTGATTTATTCATTATAGATCAAGAAAGACGAAGCCCGGATCGAAACCAAGGCAAAAGCAAGGTGGTGGACTAAATTGCACATTTTAATACTTTTGAGTATCGAGGTAAGTCTATGCATAAACAATGCATTCATACTTACAATTTGTTGATGATAGCTAGTGTGTAGCTAATTCGAGATTGATTTAGAACCTATGTGGTTCAAGTAGAATGAATGTAGTAGAAATGGTGAATGAATGTATGATCGAGAATGATTGGGAATCTATGTGGTTTAGGTAGACTTGTGCATGTGTTGTGATAATGCTAGATGGTAGGATAAGTGCGATACCATCCTAATGCATATTGCCGATGAGCTAGCTATGTGCGATGCTATCGTGAGGTATATCATCTAGTGAGCTATGTGCTGAATTACTACGAATACCATTGTGGTAGGCTAAGTGCGATACCACCTTATTAATCAAATGTGGTGTGCTAAGTGCGAAACCACTGAGATATTGGCTGTGTGGATTGACTGTGTGTATTAACTGTGTGGATGAGTAGTGTGGATTAGGTAAACTAGCTGTGTGGATGAGCTGTGTGGATAAGTTATGTGGATTGACTGTGTGGATGTATTACGATAAATAATGATGTGTTGTATATTACGTAAATGTGATATTGAATGCAGGGGTGCATTTCAATGGTTATGAGTATGTGACTCATGATGTGTTGGAAATGTGGTAAGGGATAGAAAGAGTAAGCATAGTTGTGAATTACTTGTTGGTATAATGCTAATAGTTGCTTAGCTTATACTATGTTGCTTATTTGTTTATGTGTAAACTTACTAAGCTCAAAGCTTACTCTCTTTCTTTTCCCTTGTCTTATAGATTAAAGCGTTGAATCGAGATACGAGGATCATCAGAAGATATCCCACATATCAGCACACTTTGATACATGAAACTTAATGTTTTGTATATGGCATGTATAGGGGCTAGATAAGTTAGTAAATTTTGTTGTAAATGGCTAAGATGTGTTGGCCTATAGATGGATAGCTTATTTTGTATAATGCCATGGTTGTTGGCTATTACATTATATGAAAGAAAGATGTAGTTTTCTATGTGAGAATGCACTTCAATTTGAGTTGATTATGATTGTGTTAGATGAGTATATGTTGTGTATGTTAGAAGGGTGAAAAGAACTTGACACTTAGTCTTGTTCTTGACCATCTGGGTAGACACACGCAGGCAGTGTGTCTAGACCATGTGTAACACATGGTCACCCACGGCGTGTCTTTGTGGCCGTGCGTCCTCTGCATGTTAATATTTGAAAATAGAATAGACCACGGACTAGTCACACGGGCGTGTGCCTAGGGCGTGTGGGATTAGTCAGTGTTCACCACGGTTGGGGAGCACGGGCGTGCCATGGCCGTGGGGCAATTGGCAGAATGCTCGAGTTTTTAGCACGGCTAGGGAACATGGGCGTGTGTGTCCATGCACAGGCGTGTCTAACCTTGTGTAACATCCCGAAATAGGGCCTAAACAGAATAGTGGTTGCGAAACCATGAATTCGAGATGGATAAGGTTATTACGATTAATTATTATGATTTATTGAGTGATTAGATGCATGTGTTAGAATATCGATAGAAAATTTCATGAATTGCATGTCTAATTTGCCTATTAGGACTTAATTGTAAAAGTTGATAAATATGAGTTTTAGATGGTAAAGGATTTAATTGAAGAGCATAATTGAAGTAGAGGTCCTTAAATGGTAATTATACCATTAGGCTTTCATGGACAAAATGGACATATATAGGTAGAAAGAACCAAAGTTTTTAATGAAGGGTAATTTAGTCATTTGGTAATAAAAAGAAATTAAAAGGAAAAAGATGGCAAAATATGCTCATCTTCTTCATTAGGACGAAATTTCAAGGGTTTTCCATAGCTAGGGTCTGTTTCAAGCTTCCAAGTTCCATAGTAAGTGATTCCAAGCCCTGCTTTTAATGTTCTTTACGTTTTTGGAGTCCCTTAACTTGATTTAGCTTAATCTAGCAATAATTTAACCTAGGGTTCATATTTGGAAAAATACCCATAGGTGAAATGTGTTTATTTTGATGTTTTATGATAGAATATGAAGTCTGAAATTATGTTAAACAACTTTTGCTAAGCGATTTTAAGTGAAAACGGGTAAAACGGCTTTTAATCGGTAAAAATACCTAATGTTCATAAGTACATGTTAGAGTGAGAATTTGATGTTGTCATAGAAGGGAAAAATGATCAGCATGTCATAAAACATAAGAATAAGGGATAAAGTTTAATTTCCGAGCTTTGGGGCAAATGTGTAAATATGTAAAAGTTTAGGGGCAAAATTGTAATTTTTCCAAAGTTAGAGTTAAGGACTGTTTTGATAAATGTGAGTATTAAATAAGCTAAATTTTCTATTATAGATCAAGAAGAACGAAATCCGGAGTTAGATCGGGGAAAGAAAAAGATAGAGGACTAAATCGATATAGTTTATCGTATTTTGTTTCGAGGTAAGTTTATGTAAATAAATGCAATATTCTATTATTTTACATTTAATACTATTAAATTCCAGCATTTATATATTTATTTTATAAATTTATCATTCAAAGACTCAAGTATGAATTGACGGAAAAGCTATCTCAGAAAGTTCCGGTTGAACCTTAGGAATGTGTAGGATACAAATGTCATGACATTAGGGTTTAAGGAAATCATGTAAGACCATGCCAAGGCATGGCATTGATAAGTTACTATAAGGCAAAGGTCCCATGTAAGACCATGCCAAGGCATGGCATTGGTGAGTTCATAAGGCAAGGATACCACGTAAGACCATGTCAAGACATGGCAATGGTTAAGTTTCAAAAGGAAGGCACCCGTGTATCCTTAGTATTCCAAGTGGTTCAACGGGAAAATTCAAAGAGTATACCAAAGTAAAGGTAAGAAAAGTTCAAGATAAAAAGGTAAGGTAAGACAAATTCATGTTAAAAGGTGCAGGTAAGAATACAAGTTTAAGTATATTGAGTTAAAAGTCTAAGTGATCTTGATAAGAAAAGGATAAAATAATTCATTAAGAATGTTGTTATCTATTTACTTGTAAACTTACTAAGCTTTATGCTTACGCCCGTTCTTTATTTTTTTATATAGTATTACAAGCCAATTCGGGATCGAAAGGACGTCAAGATCGTTACACACTATCAAAGGATTATATTGGTATTTTGTGACTCGACGTTTTAAGTTATGGCATGTATAGGGACTTAGCTATCATGTGTGTATAACCTTATTATATGGCTTAAGATTGGCTTGTAAATGTTTGGTAGTGATTAGCTATTAAAATGGCTAATTAAGAGCATGTTTTGGATATCATGTAATGCCTAGTTGGTAGTTATTAGAAAGAAATTATGTAAGTATATGCAGGGGAACAGTTTGGACAGCAACTGTGACGTGATTTTGAAAAATCACTAAAAATAGTATAAATGGAATTATGGTGTGAATGAGATATATAATTAAAGCTTATTGAGTCTATTTTTATATGAAAGAAACGGTGTAGGCAAAAGAGTTGTATATTATGAGATAATTGATCTTTTGTGCAGAGGGGTCAGAACTGTCGAACTGTGTAACAGGGGAGACTTTAACTAATAAACTGTACTAATTGGCCATACCAAAAATTATATAAAAATTATAGTAGGAAGATATATGAGTCTAGTTTCAGGAAAAATTTACGGATCTAAATTTCGAGTTTCGTAACTCGAGTTATAGTCAATTTAGTGAACATGACGCAGATGGACAGTTTCAATTTTTATGCCCTGAACTAGTAAGTTAAGTCTAGTAATGCCTCGTGCTCGATTCCGGCAACGGTCTCGGGTAAGGGGTGTTACACCTTGCACGGGCGTGTGAGACCTGTATATAAGAGAAAAAGTTTAAGGATCGTAAAAGTTCCGGATTAGTCTCGAGAGCCCTCGTGTGTATGAGTGAGGCCTCGTAAGTCAAGAATGAGGTTATATCGAGTAATGACGTTGAGCCTAAATGGCGATTAAGCAGTTGGAGCTCGGTAACGCCTCGGGCCCAGTTCCCGACGTAGAACCCGGGTAAGGGGTGTTACACTGACACAATTATCAGGCAATCATTGGTTCAAAATACAATGGGGTGCCGGCCATTGACAGGCCGGAACCCCAATCTACTGTTCATTTCATGTCATTTTGGTGATTGTTTTTAAACCTGGGTTATTTTTGTAAATAATAATTTTTTTTGGATTAGATTGGTAAAATAGCCAGGTAAAGGTGCTTGAAGGATCATCCTGAGGATAACTGTATGAATCACCGCACCGGTCCTTGAAAAACCTTGAGAAATAGGTCGGACCACAGGTTCCGTACCCTTGAGTGCAACAATATTCATTGGTCTTGAACACCGTGCATGGGTTATTGCACCCACCAGGAGCCCTTAACTCAGTCGGGCATTGTCCCTTGAGGTCTGCTGTGCACCGAATGTTGTGACAACCGCCATTAGTTGGACCAAACACCATGGGGATGTTAAAACCATCAATTAAGGAAATGTCGTAGAAATCCATGTTTCCAAATTGGTTAAGTGAATATTCAGCCAAGGTGTTTGGAGGGACACCCCAACCTTGGCACTCAAGGAGTCCACCACAGTCACCGGTTTGGCAATGACCCCTACCATTGGCATCGAAATTGCAATTGGTGCGACCCCAGATACGAGCCATGGCGGTGCCAGCAGGCACATTGATGGTCTAACTTTGCCGTGGGTCTAAGCGACGACCACCACCAGGAGAGGCTGCTGCCCAAACAGTGTAGGGGCACTCATTGCAGATTTCAAAGCGCGCTGCATGGGCGGAAATGAAAAGAACGCTGAAGAAGAGGATGGAAGAGATATGGGAAATGGTTAAGTAGCTCATGGTTGGTTTTTACTTGGTGATTTGTTCATAGGAGTGGAGGGTTTATATACAAGCAAGGCGGCTTTTGGGAAATCCCAGGCATGTGCCATAATATTGTTTTAATAAACGCAGACGCGACTACTTCGTTACTTCGAAATCATAATGAATATAAAGTCAGAATTTTTAATGTGTACAATTCTACATTTATTTTAATTTGAACTTGTTAAATCTACATCAACCGGTAACAATCTATTATATAATCTAATGATAAATAGAGTTTTTATTTGTTTTCTAAATTACATATTCATGATTTTAATATGAATTATTTTATTAACGGTTACTTTATAGAAATTCAACGTTAAAATTATTATATAAGTTTTGGTTATATCTGTTTTTTTTTACACAATGTCTAGACTCTCCTCAACTCATAAATAAGAGGATAATGCGCTTTAGTATACTCAGACCCACATTTTCCTACATTGATAACAATATCCATATTAATTAAATTAAAACTCAATTAACAAGATAAACACACTTTTAAGTGTTTAAAAATAACTGCAGATATCAATCTTTGGAAATTTTTATTGTGTTAAATCTTGGACTGTAATTTTAAAATCCCCAAAATCTGTCATTTAGTTAATAATTTTCCTTTTTATCAAAAAAAAAAAAAGTTAATAATTTTCCTTAATAAATATTTCATAAATTTAGCTAATAGGACACCATCCATCACATAATCATGTATGTCCATGGCATTCTCAAAACCAAAAGAAGATTCCACCGGTCCACTAAGCAGCTCGGAGTATGCGCTACTCTGTTACCTTAACCCACTACATATTGAAAAACAACCTTATTAATATAACTAAACAAGTTATGGTAAATCAATTCAAAGTTTTAAAATAAATTAGTAATCTTATAATTTGAGATTAAAAGAAAAAATCAAGTTAAACTCTGTGTGTTGACTTGATATATAGTCAGGTCGTCTCAAGTGTAGTCCGACAATATGTTAATATCATACATAAATTGATTTTAAATATGAACACATTTATATAAAGAAACTAGCACCTGGTTTATTATGATCAATATTGATTTTTCCTTTTTTTCTTTTAAATTCATAATCAATATCGAATTATTAATAAGGATTATGTTTGATGCATTATCAATACATAAGCTTTTTGCATTGCACTATCAATGCACCACAAATTCATGACATCATTAATGAACAAAATAAAAAAAAAATAGAAAACTTTCTAATAAATATTTTAAATTTTATTTAAATCTCAATAAAATTAATTATAATTTCTCATATTTTATCTCTTAATAAAATTAAACTTTTTCAATTAGTTATTTAGATTTAAATAAATTTTTAAATATCTTTCATTAATGACGTGACAAATTGTAATGTATTGTGTATAAAACTCATGAACCGAGAGTGCATTAAATATGATCTCTTATTAATAAGCTAACTAGAGAAATTAAAATGTTAATTATAATACTGCACATACATTAACTTCTCCATATCTCAAGTAATAGCTTGAAATCATTTTCATTTTTTTTATTAAAAATTTTGTAAAAATTCATATATTGAAATTTTGTAACATTTTACAACAAAATTATTTTAAAAACATTTTATAGTAAAATTTATATTCATTCAACTTTTAAAAATGTGATTTATTTTAAATCATCTCAGTATAAGTTATGATTATATATGTTCTTTGTGACACAGTGTCTAGAACAACTCATAAATAAGAGAATACACTTCAATGCATTTGAATTTACGTCCTCCTACATTAACAATAATATATATGCCAATTGAATTAAGACTCAATGACTTTTTTTTGGATGTTAGGAAAAATTTGTTGGTACGACTTTCCTCTCACATTTGTATTTGCACTGAATATTCATTTTATTAGATTCCTTATCTCGTACAGTAAAATGTTAATTTTTCTACTTACAATTAAACATAGTGATACTATCAAAAAGTATTTTAGCTTTTAGAAATTTTATGTCATTACATTTGGGGATATTAGTTAATAATGGATAAGCTAAACTAAATTGAAACTAGCAGGGCCCCAAAATTTGACTTCATTTTTTTAAATAAACATAAAAAATAAGAAGGAAAAGGTTGAGAGGTTTAAATATAAAATTATACCAAATAACAATAAAACTATCCAATATCAAATAATAATGAAAATTATATTTAATTTTTTCCATAATTATTTAGATATCATTTGAATAAAATTATCAATAAATATAACAAATTGAGCATTTAATTTATTTCAGTTTTCGTAAATTTGATGATTAAGATTATTTTGCTTTTATTTAATACCAATAAATACTAGTTGAAGCTTTGTGTTTTGAAACCCAAATTCATGGTACAATTGCTGATGCACCAAGCAAAACACGTAAAGTATAAAACAAGTACGTACAAACACAACAACAACTCCAACTTCAATATTTGATCTATTAATTATGAATGTTCATTTCACATATATCAAGTTATGAGTTTAAGTTACTTGTGATATATGCATAGCAATGATTTGATTCTCTAGATATCACACCATGATTCGCTAAAAAAATTAACTTTTTATTTTTATTCCCAGGCGCAGATCAACTATTCCAAGAGATCATCCCTTTACTCTTCTTGGCTCATGCTTGCAACCATCTCTAGATGAGGAGAGCCTATGGGGCAGAACACAACCTTGTAATTGGTTCCACCATTGCAAGTGACTGTGCTTGAAGGATCATCTCGTGGATAAGTATAAGCATTGGGGCATCTTGCCTTGAAGAACTTGGAAAAATCCGTTGGGCCACACTTCCCGTAATAGCAACAATATTGTTGAGTCTTGAAAACGGTGCAAGGATTATTGCACCCACCTGGGGCTTTCAATTCCTTAGGGCACTGCCTTACTATATCAGCTGTGCATTGAATGCCCTTCTTGCACAACCCAGATGTTGGGCTAAACTCCATAGGAACATTAAATCCATCAACCAGAGAGATATGGAAGAAATCCAAGTTTTTGTACTGGTTTAGTGCGAATTCAGCCAAGGTGTTTGGGGGTTTACCATAGGCTTTGCACTTAAGTCGCCCCCCACAATCACCGGTTTTGCATCTGCCCCGTCCGGCTTCATCGAATTGGCAATTGGTTCGAGCCCAGATACGGGCTCCTCTAGTGCCGGGCTTCACATTTAGATTCCAAGTTGCACCGCTCTCTAGCCTCTTGCCACCACCACCAGCGGAGGCGGCCACGGCTGCTGCCCAGACCGTGTAGGAGCAGTTGTTTCGAATGGTAAAAGTAGCAGCAGTGGCCACCGTGAAGCAAAGAGCAACGAAAGGGAAGAAAAACGGAGAGAGGCTTTCCAACTTCATTTTTGCTAGCTTTGTATTGTATGGAGTTTATGAGGGAAAAGGTGGATCTATGTTAGATGTTATTGACAGACCAAGTAAAGAGTGGCTCTTGATTGTAATCAAATGTTTGTTGAAAATTGGTTTGGATGACCAGTCAAGATCGTATCATGGAAATTAATATGGTTATCTTCCACTTTGTTATTTTTATTTATTTAACATGATTAATCATTGATGCTAAAAATAGGTTAACCATATTTGTTTCATGCTTCAACATTCTTTTGTGTTAATATGTTCATTTTTTATTCAATTGAATCTCGACAAATTTTTTAAAACACCATATTTAAGATGGACCTCGACAAATTATAAACGAAATAAATGATAAATAATGTAAAACAAGAATTATGAGAGCAAAAGAAAATCAAATAATCTATTAATATTGAAGGTCATAGCTCTCTTATGAGTACATATATATATATATTGATATGAAACATTTTCAAGGACAAAAAACTACCTTATAATTAGTAGCAGTAGGACAAGTAAATGTGCTTGTTTCATCGTCTTTAGGGTAACTGTAAGCATCGGGGCACCTTTCTTTAAAAAAACTTGAGAAATTTGTCAGACCACATTTACCAGAATTGCAACAATATTCATCAGTTTTGAACACAGTACAAGGATTGTTACACCCACCAGGGGTTTGAAGTTCACTAGGGCACTGCCCTACAATCTGTGAAGTGCATTTTATGCCTCTGTTGCACCCACCAGAAGCTGGGCTAAATTCCATGGGAACGTTGAACCCATCAACAAGAGATATATCAAAGAAATCCATACCATCGAACTGGTTCAATGTGTATTCAGCCAAGGTATTTGGGGGTAAACCATAGCCTTGGCATTGAAGGAGCCCCGCACAGTCACCTGTCTGGCATTTACCTTGTCCACTTTCATTGAATTCGCAACCGGTTAGAGCCCAGATACGGGCACCTCCTACTCCAGAGCTCACGTTGAGGTCCCACACTTGGCCGTGGGCAAGTTGCCTGCCGCCACCAGGCGCTGCCGCGGCCCAAACTGTGTAGGGGCAATTGTTTTGGATGCTGAAAGTGGCTGCATTGGCTAATGTAATGCCGTGAACCGCAACACAAACGAAGTAATACATTGAAATGTTTCTGAAGCTCATCATCTTCGCAATGCAAGGGAAATTATTATAAGGCTTAAGTTTGATTTTATGATCGAAGGTATACGATATTTATGACCAAAAATAGAACAAATTTATAATGTTCTGCATAAATGTAATTCACTTAACTTACCAATAAAGAGAAAAGGGAACTTTCGGTTTTTGGTTTTTATGGAACAGTGAGGTCTCAGTTTTGAAGTAACTTAACATAAAAGGGATGTCCCAAACTTAATTAAAAAGAGGGCTTGTTTCATAAATTTCATGTCAATTCTCATGAACTAGCCTAAGGAACTTGGGTTATCATAGATTGGTCCGCCATATATCTGTATGACATCCATTATACCATTTCCAATCCTTCATGCATAAGTGACAGCTAATTTCCATTAGTTCAGGTAATTTACGTCAGGTTAGATTTGGGCTTAATTAATTAAATAAGATTTTATTTATTTGATTTTTACCGTCTTCTTATATAGGCAACAATGCCCATATTAATTAAAGGTGAATTGAAAATAAAATAACCTTAAACCATATAAATTGAACAGAGAACTTAATAATAAAATGTAAAAAAAAAAAAAACATAAATAAAGCTTTACATGGATATGAAACAAACATGACACATCTAATACATGAGAAAAATAATAAACACAGCGAAATGGTACGACGCATTCTCAAAATGGAAAACTCGAATTTAAATATTGTTGAAAAGATAATCATACATTTTTAAAAATATTTTTATATATTATAAAATGAACATAAATTAAGTCGACTTAAAAAATAATAAATTAAAAACATAATTTTATATTTATATTAAATATTGATATAGCTAAATTCTAAACAAAATATATTTTTAAGATTATTTAATTTAAATTTAATTGGTCCGAAATTAGAAATCTTTATCCATAATCGGACCAGCCTATCAGGCTAGACAAGCCTTCAATTCGTGGACAGATTTATTCATATTATAAAATTATACAAATTGTTGGGGGTACATAATTGATTTGGACATGATCGAAATAGGAAAACTATAATAGGCCAGCAATAATGACTACTTAAAGCAGTAGAAACTGACCCAAGTCACTGATAGGCCCAGACCTGAGTTAAGTGGGCTTTTGTAGAAGCCATCATTTCTTTTCTATCATCAATTGTCGTTAAAAGCCTTTCATAATAAGAGTGAGATTAGATTTTGTCTCATTTATTTAAAAAATAATTTTTATGTTTTAGATTAAAAAATAAATTATTTTTTTATTAAAATTTTTACTCATTTTTACGGTTAAAATTTGACTTGGTTGATAAAATAATTAGACAGTTACACGCGGCATGTCAAGTATATCTCGTGTTGACAAGAAAATGATCGATTTACTTTTTTATCTAATCATATAGGAAATGATTTATCTATTTTTTAAGTAGAAAAAATAAAATACAATTCGACTTTTAATATAAGAAAATCAATGTATGCTTAGAAATTTCATACTGATTGTTGGACCCCAGCATGAATTGCTATATGTAGAGAAGAAGCTTGTAGCTTTTGGTGGAGATCAAATCTCTGTTTTTTGGCTTTGTGACGAGAATGGGATACATAATGTAATCTCTCTTTATTCTTTGCTTTTTGCTTTTGAGACATTAGAGTAATCAACGGATGGGATGATTTGTAAGCAATTGATATGCATGGTGATGTCTTGGAGTGACTAAACAGCACAAGGAGAATGAAAAATGGTAGCCAACTTCCCAAAGAAGCTCAACCCTTTTTTCAGATCTCAGCTTTTACTTTTGGGACTCATTCCATATGCTCAGCTTCATGAAACCAAAATTTCTTAATTCAAACTATGTATTCAGCATCTTTGCATTTTGCTTGTAAGAAAAAAAGCCTTCCATAAATGAACAGCTTCAATCCATGCCACTGTTAAACGTTTGTGAATTTGTTCTTCAAAGCCACTTGCATAGTAAATGCATAAATTTTTCGAGGTTTTAGTTTCAAATGTGTGGGTTTAGTTTATGGAAAACTATTTGTTACATGGTAGAATTATTTTTAGATTATACAAGTAAACTGAAGGTTTGATAAGTGTTTTATAATGTATAGTAAAAAAATAAAAAGAATTAATTGTATAAATAAATGCGACAGATGTCACACTCTCAATTTGCTTGTGACTCTCAAAAGCTAGAGTTAGTAGTTTGAATGAAGGTTTTTTTTTTTTTTTTAATATCAATCGAGTTAAAACTCCGTCGACTGAATAAAATTAATTATTTAATTAACTATTTGTAATAATTGATTTTAATAATATCAGGTAATATAGTTATAAATCATATATATGGATAAGGTTTAGCAATTATACTTATTTTTAACTCCAAAAATATAATTCAAAAATTATAACACTGACTCTTTTTATATAATTTTTTTTGTTTTAATTATATTTTGTGTTATTTTAATAATTTTACTTGTAAAATCGAAAGATACTCTTAATAATGTGATAGGGGTTTAATCTCTGCTCATATGAGTGGAACACATTTTGTGGTCAATTTTTTACTTTTTCGAAAAGTATTTGCGACAAGGAAATTACAATTAGCGACAGCGAATACCTTAATTTATATTTTTATTAATAATTAAATATTTAATTAAAGGGTGAGTACTTAGTTACAATAACAGTATATTTTTTTTTATTTCATAGGTTGTCTTAAAATTTTATTATATGTCCTTTTTTATATATTTATTTTTTGATATTTTATTATATCTTATTATGATTTTGATTTTATTTGTAGAGTCTAAAATCTCGACCGATAATATACCAAATATTTTCTCTTAAAACTTATTAACTCCTGCTTGGGACTTAATTCGTCAGCTAAGCAATTACAACATGTGATGCTAATCCCGTAGATGAGGGAAATTCCTGGATTTAGATTTGTTAATCAAAGAAACAGGAAGATCTATAGACATCCCTTTAGATTTGCTAAAAGCTATAAAATATTAGAGATAAGGGATCTTTAAGAAAAATCCATAACTACATTGGAATCATAAATGCGGCATAGTTGGATTATTTGATGTTGAAATTGATCGATTCAATCAATCATCATCCATTAAATAATAATTCATAATGATGCCAACTTTTTTTTTGCACCGAAACTACGAAAAGCGCGCCAAAATAGTAAAGACAGATAACTACCGAGTGAAATTGAGTTATGGCTGTCTCAGCCATCTCTTTTTCTGATAAGGACTGCCTCTGTGATGCTTTTAACACTTTCCACTATTTCAAAGCTTTCACAACTATTTTCGGGATTATTACACAATCATTGCCTATTACATCTTCTATGCATTCTCATCCCATTTATTTGGCTAAAAGATAGTTTCCTTGATTTTCTCAAACTCCTCTTCCATGCTTCCAAAACTGTCTTCTTCTTCCCACTATCTTGTCATAAAAAAAAACAAAAGGTTTATTTATAAACCCAATCTCCCTCTCTCTCTGAATTCAATATAGAAATATTCTCTTTATAATCTTTTCAAAAATGGGTTCTTCAGAAAAAACTATTCTTGTTACTGGTGGAGCTGGGTTCATTGGCACCCACACTGTGGTGCAGCTTCTCAATGATGGATACAGAGTGTCAATTATTGACAATCTTGATAATTCTGTTATTGAAGCTGTTCATAGGGTTAAGGACTTGGTGGGTCCTGAGCTTTCCCAGAAACTTGACTTCAATTTGGTAAGAAATTCACAAAAAAAAAAAAATTGAATCTTTTCTCTGTTTCTTTGTTATTTTTCTGATAAACCATATATTGGGTTTTCATGGTTTTAATACCTAATGATAAAGGTTTTGTTTATAGCTTTGATTTTGGCTTTGTTTGGTTGCAGGGTGATCTGAGGAATAGGGATGACTTGGAGAAGCTTTTCTCTAAGACTAAGTATGTTTACCTGGATCTAGTAACTTCATTGGTTTTCATTATTTGTGGTTTGTTATGAGTTTTCATGATTTACATTTGAGTTGAACTTATGTTATTCTACTGTTTGCATTTTTGTCTAAATTATTTTTTATCTAAGTACATGGGTTAATCGAAAGGTGAATATTGTAATTTGATTTTTGTTTTGCTTTAGGATTATGCTGAAATGGTTTGAAATGAATGTTATGAGAAATTGATTTCTACTTGTAATTACTAAACTCCATAGGTTTGATGCTGTCATCCACTTCGCTGGCCTTAAGGCCGTTGCTGAAAGTGTCGGTAACCCTCGTCGTTATTTCGATAACAATTTGATTGGAACTATCAATCTGTATGAGGTCATGGCCAAATATAATTGTAAAAAGGTATGACAATATTTTAAAATCTTCACCATGCTTCAGCCACTGCTAATAGAAGATAATGCTTCTTTATTTTTGTTTGGCGGGGGGGGGACAGATGGTATTCTCTTCCTCTGCAACAGTCTATGGCCAACCTGAAAAAATACCATGTGTTGAGGATTTTGAGCTGAAGGCCATGAATCCTTATGGAAGGACCAAGGTAAATAGTTGTACGTTACTTGGATTTAAACCGGATAAATTCTCATGAATTGTAATCGCTAAACTTTGTTTTAACTGAAAACTTTACCAGCTTTTCCTAGAAGAAATTGCACGAGACATACAGAAGGCAGAACCAGATTGGAGTATTATTTTACTGCGGTACTTCAATCCTGTGGGTGCTCATGAGAGTGGTAAAATCGGCGAAGATCCAAAGGGTATCCCCAACAATCTCATGCCTTACATACAGCAAGTAGCTGTCGGCAGATTGCCTGAACTTAATGTATATGGTCATGATTATCCAACTAAGGACGGCAGTGCGGTATGTGTTTTAAAAGCTAAAGTTGCTTCTTGAAGAAAGAACAATTTTTTGTAGGATTAGAAGTTTTTGTTTGTTGATTGCAGTCAACATTATCAACTGTATTTGTTTCATGTGTGCATATAAATTAACTGTCTTTCTCCTAAAAGAGATTGCTCATTTATTGACAGGTTCGAGATTACATCCATGTTATGGACTTAGCTGATGGTCATATTGCTGCAGTTAGGAAGCTTTTTTCCTCTGAGAATATAGGTGATCAATTTGTTTCATTCAAGTTTTTACATATCATTAATTTAAGTTCATTTATTGTACCGTTCGGCAAATATACTGTTTGTATTAAACTCATATGTTGTTCTAGGCTGTATTGCCTATAACCTCGGAACCGGCAGTGGTACATCTGTGCTTGAAATGGTTGCTGCTTTTGAGAAAGCTTCTGGAAAGGTAAATGCTATTTGTCAATTCCCATTCAACATTCTCTCTCGGCTCGCTCTCATATATGCTAATATAAAACTGTTGCTGCTGAAAATATTGCAGAAAATCCCCATTAAACTATGCCCCAGAAGGCCAGGAGATGCTACAGCTGTTTATGCTTCCACTGAAAAAGCTCAAAAAGAACTTGGTTGGAAGTATGTTTACAATCCCATCTTTTTCCTAATAGATTATTCAGTTAACATGGATGATCTTTCAAAAAGAATTTCCAATTACAGTACAAGATAGGTCCTTTTAATCTTAAGAGTTTGCTATATTGCAGAGCAAAATATGGTATAGCAGAGATGTGCAGAGATCAATGGAACTGGGCAAGCAACAATCCATGGGGATACCAGTCAAAGCCTTAGGCTTCAACTAAATACTAATTTTCTTCCCCAGTCTTTTAAAAATGTCTCATAGGGAGAATTAAGTGTACAAATACTTGTTTAATTTAAACAAAACTGATCCTTGATGATCAAAAGTTAGGATTTATCAAATGTTCAAAGATCTTATAAAATTCCTTTGTGTTACATTTATAAGTCTTTGTAAGTGATGTTTTTATCATTTATGGAGTTTAAAAAAGAAATGGTTTTAAATTGACCATAAGGAGTTGACCTAAGCAAAATCCCTTTCAGCTTTGATCTTCAATCTTATCTATTGATTGTCTCACCAACCCTGCTCAGCTCACTGATAGGAGGACTTCAAAGCTCATTCGAAAGAACAAACGTCAGCTCTGAAATTTTCTAGTAATTCAGTATTGTCCAATTGCCAACCATGACTAAGAGGAAATTTCCCTTGAAAGTCTCATGAATTATCAACTTTTTTTTTTTTTTTTGAAGGATCTCCATATTCACAAAAGTCCAACTTAAAGAAATAAGTCGAATTTCAGTTTAATTGAAACAAGCAGAGGCTTCAGAGGAAGAAGTTTGAACTAAAGAATGGAGCAGGTAGATGAACCGGTGAAAGATGAAAGAGAACAACATGTCTTGGCTATTGGTTTTAGGATCATGCCTGGTGTTTCCCCTGTGGCATCTATTTCTCATTCTCAGCACCAACCATTTCCAACCCCTTCACCGTTCTCTTTCTCGGTGGCTTCGACAAGGTGGAGCTCAAGACCTTCAATACATCGTCACTCGAATCTCTTCCTTCGGTTCTTGGTGCTTCTCTTCTCCTTTATCTCAGCTCTCACACTGGTTACCCCATCCACAAACAATCCTAGCTTCACCGATTACCCAGAATTGATGTAAGCACAACTGTAATTTTGCATTTACTAGTTGCCTTAATCTGAGAGAAAACCTCAGAGATTTGAATTGTCTTGGTGTAGATACTGCTTCATTGTAGCCATTATAGCTTTGGTATACACAGCTTTCCAATTGTTTAAAGGCATTAGTGACATTGCTCATAGAGGCGTTCTGATCTCGGATTTAACCTCAGACTACCTAAGCTTTGTCCTTGACCAGGCAAGTCCACTCGCCGTTGTAAACACACTATTTGTATCGCTGCTATTTATAATTCTTGTGTGTAAAAGCTAATTCATGGGGTTGCTCTGGAAAACAGTTGTTGGTTTACCTTCTCGTCTCATCTGCTTCGGCAGCAGTGCCAACCATTGGACATGTTGAGCGAGGCACAGCACTTAGGGAGGGAACCATCGTATCAACCAGTATGGCCTTTGCAACATTTCTAGTTATGGCAATTTGTGCTATCTTGTCTGGCTACAAGCTTTGTAAGAGAATTGGCTGGTGAATTTGCTGTGTGGTTGCTTCCTTCTGCAAGTAATTGTTTCAGTGTTTAAATAAATAAACTGCATAATCTCGTTTGTATGCATATATTATTATCTACAAAATTGGTCTTCATATATTACATGGGGACTTAAATTATATGACTGATTGTTGGTTTCTTAGGTGGTTCGATTTTCCTTACCTTTGGGTTGAGGGTCTCATAGCCTTAAAAGTAACAACAAAGTTCACTGTAAGAAAAGAAAACCCAGTTTCTTCACAGAATTAAATAAATAAACCCAGTTTTCGGATGGACCCTTGGCTTTAGGCAAAGATAATTTTTTTTTGGATGGGCCAAAATTAGCACTCAATATCAAAAGGTCAGATTATATATATTTTTTGAAAAGAATCAAATATTATCGTGCACGAATGAATAGAAATCGAGTAAATTAAGTTGATTTTTAGGTTCGTTTTATGATTTTTTTTTTTAAAGTTGATAATTATTTCTCTTAGTATTGTTCCTCGTTAAAAATAATGTGTATTATCATTGCACTCAACATTTATTGGTTTTTAAATATTAAGTTTAATAAATTCTAAATTTAATATTTAAGACAAACTTTTCTCTTTAAAAAATAAATTCGTATTTAAATTAAAATAAAAATAAATTTAGATAAAACTATACTCGAAGACAAATTTCAGTTGCTCCCACTATTGACCTTAAACAATGACTGATTGTCACTAAATATACCATTATGGTTCATTCGGTAAAGTCCAAGTCCCATATAAATGTTGTGTGATGTTTATATTATCTTTTCCATATGAAATCCAACAACTGTTATTTCACGTCCTCCGCGTGGCTTAATTGCAAACCCCTTAATCTCCACCAGGTTATCCAATCATATCGCCAACTTCCCATTCATTCCACTCAAAAATCCCTCATCATCCGTTAAAACAGAGGCTACTTTATAAACACAACCTGCGGTCACGCTGTAATAAATAAGTAAATCCTTAAAACCTTTTAAAATTTTAATCACTTTACCACAGAATTATATTATCCAAAAATGAAAGAGAAGCTTCTGAAAAGAGATCGTATACATCGTAACGTATAATAAATAGTACGCCCTTCTTCTGGCACCTTCCTTTCCTTTCTTACAGTACAATTTTCCCCTTTCTTTCTCCAACTCACAATTTCTAAATTTTCTATTTTCTTCTCTTTTCACTTACTCCACCCAGAAGAACCTTCTAGAAATATGATGAAACCTAACCTCCCATCCTCCACTCTTAACGTCCCCGGCTTTCAACTCTGTTATGGTGTTTGAAACTTGAAATTTGAAAACTTTTGATTCAACGGTCACTGCATGAGCCGTGTTTCTTGCTTTTTGTTTGGTTGGTGGGAAAAATTTTCCAGGTATGAATATTTATCCACTTTTTCTTCTCCCTGTTAGATTTCAACATTTTGATATTTCTTTTTAATGTATTTCTCAATGATCGACGAAAGAGACGTAATTAATTAGATAAAACTGATCACATTTGAAATTGTTTTTGTTTCTTTGAATCTGAATTTCGCGGACTAAACTAAATATTCTTTTCTAGAAGCATTGAAGATATTTTTTTCTTCATTTATTTATTTGATCTTCTAGTAACTTTCTCGGCTAACGAACGTACATTATTATTTTACCCGATTAGAGTTTAATATAAGCAACGAGTTCAGAGAGCTAAAGGCACGGCAGAGGTATCCCTCTTTTATCTGGAGAGTTCTGGTTGTTTAGGATTCGGATCTAGGACTGAACCGCATGGCCTGCGGATCCACAGCCAGTGCCGCCGCTGACTCGCAACGATCTTTACCAACTCCGTTCCTTGCCAAAACCTATCAGCTCGTCGATGATCCCTCTGTCGATGACTTGATTTCGTGGAACGAAGACGGATCAGCTTTCATCGTTTGGCATCCCGCCGAATTCGCCCGCGATTTGCTCCCTAGATACTTCAAACATAACAACTTCTCTAGCTTCGTACGCCAACTCAACACATATGTAAATGCTAAAAATAAGGCAGTAGCAAATATAATTAGCCTATTAGAGAAATTAGGTGAGTTTTTAATTATAATATTACTATTATTTTAGGGATTTAGAAAGACGGTGCCGGATCGGTGGGAGTTCGCTAACGCTTGTTTTCGAAGAGGCGAGAAGAAACTTCTCCGAGACATACATCGCCGTAAAATATCTCCTCCTGCAGCTACTCCGGCGACGGTGACCGTAGCGGTTGTTCCTTGTGAAGTATCCCCCTCTAATTCGGGTGATGAGCAGGTGATTTCGTCACACTCGCCTCCTGTAGCCACCATTTTGCATGGGATGACGAGCTGCATTACAACGCCGGAGCTTTTAGAGGAGAACGAGAGGCTTAGAAAAGAAAACATGCAGCTGAGCCAAGAGTTGACTCAGTTGAAAGGATTGTGTAACAATATATTAACTTTGATGACGAACCATGCTTCCGGTCAGTTGGAGAGTCATTCAATTTTGGCCGAAGGGAAGGCGTTGGATCTTTTGTCAGCGAGGGATTCGGCGAGAAGTACGGAGGACAGTGGTTCGAAGGAGGTGGCTGAGGAGGAGGATGTGACACCTAAGTTGTTCGGAGTTTCCATTGGGGTGAAGCGCGTAAGGAGAGACGGTGAGGACGAGATGCAGAATAGTTATCAAGTACGGCAGCAGGAGACTGAGCCTGCGTCTAAGATGAAAGAAGAGCCGTGGATGGGGAAAGCGATGATCAAGAATCGTGGTAGTTGGAGCTTGGGAAATGATCAAACGATATATAATGCTATTTAATTATGAAGCATTGGAATGGACGGTGTTGATGAGATGATGAGGATGGAGGAAGAACGTGGTCTTAAGGGAGCGTTCTTCGAGGATCACGTGGGGAGCGAAGATGCATTTGTTCTGGTTGCTTCTGGAATGCGAAGGCTCCCCCATATTCCTTGGCACCGGGAATTGAGGAGCGCGATGTTGTAAAAGTGTAAAAAGCCATTTACATATGAATCAAACGACGCCGCCTCAACAACCATTGTTTGCCAACGAAAAGGAAAGGTAGAATATTTCTACCAAATGCTCAAATAATTAGGTAAAAGATCTGTCCAGCCCTTATCAATTTCAAATTTAATCAAATTAGTTTCTTTAAAAAAAAATTAAAGTAATTTAATCTTCGTTAATTTCAAAAATATTTAAAAATAGACAATTAAGAATAATTAATCTATTGTACATGATTTGAATTTGTATGATAACAAATTTATCTATTAAAGTTACATATTTTGTCATTTTGATCTTAATTTAATAAATTTATTCTGCAATATTTATGTAAATGTTGAGGTTGAATTTGTTTGATTTTTTAAAATTAAGGTTAAATTGATAAAATATGTAAACATTGAAGACTAAATATATTATTATATCAATTAAATTTATGTGTAATTGATGAAAGATATTAATGTCGTGATTAATTATATTTAATTGCTCGTTTTCGAATTTATAAAGATTATTTTTAAAGACTAATTTTGAAATTAAAAAGCGTAAAAAGTTTACCGGAAAAAATATTAATGTAGAAATGAAACCAACCCCGTGATTCAATTCGAAATGGAAGAAGCAAAAAGAAGTTTCCATTTTTCAAATTCCCTTTCCGACACTTACATCACTTTTAGATAACACATTCCCACTCAAAATGAGAATGGTGGTGCATGCATGGCCTGTCATTTTTAGCTTACATTTTCCGCTCTAATGAAAGGTTTTGTATTCTTCTGGACTTTGACTTATATAAATATACATTTTACTTAGCATTTGAATATTTATTTACATAATTATTATTTATTAAAGAATTATAAATTTATCTTCTTGTTGTTGAATTATTAAAATACAGATCAACTGAATTGAGTTTAATTTTATTAATTTATACTTTTTTCAATTTTAATTTTACAAACTTAATGAACATCCCGAGCAGGTCAAAAAATCTGAAGTTACGGACTTTGTTTAGAGAATAAAAATAAAATAATAAAATTGAGAGGTAAAAAAATTGTGTTGAAAAAAAATTAAATTAAATTATTAAAAATGTAATTATTTTTTGGAGGAGCTGAAGAAAGAAATTATTCACTTAATTGAAGGGACCAACCTAACGAGAATAAGGGGATCATAGTATTAAGTCACTTTCATTAAATTTAATTTCATATAAAGAAGCCTCGTTAACTAAAATTTTATGCATTACTAAATCACATGTGATAGTTTGATGGTCAAAGGTGTTCATCGCTCGAGGTGTGATCTGGGTTTGAGTCATGCTAGTCGCATTGGTTGTTCAAGCTTTATCATGTTATTATAATTTACAAAAAAAAAAAAAATATTATGCATCACTCTGTTTCTTGTATTGTCTTCTCTTCGAATTCATATATTATATACACATGTTTTAGGGATATTATATTATATTATACTATATTATATTTATGTAAGTAAAAGAGAAAACAGTTATATAGAAATATATAAATCAGTATCAAATGAAAGCATATTAAATTTTTGGGATAAATCTTAAAATTATACATTAATTTTGATTTAATATGCAAATTGATATATAAACTTTAATTTGATGTAATTATACACATGAAACTTTGTTTATCATTTAAATGTATGCATGAAACTTTGATTTTTGATTTCTTGATGAGAGTATCATTAAGGGAAGAGACAAAGACAATGTGGTGGTGCTATAAAAAGCTGGTCTACCTGTAGGGCGGAGAGCCGGAGGAAGTAAGTGAGCAAGGAAATTGAGGATGCAAATGAGAATGTTGAGGACAAGAGGGAGGCTAAAATGCTTAAGAGTTGATTCATTCTTCATTTGAGTCGAGGATAAGAGCGAATGATCGTCCGCAAGTGTCTCTCCGATCATTTCTCATGTTGCCATGTGTCCAAAGCTGGAGGGGATATAACATGATTCAATCATACACATTTTAAGAAATAAATATATCAATTTATTTTAATATTAGATAAATAAATTATTTTTTAGCAATATATAATAAAATGATGTTATATCATTAATTATGTTAATAATCTGTGAAATTTGGATCAAATCAAAATTTCATATATAAAATCGTGCAAAATCAAAAGTCATCTGCACAATTGCACATCGAACCAATGTTTATGTACAACTTTGAAATTTATCCTTAATTTTTTTTTTAATTTAATCAATCCATTTTAATATCTATACTATTATTTAAGTACTTCATGAAGTTAGTGTTACAACTCTATTAAATAAAAATATGTGTATAGTGAATTTGAATTCACGCCAATTAAATTAATAAAATCTTAAATTAGCACTCAACCAAAGCTTCATTTTAATATTTTTCAAACGTTTTTATTTTAATAAACCCACACCAATTAGATTAATAAAATCTTAAATTTACCACTTAATCAAATCTATCATTTTAATGTTTTTTTTTATTACATTCATCATTTGCATATATATTTATTACAACATCATGATTTCTATCTTAATATCGTATATATTTTATGCGTTATTATTTCATTATTTATTGTAATTATTTTTTAACACACTTGTGTATTCTAAATATATAATTTTCAGTGAAAAAACTTCTACTTTACTTTAATGTTGTAGTTTAAGCAATTTATTTTAAAAATCAAATATAAAATTATTGAATTTTTTTAATTTTACTCAATTTGTGGCTTCAGTTTGATCATGACACTAAAAGCTTATATATATATATATATATATTCTCAGAACAACCCAAATCAATTCAGAATGCAGAGAAAAAGCCTTAAACAAGAGTAGACATGACATATTATTATCAAATGATGGAATAAAAGAGAAGAGAAAGAAATGAGTACTTCAACTAAGTCAGTGCATATAGATGCCCCGGCAAAATGTAAAACATTGAATATACACAAGACTCCATGAAGGCCAGAGCTAAAACAAGCACATCATGATTATCACCAGCACTATGATAAGACCACCACAAAGGCCAATATTGAATGCTGTGCATATATTCTGTCGAGCTAAAATCGCAATCAGAGGTTGCAGATGTGACCCTAAATAATTGTTTCCCTTCTTACTACACTTCCTCGTGGCTACTACTCTTTAAAATGTTGTATTTGCAGAGTGGACAGGTAGCATTGATGTGTAGCCACTTATCTACACAGGCACAATGAAAATGGTGACCGCAAGGAAGTTCCCGTAGCTCAACTCCGTCATCGTAAGCCGAAAGGCAAATGCAACATTCCTACAAATTAACCCAAGAATCGATATCAGTTCGGTACTTGACTTAAACTCCTTTCAACTTGCACAACAACAAAATGAATTATCTTATAATTTCCAAGGGGCAAATCATAGAGGAAGGAGAAAGGAAATAAACAGAATAAAAACAAAAAACAAAAGATTTCAGCTCACTGCATCATCCGGGGAAAGCACATGTTCCCTGGGGGAATCGGTTCCACATTCAGTCATTATTCCCCCAACAGGTTCTTGGACATTAACAGCAGATTTCCCATCATCGTCGGTTTTACGGAACTTGAATTTTGATAACTGCTCGATGTCTTCCTTGGAAGCTCCCTCCTGATCCAAGAGGTCATACGAAGCAAGTAAAAGAAAAGTGCATCAAAAAGCAGAAAAAAGTTTAAACATCCAATATGTGTATCACACAAAAGCCGCCTTGATATTGTATAAACTTTCTAGAAACAAACAATTATTTAGTCCACTGTGACTAAACAATTACCTGAGTTGAACCAGATCCATGTAGGAAGTTAAAAGTTCACAGAACAGCACAAGAATCCATACTAACTAAATTTGCAAAGCATGTTACCTCCATTAACAGAATTATATATATATTCAAGCACAAAAATCAAGCATCAAAAACACACATACAACCAATGGTGCATGTGCAGTGATGATAATCTTGCAAGCAGGAAGATGAGACAGTTACCTGATCTGCCACAGCATATAGGATTGCAATAATACATGGAAGACAGCAGCAGACAGCAATACCAATGATGCATGCCAGTGCAACGCAAAAAACAACAAAGAAGACATCAAAACCGAGAAAAATTATACAAAGCCTGCAGAAAAATAGCATTACATTAGGGTCCGGTTATAGGGGAAAACCTTCAAAGACCCAAAAATGCGGATGGAAGAACAACACCAACTAACCAATAAAGTTGAGGCGAGGTGCGTGCTAATGCTTGGCCACCTATAGATACCCAGTAGAATCCGACGATCCACCAGATGAATGACAACATTGTATTTGTAGATTCAAGATGCTTTGCAACACCGCTGAAAACATCAAATTTTAAAATGATTTTAGCCATTAAAATGAGTTTGCAGTAACATCATACACAACTTAAACCCTATAACAGATGAGCCTAACAATATCCAAGAACATAATTTAACTAATTTCAAATGCATAGGGCAGGTTTTACATACATGAAAATCCCCAACCCACATTAAACGCATTTCCTACTGAAACCATAATTTCACTTTATACTGCAGAAAGTAATGTTCATCTCAACTTAACAATTAACATATAAGAGGGAACACTCAAAACAAATTAAAGAATAATCGTTTTAGCTTCTCAAATTCATCAAATACAAATATGGGTCTGAGTCAATAAGAACAGTATACCTTCCACTATCCTCTTCCAGCTGAGCCAATGTCACGTACTGCTCCGAATCCACCCTTGATCCCGGGCTGAGAATCCCTTCCTCTCCGGCATTAAATGGTCTGTACTCCATGCTCTGCTGCCTCCTCCGCCGCCTGTACTCCACACAAACGCAAACCATATGCAACAAGCACTGCAGAGCGTACCCTATTATCCACAGCCTCAACGGCGTATCAGGCCTCTCTTCCCTGCTCGAGAGCAAAACCCCAACCGATACCGCGACGAACGCGAAATTCCAGATAATGTCGAGGACCACGACGGGCTTCGAATACGCCCAATCGCTCTGGCGCTCCTCGAGCTGCTCGGCGGCGGTTTCTCGAACCAGCATGGACGGTTCACGCATCATTCTTCGGCTGCTGGCTCGACGCAGGAACCGAGCCGCTTCACGAAGGCTCTGGCGACGAACGGATCGACGCGGGTTGGACTCGTCCCGTGACGCGTTGCTTGTTGATGAGAGAAGCGGCGTCACATCGATGATGTCATCCGATGAGGATCGGTTCGTTGGACTCGTTGAAGCCATCTTCGGTAACCTCTCTCTCTCCCAAAAAAGAAATCCTATAATAATTTTAATATAAACAGAGACAAGTAGATTTCAAATGATTCTTAAACTTTTTTATACCATGAAAGCAAACAGGGGATTTACGGGTTTTATTAGCATGATTAGTTTAGGGAATTCGGAGAGTTAGGGTTCTGAAGAATGCTGGAGATGGATAGATGACGATGATGCTGGTGAAACCAAATCGAATGGAGATTTTTGTTTTATTTTCCATTTTGGGGGATTTGTTGTCAGGTAATGTTTGGTGCGATTCTTACAGTTACCATTTTGCAGTTTTGTCTTAAAATATTTTTTGGAAGGTTTGTCTTAATTTCTTAGGTATTCTTATTATTTTTGGATTACTAATAACTACTGTTTTACTCAATGCTCCAACCTTTCAGTTTTAACCCATTTGTTTGTATTATACTTCTCCCAACAAAAAAACAACAAGAGTATTTATTCTTCCTCCTTTTTTTTTTTTTAACCGCACTTAAAAGGTTAAATTATTAATCACTCAATTTAAAAAAAATATTATAAAATTATCTCTGAACTATTCGAAAGTTTTTATTTAAATCATTAAACTTTTTAAAAGTTTTTATTTATATCACAGGGTTGTTAAGATTTTTTTTAAAAGTCTAGCTAGCAAGCTTCAAGTAACAATTTGACGATTGATAAAGAATCAGTAATTGACCAGTAGAAGAATATTCTTTAGATCCAAATCGAGCTGATCGATAATGTCAAAGATCAGAGAAGAAAGATGTTTGGATTTTGGTTTGTAAATTTGTAACATTCAAAGTTATTTTCATAAAAAAAATGAATTGTAGAAGAGAAAAGTAATGAGAGCTTTCGATTGGTGCGGTGTAAGCAGTGCAAATAGAGAAGACTATACAATAGCCATTTTAATAACCCAATGACTTAAACAAAAATTTTCGAATAATTCAATAACTATTTTATAATTTTTTAAAGTTAAATAATTGAAATGTAAATTTTCTAATAATTTAATGATATAGGTATAGTTTACCCTTATTCCTTTTCCAATTAAATTTCATTCGTTTTTTGGCTTTTTGGTTTTTACCTGGCTCATTTATACAAATAAATATATGGTAATTATATTATTGTTAATTAATTGAATTTGATTTAAAAAATCAGACATCGATAAAATCGGTAAAAGTATACCAAACACAGACAAAATTGTAAAAGCAGAATATAAGAAGACAATCAACTATATCCATTAAAAACAATCAACTTTTCTAAAAAGCTGTACATTAAAAACTATCAATTCCTTTTCTTTAGAGTAGAGGTGCTCGGGCCGAGTTGAGTTGAGTTTGAGTCGAGTTTAAGCATAATATTAACATATTTTATGTTTGTTAAGTTCAGTCCGATAAAAAATATAGACCTAAAATTTTGTCAAACCTGCCAATATTTACAAAAGATTAACCAAAACTCATTTTCAGCTCACTCATATTATTTTTTATTTTTTAAAAAATATTTATTTTATTTTAATATTAAATAATTTTATATATTTTTAATTTATTGAAATTAAAGTCATCTTAACATTATTTTAATATTTGCATTAGAATAGTATTATATATTTAGTATATATATATATTTTTTAATGTGTTCTAAATTATATAATATATAAAAATAACATAATATAAAATATTATAAACTTAAAACTGGGTCGGGTTAGGCTCGGGTCTTGAATGTTCAAGCCCGAGCTCAACTCATATTTTAATCGGGCCTAATTTTTTCATTCAAATCTTTTCAAATTTCGAACAAATCTCGAATCTAAATAAATAACACAACCCATAAACTTTTACGGCCAACTTCACCATTTTTGCTTCAAGTGCCTCGTTTCTTTATTTGCTTCATTAGATCAGCTATTGAACTAAAGGGTATATATCGTTTATTTAACATGCAATGTGATATGCATACATATATTTTACGTATAAAAGTAGAACATATATATATATATATATAAGTGGCCAACAGCTCAATGTAAGGGGTATTTTTGTTAGTACCAAAATTCAATATTCAAACTTCGAGTAATTCTTTTTCTTTAAAAAAAATAATTTTTTTTTTAGCTTATTTCATTACCTATGGGAGTTGTTCAAACAAATAAGAAAAATGCGAATATAGATATTGAAATCTTGAGTTTCACATTTACTTAAAGTTTATAATAATACAAAACCAAATCTAATAAAACTGTTGGAATGCTTAACGCTTTTCTAGATTTCTATGTTTAATCGTTTGACTTGGACATCAACAAATAGAAGAAGGAATGGGTGGATGGAGGTCTGTCACCATCCTTAAAATGAGCCGACTCTGATTTCTTAATGATATAATTAAGGACTATCTCATGAACTGAGAAAAAAAGGTGGTGTTTTCAGCTTCTAAGATTTAAAAAAGAACAAAGTTCCATTCTTTTTCTCTGTACTTGATGAAGCTCTCTCTTTTCCCATTAATTTATTCTTTTTGTATAATTAAATCACTCTCAACCCTCACATTCCATAGTTAAAATCGTGTAGTCCAATCCTAGTAATTTTGCTTCATTTTTTTAACAAGCAAATTTTAACTTCAACTGCGAAAAGATCACAAATTTATACATTTAAAGAGTGTAAAGGAAGGAATTTTTTTGGTTTTGAAGGAGAATGGGAAGTTGGGATCCAGAGAAAGGGAGTAAAGGTAAGAAGAAGAAAACTGATAGCAGTTACGAATGTGAAAAGCCATGGATTCCATGGCTTCTTCCGACGATTGTGTTGGCTAATATTATTATTTTTGTTTTGATGATGTATACCAATAATTGTCCTAAGAACAATAAGGGATCCAAAGGAAAGTGTGTGGCTAGGTATCTTGGCAGGTTTTCTTTTCAGCCTTCCAAAGAAAATCCTCTCTTTGGTCCTTCGTCTAATACGTAATTTTCATCTATTCCATTTCCATCTCTCTATTTGTTTTCTATTTACAACCAACTTTCGTATAGGCTTTGGTATTGACTTTTCTAATATCCCTTCACCTCATTTTTCTTTAGAATGGATAAGTGGGGAGCACTACAGTGGAGCAAGGTAGTACATGGCAAACAAGGATGGAGGTTCATCACTTGCCTCTGGCTGCATGGAGGTCTTATTCATCTGTTTGCAAACGTGTTGACCTTTGTCTTTATTGGAATACGCCATGAACAGCAATTTGGATATGGTATGTTTTGTGTTATATTATATTTTTTGGTAACATTTCAAGTGTTATAGCTGATGTGTTCTTCACCTGACAGTGCGTGTTGGGGTTATCTATCTATTATCCGGTTTTGGTGGGGGCATACTGTCTTCCTTGTTCATGCAACATACTACAACTGTGGGTGCCTCTGGTGCTTTATTTGGCCTTATTGGGGCAATGTGTTCAGAGTTTCTAACTAACTGGACCATCTACACCTACAAGGCATGTTTGTCATGGTTGTATCATTTGACAATTTATTTCCTACTTGTTGCTTGAAAACTGATCTATGGGATTTTTTTTTTTTTTAAATGTATAACAGGTTACGGCTGTGATCACATTCATAGCCATCATTGTCCTTAACTTAGCAGTAGGGGTTCTTCCTCATATTGACAACTTTGCAAATATAGGAGGCTTCTTCACTGGCTTTCTACTCGGATTCGTTTTGCTGTTTCGTCCCCAATCCGGGTGGATAAAACCCCAGCATCGTCCTGCTGGTGCTGCTGTAATACCAAAGCACAAGCCATACCAATACGTTTTTTGTGTCATTGCTGTGCTTTTACTCATTGTTGGGTAAGACCCCGAGTCTTGGTTTAGCTTTTGCCTGTCATGTAGTGAAAACGAAAGACTTAAATTATGGTTTGGAATGATGCAGTTTCGGGATGGGTTTATTATTGGTGTTTAAAGGAGCGAATGGAAACAAGCATTGCAGCTGGTGCCATCACCTGACCTGTGCGCCTACATCAAAATGGCCTTGTGGATACTAACGAAAACATTACCAGTACTATCAACACCCTGCACTTCCTTTTTCATTCATTCATTTTCTTTTTTGTATTTTATATACTTTTATTAATTTCTTCTTAGTTGGTCTCTCCTATATATATGCATATTTGAATAGGAAATTCATTATTATCATATTGCTGGAAATTTATACAAGATATTGTACCTGCTGGGATCAGATCTACTCCAAATTCTCGCATATAATTTCTCATTTTGTCACCGTTGATAATATATGCATTTTATTAAGGGAATTATCTATTATCAACAACAATAATATTATACATTATCATCATTGTGTAAAAAAATTAAAAAATTATAAATAAATATTTACCGATATTAAAATTAAATTATGGTTGAAGTAAAATGTCAACTCATTCTGAAAAGATAAAAAACCATCGTGAGAAAAAGAGATAAAGAGAAAAAAAGAAAAAGAGTGTCATCTTCTTGTATTTATACGAAGAGTTGAACAGTCACGTGGGAACATCCATTGGTGGAAGATCATCTCGTTCTTTATTGGTGAAAGCTACAATGTGATCTCATAGGTTTATGATGTGACACCGATTATGGAGTGGGTTATTAATGGGTGATGATTATCCTATTCATTACAAAGTCTATGAGAGACGGTGAGTGAACCATACCTCTAGCAAGGGTGTGTAGAACAGTAGAAGTATTATCTGGTGAGAAACTAATTCCGTGGAAGTGCTTACTAACAAAGGTGGTATAACAATACTAATAATTTTATTTAAATATAATTAAATGTTAATTATAATTATTACAATTTTCTTTCTCTTATTATTACAACTAAAACCTAATTCATATACCTTAAACCTTAGATTATTTACGCTAAAACTTCAAACTTGAAAATTATAATAATTATTAGCCTATGACACACGATGTAGGTAAAAAAATTTTATAGCAATTATATTTAAGAAAAAATTATATTAAAAATAAATAAAGGTTTAGTTGAATGGCAATTAAAATTGAGATTTATCAAATATAATAACTTATGTTCAAATCCCTTTATAGGTTGATTTAAATTGATATTTATATATTTTATATAGTGTATAGAAAGAGAAAAATATCCAAAAAGATTTATTATTTTATAAGGATGGGTTTTTAATAATTTCTCAATTAAGCTAGTTTTGGTTAATTTGTGAGACCAACTCGGTTAGATAAATTTACAATATTATAGATTAATTTATGGCACATCCACATAAATTAAGACACATGCAAGCATTATTTAAAAAAGAGATCTAAAAGTATATGAGTGAGGATCGAGCACTTTTTTTACTCCACAAACAGGTTATAAATTTGTCAAGTGTCCATTTTTTATATATATATTTTTATTTTTTTTTACTATACTCTCTATATATTTCTCATCAATTCAACATTATATCAAATATTTTTTCAAAATATATTTAAAAGTATATAAATTTATAAACAAAATATAAAAAAAAACTAAAAATCTAAAAGGTAGAAAATCCAAAAACTATTTTTTTTTCTAAAATTACCTAAAAATATTAACTTTTTATGTTATTATTTATTTGGAAAACTATTTATCAATTCATTATACATGGAGTAAACCAATTGGCTGAGGGTGTAGTTGTCTCTTGTCTGTTGGTTTTTCTTCCGTCTTATTAATTTTCTTTCTGTCAACCTAAAAAAGTGTTAACTTGGTTAATGATTTTACGTTTAGTATTAATTAAGTTAAACATGTTTAAATACCAATTAAATACAAGCTATCGAATTTAAGAGTTAAAAAAAATGCATTAACCCAATATAATTATCATACAAACTCAAATAAAATAGGGATGAAGCAATATTTATGTTCTGAATTTGACAATTTTTCCCAATTGCTCCTTAAACTTTTTCTGGTTCACACTAATTTTAAAACTTAATTTTTTTTTAAATTTGATCCTTGAACCTGAATATAATAAGATATGATAACGTAACACATTGAGATTTACCATGTCATCATTGAATTTTAAATATATATAATTTCTAAAAAATTTCAAGTAATGACATGACACATATGCAAAGTGCATGCCGTTATGCTTTAACGGATCCAAGTTCTGGAGCTAATGTGAAAAAAAAATTAAGGACCAATTTGTATAAAGCTGCCAAGTTCATCGACTAAAAGGTTAATTGGGCCTATTGATAAAACCATAAAACGACGTGGTGTCAAGGAAACATATATAAGTGAAAAGTGGGTTAATGGCAGTTGAAAACACCGCCCAACTCCCTCCATAACCGCATTCAGGAATCAGGGATTCCTAATTATCCAACACCAACGGCCAACGGAATAAGAATCAACAATGAGAATGAAACCATGGGCGGGATTTATCATCTACATTTTCAGTCTCCTCTTCCTGCAGAGCGATGTCGTTTCAATCCAGATCCTCTCAAAATCTAAGCTCGAAAAGTGCGTGAAGAGTACGGACTCCCACCACGAACTGAATTGCACCATCAAGATTGTCATCAACATGGCCGTCCCCAGTGGTTCAGTGAGTGAACTTCCTTTTTATGGCGATAATTTAGGAGTTATTTTCTTCTCTATTATTAATTACTTTTTAGAGTAGCGATGACGCATCGATCGTGGCGGAAATAGTGGAGGCGGAGGAGAATTCAACGAACAAGATGCAGACATTACGGATTCTGCCGGTGTTAACGGTCAACAAATCCTCTGCCAATGCTGTCTACGAATTAACATATATGAGGAAAAAGCAAACAATTGCACCCTTTTTTTTTTTCAATTTATTTATTCAGGATGTTTCTTTTAAACCTCAAGAGTTCTTTGTTTAGACCCACAAATGCCAGCCAGATGCTGGTGTTAACGTTCTTAAGATATGTGGGAGGCAAGTAACTCTTTTCATATTTTGAGTAATGTTAGAATTTTTCTTAATTTACACACGAACATGATAAATTAAGAGACCGTCAGGTTTCTGGTTATCTGGAATGGCTGTGTAGGTTGCGGGATGAGGGCGGTCACATCATCGAGCATACTCAGATTGCTTTTTAACTGTTGATATCATATTCTATCTTAATAGAATTTCATATTATGTGAACTTAACTGTTGCTTCGTCTTTCATGTTGTAATCACTAACTGCCTAGATAGTTACCTTTGCCTTTTTCCACGGTGGCTATAGGTGGATGTTCTCATATTTCTTGATATAAAGTGAAAGTTTTTGCTTAGTGATTCCTTGTGGTCCTCGAAGGCAGGTACCTTCATCTCGTGGAAACATCAGTGAGTGCTCTCTGTGTTTTCAGCATCACCAAAATTTACTTTTGGATGCAGGGTTTAGTCAAATCTTATTATTCTCGCCTCTATGTTTACATTTGAGCAGTTGACAAATTGGTGAAAAGGAAGGCCAACACTGTGCACTGTCTCCGTTTTCCAGGTGATTGTTACTGCCTCTCACTTACCTTTTATTCCCTTTTTTATTACTTCTCTAGTTGTTATATTGTTATTGTCTTGCTGGACCAATCCCTATACCAAAGGTTTAGAAGACCTCTGTCCTATCCATTAGATAATGGATGCTTTTCATTAGAATTCTTTTTTTTTTCTCTCATTCAGTTTAAAATTGTATATGTACTGATGATTTTCTTTCTGTAGGTTTATTTTTGAAAATGTGATTGCTCATACAAGTTAAAACAAAACATCCTACTGTGATATCCAAAAATAATAATATATCCTACTGTGAAGTTTTTGACAATTGTATATTTACTCATCTGAATCTGAAAATGAAAGCGGAACTAAGAGCTTCACTTTCTTTCACAATTCAAATGGAAGAAATCTTGCCTCTTGTTATTTCATGCTAGATAACAGTTTTCAACTCTGTACAAGAACTTAAGTGCAATATATTGAGGTATACTGTGAAGGAAACAAATATGTTTAAGTGGACAAACAAGCTTGATAAATATATATTTAGTTGTTTCTGTTTTCTATGATCTCTTGTTGCAACAACTTGTTCTAATTTCAGCTGTATGAGCTTTTTCATGCAGTTTGACTGCTCAAAGGGTGTCGCCCTCATGGAGGTATTTTGTCTATTTTTGCACATGATGTGTGTACGTTATTCCCATTTATGATTCTTGACAAATAATGTCATCAAAGTTGTGAATGTTGCAGGAACAATTCTTCATTATGAAGCCCGACATTTCATCTCGATCTTTAAACTCTATCCAACAACTGATCAAGCAGCAAAATACTTTTGTTCTGGTAAAAGATTAACAGGAGGCTTTTAGCATCTTACATGATGTGCCACATGGGGTTCATCATTACGTCTTTTTTATATTTCCAAATTCTAAGATCAGTGAGATTGATTTATTTCACTCAACATGCTTTTTCTTGATATATTGAATGCACAGCTGTTCTGAAGGACTCTGAATTTAACAAAGTTGACAGGGCAGAGTGCCAATTTAGTACTACAGCTACTACTTTTGGCGATGGATCAGAGGTATTAGTTTTAAGTTTGTAATCTGCGTACATGTGGTCACTGCCTTGAGATGGAAATTTATGCTAACAAATGTTAGTTCTAAATGGTGTCTGAGTTTGCTACAATGATGCACTATATGTGCATTTCTTCTCTTTAAATTATTGATTGGATGATGAAAAGAAAACTTAAGATTTAAGAATAATGCAAGAAGTTGAAGCATTCTCAGGGACACTCTAAAGTGCTGCAGTTTTAAAAATAATTGTTACGTCTTCATTAGGCATTTTCTTCCTTTACTTGAGTACCAAAGGGAATAAATATAAAGGTTCAAAACAAATTGATACTTGCATACTTCCTTTTTACCATTTTTTAACTTCATTACATTAGGCATACGTGTCAACCTTTTATGAGCATGATAATTACTACTGTGGAAGATGGAATTGTTTTACACAAACTTAAGATGTATGGAACAAATGTCACCAGTTTTACATTTTGTTTCAGATTACTCCTTTTCAACCGCTAAAGGCCAGCATAAGTGGTTGCCTTGAGTATCTAGAATAAATATGGAAAAACATGTGGAGAAGTTTGGTAGACTCCATCACTGGAGAAACTTGCCGGTCATTTTGGCAATTATACATGTTTTTATTTCTTCTATTTATATGTTTAAATTTTATTTAGGTTGTGTTTGGAAAGCCACCTAGTAATTAGATTTAGGTATAATTACTATAATTACACAAAAATAGCATGTTTAGGTAATTATTTTGATTGGTGGGTCTTACTGAATTGGGTGTAATTGGAGCACCCAATTACACTTTTTTTTTTTTTTGAATGAAAGGACTGATGTTATTAATGCACAGATCGGGTTTATTACTTGTTTGAATCTCCAGATCAGGTTCTAAGCAATGACTCTTTCCATTAGACTGGTTCTGCTAATGGAGAGTTTTTTTGGGGCTGATTATTTTGGAAGATGGTTCGTCTGATAGCTGGCTTCATGATGTTTTGTTTTTGGCTTTTCGTTTTTTTATTATTGTTGTTGCGTGCCAGTTGTTTTTTTGCTTTATGGTTTGTCTTTTCAGACAGCAGGCATTTATGATTTGTTTGTTTTTTCCTGACCCAATTATACTTTTCAATATCTATTACTAGGTGATGGGCGTCGAAACCACCAAATATAATTCCTACAAATAACTCTAAACAGTAGTAGAGTGGTAGTAGGGTCCATTCCACAGGGATCGGACGTTTTTTATCAATTTCTGCTTTTATCTTGTGAACAGAAGTTTGTCGTGGCAAAGGTCGTGCCCACGACTTCAGACGAACCTGCTGAAAAATAAACAAATCAGGGGGATTTAAAATTACGTTTAGAAACTAAATAATTAAGACAACACAAATAAATAATTAAACAAATTAGAAATTAAATTGAAAATTAAAATCGGGTTTTTGTAATCAAAGTAAATAAGCCTTAGCCTTAGACTCGGTAAATTCCGTGTCAAGAATCGATCCTCGAAAGTTGATCTTCTCCTCCAAATGATAAGCTGGTTATAGCGATTAAGAACGTCCTAACCACCAATTCCTCCTTTCGTAGCTAGTTCCGGTACGACCTGCAAACCAACCCTTACCGATTATCTAACTGAGATACACGTGTTCCCGATTGAAGATTCCGGTAGCCTTGCGTTCTGAAGAACCCAACTCGAATCAACGACCTCAACCGCGTGGGTCGTTTAAACCCGATCACCTCTTCCTTGATTTGTTCTCGGAAACTCGAATACAGCACGGCCGACTCTAATCTCCAACTGTCGGTAAATACGACCCCAATCTAACGTGCACTTTGACTTGGAATCAAATTCAACCTTAAGAGATGATTGATCTATCCCGATACTTAGGAAAAAGGTGAATACCGATTGGAAGGATTATTTGCGCGAATACGAATCTCACGATTCCCGACCAAAAAAGTACTGGCCTAAGGCTAAGATAGAATTTAGTGTCGCATGATTTTACTCATGCCTGCAAGTTGTGAAATGTGTTTTGACTTGGTGTGAAGGGGGATGGAATTTTGGAAAGGGAAAGAGGCTTGGAAAGTAACTAAACCAATTTTGAAAAAACCAACAATTGGATTGAAGATTGGCAGAATGTTTGACGTTGGCTTCAAGGAAAAATAAAAGAAATCCTATTCTAAGTTGAAATAGGAAAAGACAAAGAGAAATAAAACTCCAAATAGGAATGGGAAAAGACAAAGAGAAATAAAACTCCAAATAGGAATGGGAAAAGAAATATTTGATTGATGATTTTTCAAATATAAATAGCCCCTATTTATATACATGGGGTTTACTAAAAATAGGCTTAATTAATTTAATATAAAATAAATAAATAAAAATAAAATAAACTAAAAATAGGATTTTCTATTCTTGGCTTTTTACAAAGTCAAATTGCTTGATGTGTCCTTGGCTTCCTCCATCTTTTGATTTGGCCCCATTTCCATAATTTTCTCTCAATTTGGCCCTTTTCAAACACTTTTGATCAATTGCACCTCGACAAGAATTAAATCATAAAAATACTAATTTAGCAGGGATTAATTCAGAAATAAACCGAATTAAACACAAGAAATCATGCAAAATAATCATGTTATCACTAGGGGTAAGAATTGGAGTAATTATGCACATAATTACACCCAAAATTATATTATAAGTATGAACACATATTAGTGTTTGAGATGGTTATGGCAAAAAAATTATATTATAAATTTTAAAAAATTATATTATAAAAATAATTTGTATATTTTATAAAATTGTAACAAAAATATCATATTATTTAAATCTTAAAAAAAATCCTAAAAAAAATTCTAAAGTTATGGCAAAAAAGTTTAGTATAAAAAATAATTTACATGTTATAAAAGTGTTATGAAATGTTATATATATTATAAACTTTATATTATTTTTTACTTAATTTACGCATTATAAAAAAATGATATAACCTGCATTAATTTTTCTTCTAATAAAGTTTATATAAGTTTTTATAATTAAAGGTACGAACTATTTGGATTGTGAAGCCAAATATCATAAGTTCGATGCTAACTATGCAAATAGAAAGTTTTTTTGCACCATATAGCTTGCGAACTTTTTAATTTGAGACATTCGAGGTTCTAAAATGTGGTTGAAAAGATATTTACTATTCTAAAAAAAAATATTCATAACTTCAATCATAGGTAAAATGAGATGATCCATACTTCGAAGAGTATTTGGAAAAAAGAGATCTTAATAATTTTAATGATGCAGATTCAAATTTACATGATGATGAACTTAGTCAAAATCTAACAGATTGTAACACCCCCTAACCCTTATCTGTCGCCGGAACAGGATTATGGAGTATTACCGAACATTACAGATCAAATACGAACAATTAATAATTATTAACACATAAATATCATAATTAAATCATATAGTCCCTTTATGAACCTTCGAGGCCCAAAACATGTGTTAGAAACAAATCGGGACTTAATCGTGTGCTTCAGAAATTTTTCGTGAAATTTCAAAATTTTTCTTAAGTATAGGGCTCACATGCCCGTGTGGTTCAGGGACACGCCCGTGCTTCAGGCCGTGTCTGACCCCGTGTAACTCACTGACTGAGACAAAAATTAAGTGCAGTTTTCATACGGCCGAAACACATGCCTGTATATAAGCCGTGTGTCTCACACGGTCTGGTCACACGCCCGTGTGCCAGGCTGTGTGGACTCAAAATGAGCCTTAAACATCAAGTTTACCAACCCTGCAAATCTTGAACAACAAGCAACTCAAAATCCAATTGTTCAACCAATCCAAAATACATTCAAATAAATCTAAATCATGCCAAAACTATTAATCCAATTACCAATTTAATGTATATTCACAAGAATTTCACATATATTAACCAAACCATCCATTAAAACACTAATCAAACTAATTCGAACTTTCATACTAAATTCAACTCAAATTTTGCCTATTTCATTCTCATTTTTGTACCAACACAAATATAATACATTAAACCTCAACATAACTCTTTAATTTATATATATAAGTAACCTTTATCCTTTTTATAACATTATTACATATACTTTTCCAAAATGACATACATAACATCCTAGGTACATGCCATTATAAAAAAAGAAATATACTTCACCGTTTTGAGTTCGGGATCGGCTTTGGATGCTGATTCAACGATTTGACTTTAACCTAACCTGCGCATGAAAAACAAATCGTACGCTGAGTATAAACTCAGTGGTATTTCTATAATCCGAAAGTTTTAAATAAAATGATAAAACATAAATATTTTAATCATTTAAAATCCTTAATCATTCAATTGTTCAATTCATAGATAAATCATTTATCATATATTCAATCTTTATCAATAGCTATCTCAATAGCTTTTCTCAACTTGATTCTCACAATCATCTATCAATATCAATATTCTTTCCATGAATCCAGAATTCATGTTTTTCATTTGAACAATTCAATTCAATATCTATTCCAATTTCATGATCAAAATCATTCAATATTATTTATATTGCCAATTTATTTATTCACCCCTATTAACAAGACTCGGACTTTGGCGGATACACAGATCCAACCAAAACACACCAGTATGGTATCCAGTGCCTTATCGGATAATTCGAAGTAACAGATTGACATCCAGTGTCTCATCGGCCACATCGAAGTAAGTTGGTACCCAATACCTCATCGAATTTATCGGAAGTAATAATGTAACACCCACTGTCTCATCGACTTGTAGTCGAAGTATCCCTGAACACTTCCAATCCTATGGCATGCCAACTATATCTGACTCAGCCCGATACAATTAATAGGGTTTTGCATCACTTTTCAATTTCAACCAATATACATTTCAATTCAAATAATCACATATACTCATATTTCAATTCATTTCATTTCTTTACCACAATACCAATACTTACCTCAATTCCACTTACCGTGCATATTAAATAATAAATACAACAACAATTATTAAATTCGGATTATAGAAATACAAACCGTAATTCCCGAGTTATTCCTCGTTAATCTTGTCTTTTCCTTTCTTAGCCGAGATCTCCGGCTCAACGTTAGCTACAGAATTAAAACAATTAAAAATCATCAATACAACACAATTTAACATTGAATATTTTAATTTATACACAACTTTTGCCTAAATTCCAATTTAGTGTCTAACCAAAACTAACTTTATTTTCTTCACAATTTATTCTTTATTTTCATTCAATTAACACTTAAAACTAAATTTCACTCTCTAATTTCACCATAAATCCCTAATTTTGAGATTCTCTCAATTTAGTCCCTATTACTTCAAAACCGATAATTTATTTCACAATTTAATCCCTTTTTACTTCTAACTTAAAATTCTATCAATTTAAACCCTAATACTTCAAATTATTCAACATCAACAACATCTAAAAATTCACTAATTTTCAAAATTTCAACATAAATCAAGTAGTATTTATCACTAGGATTCCAAAAACATCAAAATTACAAGAAAATGGATTAAATTGACTTACCAATCACACTTTGAACCTTAAAATCCTAAATTTTCCTTTTTTTTTTCTTTCTTTCCTCTCTTTTTCCCCTTTTTCGTCCCTTCCCTGTTCTTTAGTTTCTTTTTCTTTCTTTTATTTATTCTTTTGTTTCTTTTATGTTTTATTTTATTATTTATATTATTATAATATAATAATATATTACCATAATAATAATTCTTAAATAATAAGTAATGTATATAATTTGTACAATTATATGTACATAAATACCACACATGTCATTGCCTATACCATATACTTGTAAAATTTTAGGTTTAATTGCTTATTTAGTCCCTTGACTTTTCTCTATTCTATAATTCAACTTTTTCTTTATATTCAATCTAGTCTTTATACCTAATTATCCATAATTTAAGCTAATTCACCTAGCCAAAACCTAATTAATCACACAACTAACTTCATAAATATTTTTAATAAATATTTACGAATCCGTTTGTCAAAAACGGAGACCCGAAAATATACTTTCCGGTAACCGTAAATTTTGGGTCGTTAGACAGATGATGAAAATGAATTTATGTTAAATATTAAAGAGGGAATAACTCAACTAACATGTATTAAAATAATTAGATAAAATTGCATATGCTTATTTTTCTTATTATTTTTATTAGTAATCGTATCATTAAGTACTTTTTTAGACTAAGAGAGTAATTTTCGTTGAATTTCTTTGTGTTATCTAAACATGCCCTTACTTAAAGAAGCCATTGTGTCATAATGTACTTACTTCCTATCCTTGTTCAGAAGGAATTGCTCTGTATGAGTTGGATTGTACTGTTCGGTTTAATTTTGGCTATATTTCAAACAGTTAAAACCTTCTCTTATCAAGACAAGGTAGGGAGAATGCAAGAACATATGCTTATATTACATTTTGTTTGGAATTACAGTGCTCGTTTTACTATGGCTTTTACATCAAAAGGGAATTTTTGATCTGTTTATGATTGGTTGGAAGATCATTTTGGGTTTGATGATCAGAAAGCCAGAGATATATACAGGCACACTATTGGTATTGGCCAATCCCACATGCATGCCAGAAAACACATTAAAGCCAAGCACCACAAACATGATTCTCGACATGAACGAGATGGCATTCACCATGAGCACCAGCACAACCATTCAGAAAAGGACACCGATTATTATCATTATTAGCTGCATCATATTAGCAAGGACAAGCACAAACTTAGACGTGTTAAAAGTTCTAGCATTGTTTGGCAGGTCCATCTGGACAGGAGAAAAATGATGATGTTGGGAAACACAAGCATAGAAGGGAAATAGGGACTACAGAAGAACCGTTGAAGATAAGATAGTGGACACCTAGATGAAGTCTGAGTTCAGATTTGGGAAGTTCGATCATAGTTGCGTGGCTGAAAATTTGCCTGGTTTTTTCCTCATTCATTAGAGGGAATTGTGAAGCTCCTTATGGTTCCTTAAGTAGAATTCTTAGAAGAAAAACTAATATTTAGGAGGAAAAAGATAGGACAGGCTTTAAACATGTACAGTATTACAAGTTAGACCTGTTACCCCAAATTCTCGTTCTTTTTCCTCATTTTTTTTTTCTCAAGTGTATGATGGGATTAAGAAATTCGTATAGGAGGCATTGGTAAAACCATGATTTAGTCTGTTGGAAAAGTGACAAATATAATGTACTCTCTATTTTTTAAAATTTTCTACAACATATCGATAACTGTTATCCTCTTCTTCAGTCCAAGGAAAAAGCAACAGTGAATGGTAAAATGCAAAGTTGTAATTTTTTGTTGTTTGCTTCTTAGCCAGGTATTTTGACTTGGCTTGACATTGGTTTCTGCTTTGTTTCAGTGAAGTTACTCCATTCTAGTTTTCTCCAGGAGTTGAATGTGAAAGCCATCTGGAAACTGTAAACCTGGAGTTCGGAGTACATTTCCCCCTTTGATTGGTTCCCACCTGAAAGGATGAGGATCTAGATGAGTTTCTTCCTCTTGATTTTCACAAAAGTGTACTGAGCAGGTATAAAACATTTTGTAGTTTGTAGCAGCATTCTTTTACCTGTATTTTGTAACCAGGCAATGGAGAAACACAGCCATCTGTACTTTAGTGAAGTCTGTTCCGACACAAAATCTCATGCCACCACCAAATGCCATGAAATTCTTTGAGGCTCCATTTATTTCTGTTCCCTGCAGTTACGTGGTTCAAAGTAAAATTTCTGTGGATTTTGTTTTAGAAATTAATCTTGCAGGTTAATAAGGATACAGTTTCCAGTATTCACCCACCTCCCATCTTGAAGGATTGAAGGTGAGCGGATTTTGGTATTTTGCTGGATTCAGATGCACAGCTGGGGGACAGACCATTACTGCCCAACCTGCTGGAATGGTATATCCTGCATTATTATCAAATTTTATTTGTTAATTTTCATATTAATTGAATGGCTAAAACTTGTTTATAACAATTGGAGAGTGGGTGAATCATTTTAATGCCTACCTTTGAACTGGATTTCCCTTAGTGTTTTTCTGAAGATTCCTGGAACTATATTTGCCAGTCTAACTGTTTCATTGATGAACTGCATGCAAGTTGCACTTTTCAGATGGAAATAAACACCCTTATGAAAATTGATAAATGCTATTAGAAGTATGAAGGAGTACAACTCTCTCACCTGGAAGGTATATCTCATTGACTTGTATTCTTTCCATGTAAGTCCAGAGTCGGTATTTTCCCGGTTTCGTAGAATTGCCTCGTGCTCATCCTGGAAGGTGAAAACACTTAAGTCTGTTTGGTAGGAAGAGGATTTTGCAGATATAAGGATTTTAGCTAAAATAATTTCACATACTGTTAATGTGTTCAGCACTGAAGGGTTGTCCGAAAGGAATTTAACAGCTAAAGTTAGAGCTAGGGACGTTGTTTCAAAGCTGGCAAATAGTAGCACAAACATCAAATCCAGAGCGATTGCCTCTGTGAGTATTGTTCCCTCTTTCTGAAGTTCTTCAAGGACGAAATCGAAAAAGTCACTTTGGTGTTTCCTCGGCATAGACCGCCTTTCATTTAGCAAGTCCTTCAGCATTTTCATTGCATTTTTTCTTCCCTGTATAGAAAAACCTTCAAGAGTCAACACAAAAAGAAGACAGGCTCAAGGAGGCATATTTTCTAACTCAGTGGAGCCTGATTTGCTTCATGAATAAAAGAATTTCCATGCCAACTTGTGTTTTGGAGATTAGTTTTAAAGTTACAGACATTGATTTTTATACCATGATGGTTAACTGATGCTAGTGATAAATTGGTACATATAAAACATTGTTGTACCTGTAAACATTTGTGATAAGCTGTTCCAGGAATATTCAATGGAAAGGAGATTAACCCCTGGATGAATGCAACAAAGTTCTCCCTTAGATTCTCCGGGGAATTGTCTTGGTCATAACTTATCAGCTTTTTGGCTGTCAGATCAAATATCATCTGCAAAAGAGACCAAGTTATCATTTTAGACTTGACCAGAAACTTTAGACGGATGATGAACCATGAATGAGGTAATATAAATGTGAAATTACACTAGCAGTTGCTTCTTTTAATTCAATAGTTTCTTGACTTGACCAGCTTTGCAGCCTTCTGCAAGCTGTGTTCTCAACTTCAGGTAGCATCTTTTTGAGGCTTTCAGGACCGAAGAGGTTAAGCACCATATTCTTCAGGTACTTATACATGAAACCATGTAATGAACCTACATTCTGACGTCCAAATATCTCTGTGAATGTATCAGGATACCAGCTCTGAAACAGTTGTCCCTCTTGCAGGAAGATGAAATGGTTGAGATCCGGGTCAGTCGACACAATTACCGGTCGCCCCACTAAGCTAGTCTTGAATATTGGCCCATACCTGTGAGTAACACCAACAATCAACATGTTAAGAATGGACGGAGATCTACAAGACATCTTCTAGCAATAAAAGCAAAGAGTGACGGAGATTGATATAATATTTTTTTTACCTTTTCATCCTCTCTTTGACAAAGGGAGGAATATCGAAAGTAGTGTTGTGGGTGAAGAACTGAAGAGTCTCGCCAAGAAGTGGGAACCCCATTGAACCTGGTGGAAGTTTACCATTACATCTAGGATTTCTCCATTTGTTAACCCAATGAGTGATGCAGATAAGGAGCAAAGTTCCAATGCACATTAACACCAACATCTCTTACACAAAAAGAAATATATAATATCCTTTGATTGATCAAGGAAAGCAGGCTATAAACGCCGGTACTGGTTTTTATAAAGAAAATAGAAGTTGAAGTAAGAAACGTGGGAAGATAATCGACAGGTAAGAGAAGAAAATGCCGAAATGTATGTATGTATTGCATGTATCTCCTGATTCTCATCAACTATGAGAAAAGCTCATGCTTATATAGGAAGGCAATGCATTGCATACAACTGTACTCAAAATGAATTTAATTAATTAATTATAGTTTCCTCATTACTTTTTTTTTTTTTTTTTTTGAACTTAAAAGATAGCATAGAATGGAATATAATATATGAGTTAACTCTGTCTGTCTGTCTAGGAACTGTTCATTACTATTTTGTCAACGGTCTCACCAGTTGAAAGATAGAGAGAGAGAAAGCCTAGCATGATTTTAGACCTTTAGAAGCTAACACGATGCTTCCCTATATTTCTTTCTATTTCTTCATCTAGTGGTTGGATTTTCATTATATTTTTTTCCTCCCCCATCAATGGGAAAAGGAGCTTTAACATGAAAAACTGAAGGAGCACAAGGCTGAATTTTAGCCTTTTTTAAGGAAGATATTGGAACAACAGAAAGGGAAACTGTAGGTTTGAGAGGATCGATGGAAGTTCAAAAGAATATGTCCGACCAAACCAAGTATCTTATCACCAATCTACATTAAATCATTAAATACCAAAAAGAACAAACAAAAAGAATCTAATGGCTTCTTTGAAATAGTCTTAAAATCTAAGCTAAATTTTCCCAAATGTACAGCAACATCTAAATTTGAGATCTCCTGTAAATCCTAATCTCATATTCTTAGATCCCAATGCAAAAGACCCAATCTTAATGCATACATCACTAAGATTTCGAATGAAGTATCTATGGATATGCATGCAACTACTGTGATCTTTTTGTCTAACTTGAAACCATTTCATGCTTACCAAAACCAAAAAGAAAAAGAAAAAAAGGTAAAAATTGAGACTAGTTAAAGCTAAGGTAAATTATTCAGGTAAACCAATTATCAATACATAGAGCACCGGCCCACATGGCCATTGAGCCACGGACTGAACCCCCCCCATGCAAACTAAAATGACTACTACTACAATGTAGGTAGGTTACTGTGAGAGTTTGTTTGACCATTCATTATATGGGTTTTGTCACAATGATGTAGGACAAAATTCCGTTTATAGGCCACAGGGGGAATGGAATTCATGATGTGTTTTACTAATTAAAACAATTGTATAGGCACGCTTGCTCGAAACATGGACTTTTGTTTACAGCTGATTTTGAGATGAAATATGAACCTCATGCTTCTATCTTCATTTCTCTTATTTTCAACTTGGGATATATCATGTTATTTAAGATTTATCCATGAGAGATTCTCCATTTCTGTCATGAATTAAAACAGGAAAGGGGAAAGCCTACTGCCACTGCACTGCCAATCAAGCATTGTGAAATACTCCCATTTCAGTTAACTCAATCTAGTATTGTACAACTCAATTAGGGACTTTTGGAACATCTGGCATGAGGAAACTTTCTTCTTCTTACCAATAAATCTTCTACCATTTTGCATACATTTAAAGCATCATATCAAGCTGAGGGATCTTAAGTTGCACCGCATAGTTTCATTGTTTCTTTTTTCCAAGTCAAGTTACAAATTGGGATCATTAGTGTCCTCTGAGTTTAGTCTTATTTTGATTTTATTCGAGTCAAACCTGGTATTCAAGTAAAGTCCTCCTAACAATATCGATTTTAAGATTCTAATTAAATAATTAAACCAACAATATGCGTTTGGTGGTGGAGTATAGGCGAAGAGAAAGGACCAAATCTTTTTGGTGGGTAACTGCACAAATAAACAAAACCAAACAGGATCTTCATTTCTTTCCTTCTAAATTTCCCATCTGATTACAATCTTTTTCCTTTTTTCTTTCTGGTCTTATCATTGGACGGCTATGATTATTTTATCTGAAGCTATTTGACTCCTTGATTAGTTGGTGGCTCAACTCAACCATTGTCCAAGAGAAAGACGGTTATGATGCTTCTAATTGTATCCTATAGGATCCCTGGAAGATTTTTTTTTTTCTTCTTTTAGAAAATGAATTCAAATGCTGCTTTGCTTAAAAAAATTTGTATGAAGTTAATTCAATCAAACACTCGAATGCAACGTTAAGGAAACTATTTATCTTGTCAAACATAGCACACAATGTGTTTTTATTTATATTTAAAAATAAAAAAGAGACACTATATTGCGAAATTAGTTTTAGGTTTGTGGGATATTTTTTTATGCAATTACTTAAATATTTCAATTATAATATTATTATAAATTAAGCATTCAAAATGCTGCCTTTGGGCATTCAAAACACAATATATTTGCATGTAAAAGTTTTAGCTAATATGTATATAGCAATAGTTTAGCTATAATTAATTAAATTAAATTAATAATATGTGTTTGTTTATCAACTTAGAGGCGCTCATGGGTCAAGTCGGGCCAGGTTTGGACCGGGTTTATGCATGATATTAACATATTTTATGCTCTCCCAAGCTCAGCTTGACCCGAAATATGGGCTTAAAATTTTACTTAATTCGCCCATATTTGCAAAAGACTAATCTAAACCCATTTTAAACCCGCCTATATTATTTTTAAATTTTTAAAAATGTATATTTACATTATATTATTTTAATATTTAATAATTTTATATATTTTTTATTTATTGAAATATTTTATTGACATTAGATTTTTATGTAAATAATTATTGACATTAGAAGCAACTAACAAGATAGGTTTTGCTTATTGATGATAGATGTCCTAAACTTCTAATAATTATGTAATTAAATGTCTGTAGTAATTTATTTTTGATTCTAAATTGATTGATTTAAACTTTTAATTTAATATTTTATAAACAGAGTGATTAGATATTAAATAAAATAAAATAATTTTTAGAAGAAACGTATTTATTACAAGAAAATCAAAAGAAACACACGAGATAAATAAAACTATTATATTTGAGGCTCACCCATACGTCTAATCCTAATATCCGACCTCCACATTACAAAAATAAAACATTTAATGACTTTAAACATGATCTACATATAACAATAATAAATCAAAATAAATTTAAACATAACACACATAATTTCTACAAAATAAAACTAAAATATAAACGCTTAAAATCTTAAAAGCCTTACAAATATACTTGTTTTATACAGAGAAAGTAGTTAGTTAATCAAAGCCAAGGAGATGTGGGAAAGTGATCGATGGCGTGCGAGAAACCCCATATTGATGGCCTAGCAAGCAGCAGGAGCACATGACCATGGCTTGCCTTCTCAATTATGGAGCCTTCAACACCAATCAAATTCCACGTTCTCCTTTCTCATCGTCTATCTCTTCGCTTTGCTTAAGCCGTAAATGGTGGTAAAATTGATGTTTGTATGTAGAATTACTAAATACTAAATAAAAAAATTAAAATATAAATATTTGTGAACTTAAATAGGTTGGAGTTAATAATTTACAAATATAAGTAAATTTGGATAATATTTTAGGTTCCATTTGTTTCACATAAAAGTTTTTACGAAAAATATTTTTATATTTGTTTCATGTAAAATAAGATGATCAATGTAAAACGTTTTCTTATCAATATAAAATTACTCCTTTATTCCTGTAAAATGTCTTACCAAATTTTTTTTTCGATAAGACATTTTCCAAATTAATAAAGTTCTGTTCACTATCTTCATTGTCGAAAAAACAAAAATGGGAAGCTTTCAGAGCAGCAAAAGTGAAGCTCTCTTCACTGTCGAAGAAACAACCCATTCGACACCTCTCCCTCTTCGACGACAATAACTCAAGTAAGGATACCATCTTTTCTTCAACCTCTCTGCAGTAAAAGAAGCATTTTTCATATATCTAAGCCCCTTTCTACTGTTCTGCATTTTTAAGCTTGTCTCTACTTCTTGATCTGCATTTCTATTTTTCTTCAAAGTTGTTGTATTTTACCATTTTTCGTTCTTCATGTTTTACGATTTTGGTTATTTTCAATTTATATATTCTAGCTTAATAATTGAGTAATATTATATATTTAATTCGATGCATTTATTTATAAATAAATCATTACAATATATGCAAAAATAATGTAAAATATAAATTTATTGATATAAAATAAATTTAATTAAACAATGAAAAATAAGAAAATCTCAAAGGTATGTTTGTTTAATTAAAAACAATTTTTATGAAATATTTTCAATAAATCTGCCAAACAACAAAAAATATTTTACACAAATTCATCTATATACCAGAAAATATTAACTTTTTTCAGAAAAATAAGTCTCTTTACAAAAATCATTTTCAGAAAGACCATTTTCAATGCAATAAAGATATCCAAATTTTAAAAAATACCATATATGGGTGACGCCAGGTCTGGCCATGTTGATGTCTAGTTTGAACCATATTATTCATTGGACTGAATTTGGGCTTGATCTATATCAATCAATTTGGGTCAACGTACAGCCCAATACATGTTTCCTGTTTAAATCCGGGTCGTTGCAGCCTGCGGGCCTTCATAATAAATACACAATCCCTTTATTTTCTTTTTTATTAAATATATTAGATCAAACAGGTGAAAAATAATTTTTTTTAAAAAATTATTAATAAAATTCATAAAACATTTAACAAACTTTTTGAATGCAATTTAAAGAAAAATATTGAAAATTTATGTTGAGTTGTTCAATTTGTGACTCTTTTTGAATTTGGTTTTATTAGAAAAATATTTAAGAAATATCCAATTATTTTTTATCCAGTTGATTTGTTTTCATCATTTATCTAATTAAATCGTTACCTAATTAACTCGGATAGGTATTTTTTTAACACTTTTTGAATTATCTATTATTTTTCAATTAACCAGCCACATTAATCCTATCACAATTTTTACCTTGAAAGTACGAAAAGCATAAAGCTCAAAGGATTCCTAACTTATCCTTTAATTATCGGATATGACTTTATTGCCGACCATTTTTACAAACATATACACATAAATACAATAATAGAGTTAATGCAGTTTTTTTTCCCAATTGCTTTATTACTTTAATGATGATCATCATGTTCAATACAAGCTAAGCTATATTTATAAGGACAAATGCACCAACATCAATCCTTTTGAGTTTAAATCATTAGAATATTAGTTCGATTGATATATATATATATATATTGTTGTCAATGGTAGAAAGCGTGAGTTTAAATTTTTTATTTATGAATTACGAAAAGGTTATGAATAATTTTAAACATTATGTTAAAAAAAAAAAATTTAAAATAAAATTTAATAAAAAATAAATTAGCGAAAAAAGAATTATAACAGTGACTAATTCATAAATTAAACCTATTTTTTGTCTGTTATATAAAATATTAGTATTTTTTCACTCAGCTACTTCACCTTAAAAACGTTTTATTTCAGCTTCAACTGATTCAATAAGCGTAGAAGACTGGAGAAACTCCGATATATCCCAAAAAAATAAAAATAAAATTTTCATTAGAAAAAATAAATAATAATAAAAATGACCGAGCAAGTCCTCATATAAAAGCTCCTGCCCCCAAACAAACTTTCCACAAAAATCATCTTTCATCTTTTCTTTTTCTCTACTTATATACATAAAAAGGGCCCTGCAATTACAAGCTGCGAAAAATTAAATTAAAAAAAAGAAAACCCTAATTTCGGCAATGGCCAGAACTGATCAAGAAGCAATCGAGACTTTCATCAACATCACCGGGGCTTCAGAAGCTGTTGCCATTGAAAAGCTTGAGGTATTTTTTGGAAACTTTTGCTTCAAATTTGAGTTTAGTTTTTATTTTGCTTCTTTTTAACTTGATTGTCTAATTGGTTTCTCGTTATAGGTTAAGAACTGATGGGATGATTGATTAATTTGTTAAAAATTTGGGTTCTGTTGCTTCGCATTGTTGATTTAGTTTGCTGATTATCGTATGGTTCATTTCTTGATGGTAATTGAAGTTTCATTGCTTGCGTTTGGATAAGGATTTCAGCCAGTGACTATAATCAATGGGTTATTTTAAGGGTTAGATGGATTTTACATGATTTTCCCTTTTCAATTAGGCTTTATATGTGTATGTAACTTGTATGTCAAATGAACAAGCCTTTCTTTTTTAATAAGACATGGAGAAAGAATTCGGATGGTTGACTGGTATCCAACAGGGGGAAAATTGAATGAAAAGATGAGGTTGCACTCGTTTGGAATTTGAAGTTGTATTCTTTTCATGGTTTCGCTAAAATGAATTAGAGGTTGATTAGTATTATTCTAAGGTTTTCTGAACCTCCAATAGTCTGTCCCAAAGCTCTTAGAAAGGCCATAGATACATGGGGCAACTAAGGTCGACTGGTGCCCCTCGAATGTGATTAATAATTTTAGAAGTCTTTCAGTTTGTGTGTCTTTAGAACTCTTACTTTTGGACTCCTTAGTGAGCTCACCCCTCATTCATCTGTTTGTGATTAACTGTTTCTTGAGTTCCATTATTCACTTGGGCTAGTTTGGATTCTTTGCTTCTGCTCCTAGAACTAAGTTAGTTATGTGCATCTCTCACTTTGTCTGTTATTTATTTTATTTGGAATCAGGAGCATGGTGGTGATCTCAATGCAGCTGTAAATGCACATTTCAGCGAAGGAGATAGAAACACGTTTGTGAATTGTGCTATCCTTTCTTTTGATTACTAATTCTCTGTTCATAGCTTTATTTATTTCTTTATTTTTCCCTATTTGCAGCACAAGGTCAACGTCAACTGTAGTTCCTGTAGATGACGCCATGGATATAGATGATCCAATAGAAGATGTACCAAGCAGGCCAGCCTTTCCACTTCTTCCAGCATCTAGAACAATGAATGCATTCTCATTGCTTGATCCAAACTTTCGTAGAAGCTTCCTTGATGGTGTTTCTGATTTTACAACTCGTGAACCATTGGTTACACATCCAAGAGAGGTGAGGGAGGTACCAATAGAGGTTAAGGATAGCAGTGAGCCATCACGTCGTTCTGGTCATGCTCCTTTCATTGAGGATGTCTCTGAAACTGCACCAGCACATGAACCAATTACCAATGAGACTATTATAGTGGATGAAGTGGATGAGGATTCTACCATGCTGCCAAGTCAGCAGAATGATCCCTCTCGTGACCAACATGTTACAGCCAGTGCTCCTGTCTTTGATAATTTGCCAGACTATGGCAATGACATTGAAGAACAAATGATTCGAGCTGCCATTGAGGCTTCCAAATGGGATGTTGAGGTAAGTTTTTACAAACGAGTGGTTCCAGTGTCATGCTGTTTTGGTGCACTTCCTTCTTGTAGATGGTGTAAATGTTTGCCTCACAAATTGCCTTTTAATTTTTGTGCAGGATTTAAGTGATCCTGGCCCTCCACCTAATCAGCCTCATGTGGAGGAGGATGCTCAACTTGCAGAAGCAGTTTCTTTGTCCTTGAAGGTTTGTTGTGCTTTACTTTGTTAAAATCGTGTTCTCATATAATAATCTCTTCATTGTGTTTAATGTGAACAAATTCAGACAGCGGAGCATGAGAAGGCATTGCATGAGCAGGGCTGGTCCGGAACATCAGAACCCGAAGCTTCTAAACCAGCTGAGGTGCAACTTGGGCACTTGGAAGTCTCAAATGGGAGGTACATCTCAGGGTCACTGGTCAAGCATTATGCTTTCTGTTTTTTGTTTTATGATTAAAAACCTGTAATTCTATTTTGCCTTTTCATCATTTTATGGTCTACTTATTGAGTTGGTTTAGGTTAATGAGAGGAAGCTCTTCCATTCATGATGATGCCGAAGATGTGGAGGAGCAGCCTCTAGTTAGGCGCAGGACCAGACAGGCATCATCTGGCTCAGGGGAATCTGTGAAAGAAATTGGAGTTGTTGAGGCTAGCTCACCATCAAATCCTGGACAGCAAGATGCAGGCAATCTCCCACGGAACAATGGAAATGCCTTTCCTTCTTATGAGGTTAAATCTTGCATGATTTCCACTGATGCCCAATGAGAACTTAAATATACATATTATACATTGCATTCCATATATTCATGCAGGAGTTTCTCTTCTAACTAATGCTTTTCACTTATGTTCACTACATAAAAATAATATTTGGCTTCTGCTCTCTACTAAATTGTAGTGGGGAGGCATCTCCTCTGAGGAGCATGATGAGGCAGTCATGCTTGAGGCTGCAATGTTTGGGGGAATCCCTGAAAGTAGATATCATTTTGCATATGCACCTCATCAGTTCATGCGACCTGAGGGATCCAATACCTGGCGTAGCCCTCGTCCTCCATCACCCTCTTTGGCAGCTCAACGCTTGATACGGGAACAGCAAGTTAGTTTTATTTATTGATTTCTCATTGACCGGAAGTTGCAGGTCTCAAGTTTTGGTCTATAAGTAATGGTTTAACAGTTGCCTACTATCGTGATACATTCAGGATGATGAGTATTATGCATCATTGCAAGCTGACAGAGAAAAAGAGTTGAAAGCAATTGAAGAAGCCAAAGCTCGCCGTTTAGAGGAAGAAGCAGCTAGAAAAGCTGCTCTTGAAGAAGAACAGCGAAAAGAGGAAGAGCTTCGCAGGAAAGAGGAGGAGGAGCAGGTATTATATTAGTTATTGTTCAGGATAATGTCAGTCCATGTAGTGAGGAAAATGATATGTTCTATCTTGTATCTTCATTTCATGGATAAAGAATTAACATTCAAGCAATAATTCAAAGGCAAATTATCATATAGATGCTTGTTTTTAAATTAGTGTGGGATGATTAAATTTTACCAGCAAATTGTTTTCTGTAGTTAAACAAACTTGTTTTAGTGGAGATGTGATATAAAATGCATTTTATTGTTCTGATAATTTAGGTTTCTATGTAAACGAACTTGATTTAGTCTTCGTAAATATAGTTTCACTCGCTGTAGATATATTTTATTCTTGGTTCTGAATTGTATCATGTGTGATTTTACTTGCAGGAATGTGAGAGACAATTAGCTGCTAAAGAAGCTTCTCTTCCTCAAGAGCCAGCAGCCAACGAGCAAAATGCAGTAACCCTTCTTGTGCGAATGCCAGATGGCAGTCGCAGGGGCCGCCGGTTTCTCAAGTCTGATAGACTGCAGGTAAATTTGTAAAGAAGAGTAGTTTCTATCACTTGTCCTTGTGCGTGCTTATAAGACCTGACTTTGGTTTTGGTTTTGGTTTTGGTTTGCAGTCTCTATATGACTTCATCGATATTGGTAGAGGAGTGAAGCCAGGCACTTATAGACTGGTAAATTCTCATCCCAAGTCTTTTGCCAAAGCTATTTCTCATCCCGTGCTAATATGCAATGATTGCACAGGTGAGGCCATACCCAAGGCGTGCTTTTAGTGATGAAGAGAGCAGTTTGACACTAAATGAACTTGGGTTAACAAGCAAACAAGAAGCCCTATTCCTGGAGTTGATCTGATCTTAATAACATCTCATTCCTACACGAATATTTGTAGAAATTTACTCTGAATTTTATTTAGTTTTATTGAAATATGAAGTACTACATGGAGTAGTGGAATTTCCTAAGGGTTGCTTGGTTGTATTTGGTTGATGAAATTTCAGGAGAGAGTACAATTAATCTGACTTGACGATGGTCAGTATTCTGCATTTTGTTGGTGGTTTTCGATTTTATTTAAAGAGAAAGCATTGTATGTGCGGTTATTTATGGTTCACCTATCATGTAGTACTAATATTAAGAGTTGGATTGTATTTTGTTTATATTATTTAAAAAAATAGATAAATTAGTTCTGTATGTTAGGAAAAGAAAGTGGAAACTGACCCATCTGTTAAAAATTCTAGTTGTTAAGTGATGATTTGGATTTTTCATAGTTCTTTTTTAATTTAAGTGACGTGTAATTAAATGATGAGCAGGATTAGGTAAAAGTATCATTTAGGTCTTTGTATTAGGAATTAGATTGTACTTTTTTTACTCAAAAAATAGATAAAGTAGTTCATAAATGTTAGATCAAAAAACAATTTGGTCTTTCTATTAATAATTTTATTCTAATCTATTTTTAAGTGATTATGTTACGAATGGAGTAACTAATAGTGACACTTAGAATATCATGTGATTCTCATAGTGATGTGCTATATTTTGCCATATCAATAAATATTTAAAAATTTAAAAAATATATAAAAAATAAACAAATTTTTAAATAATTGTTTTAATCAAGAGGAATCTAGACAAATGGTTACATAGGTTTATTATAGGGGTGGTTTTTTAAATAATTATAAAAATATAGAAATTTATCTAAATTTTATTATAAACATCGAGAATGAATACAGACGAATGGTAGTTTAGATTCAAATGAGCTAGACAATCATTTGTCTAGGTTCATTATGGAATTGTTTTTTAAATAATTGTTAAATAATTATACAAACTATATATAATTATTAAAATCTATTTAAAAATTATTAAGAATTATAAGAATTAATAAAATAGAATTCATCAACTTGATTAACTAAGAATATAAGTCGAATAAGAAGATATATATATATATATATATATGTGTGTATATATATGGATATATTTGAATTCTTTAAACATGCTATATGTGCAAATATATAATTTTTAGATTTTTTTAAATAATCATTATTTATAATTATTAATAATTTTAAATATTTTTATACATTTTTATAATTATTTAAGAAACCACTCTAGAATGAACGAAGATAAATGGTAGTTCAAGTTCATTCGAGCTTAGACAACTATTTGTTGAAGATCATTCTAGATGTTATTTTTAATAATTTTAGGGGCTAATTTCGCCATTTTTTGAATAGAAGAGGTAAAATGCAACCCGACTCTTAATACAGGGACCTCCATGGTACTTTTACTTATTCATACTCATCTTTTTATTCCAGATCAATTATATATATATAAAAAAAAAATCATTATTTAACAGCACATACGGATGAATTAATTTTTTAACAAATGGGTCAATTCGCATTTTTTTTTCTAACATACGAGTGCGGATTTACCTATTTTTGAGTAGAAAGGGTAAAATATAATCCACCTCTTAATACGATGACATGCATGATACTTTTTACCTTCACTTGAGCCTAGGATGAGTTTACATATCTCTACTATTCTCTTTAAGGGTGAGCAAAATGAATTGACATAATTGAATCAAATAAACTGAAATAATTCAATTTAAATGATCCATTCGTTTAATTATCAACTTTAGATATCCATCTAAATCGAATAACTCAATTAAACATCATATAAACCTAAATTATTATCCGTACTTAATATTCAAATACCTAAGATAAACTAACCCAAAAAATAAAATATTCAAATATAAAATTACACAACCTAATTAAATTACTCAATAAATTATCCAAATATAAAATTAAATACCCAAATATAAAATAATTTAATCCAATTAAATTATTTAATTAATTATCCAAATATAAAATTAAATACTCAAATATAAAAAAAAACTCAATCCAATTAATTTTTTTTCCTAAACATAAAATCAAATATCCAAATATAAAATAACCTAGCCAAATTAAATTAGCGGACTCAAATATAAACATGTTCGATAGAGAAAAAAAAAAAACATTTCATTGCTTAAATGGCTTGCAATGGTATTTTTTATTTTATAAATAAATGAATCTTAACCCCCAAATCAATTTATTTGACTATTAATATATAAAATTTAAATCGATAAAATTATCGAATGCACAAAACTCGAGCTATAATTATATTATTTGTTTATCTTTTATCAAAGGATAAAATAATATTTAGTCATTGAATTTGATCCTTTTTCTTAATTTGATCCTTGAAATTTTTGTTCATTTAATTTTAAAATTTGACATATTTCTTCAATTTAATATTTGAAGTAGGATTTCATTAAGATTTAATGGTGTGTCACTTTAAGATTATATCATGTCATCACATAAAAGTTTAAAAATATATATAATCTAAAAATTACAAAAAAGTTGATCTTTTGAAAAATAAGGGATTAAATTGAAAAAAATGTTAAATTTTAATATTAACGTGAAAAAATTTGAAGGGGCAAAGTTAAAAAAAAAGTTACCAAATTGTTGCTTTATCCCTTTACGGAACCAACCTAAAAAAAAATAAAGGCAGCTGGACAGCTGGTTGTCCTTTGTCACTTGTTGTCAGCTGCACCGAACTATAAATTGACTACAATATCCCTACTCTCTTCAGCGTGGCAGGACTTTATTGGTTGGATGACAGACACAAAAAGGTCAGACCCACATAAACCAGTCGAAGTTTACTTAACATAAGTAAAATATAAAACAAAACTATAATTAGACCCTCTAATGGTTGCTGAACATGCGCCACATGTTTGCAATTATGTTAAAATTGGCAGGTTTAGGAAGTTAAAAAAAAAAATGTTAATTTTCATAAGACGACAAAACAAAGGGTACAACACAACTGAAAAAAAAAAAAAAAACAAAGAACTGGTACGAAACAAATAATAATATTTCTTACCAAAATAAATAATAATTAGATTACAGTAGATTGATGAGTAATTAAAAACATAATGTAAGAAATATATTTATAAAAAATGAATGAGATTTTATTTAAAATGAAAATGATAAATTATTAAATATTATGATATTTTAAGTTTAAATTTTATTATATACATTTTTTTAATAAAAATCCCCTAAAAAGTAATATAATATAATTTATAAAGTGAGGTATTTTCTTATTACTACGAGCTAACTCGGTGGAATGCTTTAAAATAAGTATAAATGCTGAGCTGAGAGCCGGTGACACAACGGTTCAGTCAAATGGCATCAGGAGACAAGCACGTGTGCGTCACGTGGACCTCAACACTCTTCAAAAAGAAAAAAAAAAAAAAGGGAAAGAAAACAGTAATAGTACAAGGAGAAAATTCCCTAAAAAATTAAGACACCAACTCCCGCAACACTCTTAACGGTCATATTTCACCGACAACACCCCAACGGTCACAAAGACTATTATTCACCATGGTATTTTTTCTGCTTTGAAATGAATCCCAGAAGAAGAAACCCCAAAAAGAAGGAAAAAGAAAAGAAAAGGGAAAAGCAATGATGGAGACGTGAAGGTGAAAGAGGTAAGTATTTTTACTAGTAAAGAGTGTGTGTGTGTAGTATAGTATACTACTAGACTATAGTAGTAGCTGTAGTAGAAACAAAGAGTTAAAATGAACAACATGAAGCAAGAACAATAGTAAAAAGGTTTTAAAAAAAGCTCTAGTTGGTTTTCTTGGGTTATGAGCTCCGAGTGATATATGTTTTTCAGTTTTGTTTTCATGCATGTTTAATTTGATTTCAAAGCTGGGTTTTTTGAGTTTCAGTTTCAGTTAGCATGGAGTTGTTGTTGTTGTTGTTGTTGTTGCAAACCACAAAAGCTGAGATGGGTGTCAAAGTTTTTCAGGATCTCAAGTCCAGGTTTGAGAATTTATGCATTTTTGTTGTATGCTTTTTACATTGTTGATTGTAGCTGAGTTTTCTGTGGGAATCCGATGATTGTTTTGTGGTAAATGTTTTAGTGTAGTTCTTTAACAAATCTTTGATTCTTTCTGGGGGTGGGAAAATTCTTTTATATTAATTCTTTGTTGCATATAGTAACACATTTCTGTATCTTCTTTATATCGGATTCCTTATTTTTATCTCTTTTGGTTTGTTGAAAAATCACACACTCACTTAGAATTTGTCTATCTCTCTAGATTTAGTTTGTCCAAAGTATACATGCAAAGTTTCATATGAACACATAGGAATTTTATACATAAAACTCATACATTCCACATAGCTTGAAAACTTATAGAAACAAAAGAGAGATAGGGAAAGAAAATAGAGAAAACAAACTGGGGGTGGGTGAATTGAAATTGAACTGAAAAAGAAAGAAAGTAGGAGGGTTGTAGAGAAATGTTGGCTGGTTGTTCTAGTTCTACATTGGTGTCACCAAGGCATAGATTGAGGAGTGAAGCGTCAGCACAGTTTCAAGTTTGCCATTTCCCGACTTCAATGAGCACACAAAGATTGGACCTGCCATGTAGTTTTTCTCGCAAGGACACTTCAAGGTCGCAGCCTATTAGGCCTGTTGGCCTTTCTGTGGAGAAACCAACTGAATCCAAGACCAGCGGTTGTTCTCTCAAGCAGAATATCCGGCTGCCGCCATTGACTACTACTGCACATGAAGGGCGTAGAGAGATCAAGGATGAGTTTTGGGAGAAAGGTAAATGTTTGAAGAGGTTTGCTGCTGAGGGTTTCATTGATGAGTCAGTCATTGACAGGAGGGCAAAGAGGAAAAAGGGTAGCTGTCATAATGAGATCTCTGGTGATGTTCATGAAGGCGGTGGTGATAATTTGAGTTTGGGCCAACTTGGTGCTGGTGAGTTTTGGTTTCAACCAAGTTTCGCAGACCATAATGCTCCTCAACTTCCTTTCTCTCTCACTGCTTCAGGGGATGAAGAAAGGGTGTGTTTTGTGCCTGGTGAAGTGATTTCACCGCCTTTGCCATTGTCTAACAATCCTTGGACCGAGTCAGTAATAACCGAAATCACTGACGTCGGGGAAAAGGATGTCGAGACAATCCATAGGCCGGTAAAGGAAGCTTCAGGATCGAGTACTTCTTCGGAGAGTCATAGTTTGGGACTTCGGTTAAACGAGCAAGCCACAGAACATGAAGTGGGCAATGGTTCAGGGAATCCTTACCCACATGAGGGTACTGGTGTGGGGGTTTATAGGGAGGAGGAGATCAACCATAGGGAGCATCAGGGGTTTGAGCTTATTCACTTACTTACAGCTTGTGTTGAAGCAATTGGATCAAAGAACATTGCTGCCATCAATCATTATATTGCTAAGTTGGGGGATCTTGCTTCTCCAAGAGGCAGTGCCATAAGCCGTCTAACTGCTTACTATACTGAAGCTTTGACTCTTCGAGTCACAAGGCTTTGGCCTCACATTTTTCATATCACAACCCCTCGTGAGCTTGATCGGGTTGACGATGATAATGGTACTGCATTGAGGCTCTTGAATCAGGTAAGCCCGATTCCAAAATTCTTTCACTTTACATCAAACGAGATATTGTTGAGAGCCTTCGAAGGGAAAGACAGGGTTCACATCATAGATTTCGACATCAAGCAAGGGCTTCAATGGCCTAGTTTGTTCCAGAGTTTAGCTTCAAGGGCTAATCCACCAAGCCATGTTAGAGTTACCGGAATCGGTGAGTCGAAGCAAGAACTAAATGAAACGGGAGACAGGCTCTCGGGATTTGCGGAGGCATTGAATTTGCCTTTCGAGTTCCATCCAGTTGTGGACAGGTTAGAAGATGTGAGGTTGTGGATGCTCCATGTAAAGGAGAAAGAGACGGTAGCTGTGAATTGTGTGTTTCAACTGCACAAGACACTTTATGATGGAAATGGAGGCGCTCTCAGGGACTTGTTGGGACTTATTCGTAGCACGAACCCTGCGGTGGTCGTCATGGCAGAACAAGAAGCTGAACATAATGTTCTCAGCTTAGAAGCAAGGGTGACCAATTCATTGAGGTACTACTCTGCCATATTTGATTCCATAGATTCAAGCCTTCCCATGGAGAGTCCAGTTAGGATGAAAGTAGAGGAGATGTTTGCAAGGGAAATACGGAACATAATTGCTTGCGAAGGAAGCGATAGGTTCGAAAGGCACGAGAGTTTCGAAAAGTGGAGGAAGCTGATGGAGCAAGGAAGGTTCAGATGCATAGGGATTAGTGAGAGAGAATTGCTTCAGAGCCAAATGCTGTTGAAGATGTACACTTGTGAGAATTACAGTGTGAAAAAGCAAGGGGAAGATGGTGGGGCGCTTACTCTAAGTTGGTTAGATCAGCCACTTTATTCAGTCTCAGCTTGGACACCTATTGATGTTGCAGGCAGCTCATCCTCATTTCCTCAGCCAAATTGATTGTTTTTTCAGATTACTATTTTGATTCCATTACATGCAAAAAAGGGTACACAGGCATTCTTTGTAGGTAAAGAAATCTGTCATTATTCTTTCATTCTTTTGTTGCATACAGTAAATTCATACCGATTCATTTGTTTTCAGCACAGATTCTTTTTAGATCAGTCTGTAGTATCAGAGTCAATTAATTTGCTGTTGTATTATTTGATTCTTTATGCATCATAAAATTCTTTGTAGCAGTTTTTTCTATTCATTTGTTGTAATATTTATCAGAAGTATTGTATGAAAAGAAATTATCAGAACTATCAACAATTTATATTTATGTATTTGGAAATTTGTTTTCAGATTTCATTTGATTTCTCTTCATTCTTGCATTCCCTTTCATTTGTCTCGATTTTCAGTATATAGACTTATTAAATAAAGTGACCATATTAATTTTTTTATTAAAAAATAAAAAATAAAAAATATTAATTATACTAAATAAAAGAGCTTAAAAACAAATTTTGGTTCTAATTACATTAAATAAAAAAAATTAAACACAGAATATGAAAAAAAAAACAAAGTAATTAAACAAAAAAAAAAAAAAATTAAATCTTTCCCATTTCAAAGCTTGAATCTTTCTCCACGAAATACTTACTCCAACGAGGATGATTCTTCCAAACGATGGTCATTTCTTCAATGGGTACTCCTTTAGTCTCAGGCAAAAACTTATAAATAAAAATGCTCATCCCAACCACACATATTGCGAAGAAGATAAAAAGCCCAAACTTTAAATTGCAAAGCATGGAGGTAAAAACTTGAGCAATGCAAAATGTGAATATCATGTTGACGGCCACTGCTATACTCTGAGCAGCTGATCGAATTTCAAGCGGAAATATCTCGCTAGGAACTAACCAACCCAATGGACCCCATGACCACGCAAACCCCGCTATGTATACGCACATTGCTATCACCACTAGCATCGAAAACCATAGTGGAAGTTCACCTGGATTCCCACTGGTTCCAAATTTAGAAGCAATTGAAACCGTCATCACAAGCTGACAGAGCAACATTTGAAGACCACCTTCGAGGAAAAGGGTTCGCCTCCCGTACTTATCGACAGTGGCAATGGAAACAAGTGTTGCACAAAAGTTGACAATGCTAGTAATTAATGCGGACATGAGAGAAGCGTTGTTACCAAATCCCATGCTCTTGAGCAAGACAGGAGCGTAAAACACGAACACGTTCATGCCGGTTAATTGCTGAAATAAAGGAATTAAGATAGCAAAAATAAGCTGAGGCCTGTACTTCCTGCTTAAAATCTCTCTCCATGGATTTTGAACTAACTTGGCTGCCTCACTGGCTTTAGCCAAATCATTGAATTCTTCCTCCACATTGTCAATACCACGGATCTTTTGGAGTTGAACTTTAGCCTCTTCGAACTTGTCGCGTTCGAGCAATGAGTTGGGTGAGTCAGTGAGGAAAAAACAACCCAAGAAAAAGACCAAACCAGGGACAACGGCTCCACCCAAACTCAACCGCCAACCCCACCCACCTTCGATCTTAGCAGTGAAATAATTCAACAAATTGGCAACTAAAATACCAATGGTGATTGATAATTGAAACATTATGTTCAAAGCTCCTCGATACTTAAAAGGAGCTATCTCAGATAAATAGATCGGAACAGACTGCAAAAAAAAAAAAAAAACATTATTGAATGCTTGAATTACCATGCAAGTGCAACTTATAGTGCTATGCCTATAACTATGGTAAACACGTACCTGATTATCAAATCCAATGCCAAAACCAAGCAATACCCGACCTATAATAAGCATGAGTACGTTTTCAGCGAAGCCATTGATAACAGCACCAGTGGCGAAAAATAAACCACCAAACATCATCGTCACCCTCCTACCAAGACCTCGGGTTATCCGAGAGGCTGTCATGGATGAAAGAAGAGCAGCCAAATATAAGGAAGATGTAAACAACGTTAGTGTTTGGCTATCAAACTTGCAGTATTGATCATCAGATGGTTTAACGGATATTTCTTTCCTGTAAACTTTTGGAAAGAATTTTTCTAAAAAAGAATCCATTGATGTAACACCACCTACAAATTTACACAAATTTTGCTTTGTTAAAAATTAATACTCCGAGCCATCTTTAAATAATAAGAAGAAAAAGAAATTGAAAAACTCATTTTACCTGAAATACCAAGATCATAACCAAAGATCAAACCACCTGAAGCAGCAACAATGCAGGTGAACAAGACTTTGGAAGTAAATTTTCCTGGATAATTTTTCCCGGAACCAGAAGTTACACCTCCTCCACCAGCCATAATCTCTAATTGAGAAGGCTAAATCAAAGGAAATCACAAACTAAAAAAAATTCTTAAATGTTATGCTAAAACTTACTTTTATATAATGTACACTAGACACACCCTACTTCAACATTTGTTCTGGGTTTATAGTTGAAGAATAACTCTATTATAAATATATCTTTTAAGAATTGCAATTAAAATTTAATTTAACTTCCTCTACACAGATTAATATATATATATATATATATGGATGTTAGATAAATCATTATATAATTAATTAACATATTAAAAAAGAGTGGATAAAAACTTAAAAAAAAAAGAATAGTTAATTATTTTATTTCAAATTTAATTATCCTCCAATATCTTAAATATATTTGAAAAAATATATAAGTTAAAAAATTAACATCAAATTAAAAAGTTAATTTGTTGTTTAATATCTCAAATTTATTTGATATATTTATAAAAAAAATATAAATTAAAATAAGATTATTGGTTAATGGAATTTGATAGTTATAAATATTTGGATCGTAATAATCCATAAAAGACTTATATATGCATAAAATATAAAAAGAATGTGATAATTAGGTAAAACACAAATATAATGTGCTTCAACGATTAATGCATGAATGGTTCCTTCTTTTAAAAAATTATTTTCATCTATTTTAATTTAATTTTAAACTAATTATTTTCATGTGCTTTAACGTAAAAAAAATATATGTACCAATTGTATAATTTAACCTAAAATTTTTATTTTAAATGATGATTTAAGGTTGTCACGTCATCTTACCCATATACCGTTAACGACAATTAACGCTCAGTGATTAAAATGTTACAACACGATAACGTAAGTGGCTAAAATGTAACATTTTAAACATAAGTGACTAAAATGTAACATAACACAAATAAAAGTGACTATTTTAATAGTTTACCCCTTAATTTAATTTTGAATAATCAACTGTTATATTTAGTTTACCTTGAAAAACTATTAAAACCATTTGGGAGATATTTTCTATTTCTAACTTTAGAAAAAAAAATTTGTTTTTTATTTTTTTTTTAACTAAAAAACATCTATATCTATCTAAAATAACTATATCTATATTCTTTTTTTTTTTACTTAATTCACAATTTGACTCCTAAAGTATAGTCATTCTCTCACTTTGATACTTAATTTTTTTTTGTCCCAATTTGGTATCTAAAGTATCATTCCATTATATATTTTGGTCTAATTTTTTAACACCATTAAAAAAATAGGTGGCTAATAAAAACATGCCACATGGCATTTTTAATTAAATATATATATATATCTTTATCATATATTTACATATCAATTTTAAAAAATTATAAAATAAAAAAAATATATAATTAAAAAGTATAAAAAATAAAAATTCATTAATTCCATAAAACAATTAAATGTTTTTAACCCAAAAAATCTAACAAAACTTTTGGTGTTCATCTTGTTCTTCATGTAAGAAAAGAGAATAATTAAGTTCTCTTATATTTTTGTTCGCAATACTCTAAACAAAAATAAACTCAAAATTGTTTACAATCTACTTTAATTAAAATTTTGTTTAATTACATTTACTTTACTTAATTTAAAATTCAAACCATCTTTCTTTTAAAGTTTCAAATCAAAAACCAAACCCAAAAAATTTCTGAATTTCAATGTCAATGGCCACCGTCGACCACCATGGCAGCTACTCACCAATAATCATTTGAGTTCAAATTTTATCATTCTCTTGTTTTCGTTCCCCTATTTTCATTTTCAATATTTATTATTCAAAAGAACACTAGATTTTTGTAGATCTATAAATAAATCTTGAAACTTAAACACCAAATTTAGGTATTTTTCACCGTCGAATTCTCTTTACATTTTAGTATATTCTTCCACTCTTTATAAGCTTCTCTTTCACTATTTATAAGTACGAAATTGGACATTTTATGAAAGTACATGTATCAAATAATACACAAATTAATAGTTCATGTACTAAATTGGACATTTTCAAAGTATAAGTACCGCATTGAACAATTTCAAAGTACAAGTACCATATTGGAATTTTATAAAAATATAGGTACCAAATATGACATTATCCCAAAAGTAATTTAAGTAATATTTTTTTATGAAAATATAAAAGCCACTATGTGGCATTCTCTAATTGGTTGGATTTTTTTTAACGTCAATTTAACTTTTTTGACTAGAAACCATAATAGAGGGTTATGAAATTACCGTTAGAAAATATCTATATACTCTTTTATGTTTAATAAGTCATCAACTTTATTATGAAATTACAAAAATATCTCTTTTTAATAATAATTAATATAATTATAATGCCACTTTTTTTTCTTTCCATAGTTCTATATGAAAAAATCTTTAAACAAAAGATTAAGAAAGTATAAATTCAAGGATTGAACTGCGTGTTCAATTATATCAAAATACAAGTTCTTTACCACTTCATCTATTTTCATTATTAAATAAATTTTAAACGAAAATGTTTTTAAGCACTTATGTTCCTTATTAAAATATTTTCTTTCACCCACATTGTGAGTGTGACAAAATATAGTATATACCATATTTAAACACTTTGTTGAATTGGTGTCATCCTTGATCGGGTCACCAACTCAGTTATAAATTTATAGAAGCCCTTTGTTTTAAATTATAATTAATATTATTTGTTTTAAATTAATATCTTTGTTCAAGAGTAATAAATTACAAGTTCGTTACCACTTATACCTATATTTATTATTAAATAAATTTAAAAAATTATTTTTAGCATTTGATGTTTTTCTTTCACCCAAATCGTGACTCGTGGGTATAACAAAATCCAGTGTTTATTAAATGAAAAAAAAATCTAATTTCAAAAATGAAGATAACAAAACATGTTTGGAACTTATTTTATCATAAAAACATAAGAATTAAATTTTAAAAAAATCCTCTATTTATATGGGTTTGAACCAAGATTAGAAAAAATGGTTGAAATTTTTTTTACATTCTTATTGAAAAAATTACATTACTTTTAAAGTTTTTTTTTTTTTTTAAGTAAAATCAAACAACATTAAGCGAAAACAATGAAATCACACAACTTTACTTAGGAAATCACCATCTGATTGTAAAATTTCTTGAACCGAAATTGGGGGATCCTCGAAAAGCTTCAACCCAAACTGATTATCATAAGTACATTTCACCATTCGATCAGTAGTCATATTCTGAGATCTAGGAATGTGACGGATTCTTGTCTTCCAATTCCTCTTAAGATAAGCATTAATTAAATGTAATTTAGCTAGGTTACTACTGGTAGTACTACCTGTAAGAACAAACTTTACAAGTAGTGCATTGTCGCGTTCTATCTCCAACTGTAAGTAACCTTTCTCCCATGCAATACGTAAACCTTCAAGAATCGCTCGAGCTTCTATGCGAAAGACCGTTTCCTTGCTGACTTTCAAGGAGTACCCACATAACCAATGACCATCTACATCCCTAAAAAGACCTCCAATTGAGGCGTTATCATCGTTCATTGACATTGCACCATCCGAATTCATCTTATTCCATCCATCACTCGGAGGAGACCAACATGTTGCCAATGCCGTAGCGAACGGCTGAATTCCTTGTGAACTATGCGATAAATAACTCCTTGCCCAAGTAATACCTATAACCATAATATCCTAGACACAAGTGTTACTACTAGCAAAAACATAAGAATTGTGATTCTTCCATAGCAACAAACAAATAATAGGAAAAAAGGAATGCCATTCAAAATCTTCTTCCCGCCACTTCATGGTATTTCTCAAATTCTACAAGAGCCAATTATTATGCGATACCGAAAAAAATGTTCCCCAAATAGACACCGATAGAATAAAAAGCCAAATAGATTTTATCAAAAAGTTTAATTATATTTCGTACTTAATTTTAATTAATTTACCAAATAGATTTTATAACTTAAATTCAATACTTAATATTTTTTTTTATATTTTACTTTCCAACACTTAATTTTTTTTGGACTTGATTTTTTAATTTATCAAACAACGCATAAGACATTTTATTTAAAGGGATAAGGCAAAAATTAGTGGACCAAAATTAGGAAAAATATTCAAGTTCTAGAAATAATGTGGACAAAAACAATTGAAATTAAGGATGTATTTGATAAATTGAAAAGTTAAGCACATGAAAATTAAGTACTAAAATTTTATTGTTAAATTTTATAAGTATTGTTTAGAAAATTATTTGGTATGTAAATGTGTAAATATAAGTATGAAATATAATTACGTCGTTTGATAAGAGTAAATATTGATTTTTTTAAAGAAATATTTGTTTTTTAATTTTAAACCTATTAATATAAGTTTATATATTATTTTGGATAGTTTTGGTTGAAAGATAAATATAATAATTTAAATATTTTCTAAGTTAAGTGATAAGTGGCTATCTAATTACTTATCTTATTCAACAATTTTTTTTTTTTGAAAATTTTATATTAAGTAAAAAATTAAAATCACTATCAAACACATATTAAATATTGAAAATATAAAAAATTAAATTTATTATCCGACACATTTAAAATATTAAATATTTTCATTTTCAATTATTTATCAATCACATCCCAAATAAAAAAATCAAATTTATAGATTAAATCCCCTATTTACTGTCCTGGCCCATAACATAAAAATGCATAATTGTAGGCCCACATTATTAACATTTTGGTGTTATTTACTCGTGTGATTTTCTCTTCTTCTTTTTTTTTTTAAACAAAAAAACCAATATTTAAGTTCAACTTAAATTACGATATGGTTTCTAAAATATTTATGTACTTGTTAATGTTACTTATTATGTGCGTTGATTATATTTTATTTTGAGTTATGATTTTTTTGTATAATAATAACCTTTTGAAATTTGACATTTTTTAAGAATTTAATAAAATAGAAACATTTAAACTAAATATTTAATCTTCATTTAACAAGATTCAACTTTGGTTATCATTAAATGACTTTTTTGATGGCCAAGGGTAAATTAAAGTGCATATTTAGGTGTCATGAAAGTGTAAATAAAGTGACCATATTAGTTTTTTTATTATTATTAAAAAGACCGAGTAATAAATTATATTAATTAATTTTTATATCATTAAAATTCTATTAATGAACCCACAAAAAAAAACAATTAGAATTGAAAAAAAAAACTATAAATAAACCTTAAAATAGAGTTTAATTCTAAGTCTAATTAATACTATAAAAGAGATTAAAAAACAAATTTTGATGCTAATTACATTAAATAAAAATTAAATAATAAAAATTAAACACTGAATTAGATCTTTCCCATTTCACAGCTTAAATCTTTCTCCACGAAATACTTACTCCAACGAGGATGATTCTTCCAAACGATGGTCATTTCTTCAATGGGTACTCCTTTGGTCTCAGGCAAAAACTTATAAATAAAGATGCTCATCCCAACCACACATAATGCGAAGAAGATAAAAAGCCCAAACTTTAAATTGCAAAGCATGGTGGTAAAGACTTGAGCAATGCAAAATGTGAATATCATGTTGACGGCCACTGTTATACTCTGAGCAGCTGATCGAATTTCAAGCGGAAATATCTCGCTAGGAACTAGCCAGCCCAATGGACCCCATGACCACGCAAACCCCGCTATGTATACGCACATTGCTATCACCACTAGCATCGAAAACCATAGTGGAAGTTCACCTGGGTTCCCACTGGTTCCAAATTTAGAAGCAATTGAAATGGTCATCACAAGCTGACAGAGCAACATTTGAAGACCACCTTCGAGGAAAAGGGTTCGCCTCCCGTACTTATCGACAGTGGCAATGGAAACAAGTGTTGCAAAAAAATTGACAATGCTAGTGATTAATGCGGACATAAGGGAAGCGTTGTTACCAAATCCCATGCTCTTAAACAAGACAGGAGCGTAAAACACAAACACGTTCATGCCGGTTAATTGCTGAAACAAAGGAATTAAGACAGCAAAAATGAGCTGAGGCCTGTACTTCCTGGTTAAAATCTCTCTCCATGGATTTTGAACCAACTTGGCTGCCTCACTGGCTTTAGCCAAATCATTGAACTCTTCGTCCACATTATCAATACCACGGATCTTTTGGAGTTGAACTTTAGCCTCTTCAAACTTGTCGCGTTCGAGCAATGAGTTGGGTGAGTCAGTGAGGAAAAAACAACCAAAGAAAAAAACCAAACCAGGGACAACGGCTCCACCCAAGCTCAACCGCCAACCCCACCCACCTTCGATCTTAGCAGTGAAGTAATTCAACAAATTGGCAATTAAAATACCAATGGTGATTGATAATTGAAACATTATATTCATAGCCCCTCGGTACTTAAAGGGAGCTATCTCAGATAAATAGATCGGAACAGACTGCAAAAAAAAATCATTATTGAATGCTTGGATTACCATGCAACTGCAATTTATAGTGCTAAACTATAGTGAGAACGCACCTGATTAGCAAATCCAATGCCGAAGCCAAGCAATACCCGACCTATAATAAGCATGAGTACGTTTTCAGCGAAACCATTGATAACAGCACCAATGGCGAAAAATAAACCACCGAACATCATCGTCATCCTCCTACCAAGACCTCGGGTTATCCGAGAGGCTGTCATGGATGAAAGAAGAGCAGCCAAATATAAGGAAGATGTGAACAACGTTAATGTTTGACTATCAAACTTGCAATATTGATCATCAGATGGTTTAATAGATATTTCTTTCCTGTAAACTTTTGGAAAGAATTTTTCTAAAAAAGAATCCATTGATGTAACACCACCTGCAAATTTACGTAAATTTTGCTTTGTTAAAAATTGATATTCCAAGCCATCTTTAATAATAAGAAGAAAAAGAAATTGAGAAAATTATTTTACCTGAAATACCAAGATCATAACCAAAGATTAAACCACCTGAAGCAGCAACAATACAGGTGAAAAAAACTTTGGAAGTAAATTTTCCCGGATAATTTTTCCCGGAACCAGAAGTTACACCTCCTCCACCAGCCATACTCTCTAATTCACAAGGCTAAATCAAAGAAAATCACAAACTAAATTTTTTTCCTTAAATGTTAATTCTAAAACTTCCTTTATATAATGTACATTGAACTCACCCTACTTCAACATTTTTTCTGAGTTTGAATAATGGTTGAAGAATAACTCTATTATAAATATATTTTTTAAGAATTGCAATTAAAATTTAATTTAACTTCCTAATTAAAAAATATATATATATATAAGGATATTAGATAAATCATTATCTAATTAATTAATATATTAAAAAACAGTGGATAAGAAATAAAGAATAGTTTGGGGGCTAATTAAAATTTAGTACTGTGTTTTCGAATAAAATTTTTATTAAAATACATTAGTAGTCACCACTTATGTTTTTTTTTTTCGAATTATGAAAAATTATAAAATGGTACTCAAGTATTTAATTTTGTCTTTTTTGATCACCCAATTATCTTGTATTTTTTGTTGTTTTTTGTTTTACGTTAGCTAACCCGTGATAAAAAATGACAAAATTTAATAGTTGAGTGACAATTTTATAACTCTTCATAGTTGATTGATAAACAAAAGACAAAATTAAATAGTTAGGTTACTATTTTATAACTTTTCATAATTTAATGACCTCTACCATAATTTACCCAAATTTTATACTTTAATGGATAATGTGACAGTCATAGCTAGGTTGTTTCCAATAAAACTATTTAATTGAATTTAAGGGTATATATATATATACATTCTTTTTAAGGAGAAATTATCTCCACACTATAGATTTTAAATATAATGACGCATATAATTTTTAGGATATATTTAAAGAATGAAAACGTGATAATTCTCTTCAGAAAATGTGATAATTTATTAATTTAATTTTTGAATTTGAAAAACATATTGGAAAAAGATTAGTATAACAATGATTCAAGTTGGCTATATATGCTAATTAAAATCTCTATTAATAATTTATTCAAAGAAGAAAAAAAAAAGTAGGGCTATGATGATGACTACAACTAAGGTTCTATCTATCAAGTAGATTAGAGAGGGATGAACACCAACTTAATATCGAAATAATCTATCTTTTTAAAGGTACAAAAATCAACAAAAGAGGTTTTATATAGGTTCATCTGAATGGGTTCATAAAAACCTCAAATCCAAGTTTTTTTTCCTAAAGGACTATATATAAGATAGTCGTATAAAATTAAAATGTGGATTAAGTATTAATTTAATTGGTATGCGTATTATTATTAATATAAGAGGACGTGAGTTTGAGTATACTAAAATGGATTATTCTTCTATTTATAGGGTTGCGGGGGGACTATAAGTAATTTTAAGCATTGTGTCAAAAAAAATAGATATGAAAAATATTAGCTTAAGTGTTAAGTACCAACTCAAAAATTTGATATAGTGCATAATTTGCATAAACAACTTTAAAAAAATAGACCTAAATTGCAATGACTTTATCTATAACCTTTAAAACGTCATATATAAACAGCCCATGCGATAAGTATATATGTATTTACATTTTAATTCATATTGTTTAAATATATTTCATGTTAATTAGTAAAATTAACCATTTCAAAATATTGAAGGATCTAAGGATTCCATGAAAACTGTATCTGAACAATAAAAAGTGGGCTGCTTAAACTTTACTTTTATTTTTTTTGGTACAAAGCTCAACCATGTCTATAACTATAAGACAAAGACACTCTCTGTAGTCTGTGGGCTGTCTGTAGTCATATATAAAAAATAGAACTGCATGGAAGCAGACCTTAGTGGCCGAATTTCATCCAAGGGAATTAATGTGTATGAGGGAATCTATCCATCTCTCTCTCTCTCTCTATATATATATATATCCTTTTTGGGCTGATATATCAAACATGAAACGGGACCTCACTTTTTGTGGAGGAATTTATTTTATTTCGTCTGATACTAAGATTTTTGTCACAAGGCTTCCATTTGACAACATATAAATTTTGACCAAATCCAAATATTTCATTAAATGCTAGCTCTTAGGTAAACAGATCAATCAATAAGCAGCCATGTCAGTAGTCTTTTCCATTGATTAATGAAATATCGGATTACAAGTTGTGGTTGGCAAGTCAAAAACTCAATAACCCATTCAATATCTTTCTCCCTTCCTTGGTTTCTCACCAATTTCACCATAACCAACAACTTGGATACAGGATTTTTCAATGTCACATTTAGTTGTTAATAACAACTGGATGCTTAATTCTTTTGATTTATATAATCTTTTTAAGAGATGGGTTTATTTTTCCTTAATTTGTATTCTCTTAAGTTTTTAACCTATTTTGAATAAGTTTCTCTCTATAATACCGCATGATTATTTTAATTTGTAGACCATATGAGAAATTGCAATTGGTCCAAAAAAATTTAAAACCCTTTGGTTACTTCTGCATAAGTAGGTACATGTGGGTCAATGAAAGTACCATATAATTTTTGCCAACTTGTTTTCCACTGATCTATTGAGGGTTTTTTTCATAAATAATATAAAAAAATTAATTAAGAACATAGAATCAAACGAAGATCATTTATAATAATAGTTTGTTATGAACAGTAAAATTAGATCATTCCATGTTGTTAAGCAATATCAATCCCAACAGTACATTAATCATCAATAAATCAACAGTACGTATGATGTGACTCAATTTTACTATTCAAAACATCTCATTCTCGTAAATAAAAAAACCCATCTATTCCATTACCTTAGGCAGTTTATTGACTTTTTTTGGGTGGTAAAGAAAAGAGGTCAGCCAGGCAGTTCACTGACTTTAAGGCACTTACTAATTCAAACATGGGTTTATCCAATTTCCACATCTTGCTATAGTTTACATTGGCAATCAGTCTCAATCTTTCAATTCCTAAAACTCTAATCCCAGAGATTTTGAGCTTGAAATCGAAATTTCACCAAATTGGATTGTGGCCTACAAATAAAACAACTAAGTATTTAGGCGTGTGTACTGTGAGTGTGCAGCAAAACGGGGCCAATAAAAGGGGATAGTTCTGGTAAGCAGTTTGCTAATAGGGCATTATCCCGTATGTAGAGAACAGCTATATATTAGGTTTGGGACTAAACAAGGCGTGTGGTTTGGTGTCATCCATCAAAGACTAGATTAATTAGAGCCTCTTCTTAACGATAAGTTTTGCCACTTCAGGCTCCGACAAGACTAAAACCCTAAAAAAAAATCCCCCATTGATACTCAACTGGCATTGCCGGGTACCACAATTTGCCCCGCGAAGTACCCACGTTTTCGCCTTTTTAAAAAAAAAAAGAGTAATGCTGAGACCAGCACTTGAAACAAATCAGCTTTCCATTTTAAATAGCATATATATATAATACTATAAACCATTCAATAAGATTGTCTTCGTTTTAAAGTCTTTATCATATTTTCCCCTTCCTTTGGGTTAATTATATATGATGACTGACCCTAATAATCCCACCGATGACCATCCTTCTCAGCCACCCATACCATCATCCTTCGACCACCCAAACATCCAAGTCCCACATCCCTTGCTCACTCACACGTGCGAGGACCCGCCTCCCACGTGTGACAAACTACCTCCTGCTGGCAAATCTCCTATGGCCTCCTCCTCCTCCCCCGGGAAACACCCAATGTATCGTGGAATCCGGTACCGGAGCGGAAAGTGGGTCTCTGAAATCCGTGAACCGCGCAAAACCACGCGTATATGGCTAGGTACGTACCCCACCCCAGAAATGGCTGCAGCTGCCTATGATGTGGCTGCCCTAGCCCTAAAAGGCAGTGAGGCTGTTGTTAACTTCCGGGCCTCTGTTGCTTCTTATCGGCTTCCTGTTTCTACATCATCAGCGGATATACGGAAAGCGGCGTCAGCTGCTGCTTCACTTAAAAAGGATGAAATGAAAAGTGGGATTAATATTGGAACAGGTGAGTATCATCAGGCCAAAGATCGAGAAGAAATGAGCAAAGAAGAATATGTGGACGAGGATGCCCTTTTAGACCTGCCTAATTTGCTGGTTGACATGGCGCAGGGAATGCTGGTGTCGCCACCGAGGATACGCTCGACGCCATCGGATGACTCGCCGGAGAATTCCGATGGAGAAAGCTTGTGGAGCTATTAACTGATCCATATTTTTTGGATTTTTTAAATTCAATAAATTAGGAACTTGAGTTTGACGAAATGAAGTAAGTAGGGCATGGCTACAGGCATTTGATGCAGCTTTGAGCATAAAATTTGTCTGCCTCTGAAAAAAAAAAAACTGTGAAGTAAAGGAACCCCCCCCCCCCCCCAAACAAGAAAAAAGGATTTATTCATGAATGTGTGATACAGTGATTTGCAACACGTAAAATACTTTGGGATTTAAGCCGTTGGTTAGGGTTCCCATATTTCTTTGCTTTCAAGAGCTTTTTGTGATATATATAGATAAAATGATGTAATATTGGGTTGTTTGTTTCTTTTTCTCTTTGTTTCTGAGATGTTCTCACACTTTCTTACTTCCTCTGCCTATATATATACATATATGTTCAATTTTTTTTCATCTTTCATACTAGTTTTATACATATATATTCAATTTTTTTTCTATCTTTCATACTAATTTTTTAGTATCTATTGATTACATTGGATCTTAATTAAATTCGAACCGAACATTTTACGGCTCAACTTAATACCCAATACCCAAGCTATGATACAACTATGCACGTATATGTACTCAACAATTAGTTGAATACGCGTGCTAGCTGCGATAAGTTTTCAAATCTAAACATGAAACATTTTAAAGAAAAGTAGAGAGGAAGGAGATGATATTTCTTTAATCATGTTAGCCACAAGGTATATTGCATAAATTTTGCAACCTTTTTGAATTCGAGAAATTATGAGTCGAATAATCAAGAGAGGAGGGAGGGATCCTCTTTCTATTGTGTAAATGTCAATATATATATATATACAGGGGCGAAGCCAGGGGCGGGGATGGCATGTGCCCCGGCCCCCCTAAAATGTAAAATTGCTATTTAGGCCTTTAATTTTTTTTTTAATTTTAAATTAATAAAGGTAAAATTACACTTTAGCCCCCCTAAAATTATAAAAATTCGATTTAATCCTTTACAAATTATAAAGATATAAACTATAAAAAATTAAAATTTCATCCGGCCCCACTAAAAAATTATTCTGGCTTCGCCCCTATATATATATATATACACACGTGACATAGAGAAACAATTCCATCAAAATTGTAACAAATGAAGAAAACAAACTAAAATAAACAGAATTGATGCATTCTGTTAATTTATGATAGTATAAACGGATAATTAATGAATCTCATGATTTTTCATTATTCGATTTATTGTATAGTATATAACTAATTTGTATTTCCATGCAATTTGATTGTTTATATTAAATTTATAATAATTTTATAATATTATTTTTTATTTAATTTTATAAATGAATTTCTTCCAAAAAAATCATTAATAAATTGATCAAATCACAAAATATTTTAAAAATATTTAACTAATTTACAATCTGTTATATTAATGTTATTTAATTTAAAAATATTTAATATTAAAATAATACAAAAATTCATCACGGTTTGAATATTAATATTAATATTTTATAATTTAAATAATATTATTAATTTATACATATTGTTAAATTAATTTGTTTTAATGTTACAATTGTTAATATTCGATTTGTTGTAATTTTATATTTATCTTTTACTCTACTTTAATCAACGAATGTAATTAACTTTTATTATATTTGAAAAAAAAAATTAATTTTATAAATGTTATTAATATATTTCTTTTTAAAAAATATATATATTAAACTTAAAAAATTAATATTCATTAATTTTAATATTATAACATTAAAAATAAATTTAATTACGTAAATTATTAAAATAAAGAGATAATTTATTTAAAATAAACTTTATATTTAACATATACAAAATTATAAACAAAAGGCATGGAATAACTTTAAAAAAAAATTAAAAGACAATAACTAAAAGAGTAATTTACCCAAATTATAAATAAGTGTTTCAAATATAAGTGTCATCTGACTAAAAAATGTAACGAAAATGATTATTTATTTCCTTTATTGTAACCTCATATTATTGTATCAAATATTTACTCACAAACAATAAACTCAACCCGCCATGTGATTATTTTGCAAACCAATAAATGAAACCTGCCTTAGAAATTCAGATTGATAAAATAACTAAGTGTGAACATCTAATTTACTTTTTGATAAATAACCGGAAGATTCGAAGTGTCGGAATTTGAATCCGAACTCTTATCTCTCATTTTTATTTTAATCTTTTTATCTCTTTCAATTCTACTTTTTGACTTAGATTATTTATAATTATGTAAGAATGAAAGCATTAAGAAAATAGGTTTTCCTTAATTTATAAAGAAATTAGTGTAAACACATTTCATTGAGACGATCATCCATTCTTAATTGGAGAGAGTTGTATTACTTTGTTAACTCCTTTCATAAACTATGTATGACATGGCTTCTCTTTTTCAAAGCATGCATCTTTTTATTTTCATTAAGTTTTAAAAACATCAAAGATTCATCACAATCTTTAACAAATAATGTCTTCGTAAATATAATTTAACAAAAACATTAATTGGCAAAATTTTTGAGCTAGGATTGCAAAATTTTTTTTATAATACAAGTATTTTCTATGATTTGAGATGAATTTTTTCAGATTAAATGTAATTTTAATCTAAAACTTGATGTAAATACCTTAACTAGAAATGTAATTCTTGTTGTCAAATAACTTGTTGAAGCTAAGCGCACATTTTCAAAACATAATTAATATATGCAAGAATGGCAAGATGATTCTAGTCGTTTCAATCTCAATCCATCCCAATTGGGATGCTTATGATGGTGGAGGTCCAACTTGGTATATTAAATTACATTATATATTTATTACATGTATAGATTTAAGGCCTATCTATTAGTACTAATTTGTTGAGGGGCAAACTTTATTGGAAGATGCTTTTGAAGTATTGTTTTTCAGATAATCTATTAAATTTCTTATACTGATAGGTATTGTCCTTATATCGGGATTTTGTCTATATCTCTTAAGTTGGTTGTTTGAGTCTCCTTGTAAATAGGTTATTTACATAACTAATGTTATGTACTATACTGACATCTCTCCCATAAGCTTTGCAAGACATATCTTCATCAATCGAGGCGTTCTCCCATCGGGACTCTTGGTGGAAGAGAGAAATAAAACCCCAACATGAAGACAATATCGACCACTGTTGAGGGTTTAATCGACTTCTCGATAGACGGTACTTCATTGATTTCTCTTGAACGAATAGACCCTAAATATAACTATATATGCTATCTTATATTCACATAGGATATTATTATTTATACAATGGAAAATAATAAGAAAAAAAATCAAAGTTACCTTGTAACCTTTAAAGAGACTATATATATACACTAGATTTTGTCATATCCAAAAAAAAAAAAAAATTTATATAAGTGAGGTGATAATAAATTTATGTTTTACTATTATTGAACACATGTTCGATCGTTAAATTCATAATTATAATTTAAACAATGGATATTTTTATAGTTTCATAACTGAGTTGGTGATTCGATTAAGAGTAACACCAATTTAATAAAATATTTAAATATAAATATTAGATGTAATGCGTATTTACGGATATTAATATTAATTTTTTAAAAATTTAAATTCAGAATGATGGTTGATGCTTTTTTTTTTTTAACCCATCGACTATATATATATAGGTTAGGGCCTACAAGACTTTTTTTACCTTTTGAAGGGGGGACAAACATCTCATGGAATATCTAGTGGGGTCGTTTTTAATGGTATGTGGAAGCACTGGCAACAACGTCAAAATTGCATAATTTGTGATTTGCGATCCACATTCAGCAATCTTATTATGGTTTTTGGTTATCTTCCCGTTTTGAGTGTTGGGATGAAAAATATATCCAAAACCCTTAAAGGAAAATATTGAAGTCGGCCAGGAAAAATCCATACACAGTAACCCCTTTACAACGGCTTTCGGTATTATAGTTTTCTTTGTTGGTAACCTTCAAATCTAAACTAGTACAATCTGTGGGGGATATGATTATATCTACGGCCAAATCAGTATCCTGTAGCCCAAATTTATCTCTTCTTTTTCGTTTCATTAATTTTATTGAATGAACGAATTTTGACTATAAATGGCCGACATAGCCACCTTTCTTTGCTTTTCCCTTCCTGGTTGGTAATAACGTGTCTTTCTCTCTATCTCTATGTTAAACCAGATTTTATTTTATTTTCTTGCATGATTTTTTTTCCCTATTTGTTAGAGCCACCAGGAAATATTGAATCAGACGTCAAAACAAAGCCTAACAAAAACAAAAACGAAATGAAATATTAGAGCCATATTGCATGTAATATAAGGTGATCAATGGCTGAAACAACTGCCGACCTCTCTACAATTTTAAAAGCTTTTTCTTTTTCCTTGTGTTTTTCTCCCCTTTTGAGGCATGTTAAGTCATAACAATTTTAAATTAACCTGTACTGCTTTAATTATATCTTAGAAATTACTTCAATGTCGACAGGGATGCTTTAAAACCCTTTTAATAATTGCCAAGAAAGCTGCACTTCTTGACTTCTTTCTTTACCTAATTAGATTTTAAAAATTAATTAAACTCTCTCCTTTTTTTTTTCCTCATGGAGAAATAGTTTGCACTTTATCATCATAATCATAAGCAATATTTAGTTTTAAGCAAGTTTCAAGTTCGCAAAGCTAATCAAATCTTGGTTCTATTGGTAAAGTTGAGACTTAGGAATAACTTTTTTTCTTGGTTTGAATTCCGTGTAAATTTATTTTAATTTAAATCTTATTACATGTGAGTCTGTTCAAAGTTATTCTAATTTAGGTTATGTTAAATTTGTATTTTATAATACTTGATTCGAATCTAGTATTTTTATAATTATCAATAAATATAAATTTACTTATATCTCTTTTTAAAAAAAAAAGTGAGATGTGAATTCTAAATATATATTTGAAAATTCATAATCAATATTCTTGCGAAATGTTTGTATGAAACAGAGACTTATCATCATCCTATATCCACATCTTTTTCCATGTCATTGACACATTTTAATTTTTTACCTTGAACCCTAAAATTTGAACCATGAATAAATTTTTTAACTTGAATTCCAGACCTTGAATCTTAAACCCTAAACCATGAACCTTAAACCTTAAATCCTAGACCTCAAACCTTGAACACTATACCCTAAACCCTTGATCTTGAAACTTGAGTCTAGGGTACAAGGTTTTAGGTTAAAAAAATTATCAAAATGACATGTCAATGACATGGAATACAAAATGGCATTAATAAGGAATACATGATGATGTAACATCTCTATTTCATACTATTCTTTCCCCAATATTCTTATTATTGGTAGTGAAACTAGCCTCATTTGTTCTTAGTTTTCCATTATATAAATTATTATTTTGTACAAAATTCAACTAGAATATAATTCTAAATGCAAATAAAACTATATGAAGATTAGACACGACAGTCGACAGCATGAAAATAATATTATCTTAAAATTGTTGGAACATATTCAAATATTTATAGTGTTCCAATAACTATAAATGATTGGGTGTAATTAATCAAAAGATTATATATTTTTGATTTTTTAAAAAAGAATTATAACTATTTAAATAATATTATTTGAATAGTTATAATTAAATGAATAATTATGTTTTTATTTTAAAAAACATTATTATTCAAAAAGACACCTATTGATGAAAGATGTCTCTATGAAGAGATATGAAAATTCCTATAAATAGGAATCAGATTTCATTTGGAGATATACTAACAAATTCTAATATTCTTTCTTTCTTCTTTCATTTTTTAATATTGTTAGATTGTTCTATAAAGTATTACTGCAGAAATCCTTTATAGAAATTGAGTTTCTTGTCATACATTGCTCAGTGTGTAGTGGGCTATTCTCGTCAGTGCAAAACGCAAATAGCCATTGGCTTCATTGTATCCTCGAGGTTAATTTGCTTGGAACTCGTTTGCACACCAAAGATAGGTGGGGGCAAATATAACCTTAAAGATAGTGGTTTGATACACGCCTTGAAGCCTTGTCCTATTTCTTCTTCTATTCGGGTTTTCGTTCGTGTGTTCGAGATTTTCCTCACCGGAGATTTGTGCTAACAATTTTAAGGTTATATTTCATGATGACTACAACAACTCATGAAAGTGGAACACTAAGGGAGTTGGCTTCCAATTTTGTCAAACTTGATCGGTTTGATGGTGGCAATTTTTGACGATGGCAGGAAAAGATGCACTTCTTATTATCAACTTTGAAGATTGCTTATGTTTTGGATACTCCAAGACCGACGAGACCGAAAACGAACTCTCGTTGTCTTTGCCCGAGAAAGACAAAAATGGGACAATGCCGATTACATGTGCATGGGCCACATATTGAATGGTTTATCTGATGGTTTGTTCGACACCTACCAAAACGAGGTCACCGCTAAAGAATTATGGGACAAATTGGAGACAAGATACATGACCGAAGATGTTACAAGTAAGAAATTTCTTGTCAGCCGTTTCAATAATTATCAAATGATTGATGGTCGCTCATTATGGAACAATTCCGTGATATTGAAAAAATGTCTTTGAATCAATTCAAGCAATATGATATGAAAATGGATGAAATGATTGTTGTATCCTCCATAATAGACAAATTTCCTCCATCTTGGAAAGACTTTAAAAGAAGTCTAAAACATAAGAAAGAGGAAATATCTCTTGAGGCTTTGGGAAATCATCTTCGTATTGAAGAAGAATATCGAAAGCAAGATCAGAATCTAAATTTTGAAAATGCCAAAGTGCATGTTACGGAGGAAGTACAAACTACTAAACCATTCAAGAGAAAGTTCAAACAGACTGATAGAGCACCTAAGTTTAAAAAGAAACAAAAGGGCTCATGCTATCATTGTGGTAAGCCGGGACATTTCAAGAATGAATGTCGATTTTTAAAGAAGAAATCATCTTCTAAGGCTGATAATAACAAAAAGTTCGTTGCAATGATATCTGAAATTAATATGGCACAAGATGATAATACATGGTGGATTGATACTGGAGCAACCAAACATGTGTGCAAAGACAAAAGCATGTTCACAAAGTTCACACAATGTGAAAATGACAATGTCTTGTACATGGGAAATTCTTCCACCGCAAAATCAAAGGCAAAGGGTCTCATTGAACTGCAATTCACTTCGGAAAGGTTTTAACTTTAAATGATGTATATTATGTACCGAAGTTAGAAAGAATTTAGTGTCCGAAGTCTCATTAAATAAGTTTGGTTTCAAACTTGTTTTTGAGGCGATAAGTTCATTTTGTCTAAAGGAGGAATTTTTGTAGGGAAAGGGTATATGTATGATAGTATGTTCAAACTGAATATTATTAATAAGAATAAAAATACTATTTCTGCTTATATGGTTGAATCTTTTTGTTTATGGCATTATAGATTAGGTCATTTGAATTATAGAAAATTGAATGACATGTATAAGTTAGATTTAATTCTGCTTTTAATAATAATATTGAAAAATGCAATACATGTATGTTGACTAAAATTACAAGAAACCCTTTCCCTAAGGTTAAAAAAACGAAATTGCTTGATTTGATACATAGTGATTTATGTGACATGCATAATACTCCTACATTAGGTGGAAAGAAATATTTTGTTACTTTTATTGATGATTGTTCTAGATATTGTTATGTATATTTATTGCATTCAAAAGATGAAGCGCTTGATAAATTTAAAGTTTATAAATCGAAGTTGAACTTCAAAGTGAATCATTTATCAAGTGCTTAAGATCGGATAGAGGTGGAGAATACTATAATCCAAGTTATTTTGAATCCACCGGGATTGTCCATCAAGTTTCAGACCCTTACACACCACAACAAAATGGTGTAGCTGAAAGGAAAAATAGAGTATTGACTGAAATGGTAAATTCATTGTTATCATATTCGTGTCTTGGACAAGGTTTTTGGGGAGAAGTCGTTTCTAACAACTTGTCATATATTGAATAGAGTTCCTAATAAGGAAACTAAAATAACCCCTTATGAACAATGGAAGAGAAAGGAAACCAAACCTTAATTATTTGAAGGTTTGGGGTTGTAGAGCTATTGTCAAAGTTCCAACACCTAAACGTAAAAAGTTAGGTGAAAGAGGAATTGAATGCATATTTATAGGATATGCACATAATAGCAAGGCCTATAGGTTCATGGTAATTGAACCAAATGATTCAATTTCAATTAATACTGTTATTGAATCAAGAGATGCTATTTTTGATGAAAATAGATTTAATTCTATATTAAGACAATTACAGCCACAACAATTGATTCATTCTTCAAATGAGAATGAGATTCCATTGGAACAAATTGATAATAATGATAAATCTTGTCAAGAATTAAGAAGAAGTAAGAGGATTAAAAAGGTCAAAGATTTTGGACCAAATTTCATTATATTTCTTGTAAAAGGAAAAGGTGAAAGTATATGCAATAAGATACCTTATTGTTATAATACGGAATCTGATCCTATTACATTTGAAGAGGCAATGAAATCTCAACACTCTGCTTTTTGGAAAGAAGCAATAAATGATGAGATGGATTCAATAATATGAAATCAAACTTGGATCTTAGTTGATCTTCCACCGGGTTCCAAACCAATAGGTTGTAAATGGATCTTCAAAAAGAAAATGAAGGTTGATGGAACCATTGATAAGTTTAAAGCAAGGTTGGTAGCCAAAGGTTTTACACAAAAACAAGGTATTGATTACTTTGATACCTATGCTCCAGTAGCAAGAATTGCTACAATTAGACTCTTAATATCACTTACCTCTATATATAATTTGGTTGTTCACCAAATGGATGTTAAAACTGCATTTTTAAATGGTGAATTGGAAGAGGAAGTGTACATGGAACAATCGGAAGGATTTGTTGTTCCAGGACAAGAGCATAAGGTATGTAAGCTTGTTAAATCTTTATATGGACTTAAACAAGCACCAAAACAATGGCACCAAAAGTTTGACAATGTTGTTTTAACTAATGGCTATAAAATAAATGAATCCGATAAGTGCATATATAGCAAATTTGAAAATGGAAAAGGTGTCATAATTTGCTTATATGTAGATGACATGCTTATTTTTGGCACGAATTTGGAACAAATAGAAAACACAAAGAAATTCTTGTCAAACAACTTTGCTATGAAGGATATGGGTGTAGCAGATGTTATTCTTGGGATTAAAATAACCCGAGATGAAAGCACTATAGCTTTATCACAATCACATTACATTGAAAATGTGCTTAAAAAGTTTGATCTTTTCAATCAGATACCAAAGATCTACACCCATGGATCCTCAAATAAAATTAATATCTAATGCTGGTAGGAAAATTGATCAATTGAAATATGCAAGTCTAATTGGTTGTCTTATGTACATAATGACTTGTACAAGACCAGATATTGCAGTTTTAGAAAACTATTAACTATGGATTGTGTTATAATGGATATCCTCCAGTTTTAGAAGGGTATTTGGATGCTAGTTGGATTACAAGTTTGGAAGATCATGCATCTACTAGTGGATGGATCTTCATTCTTGGTGGAGGAGCCATTTCTTGGGGTTCCAAGAAACAAACATGTATTATCGATTCCACCATGGCAGTGAATTTTATTGCATTAGCCATTGTGCATCTAAAGAAGCAGAATGGTTAAGAAATTTGCTTTATGATGTATCTTTATGGCCTAAGCCAATTTCACCTATTTCTATCCATTGTGATAGTGAGGCTACTCTAGCAAAGGCATATAGCCAAGTATATAATGGAAAGTCTAGACACATTGGATTAAGACATAGTTATGTCCGACAATTAATCTCTCGATGGAGTGATCACTATTAATTATGTGAGGTCAAGTGCAAATTTGGCGGATCATTTGACAAAAAGTCTTGCTAGAGATGCAATAAAAAAGACCTCAAAAGGGATGGGACTCAAGCCCATTAATTAGAGTCATCCATGATGGAAACTCGACTCAACGCTTGGTATAACGTCAAGTCTTGAGTTCAATGAGACAAAGTACATCATTAGTATGTGATCATTAGCACTATAAATAAATCCATCCTAAGATTAAAGTGCTAGGTACCCGTAATGATAAGGGAAGGATGAGTAATATACTCTTAATGGACCCATAACATAAATATGTTAGAGTGTTATAATTACGGAACACTCTTGATGGGATCTACCTATGTGAGTGGAAGTGTGGCCGCTTCTAGGAGCTCAAGGGCTTGGCTCTGACAAAGACTCATGAAAAGAGGACACGCACACATGGCCATAATAGTGTCCCTAGATACTATGCATTGACCGATGTTGAAATCATTGTGTGAGATGTGTTCGGTTAATCAAATGAAATAGTTGGTTCAAAGCTTAGTCTACCATGCAATTTCGATTAACTTTAACATGTTTTCACTAAGTGAAGGTTCAATCGTAAGATACCTTCATTTATGCAAATTGATTTCAAGAATATCAAAATCTAAAATATTTTGAAAATGGGGGAGATTGTTGGAACATTTTCAAATATTTATAGTGTTCCAATAACTATAAATGAATGGGTGTAATTAATCAAAAGATTATATATTTTTGATTTTTTGAAAAAAATTATAACTATTTAAATAATATTATTTGAATAGTTATAATTAAATAAATAATTATGTTTTTATTTTAAAAAACATTATTATTCAAAAGACACCTATTGATGAAAGATGTCTCTATAAAGAGATATGAAAATTCCTATAAATAGGAATCAGATTTCATTTGGAGATATACCAACAAATTCTAATATTCTTTCTTTCTTCTTTCATTTTCTAATATTGTTAGATTGTTCTATAAAGTATTACTGCAGAAATCCTTTATAGAAATTGAGTTTCTTGTCATACATTGCTCAGTGTGTAGTGGGCTATTCTCGTCAAGATTAGTAAAACGCAAATAGCCATTGGCTTCATTGTATCCTCGAGGTTAATTTGCTTGGAACTCGTTTGCACACCAAAGATAGGTGGGGGCGAATATAACCTTAAAGATAATGGTTTGATACACGCCTTGAAGCCTTGTCCTATTTCTTCTTCTATTCGGGTTTTCGTTCGTGTGTTCGAGATTTTCCTCACCGGAGATTTGTGCTAACAAAAATAGTTGGACGGTTGTTTAAAAATAAATTATATAGAAATCAAATTAGCATAGATATGTTCCAGTACTCCAAAAAAGGTAAAAAAAAAAACACATATGGATCTATGAAGAGGGGACAAGCATCCAATGTGGTTGACAAAATTTAATTTTCTCCTTACTTTTAAGTAAGTTTTTTTATAAAAAGAAATTCCCCCCCTCCCTTGTTTTTTTCTTCTTTATAGGTATAAAGAACTGAAATCTCTTGCTTGGTCTGATGGCCCCCCTTGCAACATGCAATAGGATGGCCTAAAACTCACGTTTAGTGGCCCAGATAAGATGTGTCTCCCTGATGATCCCCAATCATTGTCCTTTTGGTTTTTGTTTTTTTTTTTGTTAGTTATTATGGTTCTTTTTATTATTTAATTTTCTTCTTTTTTACCTTTAATAATTATATATTATCGTTCTTTTGAGTTGATTTCTTAAATTTATTTGATTATTGATTGTTACAGTAAAATGTTTTTGTCTGGAACAAGGATTTATATATATAAAAATATGAAATCATGCCTAGTTATATCAAACACTGCATAATAAAATGAGACACCTTGGCCTTCGTGAATGAAAATGAGGCTTCTAGCTTCAACCTCTTTTTATCTTTGCACCATGATTGTACACTATCGATGGTATATGTCTGATTTGTGCAACAACCTTACCAAGCTCAAGCTCTAAACTTATATATATATATATATATATATATATATCATTATCTATATATATCTTACATAAATCATTCTTTAGCATGGTTTATTTGTGACACCCCCTACCCGTATCCGTCGTCGGAATAAGGTACGAGGCATTACCGGAGTTTACAAAACCATTTTTCATTAAACCGAGTCAATTTACTATTCATATTCCGAACGTAATTATAATGTCCATCTATTGGGCTCTAAAAGCCCAAAACATACATTAGAAATTATTCGGGACTAAATCGAGATCATAGGGAATTTTTCGCACAATCCCAAAAAAAAATTCTATTACAGGAATCACACGCCCATGTGCTATAGGGACACGCCCGTGTATCCAGGCCGTGTACCTCACACGGGCAAGGCACACGCCCGTGTGGGAGCCCGTGTGCTCAATCCTGGGCATTCTGTTTTGCAATTTCTGGATACAGGGGACACACGGCCTTAACACACGCCCATGTACTAGACCGTATGGACAAAAACAAGGCTATATCTAAGCCTCATTTCTCACCCAATTGGTCTTTTACTTACACCAACATTTAAATATGTTCAAGATTCAATTTATATGGTTAAATATCTAAATTTATCAATCAACTATTCATATATATATATATATAGACATATTCATAAATTTTTATAGCATTCTTAACTATCATCTTCATCCCTATACTTATACCATCTCATCATTTCTTCATTTTAAACCCATATCAAACATGATAAAATCATAATTATATGTAACTAAAAACTTACTAAATACAAGCCATACCAATGGCTAGTTACAGTTAGATCATTTATAAGCCAACATTAACTAATTAACCTATACATGCCATTATAACCATAATTCATTTACCATACATACCAAAATAGGCCGATGGATAGTGTGAGTGATCTCCGTCGAGCTTCCTAACCAACGAGCTTCCGAAAACTCACTCATTTAAATTTAATATAAACATACAAGGCATATTCAATCATCTTGATCACGAGCCCTAACACATAACCTCATCACCCTTGTTAGTCGTACACTTCATATAAATACCAAGAAACATGTATGGGCTCAATTCTCATTAAATTTCTCATATATATAGACAATTTCACATTATGTAATCATATAACATATAGTAACCATATCTCTGTATTTTAAATACATTTTCATAATAACTTGTCTTGATTTCATACTAATTTATATTTAAGCTTTACTCATCAAAGTATTTGAAATATCATCTTTATGCAAATAGTACACATGAGGTACATAATTCCATAATTATGAACGAACATATTTATCAAACATATTTCATGTTCATATATCATAGTCTCATGTCTCCATATATCAATAACTATAATTTTCTTGTATTTCAGATAAATACTTGTAACCATACATAAGTATGCAATTCGCTATTTCTTCCTGTCAATCACAATTTCAAATGACAAATTCTTGTAAATACGCTCACCAATTTCATAATTCCATGTATTTACCGTTTTCCATATTTATCCTGTTGAATTCCTTAGAATTTCTTTGGATTTCCTGTAGTACACTCATGGTGTACAATGTCATTAACCATCAATTCATACACATATATACATAAATCCTTTTCAGAGAGCACACTACCGCGAACCTCATTTATTACAGCGGGATTACCAGTCCAGGCTAAATCCCCTGCAATGACAAATACTCTATAGAGCTTTGTCTGGATTACCAGTCCATGCTAAATCCAGACTCACATTTACTTTGGATTACCCGTCCGGGCTAAATCCATTTCACACATATTTTTCGGGAGGGCTTATATCAGGATCACCCGTCTAGGCTAGATCCTTTTTACCGTCAAATCCTTTTCAGTGATCCATCGAATTTCATTCCATTCAACCGGGATTTATTTCCCTTTTTATTAAATATTATCAACATTTCATCAATAATCATACATTGAGCATTCAAATCACATTTTCATCACATAAACATACATTTCAAACATTTAAGAATACAATTCAAGTTACACAAACTTACAATTCGATTTTTATACCATAACGATAATCTTAATTTCATAATAAATATTTGAAATAAAACATTATATCATTTCTAATTCAACGTTTATCGATTATTATAGGGCATGTGATCAATTTATACACAAGTCGTTCATATATTTTCCTCCTCCTCCTCTCAATTCCACATCCTTAATGTATGTATCACGCTTATAAGTAACATTATCTATAATTTCACTATTTACTTATATGTATATTCAAAGCTGTCCATCTGTGTCATAGTTACTAAATTATTTTTATCTTGAGCTAAAGAACTCCAAATTAAGATCTGTTTGATGTTTTTGAAACTAGATTCATATATCCTTCTACCATAAAAATTTCAGAATTTATAAATTAGCCAATTAGTACAGTAAAATCTTCAAAGTTATCCATGTTCTGCTGTTTGACAGTTTTGACCTTTGCTTACTAAAAATTAATTATCTCAGAATTTGGATGATATTCCCGTTTGTTTCTCTTGAAAATAGACTCATTAAGAATTTAAACATATAAATTTAAGCCCCTAATTATTTTTCTCCAATTTTTTATGATTTTTCAAAGTCAGAATAGGGGAACCCGAAATCACTCTGACCTTGTCTCACAAAATTTATTATATCTCATGATTTACAATTCCATTACTTACAACGTTTCTTCTATGAGAAACTAGACTCAATAAGATTTAATTTCATATTTTATTCATCCTCTAATTTGATTCTCAAAATTTTTGGTGATTTTTCAAAGTTAGACTACTGCTGCTGTCCAAAACTGTTTTAGTGAAAAATGTTGATTACCATTTTTTCCCTAAACTTTTAATACATGACAATTTCGTCCCTAGGCTCGGAAAATGAAATCCTTGCAATTTAATCCTGATTCCAAGCCTAATTATTCTCATGCATACCAATCACAGCCCATGAATTACATGAAATTTTAGAATTTTCCATAAATTCAACACTTTTCAATTTAACCCCTAAAACATGTTTTCATCCAAAATTCTTTAACAAAACACCTTTAAACATCCATTAACATCTCAATTTCATCATCAAATAACAAAAATCATATGAAATTATCAATGATAACTTCCAAAATTTTCAACAAAATTAAAAACTAATAGAATACTAAGGTTGACCTAATTGTAAAATTCCAAAAATATAAAAATTTCAAGGAAAAAGCAAGAATTGAACTTACTTGAAGCTAAAATATGAAAGACCAGCTCAAAACCCTCTTCCATGGCTGTTTTTTACAGAAAGTTGAAGAAGAAATGGCCTAGAAATCATTAAAATCAACTTTGGCCATGTAACTTTTGTTAAAATTCCAATTTTGTCCTTTTCACATAAAAATCTTTGATTTTTTTTTTCAGGTTATGCCGCCTCAGCTATTTTTAAATGGTCCATTTGCCCTTTTAGTCCTTCCTTATTTAATGGTTGAGCTATTTAATCACTTTAGCAAGTTTTGCACCTTTTCAATTTAGTCCTTTTTATCTAATTGACTACCGAAACATTAATATTTTCTGATAAAATTTTAGTACTACCTTATTGACACTCCGTAAATATTCATAAAAATATTTATGGCTCGGTTTATAACACCGAGATTTCAATACCTCTTTTTCTCAATTTCTTAACCAAATAAATCTTTATAAAATACAGTTTACTATTTCAAAAATCTTTTAAAAGCTACATTTAGCTCGTAAATATTAAACAATATAATTTACGAGTTCATTTACCGGATTTGGTGATCTCAAACCACTATTTCCTACATCGCTGAAATTTGAGCTATTACATTATTCTCTCGAGAAAACCCATGAACATGATCTTGTCCAATATTTATCCTACGAAACATTGGAGCATACTACTCATGCAGACTTGAAGAACATAAACCTAGTATAACTGTCTTAACAATATCGAGTGCTGATGGCTAGTAAACTTGTAGTTAGAATTTATACCTAGAAATCAAATTAAATCCAATCATATTCGACCATAAAAATTTAATGATTTATGTTGGAATTGACCAAAATTTAAAATACAGTTAGCCCCATCGTTAACAGACATCCATTGTAACAATATTTTTTATTATAATAGTCAAACTTTTAGTAGATTCGATTTTTTATATTTTATTTTAACTCTCTGTAGCAACTTTTCACTTATAACAACAACAAATATGGTTATGAAGTATATTCTTTATTAAATTAGTTCTCTATAACAATATATTGTCTAAAATTTTAAGTAAATTTATAGTTATTTCATATAAAAAAGCCTATTCATTATAATTTATAAATAATAGTAATCTTAATTAAAATATTATTTTAATAAATTTTTAAATTTCACATAAAATATATTAATTATACTTTATTAGATAAAAATAATCTTCAATAAACTATTAATTTCCCTACAAAATATAATAGTTGCAAATTTAAAACATCATATAAACTCATAAATTGATCGACTTTTGAATTAATAATTCATGATAAATTAATTAATTTAATTTAATAACTCGTACTGATTAATTGAACTTTTTAGATTTATTAACTTCATAATTAATCATGTGGAATAATGTAAAATAAAATATGCATAAAAGTAATAACGCATGCACCTACTGTATATATTTTAATTTTTTTAATTTGATTCCCACTTTCTTTAGTTGATGAAAACTCACTATATGAAATCTATTGTAGATTTACCACAATTATCTCTCTATAAGAACATGTTGTTACGGGCGTATAACAATCACCTCTATATAACAAACAAAATCTTGATAAACAAATTAATTTGTTATAAACAAATTTGATTAAAACCCACCCAAAATTTACTTAAACTCAAAATAATTAAAGCCTAAAATTAATCTAAACTAATATAATCTAAATTCATCCAATCCAAAAAGCAACATGAGATTTCAAGTAGTAATATAAGTATATATTAGGGCTAGCCCATCTCTCAAGTTTCGTGTTAGCAATAGTCACCGTCAGCCCTCATCACCAATAGACAGGCTAAATAGTAAACAATACTTACACTTCCTAAATGAAGATATTAGACTTTGGACGTACATAGTTAAGGATAAAGATTGGGGTTGTTGAGCCCAGTAAAATTGAGTCCATTCTGCAACTTTGGACTTACAAATGTGGACTGCAATTTCTTAACGAGTTTGATTTTGATTCTAAAAGAAAAATGAGGTGTGCGGCTAATCGTCATACAACCACATTTAGTACGTCATGGAGAATGGCGTCACCCCTGTGTCCTTGTTCCATACAGCATAGCTTTTTGTAGTATGGTTGTGTCGCACTTGCAGGGCCAAATCAGATGGCGATTTTGTCATGTGTGTGCCTTTATTTGATTTGGACTAATAGGAGAGACTGTTCCTGTTTTGCAATAACATCAGTGGAGAATGGAGATGCGTGTGTGTGGGTTCTATTGCTTCCCATCATTTCATTTCACCCTTTACAGATTATGGTTAATGGATGCACAATAACTAACATCAGCTTACGGCCTTTCATTGCTGGACCAAATATGAGACATCACAACGCTTGACACCAATGGATTTATGACAGCCATCAATTAATGGAGCCGACTGGATATATATATATATATATTGTTTTTCCTGTTTTTCTCTATTTTTGTGTTGATATTAGAATTTTATGTCTACATCAACCTATATTTATATTGCATATTTACCTAATTTTGGGGGTGAATCTATAACTCTTAATAAAAAGAAGTTACGATGAGCTTTGTTGGTTTTTTTTAATTAAATAATATAAAATAATTAAATATGAATATGATATAAGATCTAGTTTAATTATAAAAATAAATCGTTTTTCACAATAACATTGGATGTTGTCAAGCTGTCAAGTGACATCACTTTAAATCAGACCCAATTATATGTCAATCATTATGATGAAAAAAAAAAAAATTAAAGTGATATTACTTGACACATTGGCAGCACCGATATGAATTTTTTTAAAAATAAATATATATTCAACATTTTGCAGTACAAAAAATATACAGTAAAAAATTATTTTTTTTGTGGGGTTTCTTGATACATTAACGATATCAATTTAATTTTAAAAAATAGGGAAAAAAACCTTTAAAAAATAAAACAACGTGATTTAAAAAAGACGATGGTAAAAAGTCAAGACTCAAAACTAGAAAAAATAAACTTAGGAAATTAAAATGTTAAAAATAAATAATTTGCCGCAACATTTTTAATAAATAATGATATTTTTCAATTGTTTTTTTGTCATCGCTTTTTTTTAAACCATATTGGTACCGTCTATGTGTCAGGCGGTACCACAAAAAAAATATTTTTTTATCATGTATTTTTTGTATTAATATATAAAATCGAAAAGACAAATATTTTAAAAAAAGTAATATCAGTGCCACCAAAGTGTCAGGTGGCACTTTAGTGGCAACCAAATACACCATAGAAAACAATTCATTTTTGTAATTAATATAAATTTTATACCATTTTCATAATTAATTATTATTTTTATTAAAAAAAAAAACCAGCATTGTTAAAGTATCCACACAAAGTTTGTTCTTTTTCCTTTTTACTTCATATGCTATCCAATAATTTAATCTTGATAAATTCTGATATAAAATGCTAATAATATTAATAAATTGAATTAAGATTTTTAAATATTTTAACTTTTAAATATAAAAAAACTAAATCTCAAGTTTTCTACAAATACAAGGATTGATTATATATATTAACCTAATTATAGTATACAAAGGAAAAATTATAAATGACAGTAAACTTGAAAGTTAGGAAATGCAGATTTTATGTTGACCATCAACCTTTTTTAATCTTCAATCTTATCGTGGTTTATAATTCTACCTAATTGCATCAAAATTAAATGTGGATGGACTGAAATGCTTAGAGAGATTAATTTGTGAGTGCATTGCAAGGACATATCAGAAAAGTTGGATATTTTGGGCTAAAAGGCCCAATCAAGGACTTCATAACTTAAAAAGTAAGGTAGGGATTCAAGTTCACATTTCTTCTTTAAAGCCACGTGACCAACGTGGAACTTGAAGCCAAAAAAGTTTTTTTTTTTTTTTTTGGGCGGAGGAAAAAGGTTTATGAATAATATTTTTTTATCAGAAATGTTTATAATAATGAAAATATATTTGGTACATGTTGGATGAAATTTTTAATAGGGTTGTAGTGAAGATAGAGTATAATAAAATATGAAGAAATTAATAAATATATAAAAGAATTGGGATACGTGATAATTTTTTAATTCTGCCTATAAAGTTAGAAAATTTTATTATCAATGTATTAAATACTAACATTAAATAGGAGGAGAAGCTCTAACTTTACTGATATAATTGAATCTCCCTTGAAAACCAAGAGTGCTCTCTAAAGAGTCCTAGAGAGAACAGTTTCTACTGTAGCTTGGGATGGAAGAGAGTGGTGGCGTGGAGAGGGGGAGCAGTGAGGAGATCTTATTGTTGGCAGAAGAACTTATTCAATTATCGATCAAGAGATCATTGGTGGTGCCCAGTGTCAAGCCTACTTTGTTATGTTCAGTTTGGACGAAAAAATACTTCAATCTAGAGAGTTTTAGGGCACAATTGAAGAGCATATGGAAGACAAAGAAAAAGTTCGATATTCAGATGGTAAGGCATAATCTCTTCTCAATCGTTTTTTATCTAGAAGAAGATTTGGAGTCGGTCATGGAAGGGAGGCCTTGGCTATTTCGTAAGTTCCTTATTTTGTTTGACAGATTAAGTAATCCAGTGGAACGGGATCAAATTCGTCTTACTTCATCGCCATATTGGATCAAGATTGGTCATTGTTTACCAGAATTTGATAAGAATGATCTGCTACACGCTATTGGGAGCACGTTCGGAGGAGTTCTCAGATCTGAAATTAGTGGCGATTATTGCAGACTTAGGGTTAACTTGGATGTTCAAAAACCCCTTAGGAGAGGTATTTTTGTTTCAAGTGCAAACAGTGCAAATTCCTGGATTCCATTCAAATTTAAAAAATTACCAGTCTTTTGCTTTGGATGTGGTAGATTGGATCATGGTCTCAATGATTGCTCGCTGTTAGATCCTGCAGAGAAGAATAAAATTAGAGAAGACCCCCTTATTCTATTGCGTTAAAAGCAGAATAAAAAATGATGGGAAAAGAAAGTATGAAGTTTAATGCCTTTGCTAAAAGGAGGGGAATGCAGTGTAACTATACAGGAAAATCTAAGGAGTTTGATGGCCAGAAAAAGGATGGAAAACTTAATATTATGTATGGAAATATTCCATGAGGAAAAATATTGGCGAAGTGGGATGAAGGTTTGAAGGACCAGGAGGAAAATCTTATTATGAGGGAGAATGTGATATCGAATGAAGAAAATAACAAAGGGGAGGGATTCTTAAAAGCTCCCAAGAAGTCCAGTTGGAAAAGGCTAAATGCAATTAACCAGACAGATTCGCGGAAGTATGCAAGCACTGGGGCTAAAAGGAAATTTTTAGAAGAAGAAGATGGTAATGACTGTTTGGGTTTCATAAATGGAGATGAAATGAAGAGATTAAAATATGATGACATGGCTGGTATAACAGCAGATTGCATGGAGGTTATGTTGGATGAAGCAGCACAAATTATTGTTTCAAACAATTCAGGATCGGCGGCTGCTAGTGGACAAGCCGACCAGACACAATGAAAAATATTTGTTGGAATTTCCGTGGATTGGGGAGTTCACGGGCGGTGCGGAGGCTGCAAAATTTTTGTAAGCAGCACAATCCCCATATGGTCTTCTTAATGGAGACTAAGCTGGATCAAAAATGTATGGAGAGGGCTAGGAAGAGTTGCGGTTTTAGTAGTGTAATCGATATAGAAGCAGAAGGGTCTCGAGGAGGGCTGTGTTTAGCATGGAAAGGTGGCATTGAGGTTACTTTGAGGAGTTTTTCTAAATGGCATATTGATGTAATAGTGAAGGATGATAGTGCACAGGAAGAGTGGAGGTTCACAGGATTCTATGGCTCACCTTACTTAAAATATAGAAATTTTGCATGGAATTTGCTCAGACGACTAGGCCAAGAGTGCAACTATCCATGGCTTGTAGCAGGAGATTTTAATGAAATTATGTACTCTTTCGAGAAAAGCGGTGGAATGCCAAGAGATCAGAAAAGAATGGAAGCAATTGGGGATACATTAGAGGAGTGTCAATTGATGGACATCGGGTATTCGGGAGTGTGGTTTACATGGGAGAGGGGAAATCTTCTAAAGACAAATATAAGAGAACGATTGGATAGAGGGGTTGCCAATGAAAAATGGTTGTTTTTATTTGCAATGGGGAACATTCAGCATCTCCCTTACGCTACATCAGATCATTGTCCCATCCTTATAAGTACATATAGCACAGTTAATTTATCAGGATGTCGAAGGTTTCATTTCGAAGCATGGTGGACTCTGGAGGAATCCTTTGAAGGTATTATCAGAGAGTTTTGGGAATCATCTTCAGCACCGTTGGTGGAGAAATTGATGAATATGCAAATTCGTTTTAAGAAATGGGCATGCTCTATCAAGAGTAAGAAGGAGGGACTAAAAAAGAGGCTAACAAAAGAGCTTGAAACCTTGTTGGGGAAAGAAAGAGATGATGAAATATTGGCAAGGATTATAGATACAAAAATTCACTTAAACATGGAGATCGATAAAGACGAAATGTATTGGGAGTAAAGAGCTCGAGCTAATTGGCTTCAACTGGGAGATAAAAACACGGCCTACTTTCACAAGTGTGCAACAGTTCGAAAATGGATCAATTCAATCACCAAGCTGGTGTCAGACGACGGTAGGGAGATAACCGATGGAATAGAAATAACTGAGGCGGCTACGGAGTATTTTGAAGACCTTTTTGCATCGAAGGGAATTGGAAATCCTCATAAGGTGATGGAGGGCATTGGAAAAAATATTTCTCATGAGATTAATGAAGGCTTATTATCTCCTTTCAGGGAAGAAGAAGTGCGGACAGCATTAAATGGAATGGGGCCTACAAAGGCACCTGGATCGGATGGATTTCCAGCACTATTCTTCCAGAAATACTGGCATATTGTGGGTATGGAGGTAATGGAGTATTGTTTGAGTATCTTGAATGGGAATGAAGGGGTTGAACCAGTTAATGTTACAGAAATAGTGCTTATCCCAAAAATCCTAAACCCCTCAACTTTAGTTAATTTCAGGCCTATAAGTCTGTGCACAGTTATATATAAAATCGTGGCAAAGACAGTTGCTAATAGATTACAGAATGTTATGGGCATTTGTATTGATGAGGTTCAAAGCGCATTTGTTCCAGGTTGACTGATAACTGATAATGTACTCCTAGCATATGAAATTCTACATACATTTCGGCAGAAACGAACAGGGAAAAAAGGATACATGGCATTAAAGTTGGATATGAGCAAAGCATATGACAGGGTGGAGTGGGACTTTGTTAAGGAAGTGATGATCAAGATGGGGTTTGCAAAGGAATGGGTGGGTTTGGTAATGAAATGCATTACTTCAGTCTCTTACGCTGTTAACATTAATGGTAGGAGGGGCAGAATTTTTTAACCTATAAGGGGACTCAGGCAGGGTGATCCATTAAGTCCTTTTCTTTTTCTCATTTGCAATGAATGTCTTTCTTCTTTATTGAGAACAGCGAAGCAAAAATGTTTGGTTAAAGGAGCAAAGACAAGTAGAAGAGGGTCAGAGATTTCCCATCTATTGTTCGCAGACGATTGCATAATGTTTGGCGAAGCAACAGAACAGGGAGCTAGGAATATGAAGGACATTTTGAAAGAGTATGAAAGCTGCTCAGGCCAGTGTGTTAATTTCAGCAAATCGACTTTTTTCTATAGTTCAAATACGACTGAAGAGGCAAAAGAGTTAGTGTCAACAATGCTAGGAGTCAGGAGTTCTTCAAGCCCGGAGAAATACTTGGGTCTTCCAAATATGGTGGGTAATCGGAAAAAAGAGGCTTTCCAGAATTTATTAGACAAAATTACTTTGCGAATCGAAAGTTGGAGTAATAGGCTGCTTTCTCAAGAGGGAATTTTTTTTTTATAAAATCAGTTTTACAGGCAATTCCTACTTATGCTATGTCATGTTTCCTTCTTCCTAAAGCCTTATGCGAGATGATTGAGAGTAAGCTTGCTAGATTTTGGTGGCAAAAAGGAGTTGGTAAGCGAGGAATCCACTGGTGCCAATGGAGACATTTATGTCGATCTAAAGAAGAAGGTGGTTTGGGGTTTAGAAGTATGGCTAAATTTAATATCGCCCTTTTAGCAAAACAATGGTGAAGATTGTTAAATTCTCCGGATTCATTAGTAGCGCGAGTTTTTAAAGTAAAGTATTTTTCTGATAGTAGTTTTCGCAATTCGCGTTTGGAGAGGTCTAGCTCTTACGTGTGGCACAGTATTTGGGCAACTAAGAATACATTGGAGAAAGGTCTGATTTGGAAAGTAGGTACGGGTAAAAATATTTCAGTTTTCGAAAACACATGGATTCCAAATTATGTTAATGTTAGATTAATGTCTGGAGTTGATAATTCACAATTTGTTAAAGTAGAAGAGTTAACCAATAGTAACGAGCGTGACTAGAATAGAGAATTAATTGGCAATACCTTTCCAGAAGCTGAAGCAGAATTGATTCTCCGAATCCCTTTGGCGATGGAACCTCATGAAGATCTTCTTGTTTGGAATGGCGAACCGTCTGGAGAGTTTTCAGTGCGAAGTTCCTATAAACTATTACAGAATTTGGATCCTACAGCTTATGCTTTACAAAACACCTATAGAGATTTTTACAGCAAACTTTGGCGCATTGACATTCCAAAAAAAATTAAGATTTTTATTTGGAAAACTTCCTGGAATTATTTAGCCACTCGGGTGAATATGACTCTCAGAAAACTAACATCTAGAAGCTTGTGCCCTCGGTGTGTTATTGGAGAGAAGTCGATGAATCATCTTTTCCGAGAATGCCCTATTTCAGTGGCAGTATGGAGAGACCTATCAGATACGATTTCTATATTGTTCCCATACACAGAGTTTGTTGAGTGGCTTACCAAGGTCATGGCTCTTCTCTCCTTGAATCATTGCAGAATATTTTGCGCTCTGGGCCATCTGGGGAGACAGAAACTCTCGTATCCATGACAACACAAACAGATCGAGTCAGGAGATTGTTAGTTTCATTCACAGTTTCATTAAGGAACTTGATGGAGCCAGAAAAGAAACCCAAAGCATCTCTAAAGTGATTATGAAATGGAGTAACCCACCTGGACAGGTAGTTAAAATTAATTTTGATGGGGCTTTCGATGAGAGAACCAAACACTCGGCATCTGGGGTAGTGGCCAGGGATAGCAACGGGCATGTTCTCATCACAAGCACAGAACTTCACAGAGGAGTGGCCTCCGCTTTTACTGCCGAAGCAATCGTCTGCCGCCGAGCAACTCAAATAGCCCTCGACATGAACAGAGAAGATATTATTATAGAAGGTGATCCACTGTCCATAATAAAGAAATGCAACAATATCGGTTTTGACAAATCACAAGTGGGATCATATATTCACGATATTCATGGGCTGAAATCCAGAGCTAAAAGTTTAAGGTTTGAGTTCGTTCCAAGATCAGCGAATAATCTAGCCCACATTTTAGCAACAGAATCACTGAAAAGGAAGGAAATGATTTACCTGATGAACGGAGTTCCATGCTATGCCAAAATACAGGCGAAGAAAGAATATGCGAGTGAGCCGGATTGAGAAGATGAAGAGAGAACAAGGAAGATGAGAGTTTCTTCAAAGGCAATCCAACCAGTCTGATGAGCACTTAACTCTCCTCGGTAAACGATAGCGCCATTAATGAAGAAATGAAAGATGCGATGTGAAGAGACATGCAAATTGATCTGATTGGGCACTAGGACGGCATTTCTTTTTCAGTTTTTCTTTATTCTGCAATCTAGATTTTTCCTTTTTTCGGGCCAATTTACATTGGGCCAATTTTTATTTCTCATGTACTGTTTTATTACTTATTTTATGGAAGCCCAATCTGTTTATCTTCAAAAAAAAAACATTAAATAGGAGGATAATATATTTCAGCACACTCGAACCTATATCTTGCTGCATTGGCAACAATGTCCATGCCAATTGAGGTAAGACTCAATCGACAATTCCTCTATTTTTTTTAAATTTAAATGATAACATCATTAAAATTATTTAATTAAATTCGTTGGCACGACATTTTAATTAAAAAAAAACTCATTTAATAGTTATGCAACAAAAATGTTGATATTGTAATATATTTAAATTTAACAAAAAATTGATAATATTAAAATTTAGACTTGTATTTTTTAATTTGAAAAATAAAAGGATTAAATTTCTAAAAATAAAATTTGAGAAACATAATTCAAAATGTGCAAAGTCTACAACAACACAGAGTATATTTTAAACTAATAATTATTATTACTATAATATATAAACATAAAAGGAATAATAAACAAAAAAAATTACATTTTAATATAAAATATAAATGCATTACCAAATTTACTTTGAAATTTAATAACTTAAAAATGAAAAAAAAAAACATTTTTTATGTACTAAAATTATTTTTCAATTGCATTATTAAAACAAAAAAAAAGTATGGATAGAAGATGATGCGAGTGGACTTAAACATTAAAGATGTCAAAAAATTAATGATACATAATAGAAATAAAAAAATTAAATAAGCATGTTAAAATCAAGCTATATAATCAAAATAAGATTAACAGAATGGAATAGTTTAAATGAATTGAATTTAAGATTTGTCTAATTACCTCTCACTGCCCCCTAATCCCACACCAAGAGAAAATGAAAAACGTGTCGAAGTGCAATTCCCATCAAAACACGTGCTAAACACCTTAGCTTACTGAGTTTATAAATTGTAATCTTAGCTGTAAAAGCCCCAAAAGGAAAAATCAAAAACAAAAACAAAAACAAAAGCCAATACCTGGAGCTTGGATTAGACCTTTGTTCGTTGTTTTATCTCAACCCCAATGTGGGACCTTTAGAACTTCATAGCTGGCACTCTATAATATGCGCGTCCGTGTCTAAATCGCACTCCATCTGCCCCCACGCCCTTTCCCTCCTAAAACTATATATACCTTTCTCCAACTCTCTTGCTGCTTGAAAAATCCAAATCCAAATCCAAAAGATTCAACTTCCAAAACCGAACCCAGACACCATAATCTCGAAACCGTTTTAAAAAGTACTTTACTGCTCCTTTTGCTGCTTAAAAACCCAACACCCATAACTTGTTTTTTACTCAATTCAATGGATATTCCAAGTCAAACGTCTGACGTCCCCTTCTCCAAGTCTTATTCTATGCCTGCTGAAAGGGTGGAGCCATCTTCATCTTCTGAAGGGGGCATTGGTGGCCGGCGAGCTGTTCACTCTGACGAGGAAGTGCTTTTACTAGCGACCAACAGGCCTAAGAAACGAGCAGGGAGGAGAGTATTCAAGGAGACGCGGCATCCGGTTTTTAGAGGTGTTCGAAGGAGGAATAATGATAAATGGGTATGCGAATTGCGGGAGCCTAATAAAAAGAGTCGCATTTGGCTTGGAACGTATCCCACCCCTGAAATGGCTGCCCGGGCACATGATGTAGCTGCATTAGCATTCAGAGGCAAGGCTGCTTGCCTTAACTTCGCTGACTCTGTTTGGAAGTTACCCGTGCCTGCTTCCAACGATGCCGCCGATATCAGGAGAGCCGCAGCTGAGGCAGCTGAAGCATTTAGGCCTCAAGTATTCCAGGAACTCTCCGGTAGCGACGTCAGGCAGGGAAGCTTCAAGGCTTCCGATTGTGAAGTTTCGAGCAGTGACGTCAAGTTGGAAAACAAGAAGAAAATGGCAGCTGAAGGTGAAGTTTCGACAGAGAAAATTCACTTCATGGATGAAGAAGAAATGTTCTACATGCCTAAGTTGCTTGACAGCATGGCTGAAGCGCTTCTACTTTCACCACCAAGGAATCGCGATGAAGCTGACAGTGATATCGATGTGTCTTTATGGAGTTACTCAATCTGAAGTGTACAAACTACAAACTACTGCAACTGTTTTTTTTTTTTTTTTTTTGTAATATATGATCTTTTTGTGTAAGGTTTTAGGTAAAGATGTACAACTGGTATGGTATTGTTGAATTTGAAGACGTCAGAGGGCATGTAAGATATACGACTCGACTACGAGTTCGTTCCCCTGTTTCCAACAAGTCAACAACTAATTATTAAAAACTTTCCTTTTGTCTGCTCTTCAATTATTAATTCATCCAATCCAAAAGATTATCCTTCGGAATCGGAACAACAAACATGTATGGGCATCTCAATGATTATACATTTGAGTAGTAAACAAAGCCTAAAATTCGAGTTTGTAGATAAAAAAAAATAATATTACAAAATTTTTATTTTTATTTACTATAAATTTAATTAAAATTTTATAAAACTACGGATACACAATAATTTCAATTCATATATAGAATCATATCGTACTTTAAGGAAATAAAAATGAACTAGTTTCTTTTCAATAAAAGTATCATGGAGGTCCATGTATTAAGAGTTACGTTAGTCGTTAAAATTTTCATCTACTTCTATTATTAAAAACTAGCTTAACTAATTAAATAACCACACAATTGCACATCGTATGTCACATGTTTCTTATGTCGACATGAAGAATAATTTTTAATAATGAAAATGAATAAAAATTTTAATAAAAAAACCAATTTTATCTTTATTCTAGCGTATAAAAATTAATTTATTCATTTTTAAATAAAAAAATATAATTTAACTCATACTACAAAACCATGTAACTTTCTTCCCCGTTGGGCAAGCTGTGTGTATAGATTTATTCAAACTTGAAACTTATAGACTGGAAGCGCGTGAGCAACGTAAATGGTATCACATCACCATCACTCCCATCCCTAGTTACATGGACAAGTTGATTTAAGAACAGTTTCATTGAAGCCGACAAGGCCACTTTTTCAAATTAAAGTAGGAACAAACTAAGTACGGCCCGCGTCAAAACAACTTTAAATTTGCAAAGCAGGGGACGCCACATGTTTGTTAGGGTCGATGCGTGCGGAAGATTAGGCCCAATTGACCTTTTCATATAAGAGACTGCGACAACAGGCCCAATTTAATTTGCATTATGGGGTAAATAACTACTACCCACCTCACTGTTGTGCTGTTTGGTTCAGCATCAAAGTTTAGTGCAAATTTATCTCCACTATACTGGTATGCTGAAAATCAACTGGCTGTTTCAGCAGCAATTAAAATTCAGTGGGCAGTTGGTGTTTTTAACAGACAAAAATACCCATACTTTTATTTATTATTTTACTATTTTATCATTGAAAGTTAAACTAATTTCTTTCCCAACCTTATTTGTTTTCAGATTTGGGAACAAAATAGCCGTTTCTCCCTTTTTTTGCTTTGTTCTTCGTTGTAGATGTTTACTGGATATCCTTTGCTTATGTTAGAGTCTGCTTTTTAAAGGTATTTTTACCAAATTCCTTTCATTTTCTTATATATTCCGTCGTCTTGTTGGTCCTGCAGTAGTAAAACGATCTGTTCTTTATGGTATCTTTTGAGCATCCATCTTCAAAATTTCCTCTTAAACCATTTTTCTTTGTTCTTTAGGTTGTTTCAGGTTCGAGGGAAGGTGTATGAATTGCTTATAAATTGTATTCCACCCGAGATTATCCTCGAAGGTAAACACGCCCAATTTAGTGTTGCGATCGATATCTTCTTGAATTAAAGTTTGCTTGCTGCTCGGAGGCTTCTTCATGAGTTATTGAAGAAATTGGATGCAGAGCTAAAACACGAGGTGTGCCATTGGGTCGCTTATTATGTAAGTTCAATAGTCTATCCTATACCGATAGTATGTGTTAACTAACTTTATCGACCTACATTAGATATTGGTTTTTTTGTGGTTATGGTTAATTCTTGTGTGCTTCATCGAAATAGTCAATTAGCATATTGACCTTGATTCGGTCTTTCGATTTTTGGCCTTAAATTGAAGCCAATCTTCTCTTAAACCCGTTGTTTCCATTTATTTTGCAAACCCCTGGATAAAAAGATGAAGGAAAAAGAACGTCATAGATGGCTTAAAATCAGACTATCATTTAATTTCATTTAAAAACTATCAAAATCTTTGAGCTAGGAAGTTTGGTGTAAAATGGATTCTTTGATATTTGAAGACACCATGCCAATCAATAGCAGATAAAGAGGTCAACTAGCCATCAGTGTGCCACTGACTTACATTGCTTAAGTCCTTGTTATCATCAATTCTCGGGTTCAAACCTAGACAACTGCTTTCTCTACCATAATGATGATGATAATGATAAAGCAGATCAGGAGCAAGCGGTGAGGTCATTGGTAGAAATTTTCTATCAATTGTGACTTGAGTGATGATTCTACGGTAATATATTAAAAATCAGCATATGCTTGTGGTGAGTTAGATGTTTTCAGGGTGATAAGATCTGATGCTTCATTTTATTGTTGCCAAAAGTCACTATTTTATCCTTGAAAGTTAAACTAATTTCTTTCCCAACCTTATTTGTTTTCAGATTTGGGAACAAAACCGCCGTTTCTCCCCTCTTTTTTGCTTTGTTCTTGGTTGTAGATGTTTACTGGATATCATTTGCTTATGTTAGAGTCTGCTTTTTGAAGGTATTTTTACCAAATTCCTTTCATTTTCTTATATATTTCATCGTCTTGTTGGTTCTGCAGTAGTAAATCGATCTGTCTGGCAGATAAAATCAAACAGTTTGGAGGGGCCTTGTTCATAAGGTATGATTCTTACTAATTTCTTTTTGTATACCAACTTTGCTTTTTAGAAAAAAGTTGTTTTGGTTGGTCTTTTTTCTTGTATTTCTGACAAAATGCATAGGATTTTAAATTTGTTAATTCTAGATTCTCAAAGTGTATACACCAGAGAATAAGATCTTAGTTTAGTTGAAATGACTTGAGAACTTTTATAGCTTTTTAAAATTGTTTGACCCTCATAGATATAAAAGCTCAGGAGTCAAATGCTCATTTAGGTTAGATCCTTAAATTAAATGTCAGATGCTTCCAGCTCTGTCAATTGTGGATAGCAAGGATATCAATAATCTAATGGTTGGCTTTTCATTTAGAACCTTAGTGTAAAAAAGAAAACATCAGTATTGCTAATGCGTAGGGATTTTTTTGTGTTTTTAGTCTGCTAATAACATGGACGAGGAACTAAACACCTTTGCCTGTTTGTGCTTGCAACAGTAGGATTTGGGAGATAGATGAGTGCTACCAGACACGGGATGGGGTTCATCTGAGACGAATGCAAGCAGAAAACTCTTCATTCTTTTTGGAAATTCAAGGTAATAATAATGACCACACATGTTGGTCAAACAGTACAATACGCAAGAGATACTCAGACAATAACATGTCAATCTATTGCATCAAATCATTCTTTTTTTTTTAAACTTCGCATCAAATCATTCTTTATGACAGGGTTGTTTTAGTCCTCTGTGGGTGGTTTATTGGTGGTTTATTGTTGGATGTGTTAATATCCGTTACTCTTGGTGCCTCGGCACTACCTGTTAACATCATAATTGGTATGTACACCTTACTCATATTCTTCACATACCTGTTTATAAAAAAAAATAACGTTCTTAGCAAATAGCTTTTATTCTTCATGATGTTGTTACTTGAAGAGACATTGTACAGGTGTTAATTGGCCAAAAGTTAATAGGCCAAAAAAGTGATTTAACCCTTCTCAAAATGATTCCATGTCGACTGGCTTTTAAGAGTTTATCTTTTGCACGAGAGGTGTAGTTCTACTTGTTGAATTAATTTTTTTTGGAAGTGATCAGTGATTGTTAAGATTAAATTCTTAAAACTACTACGTACCTATCTGATGCGTCGTTGAAAGCACCAAATATATCCTATTCCCTGCAAAATAATGAAAATAATAGTAAATGGCAAATAGGGTCGAATCCACAAGGATCGAATTATACAAATGCCTGTTTCTCGAAATCCTGGGCAGAATCGTGCCCAAGAAAACGTGCGTTCCTGGAAAAATAAAAAAAACAGAATTAATAATTTCGATCTGGAATAAAAACAGAATATAAAGTGAATTGAAATCGTGAAAGTAATTTGCGAAAATTAAAAGGAAAATAAAAGAGTTTAAAGAAGAGTGAGTTTCTTATTTGGTGAGATTCTAGCCTCCGGTTGTCTCGTTCCTCCTTGGGTTCAATCTTCGGCTTTTATGTGACCCTTCTCTACCCAAGTAAGCCAGTTATAGTGGAAGAGGACGCCTACGACCACCAGTTCCAAGGATTTAGACTTTAATTTGGTGGAACCTGACTTTAGCCGACAATCGCTCTTGTGAAATCATCTATGCTAGATCAACGTTTCTCAATGGCGAATCCCACGCCATTTTGTCTCTTGGGCTCGCCAACTTCTGACGCAGTAAGCTAACGAACCGACTGTGCAACCTTCTCAAAATATACAAAGCGACCGTTCCTTGCACACGTTGAAAAGATCACTTTTTAAGGGACATGGACGAAAGCGTCAGCCCCGTAATGCGGAGAAATGATGAATACCCTGTTGAGAAGGCTAAGTACGAATTCTAAACCTCAAGAACCCTTTTTGGGGATTTTCAACAACCTTTGGCTAGATGGGTTTTAGTGGCTCATGATTGTGGTGGAAAAGAAAATAAATATATAAATGGAGATTTTTATTAAAAGGAAATATAGAGAGAACAAAAACTTTTGAGGAGAGAGTTTACAGAAAAAGATAGATCCCTAAACTGAGTCACTTCATCCCCTATTTATAGTGCTACGATAGATAGACTAGTCCTACTTAAATTCCTAAAGATAATTACAAATAATCAAAGATAAATAAATAAAATAAATCCTAAATTAAATAATCCTTAATAATTATCCTAATATTAATTATCCTAATATAATTAAAATAGAGTTTGATAAAATAAAATCTCTTCTTTTTGCAATTCAACCCTTGTGTCCTCCATGCTTGCACTTTTGGCACCAACTTTTCCTTGTGTCGCACATTGACCCATTTTTATCTTTAATTTCACACTTTTGGCCCTTAATTTCGCTTTTGCCTCCAATTTAGTCCCTATAAGATAAAAGATCATAAATAGCCCAAATTAGTAGAATCATACTCAAAATAAATATGCAATTAGCACATAAAAACATGACGTTCTAGAGTATTATCAAATTCTCCCTACTTAGCCCATGCTTGCCCTCAAGTATGGTTCCTATCCACCGTGTGAAAATTAGATCCCAAAGAAATTCTACTCCAAAGTTTTATAAAAATTAGTCAAAAATGCATATGAAAAATAAAGAGAACTTCTAAGCTTGCTTTAAGTAAAACAGAACAAAGTTTTTTAATTAACACACACAAAAATTAAAATCGTCTTGAATTATTTCATGCTATTTAGGTAGATTACCAAACCTACCAAGACACTCATTTATTTCCTCCTTTAGTCCCCAAGCTGAAATTTTATTAGTACTATTTTTTCTCTTTTTATTTCCTTTTTCTTTTTCTTCTTTTTTGTCTTTTATTATTATTATTATTACTTATTTACTTAGGAATATATCGAACCTTTTGATGCGAAGAGAGATGACAACCCAAGCACCCCACCCTGTTACTCATTGAACATACTCCTAAAAATTATTTATTTCCTAAGTTAGCGGAGTTTTACCCATCACGTCACACAACCTTTTGAAGCGAAATAGAATGACAACCCAAGCACCCTACCCCGTTACTCGATCGATCACGTTACGAGCATGCACTCATAACCTTGGTTAGCGGAGTTTTACCTATCACGTCACACAACCTTTTGACGCGAAGTAGAATGACAACCCAAGCACCCTACCCCGGTTACTCAATCAATCACGTTCTAAGCTGCACTCATAACCTTGGAAACATTTATTAAACAAAATTTACAATAAATTTTAATTTTAAGAGGACCTAAGAGAAATAATCAAGTGTCGAAAATAAGTTTTAGTAACCACCTAATAGACATAAACATAATTTAGGCATGCAAATGTATTAAGTGTCCACTCGATATTAAACTTGATCAATTTTACGAAAAGCAAGATAGAGTTAACTTATTAATCATAATTATTTTTAGCCTAATAAAAATAAAACAGTGGAGATAAAATCAAATAGACAGAATCATAATTAACTCAGTAGCCAAGAACCATGCATGTAGGTCAAACAGTGGCAAGTCGTGGTCAAATTTTTGGGCATAAAAAGCGACAGAATATTCTTAAAAAATATGGACAGAATGGAGCCTCAAGAAGCAAACACAATCACATCAGCAGATGATAATAATACGAAAAGTACCTCCCTCCTACTTAAAACACATTGTCCCCAATGTGGACGCAAAAGAAATAAATAGGTAGAAAAGTTTAGAAAAACTCCCCGTGTAGCTACTGTCGATTGCGGAGGACTTGCGCGTGAAGGGGACGATGTGGTGGGCCCGATGGCTTGTGCGGTGACCATGAAAGAAGAGGAGGGAGAGGAAGCACCAATCAAGTCGATGGCTTGGGGTGCAGAGAGGCGGTGACGGCACGAGTTGATGGAGAAGGGAGGTTCGACGGCGGCTCGGTTCCTTGTTCGTACCATCGCAAACTGTCGGCGATGAGTGTTGGAGGGTAAACGGCGAACGACAATTGGAAGGGAGGGAGGGGGTAGTTCGGCGGCCAAGGAAATGGGGGAAAGGGAGATGGGAAAAGTTTTTAGGTTTTGGGGGTTTTAAGTGGCTGAAAAGGGGTGTTTGGTTTCAGGGTTAGGGGGTACTAGGGCTGGAATAAGACTATTTGGCTGCAGGGATATGAAATTCTGGATTGGAATAAAACCTGGAATAGAAGCTGTTTGGTACCTTGGATAGGGCTGTTTGGTTCTGACTTGTCTCCCTCTTCTTAGTATTTTCGCTCCGTTTTACCTAGATGGAAGAAGAGAAATTTATTAATAAAATAAAAAAGAAAAGAATGGAAATAATAAATAAGAAATAAAAATGAAAATAAAAATGAAAATAAAAATAAATAAAATAAAATAAAGATTGGGTTGCCTCCCAACAAGCGCTTGTTTAACGTCATTAGCTCGACGACTTAAATGGTTCTACGGTGGCTCAAAATAAATCTTTTAATCATGTGAGCTTGGAAATTCTCATTTTTTATCACATCCACCATATTTGGGTTTAATCGTCTTTGCGCCTTTTTCATTGGTTTCATATTTTCCTCCAAAGGGTTAATCCCTTTTAAGTCGACAATGGTCTCATCATTCTCCGAAAATGTGAATTTGAGATGCTCGAGAGGTGGTTTTAATTTTGGATCTGATGCCTACACAACAGAAGGTAGAAGTTTAGTATCCATAGGAGCCAATAATTTATTAACAGATTTAAAATCATCAAACATCATTTTAGATTTATCTCCATAAGATGACTCAAAAGTTTTTTCTACTGATGAGTTAATTATGTCGACACGGTTTACGTCCAAGACTTCACTTGGGTGGCTAATTGTGCCATAAACGTTAAACTTCACGATCTCCCCATCAAACTCCGTCGTGAGGGTTCCGCTTCGTACGTCAATCTTAGTATTTGCGGTACTAAGGAAAGGTCGCCCCAACAAGATGTCTGAAGACCCGAGAGAGTTATCCTCCTCCATTTTTATCACATAAAAGTCTGCAGGGAAGATAAGTCCATTGACTTTGACTAATACGTCCTCGAGGACTCCTTCGGGATACACAACGGACCTGTCTGCCAATTGAATGGTAACACCTGTTTTTGTCAAAAAACCTGCGTTAAGTGATTCATAAATAGAATATGGCATTACATTCGAGGCTCCTAGATCACACATAGCCTTTTTAATTCCCAAATGACCTATTTTGCATGGTATTACAAACATGCCCCTATCCTTACATTTTGCCAGCATTTTTCGCTGTAACACGGCGAACACATTTTCACCAACATTCACCATTTCATTACCTGTTAATTTCCGCTTGTTGGTGCAAAGCTCTTTAAGAAATTTAACATACCTTGGTATTTGCTTGATGGCATCTAACAACGGAATGTTGATCTCGACATTCCTAAATGTTTCGAGGATTTCATTGTCCTCCTTACCTCTTCGACACTGGTAAAACCTTTCTAGAAATGGAGGTTGAATTTTAGGCAATGGAGGTTTCGGTCGGACCTGTTCATCTTTTTTGGGTTTTTCCTGGGCGATTTCTTGGGCACGATTTCTGTCGGGAATCGATTCCAGTACTTTTCCACTTCGCAACGTCACTGCATTTGCGTGATATCTTGGATTAGGTTCTGTTTGTGATGGCAGCTTCCCTTGAGAGTTCAATTTCTCAACTGATATGGTCAATTCTCTTAAAGATGTCTCAGTTTTCTGTTGAAAATCAAGCATATTAGCTGCTAATTTATTGACCAAAGTTTCTAGAGAATTACACGAATCCCGTGGCTCTTTGTGGAACTCGGTTACGGTATGGCTGGTTATATCGTGGGTTGGCCCCATAACTTAAGTTAGGGTGATCCTCCACCACAGGTTGTAGGTATTAGCGTAAAGTCGTGTCGCCTCTGTGGTGGGCCATGAAAATTTCCCACTTGCATCTAAATGAGCCATAGAGTCATCATACAAACCGGGACATGCATCGGTTGTGTGCTCGTGTGTAGCACATATTCCACATAACCGAGCCGTTTAGCTTTTTCTCAAGAAGAAGTATTCATCATATTAGTAAGTTTATCAAGTCTATCTTCTATGGAAGAATTACTTAACTGGTGAACCCTTTTGGGGGGTTCAGGATTAGCTCGGAACTGCTGAGAATTCGCAGCCATTGTGGAGATTAAGTCCCTTGCTTGTTGTGGGGTCATGTTGACTAACGCTCCTCCACTAGCGGCGTCTACCATATTCATCTCCATGGGTTTCAAGCCTTCATAAAAGTACTAGAGAAGAGATTGCTCTGTTATACCGTGTTGTGGGCAGCTCGCACACAACTTTTAAAAACCGCTCCCAATAATCATAAAGAGTCTCTCGCTTCTTTTTGCCTTATTCCCACGATCTCCTTCTTAGCTCAATTTGCTCTAGATCTTTGGAAAAAACCTCATTGAGAAATAAACGAGATAAATCACCCAAGTAGTTATAGATCTAGGAGGTAAATAAAATAACCATTCCTAGTCGAATCTGCTAGGAAAAAGGAAAACGCGCAATTTAATTTGATCCTCGATTCGCCTTGAGGTTTCATACTCAGCAAACCATATGAAACTCCTTCAAATGTTTATGGGGTTTTCATTTTGTAACCCTCGGAATGTTGGCAACAAGCCCAATTAACCCCGATTTCGGTTCAAAATCGGTATCCATAGTAGGATATGCGATGCACACGCACGGTTGTTCTCGTCGGAGCTTCGCTGAGTTCTTCAAATCGTTTGAGCCATTGGTTGTCGTATCAAATTAGGGTTTTCGTCAACCCTAGCGTTGAGCACTTCTTCAAGTGAATCGACTTCTTCCGCTTTACTTTCAAGTGTTTGAGTAGGGTTTTCGTTAACCCTAGACTCGCTGCGCCGTCGTCGATTCGATTTACGGCGGTGGATTGCTTTGAGTCCCTACCACCGCGATCGCATTTTCCTTAGCTTTGTTTCTTTTCGATTAGCTTTCGCAGCTTTTTCAATTTACGAGTCAAACGCAAGAGTACCGGAGCGATCCGGTCATAGAAAACAAAAAAACAAGATTAGTACGTTACTGATCCCTAAGACACGGCGCCAAAATTTGATGCGTCGTTGAAAGCACCAAACATATCCTATTCCCTGCAAAATAATGAAAATAACAGTAAAGGGAAAATAGGGTCGAATCCACAGGGATCGAATTATACAAATGCTGCATTTCTCGAAATCTGGCGTAATCGTGCCCAAGAAAACGCGTCGCGTTCCTGGAAAAATAAAAAAAAACAGAATTAATATTTTCGATCTGGAATAAAAATAGAATATAAAGTGAATTGAAACCGTGAAAGTAATTTGCAAAAATTAAAAGGAAAATAAAAGAGTTTAAAGAAGAGTGAGTTTCTTATTTGGTGAGATTCTAGCCTCCGGTTGTCTCGTTCCTCCTTGGGTTCAATCTTCGGCTTTTATGTGACCCTTCTCTACCCAAGTAAGCCAGTTATAGTGGAAGAGGACGCCTACGACCACCAGCTCCAAGGATTTAGACTTTAATTTGGTGGAACCTGACTCTAGCCGACAATCGCTCTTGTGAAATCATCTATGCTAGATCAACGTTTCTCAATGGCGAATCCCACGCCATTTGTCTCTTGGGCTCGCCAACTTCGGCGCGATAAGCTAACGAACCGATCGTACAACCTTCTCAAAATATACAAAGCGCCGTTCCTTGCACACGCGTTGAAAAGATCACTTCTTAAGGGACGTGGACGGAAGCGTCACCCCGTGAATGCGAGAGAAATGATGAATACCACAGTTGAGAAGGCTAAGTACGAATTCTAAATCTCAAGAACCCTTTTTGGGGATTTTCAACAACCTTTGGCTAGATGAGTTTTAGTGGCTCATGATTGTGGTGGAAAAGAAAATAAATATATAAATGGAGATTTTTATTAAAAAGAAATATAGAGAGAACAAAGACTTTTGAGGAGAGAGTTTACAGAAAAAGATGGATCCCTAAACTGAGTCACTTCATCCCCTATTTATAGTGCTACGATAGATAGACTAGTCCTACTTAAATTCCTAAAGATAATTACAAATAATCAAAGATAAATAAATAAAATAAATCCTAAATTAAATAATCCTTAATAATTATCCTAATATTAATTATCCTAATATAATTAAAATAGAGTTTGATAAAATAAAATCTCTTCTTTTTGCAATTCAACCCTTGTGTCCTCCATGCTTGCACTTTTGGCACCAACTTTTCCTTGTGTCGCACATTGACCCATTTTTATCTTTAATTTCACGCTTTTGGCCCTTAATTTCGCTTTTGCCTCCAATTTAGTCCCTATAAGATAAAAGATCATAAATAGCCCAAATTAGTAGAATCATACTCAAAATAAATATGCAATTAGCACATAAAAACATGACGTTCTAGAGTATTATCACTATCATATTCGCATTGTTTTATACCTGATTTGCTTTTAGCAATGGTTCCAGGCTGAAAACTTTTAACTTTTTATTAAACCTTTGTTTGATCTATTTTCTTGGTATAAAAATTGTTTTATATCTGATTTGCTTTTAACTTTTTACCTTAGTGTAAAAATTGTTTTATATCGAGATTCTTTGAATATAAAGTTGCAGGCTTGCAGCAATGGTGCTAAGAGTTTTAGTATTATTTTGTTCCTTCGGCTACTATTATGCATGCCATGTGCAATTGTAGGTACAGGGAGAGATAAAAGAGCCATTATGGTCTCTGTAATTTTGGGTTCTAGCATTTTAAAAGCATAAGTGATATTATTGAGTTTTAGTCCATAGCAAACATAGAACAAGATAGTAAGGTGGATTACCCGCTATTGGAAAGCGGTGTACAAGCGGTCTATGAGCAGATCCTGAGATGGTGAATTGCAAAACAAAAGAAAAAAACATTTTGAGCATAGTCCGGTTTACTGATTAGCTTAACAATAACCCAAAACATAAAGCAATTGTTATCACGAGATACTATTAAGTCAGTTGTGTAAAGGGTATATTCATCTTTCCTTAATACTTGGTTTTGTGTTACCTAAGGTTCCTTTACGGCTACCTAGAAAAATTAAGGGCTCCAATAGCATGTCAAGCAAGGCCGAAGTCAGACAATGACTTCAGGTTAGCTTGAGGGAGTGCTCAAAGATCTCCAAAATATGTGGTCCCAGTCTCATCTTCTTTAATCTATTTGGCATTATAATGGGATGACAAGTAGCATATATGGCGGTTCGACCCATGTCATTTATTCTCAATGTCATTTGTTCTCAATCTCCCTGCTTTGATCCTGTTTTGGCTAAAATCCTTAATTTGGGTATATTTTCTGAATGTTTCCCCTTTTTGATTTCGCTTCAAGCAGCACACCGATGGTTATTCCTTGAATCTGGTAGTGATTCTATCTTCTTTATTTATCCTAATGTTTCTCATTTTTTATATTTTAATGTCTGCAGCGAAAAAAGCAGCTACCTAAATCCATCCAAAAGCAAGAGGTACTTTAATGTCTCTAAAAATGCCTTTATTCATTTTGAAAATATAGTCATAATCAATTATCCTTTCTATCTTGTTATTGTTTACCATGGATTTTTGAGAATTTTTTCTTTACTGTTCATTTTATGGCTTTCATCTTTTTTTGATGTGTTATTCTTAATTTTTAATGAAACTATATTATTATATCTAATTATATATTTATGGTTTTATGTCGGTTGATATTTAAAATCAAAATAATAATAATAGATGGTAAAGACACGAAAATTTGTGAAGGGAGAAAGTACCTTAGCAACAAAAGCTGTTTGGGATGATGAGCTGACGTTGATATTTTGTGAACTTTGCGTGAATGAAGTCAATGCTGGTAATAGACCGACAACTCATCTAAACTCAAAAGGATGGGAAAATGTCATTGCTCTTTTTCAAGCAAAAACACAAAAAAATTACGGAAAACCTCAATTGAAAAATAAGTGGGATACATTAAAAAATGAATGGAGGTTATGGAGGGAGTTGCTTAAGGAATCTACAGGTATTGGATGGTGTCCATCTAAAAAGACGGCCGATGCTACCGAAGAATGGTGGGCTGAAAAAATACAGGTTAGTATTAACTTTATCATTATTTTAATGCATAAAGTTTATTGAAATTAATAATTTACAAATATAAAAATCAGAGTATAACATTTAACATTTAACATGTTATGTAGAAAAATCCTGATTTTAAAGGATTTAAGAAGAAAGGAATTGAACCACGATTGAATGATTTAATGTGGCAAATGTTTGGTGGCATTGTAGCCACTGGAGAGAATGCATGGGCACCTTCGTCTGGTGTTCTTCCAAGTAGGGTTCCTATGGGAGATGATACACCTAATGAGGGATTTGGTGATTCAGATGAAAATAGTAATGAGAATAAAGGTATCCCTCCTAATGAGGTACCATCAAACCCTTTTCATGAAACTCCTAATCGAAGAAAGGAAACACTTGGGGTTGTACACGGTAAAGGAAAAAAATCAAGTTCAAGTAGAAAATCATCAAGAAATTCATTAGCTACTAATATTGAGAAATTGTGTGAGAGTATGGCTAGTCCAAGGAAGTCAGTGAATGAAATTATTTTTCCTCACTCTCAATATACTATTTCAAATACAATGGATGCTGCGCGATTTGGGAGATGAAATTCCAAAAAAAGATGAACTGTACTATTTTGCCATCAAAATGTTCCAAATACCGGTGAAATGAGAAGTGTTTTTGAACTTAGATCCAGATGTTAGGGTTTGGTGGCTTCGGCGTGAGTATGCTGAACAAAATCCAATTGCATCATTTTCATCCTTGGTAGCAACATCCTCATTTCCCTTCCAACCATACCATCCACCACCTCCACCATAAGCTCCTTAGAATTATTATTGTAATATAACTATACTACTTTTTATATGTAAAACTAATGTATGATCTACTTTTTATATGCAAAACTAATGTATGATCTACTTTTTATATATAAAACCTAATGTATGATCTACTTTTTTATATGTAAAACTAATGTATGATATTTTTTATGTTTGGTATTTTTATACTATGCTTTTATTCAATTTTTTCTGTTATATAGAATATCACAAGTTATTAATTTATTTTCATTTGATTACTTTTTCAGGTTATGGATGAATTTAACAATATGTATAGTAGTTTTTATATGAATTATGATATCCCTGAATTAAGTGAAGAAGCTCAACGAAGAATAGCCACAATTGTTACACAAGTTGAGTACAACAATTATCATGAAGAGGAAGAACAAGTGTTAAGCAGTGTATTGGTACACCATGAAACTTATTTCACTAAGCAACCATGTATGGATTCAAATTATACAGGTCAAATGTGGGTGGACGAAGTATTAAATGGGCATGATGATCGTTGCATGAATAGTTTTAGGATGCCAAAAAATATATTTCGCAGCTTGTTGCATGATTTGCAAACAAATTATGGCTTAAAGCATGGGAAGGTATCTGCGATGGAGAAGTTAGCATTATCATTGTATATTCTTGGAAATAGAGAATCAAATTCAAATTCAGCAGAGCGATTTCAACGATCTGGGGAAACTGTTAGTCAAATTTTTACCGATATGTTACATATATTTGCTCGAATGGGAATAGACACGATTAAACCCACTGAAGGTCAATTCGAGGAAGTACCGAACCATATTCGACATGATACAAGATATTGGCCTCACTTTAAGGTAAAATTTACACAATCTTTATATTTTTAAAATATAAATTATTTCTAACTTTTATCTCATTACTTGTATTTATTTTAAAGGATTGTATTGGGGCCATAGATGGAACACACATAAAAGCATGCATTTCGCCTTCTTGTCAAATACCTTATATCGGACGGAAAGGTGAACCAACTCAAAATATTATGGCGGTTTGTGACTTCAACATGTGCTTTATTTTTGCATTTCTGGTTGGGAAGGAACAAAGACATATATGATGAGAATTTTTTTGCAAGCACTTAGAAAACAAGAGTTAAAGTTTCCACACCCTCCACCAGGTTGAACTTTAATTTTTTAATTAATCTTTACATAAAAACAATATTAAAATTTTTAATTTATTTTTAAACTTGATATTATGTTTTACTTTTTTGTAGGAAAATATTATCTTGTGGATTCAGGATATCCGCAAATGGCAGGTTTTTTAGGTCCATATAGGGGGAATGATATCATTTGCCTGACTTTCATCGAGGTAATCATCGAGCATTTGGAAAAAAAGAAATCTTTAATCATGCACATTCTTCGTTACGCTCTGTGATTGAACGAACATTTGGAGTGTGGAAAAAAAATGGCCAATATTAAGAGATATTCCAAGATATTCATTCGACAAGCAAGTTTTAATAGTTATTGCAACAATAGTTTTGCATAATTACATTCGAAGACATGCTTGGTCAAATGATGAGGATTTTCGACAATTTGAGAATATACCCGACATGACAATCTCTTCAGGCCATTTTGATAGAGGTGAAAATGTAACACCCCTTACCCGAGACCGTTGCCGGAGTCGAGCACGAGGCATTACTAGACTTAACTTACTAAATCAGGGCATAAAAATTGAAACTGTCCATCTGCGTCATGTTCACTAAATTGACTATAACTCGAGTTACGAAACTCGAAATTTAGATCCGTAAATTTTCCCTGAAACTAGACTCATATATCTTCCTATTATAATTTTTATAGAATTTTTGGTATGGCCAATTAGTACAGTTTATTAGTTAAAGTCTCCCCTGTTACACAGTTCGACAGTTCTGACCCCTCTGTACAAAAGATCAATTATCTCATAATATACAACTCTTTTGCCTACACCGTTTCCTTCATATAAAAATAGACTCAATAAGCTTTAATTATATATCTCATTCACACCATAATTCCATTTATACTATTTTTAGTGATTTTTCAAAATCACGTCACAGTTGCTGTCCAAACTGTTCCCCTGCATATACTTACATAATTTCTTTCTAATAACTACCAACTAGGCATTACATGATATCCAAAACATGCTCTTAATTAGCCATTTTAATAGCTAATCACTACCAAACATTTACAAGCCAATCTTAAGCCATATAATAAGGTTATACACACATGATAGCTAAGTCCCTATACATGCCATAACTTAAAACGTCGAGTCACAAAATACCAATATAATCCTTTGATAGTGTGTAACGATCTCCGACGTCCTTTCGATCCCCGAATTGGCTTGTAATACTATATAAAAAAAATAAAGAACGGGCGTAAGCATAAAGCTTAGTAAGTTTACAAGTAAATAGATAACAACATTCTTAATGAATTATTTTATGTTTTTCTTATCAAGATCACTTAAGCTTTTAACTCAATATACTTAAAACTTGTATACTTGTCTTACCTTTTAACATGAATTTATCTTACCTTACCTTTTTCGCTTGAACTTGTCTTACCTTTACTTTGGTATACTCTTTGAATTTTCCCGTTGAACCACTTGGAATACTAAGGATACGCGGGTACCTTTCCTTATGAAACTTAACCATTGCCATGTCTTGACATGGTCTTACGTGGTATCCTTGCCTTATGAACTCACCAATGCCATGCCTTGGCATGGTCTTACATGGGACCTTTGCCTTATAGTAACTTATCAATGCCATGCCTTGGCATGGTCTTACATGATTTCCTTAAACCCTAATGTCATGACATTTGTATCCTACACATTCCTAAGGTTCAACCTAACTTTCGAGATTACTTCTTCTTCTTTTCATACTTGAGTCTTTAAATTATAAATTTACAGAACAAATATACAAACACTGGAATTTAATAGTATTGAATGTAAAATAATAGAATATTGCATTTATTTACATAAACTTACCTCGAAACAAAATACGATCAACTATATCGATTTAGTCCTCTATCTTTTCTTTTCCCGATCTAACTCCGATTTCGTTCTTCTTGATCTATAATAGAAAATTTAGCTTATTTAATACTCACATTTATCAAAACAGTCCGTAACTCTAACTTTGGCAAAATTACGATTTTGCCCCTAAACTTTTACATATTTACACATTTGCCCCAAAGCTCGGAAATTAAACTTTATCCCTTATTCTTATGTTTTATGACATGCTGATCATTTTTCCCTTCTATGACAACATCAAATTCTCACTCTAACATGTACTTATGAACATTAGGTATTTTTACCGATTAAGCCGTTTTACCCGTTTTCACTTAAAATCGCTTAACAAAAGTTGTTTAACATAATTTCAGACTTCATATTCTATCATAAAACATCAAAATAAACACATTTCACCTATGGGTATTTTTCCAAATATGAACCCTAGGTTAAATTATTGCTAGATTAAGCTAAATCAAGTTACCGGGACTCCAAAAACGTAAAGAACATTAAAAACGGGGCTTGGAATCACTTACTATGGAACTTGGAAGCTTGAAACAGACCCTAGCTATGGAAAACCCTTGAAATTTCGTCCTAATGAAGAAGATGAGCATATTTTGCCATCTTTTTCCCTTTTAATTTCTTTTTATTACCAAATGACTAAATTACCCTTCATTAAAAACTTTGGTTCTTTCTACCTATATATGTCCATTTTTGTCCATGAAAGCCTAATGGTATAATTACCATTTAAGGACCTCTACTTCAATTATGCTCTTCAATTAAATCCTTTAACACCTAAAACTCATATTTATCAACTTTTGCAATTAAGTCCTAATAGGCAAATTAGACATGAAATCAATAAAATTTCTTATCAATACTCTAACACATGCATCTAATCACTCAATAAATCATAATAATTACTTAAAATAACCTTTTCTATCTCAGATTCATGGTTTCGCAACCACAGTTCCGTTTAGGCCCTATTTCGAGGATGTTACATTTCTCCCCCTTTAGGGATTTTAGTCCCCAAAAATCTTACCTGCATGAAGAGATTTGATATCTGTTTTTCGCATAGCCTCTTCGGGCTCCCATGTAGCTTCTTCTATCCCATGCCTATCCCATAATACTTTCACAAGTGCAATACTTTTGTTCCTTAATTGCTTAACCTCCCGAGCTAGAATTTTTACTTTGGTTCCTCACAGTAAGTCATATCCGGTTTGAATCTCAACCTCATGTCGCAAAATTACATGCGATGGATCTGAACGATAACGACATAGCATAGACACATGAAACACATTATGAATCTTCTCTAATTCAGTCGGCAAAGCTAACCGATAAGCCAATGGCCCAACTCTCTCGATCACCTCAAACGGTCCAATAAAACGGGGACTTAATTTGCCTTTCTCCGCCAAATCGAGAACTTTCTTCCAAGGGGATACTTTTAAGAATACCCTATCACCAACTTGAAATTCAATTTCTTTTCTTTTCAAATCTGCATAGGATTTCGTCTATCTCGAGGTCGCTTTCAAGCAATCTCGATGACCTTTACTTTCTCTTCTGTTTCTTTGACTAGATCAACCCCAGAATCTGATTTTCCTTAAGCTCTGTCCAATACAAAGGTGTGCGACATTTACGTCCATACAAAGCTTCATAAGGTGCCATCTTCAGACTCGATTGATAACTATTATTATAAGCAAACTCTATTAACGGCAAATATTTCTCCCAACTACCTTGAAACTCTAATACACAACATCTAACCATATCTTCAAGTACCTGAATAACTCTTTCTCGATCGACCATCATCGAGGATGGAAAGTCAGACTAAAACTCAACTTTGTACCTAAAGCTTCCTGCAATTTCTTCCAAAACCGTGAAGTAAATCTCGGATCTCTATCTAAGATGATCGATAACGGTACTCCATGTAGTCTCACAATCTCTGAAATATACAACTCGGCCAACTTGTCAAGTGAATAATCCATCTGAATCGGGATAAAATGAGCCGACTTTGTTAACTTATCAATCATAACCCATACTGCATCTTTCTTTCTGGGGTCAAAGGCAATCCTGTCACAAAATCCATAGTAACTCGGTCCCATTTCCACTCGAGGAACTAATACAGTGCAATAAACACAGAAGGTACACGATGTTCGACTTTTACTGTTGATGGATCAAGCATCTAGAAACAAATTCTCAAATATCTCTTTTCATTCCTGTCCACCAATACATTTTCTTCAAATCATTATACATCTTTGTACTACAGGGTGAATAGACAAAGAACTGCTATGTGCTTCTGTAAAACCTTACGAATAAGATCATCATTCTTTGGTACACATACCACGTCTCTAAACATCAAACAACCGTCGATCTCGATCTGAAAATCGGACTCTACACTGACTCATGACCGAACCCTTTTGGCTTGCAACTCATCACATCATCCTTCGAGCTTCACAAATTTCTTCAAGAAACGTCGGTTTAGCTCTCAACTCAAATAAAATAGAACCATCATCCGATAAGGCCAAACTAGTGTGCAAAGCTCTCAATGCAAATAATGATTTTCTACTCAAAGCATCAAGAACAACGTTTGCCTTACCCGGTGATAATCGATCACTAACTCATAATCTTTAATCAACTCTAGCCATCTTCTTTGTCTCAAGTTCGGATCTTTCTGAGTCATCAAGTATTTCAAACTTTTATGATCGGTGAATATTCGGCATTTCTCACCATACAAGTGATGTCTCCAAATTTTTAATGCAAATACAATAGCAACTAGCTCTAAATCATGTGTCGGATAATTTTTCTCATGTGGTTTTAACTGCTCTAGAGGCATAAGCAATTACCCTTCCTTCTGCATAAGTACACAGCCTAGTCCATTTAAGGATGCATCATCAGTAAATTACAAACTCTTTACCCTGGTTACGTTTGTACTAAGACAGAGCTTGATCAACAATGCCTTTAACTTGTCGAAACTCTGTGACACTTCTCGGTCCATTCAAACTTGACATCTTTCTCGTAGCAATCTTGTCAATGGAGTAGCTATCATGGAAAATCCTCTACAAATCGTCTATAATAACCCTGTAAGACCAAGAAAACTTCGACCTCGATACATTCTGGGAGGCTTCCAACCAACAATGGTGAAATCTTACTCGGATCAACTTTAATACCTTCACCAAAACAATATGTCCAAGAAAACAAACTTCCCGTAACTGTAACTCACTTTTACTAAACTTGGCATAAAGCTGATTATCTTTCAAAATCTGTAAAACTGTTCTCAAATGCTCTGCATGCTCAGTCTCATCATTGGAATAAATCAAGATGTCATCAATAAACACAACTACAAACTTGTCCAAATAAGGTCTAAAAATTCGGTTCATTAAATCCATAAAAATGGCAGGAGCATTGGTTAAGCCAAATGGCATCACAAGAAACTCATAGTGACCATACCTAGTTCGGCGCGTTTTTGGAATATCGACTCTTTAACTCATGGCGATAATATCCGGATCTCAAATCTATCTTAGAGAACACAATGGCTCCTTTTAGTTGATCAAACAAATCATCTATTCTAGGCAATGGATATTTGTTCTTGATGGTTACCTTGTTAAGTCTGCCGATAGTCTATGCACAATCTCATGGAACTGTCCTTCTTTTTCACAAATAACATCAAGCGCGCGCCCATGGTGAATAACTAGTTCTTACAAAGCCTTTATCGCTTAATTCCTGTGAAATGAGCTTTCAATTCTTTCAATTCTATTGAAGTCATTCTATAAGGAGCAATAGAAATAGGTGTGGTACACGGAATCAATTCAATACCAAACTCAACTTCTCTGCGATAGGAGGCAAACACAGTAGTTCTTCCGGAACACATCAGAAACTCATTTACCACCTGCAGACCGATTCAATTTTCAACTCTGGATCTTTAGTATTCAATACAAAAGCAAGATAAGCTTCACATCCTTTCCTCAAACATTTACGAGCGGACATAACAGAAATCATGGAAATTAAACTACCTGACTCATCCGAATTAACCGAAGGATCTCACCATTTTCACGTTTCAACTCAATGAATTTCTTTCCACAATTCACTATCACATCATGTGCAGTTAACCAATCCATACCAAGAATCACATCAAACTCATCAAACGGCAATAGCATGAGATTGGCCGGAAAATAGTAACCTCTAATCATCAAAGGGCAATTTCTACATACTTTGTTTACTAACACATGCTGACCTAATGGATTCGATACTTTAATCACAATTTCCGTAAACACTATGGGCATGTTCATACTAGGTATTAATTTCATGCAAACATAGGAATGGGTTGAACCCGGATCAATCAAAGCAATAACATTAACATCATGAAGAGAAAATGTACCCGTAATTACGTCGGGGAAGGATGCCTCTTCACGAGCACGTATAGCATAAGTCCTTGCGGGTGCTCTAACATCTGATCTCGTTTCTGTATCTCTAAATGTACCTCTACCTGCCCCTACTCCGGGATTTCTCTGAGATCTGCCTCTAACGGGGGCATTGCCTGATCTTGCACTCGGTATTACTTCTCTTTTAACCATTTCGGACATTCTCGAATGAAATGATCCGGTGCACCACATCGGAAATAGCCAATCTCGGTTGCTCGACATTGACACGGATGACGTCGACCTCATTGAGGACACTCGGGTCTATCAGGTGAATCGCCAACACTGCAATCGAAGTGGTTTGAGCTTTCGGATCCATAAATCTTCTACCTCTGTTTGGCTAGAATACCCAATGAAAAATTAGATCTCGTAGAAAACTCCTAGGCCTCTTGGATGTAGACCAAACGACTTGCTCATCTGTCTTTTCTTTGTGTCTTGCATCTCAATTTCACTTTTACCTTTTCTTTTTAATAACTCTTACGCTTTACAGGCTCGTTCAACTAAAATAACAAACTCTTTTATCTCTAAATACACCAACCGACAATCGGATATCATCATTGAGCCCATCCTCAAATCTTTTACACATGATAGCCTCTGTGAGACACACACTCTCGAGCATAATTGCTGAGTCGAACAAATTCACGTTCATAATCGGTCCACCGTCATCTTACCTGTTTTAACTCAAGGAACTCTTTTCTTTTACGGTCAATAAACCTCGATCGATGTACTTCTTACGGAACTCCTCCCGAAAGAAATCCCAAGTAACTCTTTCTTTCTTCCAGTACTCATCGACACAAGTGTCTTCCACCACCGATAAGCCGAATCTCTAAGAAGTGACACTACACATTTAATACACTCTTACGGTGTGCGGGATAACTCATCAAAAACTCGATAGTGTTCTCGAGCCAAAATTCAGCTTTCTCTGCATCATCGTCTTTAGTAGCCCGAAACTCTTCAGCCCTTGTTTTCTGATTTTGTCAACGGGTGGCTTCTCTCTTACATCAGTATCAGAATCGGAGAAGCTACTTGAGTAGTCCGAGGATCATGAGGGGGTGGAGGTCTAACAAATGGTTTATTTGCGAACGAACTCGACAAACCATTCATTCATAGCATGGAAGAAGGCTTCTCGAGCCCCTCCTCCCGACTAACTCATAACGGGCCTTTCACGACTATCTTGTGGCACCGTCCCTTCAGCAGGAGTGGGCGCATTACTCTCATCATCATCTGCACTAGCTCGTTCGGGATCCATAACTATAAAAGAAAAACATTTTTAAATCGTCAAGAGTCGTCACACTATCAAAATATAAGTATGGCATGTATAGATAGACTCTTACTCATACTGAATATTTTGAGAACCGACTAAACCTTGCTCTGATACCAATAAATGTAACACCCCTTACCCGAGACCGTTGCCGGAGTCGAGCACGAGGCATTACTAGACTTAACTTACTAAATCAGGGCATAAAAATTGAATCTGTCCATCTGCGTCATGTTCACTAAATTGACTATAACTCGAGTTACGAAACTCGAAATTTAGATCTGTAAATTTTCCCTGAAACTAGACTCATATATCTTCCTATTATAATTTTTATAGAATTTTTGGTATGGCCAATTAGTACAGTTTATTAGTTAAAGTCTCCCCTGTTACACAGTTCGACAGTTCTGACCCCTCTGCACAAAAGATCAATTATCTCATAATATACAACTCTTTTGCCTACACCGTTTCCTTCATATAAAAATAGACTCAATAAGCTTTAATTATATATCTCATTCACACCATAATTCCATTTATACTATTTTTAGTGATTTTTCAAAATCACGTCACAGTTGCTGTCCAAACTGTTCCCCTGCATATACTTACATAATTTCTTTCTAATAACTACCAACTAGGCATTACATGATATCCAAAACATGCTCTTAATTAGCCATTTTAATAGTTAATCACTACCAAACATTTACAAGCCAATCTTAAGCCATATAATAAGGTTATACACACATGATAGCTAAGTCCCTATACATGCCATAACTTAAAACGTCGAGTCACAAAATACCAATATAATCCTTTGATAGTGTGTAACGATCTCCGACGTCCTTTCGATCCCCGAATTGGCTTGTAATACTATATAAAAAAAATAAAGAACGGGCGTAAGCATAAAGCTTAGTAAGTTTACAAGTAAATAGATAACAACATTCTTAATGAATTATTTTATGTTTTTCTTATCAAGATCACTTAAGCTTTTAACTCAATATACTTAAAACTTGTATACTTGCCTTACCTTTTAACATGAATTTATCTTACCTTACCTTTTTCGCTTGAACTTGTCTTACCTTTACTTGGTATACTCTTTGAATTTTCCCGTTGAACCACTTGGAATACTAAGGATACGCGGGTACCTTTCCTTATGAAACTTAACCATTGCCATGTCTTGACATGGTCTTACGTGGTATCCTTGCCTTATGAACTCACCAATGCCATGCCTTGGCATGGTCTTACATGGGACCTTTGCCTTATAGTAACTTATCAATGCCATGCCTTGGCATGGTCTTACATGATTTCCTTAAACCCTAATGTCATGACATTTGTATCCTACACATTCCTAAGGTTCAACCTAACTTTCTCGAGATTACTTCTTCTTCTTTTCATACTTGAGTCTTTAAATTATAAATTTACAGAACAAATATACAAACACTGGAATTTAATAGTATTGAATGTAAAATAATAGAATATTGCATTTATTTACATAAACTTACCTCGAAACAAAATACGATCAACTATATCGATTTAGTCCTCTATCTTTTCTTTCCCGATCTAACTCCGGATTTCGTTCTTCTTGATCTATAATAGCAAATTTAGCTTATTTAATACTCACATTTATCAAAACAGTCCTTAACTCTAACTTTGGCAAAATTACGATTTTGCCCCTAAACTTTTACATATTTACACATTTGCCCCAAAGCTCGGAAATTAAACTTTATCCCTTATTCTTATGTTTTATGACATGCTGGTCATTTTACCTTCTATGACAACATCAAATTCTCACTCTAACATGTACTTATGAACATTAGGTATTTTTACCGATTAAGCCGCTTTTACCCGCTTTCACTTAAAATCGCTTAACAAAAGTTGTTTAACATAATTTCAGACTTCATATTCTATCATAAAACATCAAAATAAACACATTTCACCTATGGGTATTTTTCCAAATATGAACCCTAGGTTAAATTATTGCTAGATTAAGCTAAATCAAGTTCAAGGACTCCAAAAACGTAAAGAACATTAAAAACGGGCTTTGGAATCACTTACTATGGAACTTGGAAGCTTGAAACAGACCCTAGCTATGGAAAACCCTTGAAATTTCGTCCTAATGAAGAAGATGAGCATATTTTGCCATCTTTTTCCCTTTTAATTTCTTTTTATTACCAAATGACTAAATTACCCTTCATTAAAAACTTTGGTTCTTTCTACCTATATATGTCCATTTTTTTCCATGAAAGCCTAATGGTATAATTACCATTTAAGGACCTCTACTTCAATTATGCTCTTCAATTAAATCCTTTAACACCTAAAACTCATATTTATCAACTTTTGCAATTAAGTCCTAATAGGCAAATTAGACATGAAATCAATAAAATTTCTTATCAATACTCTAACACATGCATCTAATCACTCAATAAATCATAATAATTACTTAAAATAACCTTTTCTATCTCAGATTCATGGTTTCGCAACCACAGTTCCGTTTAGGCCCTATTTCAGGATGTTACACGAGTTCTCCTAACAGTGAAAGTGATTTTGAAATTGCAATGTTAAGGGAAACCATTGCAAATAGTTTAATGAATCAATATTTGTAAAAACAATTTTGTATCATAACCTAATTTCTAGTAATAATGAAACTTGTTATGTCTTATGTTACTATATATTTTTTTATTAAAAATCATTCGTTTAGATACTTCAGAATTTGATCCAAGTATAATGTTACTATTTGGGAAAATAATATTTATCATTGTTATAAAAGAATATTTAACTATAAAAAATTAAAAATAATTTTCATTTTATCTAATAAATAATTTAAATTGATTATATAATTCATTAAAATATTTATAATAAAATATTAGAAGATACATTTTAATATTTTATTAAATGAATTTATAAATTCACATATTTTAATAATTTTATATAAGTAAAATAAATTAAAAACTTCTATTATATATCAATTCTAATCTGATGTCCTTAATCGTCATTTTTTATTTTTACCTCACCGCTACAGCTGCGTTTGAATCCAAACACACACTCCACTGATGTTTCTAATCTCACTGCTACAGTGTCCAATCTCACCACTACAGTAACTAATCTCACCGCCACCGCTGTTTTTAACCTCACCGGAGGTAAACACACCGCCCATCCAAACTAAGCCTTAAACTTCGAACTTTCCTTGCGTTGGGACTTAAAATTTTCTTTGTTCAAGTTAAACCTTAAATTTGGCAAATATTCTTATATTGGAACTTTAATTTCTTTTATTCAAGTTAATTCTTAAAAATCCTAAAGTTCAACTCTTAACATGTGAATAATAGCTAAGTTTAGGATATAACTTGGACTAAAAAATTTTAGACCCCAATCTAAAAAAAAATTATCAAGTTCAGGCCCTAAATAATAATTTAACCCTCAAATATATATTAAATTGTCTTCACAAACTTGAATATATTATATAGATAATACTTGTTTGTGTTTAACTAAAATAACTAAAATATGTTATACAAAGTATACTCATTTCTGTTTAGGAGTGACAAAAGAAAAACCCTTTTAACTTGACAAGTTTGAATCCATCTCGACTTTATAAGGGTGAATTTTTTTAGGTAAGCTACACTATTAGACTATTAGTCATTAAATTATTGGTAAGTTCTTATTTTGATCACTTAACTAAAAAAAGTTACAACTAGGTCACTAAACATTTTGAATTTGTTTTTTTACCCACCTCGTGAATGTGCCATAAATAGGTAAATGTACCATGGAAGCCCTTATACTAAGAGCCAGATCACATTTTGCCCTTCTTCTCAAGGAATGGACAATCCTTATACATTAAATCAAATACAAAGCGATATTTCTCTTAAAAATTTCATTCATTTATACTGTTAAAACCGGTCCTTGTACGTCAGCATGTCGTACGCGTGACAAGCCACGTATAATTATTTAGTTATTCTGTTAGTCACGCTAATTTTTAACAATACAAATGGATAAAATTTTTAATAGAAAAGACTAATATACTCTTTGAAACTAATGTTCATGAATTGTTTTGCTTTATTTTTTAAGTAGAAAAAGACAAAATATAATTTAATTCTTAGTGCACAACCCTTCATGATACATTTACTACCATAAATCTAAATACGGGCGACATTAAAAATCTAAAGTTAGGATAGGTACAATGGAATGGGTTGCATCGTTACAAAACTGATTACCATGATTTTGATGAAAGGGGGTTTGGAAATTGGAACTGGATCCAATAAAAAATTTTGCTTCAGTTTTACTAAAATCCTCCCGCATTCGGTCATCCTGTCGTTGTTGTTTTAAGTGAAAGTGAAACAAATTTTGAAGACTTACATGTGTAATTTTTTTCTTTAATTGTTAATGGACAAATTTCCTTTTTTGCTAAAATCAAAGGCAGTTCAGCTCATAACACATGGAAATGAAGGCGGCAATGTGCAAACCTGAAAAAGGAAATGGTGGAATTGGACGATGGAGTCTCTTTAGTTGTCGCCAACCCTGTTAAGTTCCACATCCCCGATCCAATAAAAAAATGGGGGTTCATATTCATAAACCTACATTTATGTTGTTATATCTGTTTATTCATGATTAGGAAATCAGAAATTAATGCCTTTTTTTTTTTTTACTCTTAAGTAGCAAGGCCACTTACAGTTTGTTACTGCTGCAATTAGCTACAAAAAGGGAGAAATTGTACTTTGGGACTCTGGTCTCTTTTTGCAGCTCCCACATGGCATTAGTACGACCGTATTTGCTGCATTTTATATCATTGTTGAGTTAAGTGATAAGAAATTTATTGTTAAAGTTTTTATTTTATAAAAAAAATTCCGCAACCAATCCGTATACAACATGTGGAATTATTAAATAAATAAAAATTTAAATTCAATATTAAATTAAATTTTAATATGTTTCCTTCTCTCTCCTCTACCACGTTTCATCACCTTCACAGTTCACTCCAACAACCACCTACTGTTGCCTTGCACAGCTCCAGGCCACCACTTCCCTTGCGCCACCAGCATTTAGTCCATGCGCCCCTCCTTTCTTAGGCCCTAGCCGTATGCATCCACTACCCTTTGTTCCAACGTCTGTGCAAGGGAAAATAACACTTGACCACTAAATCAAGTTCATACTTCGACTCAATAAAATAATACTGGACCTCAGAATGAATGCATTTAATTAAATAAATGAATAAAATTTAATAAAAGGTACCTCCCAGTGGCCGATTCAAAGAATAGAAGCTGGAAAATTTAAGGCTTTAAGCTTATCGATAGCAGCAACAACTTTACTCTCCTTTTTTGACACCAGAGTTCAAGCTTTCAGCTTAAGCAGCTGAGCCACTGCTTTGAGATTGAGAGAGGCGCATTTGGATCAATCCAAAAGTGAAGGACTTTTCATCCAACGGGTTGTATTGCGCCAGCGGGATCGAGAAAGCATTGACATCGGAGCTCCATTAACAAAATATATAAACCTAGAAATGAAATCTTTCAAATTTAAAAGCTCCAACATAAAAGCTCTGATTCTTCTCCAACAAGATAAGGGGTCTTTTTTTTATTTCATTGGAATGAAATCAAAAATAGAGACGTGGTGGCCTGTTGGAACTTGGTGGGCGGCTATGGTAGAGAGGGCGGTGGAAGAAGATAATGAAACGTGGGAGAGGAGAGAGAAGAAAACATATTAAAATATTATTTATTTTTGAATTTAAATTTTTTTATTTAATTAAAAATTCCACATGTACACTAAAATGCTTCCTCTCTTTTCTTTTCTTTGTTTTTAGTTAAAAAAGATGTTTCCTCTTTAGTTTGCAAGTAGAAAGCCATAATCACTCGGCCCTCACCGTGGGACATGCATGAAATTAATTGATTACACTAGCTACTAGGGAAGAGGGAACTCATCCCTGCATGCGCCTCAGACAGATATTATTACACCAAATAATTCTGCCTACCTGCTCTGCGGTAATCCTGCTTCTAAGTTGTAATCAACCAATAATAGGCCATTCATAGTATAGACTTATTGCAACATAATGGGTTATAGATTAGCATTAACGTCTTCATTATTGAATAAAAATATGGGACTACTCTATTTCTAATTATTTACTTTTGATTTTTCTAATCTTGTAGACACTCATTATCAGTACTACTGTATTATGATATGTTTAATTACTTTCTTTTAAAAAAAAAGCAATATTAATTACCACAGGTAAAACATTGGCCTTTTAAGCAAGAAAGGTGTGGGCGTGCATGCAGCTGATTCTCTCCTAGCATGCATGGAAGATAACAGCACATCATTTTCAGATTCGTCAAAGGTCAACTACTGGTCTCTCACTCACACCACTCCAAAACAAACCAACATTTCCTTTCATTCTACCCGCCTCATTTACTGTCTAATAATTACAATAAAATTCAAAAACCCAAATATATGAACCATAATAACAACAAAAAACAAGAAGTAGGAGAAGAAGAGGCATCCAAGCTTCTCTAACTCCTAGAGATCTTCACTACCACCTCTCTCTCTCTCTCTCCTTCCCCCCTATAAATCCCTTTGTCTTCTCTTCTCTTCTTTGTTTCCTTCTTGTGCAAAAAGCTGTTACTCTTTTCTGCTAAAGCTTTTATATACTGATGATTCTCAGTCTTATTTTAAATGCTCTCTTATCTCCTTCACGATTCCATCATCATCATGACCACAGCTTCCAGTTGTAACAACTAACTACACACACTCTCTCTCTCTTTTGAAACCCTGAAATTCTTTTGACCCTGTTTTCTTTTTCTTTTCATAAATATGGCTTTGATCAATTTTCCCGCTGATCATATCAAGCTTAGGAAAATGCTTTCACTCGAGAAAAAATCATTGATGCTCAAAGATTACCTGAGAGACGATTTGGGTTCTTGCTCTTCTAGTGGTTTCAAATCGTTTCCACGTCGCCAGTGTTGCACCACCATCAGGTTTCTTCTGGAGGCCGACTTGAAGAAATCTAAACATAATTACTCAAGCGCTACGAAACGCCTTCTTAAAAGAAGTCGTTCGAAGCCGGGTTCGTCGACCACCATTTCAGCTCTGCAAAGAGCTTCAGAATCCGTACTTAATGCCATCAAGCTGCTGCCTTTTCCGTTCACCAAGTCATCGCCACCTTCGTCATCGCAAAGCAACAGTTGCAGGAAGCTCTTCAAAAGAGGCTTTTGGAGAAAAAGTACTGACAAAGAAGATCACGGCCGTGGTGGTGGTGAGATCAAACGATGGAAATTGTTCAGCGAATTTCTTGAAGAGAAAAATCAACCGTCTTATCAGAATACTATTCCCGGTTACAACACCACCGGCACTTGCTCTACTAGGGTGTCTCCGAGCAGGAGCAGTAACAGTTGGGCTGAAAGTGAATTTACAGCGAACAATTTACAGTCTTGGAGCGGTCACCCGGAGAGCTGGACTCAAAACGGCACCGTTTCAAGCAAAACGACTTCACCGGAGGAAAAAAATGTCAGCAATAGGGCAGGCGTAACAGTCGCTGAGGATTCCAAGGTAAATGACAGAGAATAGCTTCCTTCAATATTTGTTTCCTAACATTAATTAGTCTATCGTCTGCCTGTCTGTTGGTGGCTTCTCTGATTGGTTGTCTCCTTATAATCCATAAATATTTATTTAATTTATTAAGGGGATATGATGGGGATTTTAAAGTTTGTTGAGGGGGTCGCAAATTGCATGGATTCCTCACGTGTAGCGCGTGCGTAGTGATTTTTATTTTAATTGGGTAAGACTAGGGTACATCTTGGATCAAGGTTTTTATTGTGCACGCGAATATACTAGGGTACATCATATTATTTATACAACCTGAAAATTTACCTACTTGTCATAATTGAGTTGATGTGCATTGGGATTATTATCAGGCGGGCTAAAAGCGCAAATTATTTTTGATTAAATAGGTTAGCTGTTGATTGAGTAGTTCGGGAATTTGGTAAGAAAAGAGAATTGACACTTCATTAAAATTATATAAAAGTTAAAATGGGTTGCATGTGGCATGTGGTGGTTTGGCATGTCCAAGGATTATTCGGGCCCAGTTGGTTAGGTCTCATTTGTGCATTTCCAGTATTGACTAAAATTCGGGCCCGATTAAATAAGTCAATTTTATATATGTTTTATCATATACTTTTAAATTATCCAAACTAATCTTGCTTTATGACCAATTTAACTGTCCCCCAACCTAACCCATCTAATCTTGAATAAAATTGAGCCATCACAATGTATTGGTAACATCTTTTAAGAATAGTACCCAAACTAATCCCCTTCAAATGGAGTTTCACTTTAGCATTGTTTTTTGGAAATATTTTTAGGTTAAAAAGTACTTTTAAGTAAAAGTTGATTTTTTTTTCTTCTTTTGGTTATTTTACAAAGCATTTTTTTTTTTGTCTTAAAAGTACTTTTGAAAAGTTTAAAAGCATCTTGTTTAGCAATACTTTTATCTCAAAAATATTTTTTGTCCCAAAAATGCTTTCGAGAAACAATGTTAAATTGAGCCTGAACCATGAGAATACATTAGGGACGAGTTTAAAGGATAGTAATAATTCATTTAGCAAGGATATATCACCCATTTAGATATTTTTTATATTCATTATTTTATGTTAAATAACAAATTTTTAGTAAAAAATCGATGAAATTTTGATATCAAATCACTTCATTTGATTTAGTACATAAATATTTGATGCAGTCATAGTGTTTACTTCTATAATCTTTAAGTATGTGGGTGAATTGAATTATATGTTTAAATAAAAATGAAGTTAAATAAATTTAGTTTTGTCGATTGAGTGTTGTTCAGTTGATATTATTACATTAATAACATAAAGAATATAAGTTTGAGTCTGCATTTGAGAGTTATGGATAGAAATAGGTATTAAAAGCTTTGTTACTTTCTCATTTTGGAATGGAATGGAATTAAAGATTAAAGTTGGTTTGATTAATTGCTAGGCTAATACTCACTCAACTGATAATGGAATGAAATGGAACAGGAGGATTGGGCGCCAAACGAAGAAGGAAAGGAACAGTTTAGTCCAGTGTCTGTTCTAGATTGCCCTTTCGATGACGAAGAAGAAGAAGACAATGGCTCTGCTTTCGAAGATCACTTGGCCCGTGTGGAAGGTACCTCTCCCTTTCTTACATATGAACATAATTTCCTATTAATTAACAATATTTGTGGGTTTGACAACAGTAACCAAACAAAAGCTGATGCAAAATATCAGAAGGTTCGAGAGGCTGGCTCAGTTAGAGCCTGTGGAGTTGGACAAACGAATCGCAATGGCAGAGCTTGAAGATGAGTTCCCAAATGAATTGTTGGATGACTATTATAATAAACCAGAAGCCAACCATCAGAAACTATTTAAGCTATTGAAACCCCAAATCCCATCCAACAGTTTCAGTTCATCGTCAGTGAATGCTAAAAGGGTTGTTATTGAAATGGGAACGGAAGATTTTGGGAAGAATGAGAATTGGATGAAGTTGACCCAAGGAAAGGAAGAGGTTGGATCAGCGGTTGAACTTGCGCTTTTCAGTTCGCTGTTGGATGACTTCTTAATTGATCTCCTTTCACATTAATTTCTTCAATCATTTTATGTTTTGCGACTGGGGGTTTCTATTTTGTACATTTTTATGCTCTAATTCTAGTCTTAGCTGTTGCTAAAGATTTAGTGTTTCTACTTTAATTTTCTGTTTTTATAATGTTTTTAGTTAATCCATGTTCATAATCCTATCAATTATTATCATTAAAGTGATGATATGAATTTTTTTTCTAATAGTTTAGGCATTTAATTGACATGGTTTTTTAATACCATATAGAGGTGTTTATGGGTCGGGTTTAGGTCGGGCCTAAGTATAATATTAACATATTTTATGCTTTTTCAAGCTCGGCCCAACCAAAATATGACCTTAAAATTTCGGCCGGATCGACCATATTTGTAAAAAATTAGCCAAAACCAATTTTAGGCCTGCCCATATTATTTTTAATTTTTTTAAAAATATTTATATTATGTTATTTAAGTATTTAATAATTTTGTATATTTTTTTATTTATTGAAAGTTTTTATATAATCATTTTAACATTATTTTAATGTTTACATTAGAGTAGTATTATATATTTAGTATAGGTTTATTTTTTTAATGTGTTCTAAATTACATAATATATAAAAATAAAATAATATAAAGTATTATAAATTTAAAAATGGGTCAAGCTCGGGGCTTGAATGTTCAAGCCCAAGCCTGACTCATATTTTAAATGGATCTTTTTCTTTTTTTTTGCTAAAGTCCATTTTTCAAGCTTAATATTTTGACCCAAACCCTCCCAAATTTTGAACGGGCATTTGGGCTTGGGTGAGTAACCTGACCCATGAATAAATTTAATATAATGTCTCTTTTTTACTCATAACCCTCTTAATCCCATAAATTAAAAGAGAAACATGTTCAAATCTACGTCTTCATTATTATCGTAATAGTAACAATACCAACTGAGCTGATACTCAACTGGCACATGTAAATTTATTATTTATTGAATATAATTAATTAGATTTCCATGTGACCTTAATTGTGTCCCCAAATATAATATATTATATATAATCACTTTAATAACAGCTACTAACTACTAACAGTATTATCAATTTCATGCCTCAAGAAATCGATGTTATAAATTTGAATCTACAAACAACATTATTAAAGTAAATGATCAAATTATGCTACACTGTAACTATGAGATTAAATCTCAAATGTCAACCCAGTGGAGAGACTAAAACAAGAATTACACCATTTTTCTTACAAATTGCAACGACGTGTATCCGATTTCACTACTGTTTTCCCGGGCAGTGCCTGCTAGAATATAATAATAATCTCATTGTCTTGATCATCGTAACGACATAAAATGGTAAGAGTTGGTGAAATAATTAAACCACAAGGACAGTCCCTTTCACTGAACCCACAACCTTAATTCGATCTTTGATGAAGACACAGACAATGAGCCGTACAAACCCCATGGCTGCGGATCTAATGTAAAATTGGTCAAAAATTGTTAGGATTGAATGTCGGTCGACTCTAACATTAAAAACAAGTAAAACGTGAATGTCAGGAAATAGGCTTGAAGCCCGCCGGTATTGAGTGTTTTGTTTTCTTCTGGTCAAAGCCTCATTGGAAGTTTATGGTTCTGATAAAATAAATGTATCACTGTCATTTCAATTACTCAATCATCATGTCGATTTAATGTTTTTATCTATTATTTATATTATTTAGATAATAAAAAAAAACCAAAATTAAAGATATTAACGGAGAACAAAAAAGAAATACCGGGAAATAGGTTGGCCGAATAATTGTTTGCCAGGTGGCAGAAAAATCTATGTTCACTACAGTAATACAACCGGGCCAATTCAAAAAAGTGAATATTAACTGATCTCTTTTCTGAATGACAGCAAAGCAAATCACAGTTACCATGTATAATCTGAGCTGTAAATCCAAATGCCATGTGATGTCACGTGGCACAAAGGGGTGAAGACCTTTTCGGTCTTTTAGAACAAAAATGAGATTAAAACGTTTAGATTCGGCTTTATAATGTTGTTTTACATAAGGTGTTTTCACATAGATTAATTTTTTTTGGATAAAATGTATTTACTTACATAATATAAATAACCAAACAACCCTTATAAAATTATGTTTCAAAATGGACATGACCAAATAATAAAACAAAATTAAAACATCAAAATAAAACATATACATCTAAGTAAAACAAATAGTAGAGATAAATTTATTTTTTTAATAAAGTCTAATATATGTTAAATTATTTAATTATGAATATTGAATATAGATAAATTCAATCTTAAATCTAAAAATTTAATTATTTTAAATGGATAAATTTAAATTGTGAACGTTCGATCAAATCGAGTGAAAAAATTTTAAGTTAATCGAGTTTACAGGTCATATTTTATCATCCCAATTCAATTTGAAATTTTTTTCGAATCGAGTAGAGTGAAATAAAATTTGAGTCGAGCCGAATTTAGTGAAATTGTTTGAGTTAAATTAAAAAAATTAAACATGTTAAACAGAAATATTGTTACAGTATAACTAATTCCATATTAGAATACATAAATTTGAAATCATACATATTTGAAAAAAAATTCAAAGCAAAATAATAATAAAAATAAGATACTTGCTATGATAAATTTGAATCGTTAATTAGGCCCAAAATTTTATTTTAAAAAATTTTTAAAATCTTAAATTTTTATATATATATTTTAGAAATTTTTATTTTTTTAAAATATAAAATTTGAAATTTTTATAAATAACTTGAATTTTGAAAATTATTTTGATTTTTTTTTTGTATTTTTTGTTGAGAAAGACCAATTTGCTTATTTTTAAAGTTGACAGAGACCAAAAAAGTATTTATACCAATTTGTTATTCGAATTGTGAAATTCAACTCGACTCGAGTTATTCAAGTTGAATCGAATAAATCGAATAACTCGAAATTCGAATTCTTTTTCGAATTTTTCGAATCGAATCAAATTTTGCTCATCCCTAATGGATAACATGAATAACCCTTCAAAACCAATTACAATGATTTTATAATATATTTAATTTTATTCTTTTAAATAATATTATTGAAGATAATATAAAATATAATAGATTAAATTTTTAAATTGATTTCAAAATACTATTAAAATTGAATGAATTGATAAATTATTTACTATAATTATTTTAATTCTAATAAATATTTTTTTCCCTTTACAAATAAAAAAAACAATAAATATAGTAGGAATAGTTTTAGTTTTTACAAAAATTTGCAGCCTACGGTATTTTTTTTTTTTTGGTGCGTTGTAAAATACTTGCTTAATGTAGCTGTATAATCATTCACTCGAGCAGTTTTTGTAGTAAGAAAATATTTTCAGTATAGTAAGAAAATATTTTCCGTATATCTTTATAAAAATAAGATATACGATAATATTTTAAATCAGTTTATAAATTCTCTATATTAATAGTTAAGTTGAATTTTGTTTTATTTACTTAAAAAATAAATAATTAATCTTTATACGTTATATTAAAGAATAAAATAATTCTTATTTTTTTAATTTTACGGCATGATTGATTAAATAACCCGATTGACCAATTTTTTACAATAAAAATAAAAGAAAATTTAAAAATTTAATTAATTTTTTTATTTATCATAAATTTATGATATGTCAACCCGTTTAGTGTGGATAATATGTTAATAGTATTGTCGTTAGATGTTAGATCTAAGTTTCAACATGTGAAACAAAATCCATATAAGACATAAGACATTCCCTCCCTCTCCAGTCCCCACCAATAACAATATATAAATAAAATAAGCTCAAAAATTCTTGTTCTTCACCAACGCGGGTTAGATAACCCTAAAAAGGATTTATTTTCTTATTTAAAATTTAAACGGAATTTAATGTGTTCCTAATGTCACATAAAATAAATCTTTCTCTTCAACCATGTTTTTAAAAAATTCACATTTTTCTCTTTTTTTTCCCCTTTAATTACACAAATTAATTCGTCAAAATCCACATGATTTGATAGAAAAAACATCGGCTTTTCGAAATTAAAAAAAAAAAAAAAACCTCTCTGTTTGTTATTCATCTCTCTCCTCCGACTCCTCTATCGTTCTATATCTCTATTATTTTCCTTCTTAAATTGCGTTTTTCCTTTTCTGTTTCTTTTTTTTTTTTTTGTAGTTCTTCTTTGTTGATGGTAAATCGTTTTTTATTTGTTTTATCAGGTAATGCTGTTCTTTCTTATTTTTCTTGTTAATTTCCGTTTTTTTTTTTCTAGCTCTGTTTGGTTGCTTAGAAAACAACCAATATAACACAAGATTAAAAATCAATTGAAACAAAGTAAGATTTATTCTCAACTTTTATTCAGTATCGCATCATTGCATTTCGTCACCATACAATTTCGAGTTTTTAAGATTTCGTCTTTGTTTTTCTTGAGGTTTCTTGGTAACCAACCAGTAATCATTAGGAATCTCTAGAATTTGCAACCGTTGTAATTTCATTCAATGATTTTAACATTGGCATTAACATGTATATTTTCTTTTCTGAAATAACCATTAGAAGATTTCTTTTGTTAACTGTTGCATTTTGAAAACTCGCTGTTTCAACTCAGTGATGATAAAGTTGCCTTTAGGTAAATTGATTAACATTTTGTCTTTTAGTCAGCAATAAGTAATAACCAGAAACAAATGATTTCAATGACCAATTCAATTAGGGTGGCTTTTCCGTTCTTGTTTGATACAGTGATAGTTCAAATATATTCTGTTCTCTGATACGTAACCGAAATTTCTATTTGATTATGGAAGCTAGTTAATATGTAAATGTTGCTTTAATCTGTCTTGCTTCTAGTTTCAAACTTTTTCTCCAATTGTCTACTTTATAATGCTAAGGATGCTTAGTTTTATGATTTTTTCTTGCAGCATTCTGTTAATATAATTTACTTCATTTATTTGCAGAGAGATATGGTTGCCTTTGGGAAGAAGTTGAAGGCAAGACAAATTCAGGAATGGCAAGGGTATGTTTAATATATTCTTGTTATTTTTTGTGTGTTGCTCTTAGACCATTTCCTATGTATTTTTTTGTTCAAAATTTTTCTGTATTATTTTTTGCTATGGTTTCCTATGTTTGATATAATATTTTTGCTCTTAGACAAATTCATTCTGTACTTTTTTTTGTTCAAAATTTTTCTGCTGTATTAACACTATGCTTTTGCTTGTGCAACATGCTGCTAGTTGTTTCGATAGAAAAAAAAGAACAAGGTGCTAGTTGTAATTTAATATATCTTATTATGACATCTTTCAATGTGGTTACAACTATCATTACCTTCTCTGATAGTTGACGGTGCTTGGTTTGCTACTGTCAGTCTTATGTGAGCATGAAATATTTACATGTGGTAGTTTTGCATGTTAACAAACTTGAATGTTTTTAGCAGCGAGGCAAGATCATATGGTCATATTTTAATTCTTCTTCAGGTATTACATAAACTACAAGTTAATGAAGAAGAAAGTCAAACAGTATGCTCATCAAATTGAAGTTGGGACACTAGAACGTCGACATGTTCTCAAAGACTTCTCAAGAATGCTGGATAATCAGGTATGTTGAGAAATGAACTTCAGAGTATCCGCATGTACTTATTCATGGAATACCAAAAGCTTGAATAGCAGGGTCTCCATTATAAACATACTGGTATTACGTTTTTGGTCCTTTTGAAATTTGTTTTTATTCTCCTTATCCTAAGTTAAGATTTTCTTTAGCGTCACTCTTTTTCCCATTATTATTTTTTCACATTTATGGATTGTTAAGGGGAAAAGAGTAGGAACAAAAGCAAGGGGGTAGAATATAAGTACGTTTATTGGAGTTTCTTTAATTTATCCTTTATTCTATCTATTGTGTTTTCCTTGCTTGCTGTATCGCATTTTAATGCCTCTTTTAGCTGGTAAAAATTTCTTTAAAATGCTCTATCGGAGCAATGAGATATGTCATGACTCTGTGGAAGTAGAATGCCCTCATATAAAGATTTAATCTTAAAAGAAAGTTTGCAAATGATCATAAATTAATGTTAGTCTTTACTAGATTTAGGCACATTTTACCACTTCAATAAACCTTGTTGTTTAAGAACATTTTGTTGTTTTCATAGTTGTTTTTTACATCTTACTTGCCCACTCCCTGGTCAATGCGGGTACAGTAAGACTTCTTGCGCAGCTCACTACTATGAGAGAGCATTATGAAAAATGTCTTTCTCAAGGTTGAATCTGATGTTTTTCATACTTTACAGATTGAGAAGATTGTCCTTTTTCTACTGGAGCAACAAGGCCTACTCGCAAGCAAGTTAGCAAAGCTTAGAGAACAGCATGATGCTCTTGAGCAGCAGCCAGAAATATCCCAAATAACTGAATTAAGAGAAGGTTATAGAGTAGTGGGATATGATCTTTTGAAGCTTCTCTATTTTGTTGAAATGAATGCTATTGGTCTACGAAAGATATTGAAAAAGTTCGATAAACGCTTTCGCTATAGATTCACCGATTACTATGTCAAAAGTCGTGCTAATCATCCTTACTCTCAGCTGCAGCAAGTGTTCAAGCATGTGGTAATGTGTCAAACTCAGATATGCTTTGCCTTTCTTTTTTAGTGGGTTCTATTTCTATCTTTAATTATGCTTGTAAATGGGGCTTTAATATCCAGGTCTTGTTCATTTCTAGATGAGATTGTGAATACGTAAAAGCAGGGTATGCAAAAGTAGTTCTAGCCAGTACCCGTAAGCTTATTTTCCAGTAGTATAATTTGCAGGGTTTAGGTGCTGTTGTTGGAGCAGTATCTCGTAATCTTCATGAACTTCAGGACTGTCAAGGAAGCTACTTATCAATCTATGATCCGCCTGCCCTTCCTCTCCAGGTTTCTCCTATACATACTTGTGATCATTTTTCATCTGATTTGTTCTGCCAAATTGTTGTATGATAATAAGGATATGGTTATGCTATTTTACTTGGATCATCTGCAGGATCCCGTGGTCGATTCAATAAAAGCGGCTGTGGATAGGTTAACTCACTCAACAAACTTCCTAAACTTTATGGCACAACATGCTCTGATCATGCAAGAAGAGCTACCTGCTCCCGCTGAGGAACAAATTGATGAAGAGAGATACCATTATGTGTCACTCCTCTTGAACTTGGCCAACACATTCCTTTATATGGTCAATACATATATTATTGTCCCTACTGCAGATAACTACTCCATGAGCCTTGGAGCTGCTGCAACAGTTTGTGGTATTGTTATTGGGGCAATGGCTGTTGCACAGGTGTTTTCTTCAGTGTACTTTAGTGCATGGTCTAACAGATCATACTTCAGACCTCTTGTATTTAGCAGTATTGTCCTTTTTGTGGGAAATGCTATGTATGCATTGGCTTATGATCTGAACTCATTAACAATGCTTCTACTGGGTCGGCTTTTTTGTGGGTAAGTGATCTTCTTTTCATTCTTTTCTTACTGTCACAGCTCATAGTACCTGAGTGATTGAGGCAGCATTGTCGGTTTTGTTCTTTTGGGTACTTTGCCAACACACCATATGGCTGTTAGTGGCATTGTCATTGTTGAGACATAATGAAAGCTCGCTATAGTCAGTGTTGGCTGAAGTACGGTATAACCTCTTAGTGAATAATGTCTCTATGCTAGCCATTCCGAAATTCCTCGTATTTGATCAGTTATTATTTTTATTATATGTATGGCAAACCTGAGCTTATTGGTATTATAAGTAGGGATAGGATTGGGGATTAAATATGGTTTTAGGACCCAAATTGAACTTACCAATGAATATTATGTTTAAGAGACTAGTAGCTATGTTTCTTTTTTACTTTTACCATGTAGCTTTAAAAAATTAATCTTGTCATTGCAGATTCGGTTCTGCTAGAGCTGTTAACCGCCGGTATATCAGTGATTGTGTACCACTAAAAATCCGAATGCAGGCATCTGCTGGATTTGTTAGTGCCAGTGCTTTGGGAATGGCATGTGGTCCTGCTCTTGCTGGCATACTTCAGATAAATTTCAAGATTTACAAATTGACATTTAATGCAATGACTTTGCCAGGATGGGTTATGGCTGTTGCTTGGCTTGTATATCTGATATGGTTGTGGTTCTCATTTAAAGAACCATCTCGTGATGTTGAAGAGAACAATTCTCCTCATGCATCGGATTCTGGTTTGTTTTCTTATATCAATCATCTTTTGGCTTGATAGGGTTATGCTATTATGTTTTTATCACCTGATCAAAAGGTGTTTCCATCTGTTTAAATTAAAACCCAATAATTGGTTTTGGAGCTCTACCTTTTAAATTTTTCCACTGAGATTGTTTTATTTGGTAACTTGGCATTTTATGCAATGCATTAAAATTATTGACATGCATGTTTCACCATGTAAATACAGAAACGGCTGAAAAGAATACACTTGAGAAAGGTCTGAAACAATCATTGCTGATTACTTCAGAAGAGCAGCAAGAAGATGATGAAGATGCAGAGGCTGATGGAAGTGAAGAAGTCTCTCAGGAATCTCGTCGACCAGCTACATCAATTGCATCAGCTTATAGACTACTTACACCCTCAGTCAAGGTATATGGTTTAATCAAATGCTGGCTTGAGTTTCAAAAGTTCTACCGATTAATTGAGTGTGCATGTTAAGCCATTTGCAATATGAAAGTAGTAAGCATGCTTAAATGAGGAAAAAAAGTAGACATGTAAGATGTTTACGTTTATCAACTTGTTGTAGTTGTGTATAAGTTTAGCCAAAGAAAATGAGCTTAGTTGTTTCGAAATTTTAAGAATAGATCTAATACATAACTACATAGCTTAATTATTTAAAATATTTGAATGTTCTCTGACCTGAGTTCTAATAATATCATCAGGTTCAGTTGCTGATATATTTCATGCTCAAGTATGCAATGGAAATTTTACTCTCGGAGTCTAGTGTTGTCACTACATACTACTTCAGCTGGTCGACAAGCACAGTTGCTGTATTTCTTGCATGTCTTGGCTTAACAGTTCTTCCAGTAAACATTGTTGTTGGGAGCTACGTTAGCAACATGTTTGAAGACAGGTATTTTTAAAAAGCCTGTGCTCTTTCAATTTATTTCTTTAACATAACTTGGTATTCATATTTTTGTCGATCTTGAGCTCTAGAATTGTTTATCTAATATCCATTTTCATTGGTTTATTGTAGGCAAATTTTGTTGGCATCTGAAATTATGGTTTGCGTAGGCATACTGCTAAGCTTCCATGTAATAATACCATACTCCGTACCCCAGTATGTATGTTCAGGGCTCATCATGTTTGTTTCTGCTGAAGTACTTGAAGGTAGGTATTATTTTTGTTGTTTTATATATGACATGGCATGATGTTGGCATATTTTGAAATGCTGCTCCGTCATAGCTGTATCTCAAGTTGAAGCGAATTATTTATTAGAACCGAAGATTAAGCCATCCTAAACTAGCGTGCCTTTCCTCTTTACATGAAAAATTGGGAACGTCTGTTTAGTTACATTTCACCCTTTTGTTCGAAGGAAACTGTCTGTTCATATTCATACTAGAATACAGCCGAGTGTGTCTTTTGTTGAATTGGGCGTTGTTGTTCAAAATTTTCTTGACCTTTGCAGGTGTCAACTTGTCACTGCTATCTCGGGTTATGTCATCTAGGCTGTCACGTGGAACCTACAATGGGGGACTACTTTCGACAGAAGCTGGGACTATTGCTCGAGTGATTGCAGATGCCACAATAACAGTGGCTGGCTTCTTAGGTCAGAGTCAGCTTTTGAATATCACTCTACTTCCTTCACTACTGATATGCGTCATCTCTATTGCTGCTACATGCTTTACCTACAACTCTCTGTATTGATCGACTCTATAACAAGAAGAAGAAAAATCAGTATCTCCTTCACAATTCAATCATGATCCTTTACAGGTTTTACCTGTTCAAAATTTGTTTTCATCATCATCATCATCATTATTATATCTTATCAATGCTGTGTATTGTGACTCACTCAGGGCATTGATTATCTCTGTAATTGTAGCTTTGATAAAATTTTGGTTCCATTCAATTGAGGGCTCAAATAGAGCCGAAAAGTTCTAGATCGATAGAATGCTTCCACTTCTTTTGCTTATAGTTTATTTTTATCCCGGCACGATAGATGAACTTTACATATCTTCTGTATCCACAATTCCACATCATCTGTTTCTGGAGCATATAAATGATCTCAAATATAGTCTCATTCTTTAATAGTTTATTACTTAAAATAGTGACTTAAAACCTCAAGCACTAGTAATGATGTTGGTGAGATTTGGGTAGAAAGTAGCATGTAGCTATAGCATTATGCGGTTACTTTTAATTAGCTCCCATTTAACTCTAGCTGGGATTTAATTAGTTACGGCTCAAATGGTCATATATATATTTTGTTTGAAAATTCGGTACCACTTTACTGACTTCAAATAACTAATCTTAGTAGCAGTGACTAAGCCTACATAAATACCAATTAAAATGCTACCTCATCCTCATGCATTATTCACTTGATGAATAAATTATTGTACAAGCGCTTAAGGCTCCTTCGGTCCATTGCCTCAACTACTATATAAGGCAAGGCTTGGAAGCAAGCTAAGTACTTGTCGGCGACATCTAGGCTCATGAATTCTTCGTATTTTATACATAATCACTACATTTTTAAGTTTCACAATTTCATAAATCATAAATAAACAAATTAATATTTTTTTATAAATACTTAATAGGAAAAAAAGCATTAATAAATCTATTGGTGAAAATTTTAAATTGCACCGATCATATATGAAACATATACACTCAAGTAACTACTTTTCTTGGCCTTAAATCTATTAGGGCCCTTATATAACAAGCACGCCCAACTGCCCCACAATGTCTATGTCCATATATAACAAGCAAATAAATTCTGGTAGACACAGCAGAACTATATCATATATTTTAGGGGAAGGGTTAATTCTACCAAACACCCTCAAATTTTTTTTGAATTTTAAATTGGTCTCAAACTTCAAAACATTTTAATTGAATCTTAAAAGTGTTAAGATTTGTTTCTTATTACTTTTCAAAAGTGCTTTTGAGACCATAACCAATACTAATTGCCAGTTCTTCTGTGCTTTTTAAAAGCACTTCCACACTCCAAAAAATACTTTTAGAAGAAAAGTTATGCGAGCAATGTCGCTTTTGGCTGAAATTTTTAGCTTTTCGTGTGCTTTTGAAAGCACTTCTAAAAAGGAGAAGCTAAAATTTTTAGCTTTTCCTCTCCCAAAGCACTTTTAGTGCTTAATTACTTTTTCACCCTTCTAATAACATAGTACTTTCCCTTTTTTTTTTCTTGGTGCTTAATTACAAATGTGTTAAAATCATTAATTAAAAATAAAAAAAATATTTTTTAAAATACTAATTACAAATATTTAATGGTTATATTTAAATACTTAAAATGTAGTTTATATAATTCTAATTAAATTTTATAAGTAACTAATATTTATTACTTAAAAATATTTAAAATTTATATTTCATATATTAAAATATTAATAAGTTATAGTAAATTTTTTTTATATTCTTACTAAAATATAATAATATTAACTAATTTAAATTTTATTTAAATGCATATTTGTTACTTGATAATAACATGTCTAAAATGAACATTTTATTTCTCAAAAGCACTTTTTGACAGCAATGCTAAACACTCAAATTTTAAAGCAAACTTTTCAAAAGCACTTCTCAAAAGTACTTTTCCACAGCACTTTTGAAAAGCACTTTTCAAAAGCATTGCCAAACTAGCCTTAAATAAACAACTTTTGAACTTAAATTAAAATTACTTACAATATTAACTACTTACAAATATTTAAAACTTATATTACATATATTAAAATATTAATAACGAGTTATAATAATTTATTTTTTTATATTTTTACTAAAATATCATAATATTAATAAATTTGAATAATACTCAAATGCATATTTTTTTACTTCACAACATCATGTCTAAAATGGATATTTTATTTTTCAAAAGAACTTTTATTGGCAGTAATACTGAACACTTAAATTTAAACCAAACTTTTCAAAATCACTTTTCATAGGCATTTTTTTTACAGCATTTTTCAAAAGCACTTTTCAAAAACAATGAGAAATTAACCCTTAGTATTGTATCAATTAGATTCTCTCATCAAAGCTTAGCTATTAGTTTCGGCATAATACCAACTCAAATATGACATGAAGCATATTTAAAATACATTGATTAAATTATAAACACATATGTGTACCTATTGCATTGACGGCATGGTTTCACTTTTTTAACGTGTTATGCCAAAGTTGTCCATGCAGTAGGTACAAAATTGTTTACAATTTAATTTACGTGTTTTTGTTAGGTCCAAATTTGCAAGCAAAAACCAAGCAGTGTCAACTACTTCAAGTACTGGTGAAGAACAAAGCAGAAAAAAATAAAACACTTGGTATGTTTATGTAGTTCATTTCCCCTATGGTTTTATCCAGAGAGATAATTTACTATTTTAACATCTCTCACAAGTGAGTACAAACACTAACGCTTACCAGATTAGCAACCTCACTTTTGCACCTAATATACTCTAAGTTTTTCCCCTGAAAACTTAATAAAAACCAAGTGACTCGCTTGATTACTTAGTACTTTGAAAAACAAGTTCTAAATAACAAAATAAGTGCTAAAATTTTCCACACACTTTACCTACACAAGCCTTTCAATATATAAAAGTTTAAGGCTTTTAAGGTAAAGGTAAATTTCAATCAATCTTCCCATCAAAATAGCAAAATAATCAATAAGGATAATATATTCAATATAACCAAGATAAGTCTTCAAATTTGCAGGATATGCTATCAAATTACTCGTTCCAATCCAATCTTCTCAAACTGGGGAAGTCAGTTTGCTTGATTATGTTCCTATAACGGGTTTAGATATTATACAATGATTTGCACATGTCCAAAATATCAGCAAATATCATAGCCCAATGATTTTGTTACAAGAAATTACTTATTTCATATATGACAAGTTATGAGGCTGAGCAGTACTAAAATCAATGGACACTGTTGTGGCATCTTCAAAACTGTCTCAACGATTTTTTTTTTCTGATACAATATTAGGGGTGGGGGATGGGGTAACATGGTTTGAATCCGTGCCAAACGAGTGTCTAATAAGAACTTTAATTACCTTTCTGCACAAGTCAAGATGTGTACAATTGAATTAAAAATTTAAGTTTTATATATACATTTGAACTAAAATCAACAATTTAAAATATACTTTATGTCATATCCGAACTAGCATTTAAGACCAAAATTGATACAATATTGATATTTTGAGGACTCAATTAGAAGGCTTTAAGGTTTATGGACCAATTTGGAATCCGGACAATACTTTGAGAAGATTAGTGAAATAAACCCTAAAAATGTAGATTTGAAAATCACCCCTCTTCGACTTTTATTGAGTATCCGAAGTTTCATTGTCCTAGGCCCTAGCCTTCTCTTTTTCCGGGTGAAAAAAAAAAAAAGTAGTTAAACTTAGCTCTGGGTGGATCTCCTGCAAATATGTTTGCTCCATCGAAATCACATATTGTGCATTTTCTTGAACATTTCCTTAAGCTTTTGCCTACAAGATTGGACTTTCTTCACCTTGGTTTTGGGTTTTATGACCGATAAACACAATTCAAGAATCTTTGTTCCCATAACCTATCTCCGTAGACATTGTTGCTGGATTGCCCTTCAACATTTTTCTCTCTTTGTTTTATGTAGTCTATAAGAGGCAAGACCAGGTTTTGCACTTTGTTGGTATACATGCATAGGACTATATATATATCACAAGCATTTGTTAACAATTTGTGTGGTATCACTTTAAGACAATGAGTACTCTTGGATGGTGGAGACTTGTTTACGCTGCCTTTGCTGGATTTCTCCTCTTTCATGGCTTTTCTGCCTCTGAAAACGGTACTATTTATTATGTTATATACCTGAAATCTTAACATGAAGTTTATTTTTTAGTATAAAAAACAATTATTTTCATGCAAAAACGTCGTGAGGTCCTAAACTATATATGAATATATCTGCATCCCAACAGCCCCAAACTACTCATTCATGCACAATGCAACATCAGCACCATTCTTGTCTTATTACGACTACATAGTTGTTGGTGGTGGCACCGCTGGCTGCCCCTTAGCTGCCACATTATCTCACCGTGCCAACGTCTTGCTCCTTGAACGAGGTGGCTCCCCCTATGGTGACCCCAACATCACTAAATTGGTTAATTTCGGTGCTTCCCTCTCCGACCTTTCCCCGTGGTCCCCGTCACAGCGGTTTATCTCCACGGACGGTGTCATTAATTCACGAGCACGCGTCTTGGGCGGCGGAAGCTGTCTGAATGCGGGGTTTTATACACGCGCTTCTCCTGAATATATCAGGTACCAAGTTTGCATCATATGCTCATGATATAATTTTTCATATATATGTGTGTATATGTATATCTGTTATGTTGTTATTTTTAGGCAAGCGGGGTGGGATGGAAGATTAGTGAATCAATCATACGAGTGGGTTGAAAAATTAGTGGCATTTGAGCCACATTTGGGGCATTGGCAATCGGCTGTGAGGAACGGTTTGTTAGAGGTTGGGGTGGTGCCATTCAATGGGTTCACCTTTGACCATATTAATGGGACCAAAGTTGGTGGGACAATATTTGATGAACAAGGGAACAGGCACACAGCTGCTGACTTGTTGGAGTATGCCAACCCTCGAGGTCTCACCGTCCTTTTGTATGCTACTGTGCAAAAAATCTTGTTTAGATTTAGAGGTACATTATCTAATAACACAGCTCAAATGGTCAAATTCTATATTTATCATACTACCAAACCATTATGTCCCATTTCAAATAACAGGGAGAAGAAGCAGACCAGAGGCATATGGTGTGATTTTCAGAGATGGATCAGGGATTGAACATAGAGCATATCTTAAATATGGGTTTAAAAACGAAATCATTATATCTGCGGGAGCATTGGGAAGCCCACAGCTGTTGATGCTGAGTGGAGTAGGACCGGTTGCTCATCTTAGAGCTCACAATATCCCAGTGGTGTTAGACCAACCCTTGGTTGGCCAAGGCATGTGTGATAACCCCATGAACGCCGTTTTTGTCCCGTCTCCGATTCCAGTTGAGGTTTCGCTTATCGAAGTCGTTGGTATCACACATTTTGGGAGCTACATTGAAGCTGCAAGTGGTGAAACCTTTACTGCTTCTGTTACTACTACTTCAAGAAACTATGGCATGTTCTCACCTAAGGTATAATAAGTTTTGGATGCTATTCATTTAAGCTTAGAAGATTGAACTTTACCCTACAATTTTACTATGCAGATTGGTCAGCTATCTACGGTGCCACCTAAACAAAGGACCCCAGAAGCCATTGCCAGAGCTGTTGAATACTTGGATAATCTTGACCAGGCAGCTTTACAAGGTGGATTCATCTTAGAAAAAATTATGGGTCCGATCTCAACAGGCCATTTGGAGCTCCAAACCCGTAACCCAGACGATAACCCATCCGTCACCTTCAATTATTTCCAGCATCCACTAGACTTGCAAAGATGTGTTCAAGGGATTCAAACCATAGGGAAAATCGTTGAATCCGAGTCATTCTCTAAATTCAGATATGATTACATGTCTTGGCCAGGACTCGTTAACATGACAGAACATTCCCCAATAAACTTGCTGCCTAGACATTACAACTCCTCAATCCCACTTGAAACGTTCTGCAGAGACACTGTGATGACTATATGGCACTATCATGGTGGCTGCCAAGTTAGTAGGGTTGTTGACCCCGATTATAAGGTTCTTGGTGTCGAAGCTCTAAGGGTTATCGACGGTTCCACTTTCAACTATTCGCCTGGGACTAATCCTCAGGCCACTGTCATGATGCTTGGAAGGTAGTACATAAATTAATCACTAGCAAAAATATTCATTTTATGTTGGGTTTTTTAAAATTGACATTTTAGTTTGATGTGATGATGCAGGTACATGGGTGTGAAGATATTGAGAGAGAGACTAGGCAATTAAGAATCCGCATGATTCGTTATGGTTGATTTTTATTTCTTTTGATCAAGACATGATGGATGGATGGATGTTCTTGACTTGTCATTACGTATTGAGTGGTCCAGAATTTGACGTCTTTAAGTTAATACATTTGTCAAAGAGTTGCATTAATGGATGTTTGACATTGAGAAATGTTATGTTTATTTTGTTGTTCAATTGTTTTTGCCTTTCATGATAAATCTGGTTCAGTGATCGAACAATAATTAAAACACATATAAAAAATCAAAATGCTATAAGAAACTAAACAAAATTAAATACATACATCTTACTTTTGTACTAAAAATTTTATAATTTTATCTCCACACGCCTACAAAAAGTTATGGGTCAAACACAAAATGATTAAGGTTAAATGCTGCCATTGGTCCTTTTACTTTACGAAAACTGTGAATTTAATCTATGTACTTTAATTTAATCAAATTTAGTCTCTATATTTTTCGAATTTTGAAATTTTAGTCTTGGCCCAAACAGTAGTATTTAGATTTGTTTGGTTAAATTTAATTACTAGTCATGTGCTATGCGTAGATTTGGTCTATATTCTCGGATTGGATTATTCTAAGTTTCGATACTTTTCAAATTTTGAAAATTGCAGTCTTGATACAAATAAAAGTCATTAATCCATTAATTGGAGTTTTAGTGAGTACTATGTGTAAATAACAAACTAACATAACATTATACATATGATAATGTGCCTGCCGCATCAAATTTTGGAAATCACCGAGCTTTAACTTAATTAATTTTGACGGTTATTGTTTGGAGAAGACTGAAATTTTAAATTTTGAGAAAGTATAGGGACTAATAGTAGAATTTAACCAAAAAAATAATGTAGGGAAGACATGTACTAGTATGGGCCCAGTTTTTTAATAACACCTAGATAATATTGGGAAAAGCTAGGCATCTTCCCTTCTTTACGCTGGTTTCTCCCTCTTCCTATATTCAAGAGAATATTGACAGCATTCATAGGTCAAAATATTGCAAAGCGTAGAATCTGTCAAAGAGGCCCGTTTTTTTTTCCATGTAAAAAGAGCCTTTTGCGTAGAAAGCAGGCACCAAAAGAAAAGGATATCCTCAGCATATGCTATATCCTATATGTGCCTTAAACAACTTATCCACCATTGGTGCATGTAGTTTTAAGCCCTACTTGTGCCACAAAATCAATAAATTGATCATCACTAAGTCCTGAACTGGTTGCAGGGCTTCTCTGCATTGGCAGGTAGATGATAACTCCACATCATGTAGTTAACCTGCCAAAGGAGAGTTGCCCTTTAACTGATTCAACTTAATAAATCATCCATGTATATAGACCCTTTTGTTTGTAGCTCATTCAAAAAGGTAAGATATCTTCATTTTTCTCTGTGGCTTATGCATTATGTTGCACACATTGTGTTAATCATAGCTTTTCTGCAATATTGCCTGTTTTTGGGTGGTAAGAGAAACTGTATTGTGTCATAGTTGGTAAAACTGTTATGGCTCACAGCATCCTTGATTCTGGTTTTGTTGGAAGTTGGGGCAATCAATGCCCTGGTTTCACATTTGTTACAGTGGGGCCTGACATAATTAGTCAGCTTCTTACATATGAACTCTTAACTTTCTATCTTGGAAAAATGGAGTGTGAATATTTGAACTCTAAGCACATTATTTGAACCCAGCTGTGAATCTTCCCTAACAAAGTGGTGCAAATTATTGAGAATTCACCCGAGATGTTGGGCATGGAGTCACAAGTTATCTAGTAATCAACCAGTCCATTACTACTGTTCTACAAAGGATATCTTCTGACCACATCATAATTATTACCATCCATCGTAACCAATCTTGGTATAGTTTTCACATTGTTATTACAATTTGCTTTTGCTTAAACTACATCCTGTCTTTTTGCATGGCCTTAATTTCTATTCCGCCGAGGATTTATTTTCTCTCAACCCTGTTACCAGAAATAGTAATATTCACGAGGATTTTTATTTAAATTCATTCACACGATTCAATCAAACCACATTTAACGAGTAAGATTATCAATCTCATAACATGTAGTTCATTATAAAATCATTGAGTAAAACAAATGATTTATGTAAGTGCGTTTGCATTGAGGAATATCTACTAAGCTATTATAATTTGATTGGAATGTTTTGATCAAAATTGTTTCGACTTATGATTGATGATTTATGAGAATTTTTAGCACTCGTAATTGAAGATAATTCAAGCAAGAATCAAGCAAAATAAAGATATAATCAAAACTTTTAATGTGATAGGAGATTTTATTTGAGGAACTGATTTGTAGTATAAAATTGTATAACTAAGTTGGCGTATTTATCATATTACATTTTCAGCACGTTTGGTTCACAAAAATAGAATAGAGTAAGTATTGAATAGCTATGCGATGAGAATAGAATAAGAATGTTATAAGTATTACGTAGTTTGGTTCACTGAATGGGCTAGATGTATGGGAATATGCAAGGAATAAGTATAAAAAAATATTAATATCCTTTAACTAAATAAATGGAGAAATTATTTTATGGACCCTTCCCACCACATCATCCATGGTCTCTTCCAATAATTTAATGACATTTTATCAAAATTTTCCATGTCATTAACACATAATATTGTTAATTTTTTTACCCAGAATCTCGAAGCAAAATCTTAAACCCCAAACCTAAAAGCTTAAACCTTAAACCCCAAACACAAACCCTAAATTCAAACTCTAACCTCCAAACCTAAACTTGAATCCAAACTTAAACCCTAAACAATGAATTCTCTAAATCCCAAACTTGAACTCGGGGTTCCAAGTTTGAGATTCAAGGTTTAGGGTTCAGGATTTAGAGTTTTAGGTTTGAGATTCTATGTTCAAAATAAAAAAATAAAAAAACCAAAATTATGTGTCAATGACATGAAAAAAATTGTTGAAATGTCATTAAATAATTGAAAAGAGACCATAAATTATGTGGTGGGAAGGGTCTATAAGAATTATATACAAGTTACTTTAAAAAATTATATTTCAATAATTCATTCCTCTTAAATTAATGCAACGTTACCCCTACAAAATTATGTTTCCTAAAACTAAGGGTTTGCGTTTTAATTTTTGGTAAAAGTCTATTGAGAGTACTTGTACTACAGTATAAAGTTCATTTTAATCTCTCGGCTTAAAGTTGTTTCTGGTTAGTCTTTATATATTAAAAAATTATTCAAATCATGACACTTTTACAATTTATTATTAATTTACTGATAATTTGCCAAAATTATATTAAGCCGAATGGCGTGCAATAGTTTAAAATACATAAATTTTTTGGGATGGTTGGGGTTTTATGGGTCGGGTCGGATTATGGAAAAATCAGTTGGATATAATATAATTTTGTTCAAATTATCAATAATTTAACAATAAATTATAGTTATGTTATGATTTGAATTTTTTTTAACATACAAGGACTAACTTAAAGCAACTTTTAGTAGAGGGACTAATAAGTAAACTTTATATAATAGTATAGGATTCCCGGTAGATTTTGACCTTTAAATTTTGTTGCTCGCATCGGATAAATATGCGTTGTTGTTCCAAAATCATCCTATATTTGCTATAGTTAGGAAGCATAATGCTTTTGGAAGACGTTCGGCACACAATCCCAAATTTCAAATACAAAAACAGAAAAACAACGGCTTAGCCAAAGAGTCTTCGTTGATGCAATTATTGAAAATTGACGATAGCTCCCTGCATGGTGGGGGCAAGCACCTGCTGTTGAACTTGACTTCTCCGGGTGGAAAAACATACCATCATATAAGAGAGTGAATCATAAGAAATCAATCATGTTTACACAATTAAGGCAATTAATAAGCTGTCAACCTTAAGCTACTTCTGATTTTGGAAATGGTCAAATTCTCAATCTGATTTGGAAACCTTGGCTTGTTTGTAACACTTCAATTTTTTTTTTTATGTTCAATATTATATGGATAATCATGTTGCTCGGACTTTTTTTTTTATAGTATTCGTGTTTTAAAAATGGATATAAATATATGATTTCTAGGAATTATTAAACAAAATTAAAAGAAAAAAATATACTTATATTATATATATCCGATATTTATACTCGAATTTGACATGACATTAAGGATTTCCTTTTCTAACATGTTTTGATTCATTTGATGTGTGTACATAAAAGAAATTTCTTCGAAAAGGGATCACTTCCTTAAGTTTCACAATTTGATCAATTAAATGTAATGAAGAAGCTTAGTTCATTATTCATTAGACAATACAAAGTTGTCGGTTTAGTCTTATAATTCAGTCTCCCTTTTTCCCTTCTTTTGATTTCTTTTCACTTTTACTTCGTAAGGAAGTACTTCATGTTTGAGATTAACAAAGAAAATGGATTTAATCAAAAACAATTGTGCATTAATTAGCAACACATTGGATCATGCATGTCTTTTATAAACTAAGTTGAAGAACATGCATTGAGTATGCTTCTTGCTGAATGTTGATGGGGGTTTCCATTAGACAAACCTTTCCAATTCTCATAATACAAGACAATGCAATCACCATGGATAAGAGACGCCGCAAAAGCCTGCTGTTCCGGTTGTTGTCCGAATCCATTTCCAGGACTTCCCGAGTCTCATTCTGCGACGTCCGAGACTCCGATCACCGCGGCGGAGGCATTTCGATACAAGTTTGAGGTAAGCACGGTTGCTACTCTCTACCCAAATTTCAACTTCACCAACCATGAATCCCTTCCTTCATTTGAGGAAACTTTTTCTTATTTCAACAAAGTGTACCCTCAATATTCCCAAACGGATGAAGCTGACAAAATTCGAGCTCATGAATACTATCATCTTTCCATCACCAACCATGTCTACCTTGATTACATTGGCCATGGCCTTTTCTCTTATTCTCAGCTTGAAAATCAATGTCCAGGATCTCCTGTTACTTCATCATCTTTAGAGTCCCCATTTTTTGATGTTTCCTACAAATCAGTAAGCTTGAAATCTCAGCTATTGTATTGTGGTGAAGAGTCGGAATTTCAGTCCAGTATGAGGAAAAGGATCATGGCTTTCATGAATATCTCAGAAGCTGATTACAACTTTATTTTCACTGCAAATCAATCAGCTGCTTTCAAGCTTGTTGCAGAGTGTTATCCATTTCAGTATAGTCGAAACCTTGTAACGGTTTATGATCATCAAAGTGAGGCCGTGGAAGTGATGATTGAGAGGTCTAAGAAGAGAGGAGCAAATGCCATCTCGGCTAGTTTCTCATGGCCTAATCTGGAAATACAGACGGATAAACTGAGGAAGAAGATAAGCAAGCGCAAGAAGAAAGGACTTTTCGTTTTCCCACTTCAATCAAGGGTTACAGGGTCGAGATATTCATATACGTGGATGAGCCTGGCAAGGGAGAATGGGTGGCATCTGTTGCTTGATGCATCTGCATTGGGAGCTAAAGACATGGACACCTTGGGGCTTTCTCTCTTTAGCCCCGATTTCCTGGTTTGCTCATTTTACAAGGTTTTTGGTGAGAACCCATCTGGATTCTGTTGCTTGTTTGTCAAGAAATCCAGTACTTCAGTTCTGAAAGATTCAACCACAAGTGTGGGAATAGTGAATCTTGTCCCTGTATCATGGCCAGCTCGAATCCCCGAAAAACCAGCTATAGTTTCTACTATTGAAACAAAAAAGAAAGTGGATGAATTTCCTCCTATTCAAGGTTCATTCTCAGGCCCCTTATCTATCCAACACAAGAACGATGAAGATGAAGCCAGTCATGAAGTACAGAAACCTGAAGGAAAAGGAACCAAATCAAAGAAAAAGACTGTATCATTTTCTGAAATTGAAGAAGTGATAGAAGCATCCTTTGAACCTGGTAGCACCAGCAGTACCCTTGAGAACAAAAACCCAAAATTCGAATGCAGAAGCTTGGACCATGCAGATTCATTAGGGGTGGTACTAATCAAGAGCAGGACAAGGAACCTGGTCAACTGGTTGGTGAATGCACTGACGAGCCTTCAACACCCACATTCAGAAACCGGAGTCCCTGCTGTCAGAATCTATGGACCCCAAGTAAGCTTTGACCGAGGACCCGCCGTGGCATTCAATGTATTCGATTGGAAAGGAGAAAGGATCGATCCTACAATGGTGCAAAAGCTGGCTGATAGAAACAACATTGCTTTGAGCATTGGAACTTTGCACCACATTTGGTTCTCCGATAAGCATGAAGAGGAGAAGGAGAAGGCATTGGAGACAGTGTTGTCGAGCAATAGGAGAGATAATTATGGTTGTGGAATAACAGTGGTCACTGCTGCATTGGGATTCTTGACAAATTTTGAAGACGTGTATAGGGTATGGGCATTTGTTTCCAGGTTCTTGGATGCTGATTTTTTGGAGAAAGAGAGATGGAGATATAAAGCTATTAATCAGAAGACAGTTGAAATCATTTAGACTCTCAATCAATCATCAGTTTAATGAAATCTTATCCAACAAAATTGTAATCAGCCTAATGTTGAAATTCAACAATCAAAGGGTTTCCATTTATAGATTGTAACAAGTAGATTAAAGACAGATTTTAGTTTTCCAAGGCTACCTAATAGACAGACCCTATTTTAAGGGTTCAATTTGTCGAGTCGGCTTGGATCTTATCAACTTTGGAACTCATCTTTGCATTCATGACCCATTAATGCCATTAAAGCCCACTTCTTATCATCCCATTGAAAAAGTCATAGAGGCCCGATATATTGGAACATAAGCCCAAAGCAATATATAACGTTTGACTAAAATCAAGCTATAGTGAAAAAACGTTTAACTTAAGCCCATTGCTTCCAAAGAAAAATGCTAGCAAGAACACAAACAACACTAACATAAGCTACATTAAAATAATAGATTTCAGCCACCAAATTAGACCTCCACAAGCCGGTGCATTCCGTCTGTCGACGATGACCACGTTCTTTTTAGTGTAACCAGCGAAACCTTAGTGAATATATACCATCGGAACAAGCGTCATGACTTTAAAGATATCGAATCTATCACTGATTCAAAAAAAACGAGTCATAATCAATTAAAAAACTTTTATTTTCTTCGGAATTTTGTGTCTAACCCTTTTTTTTTTTTTTTACTTGCATTCAAGCCTAAGTAGTTGAATTAGTTGGTTTTCAATAAAATTATTCAAAATGTGATTGATATTTTTGTTCAAGAATTTTGGGCGAAGCTTGTCAAAGGAAGTGCCAAAAATGAGAGTGATGCACTAAGCCCTAACATAGGGAAGTAATAAATCAAAATACAAGTCAAAGCATAGGCTTTAAAGTCACGCACTCAATTTGTTTACCACCTACCGCTAACTTAATATTTTTCCTAATCTTTTAAAACTATTAATTAATTGAATTGTTGTGGAATTGGGGAAGTATTATTCAATTTCAAGTGGGCAGAATTCAAGACTGCTTTATTCCAAATGTTTGGGCTTGAATATTTTTATTTTATAATTGATAAAATTGACGATTATCTGCACTGTATTTTGACTCACCGTAATTGAAAAATGAAAATAATCATTAATAATTAAGTTAAGATTCATTAAAACTTAATATTAATTAGAGATATATACAAGAGTTTAAGTGAGTTAATCACAATTACCTAAATAATTATTTACAAATTTTACAACAACGTGAAAAAGTCAAAATTCATTAGACATGGTCTCATAGTTGAATAAGATTACCCATTATTGAGGTTATTTTAGACAGTTCATTAATCACCTTACATTAAACTAATTAAAATACTGTACCAAAAAATCAATTAACAGATGTGCGCCTGCTATCTTACCAAACTAAATTAGGCTTGCTTCACAAATTAAACACCACATGCATAAAAAAAATTTAGATTTATTTCTATATGGAATTTTATTGGGATTTCCTATATGTAGATTCCCCATATTCATATATTATAAGCCTATTGAAAAAAGAAAAGGATTGTATGAAACAGTGACGCCACGTCATCTGTATCCTTTTCCAATAGTTTTATGTCACATCATTATTCTTATCCTGAATTTCAGGATTTTCGTCCTGAAAAAAAATTAAATCCAAATTAAAATCCTGAAATTCAGGATAAGAATACTGATTGTGGCATAAAACTATTGGAAAGGGATACAGATGATATGGCGTCACTATTTCATACAATTATTTCTCAGGGAAAGGATTGTATGAAACAGTGACGCCACGTCATCTGTATCCCTTTCCAATAGTTTTATGCCACATCAGTATTCTTAATTTTAGGATTTTCGTCCTGAAAAAAATAAATCTAAATTAAAATCTTTAAATTCAGGATAAGAATACTGATGTGGCATAAAACTATTGGAAAGAGATACAGATAACGTGATATCACTATTTCATACAATTATTTCTCATTGAAAAATCAACGTGAAGAATAAAAGTAAATTGTTGGTCAATAAAACTTGGCTTGCCTACTCCCCGGCCCGCTTAATGTTTTTTATTTTTTAAATGGTTATTGCATGTCTTTTCTTCAATTCTATTTATATTACATATTTTAAAAATATGTTTCATCTTAATAAGTAATATTATTAACATTGGTAGAACATAAAAAAAAAAAAAATAGGGTTTACATTCTGCACTTCTAATAAACACATATATTGATTGATTTTTGCCAACCTTGGTATTTCTTTCTTATATTTCTGTTCTAGTTAGACTTAATCATGAGTCGAGTAGTTCAGTTTGAATGTTTGTTCGAAAAGTTAAAATGAATGGGTTTGGGGCAAAAAAATAGTCTCTGGTAAGCTCTTTTGTCTGGGCTTGGCTTGACCCGACTCAAAATTGGAAAAAGAAAATTGTTGTTGTTTCTAATTACTACTATTTTGTTGTTATTGTTTGGATATTGTATAACTCTTGTTTTATTGTTAATTTTGTTACTATTTTAAAGGCATTTGCATGCTAAGTTGCACTTATCTTAGTGTTATTTAAGTATAAATATTAAATATTTTTTAAAAATTTATTTTCAACATTTATTTTAATGTTTTTAGTGTATTTTATGTATTGTATTTTTTAAATTTATTTTTATATAATAATAATATAAAAATTTAATACGGACGGGTCGGACTCGAATTTAATTATTTTTGTTGAGAACGGGCCTAAACTTGACCCGAGCCATGATATAGGTTGGAATCTTTAAAAACACGCTTAAAAGTGATAAAAATATGGAAGAACTTGTAGGACTCAAAGAAAACAAATTCAAAAAAATTCTCAAGACACATGGCCCATGCTCCGAAGGCTAAGTTGGATAGTGACAATTGGTATCCATTCTAATAAAAATACACTCATACGTATGTGGTGCCGTAAGTTCAAATATTTGAAAGTATATCTAAAATTAAGAAAAACTTAAAAACATTTCTAAAATATATTCTTATGTAGTCCGATCATGACATCTTCAATCAACTAAACCAAATTAAGAGGAAAGTAACCAAAACAAGAATAACTCATCAAAATCTTAGCTGCCAGAATAATAAAAACAAAATTATTCTCATTTGGATCGTCATGTAGTTTGACAATTATTTTACATTTCATTTTAGGTATTTATTATTCATGCTTCCAAGTTTGGACTTCATAAATCACAACCATCTTACCAGTCAAGTTAGCCGTCTTTTGTTTTTGTTTTTTTTTTTTCCGTCAAAATCATCATGCATCCTCTTTTTATAAAATAAATATTTTTAAGTAATTGTATTTTATGAAAAATAATACATGAATAAAAATGGTTGAGTGAATTTTTAAGTGGAAAATAGAGTTTTAAAGAAAATATATAATTTTTGAAATTAGATAACCACTTATTTACAATTAACAATATACAAATAATTTAATTTTACGTTTATTAACATAATTATATTTATTTGTTTTACTTTTCTCTAATTAAAATGATATTATTTGACTTGTAGATTATCAATTATTATATAATATATACATTAATTGCAAAGTTTTTAAAATTTCCTGAGTGAAATTTAAAAAAAAAAATCATATATATCTTTTTTAATATTAATTAAAAATAATTAACAATTTTCTAATCAGATTATAAGATTTAAAAAAATTCTTTTTTTTCTTAAATTAATACTTAAACAAAATCTAAATATTAAAAAATATATATATATGAGCAGTCCACGTGCAGCGTGAAACGGAGGTCACATGCTGACATGCTTGACCCGATGTTTCAACTACCCCAACTGGGTCCCACTTTATTACACTTAAACACGCACAAATAAATTAAGTTCAAAACACTCCAAAATAGAGAACAACCCTTTCGGTTCGATAAATCCAATTGGAATCGAAGTTTGCATCTAATCGGATCTAAGATTTTTAATCACAAAACATGGTAAAAGCACGATGGGTTAAGTTAAAGTCTGATAAGAATTTCAACAAGTATATTTTTTAATTATTCGAATTTAATCCTACATGTAAGCATAAATAATATCAATTATATTCGGATATATTTTAATTATTAATTTATTTAAATTTATAATTATTTTTTATAAATATTCTGACATATTATTTGTGACGGTAGTTTTTAAGAGTACTTGTATTTTAAAAAAATAACATCTGATAATAAAATAGTCGACATTAATAAGTCAATTTGGACATTGGGCTTGAGTTTTGACCAATCAACGTGATTTTTATTTCTTGCTATATACATATTTTTATAATAATTAATAATATTATTCCCAACGACTTAATGCTCTAGTAACCAAAAAAAAAAAATATGCTGTCAATTTTGGATGGCAATAAAAACCTATTAATTTATCCTGAATTAATTATCAGGAATTATATGCAAGTCCATCAAAATCCACGTAGGATAATCTCATCAACTATTAATATAAAGTTCAAATTAAAAAATCTTGTACCCGTCTAATAGTATCCATATTATTTGATGAGTTAAAGTGTTAATCTGTTAAAACTTTAAAAATGATATATATTCAAAAAGGTTATCAGTTGCACCTTATAAAACATCGGAGTCTTGTTAAGAGATTTTATTAAAAATGATTTTAGAGTCCTCGGAAGGACTATGCCTAATAGGGCATTGGAACTTTAAGATGTTTCGTAAGGAACTACGTTAAGGCCCTCAAAAGATTTATACTTAAAAGGGTATTGAAATATTAAGAGGCTTCATTGAAAACAAGAAGAAAAAATTATACGTTTATACAGTTCAGGGCAAAACCTTTCTGTTAAACTGCAACCTCATATTTTTTAGAGAACCAAATCACTAAGATTAATTTTGTACAGAGAAACAATAATTTAAACCTAACCCCTTTTCCCTTAAGTTGCTGTTTCACCTTTGTACATTTAAATTTGATTTTTTCAACTTACCATAACTATCAGCTAATAGGTGTATTCTAAGTGTTCCTAATATGAACAAAAATTTCAAATTCTCAAACTCTTTCCAAATTTCTACTTAAGTCGTTTAAATAATCAACAAACTCTCTTGTATTAAATTCGAATACTCATCATATCTTTTAATTCAAATAGTCATTTCATCTGCCTAATTTTATTTTTTATTGAGATCAAAGTCTTAAAAAAAATAAAATCTTGCATCATCCACATAGTTTTCAAATCAAAATGAGCTCTCTTGTTGTTATCTTATTATCACATGAAAGATCACAATCATGAGTATCTATTGCATATTAGAAAGAAGATTAAATAGGAATAAATGGTCAAAATTCATCAACTAAAAATTAATGTTGTGCCATAATATTAAGGTTATTAATGTTGGTACAAGTCCAACAATGACATCGGTACAAATAAAATGATTCAACGTTTTTGTCGTGAAATTACTGATATCAATCAATCATTCAGTTGTTGCCTTAATACTGAGATTTATAACTTGAATTTGGACAATTTTATGCAATGGTTTGGTTGCTGTCTAGTAGACTTTCCCCACTATTATAATTGCAGATTATTTAAGCAACGATGGCTGCTATTTTTAAACACTCAAAATGCAAAATTTTATTTAAAGCTTGATTAAAAAATTTTGTAGCATATCAAAGTTGAATACATGAAAAACCACTAATGTCACTTTATTTTTTTTTTCGAAATAAATGACCCAAAAAATAAATGGCATCACCTTAGAAAATTGAAAGATATTTTTTTCAATTATATTATTAATTATATTATTGTTTTTAATATATTAAAAATGTATAAAATTAGACTTTAATTTTAAATTTCATATAAAATATTCTTATAAATATAAATAATTTTAACGAATATCTAAAGAAACAAATATTTACGAACAAATCTCAAATCTGAATATTACATTATATGAATTTTATATGTGAATTTTCTCGGAATTATTTTTTTATTTAATTAATTGAATATATATTAATCCTAGTTATACTTGAAAAGAGCATTGTCTACATGGAACATATAGGGAGAAAAAAAGGAATAAGAGGGAGCTGCGGAGATTCCAATGGGAGAAATGAAGATCTGTCCATGGAATAGGATGTCAGACTTATTAAATTTGAATATTTAATAAATGAATTGATTAAATAATTTATGTTGATTTATTAAATGAATGAGTTTAAATGAAGTTTAGTTATATACTTGTTTATTTAAAGATAATGTTTTTTTTATAAAAAATATTTAAAAAATATTTTTCTATATTTTATATTTAAATTTAATTGATTTGTTTTTTTTGTTTGGTTTACTGTTTGTGAGTAGACCTGTGCATGGGTCGGGTTATCTGTCCAGACTCGAATGTTTGTTCGAAATTTGGGAGGATTTGGACAAAAATATTAGGCCTAAAAAATAAGTTTGGGTAAAAAAATTAGGTTCATTTAAATTATGAGCTGGGCTTAGACTTGAACATTTAAAACCCGACCCGACTCGACACGTTTTTAAGTTTATAATACTTTATATTATATTGTTTTTATATATTATGTAATTTAGAACACATTAAAAAAACAAACTTATACTAAATATATAATACTAATTTAATATAAACATTAAAATAATGTTAAAATGACTATATAAAAAATTTCAATAAAAATATATAAAATTATTAAATATTAAAATAATATAATATAAATACTTTTTTAAAAAAACTAAATATGGGTGAGCCTAAAATAGGTTAGGCTTAGTCTTTTATCAATATGGACGAGTTTAGGTAAAATTTTAGGCCCATATTTTGAGTCGAGTTGGGCTTGAGTAAGTGTAAAATATGTTAATATCATGCTTAGGTTCGACTCAAACTGACTCGAACCGGCCCATGAGCACCTCTATTTGTGAACATGTTAATTTAATATTTATGAACATTAATTGAACATGTTCGTGAACATTAAATAAATGGAGCATGAACATGCCAAATAATAAACAAATCGAATTTAAATACAAACAACTTAAAAAATAAACAAATCAATTGAACAAGAATAAATATTTTTTCGTTTGAGCTCAATTCGTTTACTCCCGAGTAAATGATTCATATTATAAATAATATATTGTATTTAATATATATATATTTAATATTTATAATTAACCGAAAGATTAAAAAAAAAATCATATATATAAATTATCAAATCTAATCATCAACTCCATAAAAAATTGAGACTTACATGATAATAGAATACTTAAATTTATCGAATTAAACTATGATAAATTAAATTAATTATTAAATCGAATTTAAATTATATTTAAATAAAAATTTACCCTAGAATCTATCATTTCTATGTAAATAATGATTTTTTTAATAATTTTATTATATATTATGATCATATATATTTTTTGACATGATGTCTAGAACTATTTATAGTCATTTTCAACTCATAAATAAAAAGATAATGTACTTTAATGTACTCAAACTCATGTACTCCTACATTAGCAATAACGCCTACACCAAACAAGCCGATAAAATATTTTTAAATACTTTTTATCCATTCCTTTGGATATTTGACTTGTATTTTCTATATTTGCAATGTATAAAGTTCTTTCTCCTACATTAATGAGTATCTTATAGAATTCCATTTATAAATAATTAAAATTTAAAAATAATGATTTTTTACTCACAAACGAAATTTAAAAAAAATTGTGATCCATTTTTATTTTTGAAGTATAAATTCAGTTATGAAATTATTTTTATGTAGGTAAATTAAATTATTTTTTATATAATAAATTAATAAAAATATGATTATATCTGAGACAAAACCCTAATTGATTTTATTATTATAATCAAGACTGATTCTATAAATTTTTTCATCTATATTGAAATTTAATAATTTTTGCAAATGTTCGCCGTATTTATTAAATAATCGAAAACCAAAGTTTTATACCATTTTCCACACTGACATGAGGGCGAAAACCGTAAATAAGTGAAAAGAAGAGGGCGGAAACAGAAACTAGAGTTTCCAACTATACACGTGAGACGAACTCATGAAGTCTGCATTTGCTTATATATAGTGGAACAACACCCACATCGGATTCACAGTTCCTCACCAACGTTGCTCTCAGCTGAGTTTCAGGGAAACAAAAAGGAAGCATCATTTTCTTAATCCAAGAAAAAAATCCCTTTTCGTTTTAATCTTTGTTGTAGCTAATCCGTCTTCGTTCGTGTGAGAGAAAAATGGCTAAGAATGTGGGAATTCTTGCTATGGATATTTACTTCCCTCCTACCTTTGTTCAACAGGTGAGAAAATGGGGTTTCTGGGATTTTTTTGGGTTCTGGGTTTTGGTTTCGTGGTTGATACAAGTGAGAAAATGGGTAAAAGGTGGATTCCTTGGGTTATTTTTGCTTGCACTTTTCTTTCCTTTTTCCCCCTCTCTTGTTTTGGTCTTTTTTTTACGATTTTTAATTTTCTGTTTTCAAAGTTTATTCCAGTGTTCTTTTTATGTGATTTGAGTTGATCACGGTGTTTTGGGAACTCTATATACAGTTCAAAGTGTACATGTCGGCTACCTCACTGTTTGATGTGAATTCTTGTTCATTAGCTTTGGCTTTTTCTTTACCTGGATCGCAGGTGGATAGTAATTAACAGTTTCTTGTATTTCACTCTTCTCTCTTATTTGTTATGTCTGCATGATTGTCCTGAGTCTAAATACTTGTCTTAATTGATATTTTGGAGTTACTTCTATTTTTCTTTTAATACCAGTAGAAGAATTATGGCCTTTTTGTTTTCTCTGTTTATTTATAAAATTTTCGGGAAAATAGTGATGTTTCTTTTTTTTCCCTTTCCTCTTGGAAACCTTTTATTGCAGAATTAATAAATTAATAACATGAACAATCTCTTTATTGTTGTTGTTCTATAATAAATTAATGTAATAAATGGATCTTATGGATCCTGTCAATTACATTAGCATCACTTGTTTAGTTATTCCTTTCTTTGTCCTACATAAACAGGAAGCCTTGGAGGCTCATGATGGCGTGAGCAAAGGAAAATACACCATTGGACTTGGACAAGATTGTTTGGCCTTCTGTACTGAGGTCGAAGATGTTATCTCAATGAGGTTATTGATCCTACATTCTATACCTATTCTTCTTAATATGTGTTGTATGGTTATTTTGCGTTTTTCTAACTCGGGATCTTCGATATGCAGTTTGACAGTTGTTACTTCACTCCTTGAGAGGTATAAGATTGACCCTAAACAAATTGGCCGTCTTGAAGTTGGCAGTGAGACCGTGATAGACAAGAGCAAGTCCATTAAGACTTTCCTAATGCAAATTTTTGAGGTAATATTCCCGATCATCATGATCTTATTACATTAGATAGTTGCCCCTTTCTTCATCTTAGATAGATAAAAGAACTAATCAAAACGTATGCTTTGAAACATCATCAAATTGCTTGAAATATTAATTGAAAATTATAGCTTCTGGCACTTATTTGGGATCATTTTTTCAAAAGCTTTAACATTGCTATATGGCAGCCATCTTAGTCAAAGATCTCATCCCATCTTAGTGGATGGAGCTATAGGCATATCAGTGAGAAGTGCATATAACTTCATATTTAATAACTTGAAAGTTCATGATTAAATCTCTATCTAGTTCTTAAGACAACTTTGTTGCAGTTATGATTAAATGTCTGTTCTTCACTTAATGCTCTTTTCTCATGTTAAACAAACAGAAATGTGGAAACACTGACATTGAAGGGGTCGATTCAACTAATGCATGTTATGGAGGGACTGCAGCTCTGTTCAACTGTGTCAATTGGGTGGAAAGTAGTTCATGGGATGGACGATATGGCATTGTTGTTTGTACTGACAGTGCGGTATGCTCATTTCCTGTACTGTTACTTTTAAAAAGCAAACTTTCCCTTTCTTTTTAAATGCCACTCTGTGCATGGTTTTAGTTTTGGACTAAAATTATAACATGCTTTTTTGTTCACACGATCATTGCACACTTCAGGAAGCCAAGCACACATTATGTTTCTCTTGAGTTTGTACATTTATATAGGCAAGATATGTAGCTTTCAAGTCATTTGAGTACAGTTAAGTAAAACCTGAGGTCTTTTGTTTTTCAGGTCTATGCTGAAGGACCTGCCCGGCCTACTGGAGGAGCAGCTGCAATTGCTATGCTAATAGGGCCTGATGCTCCTATTGCTTTTGAAAGCAAATTTAGGGGGAGTCACATGTCCCATGCCTACGACTTTTACAAGCCCAACCTTGCTAGTGAATATCCGGTAAAGACATTTAAATTTGTTTATAGGAACCATTTACTTGGCATACCAATCACCTATATTGATATTTTTGTTCATCATGAGTTCCTGTTTAGATAATGGTTCTATCTATTGACATGCATGCGTAGGTTGTTGATGGAAAACTCTCTCAAACGTGCTATCTCATGGCTCTTGATACTTGCTATAAATACTTCTGTCACAAGTAAGTCACTGTAGAAGTACTCGAAGTATTTTCTTTTTTTCCTTTATGAATGTGTAATATGTACTAGTTATTATCTGCTAATGCCTCTATATTTGGTTGGCAGGTACGAGAAACTAGAGGGCAAGCAATTTTCCCTTTCCGATGCTGACTACTTTGTATTTCATTCTCCATATAATAAGGTAGCTAGTTTGACCAGTTATTGATAAATCGATAGAAACATCTTTCGAATAATTGTGGGGATTTTGGAATTTATCTTAAAATTTTCCATTTGCATTGCTGCAGCTTGTGCAAAAAAGCTTTGCTCGTTTGGTGTTCAATGACTTTGTGAGGAATGCCAGGTTTTTCTTTTTCTTTGATGCTCTGAGATTTTATTGATTGATCCATCTCTGTTTGATTATTTACTCGGTTTATGTAATTTTGTAGTTCTGTTGATGACATTGCTAAAGAAAAGTTAGCTCCATTTTCAACTTTGACCGGTGATGAAAGCTACCAAAGCAGGGATCTTGAGAAGGTCTATTTTTAACTTCCTTTTTGGGTACTTGTGGTATCCAGGGTTAGATTCTAGTTAGCGATCAGTGAAAATTAGAAGTCTGATACTCTACCAACAAACTTGTGGTATAGTTGATACATGATTGTAATCCGTAATGAAAATGTCATATAGATTCTTAATTAGTTTGCTTCATAAACGGTAGACTTCTTGCTGATGCCACTTACTTTCATGCATTTGCAGGCATCCCAACAAGTTTCAAAGCCCCTTTATGATGCCAAGGTGCAACCAACCACCTTGATACCAAAGCAAGTTGGCAACATGTACACAGCATCTCTGTACGCTGCGTTTGCATCTCTTCTTCACAACAAAAACAGTGAACTGGTAATTGTTTTATTTCTTTTTTCCAAATATGAAAATCAGTTGTCTCTGCCCCTATTTCCACACACATCTGATATATATATAACAACATGCAGGCAGGAAAGCGGGTAATATTATTCTCATACGGAAGTGGACTGACTGCCACAATGTTTTCATTGCGACTCCATGAAGGTCAACATCCTTTTAGCCTATCGAACATTGCGACAGTGATGAATGTTGGTGGAAAATTGAAGTCTAGGCATGAGGTAATTCTTGCACTTCCATTTTAGGCCTGATGTACTCAACTGAAAGGACAATTTTCTTCATTCTCGTATTAATTGTCACCGAAAAGATTGTAATAGAGGTGATTCTGTGCAGTTTGCCCCTGAGAAGTTCGTCGAGACTATGCACCTCATGGAGCATAGGTATGGAGCTAAAGACTTTGTGACTAGCAAAGACTGTAGCCTTTTGTCTCCCGGAACATACTACCTCACCGAAGTCGATTCTAAGTACCGGAGATTCTACGCAAAGAAGGACGGGAACTGTACTGGTAATGAGAATGGTTCTGTTGTCAATGGTCACTGAAGAACAACAGATTTACCAAGAACTGGGTTCCCATTTGTAAGTTGAAACGACATAGTTCCAAGTAGCAGCAAATCCCTTTTTCAACCCTATTTTCATTTTTCAATCTTGTTTGTAATAAGTTCATTGTAAACCCAGTTTTACCTATGTTGAAACAAATAGTTGGCAATATATTGGTGAATTTACATTAGATATATATTTTATTTCTAGCTTGTTGATGCATCGGAAAAAGCTTTAAAGGCTAATTATTGTGTAGTAGTACGGAGACCACCATAGATACGTGGCATCAGCCAATGAATCAAATTTGTTAACCCACAAAGATAAAGCCCTTTTTCAGACATTTCTGACACCACTCACAAGTTTATTGGTTGACAGTAGTGGCCACCTGTCCCATCATCTTGGTCACCCAGACCAATGGGACCCAATGCAATCACCGCCGTTGGATTTCTCTTCCAGCCAAAAACAAATATCAGGAACATAAAACCAAACCGAGTAGATGAAAAGTCCAACAAATATAAATAACTTTTTTAGGTTCAACTATGCTTTTAGTCCCTGTACTCTTTGAACAATTAGAATTTAGTCTCACAATTGAAAACAAATAAAAAGAATTTTGTTAGTGACATTTTTAAAATAAAAGATTTATGACGTGAAAACCATGTAAAGAAAAAGAGCTTTCTCTATGGTAGTGCTAAAAACCTTACTATTCGTGATTCAGAATAAAAAGATCTCGTAACTCCAGATTCAACATTTTTATTTGCTTGTTTAGTCTTTCGCACTTGTAATATTAATTAAAATAATTTTTTTTTTCATTTTAAAAATGACACATGATCCAATTTAATAAAAGTTCTTTAAAAGTGTTATAAACTTAACTTCAATAATTAAATAGTAAAAGAAAGGAAACTATTTAATTCTGACTTTAAAAGTAAAGGGACTAAATTTTGAATTGTGAAAAGTATAAAGATTAAGATCACAATTAAACCTTTCTATTATCCCTACACTTGTAATCATTTTCCATTTGTCTTTCTTTTCCATCATTTATGAGTTTAACCCTTTATAAATTACAATCCTCCGACCCCTAACTTTCTCCAAGCAACAAAGTCTCCCCCTTGATTCACTGACCAAAAGGGTAATACAATTCGGATCCAGGAAATGGATCCTTCTGAAGACGGAGGCACATCTGATCTTAGCACCAGTACCGGAGGACCTAACAACGCCACGCCCACCGCCGCTAACAGTATCAAGAACGATGAGAATTGTGAAAACTCAGCGTTAATGGTTATGCCATTGAAAGAAGAGCCAATAGAACCCGACCCGGACCGGAAAACCCATCCTCCGCGGCCTATTCGGGTAGTCCCAGTTAGCAGGCAGATGTCAATGCAAATCCCTATCCCCACCCCTGTTACCACTGCTAAACGCTCCTACAACAAGGACCGTCACACGAAGGTTGAAGGCCGCGGTCGAAGAATCCGAATACCCGCCACTTGTGCTGCCAGGATCTTCCAGCTGACTCGCGAACTCGGCCATAAATCAGATGGGGAAACCGTCAGATGGCTCCTCGAACACGCTGAACATGCTATTATAGAAGCTACCGGTACCGGCACTGTGCCTGCTATCGCTGTATCAGTCGGTGGTACCCTCAAGATTCCCACAACCTCAGCCACTAACACTTCCAATAATAATAGCCAAATAGATGACAGAACGAAGAAAAGAAAGCGCCCGGCGAGCAGCGAGTTCTGCGATGTAAATGATGGAATTCCGATCGCAGTTGCACAACAACAGCAGCAGCAGCAGAGGTTAGTGACGCAATATTCAGGGCTAGCTCCGGTTGCTCAGCAAGCTCTGGTGCCAGTGTGGGCTGTCGGAAATACTGGAATGATGGTACCAGCTAATGCGTATTGGATGATCCCACAGTCCACGCCCACGGCTTCTGGTGATTGGCTTACTAATCAGCGGCCACCGCCACAGTTATGGGCTTTCTCGCCAGCTTTGACATCGGCTTGTAACATAGCTTCAAGGCCCACATCTTCATTCGTTGCGACAACGACTGAAACTCAAGCTGTCGTGTGCGACGGTGTATCAACTCTGGCTGTGAGTGCAAGCAGTACGCCAGTAGGAGCGACGGAGGCAAAGAAGTCTACAATGGCGCCAAGCGTGAGTTCGGGTGGTAACGGTGGCGGTGGCACTGGGGGAAAGGCTCAAATGCTTAGGGATTTTTCATTGGAGATTTATGATAAACAAGAGTTGCAGTTGATGGGTCGTTCATGGAATCATGGTCAACAGCAGATAAAAGCTGCTTCTAAGCAATAAAATCCGTAGAGTTTAGTTTTCAGATTCTGGAACATTATATAATATTATTCCAATGGAATAAATAATTACAATGCGAACAAAAGCGGAAAATAGTTCTGTAATCTGTGTGTTCTCAAAGTGATGGTGTTATTGTGAGAATTTGTTCATCTTGCAAGTTGCAAAATGCAAAGTATATAGTTCCTCCTCACACTTATCCATGTTAACCATTGCTCCACTTCTTCCGTTCTGCCCCTGGTTTTACATCTATACTTTTAAAATTAGTCATTTTAGTCCTTAAATTATTGGAATTTTAAATTTTCAGTCTTAGCTCGAATTGCGGTTAAATCTAATTGGTTAATTTATGTTGTTAGTCTTATAATATATGTAAAGTTGTAGATTTACTTTTTTGAAATTTTAAATTTTAGTCCTATCACAAAAGACAACGACTAAAATTCATTAATCAATTTTTTTATAAGTAGTATGTGGAAATAGTTATTGTTTGATCATGATTAAAATTTTAAAATTTGAAGAATATAAAGACTAAAATAACCAAATTAAAATAGGTAAGCTACATCGTAGTTGGAGGATTAATAACAAAAGTTAATATTAAAACATATCAAAACTTCAAAGTTTCGATAGTAACCATTTGGTTGGGGTCGCAAATGGAAATGAATCACGATTAATTATTTACTTTTTTTTTTTTTGGAGAGTAAGAATTAATTATTAGTACTATTTACTACACATACCCTAATCATGAAAAAAAGACAAGTTTATTATCAAAAATTAGAAACGTTGCATACAAATTGTTATAAAGAATATTGTAATTTACCAATAAATAATTAGATCTAATGATAAAACACATGTTATATTCTTAAAAAAAATATAAATTCAAATATTAAAGATAATATTATTAAAAAAATAACCGTGAACCCTAAACATGATAAGTTATAAGAACATGCATAATATATAAAATAGACTGCAAATTTGAAGGTATCAACTAGTGTATTACACGTGTAAGTAGGGGTCGTGGAGCAAGCTCCCGTTGGAGTGGTAGGCGGATTTGGTCTGGACACTGGTACTTGTGGTGGGTCCGCTTCATATCCATACCCGGGAAACAATGCAGTCCACGCGCCGTAACATCATCACCTCCTTTCCTCCCTTACACGCGCTAAAAAGGATAATGTAGGCTTTCAAACATAACCCGTGCAAGGGGGGGGTGTGGGTCTACTACGTGTTACCCGTGGATTTGGGGTGCGCATGCACCATGGGACCATGGGTCCCTACTTTTTACTTCCATTTTTTATTTGTGGAATCCAAATTGCACTCCAAAATTTGGGTGGTTCAATTTCACTTCACTCTACTCTCTAGGCATTGGGTGGGGCAGGCGGCCTCACCGCTTTCACCCTTACTTTTCGGGTAGATGAACCCATCCATGGTCTTTATCATGGACGGTTTACATTGGTCCAAAGTGGTCCATATTTTTTAGGGGGGGACATGGTGGTCCACCTCTATAAAAAAATATAAAAGATGATCAAACAATGTACCCATGAATCCTGGCCGTCAATTGTTGGCTTTCTTTGGTGGGCCAATGCATGACAACATGAACGCTTGTTGGCTAGTTTGAGTTTCCATCAAATACAAAAATATGCATCTTTTTCTGCACTCCATTTGACAATTGTATGCTAATAGAGAGCTTTTTGAGTTCATCAAACTATAGAGACTTCACTATTTTCCTTTTCTTTACACTAAAAAAGTGCAAAGCTCTTTTTGCCTTCTAAGAAAGAAAGCACCTTTTTTTCTGGGGTGATTTTATATTTTATAATACTATAAAAGTGCATTATCAGCTTATATTATAGAAATTTTGATACATTATTTTATTTATATATTATGATTGATTTTTTAATATTTTAATTATATTTATAGCATATACATGTTGAATATTATTAATTATTATTTTTTTAAAATTATAAGATATAAAGTAAAAAGAATTACTCAGATTAATATAATTAAAAACGTTTATCAACTTTTGCAGCCCATTCATTGAATTTAAAAAAACTTCGATCTATCGTGAAAATTGTATAAAATGGTTCTGAAAACTTGGTCATTACAAAAGTGGGCCCACATTTTTGTATTTATGGGCTCCATCTACATCAGAAATGGTCCTTAAATAGTTGGGCTGTCTGGCTCGCTCCAACTGTGGAGCCACGATTTTATTTTATTTTATTTTTAATATTTTTTATTTAAAATGTCGTAATACAATATGAGAAAAAAAATGATTTTTTTTACTGATCATTGAGATGCAATTATTTTTTATTATTAAATTTTCAAATAATGAGAAATATGATGAATCACGTGGGTCTTACGTGAATAAATATAGGTTAAACCGGTGTTTTATTATCATAATTATTATTTTAAACATAGTAGGAAATTTTACAAATTGGAAGTTTTAGTCGGTAATGTTGTCAGTGTAGAAGAACGTGGGTTCGAGTGAGTTGAAGCGTATTATTCTCTTATTTAAGGGTTTGAGAGATGTGGAGAGACTATTTTACTCATTTTTATAATTTATGAAACCTATTTTAAGTAAATAAACTAAAATGCATTAGAGAATATAGTACATAAACTTCTATGGCATTTTTACTCCACCAACCATAAGGTGGTTGATAGTAAAGTTTAGTAAAATTTATAATTAATCTTGATTTTTACATGTCAGATATTTGTTCAATTGCATCCAAACGAAATCAAAACTAGTTGTAAAAACATAGATGGACTCGATCATTTTCCTACGTTGTTGGTAAACTTCCTACAACTGCGAAGCATTGCATAGAGAATAATCTATTATATAATGATAAAGTACATATCAAAGTGCAACATCACACCTATATTATAGAGTAAATTGATGAACTCGATTCAACTTACCTATACCTTTTAACTTGAAAACAAATCCTAATAGAAGAAATTAGTTGCTATCACTCTTGTACACTTAACCTAAACAGACCACCTAATATATAAGTACAAAATGTTTGTTAGAAGTACTATCAATATCAATCTTTAATTTTTGGTAAGATACTTCAATAAAGTGTATATTTGTATCTTCTAGTCAATCAAATCTTCTATTTAAAGAAATTTCGATTATATTAAAAAGTTATATCCAACCTTTACTTGGCTTGGTTCTTGCATGCGATGTTAAAAATTTTCATAGATAATTAAAAAGTTGTAAATAAAATTGGTTAAAAACGCAGGATAATCATAATATTAAATCTTTAAAAAAAATTGGTTAAAATCATATAGTATTTTATTTTATCTAAAAGTTTAATTAAGTTAGTCATTGCACTGAAAGTTTAGTGTAAAAGGAGAAGAAAGCTAAAACATTTTTGCTTGTTAGCTATTTTGTTTTGTATTCCTCTAGTTTAATTATTTATTTTGGGTCAAATTATAAAGTGAATTTTTAATATATTTCAAGTTTTTATATTTTTGTACAATTAAAATTTAAAATTTTTATTTTTATTTTTCCTTCTGTATATGAAATTTAGGATCAATCACACCATTAGTCATTCAACTATGGTAAGCTTTCGTTTTGGTCACTTAATTAAAAAATATTACAATTTGGTCATTGAACTATTCAAAATTTTTTATTCAAGTCACTAATTTATTTCAAAGTTTTTATTTTAGTTTGTAGATTCATGATGTCTAGAGTTGTTTAGTGACAAAAAAAAAAAAAAAACTAAATTGTAGAATGTAAGGGGAGAAAACAGTTTTCGATTGGTGCAAGCAGTGTGAATGGAAAAAGCCATATAATGTTGATTTTAATAACCCGGTGATCTAAATAAAAACTTTTGAATAGTTCAATGACCAAATTATAATTTTTTAGTTAAGTGACCAAAACGAAAACTTATCTATAGTTTAGTGGCTAATAGTGTATTTTATCTTAAATTTTAAAATTCAGGTCCAATCGCCACAACCGTCACCAGTGTGACACTTTAAAATTAAAAAAAAAAAACACTTGGTAATAATGTGACAAAAAAATAACATTGAAATTGTTAATGTGGATTTCTCTTAAAACATCAATTTGAACTTATTATGATAAAACATTTTTTTTGTTAGAATGGTGTTTCTAAGGAAAACAAATTGACATTAGTGTAGTAATTAAAATGGCTAATAATATTAGCTATTTAGATTAACTAATAATATTATAAAAGTAGAGGGATCAAATTATGTCAAATTAAAATTTATGGCTTAAAACAACATAATATAAACTAAATTTGAAATTTGATCGTTGTCCTGTAATGCAAAAGAAAAAAAAAAAAGACAAGAGAAACGTAAAAGATGTATTGGTTTTAGTATCTTTAAAGCATTCAAATTATATATAACCATGTAATATTTTAATAGAAAAGTTAATAATATTAAATATTTGAATTAATTGATAAGATCAAAATTATATTAGAAAATAAAATATAAATATTAAATTTCAAAATTCAGAATTAAAATTGAAATTTAATAAATTTCTTTTATGTATGGTAGGTATATAGATAGTTTGATGAAACCTTTGGAATCCCTTTAATATGTAGAAGAATCTCTTGTTCTAAACTCAAAAAGAAAGTAGAAGATGTCTTTGAAAAAAGAAAATTGGAACGTGTTACCTCTACAAACCTTGGATATGAATTCCTACTTTTAGTGTATTCATATTTGAACGCAGTTGCTTTTTCTTTGATACTTTAAATAGGATGATGTCGATAGAAAAACACAAATACAATTCAAAAACATGGGTAATTCAGCACTAGGAGGCTTGTTATAAAATTATAATAAAATATATTATAACTTGACTTAAAGTTCAATTCGCTTCGATGACTCAGAATTCGGTCTGAAAAATCTCTTTATATGTATTTTTAAAGATTCTCAGGAGTTGTTGTTTAGACGATATCTTTAATCTGTGTCTTCATCAGAATATTCATTCCTCTTTCTACATTTTCATTGATATTATATATCAACAAGGCAAAAGATGAAAGGTTACACAAGTGAGATAATGACAAGCTAATTTTAACGTTTTATGAGGCTCCTACATGCCTTATGAGAAGAAAATGTGGGACTTTGTTGGTTTGGAGCCCAGCTTGAAGGAGATGTAGTCATTTGGGCTTCTTCATACACCTGAACATATAGATGGCTGCTTCAGCTGTTTCTTAACATAGAACGATATATGTTTATAACAATATAATCGGGTCAACGAAGCCCGTCTAGCTCAGTCGGTAGAGCGCAAGGCTCTTAACCTTGTGGTCGTGGGTTCGAGCCCCACGGTGGGCGTTAGTTCTTTTTTTTTTTTTAAATCCCGTACTAGGTAGTGGCTACCTGCCTTGTTCGTAGCGACGTCGTTTTGAACACATAAGAAACTAAATTTGTTGTCTTTTTTCACTCACTCAAGTCTGACCAGTCCTGGCAACAGCTTCTGAAAACCCTAAGCCCCCCAAAAATAAAATCCCTCAAAGAGTCGAATCCAAAGAACAAAGAAAAGGAATTCAAAGTTTGAATAAGATGCCGAACCTTGAATGTCGTATGTACGAAGCGAAGTACCCTGAGGTGGACATGGCGGTGATGATACAAGTGAAGAACATCGCCGACATGGGTGCCTACGTTTCGCTCCTTGAATACAACAACATCGAAGGCATGATCTTGTTCTCGGAGCTCTCCCGCCGCCGTATTCGTAGCGTCAGCAGTCTGATCAAGGTGGGCCGAACCGAGCCTGTGATGGTCCTTCGTGTCGACAAGGAAAAGGGTTACATTGATTTGAGTAAGAGGAGAGTTAGCGAGGAAGATATTCAGGCTTGTGAAGAAAGGTATAATAAGAGTAAGCTTGTTCATTCCATTATGCGACATGTGGCGGAGACTTTGGGTATCGATTTGGAGGTAATTTGTTTGTGTTTCTTTTTACATTTTGATGTTTAGGGACTATTTTGATTGCTGTTTACTCCAGTTTAGTGTGCATGATCCCGTTTTTAGCCATTCTAGCTACTCAGTCGGCAGCCCTATTATAAACACGATAAACATGAGAAAACCCAAGCGGTGAATTCCCATTGAGCTTTGCTTTTACTGGACAAGCAATTAATGATAGTTTTGTTGTCAGATTCAAGAACAACATTGTGCCATTTTTGTGTTTTTACTAGAAGGGAACCTAACCGGACAGCATAAGACTCGATTGCTGTATGTGGTTCATGGGACTTAGTTTTCTAAATTTAGATAAAAATAAATATTTTTAGCCATGCTTTATGGGTAGTGAATTGGAAGTAAATTTAAGGATTTTTATCTGTTTTCGATGAGTTTTTGCTTTTAAAATTTGGTTCTGTGGATTTGATGTTTAGTGAGAATTAGGGGATGCTTTCCAATTGTTTTGTGATTTAATGTTTATGAGGAGAATTGTTTTTTGTTACTGAAATGCATAATCAGAAATCAAATTGGATGATTTAGAAAATTTTGGACAAGCTAATAGGAACAACCTTTAATATTAAGGTGAAGATTTCTATGCAAAGTCGAGTGAAATGAGGAAATAAGTATACAGTTACTTGATGCTAATGAGGCCTTAGCAGTGTTGGCAAAGACTGATGCTCTGGGACTTTAATGTCTCAGGTTCGACTCTCAACTTACGTAAATCATGCGTGGGTTGTATCCAAATTTATTTTGTCTTAAATCTACCATGTGTGGATCTTCTCTGGAGTTATTCTAGTTTGGCTCCGGATATATTCCAGTTATTAGTCTTATTGTGCTCTATAATGCTTGATTTTGATTATAGTTGATTCGGATATGTATTTTTTACAATTATTATTACTTGTAAACTTCAAAATAGAAAGGTACATGGTTACTTGATCAAATTATCTATATGTGTAGTCGGTGTTGGAAGTGATTTCTGTCACCAGCATGCAACTGACTAGTGCTAATTACTTGTGACAGGAGCTGTACATTAAAATTGGTTGGCCTCTATACCGGAAATATGGCCATGCTTTTGAGGTATGAATAACTGCTTTCTTTTGAATTGCTATTTTATTTAGACATAATGTTATCTTGGCCTTAAGTTTTATGTCTGCAGGCATTCAAAATAATTGTGACTGATCCTGATTCAGTCTTGAACACCCTCACCTGCGAAGTCAAGAAGCCTGGCCCAGATGGACAGGAGGTAAAGTTTTTATTTATGAGTTGCAAGTATCATTATTTCTTCTTCTGGTTTGAGTCTCTAACCAAATTTTTCTTTAGGTAACTGAAGTGGTTCCTGCCGTTACTGAGGAAGTCAAAGATGCTTTGGTAAAAAACATTAGGAGAAGAATGACTCCACAACCTTTGAAGATTCGGGCTGACATTGAAATGAAATGTTTCCAGTTTGATGGTGTTCTTCACATTAAGGTCTTATTCGCTGAAACTCTCTCTCTGTCTCTATCACTCTGCTTTGTTCGTTGCTAAGAGAGGTTATTTTCTGAATTTGCAGGAGGCCATGCGCAAAGCTGAGGCTGCTGGGAATGATGATTGCCCTGTTAAAATCAAGCTTGTTGCTCCTCCACTTTATGTTCTTACCACTCAAACCCTTGACAAGGTCAGCTTAATATCCTTTTTCGTCCATCAGCAGTGAATTATTTTCTCAAACTGGTGGCTGCAGTTCAGATCCACAGCTTTAAGTTCTGAAAGCTTTTGCATGAATATAGTATGCTTTATGGTATTTTCCTGTTGGTTCCTGTCCAAGCTTTTCAGTTGTCCATGCCAAATTCATCTGTTGACATTGATTGCATACATGTCTGTTTAGCCCTTTTATTTTCTCTCTAAAATTATGTAAATTCTTTATTGTGCTGTTCAGGAGCAAGGTATAGCTATTCTCAATAAAGCAATTACAGCTTGCACCGAAGCAATAGAGTATCACAAGGGAAAACTTGTTGTCAAGGAACAGCCTAGAGCAGTGAGTGTCCATCTTATTTCAGATTTGTTATTTAATTCAGTGTTAATGTTCTTGCTATTGGAGATTCTCATCATGGATTCATTCTTGTCATTAGTATTGAAATTGTCTGGATTCATTCTTGTAATCTTTCTCTGGAGTGTCTCACATGTTGGATTGATTTAGGTGAGCGAACGAGATGATAAATTGCTTGCTGAGCACATGGCTAAATTGCGTAATGACAATGAAGAGGTAAGTGGTGACGAAGATAGTGAAGAAGAGGAAGACACAGGCATGGGAGAAGTTGATGTTGAAAATGCAGGTCACGGGATAACGGAATGACGCTACTGCATTTATGAACATGATGGTCACCAATTCTTTTTTACAACTTGATTTTCTTTTTGCCCCATTTCCCAGGCAGTTCAAAACCTAAAAAGTGTTGTTATTTTGACTTGTTTTTTTCTAATATTCGATTTAATGGAGAGTATACAGATGTATTGGCCTATTCAAAATCTTGGAAGGTGGTCTTGTTCAATTCTTTAGATTCCTTTGAGTTGTTTGATTTGCAAGAGAATGCATTTATTTGCAGGGAAAACTTTGGTTTTGAGTCGCTTAATATAATTCTCACAATCCCAAGATCTCTCAAAATAAGAAATAAAAGAAGAGATTCTGACAGGGAAAACTTTGTTAGAAAACCTGAATCTATTACAACCACCTCAGCTCAGCTGTATTTTTGTTTTTCATTTGCATGTTTATAAAATTTATTGTGCCTATCTTTTCCTCTTGGACTTTAAGGAGGTTGCGGATTGATAATTGGTATGCCAGTTTCGTTTCCTTTGGTTGATGAACCAGTTGTTGATTTGCTTTAGCTGCAATCCCGTCTCCTCCACGAGTTTTGCTTTATCGTCTTCCTGTATATTATCATACACATACAGAGCCATGGTGAAACTTCAAGTTCAAGGACATGCAACTTAAATAACATGAAACCCATGAGCTATATGTAATCAGTTCCTTACAGTGGGGTATGGCCACTTAGAGTGTTGCTGCCACCAGTTTTTGAGCACTGAAGTTGTGTCACCCGGCAATTTCCCAGCCCTTCTTTTTCGTAAAATTTCCTCCCTCACATCTTCAATCTTTGATTTGTAACCCTGTAACCCACATTTTATATACGTTTGTCATTGTTTAATTTGATCTGGTGATCAAACTTAAAACATGGCAGTGACAGAGACATGGTTTAATATTTACAATTTGATCATCACCTGTTTTAGTTCAATCTTAAGCTCTTTACGAACTCTTTCCATCAAAGTTCTTTCGGATTCAGTAGGAAGAAGGGGACCAAAACCCATTAAATCATTTGCTTCAACACCAGAATTATCCAAAGGAAAGTCCATTTGCAGCTCATCCTCATCATCCGACATTGTTGCACCCGTACTTTCACCCAAGGTTACTCCTGAAAATTATGTGAATTAAAATATGGATATCAGGAAAAAAAAAGAAGAAAAAACTTAATTACCAATCAGCGTAGTTTAAAGTTTGAACCACATGCTTGCAGTTAGATTACTATATTGTTCCAATGCATATTGTTATTGTTATTATTTGGATAGGTGACGTTCTCGAAGCTCCCCCAAATCTAAATCGGTTTCTTTATGATTTGTTCCACCCGTAATCACCATGGTAATGGAAACCTATCTCAATCGTGTGGGACTGACGCAATCACTACCGAACGAGATTGGTGCATGTCGTATGGGAAAATTTTAATGAAAATTTATCGTAGGAAAAAAGGACCAACCCTGGAATACAAATATTCCAATGCACCCTTTAAATGGCGGTTTCTGCATAACCAACCTCTCTCTCCATATATATATATCCCTCCTAATGTCCTACATGGCAATTGGCTAATCTACCAACCATTTTAAAACAACTAGATAATCAAACTTCAAACAAGATTAGATACTTGGAACGGTATGTATCTATGGTTATTGATGAATTATTTAGTATTGTGAAAGGGAGACAAGAAGGGGGACAAACCAGTGAGAGCATGTAAGTTATTTTCGATTTCACGGCAAGCCATGACAGCTTCAACGGCGTCGACTCTCACATGTTGTTGAAGCTCTTCTTTGAACCTACACAGCATTATCAAATATTGTGCCTACAACAACCAAGTAAGAAGAAGAAGACAAAAAACCTTAAACAACAACACACCTTCCTACATTAGCTGAGAAAATTTTATCTAAAAAAAAGAAAGGAAGAATTATATAATGAACTGACCAAGAAGTTGTCGAGGTCTTGTCTGTGATGGGGTGAAAGGGAGTGGCCATGTTGGGGATGCTGTGAAGCATAGGACCTAAGAACATTATGAGACTGTGCTAACTGTGCATCGATCAAAGGCAACTGTTCGATCGTGGTAGCAACACGGAGACAAGAGACGTGAGCAGTTAAAAGCTGGTCGTAGAGCGGATGTGTGGCTATCTCAGCCTTCAACTGACGGTGGTTCTGGTCGAGGGGAACAGACAATTCGCGGCTGCTTAGCCCTCCAATTGCAGCTGTCGTCGTCCCACCAAAATTCGCCATCATGCCTAACTCTGGTTCTTGCATTTCACGGAATTTATGTTCTTTCATTATTGTTTAAATAAGGGACAGTCCACCAAAACTGGTTGGAGATAGATTGGATACCAATAGCCTTTTGGGTTACGTGAGAAATAGTAATTATTTAAATTTATTGTTAATTTTTTATATAATAATAAAAATATGCTACATCAAATATATATATTCTAATTTGGTGTTCCCAAATTCCAACCGGTGATGATGGGCCCATTTTTAGCACAAATATCGGCTAAAACAGAGACAATGGTCGGGAGTTAATTTGAAGCAATAAAAACATGAGAAAAACTCTATATAATATGGAAAATATAATTTTATGGTTTGCTTGGGTTCGGTTGGCTTCCCCTATGGTTTTTGGTGGGAAATGTTTGCGTTGGAAGCAAGAAAAGTGTATATATATATATATATTCATTATAAATATACAGAAGAGTTTATAAGATTATAGAGACTAAAATATCAAAGAAAATAGTGGAAAGAGATTGAAGGTTAATAACTTAATTCCCAAGGAAGTTGGAGAGGGGAAAAAAGGTGCGGCATCGACGTTGTGGTGGTAGGAAAGACGAAAGTAGAAGTGGAGTCACCGTCACAGCTGTAGGATTGCAACACCGTTAAGGGATCACTTTTCTTTTTCTTTTTCTAATTATTATTATTAGAATAATCTAGTTTCGAATATTTGTTTATGTATAATACTATACGTAATTATTTAATAGGTAAATTACACTTAAAGTCGATAAATTATTAGTAGAATTAATACTATGTTCGTCAGAATTTTATCAAACTCTTCAGTTTTTCAAATATTTTTGTAAAAAGCATTTCTTCAAGCTCTTCAATTTGTTCAGAGATCTTTGTAATTATTTAATATTATCACTTAATTATTTTATTTTAATTAGGGATAATAATTTTTTTATTATTTATCTCAATTAGATTTAAATTAATTTGAGAAAAATAATTATGACATAAATATGATGTTGTATTTTTACCCCATTGTAATTTCGGCTTGACTCATTATAATTTTGACTTGACACGTGACGTTTTGTAATTGGTTTGAGAATTTTTTTCATCTATAATGTATATGTTTATTATTTATAAAAAAAAGATAAATATCAAATTTATACATCAACTCTCGTGATTGACCTTGTGACCAAGAGCTATTCACCCGTAGAACTTACCCGAATTCAAACCACATTGGGTCAAAGTTTAATAATGATTTTGATATTTATAAGGAAAAAAAAAAGTTTGGGATTTAAGTTTGTAATTACATTGTTTATGAAAAGGTCATTTTAGTACACAAGTGTAGAGCATGAGTTGGGCAAGTTTACAATGAAACCGAATATAAAGCCTACAAGTTCCAGAGAAAACGAATAGAGTCCATAAAACATGAGTTGCCAATGCCATTTCCAGATTTAATTCGGTAGTTTTTATTCATTTTGTTTTTGCAGCCCATTGCCAATTAGGGCAACTACTACTCGGTCCATTTTCTGCCTGATTGCCGGTACAAAACCTTGGGAGGCAAAGGAAACTATAAAAACAATATTGTTTAAATTACTTTTTGTTCGCTAAACTTTAATTTATTATATTTCGATCATTAATGTTATTAATTTGTAACGTTTTGATTATTATGTATTTACCTTACATTAATGGTGTTACGAAAATCTAACGTGATTGTGATTCGTTAAAATACGATTTTAATGTTAGTATCACATTTCTATCTTTATTCATCGTTAGAACAGACTAATAAAGAACCCAAACCCTCTTAGCTTGTCAAACCCAAAATGGGTTGTACTCCTCCCTTTACTTTTTTCCCTCTTTTGGATTTTGTCTTTGATTGTAGAGTGAAGATTCCTTGTTGGTGGCTAATATCATGGGTGATGGTGATGGATGGAGGGTTTCGAGAGTTAATAGATGGTATGGGTTTCGGAGTTTAGAATATTGTAGGTAGTGTAAGGATGGTGAATTCTACTGAATATAGCTCATATTTAATCTTTTAATTCGATTTAAACTTCTTGAATCTCTCTCGTTAATAATCCCCTCTTATTTGCTGTTGACTATTCTTAACTGTAGCGAAACACTTTTTTAATGCTTTTTAGTGTATATTATTGCAAAACCTTCTAAGAAACATCTTGGCATTTTTTTTAAACATTTTTTCAACATTTTTTTTCAACAATTGCATGATGTGTTAGGAGACTTATGTTGGTCAATGGGTATTTTTTTTTTTTTGCAGCAATAAAGATATTGGCATTTCATTATAAGTTACAAAACTTTGTTGGTGGATTCCCCATATATTCCTTGCTCCTTCACTAGTTAAAACTAATCAAAATTTGGAGGTCTAGTGAAGATCCAAGGCTTTGAAGGTCGGTTAAAGAAAGAAGATAGAAGAAGAAAGGAAAAGAATAGGAAAAAATAAAGAAGAAAAAAAAAGGTTAATTTTTTTAAACTAGTTTTAAATAACATGGTGCTGACATGAAAGCTACGTCAACATTTAACGGGCCACATGGTATTTTCGTAACGCCACTATCGTTAACTGTACAATAATCAAAATTAACTTACTGTACAATAGAAGTGATCATGGACCGGGTTGAGTCGGGCCTCAACATAATTATAGGCTCATTTTTTAGGTTCGAGCCTGACCTGAAAAAAGAGCCTAAAATTTTGTTAAGCCCGATCTGCCCGTATTAATTTTTTTAATAATAATATTGTAACATCCCGAAATAGGGCCTAAATAGAATAGTGGTTGCGAAACCATGAATTCGAGATGGATAAGGTTATTACGATTAATTATTATGATTTATTGAGTGATTAGATGCATGTGTTAGAATATCGATAGAAAATTTCATGAATTGCATGTCTAATTTGCCTATTAGGACTTAATTGTAAAAGTTGATAAATATGAGTTTTAGGTGTTAAAGGATTTAATTGAAGATCATAATTGAAGTAGAGGTCCTTAAATGGTAATTATACCATTAGGCTTTCATGGACAAAAATGGACATATATAGGTAGAAAGAACCAAAGTTTTTAATGAAGGGTAATTTAGTCATTTGGTAATAAAAAGAAATTAAAAGGGAAAAGATGGCAAAATATGCTCATCTTCTTCATTAGGACGAAATTTCAAGGGTTCTCCATAGCTAGGTCTGTTTCAAGCTTCCAAGTTCCATAATCAAGAAGAACGAAAATCCGGAGTTAGATCGGGAAAGAAAAGATAGTGGACTAAATCGATATAGTTTATTGTATTTTGTTTTTGAGTAAGTTTATGTAAATAAATGCAATATTCTATTATTTTACATTCAATACTATTAAATTCCAGTGTTTGTATATTTGTTCTGTAAATTTATAATTTAAAGACTCAAGTATGAAAAGAAGAAGAAGTAATCTCGAGAAAGTTCCGTTGAACCTTAGGAATGTGTAGGATACAAATGTCATGACATTAGGGTTTAAGGAAATCATGTAAGACCATGCCAAGGCATGGCATTGATAAGTTACTATAAGGAAAAGGTCCCATGTAAGACCATGCCAAGGCATGGCATTGGTGAGTTCATAAGGCAAGGATACCACGTAAGACCATGTCAAGACATGGCAATGGTTAAGTTTCAAAAGGAAGGCACCCGTGTATCCTTAGTATTCCAAGTGGTTCAACGGGAAAATTCAAAGAGTATACCAAAGTAAAGGTAAGACAAGTTCAAGCGAAAAAGGTAAGGTAAGATAAATTCATGTTAAAAGGTACAGGTAAGAATACAAGTTTAAGTATATTGAATTAAAAGCTTAAGTGATCTTGATAATAAAAGTATAAGATAATCCATTAAGAATGTTGTTATTTATTTACATGTAAACTTACTAAGCTTTATGCTTACACCTATTCTTTATTTTTTTATAGTATTACAAGCCAACTCGGGGATCGAAAGGACGTCGAAGATCGTTACACACTATCAAAGGATTATATTGGTATTTTGTGACTTGAACGTTTTAAGTTATGGCATGTATAGGGACTTAGCCATTTTGTGTGTATGACCTTATGATATGGCTTAAGATTGGCTTGTAAATGCTTGATAATGATTAGCTATTAAAATAGCTAATTAAGAACATGTTTTGGATGTTATGTAGTGTCTAGTTGATAGTTATTATAAAGAAATTATGTAATTATATGCAGGGGAACAGTATGGACAGCAACTGTGACGTGATTTTGAAAAATCACTAAAAATATTATAAGTGAAATTATGGTGTGTATAAGATATAGAATTAAATCTTATTGAGTCTATTTTTATATGAAAGAAACGGTGCATGAAAAAGAGTTGTATATTATGAGATAATTGATTTTTAGTGCAGAGGGGTCAGAACTGTCGGTCTGTGTAACAGGGGAGACTTTAGCTAATAAACTGTACTAATTGGCCATGCCAAAAATTCTGGAAAAATTATAGTAAGAAGATATATGAGTCTAGTTTCAGGAAAAATTTACGGATCTAAATTTCGAGTTTCGTAACACGAGTTATAGTCAATTTAGTGAACATGACGCAGATAGACAGTTTCAATTTTTATGCCCCGAACTAGTAAGTTAAGTCTAGTAATGCCTCGTGCTCGACTCCGGCAACGGTCTCGGGTAAGGGGTGTTACATTTATTGGTATCAGAGCAAGGTTTAGTCGGTTCTCGAAATATTCAGTATGAGTAAGATCCTATCTATACATGCCATACTTATATTTTGATAGTGTGACGACTCTTGACGATTTTAAATTTTTTTTTTAGTTATGGATCCCGAACGAGCTGGTGCAGATGATGTAGAGAGTAGTGCACCCACTCCCGCTGAAGGGACGGTGCCACAAGATAGTCGTGAAAGGCCCGTTACAGTTAGTCAGGGAGGAGGGCCTCGAGAAGCCTTCTTCCAAGCTATGAATGAATGGTTTCTTGAGTTTCGTTAAATGCGACCCTACCGTTAGACCTCCACCCCTCATGATCCTCGGACTACCCATGTAACTTCTCCATGCTGAATACGATTAGAAGAGAGAAGCCACCCGTTGACAAGATTAGAAAACAATGGGCCGAGGAGTTTCGGGCTACCAAAGATGATGATGCAGAGAAAAGCAATTTTGGCTCGAGAACACTATCGAGTTTTTGATGAGTTGTCCCGCACACCGGAAGAGTGTATTAAATGTGTAGTATCACTTCTTAGAGATTCGGCCTATCAGTGGTGGAAGACACTTGTGTCAGTAGTACCGAAAGAAAGAGTTACTTGGGATTTCTTTCAGGAGGAGTTCCGTAAGAAGTACATCAGTCAGAGGTTTATTGACCGAGAAAGAAAAGAGTTCCTTGAGTTAAAACAATGTAAGATGATGTGGTCGAGTATGAACGTGAATTCGTCCGACTTAGCAATTATGCTCGAGAGTGTGTGTCTCTGAGAAGATATCATGTGTAAAAGATTTGAGGATGGGCTCAATGATGATATCCGATTGTCGGTTGGTGTATTAGAGATAAAGGAGTTTGTTGTTTTAGTTGACCGAGCTTTGTAAGGCGAAGAGTTGTTAAAAAGAAAGGGTAAAGTTTGAAATTGAGATGCAAGATACGAAGAAAAGGCAGATGAGCAAGTCATTTCGGTCTACATCCAAGAGGCCTAGAGAGTTTTCTACGAGATCTAATTTTTCAGCCGGGTATTCTAGCCAAACAGCAGTAGAAGATTTATGGATCCGAAAGCTCAAACCACTTCGATTGCGAGTGTTGCGATGTTCACTGATAGACCCGAGTGTCCTCAATGTGGTCGACGCGTCATCCGGTCAATGTTGAGCAAGCGAGATTGGCTATTTCCGATGTGGTGCACGGATCATTTTATTCGAGAATGTCCTGAAATGGTTAAAAGAGAAGTAATACCGAGTGCAAGATCAGGCAATGCCCCCGTTAGAGGCAGATCTCAGAGAAATCCCGGAGTAGGGGTAGGTAGAGGTACATTTAGAGATACAGAAATGAGATCAGATGTTAGATCACCCGCAAGGACTTATGCTATACGTGCTCGTGAAGAGGCATCCTTCCAAGCGTAATTACGGGTACATTTTCTCTTCATGATGTTAATGTTATTGCTTTGATTGATCCGGTTCAACCCATTCCTATGTTTGCATGAAATTAATGCCTAGTATGAACATGCCCATAGAGTTTACGGAATTTGTGATTAAAGTATCGAATCCATTAGGTCAACATGTGTTAGTAAACAAAGTATGTAAAAATGCCCTTTGATGATTAAAGGTTCTTTTTTTTTCGCCGATCTCATGCTATTGCCGTTTGATGAGTTTGATGTGATTCTTGGTATGGATTGGTTAATCGCACATGATGTGATAGTGAATTGTGGAAAGAAATTCATTGAGTTGAAACGTGAAAATGGTGAGATCCTTCGGGTTAATTCAGATGAGTCAGGTAGTTCAATTTCCATGATTTCTGTTATGTCTGCTCAGAAATATTTGAGGAAAGGATGTGAAGCTTATCTTGCTTTTGTATTGAATACTAAAGATCCGAGTTGAAAATTGAATCGATCTTGGGTGGTAAATGAGTTTCTGATGTGTTCCCTAAGAACTACTGGTTTGCCTCCTATCGAGAAGTTGAGTTTGGTATTGAATTGATTCCGTGTACCACACCTATTTCTATTGCTCCTTATAGAATGGCTTCGATAGAATTGAAAGAATTGAAAGCTCACCACTGAGAATTAACCGATAAAGGCTTTGTAAGACCTAGTTATTCACCATGGGGCGCCCAATGTTATTTGTGAAAAGAAGGACGGTTCCATGAGATTGTGCATAGACTATCGGCGGCTTAACAAGGTAACCATCAAGAACAAATATCCATTGCCTAGAATAGATGATTTGTTTGATCAACTGAAAGGAGCCACTGTGTTCTCTAAGATAGATTTGAGATCTGGATATTATCAGTTGCGAGTTAAAGAGTCAGATATTCCAAAAACTGCTTTTCGAACTAGGTATGGTCACTATGAGTTTCTTGTGATGCCATTTGGCTTAACCAATGCTCCTGCCATTTTTATGGATTTAATGAACCGAATTTTTAGACCTTATTTGGACAAGTTTGTAGTTGTGTTTATTGATGACATCTTGATTTATTCCAATGATGAGACTGAGCATGCAGAGCATTTGAGAACAGTTTTACAGATTTTGAAAGATAATCAGCTTTATGCCAAGTTTAGTAAAAGTGAGTTCTGGTTACGGGAAGTTTGTTTTCTTGGACATATTGTCTCAGTGTGAAAGGTATTAAAGTTGATCCGAGTAAGATTTCACCCATTGTTGGTTGGAAGCCTCCCAGAATGTATCGAGGTCGAAGTTTTCTTGGTCTTGCAGTTATTATAGACGATTTGTAGAGGATTTTCCATGATAGCTACTCCATTGACAAGATTGCTACTGAAAAGATGTCAAGTTTGAATGGACCGAGAAGTGTCACAGAGAGTTTCGACAAGTTAAAGGCATTGTTGATCAAGCTCTGTCTTAGTACAACCGTAACCGGGTAAAGAGTTTGTGATTTACATGATGCATCCTTAAATGGACTAGGTGTGTACTTATGCAGGAAGGAAGGGTAATTGCTTATGCCTCTAGATGCTTAAAACGACATGAGAAAAATTATCCGACACATGATTTAGAGTTAGTTTGCTATTGTATTTGCATTAAAAATTTGGAGACATCACTTGTATGGTGAAAAATGCCGAATATTCACCGATCATAAAAGTTTGAAATACTTGATGACTCGAAAGATCTAAACTTGAGGCAAAGAAGATGGCTAGAGTTGATTAAAGATTATGAGCTAGTGATCGATTATCACCCGGTAAGGCAAACGTTGTTGCTTGATGCTTTGAGTAGAAAATCATTATTTGCATTGAGAGCTTTGCACACTAGTTTGGCCTTATCGATGATGGTTCTATTTTAGCCGAGTTGAGAGCTAAACCGACGTTTCTTGAAGAAATTTGTGAAGCTCAGAAGAATGACAGTGAGTTGCAAGACAAAAGAGTTCAGTGCAAGTCAGGTGTAGAGTTTGATTTTCAGATTGGTTCTGACGGTTGTTTGATGTTCAGAGATAGAGTATGTGTACCCAAGAATGATGAACTTATTCGAAAAGTCTTACAGGAAGCACATAGCAGTTTTTTGTCTATTCACCCAGGTAATATAAAGATGTATAATGATTTGAAGAAAATGTATTGGTGGAAAGGAATGAAAAGAGATATTTTAGAGTTTGTTTCTAGATGTTTGATCTCATCAAACAGTAAAAGCCGAACATCGGTACCTTCAGGTTTATTGCAGCCTGTATTAGTTCCCGAGTGGAAATGGGACCGAGTTACTATGGATTTTGTGACAGGATTGCCTTTGACACCGAGAAAGAAAGATGCAGTATGGGTTGTGATTGATAAGTTAACGAAGTCGGCTCATTTTATTCCAGTTCGTATGGATTATTCACTTGGCAAGTTGGCTGAGTTGTATATTTCAGAAATAGTCAGACTACATGGAGTACCGTTATCGATTATCTCAGATAGAGATCCGAGATTTACTTCACGGTTTTGGAAGAAATTGCAGGAAGCTTTGGGTACAAAGTTGAGTTTTAGTACAGCTTTCCATCCACAGACTGATGGTCAATCAGAGAGAGTTATTCAGGTACTTGAAGATATGCTTAGATGTTGTGTATTGGAATTTCAAGGTAGTTGGGAGAAATATTTGCCGTTAATAGAGTTTGCCTACAATAATAGTTATCAATCGAGTCTAAAGATGGCACCTTATGAAGCTTTGTATGGACGTAAATGTCGCACACCTTTGTATTGGACAGAGCTTAAAGAAAATCGATTCTGGGGTTGATCTAGTCAAAGAAACAGAAGAGAAAGTAAAAGTCATTAGAAATTGCTTGAAAGCAGCTTCAGATAGGCAGAAATCCTATGCAGATTTGAAAAGAAAAGAAATTGAATTTCAAGTTGGTGATAGGGTATTCTTGAAAGTATCCCCGTGGAAGAAAGTTCTCAGATTTGGTAAGAAAGGCAAATTAAGTCCCCGTTTTATTGGACCGTTTGAGGTGATCGAGAGAGTTGGGCCATTGGCATATCGGTTAGCTTTGCCGATCGAGTTAGAGAAGATTCACAATGTGTTTCATGTGTCTATGCTACGTCGTTATCGTTCGGATCCATCGCATGTAATTTCGCGAGACAGAGGTTGAGATTCAACCAGATATGACTTACGGTGAGGAACCGGTAAAATTCTAGCTCGAGAGGTTAAGCAATTAAGGAACAAAAGTATTGCACTTGTGAAAGTATTATGGAATAGGCATGGGATAGAAGAAGCTACATGGGAGCTCGAAGAGACTATGCGAAAATAGTACCCAAATCTCTTTACAGGTAAGATTTTCGGGGACGAAAATCCCTAAAAGGGGGGGAGAAATGTAACATCCCGAAATAGGGCCTAAACAGAATAGTGATTGTGAAACCATGAATTCGAGATGGATAAGGTTATTACGATTAATTATTATGATTTATTGAGTGATTAGATGCATGTGTTAGAATATCGATAGAAAATTTCATGAATTGCATGTCTAATTTGCCTATTAGGACTTAATTGTAAAAGTTGATAAATATGAGTTTTAGGTGTTAAAGGATTTAATTGAAGATCATAATTGAAGTAGAGGTCCTTAAATGGTAATTATACCATTAGGCTTTCATGGACAAAAATGGACATATATAGGTAGAAAGAACCAAAGTTTTTAATGAAGGGTAATTTAGTCATTTGGTAATAAAAAGAAATTAAAAGGGAAAAAGATGGCAAAATATGCTCATCTTCTTCATTAGGACGAAATTTCAAGGGTTCTCCATAGCTAGGGTCTGTTTCAAGCTTCCAAGTTCCATAATCAAGAAGAACGAAATCCGGAGTTAGATCGGGGAAAGAAAAAGATAGTGGACTAAATCGATATAGTTTATTGTATTTTGTTTCGAGGTAAGTTTGCGGTAAATAAATGCAATATTCTATTATTTTACATTCAATACTATTAAATTCCAGTGTTTGTATATTTGTTCTGTAAATTTATAATTTAAAGACTCAAGTATGAAAAGAAGAAGAAGTAATCTCGTAAAGTTCCTATTGAACCTTAGGAATGTGTAGGATACAAATGTCATGACATTAGGGTTTAAGGAAATCATGTAAGACCATGCCAAGGCATGGCATTGATAAGTTACTATAAGGAAAAGGTCCCATGTAAGACCATGCCAAGGCATGGCATTGGTGAGTTCATAAGGCAAGGATACCACGTAAGACCATGTCAAGACATGGCAATGGTTAAGTTTCAAAAGGAAGGCACCCGTGTATCCTTAGTATTCCAAGTGGTTCAACGGGAAAATTCAAAGAGTATACCAAAGTAAAGGTAAGACAAGTTCAAGCGAAAAAGGTAAGGTAAGATAAATTCATGTTAAAAGGTGCAGTAAGAATACAAGTTTAAGTATATTGAATTAAAAGCTTAAGTGATCTTGATAATAAAAGTATAAGATAATCCATTAAGAATGTTGTTATTTATTTACATGTAAACTTACTAAGCTTTATGCTTACACCTATTCTTTATTTTTTTTATAGTATTACAAGCCAACTCGGGGATCGAAAGGACGTCGGAGATCGTTACACACTATCAAAGGATTATATTGGTATTTTGTGACTTGAACGTTTTAAGTTATGGCATGTATAGGGACTTAGCCATTTTGTGTGTATGACCTTATGATATGGCTTAAGATTGGCTTGTAAATGCTTGATAATGATTAGCTATTAAAATGACTAATTAAGAACATGTTTTGGATGTTATGTAGTGTCTAGTTGATAGTTATTATAAAGAAATTATGTAATTATATGCAGGGGAACAGTATGGACAGCAACTATGACGTGATTTTGAAAAATCACTAAAAATATTATAAGTGGAATTAGGGTGTGTATGAGATATAGAATTAAAGCTTATTGAGTCTATTTTTATATGAAAGAAACGGTGCATGAAAAAGAGTTGTATATTATGAGATAATTGATTTTTAGTGCAGAGGGGTCAGAACTGTCGGTCTGTGTAACAGGGGAGACTTTAACTAATAAACTGTACTAATTGGCCATGCCAAAAATTCTGGAAAAATTATAATAAGAAGATATATGAGTTTAGTTTCAGGAAAAATTTACGGATCTAAATTTCGAGTTTCGTAACTCGAGTTATAGTCAATTTAGTGAACATGACGCAGATAGACAGTTTCAATTTTTATGCCCCGAACTAGTAAGTTAAGTCTAGTAATGCCTCGTGCTCGACTCCGGCAACGGTCTCGGGTAAGGGGTGTTACAAATATTATTATTATATAAAATTAAAATTAAAATAAATGTTTCCCGACAAATTGAAACCAAATTAAAAAAGTATTTAATATTTATGCTTAAAAACACTTTAGCAAACAAATGCTTCTAAAATAGTAGCAAAATTAATAATAAAACAAGAGTTATACAATATCCAAACAATAACAGTAAAACAGTAGCAATATAATAGCGAAATGATAATAAAACAATTGCAAAACAACACCAAAACAGTGGAAACAACATTTTTTTTTAAAAATTCGGGTTTGGCCTGAGCAAAAAAAAAAAACTCACCTGAGGTCTAGATTGTTTAGAAAATGGGCCTAATTTTTTACCCAAGCCCATTTTCTGAGCCTATATTTTTACTCAAACTCTCTCGTTTTTTGGACGGGCCGTTAGGCCGGGTCGGGTGTCCCAATCCATGATCAAATCTACTGCATAGTGACTAAAACGTTACAAACTAATAATATTAATGACCAAAACATAACAAATTAAAATTCAGTAATAAAAAATACTAGTGACTATTTTTATAATTTACCCAAAAATACTGGGTGGACCATAAACTATAACTTATCCTATGGGTCAATCAAAATAGGCTGCCTTGACACGTGTAGTGAAGCTGATGGACCACAACCAGTAGGGCCTAGAGAGCGCGTTGGATGGTCATTTTCACTGTTCATTCCGGGTACAGCAACTGAAAATCTTAACCAGAGAATGCCAATTTCCCACATGGGAGGGATGTCCCAGAAACATGCTGTGTTTGATTTAATTATTCAACAGGATGAGCTAAAAGAAAACAGTGACAGAGGCTGGACCTGCCATTGTCCATGTTTTTAGGACTTGGCTTGATCAGCATTTTGCAGCTCATTTAATCCCCACAGTTCCACACCAAGTAAGCCAACAAATGGTGGACTAATTTGATTTCCAAGTTTTAAAGTAAAAAAAAAAAAAAAGGAAAAAGAAGAGAAAATAATACTTCATTAATTTTAATTGCTTTAAAAAGAAACTAGATCAAAATCTTAGGGTCCAGATTCTTGAACAGTAAAATACTATCTATATATCTCTAATATGTAGACCATAATCTAAGACTAGTGTGATCAAAGTTGTCCATGTCATATCCTCAAAAGTTGAAGGGCTCAGGTCCCTAATGTGGTCCCCAGCGTAGACAGTAATATAGAATATTTTATTTTATTTTTCTTGTTTTAAAAAAGCGAGGGATCTGTTAGTGCGCCACCACTTGACACATCGCACATGTGAAAAATAAATAAATAAAAACAAGGGAGAGCCACGTGAAACCCAGTCAGATAATGATCACTCCAATGAATGACGTGGCGAATTCCCATTGGTTATATCCCTTTTTAATCGTACGGTCATCTGAATGACGTGCTTTCCCTAACCTTGTACGGACCCACAGGTATAGGGAACAAGAGAGAAAAAAAAATAAAACCTATTTATTAATCGTGCGGGTGTCCAATATTTTCATGCAACCGACAGAGATGTCCCGTGTCTTTTACTTTTACCTCACATGTTAGTTGTTGCTTCTTTCGGTGGATACCGGGCGCGGAGGTTGTCGGTAAACACAACAGGTGTCATGAGTTTAGACCATGGGCATACAATTTGGGTGCATCCATTTTCGTTCTTTCATTGTGGAATCACACGTTTTGGCATTTATTCTGCGTGTTTCCTTTTTTTGGGAGGTGCCTGTTCTTTTATCCTCCAATTTTACCAAAAGAAGAAAGAGATTAGGTTCTTCACTTCCACAGTCTTTGTCAATTATTATATATTTTTTCATTTTTAAATTTTGTTTTTTCATATTTATTTACTACTAAAAGTATACTGGGAGTAATTGGTCATGTCATTTCTCATCTGCAAAATCTAGGGTTTTTATTAGATTCCTCATTTTCAAGACAAATTTTCTATTTTTTGTTTTCCCCTTCACTTCAACTTAAGCTTACACTTCTGCAGATTTTCCTTTGAGTAATAACCTAATTTTGAGTATACTTTTCAATTATACTTCCTTTCTTTTTTTGGAAACTTTTCTAATCTGGGTATTTTAGTTCTTTGCTTGTCGACATCAAAATCAGTATATTTCCTAGGATTCAACCATAATTTTACCTTCTTTTTTTTTCCTTTTTCTTTTCTGGGTTTATTCATCTTTTATAGGAACTCATACTTTTCCTTTCCGGTTTGTAGGAGAAAGTAAAAGAGTGAGAAAATGGTGAGACAGAGAACCCAGTTGAAGAGAATAGAAAATGCAGCAAGCAGGCAAGTAACCTTCTCAAAACGAAGAAATGGGTTGCTTAAAAAGGCCTTTGAGTTATCAGTTCTCTGCGATGCTGAAGTTGCACTCATCATCTTCTCTCCCAGAGGGAAGTTATATGAGTTTTCTAGTTCTAGGTACGTTTTCTCATCATCTTTCATAACTTTTAAGCTTTATGCGTTTGCAAAGGTACTGCAAAATACAATCCAAAACATACTTCATTGATTCATTCGTTTTATGTTAATTAAATCTGGGAAGATACCAATAATTTTCGGTAACTGAACTTGGATGTTTATCTATAAAGAAGCCCCGCTCTCTTACCATGTACTATAGCTATTACTATAGGTAAGTACTAAGAGTCATTGATGATCGCAGGCTTTTTTTATGTCCATCACAAGGGGGTGTCTGGTTTCTGATATCTTCCTATCTTGTTTGGTTTTGTTTAGAATCAAATCTTAGCAGGTGATTTTGTGCTGTTGGGTTTCCTTGTTTATGATCTTGCAGGTTTCTGTCTCTTTAAAGAGAGATATTCATCATGGTCTTTAATTAGGGTTGATGTTTTTGGGTAAATACATACTGAGATTATTAGTCACCAAAGTTTAGGAGTTACCTTTCGTTAACAAGCTTTGAAGCTGTTTTAAACTTTAATGAAAAATAAGCATAGATAGACTGGATTATAGTGCTGGGTATAAACAATTTGCATTTTTCAAGGTACTCCCACTATCTTATTTTCGTGTTTGTTTAAGGACCTGATGGTTAAAAATTGCTAACCAAAAACTTACTCATCTATAAACTACAAGTTACATTCATGGATCCCTAGCTAGGAAACATTTAATAATCTCAAGGGGATATGCTTTTAAAGACTGATGCCCACATGGTTTCCTACAGATTCTTCTAATGTTATTATGATCATATTATGATCCTGTTGAAAGTTGAAACCTTAACGGGGATGATGCATATATAACATAGACCATTTTACATGGTATCATGATTATAAGAGCTTGAAAAACTTATCATATATTGCTAGCTCTACTATTAATTGTTGATTGTTAGATGTAGGTTAGCATGAGTAAAAACAGTATAAGTATTGTGTTTAATAGATGGGTCGTTTGAAATGAGAATCTTAAATTCCATAATCAAATAACCATAATGATAACATGAAAGAGTCATAGGAAAGTGAGTGGAATGGATTAGATCACGTTCACCTGCTCTACTGCAGTATGAAACATTGTTTCATGGAATATTTGGGTTAAACTGAAACGACCCTTTTTAAGAATGTGTTGCAGCTAATGGTGCTGCAACCAGCAAGGGGCTAAGGGCTGAACCTGGTCAACCTTACAACATCACAGAACAATTTGGTACTGTCACACTTTAATAGCACTATGGTTAGATGAAAGTGGAATCCAACGGTTTTCGTGCAGATGTGGTTTGGATTAATCACGTAATCACATTTGATAAATCGATAATTACAATCGGTTAATCTCACATCATCAACCTTATGTTATTTTGATAATGTGAGATTTGTGAAAATTTTACTCCCTTAGAATTACTAAAATATAAGATTATTTAGAACTAATATATTACCTTATTTAGTTTAAATAAAATTTTATTATTTGGTTAACGGAATGTAATATTAATTAAAGGGAAATTATCTTCATAAGTAGGGTCACTGAATTGACAAGTGTGATATAGTAAAATATTAAAATAATAAAATTTAAAAAAAAATACATGTCAATTTATTAAGACTACTTGTAAAAAAAAAAAAAACACTGTTAGTGTATCAAATATTAATACTTATCTAAATCACATTCTACTAAATTACCCTTAATCATAAATAAGAATAAAAATATATTAAACTATTTTGAAATTGAAAGTTAACTATGAAAATATAGAAAAATATTTAAGACAATAATCATATACAAAATGTTAAATTTTCTCAACTAATAAATAATTAATAATAAACACACTCACTTAAAATAACTAATTAAAAACTAAGGTAATGTAATAGACAAGATATAATATTATAAACAATTATTTAACTAATAAAAAAACTCACTTATAATAAAGAAATATAGTTGAAATGCTTGGGAAGATAAAATTGTTTCAAATCTCATACTAGCAATATAATGTAAGATTACTTGAAAAATAAATGATCTGAATTTTATTTTATTTTTTTACATAAAGGTAATAGAAACCATTATAATCAAATCATTTAGTCATAATCAATCCTTCTAAATCATCATGAATCAGCTTCAAAACATGATTAGGTGGCTGCATGAATTTATAAAAACCTAACTCCTAGCTAAAGGCCTGTTTAGTCAACCCTGTTTAGTCCAAGCCGTGTCTCAGCCCGTGTCCGTACCAATGTAACTCACTGACTTGGGTTACATATGGCCAAGCCACACGCCCGTGTACCAGGCTGTGTACCCTTCGAAATGATCTCACACGCCCGTGTGCCAGGCCGTGTAATAACCTGACTTGCATGCTTTGAACCTACAAGGGGACACACAACCGTGTCGCATGACCGTGTGCTACACACGGTTGAGGCACACGCCCGTGTCTCAGGCCGTGTTGCCTCAAAATGAACCTTAAAACATAAGTTTACCATTTCAAATTGCTTGAACCTTAAGAAACTCAAATACTAACCAAAATACCAAATCAAAATGACATTAATCAGGTAAAAAATGCATCAAAACCAACTTAATATGTGCCTAACCAATGTACCCTCATTGGTACCACAATTATATACAACTTTACCTCAAAATACACATTAATTCAATTCATCAACTGATTGAAGCAATACCAAAACAATATACCTAATAAAGTTACCACAATCACAACAATTCAAATATATGTAAGCCACACATACTAGCATAACAACTATACTTCATTCTCATACCATTTGCAAATTGGTTATTTGCACAAAATATCATTCATCACATTTACATAAGCCATACATTAACCAAAATAGCACAAGAGTCTATACATGCCATATAATCCAAATTAAACGTTTCAAAAACTACCGAGATAAGCTGGATAGTGTAACCTGAGTGCCGATCCGATCGTCCAACCTTCCAAAAATCTACAATGACGTTAAACAACACAAGTAAGCTTAATGAAGCTTAGTAAGTTCGACGAGTTAAACGAAAATCTTACCAAACTAACTATAATAAATCAAACAAAAAAAAATCATCCAAGTAAACTCCCTGTTATTCACAACTTCAATCGATAAATACATCTGTATTCAGATCAATACAAAAATAAATAACATATCTTTCAATTTCGTAAGAGTTGATCCACCCGAATCACGCCAAATAGAAAGTATAACACCAGAGTTCGCGACAAATGCTGAACCTCGGTTTACTTGGGTAAAATGCCAATATCTCACTCCAATACCATCTCCACTTCAAACCCCCGTCATACACCAAATCACAAATGTACTCAAATCTCACGTTCAATTTAAACCGAATATCCAATTCAATATTATAATTCAAACAATAATTCATTTCCAAAAATAGAATATATGCATAATACCAATCATCAATTTATAAAAATGTTAAATTTTAACCGTACGAACTTACCTGGACTGAATTGTAGTAATTGTAGAAGTTTAAAGACTATTCCCCTATTTTTCATTTTTCATGAGTATCTACGGGATCTTGATCTAAAATATAAAATTACTTATTTATTAGCATACATTTCATTTCCAATCTATTTTACAATTAATACCCTTTTTATTTTTTGAATTTACGCAATTACCCTAAACTTTTACAATTTTTGCAATTTAATCTCTTAATTAGTTAATCTATCAAATTAACTAATTTTCTCAAATCAATAATCTATCCAAATATTCTAGGCCATCATACAGCCCCTAATAAACCTAAAATTCACTATCAAACCCTAATATTTTGACATTTTCACAATTTAATCCTAAAATTAATATTTAATAAAAATCACTTTACAGAATCATCACACAACACAATCAAAGCTCCAAATCCATGTTATTCATCAAAAACATCTAATATTTATCAATGGAAACTTCTAAAAATTTTAGCAGAATCGAAAACGAAGGTACGGGTTAGCTGGACCTAGTTGCAACGATTTAAAAAATATAAAAATTACAAGAAACAGGTAAGAATTGAACTCGCATGGAAACTCCTATGCTCAACCGATTCTCCAAGCTATTTCTATGGTGTTTTGGCAATGAAAAAAGAAGAAAATGAAGAAGAAAACCCTATTTCTTCTTACTTAATTTTGTTTTAATTTCAACTAAATTACAAGTTTACCATTATAATTTCATTATTTTGTCCTTATCCATCAAATTGTCGTCCCATTGTATTATTTAATGCTTAATTATCACTTAAGTCCCTCCTCAATTAATAATTACACCATTTCATCACCTAATTGCTATAATTATCCAGTTTTGTACATTTTTCAATTTAGTCCTTTTTCTTTAATTAACTAACTAAACATTAATATTTCTTAACCAAATTTTAATACGACTATAATGACTCTATAAATATTCTAAAAATAATAATTACGAGTTGACACGACAAAAATTTGTGATCCCGAAATAACTATTCCATCACCACTGAAAATCGGGCTATTACACGTATCATCCCTAATAACACCACCAGATGATGCATGTCCAAGCTCTAGCATCCTTGCGCCATCTGTGTTAATCTTACATTTGCCAATCTCTAGTAACCGCCAACATATTTCCTTGCCATGTTGGACGAAACCTTTGTCAATACCTCTCATATGTTTATGTACCTGTAACTCCCTCCCAGAAAACCGTCAAGCTTGTTCTAAGATACCTTCAATGTAACACTCCCTACCCGTATCCATCGCCGGAATAAGGTACGAGGCATTACCGGAGTTTACAGAACCATTTTTCATTAAACTGAGTCAATTTACTATTCATATTCCGAACGTAATTATAATGTCCCTCTATTGGGCTCTCGAAGCCCAAAACATATATTAGAAACGATTCGGGACTAAATCGGGATCATAGAGAATTTTTTGCATAATCCTAAATTTTTTTTCTCTATTGCAGGGGTCACACGCCCATGTTCTATAGGGACACACCTGTGTGGTTCAGGCCGTGTGACCAACACACCCATGTGAATTACCTAGCTCCAGGCCATGTGGCTTCAAACGCTCGTTTCCCTAGGCCGTGTAACTCTCTGACTTGCAACTCATGAACAAATTGATCTCATACAGCCAAGGCACACGCCCGTGTTCCTAGGCCGTGTGGTTAATTTTTATTTTTAAATTAGGTGCAGGATTCACACGGCCGTATCACACGCCCGTGTATCCAGGCCGTATACCTCACACGGGTAAGGAACATGCCCATGTGGGAGCCCGTGTGCTCGATCCTGGGCATTCTATTTTGCAATTTCTGGATACAGGGGACACACAGCCTTGACACACGCCCATGTACTAGACCGTGTGGACAAAAAAAGGCTATATCCAAACCTCATTTCTCACCCAATTGGTTTTTTACTTACATCAACATTTAAATATGTTCAAGATTCAATTTATATGATTAAATATCTAAATTTATCAATCAACTATTCTTATATATATAGACATATTCATAAATTTTTATAGCATTCTTAACCATCATCTTCATCCCTATACTTATACAATCTCATCATTTGTTCATTTTAAACCCATATCAAACATGATAAAATCATAATTATATGTAACTAAAAACTTACTAAATACAAGCCATACTAATGGTTAGTTATAGTTAGATCATTTATAAGCCAACATTAACTAATTAACCTATACATGCCATTATAACCATAATTCATTTACCATACATACCAAAATAGGCCGGTGGATAGTGTGAGTAATCTCCGTCGAGCTTCTTAACCAACGAGCTTCCAAAAACTCACTCATTTAAATTTAATATAAACATACAAGGAACATTCAATCATCTTGATCACGAGCCCTAACACATAACCTCATCACCCTTGTTAGTCTTACACTTCATATAAATACCAAGAAACATGTACAGGCTCAATTCTCATTAAATTTCTCATATATATACAATTTCACATTATGTAATCATATAACATATAGCAACCATATCTCTGTATTTTAAATACATTTTCATAACAACTTGTCTTGATTTCATACTATTTTATATTTGGGCTTTACTCATCAAAGTATTTGAAATATCATCTTTATGCAAATAGTACACATGAGGTACATAATTCCATAATTCATGAATGAACATATTTATCAAACATATTCCATGTTCATATATCATAGTCTCATGTCTCCATATATCAATAACCATCATTTTCTTGTATTTCAGATAAATACTTGTAACCATACATAGGTATGCAATTCGCTATTTCTTCCTGTCAATCACAATTTCAAATGACAAATTCTTGTGAATACGCTCACCAATTTTATAATTCCATGTATTTACCGTTTTCCATATTTATCCCGTTGAATCCTTTTGAATTTCGATGGATTTCTTGTAGTACACTCATGGTGTACAATCTCATTAACCGTCAATTCGTACACATATATACATAAGTCATTTTCAGAGAGCACACTCCTGCGAACCTCATTTCTTACAGCAGGTGTAACACCCCTTACCCGAGACCGTTGCCGGAGTCGAGCACGAGGCATTACTAGACTTAACTTACTAAATCAGGGCATAAAAATTGAAACTGTCCATCTGCGTCATGTTCACTAAATTGACTATAACTCGAGTTACGAAACTCGAAATTTAGATCCGTAAATTTTCCCTGAAACTAGACTCATATATCTTCCTACTATAATTTTTATAGAATTTTTGGTATGGCCAATTAGTACAGTTTATTAGTTAAAGTCTCCCCTGTTACACAGTTTGACAGTTCTGACCTCTCTGCACAAAAGATCAATTATCTCATAATATACAACTCTTTTGACTACACCGTTTCTTTCATATAAAAATAGACTCAATAAGCTTTAATTCTATATCTCATGCACAACTTAATTCCATTTCTACTAATTTTGGTGATTTTTCAAAATCACGTCACTACTGCTGTACAAACTGTTCCCCTGCATATACTTACATAATTTCTTTCTAATAATTACCAACTAGGCATTACATAATATCCAAAACATACTCTTCATTAGCCATTTTAATAGATAATCATTACCATACATTTACAAGCCAATCTTAAGCCATATCATAAGGTTATACACACAAGATAGTTAAGTCCCTATACATGCCATAACTTAAAACGTTCGAGTCACAAAATACCGATATAATCCTTTGATAGTGTGTAACGATCTCCGACGTCCTTTCGATTTCCGAGTTGGCTTGTAATACTATAAAAAAAAATAAAGAATGGGTGTAAGCATAAAGCTTAGTAAGTTTACAAGTAAATAGATAACAACATTCTTAATGAATTATTTTATCCTTTTCTTATCAAGATCACTTAGACTTTTAACTCAATATACTTAAAACTTGTATACTTGCCTTACCTTTTAACATAAATTTATCTTACCTTACCTCTTTAGCTTGGACTTGCCTTACCTTTACTTTGGTATATTCTTTGAATTTTCCCGTTGAACCACTTGGAATACTAAGGATACGCGGGTACCTTTCCTTATGAAACTTAACCATTGCCATGTCTTAACATGGTCTTACGTGGTATCCTTGCCTTATGAACTCACCAATGCCATGCCTTGGCATGGTCTTACATGGGACCTTTGCCTTATAGTAACATATCAATGCCATGTCTTGACATGGTCTTACATGATTTCCTTAAACCCTAATGTCATGACATTTGTATCCTACACATTCCTAAGGTTCAACCTAAACTTTCGAGATAGCTTTTCCATCAATTCATACTTGAGTCTTTGAATGATAAATTTATAAAATAAATATATAAATGCTGGAATTTAATAGTATTAAATGTAAAATAATAGAATATTGCATTTATTTACCATAAACTTACCTCAAACAAAATACGATCAACTATATCGATTTAGTCCTCTATCTTTTCTTTCCCGATCTAACTCCGGATTTCGTTCTTCTTGATCTATAATAGCAAATTTAGCTTATTTAATACTCACATTTATCAAAACAGTCCTTAACTCTAACTTTGGCAAAATTACGATTTTGCCCCTAAACTTTTACATATTTACACATTTTCCCCAAAGCTCGGAAATTAAACTTTATCCCTTATTCTTATGTTTTATGACATGCTGATCATTTTTCCTTCTATGACAACATCAAATTCTCACTCTAACATGTACTTATGAACATTAGGTATTTTTACCGATTAAGCCGCTTTACCCGCTTTCACTTAAAATTGCTTAGCAAAAGTTGTTTAACATAATTTCAGACTTCATATTCTATCATAAAACATCAAAATAAACACATTTCACCTATGGGTATTTTTCCAAATATGAACCCTAGGTTAAATTATTGCTAGATTAAGCTAAATCAAGTTACCGGACTCCAAAACGTAAAGAACATTAAAAACGGGGCTTGGAATCACTTACTATGGAACTTGGAAGCTTGAAACAGACCCTAGCTATGGAAAACCCTTGAAATTTCGTCCTAATGAAGAAGATGAGCATATTTTGCCATCTTTTTCCTTTTAATTTCTTTTTATTACCAAATGACTAAATTACCCTTCATTAAAAACTTTGGTTCTTTCTACCTATATATGTCCATTTTTGTCCATGAAAGCCTAATGGTATAATTACCATTTAAGGACCTCTACTTCAATTATGCTCTTCAATTAAATCTTTTACCATCTAAAACTCATATTTATCAACTTTTGCAATTAAGTCCTAATAGGCAAATTAGACATGAAATCAATAAAATTTCTTATCAATACTCTAACACATGCATCTAATCACTTAATAAATCATAGTAATTACTTAAAATAACCTTTTCTATCTCAGATTCATGGTTTCGCAACCACAATTTCATTTAGGCCCTATTTCAGGATGTTACAGCAGGATTACCAGTGCAGGCTAAATCCCCTGTAAGAGAGCACACTCCCGCGAACCTCATTTCTTACAGCGGGATTACCAGTCCAGGCTAAATCCCCTGTAACATATGCTCAAAGAGTATTGTCGGGATTACCAATCCAGGCTAAATCCCCTGCAATGGAAAATACTCTATAGAGCTTTGTCTGGATTACCAGTCCAGGCTAAATCCAGACTCATCACATTTACTTTGGATTACCCGTCTGGGCTAAATTAATTTCACACATATTCTTCGGGAGGGATTATATCAGAATCACCCGTCCGGGCTAGATCCTTTTCACACATATTCTTCGGGAGGGCTTAAATCAGGATCACCCGTCCGGGCTAGATCCTTTTTACCGTCAAATCCTTTTTAGTGATCTATCGAATTCCATTCCATTTAACCGGGATTTATTTCCCTTTTTATTGAATATTATCAACATTTCATCAATAAACATACATTGAGCATTCAAATCACATTTTCATCACATAAACATACATTTCAAACATTTAAGAATACAATTCAAGTTACACAAACTTACAATTCAATTTTTATACCATAACGATAATCGTAATTTCATAATAAATATTTGAAAGAAAACATTATATCATTTATAATTCAACGTTTATCGATTATAATTGGGCATGTGATCAATTTATACACAAGTCATTCATATATTTTCTTCCTCTTCCTCTCCATTCCACATCCTTAATGTATATATCACGCTTATAAGTAACATTATCTATAATTTCATTATTTACTTATATGTATATTCAAAGCTGTCCATCCGTATCATAGTCACTAAATTATTTTTATCTTGAGCTACAGAACTCCAAATTAAGATCTGCTTGATGTTTTTGAAACTAGATTCATATATCCTTTTACCATAAAAATTTCAAAATTTATAGTTTAGCCAATTAGTACAGTAAAATCTTCAAATTTATCCATGTTCTGCTGTTTGACAGCTTTGATCTTTGCTTACTAAAAATTAATTATCTCTTAACAAAGAATTTTGATGATATTCCTGTTTGTTTCTCTTGAAAATAGATTCATTAAGAATTTAAACATATAAATTTAAGCCTCTAATTATTTTTATCCAATTTTTGATGATTTTCTAAAGTCAGAACAGGGGAACCCGAAATCATTCTGACATTGTCTCACAAAATTTATATCTCATGATTTACAATTCTATTGCTTACACCGTTTCTTCTATTAGAAACTAGACTCAATAAGCTTTAATTTAATATTTTATTCATCCTTTAATTTGATTCCCACAATTTTTGGTGATTTTTCAAAGTTAGACTACTGTTGCTGTCCAAAACTGTTTTAGTGTAAAATGTTGATTACCATTTTTCCCCTAAACTTTTAATACATGACAATTCCGTCCCTAGGCTCGGAAAATAAAATTCTTGCAATTTAATCCTTATTCCAAGCCTAATTATTCTCATACATACCAATCACAGCCCATGAATTCAATGAAATTTTAAAATTTTCCATAAATTCAACACTTTTCAATTTAACCCCTAAAACATGTTTTCATCCAAAATTCTTTAATAAAACACCTTTAAACATCCATTAACATCTCAATTTCATCATCAAATAACAAAAATCATATAAACTTATCAATGGTAACTTCCAAAATTTTAAACAAAATCAAAAACTAATAGAATACTAAGTTGGACCTAATTGTAAAAGTCTAAAAATATAAAAATTTCAAGGAAAAAGCAAGAATTGAACTTACTTGAAGCTAAAATATGAAAGACCAGCTCATAACCCTCTTCCATGGCTATTTTTGACAGAAAGTTGAAGAAGAAATGACCTAGAAATCATTAAAATCAACTTTGCCCATGTAACTTTTGTTAAAATTCCAATTTTTTCCTTTTCACATAAAAATCTTTGATTTTTTTCACGCTATGCCGCCTCAGCCATTTTAAAATGGTCCATTTTCCCTTTTAGTCCTTTCTTATTTAATGGTTAAGCTATTTAATCACTTTAGCAAGTTTTGTACCTTTTCAATTTAGTCTTTTTTATCTAATTGACTACCGAAACGTTAAAATTTTCTGACGAAATTTTAATACTACCTTATTGACACTCCGTAAATATTCATAAAAATATTTATGACTCGATTTATAACACCGATATCTCAATACCTCTTTTTCTCAATTTCTTAACCAAATAAATCTTTATAAAACACAATTTACTATTTCAAAAATATTTTAAAAGCTACATTTGGCTCGTAAATATTAAATAACATAATTTACGAGTTCATTTTCCGAATTTGGTGGTCTCGAACCATTATTTCCCACATCGCTGAAATTTGGGCTATTACATTCAACATTTATGTAGGAGTTATTAAATAGAGAGTAATTTCGATTCTTCCACAGACACCAATAGATAGTGCCGAAAGTGCTACTCCAATTAACGTTATCACATGCAAACATCGAGAATCCAGACATGTTAACAAATATCTACTCATCCATCAAAATATTCATGAATTCTAGTAATATTTTTTATCTAACAAGCAAAGCCCAAACTGAAGTGGCAAAAAAAAAAAAAAACACACTCACAGAGAATATGACTTATGGAGAAAGTTACACCCTATATAGACGGTATATACCAAACTCGCAACATTTGCTATCAGCAAACACCAACGTACAAACCAATACACAATAAACACAATCAAGGAATTCACTGTCAATCGGAGAAGAGAAAAAATTGCAAGCAAACTAAATTAACACCACACCATAAAAAGGACAAAAACTTGATGATTGAAACTTGTAACACAAGTGCACGCATCGATCAAGTAATAAAGTGATAAGATGATATCATTTCTATGAAGATCAAATTTTAAGATGCTAAATACCAATAATTCACTTTTATATAGTAAACTAAGGCAATGAAAACTTTAAGTTTCTCAATCAAATTATGAACTTGAAACTCTATCATTTTATCTAATTAATTAATTATTTTTTATTCAATTGTTTAGTCTATGTAATTATTAATCCAAGATTTGATGGAATTAATTAGACCCTTATAATATCTAAGTTAATCTCCCTTCCCACCTATCTATATTACTATGCTAATAAGCCCCACCTATCTATATTATTATGCTAATAAGTTGGATTTAGTCATTAAGAATAAATTTATTGAGCTGCTTAATGCATGTTGCAAATTAACTCATTGGTTGGCGCTACTAAAATTAATATTGACCTATTTAGTCTAAGATTTAAAACCCTAACCATGAGTGGCCATGTTACTCTTCTTTTTCCCTCAATCTTCCTAAAAGGATGTATTGGAAAGGCCTTCAAGCAGTGAAGGAAAGAGATTTGGATTTGTCAGACTTATGACAATGGTTGATGCTCATAGCGCTGCGATGAGACTGAATGGTTATAGGTTGTTTGGTAATTACATTAGTGTGTTTTTGACAAAGTTCAACAGTAGAAGGAATTTTTGGAGGAAAAAGAAGAACTAAGAGAGAAGGAAAATAAGTATTGGATGCTAAGAAGGTGTTAGTACAAACAATACTGAGGTGATCAAGGGAAATTGAGTTAACTCAGATTGTACAACAACAAAAAAAAAATAGAGATTCAAATTCTGAGTTTTCGGAGTCGAGAAAGGTAGAAGGTCGTGTTGAGGTAGACCAATTGAAGAAGCTTGAAAATGTGTGGTTGGTAGAGTGGAAAGTTACATTGAAATTTCTTGACTTAAGGACATCTTTATATGAATGTTCTTTTGGACATTGAAGTTAAAAAATTTGCAGGGAATCATTTTTTGATTGAATTCTTGGAGAACAACATGAAGGAGGAGATAAAGCAACAAGGATGGCCTTGGTTAAATGAAAAATTTATTGAAATCCAGCCATGGTCAAAATGTTGTTATGCAAAATGTAGATTAAAATAGATTAATGTGTTTGGGGTTCCAATTCATATGTGGAATTCCAATTCTTTCAAACGTATTGCGGAGCAGTGGGGTGAGTTGGTTGCTTTAGGCGTCAACTCGATAAACGTCAGTGATTATAGTGAAGCAAGATTATTGATAAGCTCTACCCAATTGAAGAGATAAGAGGAGACGATCATCATGCATTTTGGTGAGGACTGCTTCCTATTCAGGGTCTCTAAGGTGGTTTTGGCATTATCAAGTGATATAAGGCAACAAAATGTGATTATTCAAAATAACCATTGCTCTGGAAATGAAAGTGTGTACCTAACAAAGACTCATCCATGGAGTCAGATGATGAATAGCCGCTTGAGCATAGGGACGACTGAGTGGGCGTTTTCATAAAAACGAACTTAATGAATTACTATGGCAAGGTGGCAAAGTTGAAAATGTTAAGGAAAATAGGTTGGTTGATGGCTCAAGTTTAAGTTTGAAGGAGCTGTTGGGTGGTTTGTCGGCTTCAAAAGAGATTTGATTTTGGACAAGTTAAATGTGTTGAATGGTTTGAGTTTTGTATTTTAGATGGGACCGATTTGGAAGAGGTAGAGACTTGGAGGATTTGGGTCGTGGTGATGTGTAACACCCCTTACCCGAGACCGTTGCCGGAGTTGAGCACAAGGCATTACTAGACTTAACTACTAATTCGGGGCATAAAAATTGAAACTGTCCATCTGCGTCATGTTAACTAAATTGACTATAACTCGAGTTACAAAACTCGAAATTTAGATCCGTAAATTTTCCTTGAAACTAGACTCACATATCTTCTTACTATAATTTTTCCAGAATTTTTCATGTAGCCAATTAGTACAGTTTATTCATTAAAGTTTCCCCTGTTTCACTGACCGACGGTTCTGACCTCTCTTCACCTAAACTCAATTATCTCATTGTACAGTTTTCATATGTTGTTCCCAATTGTTTCTATTGAAAATATACTAAATAAGGAATCTAGACATATAAATTATAACTCATAATTCATTCTGTACAATTTTTAATGATTTTCTAAAGTCAAAACAGGGGACTTCAAATACCATCTTGACCCTGTCTCACTAAAATTCAAATACCACAGAATATAAAATTCCTTTTCTTACTGTATTTCTTTCACATAAAAATAGACACAATAAGATTTAACTCTATATCTTACTAACTTTCTAATTCCATTTCTTCTATTTTTGGTGATTTTTTAAAACCACGTCACTGCTGCTAACCAAAAACTGTTTCATTGCAAAATATGGTTAACTAGTTTATAACATCTTTACTCCATTTCATTTAAACTTTATACATGCCATATAAATCTTTAAACATAAAACAAAAGCTACCGGAATTGATCTGGATAGTGAGCTTTGTTGTGATGATCCGATCTACCAACTTCCCTTTAATTCAATCTACATAAAAATATCAAACACACACAAGTAAGCTTATTGAAGCTTAGTAAGTTCATAGGTTTAAAAGCAATGCTTACCAAACATAATATTTCCAAACAATAACAAAACATTTACTAAAGTTCCCGCCATTCACAACCATTGTTATAATATTTCACATAGTTGAGCTCAACATTAACAACTACTCAATCTCTTTCATTTGGTTCACTTCTATTGTATTACTTATTATCAAATTAGGAAACGTCTTACGAATTTGAGTACGTCGTTGCTCAGTGCCACGTTTCACAACTCAAGATGGTTTTCCTCATTGAAATACCATACCTACATTTCACAACTCTCTGGTATGGGAAATGCCATACCTACGTTATTTAACTCGGTATGGTTAATACCATACCTACATTTCACAACTCGGTATGGATGATACCATACCTACATTTCATACTTTGCCATGGATCAACCATGGTCTTTTCCACAATTCATCACATGTCACGATACTGAACGTACTCAATCTGCGTTTTTTTCCTAATTTGAATTACCACATTTATTCTTTTATTTTATCATAGTTTTCACAACCCAACAAAGAAATTCATATTCAATAACACATTATATCATTCAACCATTCGCAATAAAACATATAAATTCAACCATATGAACTTACCCGATCGATTTGTAGATGATATTGAAATTTAGGGACTATTCTCGCAACTTTTTCTTTTCCTCGTTCTTCTTTGGATTCTTGATCTATAATGTAAAATATTTTCAATTATTAGCATTTATTTCATTTCTATTTCACTTCATAATTTATGCTCTTCAATTTTCGAAATTGCACTTTTACCCCAAAATTTACTATTTTTACAATTTAGTCCCTGCTCAATTCACCAATCAATTGAACTTATTTTTCTCAATTAACACTTTATTTTATCATTCTAAACTATTTCACAACCTTTGATATTCTTAATTACAACACCAACCTCTAATTCATAACTTTTTTACAACTAGGTCCTAAATACCATTTTCTATCAAAATCACTTAATAAAACCACCTTAATATGAAATTAGAATTTAAATTTCACAATAATTTATCATAAAATTCCATTACCCAGCCAGGGTAACTTCTAATTTCACCCATCAAATCAAAAACTAATGAATTCTATAAGTGGACCTAGTTGTAAAAGTCATAAAAACACAAAAATTATCAAGAAAAAGCAAGAAATAAACTCACATGATGTGAAAATATGAAAAACCAGCTTTCTCCAGACCTCCTATGGCGTTTTGGCTGAGAAAATATGAAGATATCTCTAGATCTTTCAATTTTATCTTTATTATACATGTTAAAATTATAAAATTTCCAATTTTGCCCTTAGTTCCCTTATTTTCTGATGATTTTCTTTCCCTTGCCATCCAACCTTTTCACTTTTAGGCTTAATTTCCTTTAAATACTCTTTATTTTAACACTTGAGCTATCTAATCCTTCTAGCAAATTTTGCATTTGTTACAATTTAGTCCTTTTATTTAATTTACTACCCAAATGTTTAAATTTCTCAACCAAACTTTAATACTAACTTAATAACACTCCATAAATATTTCTAAAAAATATTTATGGCTCGGTTTTCAAATTCGAGGTCTCGATACCTCATTTTATTATTATTATTATTTTAACCTATTTGACCTAATAAATTCTTTTAATTCACCAAATTCACCAATTCACAAATTCTTCTAAATTCTTACTTGACTCATAAATATTAAATTACTATCTTGTTCAATCTTACTTGTTGAATTTAGTGATCTCAAATCACCTTTTCCGACACCATCAAAAATAGGCCGTTACAACTTTCCTCTTTTAAAAATTTCGTCCTCGAAATTTGTTACCCAAAATAGATTTGGATACTCGTGATCTCATTGACTCCTCTGTTTCCCAGTGTTGCCTCCTCCATACCATGTCGATGCCATAATACTTTAACCAATGGTATTTTTTTGTTCAAGAACTCTTTAACTTCACGAGCCAAAATCTTCATTGGTTCTTCCGAATAAGTCATATCCGGTTGAAGCTCAATTTCAAATAAGGAATTACGTGTGAAGGATCTCGACCTATACCGTCTTAGCATAGACACATGAAATACATTGTGAATCTTTTTAAGTTCCGAGGTAAAGCCAACCGATAAGCTACAGGACCAACTCCTTTCCACAATTTCATATGGCCCTATAAATCTCTGACTCAATTTTCCTTTTCGCAAAAACCCGTAACACCTTCTTCCACGGTGAAACTTTTAAAAATACTCGATCACCCATCGCATATTCTATGTCTCTTCGTTTCAAATCGCATATGACTTCCGACGGTCCGATGCAGCTTTTAGACTGCCTCTCGAATAATCTGGATTTTCTCTTGCTTTCCCGAATCAAATCAACCCCAACTATTTTTGATTCACTCAACTCGCACCAACACAACGAGTCTTGCATTTCCTACCATACAATTGCCTCAAATGGTGCCATTTTTATACTAGACTGATAACTATTGTTGTAAGCAAACTCACTAAAGGTAAATACCTTTCCCAACTATCACCAAACTTGAGTATACAACATCTTAACATATCTTTAGAATTTGAATTACTCGCTCCGATCGGTCCATCTGCTTGAGGATGAAATGTCAGTACTAAAATTTAATCTGGTACCTAAAGCTTCTTGCGCTTTGTTCCAAAATCTCAAGTAAACCTTGGATCTCGGTCCAAATGATAGATACTGAACTCCATGTAGTCTCACAATCTCGACACATACAATTCTCGCTAACTTCTCAAGTGAAAAATCTGCTTCGATCGAATAAAGTGTGCCGACTTTGTCAATCTATCAACAATCACCCATATTGAATCTTTCTTTCTTGGAGTCGTAGGCAACCCCGACACAAAATCCATTGTAACATGCTCCCACTTCCATTCAGAATCATAATGGGTTGTAATAAACCCGTTGGCACTTGATGCTCGCTTTAACTTGCGACAAATCAAACATTTTGCAACAAATTCTGAAATTTCTCTTTTCATACCAGTGCCACCAATATATCTTTTCAAATCACCATACATTTTTGTACCGCCTGGATGCATAGAATACATACTATTATGTGCTTCGTAAAGAATATTATTCTTCAAATCGTAATTATTTGGAACACAAATCTCGTTATGATAACGCAACATACCTTCATCATCAATGCTGAATTTCAATCCAAATTATCTCGAACCATCCGCTCGCTTAAGTACCTATTTTGGGTCTTCATCCTGCAGCTTCTGAATTTGTCAAGAAACATGGGTTTCACTTTCAATTCTACCGATACAAAGACCTTCTTCATTAAGAGCCAAATGAGCATTCATTGCCCGGTGCAAACAAGGATGACTTTCGACTAAGTGCATCAAAGAACTACATTAGCTTTCCCTGGATGATAGTCAATAACCAAATCATAATCTTTCAACAACTCTAACCACCGTCTCTCTGCCTTAAATTCAGCCTCTTCCGAGTCATTAAGTATTTCAAACTTTTGTGATCTGTATAAATATAACACTTCTCACCATACAAATAGTGTCTCCAAATTTTTAAAGCAAAAACAATTGTAGCTAATTCAAGATCATGTGTAGGGTAATTCTTTTCATGTGGTTTTAATCGCGTGAAGCATAAGCCACCACCTTTCCCGACTACATTAACACACAACCCAAACCATTTAAAGATGCATCATCAGACACAACATACGGTATACCCGATTCTCGTTGAGTCAAAACTGAGCTTCATAACATTTTCTTTAATTGGTCAAAGCTCTCCTGACATACATCAGACCACACAAACTCAACATTCTTTTGTAATAAACGAGTCATTGGTGAAGCAATCATGGAAAAATTCTTTACAAAACGGCGATAATACACTCGCTAGTCCCAAAAACTTCGCACTTTCGCCATTCTTCTGTTTTCTAATTCACCATCACTTGAAACTTTACTTGGATCCACACGAATTCCTTCAAATGATACAATGTGACCTGTAAATCCAACTTCATGAAGCCAAAACTCACATTTACTAAATTTTGCATATAATCGCTTTTCCCTCAAAGTCTGTAATACAATTCTCAAATGCTGTGCATGTTCAGATTCTATCTTTGAATAAACCAATATGTCATCAATAAATACCACCACAAATCTATCTAAGTAAGGCTGAAAAATTCGATTCATTAAATCCATAAATGCAAAGAGGGCATTTGTTAAACCAAAAGGCATTACTGTAAATTCATAGTGACCATACCGAGTTCGGCGAGCGCTTTTGGCACATCACACTCTTTAACCTTCAATTGATAATACCTGGATCTAAGGTCTATCTTTGAGAACACTCAGTAGCACCTTTCAGCTTGATCAAACAAATCATCAATACGAGGTAACGGATATTTATTTTTAATTGTTACCTTGTTCAACTGTCAGTAATCAATACACAATCGCAACGAGCCATCTTTCTTTTTCACAAATAAGACAAAGCCCCAAGGTGATGTACTCGGTCTAATGAACCCTTTATCCAATAACTCTTGCAATTGTGTCTTCAACTCTTTTAACTCACCGGTGCCATTCTCAGACGGTGTTATTGATATCGAGTCAGCACTAAAATATATATCAATTACAAATTCAACCTCACGATCCGGGGTAAACTGTAATTCCTCGTGAAACACATCAAGAAATTCATTAACAATCGCAATTGTTCCATATTCAATTCGTAACCCCGAGTATCAAGAATATAAGCTAAAAATGCTTCATTACCCTTTCAATCAATTTTCGAGTCAGTAAAAGTCAAATAGTTCTCGACATCATTCTTTTTATCTCCAAACTCAAATGAAACTATTTCCCCGTCTCGACATTTTAAATCAACCCGCTTTTTCTCTACAATTCACTATGGCATCGTGTTTAATCAACCAATCCATTCCAAGAATAACATCAAATTCTCTGAAAGGTAACAACATTAAATCAAGAGAGAATTCACACCTTGTATTTTCAAAGTGGACAATTCCGACATATTAAATTAACTAACACACTTTGTCCTAACGGATTAGTGACTTGCATATCAAGATCAATGGACTCAACGGTCATTTTTTTTTCGACACTAATGCAAAGCAAATATATGAATGCGTAGATCCGTGATCAATTAAAGTATACACAGTAATCATCAAAAGATAGAAAATACCAAATATCACATCCGGAGCGTAAGCTTCGTCCCTTGCCCGGATAGCATATGTACGTGCAGTGCCCTTGTTTCGGATCGGGCTCGATGATCTCTCATTCCCGAACGAATAGTCCCAAAGAACACTACTTTGACTCGAACGCCTACTTTTTCTCGAGGAGTATTTGCTTGCTTCTCGCCTTGTTCTTTATTTTCTTTTAATGATTGAGGACAATCCGAATAAAATGATCAGGCCCCACCACATCTATAACAAGCTCGCTTTTCCCCAACATTCACCAACATGAAATCTACCATAATTTTTGCATCTAGGTCTCGGAATATTTTGCACACTACTAGCACTAGTCACTGGTTTCTTAGTTACTTCGACATCTCTTTGAGTTGTTTTACTTTTATTCGATCGTTCAAATTGTAATGGATCGACTAGAATCATCTCTCGAACTTTTTAGCCGGAAAAGTCGAAGTTGGTCTAGAGAAACTTCTTTTGTATACTTCTTTACCTTTCCTTTCTCTTTGCATCTTTCTCATTATACACTTCTTCCATCTTTTGAGCTCGATCGACAGAACCAAAAATTCTCGAATCTCTGTGCCTCCAATCATCATTCGATTTCATCATTAAGCCCTTCTTCGAATCTAATGCACATTTCTTCCTCTGTTTGCACAACATCCCGAGCATATCTACTAAGATACACAAATTCTCTTTCATATTCAGCCATCGCTTTATTCCCTTGTCGAAGATCAAGAAATTCCCTCTTCTTTTTATCTAAATATCTCCTTCCCACGCACTTCTTTTTAAACTCGTTTTGGAAGGATTCCTGTAACTTTATCTCAGGTACCATCGCCTCAATGGTTTCCCACCAATTATACGCTTCTTCTTTCAATAATGAAACCGCACACCTCGTATAGTCATCCGAGAACACATCATCTGCTTAAAAACTCTTTCCAAACTCTTTAACCAATACTCGCTTTAATCGGATCATCGTCCGATCTTCCTCGAAATTCTTCACTCCGAACTTTCTCGAGTTTCTCAATCGGTGCTCTTTGCTAGATTCATCTATTAAAGGAGGAGCAACCGGGTTATAACTAGTGGTACAAAGAGGGGAGGAGGAGGTTGTTGTGCTCGACTTCTTCCTTGTATTGTTTCACTAAACCACCGATTCATTAACCCGTAAATCATATTTTTAAGTTCTTCCTCTCTCATCAAAGAAATCGGAACATTACCACTTGTTCCCTGCTCAGAAGTCTATATTCTACTATTAACTTCCTCTTCATGACCAGCACCCTCGGATCTATCAGACATCTTTACAATCTATAACAAAAATTAGTAGTTAGATCGGATCATTCACATCCCACTATCACAGATTTATATGGCATGTATTTCTAGACATTTTATACATCACATTCATTCCGAGAATCGTCTAAACCGAAGCTCTGATACCAATAAATGTAACACCCCTTACCCGAGACCGTTGCCGGAGTTGAGCACGAGGCATTACTAGACTTAACTACTAATTCGGGGCATAAAAATTGAAACTGTCCATCTGCGTCATGTTAACTAAATTGACTATAACTCAAGTTACGAAACTCGAAATTTAGATCCGTAAATTTTCCTTGAAACTAGACTCATATATCTTCTTACTATAATTTTTCTAGAATTTTTCATGTAGCCAATTAGTACAGTTTATTCATTAAATTTTCCCCTGTTTCACTGACTGACGGTTCTGACCTCTCTTCACCTAAACTCAATTATCTCATTGTACAGTTTTCATATGTTGTTCCCAATTGTTTCTATTGAAAATATACTAAATAAGGAATCTATACATATAAATTATAACTCATAATTCATTCTGTACAATTTTTAATGATTTTCTAAAGTCAAAACAGGGGACTTCAAATACCATCTTGACCCTGTCTCACTAAAATTCAAATATCACAGAATATAAAATTCTTTTTCTTACTCTATTTCTTTCACATAAAAATAGACACAATAAGATTTAACTCTATATCTTACTAACTTTCTAATTCCATTTCTTCTATTTTTGGTGATTTTTAAAACCACGTCACTGCTGCTAACTAACCAAAACTGTTTCATTGCAAAATATGGTTAACTAGTTTATAACATCTTTACTCCATTTCATTTAAACTTTATACATGCCATATAAATCTTTAAACATAAAACAAAAGCTACAGGAATTGATCTGGATAGTGAGCTTTGTTGTGATGATCCGATCTACCAACTTCCCTTTAATTCAATCTACATAAAAATATCAAACACACACAAGTAAGCTTATTGAAGCTTAGTAAGTTCATAGGTTTAAAAGCAATGCTTACCAAACATAATATTTCCAAACAATAACAAAACATTTACTAAAGTTCCCTGCCATTCACAACCATTGTTATAATATTTCACATAGTTGAGCTCAACATTAACAACTACTCAATCTCTTTCATTTGATTCACTTCTATTGCATTACTTATTATCAAATTAGGAAACGCCTTACGAATTTGAGTACGTCGTTGCTCAAAGCCACACGCTTCACAACTCAATATGGTTTTCCTCATTGAAATACCATACCTACATTTCACAACTCGGTATAGGAAATGCCATACCTACGTTATTTAACTCAAGTATGGTTAATACCATACCTACATTTCACAACTCAAAGATGGATGATACCATACCTACATTTCATACTTTGTCATGGATCAACCATGGTCTTTTCCATTAATTCATCACATGTCACGATACTGAACGTACTCAATCCTGCGTTTTCCTAATTTGAATTACCACATTTATTCTTTTATTTTATCATAGTTTTCACAACCCAACAAAGAAATTCATATTCAATAACACATTATATCATTCAACCATTCACAATAAAACATATAAATTCAACCATATGAACTTACCCGACTGATTTGTAGATGATATTGAAATTTAGGGACTATTCTCGCAACTTTTTCTTTTCCTCGCTCTTCTTTGGATTCTTGATCTATAATGTAAAATATTTTCAATCATTAGCATTTATTTCATTTCTATTTCACTTCATAATTTATGCTCTTCAATTTTCGAAATTGCACTTTTACCCCAAAATTTACTATTTTTACAATTTAGTCCCTACTCAATTCACCAATCAATTGAACTGATTTTTTTCAACTAACACTTTATTTTATCATTCTAAACTATTTCACAACCTTTGATATTCTTAATTACAACACCAACCTCTAATTCATAACTTTTTTCACAACTAGGTCCTAAATACCATTTTCTATCAAAATCACTTAATAAAACCACCTTAATATGAAATTAGAATTTAAATTTCACAATAATTTATCATAAACTTCCATTACCCAGTCAGGGTAACTTCTAATTTCACCCATCAAATCAAAAACTAATGAATTCTATAAGTGGACCTAGTTGTAAAAGTCATAAAAACACAAAAATTGTCAAGAAAAAGCAAGAAATAAACTCACATGATGTGAAAATATGAAAAAACAGCTTTCTCCAGACCTCCTATGGCATTTTGGCTGAGAAAATATGAAGATATCTCTAGATCTTTCAATTTTATCTTTATTATACATGTTAAAATTATAAAATTTCCAATTTTGCCCTTAGTTCCCTTATTTTCTGATGATTTTCTTTCCTTGCCGTCCAACCTTTTCACTTTTAGGCTTAATTTCCTTTAAATACTCTTTTATTTTAACACTTGAGCTATCTAATCCTTATAGCAAATTTTGCATTTGTTACAATTTAGTCCTTTTTATTTAATTTACTACCCAAATGTTTAAATTTCTCAACCAAACTTTAATACTAACTTAATAACACTCCATAAATATTTCTAAAAAAATATTTATGGCTCGGTTTTCAAATTCGAGGTCTCGATACCTCATTTTATTATTATTATTATTTTAACCTATTTGACCTAATAAATTCTTTTAATTCACCAAATTCACCAATTCACAAATTCTTCTAAATTCTTACTTGACTCATAAATATTAAATTACTATCTTGTTCAATCTTACTTGTCGAATTTAGTGATCTCAAATCACCTTTTCCGACACCACTGAAAAATAGGTCGTTACATGATGTGGGTCGTCGGACTCAGAATGGCCAATTGCAGAGGAGTTTGAGAAATATTGCATTCACAAGAATCCTTGTAAGAAGAAATATAAGGCCGCAATTGTAGAAGATTTATGCGAAAAATAAGGAGGTTAAGATGAATTATGAGTCTGAAAGTTGAAGGTTGGAGGGGCATCGAAATATTTGTAATTCCTAGAGAATAAGGCTATCCATCTTGTTGGGAATCCTTGGAGTAGTGATAGGATACACGAGTCTAAGGAAGCATAAGGAGAGACAATGCAAAATCTTAGTATGTCGATTGTTAATGTTGATTGTGTAAAGAAGAAAGTGAGATCAATATTAGAGATTGAAGAAAAATTGAAGTTATCGGTTGAAAAAAAAAACAAAATCTCAATGCTAGAAATCTCGGTGAAGAAGCAGTCGCCTAATGATCGTATTATCAATGGTTCCCTTACTAATTTTGAAGGAATGCAGGTGACAATGAGGGTTTAATTATCAAAGACTTGACCAAAATAATTGAGGATCGAGAGACTGGTTTTTGGACACAAGGTAGAGACTGAGTTTTAATTAAGGATACATTTATTTTCTTTTGGTTTTCATGCAGATTGCTAGATGACAAGAAAGGTTGTTTGTAGTTGCTTTATGGCTTTTCTATTGTGATTTGCGGGTGGTGTTTGTATCCTTTCTGAGGTTATTTTGCAGTAAGTTTGCGCTTAACTTCTTATTTCATTATAAAGTATGATCAGAAATCAAGGGAACTATGTATCAAGGGGATTGCGTTGGGGGTTTTGAGAAACGACAAGTCTAATGCAGGTAAATGACAAGGGGTGTTTGGTGATTGTATCTAACTTGATATTACCAATTTTTTGAGCTGTTGATTGTGGTATACAACCGTGGACCATGTGGAACATTGGGATAGGAGAATTCATGACATTGGTGTGGTTTGTGTTATTTAGGTTTGCAAGAAAACGAATGGCATGCTGGATGCTTTTGACAAAGTAAGAATGGATAATTGTTATTTATCCAAGGCATGATCATTCACTTAAGATGATACACGCTCTCTTTGTGATAATAATCGTTATAAAGAGGTTTTATTGCACATCATTCTAAAGATGATAAAAAAACTTTGAATTTGATAGGTTTTGACTTGACTCAATTCATTAGGATCATACTTTTAAAAAAAAATTAAGTTTCAATAAGTCAAATCAAGTCGAATAAAATTATAAAAATGACCAAAATCGGGATTGAAGTAAACCTGTCTCGTCTCAAGTCAGGATATTTATATATAAAGTTTTAAGTTTTAGGGTAAATAGTTATACCCTAAACCTAAATTGTTACTTTATTAGGCTCCCTCCCATCTAGCGAACTACTTCTTCATATCCCACATTAGGTTATGCCAGTTAGTGTTTACTATCAAATTGTCTCCAGATTGTGTTTATTGCCAAATTAATTGTTTATGTGCCTTATTTTAAATTTAAAAAAATAATATTAATCACTCCAAAATTGAGCTTAAAAGCAAATAGTTGTTAGGAAAGAAGTAGAAAAAAATGAGATAAAATTCGGGCATGACAGCTTTGAGAGCAAGTGAGTTAGCAATCGTTGTTAGGGAATACCTTGTTGTATATTCATCGGTGGTTGTCCCTTTCCATATAATACGATCTTTAGAGCCATGACATGTCTCTTCTCCAAGTCGAAAGGGAGCTCCACAACTCTGGATTCTAGAAAACAGTGTGTTGAGTCGAGAGGTGTTTGCCGCATGATTTACGTCTTTAGCATCAATAACACACCTCCAAAACCACTTATTTAAAAGAGCTTTGTTTTTCATGAGAGAGCTAGTGATGCCAACACCACCCCTATCCTTAGGATTACAAACATCACACCAGATTAAGTTTCCTACCATCCGTGGAACCTCCTACAATAATTCCCTCTGCAATCTTTCCAGTCTTGTAGCCACTAAATTTGACAGCCCGAACAAAGACATAAACTTAGTTGGCAAGTTTGAATGACTAGATTTCTTTCATACCTGAAAGGCAAGCCTAAATTCTGGGTCGTTAACACTTATATAAAATTGTGACTAATACTCTCTCCCAATTGCTGATCACCATTAGTTTAGAGAGATCGCCATTAGTTTAGGAAAAAACAAGGCAATCACTTTGTGAACCTTTGTTTAACGACCTGATTTTCGATCTTGGCCTATATGTTTCTTTTTTACTCTTTTTCGTATAGTTCCAAAATTTATTTATTTCCTACTGAAAGAATGTCAACTCTTACTCACCAAAGCAACTAATCTCTTTCTTTATTACCAGATAATCATCCGCTCATAATTACACGTTCAAAGTGGTGAGGTTTGTACTCGCAATACTAGATCACCATTCATATAGTCTCCAAAATTACAATATTCCCGATTCAGCTCTTCGTTGACATAATTCATAAGAGCTTGCCATCAAAACTTTCTCAATGGAAAACTCCAACTTTTCCCTCATCAACTCTTTGCAATTTCTTTTGTCATCATCAATTTAGCTGACGACCAATCTTGCAAGAACATAATAACATAATCTAAGATTGAAATAAATTTGTTATTATCTTTTTGTCTTAGTTTTTGAGTTGTTTTGCATTGTTATTTTATCTTATTTCTATTTTTAAATGTAACACTCTTCGTTGCCATAACTCATAAGGTTCCTTTACTTCAATAAAACCTATCATCTGGTCTAAACCCCAAACTATGCTGTTGAATTTCATTTTCTTTCTTAATTTCGCAGTGATCCATGTTCCTGTGTTACATCTGAAATTTCATATATTCTTTTTACACAAGTTTTTGGGGTCATAATCCGTATGTTTTTAATATAGTTTATTTTAGTCGTGCATCGGGCAATCTAGTGTGTGTTTGTCAAGGATGTTGGAAACAGAAAATCTTGGTCGGTTTGAAAACATCTTTGTGTTGAAAACTGTGATTGAGATAATTGTAGGAAGAAATGTGGGTTTTCTTTCGACATAAGTGTATGATGGAATCTGCCTTGGGATTTTCATAGAAAAAAGTTGCACACTATTCAAATGTATCATCTTTTATTATACATTATTATTATTTGGATTTGATCCTACTTGATTACTGATAAAAATGCTCCAAATGCACTCATTATTGTTGATATTTGTGTGTTTCAGTACGAACAAAACAATAGAACGGTATCAGAAGAGACAGAAGGATATTCATGGAATCAGCAGCAAAGGGGAAGATATGCAGGTAATGCTCTCTTCATATATCCATCTCAATGCATTAAATATAAATGTTTGCAGCTTAGAAACTGTAATCCCTAATAATTGAAATTTGGTATGGGCATGGAAGGATGATGTAAAGGAAGAGGCTCACAGCCTGGCGAAGAAGATCGAATCTCTCGAAGATTCTAAAAGGTTAAAAACCTGCGCTCCATACTTTTACTAATATATATATATATATATATATATCACTCAGTTCCACTTCATGTGTAAACCTCTGTATGTTTATAATATTATAACAGAAAACTCCTGGGACATGGATTAGAACCATGTTCTATTGACGATCTGCTACTGTTAGAAAAGCAGTTGGAACGAAGCTTAAGCCGAATTAGGGCAAGAAAGGTACATCCCATTTCATAAGCTTCGAATCTAATTCTTTTTACCGACAATATATCAAATAGTTTTATTTAATATGTGACAGAATCAGGTATTCACGGAGCAAATAGAGAAGCTGAAAGAAGAGGTGAATCATTTTGATTATATATATATATTTTTAATATAACAACATGGATGTTATTTTGGATGAAAAATTGTTTACCTTAAATAATCAGGAGAGACGCCTTGGAGAAGAAAATGCAAATCTGCGTGAAGAGGTATTTACTTGGTCTCTACTTTTCCTATATATATTCAACATTTTGTAACATTTGATTACATTAAAATTATTAGTGTGAGATGCGACCACGAGAATCGACGTCAACAAGGAAATCGGATGATGAGCGGAACATGGAGGTGGAGACGGAATTGTGTATAGGCCCACCGGAGAGAAGATGTATACTAAAACCCTAGTTTTTCTCATTATTGTGTATTTAATAAATCTCAAATGAAGCTTTGAAGCTTTCTTAAGGTTTTTTTTTTTTTTTTTTAATATTTCATATATTCATTGTTATTATAAAGACATCGTATTTGAAAACAAATAGGTTGCATATATCAAATTTATTGTATGATATTTTTAAAAAAAAAAATTGATGTACCAATGAATTGAATTAAATACTCTTTTTTTTGAATAAAATTTTTTGAGTTTTTTAAATATTTTTAGAAAAGATTGTATTTATTAAGAGCTAATTAAGTGTGACAGGTTAACTTTTACTTTTTTTCTAAAAAATGATCTCATGAGAATTTAATTTTTCCGAAAAATCTACTTAAATTTTATATCATTAGATTATTCATTTAAATTTATACTTTTCTTTCCAACATATTTTTTTTAAAAAAAAAGAATTCTTTTATCAACGAAGTCTTAACTTATTGATCAAGCTGAAACCTTAAGTCTTAAAAACTCATGTTTGAGTTTCACTATACATGCCATGTGTGGGTTTTTTAATTATTTTCAATTCTTCATCTATTATGCTTTGTACTGAATTGATTCTACGTGCCATTATAATTGATTCAACATGTATTTGTATTTTTAATTATAATTTAATACCCTTGTGCAGTGTCTATAATTATACCATCTTGTCAACAACAAAATTCCTCCCCTATCTAAATCCAATTTCAAGCCTGCCTACCTTAGAGCCTAGAGAAAATATTTGGGCCTTGGCCTCACTCTTTCCACAACGTATTAAAATGTTCGATTTTTGTGGAGATACGATATTTGTATTAAAAAAAAAAATTATGTTATGTGCGACATACGTAGAAAGTATCATTTCAAATTATGATATTTAGAGCGAGGTTTGATGCATTTCACCATAAATCTTTATTACTTAGAGCTTAGAAGTCAGAAGGTCAAAACTAAAGGTGTTGGTAGCTAATTCTGAATATTTTACTTTGTTTTATTATTTTAAAATGTAAAATTTTTATAAATTAAATTAAAAACATACAAATACAACCATAAATAATTCAAAAAATAAAGCTGAACAAAAGTAAAAACATATTAAATGAATAATAATTTGAATTTACTCAAACACACACTGATATAGATTCATTTATTTTACTTACAAACACAAAGAACGTGATACAATAACTTTCTCCAACTTCTTTAATTTACAAAGGGAGGGAGGGAGCAGCTACAAGTAATTGATATAACAACTCCCGCTATACATTAATCAAAAAAGATATAAATTGGGATCCAAAATCAATGATCTGCAAAAAACCGGCAATAACTTAGTTCTTGCACCTGCTGCAAATTCTTCGAATTTGATTTTTCGGAGCATGAGAAATGCTCCCAAAGCTTCCAGCATCTTTTTTCTTGGACTCACCGAATTGTGGTTCTTCCCAAAGATGATGCTCCTATTTCACTATCAGTGTTCTGCATTAGACATCATGTCCACAAATATGTATCAATACCAGAAATAAGAAAATCTTGAAACAACTTCATGTTATTAGAGGCAAGGCAACCCACAAGAATAATAATGCAGCATTTACTTTTTCAATTAAAAGCAGGCCTTCAACAGTACATGGTCAAAACTAGCTTTTTGACCCCAAAATGTACTACTATAAAATATCAAATTCCCTTTGCTCCCCATGAAGTAATTTACAATCCCAATAAAATAAAGTTATGTTTATGAGAGTGATATAGAGAAAAGAAGCCTAAACAATTTTGTGAGAATATAAAAATATTCAGATAGCCTGGACTCCACAAGTGTCATTTACCTGAGATTTAGGGGATGGGAACACGTTCCAAAACCTTAGCGTCTCATCTCCAGCTCCAGTAACTATGGTCTGTAACAAAGAAAAAGGGGTAGAAAATGGTTATTTCAAACAGAAGAAGAGCATTGATGTTAAAACAGAAAGTAAAATTGCAGCACTTGTCATATATTTTATTAATATTTTTATTGTAATACAAAAGTAGAAGCCAAGGGTAAAAAGTATAAAGCGTGGGAGGTGACCTACCTGTCCATCAGGTGAGATTGCAAGATAAAGAACTCTGTATGTGTGTCCCGTAAGAGTAGCCAACTGCATTAGTAGAATAAAATTTTAGAGGAGAAAAAGTAGATGATATATTATTATCATATATACCCTGTTTTTAAACTTCTTTTACCTTTGACATCGTAGGGTATCTCCAAACAATTATCTGGTTTTGGGAGTATCCATGAGTGCTGACAAGTTCATTAACATTCTTAGACCACACAAGGTTGCATACCTGCAATGCACATTAAACCAGCTAGAATTTGTAACTCTAGTCTTGAGAAGCACCACCATGAACATATTCCAAGGACTTATAGGAAAACTTCAAATTAGATATCTAGATTAAAATTTCCTAACCACTTCTTATTGACAAGGTTTATTCCATTACAGATTGACAGGAGAATTACTCTGACAACCATGCAGATGACAGCAAGTTTTATCATTTCAAACTAATAAGAGAAAGATCACCCATATCAATGCAGTCAAGGAAGCAACATTATGGACCTGTCTATTTGAAGCACATTTAAGGCCATATTGAAGGGACATGATATGATAAAAACAAAAAAGAAAGAATCACCTGACTGCCAGTGTCCATGCAGCTCAAGTGTGTGTTTGTGGTTGTATTCCAGAATCGAATACATCGATCAGCTGTACCACCCCCAGATGCAAGAAGGCCATGCAGATGTGGAGACCAAGCAATTGCCTTTACAGCAGCAGTATGGTCACAGTATTTAAGGACAGGTTGGGTGGAATGTTGATTCCAAACAAAAAGCTGCATATGGATGAGATTTGTCATTAAACCAGCTTAAAATTAAATGAATACTAAGCATCAGAATAAGTCAGACTGGCAAGAGAACTGTTATTCCATACTTTGTTGTCATTTCCGCCTGATGCTAGTTCACGGTTGTCATAAGACCACTTCAGCCCACAAACCTACACAATGCTCAATCGATACTCAGACTTAGGGTAGAGAATGCAAGCATAGCATGACTGAACATAAACACAATAAGAAGCACAAGCAACTTCCAAAAATAAATAATGACTGCATGAGAGTATGAATTCATATAAAACAAGAAGAAAAAGAAGCACTTATGAAATCAAAGGAGACACATGTACAAAAAATTGGTGTAGAAAAAAATGCAATTGTAATAAAAAGTTGTGTGGTTGATCGGGTTGAATCAAACTATTAGTAGATAAGAGTCTAACCTCTGACTTGTGACCAGAGAGTTTACTAGCAAAATCATCCTGCGCACGTATATCTCTTTGAAGAATGCTCTTATCACGACTACCAGAAGATAACAGAGAAGAGCTCCAAGCTAAGGCCCCAACGCGTAATCGATGCCCCTCCATTGTTCTTATCCTCCTGCAGCGAGATGCATCCCAAATCTACATACAAAGTGGTAGCCATTAAATAACTACATCCTACAAGCAACACGCAGGAAGTTGAACATAGACAGAAATTATAAGACTCCATACAAAGGAAACAGTGGGGCAAAGATAATCTCTAAAGTCCAAAGAAGGGCTGAAAATTTGGTCACCTTCCATGACCATGGTAGAAGCATTAAGTTACTGATTTATGCCAAACTTCATTAAAGCCCAAAGATATAAGGAAATGAATGAAGGATCAGGCCTATATTTTCAAGATTTTCAAGTAACAACAAAACTCTTATAAAATAGAATGAAGTTCAGTCTCAATTTATCAAGAGCCATCGCAGACTGCCAAGAAGTCCTGCTAATTTGTAGATATCTATAAAAGGTACCCATGCTTGCATCTGATAAGACCATTAAACAGTTTTCTAGTTTCTCTCTGCCCTGCATCCATAAACTTTGGATAGAGGCTTTCACTTTTGGGCCATACCTCATCTGACCATTGAAGCAGATTCCGATTTCCAACCAAATTTATGGCTTTTCTTCTCCCCCTTTATTTCTCCCAAAAGTTAACTACAAAGTTTTCTAATCTACATCATAAAGTTCAACTATTATTTTCCGTTTGCAATTAGGACATGGTGTGGTAGCTTGATAATCCCGTAGGAAAACATGTAAAAGCATCAGTGAAGTCAAGAACAATAAATCAAATATATGTCAAGAATTGCCGGCTAAATCAATGAATGGCAATAAATCTTTACTCTTCAATCTTCATATTGTTTTTACAATTCACTGATACTTTTCTTCGGAAGCCAAAGCTTTCAAACTTTGCATGCATTCTGCCACCCCTGTTTACTTTGAAAACATTAATGCACTTGTTAAGAACTAGTACTTTACAACTTTCTTTATTAATTATACTCAAGGCATTATCGATGACATAACTACACTATCAAAGTGTAACAGCCTAAAACTAACACAGAAAAACCAGAAAGCAAGCATACTCAACAGATAAACTAAACATGTTGACAACATAACAATTTTTATCATCAAATACGAATAAAATTAAACCTGAACTTTGCCGTTACTAGTCCCAACCGCCAGATGAGTTCCACGTTGAGCCCAACCAACCGAACAAACACTATCATCAATCCCCAGATCACATAATTTAGTAACCTTACTACTACAAGCATTCCACAAATAAACACAATTCCCCAACCCCACCGCCAACACATTATTCGATGACCAATCCACCAAATTCAAATAAAAATCATCTTGTAACGCAGGTGCATCCAGAACCTAAAAAAACAGAAGGAAAAAACATTAATCCCCACACCAAAAAAGAAAATCAAAATTTCAACCAAATTTACCGCCAACACCATTAAAAAAACTCACCTTGTAAGGTGACCTGGGAACCTTCCTGGGAGCTTTAACGGGGCTATGGATAATCCCCGGAACCGACTCATCAAGGCCGAAAGGTGAAAGCGAGTGTAGTGACCGTTTAGTTTCAGTTTTGTACCGGAAAATATTACAGCAAGCCGGAGATCCCAATGAATCCTTCTTGTCCGGCGTATCGGGACCAAAAAGGGCAGCGCGTAAAAGGCTGTTATAAGTACCAGAACCATCTTCTTTTCCTTCAGCTGACGTCGGAGAATTTGAGATGTCGAAAAGCGCGAAGTTGGAGCCTGATCTGCTGGGGATGAACCTATCGGAGTAAATTGTGCGCGAGGGAGAGCTGTTGTAGTTGGAATTGATCAAACGGTTGATGTGCATTGTCCGAGACGGAAGGTTTTCGAGATAGACGGAAGAGTCGGACATTCTGGCCGGGAGGTTGAGACGGGGAGTTTCCGGAGCTGAGTGGTTACGTTGATTACTTATAGTAGTAGGATCGTCCATAGCTAATTATTGTGTTTTGGAGAGGGGGATTGATAATCAGGCAAACCCTAAAAAGAGAATAATTGAGAGGTTGAAGACGAGTTATTGCTTGGGTGCAGGTTCTCTTTGTCTTTTACATTCTTTTTTGGCGACGAAAATCGTTGGCTGTTTTATTTTTTATTCTTTTTCCGCGAAAAAGTACACATCCTGTGTGGACTAACCTAATAATCAATGGTGAAGCTGAGTCGGTTTATTAATCTTCCCAATTAATTTAAGACTAGATCAGATTTATAAGATTCCAAAATAATAATAATATTCTATACTTATATTTAAACCTCTAAAATTGAAATCAGTTAAATTTTTATTAAAATATTATTTTATATACATATGTTATTAAGGTATTTTTATTTTTTATATTTTTATACAATAACTTAATAATCATAAATTTTAAATCTATAATTCGGTAAATTTAAAATATTTAATTTTATCATTTTAATTAAAATTTCAATTTTATTTGAAGTTTATATAAAAATTTAACAAATATATTTGTTACATAAAATTTTTCTTTTATATTAAAGTTTCTTTATTTCATCTTTTAAAATGAGCTGATTGGATTTGAAAATTAAATTAAATTATCGAGGACTTTGCAAGAACTAGATGAATTAAAAGCTGATAGAGCCTGGAGTTCAAGTTATAAAATGTTCTCTGATGCCTTAAGTCATAGAGAGCTTAATGAAAATAGAGGAAGCAAGACTGTGTAAGGTTTAATTTGTTGAGCTTGCAGCATGCTATTGTCTATACTAACTAGGATGGCAATTGTGCAGGACGACGGGGCAGATTTTTGCCTATCTCAAACTCTGATTTCAACCTTAACAAATTTGTTCAAGTATGATATTTCGAATTTAAATTCAACCCAGATTTAATTTAATTGTTTTTTCATTTTAAATTAAATAAAATTACATTTTTTTATTTATTATTTTGAAACAATTTTTTTTTTTGTTAATTTAGACTTAAAACTTAATATATCAATAACATTCTTTTGTAAATATTTCACGGCAAGAGAAAAGAATTTATCTCAAACTTAATCCCGACCTAACTATTTCTTTCTAAATTCACTTGATCCGATACAAACTGAATTCGATTTTCAAAAAAAACAAATTCCATCCTAACAGATGGATCAAATCGAATATGATCAGATTCAAGATTTTAGCTTGTCACATATGTTAACTTGATGCCAGTTGTTCCTACTCGATTTGATAATACTAATTCTTGGGCGCTTGGCTTGTTGATGAGAGTGAATATAACAAAATTAATAAAGTATGATGGTATTTAATTTATGGGTTATTATTTCTTATTTTAGTTTTTTTTTTAATTTTAACGGACTTAAAATATCGTCATATATATATATATATTTTTATTTATTTATTTAGATAAAGATCCATAAACTCCGGTCAATATATAAAATAATTATATAAATATAATAATTGGAAATAGAGATTTAATCCTTTTACACATTGCAAGAAAATTATTATTCCTTAACAAAAATGTGTTACTATTATAATCATTAAATAATATATATTCACTTCTGGAAGCAAATATTTTTTGTAATTAAAAAAATATAAGCAAGTTTTTTATGGAAATTATTTGTAAATATTAAAAAGAATAATAATTATATTTTATAATTTTTCCAAAATTCATATACTATTTTTTAATTAAAATAATGAAAGAGATAAATTTAGTTGCACACAAACTTTGGCATTCAAATTAGTTAAATAAATGTTAATATAAATTAAAATTTTTATTTGAAATAAAAAAATATTAAAATTGTCCATAAAAATATATTAATATAGTTTTTCTTTTTTCTTTTTCAAGTGAAGAATTTTGACAGGGTTCGGTTAATGTGTTTCACTTTTCCCGGGAATTCTTGGTAACGAGAACGGAAACAGTCAATTAGTAGTGAGCGTTATTGTGCGAAAGAAAGGAATAGGATCCTGTGTGGCGATTGAAGATCCTGGACCGTTAGATTTATACACTCGAATCTGCCTGCTTATAATTGGGCCATCCCATTGGAAATGGGCCCAACTCTTTTCATTCATTGCTTTTTTTTTTTTGGGGGGGGAAGGGGGGAACTACTTATAACCTCAATTACTATCTTTCATATTATTTCAAAATTAAGAATATTTCTTATGCTGAGGGTATATAAGATCTTCATAGAAAGTATAAAAGTCTAATTTGCCTATTGAGTTTTAGTTCAGTTAATATTAGTATTATTATCCATATAATAGGACATGGGTTCGAATGCGCTAAAGCACATTATTCTTTTATTTAAAGATTGGGAAGAGATTATGGATAATTCTAGACATTATATTAAAAAACAAAGAATAAAAAGAATCATAAAATGAGACGGAATGAGTTTAAGAAAACACTATTTGCTATACCATTGGTATTTTTTTTAAGAGTTAAAAAATCGTTATGCATGAATATTAAGAGAGTTAGAGTGTAAATTTATCATCGTACTATAAGTGAATATTAAAATTTAGCACTACACTTGTTTTTGTTGATATTTTCCATTATATTTTGAAAATTTTGAATAAATTTATTATTCAACTATTATATGATTGAAATTTATTGCAAAGCTTTGAATTTTATTAATATTTACCACCAATTTTGATTTTTTTAATTGAATTTACCACTAAATATTAATTTCGATGATTTCAAGACATAATTAAATAAAAAAACTCTTCCAACTGTTTTATTGTAATAGTTGAAAATAATTCAACTTGAAGTTAACAAATTAATTTAGAACTTCTATTCAATGAAATAAAAACTTAAAAAATAAAACTAAACAAATTATGTTTATTTTTTTATAAAATAACAGATTTTATTGAATTTTAATAGTATGTTAATTAATTTATTATTGTTAAGTATTAAAATAACATATAAAAATTCTTATTAGATTTTGCCTTTAAATTATTTTAAATTAAAATTGAATAGCAAAATTCAATAAAAAAATTTAACTTCAGCAACAAAATTCAACTAAATAAAAGTAAAGTAACCAAATAGAGAAATTGGGTCTGTTGGTAACAAATTGGTTTCAAGGATCATACAGAAAATTAAGAAAGGTGGGATGGGTGAAGCGTTTGCAGAAAATGAGAGAGGGGAAGAAGTTATTAAAGGTACAATGCATGTTATGATGAATAATTGAAAGGTGAATAATAAAACCCTTGAATTATAATTAGGTACCCCAACACGCTGGCACCGTCATATCCACAACTTATTTCCCTCCTTCTTCAGATTATTGATTTAATGGAAGAAATAATTGCCTGTTTTTCTATTGAATGCCAATTCAGATTTCAGTCTGTTATTTGTTAATATCTGACATTTCAAGCTATTATAAACTATTTGTGGTCCGACCTCCTCGATAAACCCAAATTTCATCTGTTTTCACCCTTAAAACAAATTTTCTTTAGCTGATTAATGTCTGCTTTGTGGGGGAATGGGTATATGATAATGAGTGTCTAATTCTGGTTTTAGTCTGTATTTTTTTTTTTTACTTTAATTTAAAATAATTTATTTTCTATTTTATAATATTATTAATAGTTGAATCCGATAAATTATTCAAACGGTGATGACCCCTTTTTTTAAGAAAATGTTTTTAAGCATTTGATTCACAATTTTATGATTGAATTAACGGTAAATAAAATTCATTGCTTGCGATCTACTAGTAACATTAAAATAGAGGGATTAAATCAAAATATCAGCATAATAGAAGGACTGGAATAAGAATATGACCAATTATGGGTGGTAAAACTTCTTTCCTTCAGCAAAAGCTGCAATCGTTTTTGTGCAATAGTAAAAGGTCACGCTCATGGCCTTTTGACTAATGTAAACCAGAAGAAAAGAACCGAAAAACCCTTTTGAATTTTCAATCTAATGGTATTTGGTTTTTTTAAATATCAATGTTGGAGTATATCTGACTCTATTTAATTAAGTTGGTGTTGTTAAAAATTATTTTATTTAAAAATAACAATTTTTTATTCTAAAAAATAAATATTATAATGAGATTATTTTTATTTTTATTTATATTATTATTAAAACTTTTGACTGGATCGTGTCATAATCATTTCAATTTGTGAATTTATATAATAAAAAACTCATTTTTTATATAAAGTATTTTTTATATATTTTTATATAAAATTTTAAAAAAATATATGCATATCTTCACTCTTACAACTTTACCGTTTAGATCAAAACCATATTTGTTTAGTGTTAGTATTTGGTACACTCGTAATATATATTTTTTCTTATAAAATATTTTTAAAAAATTGTCATGTGTCTTTTTTTTTAATATTTTACTATATATTATAGAATACTTGTCAACCTCTTTGTAATTTTTAAAAACTGTATTGTAAAAAATATTGTCTTTTTTAATATATATTTTATAATTTGTTAAATAATTATTTTCACACATATAGTAGGTGTGACATAATCTAATTTTATATAAAACTTATACAAAATTAAAATGATAAAATCAAACTAAGACACCAAAATTATTACACAATCACGAGAATTTCAAACATTCCAATCAAAACCTCATTTGATTTTTATATAAATTTTATTTATATAATTTATAAAACTTTTTAAATTTGTAATATAATATAAATAATGAATTTCGATGAAAATAAGTGTGGCTGAGCACTATAGATATGAATTTTGATTTAATTTATAATTTATATGTGAATTTAAATTTTGCTTGGTTTTAGATATGCAATTTTAATTTGATTCAATTTTTATAAATCACCGTTAATATTATCAAATTAGCACATTTTAATTTTACATACACCAATAATTATATTAATCTAATATAAAAATAAATATATTTCATTAATTAAATTAAAATTAAAATAAAAAAATATATAAATTATAATTCAAGTTTGATGAAAAAACAGAGTTGTCTGTTCCAAGATGTGAACATTCTTTTATATCTCAAGAAACAAATAGATTTAATCTTACAAAAAAGAATGATCTTACACTAGAAAAAGGAAAAAGGTTAGATAATTATAACATTTCAAGAAGGATAAGGTGTGTACTCATGTTCAATTGAAGGCGTGGTTCGAGTAACCGATGCTGTTGGAGCCCTGAAATGTCCCACCATTGAAACCTGAAATGCTTCTTCTTCATACGCTCTCCTCTCCAACTCCTCCATTCTCGCTTTCTTCTTCACCTTAACAAGCATCGACACCAAAAGCAATCCCAGCAGGAAAGCACCCAATGCCGCTCCAATCGAGCTTCCCACCGCCAATTTCCACCTGCTAATCCTCTTCCTCACAGGCATCGACGGCGGTAACTCGATGAGCAAACCGAAATGACCATGCCTGGTCGCAACACAAACATTGGGTGACACTTGGTTTTTCAATCTCACTTTGCCATCCCCTCCAAAGCTAGCACACAATGGCCTGATTCCTCTCCTGGACGATGTAGTGTTTGTAATAACGTTGCTGAAGTTTATTTTAATTGGGTTATTTTCCCATGCGAGGATTCCAACTTCGAAAGGGGTGCCGGAACTCACATCGGTGCCGGCATTATAAGCGAGGAGGCCTAATACCGGTGACACAAGCTGGTAACCTGAAAGATTATAGTTAGCATAGTATATGGATGACCAATTAGAACCCAAGTTTTGTCTTACTACCATGACTCTTTCTGCACATGGCTGCACATTCACACCTTTTCCCAGATAAAATTCCTTAACTTGAGCACCATATCTGTGGAGACTCCCACATCTAAACCTTGCTGTTTCAACTTTGATGCCCGAGAAATTTGCAGGTAAATTTACAGTTTGTACAGTACCTGTTCTCAAATGCTTGTCAAAGGACTTTACTATGTTGTCCCTAATGAGAAGATCAAGAAGACGAGCTGATCTGATCCCTTCAGCTTCAGCTTCAGCTTCCGTTGAAAGTAATGATACCCATGAAAGTATTATCAATGTGAGAGAGAAAAAAGAGCCCATGAGAGGTGCTTAGGGTTGGGTAAAAGGAAGTTGGCTACAACAACTGTTGTGTGTGGTTTCTTTCAAAGCTGTATTCTAAGATCAGATTCTTGTTTTCTCTTCTAGATGTGACAGGTTTGAAGTTGCAAAGAGGAATGCTTGTACTGTTTGGGGGGAAGTTTATAGATGATAAAAGAGGCTTTAAATAGTGAAATCGGGTCTTATTGAAGTCAAATAAGAGATTTTTTTCAAGGAATATCGAATTCAAACAGGAGCTTTGTTAAGGAATATCAAATTCTTGATCATGCAAATAGAATTTACCTAGTCATTAAGATGGATGTAACAGTGCAGCTAAAACCAACCGACTGTTCTGGATGAAGTGGGGGCATTTAGGCATTAGGCCATTTTTACCTAAAGTTGCTTTACAATGTGGCAAGTAGAGATTGGGTATATATTAATAAATTCGTTTGAAATTTGCCTAAAAGCTTCTAAAAACATGAAGCCTTTTGCTTTATGGCATGGAAAGAAACTTTGACGAGCAAGGCAAAGGGTGAAATGATTTGGGGGCGTGGCTTGATGATGACCCCTCATATGAAAAAAGAGAAACGAAAAGGAATCTAGCATGCTGCTGTGCTGAGGAATTGAAATGAGAGCAAATTTCGCCTTTGGGAGCTAGCTCTCAGTCGTCAGTACTCAACTTGTGGTTTCAACATGTTCGCTACTTAAACAAAATTTGTGGGTCTCAACTCTTCTATAAGCTGGCCATAGGGCATCCCGTCAGTCCATTCACTGTTCTTTTTAGTTATCCCTTTGATTTTGGTCCCCAAAGACATATGCCCAAGTCAAGTTCTTTTTAAATATTGCCAACTCCCCAATCATAGTATAAATATATCTTTTTGTTTTGGGCATATATATTGAATAACAGATTTTCACAGCTTGTTCACTTCTCTTTCTGTCGAACATGCTTGTTATAGGTATAAAATATATTACTACATGGCTTACAAACAAATATACATTCTACAATGAAGCACATATCAAAACTTATTCCTCCTGTGCTGCAAATGATGTGGTTCCATGCAAGTAACTCGTCCCGCATCTATGGCCAGTCCTGTTTAAAACTGGGAATTACATTGTCTGGGAAAAGAGACGCAAAAGTAAACTACTAATGTCATTTCTCGGTTAGAAAGTAACTCAAAGCACTAACAAGATAGGGCCCCTGCAGCTTTTGGAGGGCAGGGGACAGAAATTAAACAAGAAAGTTCAATTTATAATTGAGCAGACAGGGTAGATTGTAGACCGTATTTATATTTGTTCAGAGTTATTGCCAACCTCTCATTTTATTTGGAGCATTCGTGTCTAACAGCTATGTCTCACATGTTCAGATATTGTTACAAGTCTTTTGGAAAAGAGCATACTCATAGTATATACCTCGAAATCAAGCTTGGGTTCCTTCTGGCAAAGTAATCAACCGTGTTTTTGAATTATACTCCAATGGGGTTCCACAACTGAAGTGAAAAAAATAAAATTAAGACTTAAAATTACTGAATGTGGTTAGTAAACAAATGATCCGACTTACTTTGAACATTTAAGTGTATTGGTGGTTCCACCATTGGAGATGGATAGTATGGTGCCAAAGAAGGAGACATTCTCAGTACCACAGTTCGGGCAAAGACCCTATAAGGTAAAAATGTTGTAAATTTAGTTTCATAGTTTATGTAAACATTATATGGAAATGATGAAATAGTGAGGTTTTAGTTACTTTTAGGATTAGAGAGTCTTTGACAACCAATTTTGTGAGGGATTGAGCTAACCAAACTATCAAAGGCACAGCAGCAAACCAAGTAAAAATGAAACTGAACGGTTTTGGGAGCTGCAATTCAATATATCATCAGCCTTTGCATTGCATGCATGCATAAATTTCAGCAGTAATAACAGTTTACCTCCAAAACATATGTTATTTCAAATCCAGTCAGATCATCTAAGAAGAAAAACCTGACAAAACCAGAACATAAATGATATGACAGAAGAAAAACATAACAAACAAGCTAGAATTCTATGAAACAGGCTTGGAATTGGAATGCAGATATCTATAAGGACAGTTTTAGTGCAAACGAAGAAAAGACTTACAGTCCCAGGGCAACCACAGTCGCTGGGACGTTCAAGAGGACCATCTTCAAATAGTCAACAGATAGGTCACTGTACACCTATGAGAAGAATGATGATAAAATGACTATGAATTCAACCAGTTGAAACTTAAGTATAATAGTTTGAGTCCTTTCCTACCAAGTTAAGATTTTAAGTTAACTTTTCATCCAAATTATAAGAACCAATTGCATAGGATCAAAAAGGAAATGCCTTGTGCTATTGAAATTGAAAGGAATATATTGCAGAAAGAAACAAAATCCATTCAAAATGGCAAGAAGAGAGAGCTAGCTGTTACAGTGGTTTAATTAATGTAATAATGAGGGAACTATATCAACAACCTATGCAACATGCTTAATTCACAGAAAACAGAAGACTGTATACCTTTCTACTACGGAGACTGCATCGTGGACCCTCGACCACAATTTCGCTTCCTTCCATCTAGTTATGGGGAAAAAGAATATGAAATGGACGTGACATGGTTGCATGGAACTACACACACACACACACACAAAGGGACAAATAATGACAAACCTTTAGCCTCAGCTTCAAATCATCAAATTCTTCATCACTCAAAATTGGTTTCCCAGATACATAAGCCATTGAAGCTTCCAAAAATTTCTGCTCATCAGAACCTGCAAAAACAGATGATATAACATTAACATCTTCGAGGCTAATTTCATAATTGCTGACCATATTGTTTGAGCAAGGATTGGTTGTAAAATTTGGGGCTGTATACTTAGCATAACAACACTGCTTCCTTCCCACGTTAGTTCTTCCTTGAGATTATCGAATTCCTCATTTGACATAATAGCTTTTCCTTCATAATAGAATGCCTGCAGAGCTTGAAGAAACTCTTGCTCCGTTTCACCCAATGACTTCTTCTCTTTCTTGTCTATACTACAGTATGGCAGAATTTTACTATCAACAACATTATCTTCTTCCACCTGGCCTGCAAACAAATTCTACTCTCATCAGTTTAACAAGTTCCCACAAATCCCAACTGAAATGACATTATTCCACGTTTTTAAAACCTTGTTGGTCAGCAGCAGCCTTGATGGGAAGTACGAACAATCTGCGTCGACAACAGAGCTGCTTTCCATTTGATAGAACCCTGGTAGAAGAAGAGAAAGAAACCAGTGGTTTTTGTATATGGCCATTTAGGAAACGATGGGGTGTTAGAGTTGAAGCCAATTTGCTAGCCATTGGACCAATACTCAATCTGTTAAACTGGTGATGATGGAGGAGCAGTGTTATTTGATTGGTTTCACTTTGGTTTTGTTGGAGGGAAAGGGAGATAAGGTAAGGGATGAAAGTGTGGAGGGAAATACAACGGTCTTCGATTTCATTCATGTTCAGTGAGTCACCATCAAGGTTCCTATGGTGATGTTTTCTACGAAAATGTTGGCCTGCATGAGGTGGACATGTGGTTGCCTTGTCTGTTCCACGTGCGTCCATAGGGCCGTCACGTGAACTGGCCTTTCATCTCATTCTTGCTTGCTGCCAAACTACGTTACCTTTGATTTCGAGGCTGCACGTGTAAATAATATAACTTCTAGTACCTGAAACTTCACTTTAATATTTGTACTTTAATATTTGAATTTAATTTAACTTGGCTATTATTGTTAAGAATGTCTGTTTTTTTTTTAACTTTTCTTTTTTATACAATGCTTAAAACTACTCATACACCCTTCTTAATTTTTAAATAGGAAGATAATATACTCAAACTCACTCATCCTGCATTGACAACAATACTCATATTGTCGGCATATCTATTTTTAGAGTAGTTCCAACTATAATTATTATTATCATTACAATGACTAAAATTACCTCAATATTTTCTCAATCCTTAAATAGGATTATAAAACATATATAATTATACTCGAATTCACATCCTCTTATACGAATAACAATGTCAATAACAACTAAATCAAAACTTAATATGTTAATTATAATCATTATTTAATAAAATTTAAAAATAGATACTTTTTAGACTTTTGTATGAAAGCGTTTACTTTATGTATCCTTGTTTTAACGATACACTACACCAAAACAGACTTTTAGCGGCGTTTTTAGTGGCGTTTTAAAGGAAAACGCCGCTAATATTACACATTAGCGGCGTTTGAATGAAAACGCCGCAAAAAAATGAGCAATAGCGGCGTTTATTTTGAAAACGCCGCAAAAGGAGAAATAGCGGCGTTTTTGGTAAACGCCGCTAAAGTTCGATCTTTAGCGGCGCTTTGGAAAACGCCGCTAAAAGTCGATCTTTAAGCGGCGCTTTCGAAAAAACGCCGCTAAAAAGTTCGATCTTTAGCGCGCTTTCGGAAAACGCCGCTAAAAAAGTCGATCTTTAGCGCCGAAAAACGCCGCTAAAAGTCTGATCTTTAAGCGCGCTTTCGGAAAACGCCGCTAAAAGTCGATCTTTAAGCGTGCTTTTGGAAAAACGCCGCTAAAAGTCGGAGCATTAGCGGCGCTTTTAGACAAACGCCGCTAAAGGTATGAGCAATTATATGGCTTAAAATCGCATGACTATCACATTTTGATGCAAGACTTACTTCCAGCTTGCTATGCGGTGTTGTATGTCGAAAAAGGTGACGGCTCTCAGTAATTGAATCACAAATATAATGAAAGGCATTTGTGGTAAAGTTTTGAATGTTCAAGAACTTGAGAGACTACAAGAACGAGCCGCATTGACTTTATGCAATTTGGAGAAGATATTCCCGCCTTCCTTCTTCACTATTATGGTGCACTTGTTAATTCATCTCCGCGTGAAGCACTTCTTGGTGGACCCGCTTTTCTATCGATGGATGTATCCCATTGAAAGGTCTTACTTTATTTGCAAAATATTCCTTCATTCACTTTCAATGCCTTTAGTTGCAACTTTTGATAATGTTGTATATCGTGTTTAGGTTCCTTTCCAAATTGAAGTCATCATCGCCACAATAAGCGTTATCCGGAAGGATCAATTGCCGAGGCTACTTGGCGAGAGGAATGTATGACTTTCTGCTCGAGGTATTTGGAAGATGTTGAAACAAGAATGAACAGACCCAGTAGAAAATGCTTGGGCTCACGGATCATAATTTGGCTGAAACTTATTTATTTCAAAGTTTCGAGAACCGATTGGCAAAGTCGAAATTACGAGAATTAGACGATAGATCGTGGGTCCAAGCGCATCGATCGTTCTTTTTCATCATGATTCAATGGAACCATTTCGAATTAAGTTCTACAATTTGGTAAACACTCATCAATTATGATTTGTTTGTCTTCTAACAAAGTAAAACCTGCTTTACCGTAGTGAGTACAAGCAAATATTGAGAGCTCGTTCACGATCTCAAGATTAAATCGACGAGAAATTAATAAGTTGTTCGCAGAATCATTCCATGAATGGTTAAGCCAAATGGTATGCAATTTAAGTTTTCATTAACAAGTAATAAGGTTTTCTCATAATAATTAATCGATTTACTTTCGACTCGATAGGTTTGGAGTCGCAATGAAGTAAATGACGAAGTTAAATGGCTTTCACAAGGTCCAAACAGATTAGTTAAAAGATATGGTGGCTTCCTTATCAACGGATACAGATTTCATACAAAGTATCGCGAGAGATTGAGAGAACCCAAAATTGCGGAATTGTTGTTAATTCTTCGATTACAAGTTATGCTAGTGCTAGGGACAGTGGTAATCCGGTCGAGGGGAATCTGGAGTATTACGGACTTATTACTGACATCATTGAGTTGGATTATTACGGCAAATGCAAAGTTGTCTTATTTCGAGGTGATTGGGCTGATGTGAATACGGCTCGCGGAATTAAAAACGATCAATATGGCTTTACAATGGTGAATTTCTCTCGATTGATTCACACCGGAGAACAACTGATGGACGAGCCGTATGTGTTTTCTTCTCAAGTTACACAAGTTTTTTACTCGAAAGATCCAATTGATGAGGGTTGGTACGTTGTACTTCGAAACACCCCTAGAGACTTCTTCGACATTGGCAGTGGAAGTAGAGATGACATAGTCGAAAGATCAGAAACATTGCTTTTTCCAGAACAAAACTTAAATGAAAATATCCCTAGTACTAGTCAACAATTTCAATGGGTTCGTCAAGATGTGGACGAAGATATTTACGAAATATGATTTAGTGAGATTTTACGATTTATTATTTATATGTAATATTATAATTTTAATGTTGGGCATGTTATATAACTTAACTATTTTAAATGTCCTATTATTGTTGTTATATGTTACTAAAATTTTGAACTAATTTACGTGTATTGCAGGAAAAATGCCTAGAAGACGATTACGAGATTTCAATATTGTTCACGATACTCCAAATCCGTAAGAAGCAAATAGTGAGCAGAAAACTTGATTGTTGGATCTTCTACTCTGCGGACATAGATGATGAGCCCGGAGAATTTGAAAGTAATGTTAAGTTTATTTTACATGCATGTTGAATTTTATTATTGATTCATCTTTTAATTTTAATATAATAATATATCATTTTTCAATTTGAAGGTGGTGGGGCCGCACAGAGCTCGGGGACGTACACTACTTAAAGATTTATACGACTTAGAGCCTACCGATCGTGTTAAAGTAAGGAGAAACAATCATGGCCACCGGTTGGATCTCAAGCTCGATCGTTAGGAAGCTATTTGGGCATTATTGCACGAAACTCCAATATGTTGCCCATTAACTACTTAATCATGGCATCACATGCCCGATGCCAACAAGAATCGAGGCTCGATAATATTAAGGTAACAAAACGTGAATGTAATTTATAATACTTTAATTTAATTTCCATTTATATTAACTATTTATACTTTTTTCTTCAGCTAGATTTACTTTAGAGGTCTCTCGATGACTATGTCAAGAAGACATTAGGTAAAAATGGAGAGACAATAAAAGTACGCTCAAAAACAAGATTTTAAGAAAGACATAAGCCTCGACGAAAAATTAAGAAATGTTCCACCGAATGTTGAGGTACCAATGGGAAGATCAAGTTAGATTTTGGAATTCAAAAAAGGAGAGGTATTACGTACTTCTAAAATCTTATAAATTATTTGGTTTATAGTATATACTATATATATAATTCAAATTGCATTATGTAGGACCGTGAGCGAGTTGGAATAAGCAAAGCAGACAGAAAGCAGAAATTCACGCATGCAGCGAGTTCTAGAAGTTTTGCTGTGTAAATGAAGCCAGGTATTATAATTTATTAATTCTCACAAATATTAATTACTTTATACTATTAAATTATATTTTTTCTCGCTAAAATGTAGGAAACTTATTTCGGTCAAAAAGTTGGGCGTGTTCACTTTTTGACATCACGCATATAGAAAGAAGGATGGATCTCCGATGACATCCGGTCGCAAAAATTTTGGTATATTTACTTAATAATATTTTATTTTTTATAAATATTTATAATGTTTAATTATACTAGTTTAATTTATCGTTTATAGTTTTATATTTATAATGTTAAATTATGTTGCATTCTTTCTTATTTATATATTTCGTTTCTAATTCTTTCATTGATTTATTAGGATAAACTAAAGGAGAAAAAGGCGGAGTATGAAGCGGCTGCTTCGACTGATAGTTCTGCTAATCTTGAGGAGATTGACAACAGAATTATTACAGATGTTTTGGGTCCTGAAAGGTACGACTGATTCGATTGATAATTCTGTTAATCTTTAGTATATTTTTAATAGAATTATCACTGATGTTTTTTGGTCTTGAAAGGTATGGTGGGTTCGATCTAAAGGATCCGTGTTACCCAGACCCAATATTTGATCCGGCTCCAAGCAGATACATGCCTTCCGAGTCAATCTCGTCTTTGAAGTTCGAGGCTACAAGACCGAGATAGCTCATATGCAAGAGAGCACGGTTGAGCAGAGGCAGCAAATTGCTGATGTTCAAAGAAAATATGAAGAACTCCAGCAACAGCTTAGAGCGGATGCGAAGGGGCGGCAAAGCAGCGAGGAAGCGGCGGCAAGAATGGAGAGGCGGCAGCAAAAATGCGAGGAGGCGAGGCGAAGATCGATGCTAGCGAGAGCGAATGAAATCTGAAGAGCTCCAAGACTTGACCTAAAGATATGATGAGAGATGTTTCATGATCGCGAAACCGCCATCTTAGACACATTTAGTTTCTCGTTGTAAGAATGTTTTGACATTATTACATTTAACATTATTGTTACAATATTTTCATCATCATTCATTTAATTTATTAAATTTCAAGTATTATTTAGAATTAATGTATTTGGAGTGATTTTTATGCTAAATTTGTCTTTTTTGCGTTGAAATTATATGCTATATTTATTGTTATTGGTTGGTTTTATCTGCAGGAGGGGTATTATATTGAAAAAAGCGCACTACCAAATCAGTACAAATTAGCGGCGTTTGTAACAAAGCGCGCGCTTAAAGCCATCGCTTTTAGCGGCGTTTTTGAAAAAGCGCGCTAAAGACAATGACTTTTAGCGGCGTTTTTAAAGAAAGCGCCGCTAAAGACCATGACTTTTGCGGCGTTTTTAGAAAAAGCGCCGCTAAAGACCATGACTTTAGCGGCGTTTGTAGAAAGCGCCGCTAAAGACCATGACTTTAGCGGCGTTTGTCGGGAAGCGCGCTAAAGACCATGACTTTTAGCGGCGTTTGTAGGGAAAGCACCGCTAAAGACCATGACTTTAGCGGCGTTTGTAGAAAAAGCGCCGCTAAAGACCATGACTTTTAGCGGCTTTGTCGGGAGCGCCGCTAAAGACCATGACTTTAGCGGCGTTTGTAGGAAAGCGCCACTTAAAGACCATGACTTTTAGCGGCGTTTGTAGGAAAAGCGCCGCTAAAGACCATGACTTTTAGCGGCGTTTTTGGGAAAGCGCCGCTAAAAGTCATGGTCTTTAGCGGCGTTTTTAACATAAACGCCGCTAAAATTTTGCGCGGTAGCAATAGCGGCGTTTTTGTGGCGCTTACAAAAGCGCCGCAAAAACTTTTAGTGGCGCTTATAAACGCCGCGAAAGGCCAAAAAAAACGCCGCTAAAAGTCTGTTTTGCTGTAGTGATAGATTCTCTCCACCAACGCCTGTGAAGCTCTCAAGGCTCACCATTTGTTGGTCAAGCTTAACTTTAGGGCATGGGCACACTAAGGTCAGATAAAGATTTATAATAACATAGGTCACCATTTGTTGGTCAAGCTTAACTTTAGGGCATGGGCACACTAAGGTCAGATAAAGATTTATAATAACATAGGTCACAGGCTTAGATTTAGGCAAATAAATACTTATTATATGTTACTTATAAGTTTCATTTTCCAAAGGAAATATAACTAAATAAATTTATATTTGATGTATTAATCAATATAGTTTTATATATTAACAATGAATAAGATAAATGTCAAAAAATTTAACTTATACTTAAGTAATTTTATTTTCAACTCATGTGGCATCATTAGATTCTCTAATGAAGTATAAAATTATACCATGTGAACACATCAAATATATTGACCTATATAAATACATTTCTTTTACTTCTCTTTCAATTATATGTACTTACAACTTAGATTATAATTAAGAGGGAATAAAGCATTTTGTTAATGAGAATTACCGCATAACAATCAGTATGTAGTGATGTTATAGGATACTTCACAATTCGAAAATCAACCCGTCCTCACAACCCGGAATCTTACTCTCCTCGCGAGGTGGATCCTTCCATCGCTTCTTGCCACCTTGCGAGGCGGAGCACAAGGGAGATGTGTGAGCCGTGAGATGGATCGCCCCATCGTGTCTCGCACCCATTGACATGGCGACCTCGTGAGGTGATCTCGTTGCGCCTCTCCACCTCACGAAGTGGAACACAAAGAACATATGGGCACTGCTCGCTCCCTATGACGATACTTAAGTGCGGATTTTGTCAAAGAGACACATTCAAGGATACGTGTCAAGTCTAAGAAGGGAACTTGTCATATGTATGGCACCTAATTATTCTCTAGTACATCACATTAAGAGACCGTGATTTATAAATACAAAAAATTAATTAAAAAAAAACCTCAACAAGTGTGCATCAACCAAATCAATTTGTTTGAGATATGATACCACCATCAACACATTTAAAATAATAAAATCCAACATTTATAGCGAGAGGTTTTCACACTTTATAATTATTAGGTCTATGTTTTCATTTTGAATTTTTTATCAACATTCATTACACATGCATCACGAGCTCTTTGACCATGGCTACTCATTTTGTTAAGCTCAGGTTCCCTTGTATGATACAAATCTTCCAGTCAACTCACTTTGACCATGGGTACTCACTCATGTGATAACAGCTTCCCATACATACACCGCCCTATAAAAATCCCACTTGAATTCTAAGTACTTCAAATTCATAATAATAATAATAAACAAAGTTAGGATTTGCTAAAATGGCGAGTTCAATTGCCCCCAGAGTGGAGAGCTTGGCAAGTAGTGGGATTCAGTCAATCCCGAAAGAGTATATTAGACCTAAGGAAGAGCTGGCAAGCATAGGCAATGTATTCGAAGAAGAGAAAAAAGGAGAACCACAAGTTCCAACCATTGACTTAAAGGATATCAAGTCCGAGGATATCAAGGTGCGCGAGAGATGTCTCCATGTAACAGTCCGGTTTATACCCTAGTCGGAACAGTGGTTTCGGGACCACAAATCTGAGTCTGTATAATATTTTAATATTACTTTCTGTGTCGTTGGAATGTGATTGAGCATGTGGTAAATTTTAAGTAAGCTAATTAGTTAAATGCGTGTGTTTAATTTGACAAAAGGATTAAAATGCATTAAATGTGAAAGTTGCTTGTTATTTGTTAAAGTACTTAAGTGATGTGGCTTTTAAGTGTTAAGGACTTAAGTAGCAAATTAGCCACTATTTTGGTTAGTGGACGGTAATGGTCATTAATGACCTTATATATATATGTTTTGTTTTATGTTATAAAAGGTTAATTATGTCATTTTTGTATTAAAATGTTTTATGATAAAAAAAAAGTATGAAAAAGGACATTATTTCATTCATATTTTGACCGAATATTAGAGAAAGAAGAAAGGTTTTAGTTCTTTTGATTTTCGGCACTTCTAAGCTTGAATTCAAGGTATGTTTTCGGTCGGTTTTCGATAATTTTTACGTTTTTGCAATCGTTGCTTTGAGAGCTTCAAAACCCATGTATTAATTTTGATTATTGATGATGTTTGTGTGAGATGTCATTGATGATATGTTAAGCTTTTTGATGATTTTTGGTGTTAAATAAAAGATATGAGCTAGATGAACATGTTTTGTTCTTGAAGTTTTGATGAATTTAGCTTAATAGGGCTAAATTGAGAAAATGGCAAATTGAGGGACTAACTTGTGAATTTGATGAAAAATATGGGCTTATATGTGATGTATGAATATTCGGCTAAGCATATGTATGGGTAGATTTTGTGAATTTGATGTTTTTAGAAAAATGGACTAAATTAATAAAATGTGCAAATGTGAGGGCTAAATTGCAAATAGCCCTAAATGTGTGTCTTTGGATTGATTTGGTTGAATTAGTGAATAAAAGGATTAATTCTGAATATGTTTAGATCAAGAACCGAGGAAAACGGATTTAGATCGCGAGAAAGCGAAAGTAAACGAGTAGTCGTTTCCATTTCCGATAAATCGAATCCGAGGTAAGTCATATTGCAAATAAATGTAATTGTATTGAATTGAGTTTATTTACATGACTATCAATGATAATGACTGCTTATGAGATGCTATGTATATGAATTATGGGATAAGGTCGATATAGTGATAAATCTGAGAAGTCCCGTATGAACTTAGGAATACAAAGGCATATGTTCTGTTTAATCGTGTAAGACCCTGTTTGGGACAGTGGCATCGATATCTGATTACATGTAAGACTCTGTCTGGGACAGTGGAATCGATATCTGATTACGTGCAAGACCTTGTCTGGGACAGTGGCATCGATATCTGATTACGTGTAAGACCATGTCTGAGACAGTGGCATCGATATCTGATTACGTGTAAGACCCTGTCTGGGACAGTGGCATCGATATCTGATTACGTGTAAGACCCTGTCTGGGACAGTGGCATCGATATCTAATTACGTGTAAGACCACGTCTGGGACGTTGGCATCGATATAAGCTTTACGTGTAAGACCACGTCTGGGACGTTGGCATCGATATGAGTTTTACGTGTAAGACCACGTCTGGGACGTTGGCATCGATATGAGGTTTACGTGTAAGACCATGTCTGGGACATCGACATCATATTGATTCGTGTAAGACCCTGTCTGGGACAGTGGCATCGATGTCTGAGTGCATGTAAGACCTTGTTTGGGATGTTAGCATTGTACGACCATTCCGAGCTTTCTGAGTATCCTACTAGATTTTTTACGGTTCAATAGGCAAGTCTGTGGTACGAATTACAAATCCGAACTTTGATAAAATTAATGGATGAACATCCGTTTCAGGTCGTCAAAGCTACTAAAGGCTCGGGACCGTCACGGATCGTCATCACACTACTAAACTCATTTTGGTACACTTTGAAAATGTATATAGCAAGATATGGCATGTATAGGCTAGTACTTGGTATAAGGGTGTTATATGAGTTAAGCTATGTGAGTTGGTTTGATATGTTTTGGTAAATTGCTCAAATGAATGTGATATGTGAAGTGTGTTTTGGCATGGTTAGATGATATATTAAATGACCAAGTTTTGAGTATGCAAATGAATGACTTATGCTTGTAATGAAATGAATTTTAGTATTGGATTTTGTCATGTTGGAATTGGTATTTTTTGGTTGCCTTAGATGCATGATTTGTAATGATAAAGGTTGCTTGTAGGTATGACCCTTTTGGGTGGTATTTTGGTCTTGTATATGGCCTATAATGTCATACGGCCATGGCACACGGGCGTGCCTAGTGACCGTGTGAGCAAATCAGTATATGGCCTAATAGTACACGGCCTTGGCACGGGGGTGTTGGATAATCGTATTGGTTTTGACAGGATCGACCACAGCCAAGGCACACGGGCGTGCTTAGTGGCCGTGGGAGTATAGTCAGAATAGTCTACGGGAAGGACACACGGGTGTGTCCATTAGCCGTGAAAGGCACATGGCCTGCCCACACGGGCGTGTAAGCCCTGAAACTTAGAAAAGTTTTAAATTTCCGAGAATTTCTGTATGTATTTCGGTTTAGTTCTGACCCTAGTTCTGAGCATACTTAAGGTTTCAATGACCTACTTAAGGGACACTATGATTGTAATTGATGTATGATCTTATGAAATTGTCTGTTAAAGTTTCTGATCCGTCCGGTAACGCCTTTATCCCCAGTCCGACATCGAATACGGGTTAGGGGTGTTATATTTGGTTGGTATCAGAGCTACGGTTTAACTGATTCTCGGACTAACGTAGCATGTCAGAGTCTAGCTATACATGCCATATTTCTGAACTGTGATAGTGTGATGAATCCTGACGTATAAAATATGATTTCTGTATAGTAATGGATCCCGAAAGAGCCGTAGCTGACGACGTAGAAAGTAATGCGTCTGCTCCCGCGCAAGGGACAGCGCCCTCTGATCCGAGACCGGTTACTAGCAGTTAGGAGGGAGAAGCTAAACAAGCTTTCTTCCAGATGATGAGTGAATGGTTCACTCAATTCGTAAAGAATAACCCGACTGTTTCACAACCCCTGCCCCCAGTTAATCCCTCTCAAACCTCAGTTGTGCCTCCGATGATGGGTATAAATCTGTTGAATAAGCCTCCGGTAGACAAGATCCGCAAGTATGAGGCTGAAGAGTTCCGAGCTACTAATGATGATGATGCTGAGAAAGCCGAGTTTTGGTTAGAAAACACTATCTGAGTATTTGATGAGATGTCACTGACTCCTGAAGAATGTATAAAGTGTGTTGTTTCTTTGTTACGAGATGCAGCCTATCGGTGGCGAAAAACTTTGATTTCGGTTGTTCCTAAAGAACGGATCACATAGGATTTCTTTCAGTCTGAGTTCAGCAAGAAATATATTATTCAGAGATTTATTGATCAAAAACGAAAAGAATTTTTAGAATTGAAACAAGATCACATGTCTGTTACTGAATACAAACGAGAGTTTGTAAGATTAAGTCAGTATGCTCGGGAATACGTTTCGACTGAAATGATAATGTGTAAAAGATTCGAAGATGGCCTAAATGAAGATATCTAATTGCTAGTTAGTACTTTGGAGATACAAGAGTTCGTAGTGCTAGTTGACCGAGCATGCAAAGCTGAGTCTGAAGCCAGAGATATGAAAAAGAGATTTATGAGCAAATCATTTCATGCGCCTCAAGAAATTTCGAGATGAACATAGTCGTTCAAAGGCTAATGTGAGGCATTCGAGTAGAGATCGAGCTAGATCACAGTTAAGCTCCAAAGCTCCAACAACTTCAATGACTAGTATTAGAAATGTCAGATTCAAGCGACCTGAATGTAAACATTATGGAAAAAGGCATCCGGGAATTTACTGATTAAATGGCCGAGCTTGTTTCGGATGTGGATCATTAGACCATTTCATCCGAGATCGCCTGTAGTCCGCTGTTGAACAAGAGATTGTTCGAACCCGAGATCCGAGAATGTTTTAGCGAGAGGTAGATCTCTCAAAATGCAAGAAACGTCGGTGGTAGTCGAGAACTACTAGAGATACTGCTGCGAGATCGTAAGCTGTAGCGCTACCGCCAAAGCGTATACTATCCGAGCTCGGGAGGAAGCTTCATCTCCGGATATTATAATGGGTACTTTTACACTTTATGATACTTTTGTGATTGCTTTGATAGACCCCGGTTCTACTCATTTCTATATATGCATGAACTTAGTATTCGATGAAGACTTTGCTCAGAAAGTCTCATCGAGTTTGTTATAAAAGTATCAAACCCTTAGGTAAAAATATTCGTTTACAAAGTAGGTAAGAACCGCCTGCTAATGTTTCGAGATATCTGCTTCCCTGCGATCGATACTATTACGCTTTGATGAGTTTGATATAATTCGGGAATGGATCGTTGACATTGCATGATGTCAGTAGTGAATTGTAAAAGAAATACTATTGATTTGAGTCGTCGAAATGGTGAAATAGTTCGTATTGAGTCGAATGATTTAAAGGGATTACCTGCTGTGATATTTGTGTTGAAAGCTCAGAATTAAATTAAAAAGGTTTACGAGGCATATTTTGCTTATGTGATTGATTTGAAAGTATCTGAAAAGAAAGTTGAATCGGTGCCAGTAGTCTGTGAGATCTCTAATGATTTCTCTGAAGAATTACCAGGATTGCCTCTGATTTGCGAAGCTGAATTTGGTATAGATCTGTTGCCTGGTACGACCCCTATTTCGATAGCTCCGTATAAAATGGCACCAATGGAATTGAAAGAGTTAAAAGTCACAGTTGGAAGAATTAACCGACAGAGGGTTTACAAGACCGAGTTTTTCACCTTGGGGTGCTCCTGTTCTATTTGTGAAAAAGAAAGATTTGAATCTGCGACAGAGAAGATGGTTAGAGTTATTGAAAGACTACGAGCTTGAAATAGATTATCACCCGGGTAAAGCAAACATTGTTGCTGATGCATTTAGTAGAAAATCATTATTTGCACTACGTGCTTTGAATGCTCAGTTAGATTTATCTGATGATAGTTCTGTGATGGCTGAACTAAGAGCGAAACCGCTGTTTATTCAGGAGATATGTTATGCTCAAAAAATTGAGAACGAAATGTTAGCGAAACGGGTTCTGTGTAATTTGAATTCTGAATCTGAATTTCAAATTATTGATGATTGCTTGAGATTCCGAGATCGTATCTGTGTTCCGAGAAATCCAGAGTCGATTCAGTTGATTTTGAGTGAAGCCCATAATACTCGTTTATCTGTTCATCCGGGGAGTACTAAAATGTATCATGATCTGAAGCAACATTACTGGTGGTCAGGTATGAAACGAGACATTTCTAACTTTGTTTCAAAATGTTTAATCTGTCAGCAAGTGAAAGCTGAACATCAAGTTCCGTCTGGGTTACTACAACCGATTTTGATTTCTGACTTTGTTTCTGGATTGCCTCAGACTCCGAGAAAGAAAGATGCGATTTGGGTCGTAGTTGATCGATTGACGAAATCTGCCCATTTTGTTTCGGTAAGATCTGACTATCCACTTGATAGATTAGCCGAGCTTTATGTTTCTGAGATTGTTAGATTGCACGGAGTGCCACTATCCATTGTGTCAGATAGATATCCGAGATTTACATCGAGGTTCTAGAAGAAATTACAAGAAGCTTTAGGCACGAAACTGCATTTCAGTACAGCTTTTCATCCGTAAACAGATGGTCAATCTGAGCGGATTATTCAGATTCTCGAAGATATGTTAAGATGTTGTATACTTGAATTTAATGGTTCGTGGGAACAAATGTCGCTTTTGATTGAATTTGCATACAATAACAGTTTTCAGTCGAGCATCAGAATGGCACCATATGAAGCTTTGTACGGACGTAAATGTCGTACACCTCTGTACTGGACTGAGCTCAACGAAAATAAGCTACATAGGGTCGATTTGATAAAAGACTCAGAACAGAAAGTAAAACTGATCCGAGATTGTTTGAAAACAGCATCTGATCGTCAGAAGTCATATATAGACTTGAAACGAAAAGATATAGAATTTGAGATCGGCGACAAAGTATTTCTGAAAGTGTCACTATGAAAGAAAGTGCTCCGTTTTGGACGTAAAGGCAAGTTGAGTCCGAGGTTCATCGGACCGTATGAGATCATTGAGCGAGTTGGACCTATCGCATATAGATTGTTGTTGCCTCTCGAGCTAAAAAAGATTCATAATGTATTTCATGTCTCGATGCTCCGTAGATATCGATCCGATCCGTCACATGCGATTGTCCCATCTGAAATTGAAATCCAATCTGATATGACATATGAAGAAGAACCGATCCGTATCTTAGCTCGTGAAGTAAAAAAGTTGAGAAACAAGAAAATTTCGTTAGTGAAAGTATTATGGAATCGACACGGAATTGAAGAGGCAACGTGGGAATCGGAAGATTCAATGAGACAGCAATATCCGAATCTGTTTAACGGTAAGATTTTCGGGGACGAAAATCCCTAAGGGGGGGAGAATTGTAATAAATGCGGTTTATACCCTAGTCGTAATAAAGGTTTCGGGACGACAAATCTGAGTCTGTATAATATTTTAATATTACTTTCTGTGTCATTGGAATGTGATTGAGCATATGGTAAATTTTCGTAAGCTAATTAGTTCGTCTGTGTGTTTAATTTGACAAAAGGATTAAAATGCATTAAATGTGAAAGTTGCTTGTTATTTGTTAAAGTACTTAAGTGATGTGACTTTTAAGTGTTAAAGACTTAAGTAGCAAATTAGCCACTATTTTGGTTAGTGGATGGAAATGGTCATTAATGACCTTATATATATATGTTTTGTTTTATGTTATAAAAGGTTAATTATGTCATTTTTGTATTAAAATGTTTTATGATAAAAACAAAGTATGAAAAAGGACATTATTTAATTCATCTTTTGACCGAATATTAGAGAAAGAAGAAAGGTTTTAGTTCTTTTGATTTTCGGCACTTCTAAGCTTGAATTCAAGGTATGTTTTCGGTCGGTTTTCGATAATTTTTACGTTTTTGCAATCGTTGCTTTGAGAGCTTCAAAACCCATGTATTAATTTTGATTATTGATGATGTTTGTGTGAGATGCCATTGATGATATGTCAAGCTTTTTGATGATTTTTGGTGTTAAATTAAAGATATGAGCTAGATGAACATGTTTTGTTCTTGAAGTTTTGATGAATTTAGCTTAACAGGGCTAAATTGAGAAAATGGCAAATTGAGGGACTAATTTATGAATTTGATGAAAAATATGGGCTTATATGTGATGTATGAATATTCGGCTAAGCATATGTATGGGTAGATTTTGTGAATTTGATGTTTTTAGAAAAATGGACTAAATTGATAAAATGTGCAAATGTGAGGGCTAAATTGTAAATAGCCCTAAATGTGTGTCTTTGGATTGATTTGGTTGAATTAGTGAATAAAAGGATTAATTCTGAATATGTTTAGATCAAGAACCGAGGAAAACGGATTTAGATCGCGGGAAAGCGAAAGTAAACGAGTAGTCGTTTCCATTTCCGATAAATCGAATCCGAGGTAAGTCATATTGCAAATAAATGTAATTGTATTGAATTGAGTTTATTTACATGACTATCAATGATAATGACTGCTTATGAGATGCTATGTATATGAATTATGGGATAAGGTTGATATAGTGATAAGTCTGAGAAGTCCCGTATGAACTTAGGAATACAAAGGCATCTGTTCTGTTTAATCGTGTAAGACCTGTTTGGGGACGGGGCATCGATATCCGATTACGTGTAAGACCGTGCGGGACAGTGGAATCGATATCCGATTACGTGTAAGACCACGGCGATGCGGTGGCATCGATATCGACACGTATAAGACAATGTGCGGGGCGGTGGCATCGATATCGATTACGTGTAAGACCGCATGCGGGACGCGGTGGCATCGATATCCGATTACGTGTAAGACCGCATGCGAGGCGGTGACATCGATATCGATTGCATTACGTAAGACCACGCCCGGGGCGCTGGCATCGATATAAGCTTTACGTAAGACCACGTGCCCGGCGTTGGCATTGATATGAGTTTTACGTGTAAGACCACGCCCGCGGGGCGCTGGCATCGATATGAGGTTTACGTGTAAGACCATATCTGGGACATCGGCATCATATTGATTCGTGTAAGACCATGTCTGGGACAGTGGCATTGATGTCCGAGTGCATGTAAGACATCGTTTGGGACGTTGGCATTGTACGACCATTCCGAGCTTTCTGAGTATCCTACTAGATTCTTTACGGTTCAACTGGCAAGTCTGTGGTACGAATTGCAAATCTGAACTTTGATAAAATTAATGAATGAACATCTGTTTCAGGTCGTCAAAGCTACTGAAGGCTCGGGACCGTCACGGATCGTCATCACACTACTAAACTCATTTTGGTACACTTTGAAAATGTATATAGCAAGATATGGCATGTATAGACTAGTACTTGGTATATGGGTGTTATATGAGCTAAGCTATGTGAGTTGGTTTGATATGTTTTGGTAAATTGCTCAAATGAATGTGATATGTGAAGTGTGTTTTGGCATGGTTAGATGATATATTGAATGACCAAGTTTTGAGTATGCAAATGAATGACTTATGCTTGTGATGAAATGAATTTTAGTATTGGATTTTGTCATGTTGGAATTGGTATGTTTTTGGTTGCCTTAGATACATGATTTGTAATGATAAAGGTTGCTTGTAGGTATGACCCTTTTGGGTGGTATTTTGGTCTTGTATATGGCCTATAATGTCACACGGCCATGGCACATGGGCGTGCCTAGTGACCGTGTGAGCAAATCAGTATATGGCCTAATAGTACACGGCATTGGCACGGGGGTGTTGGATAACCGTGTTGGTTTTGATAGGATCGACCATGGCCAAGGCACATGGGCGTGCTTAGTGGCCGTGGGAGTATAGTCAGGATAGTCCACGGGGAGGACACACGGGTGTGTCCATTAGCTGTGGAAGGCACACGGTCTACCTACACGGGCGTGTAAGCCTTGAAACTTAGAAAAGTTTTAAATTTCCGAGAATTTCTGTATGTGTTCCGGTTTAGTCCCGACCCTATTTCTGAGCATACTTAAGGTTTCAATGACCTACTTTAGGGACACTATGATTGTAATTGATGTATGATCTTATGAAATTGTCTGTTAAAGTTTCCGATCCATCCGGTAACACCTTTATCCCCAGTCTGACGTCGGATAAGGGTTAGGGGTGTTACACTCCAGGAGTTGAAGAAAGCTGACATGGAGTGGGGTGTGATGCACCTTGTTAACCATGGGATCTCGGACCAACTCATGGATCGTATCAAGATCGCCGGGCAAAAGTTCTTTGAACTCCCTATCGAGGAGAAAGAGAAGTATGCCAATGACCAAGCTTCGGGAAAGATTCAAGGCTATGGCAGTAAGCTTGCTAACAATGCTAGTGGCCAGCTTGAGTGGATAGATTACTTATTCCATATTGCCTTTCCTGAGGACAAGAGAGACCTGTCAATCTGGCCTAAAACACCCAGTGAATACATGTGAGTTTTGCATTGCATTACATTTAAACATGCTTCACTTCATGGTTTATTTTAACGACTCATATGCATATATGTGTGTGAGTGAGTGCAGTGAAGTTACAAGTGAGTATGCAAGGCAACTTCGTGGCCTAGCCAGCAAAATTCTTTTGGCATTATCACTTTGCTTGGGATTGGAAGAAGGCAAGCTAGAGAAGGAAGTTGGTGGATTAGAAGAGCTTCTCCTTCAAATGAAAATCAATTACAAAAGATGTTTTTTGTTAGAAATTGGCCATCCATGCAGCAGCTCTCTCACAAAAGTTTTAAACAAATGATAAAACTCAAAAGTAACAAGAAACCTCATCCACCCCATATCTTCTCTTATTCAATGTACAATAGTGGTTAGGTTAGCTTTCCAGCTTTGACATTACAATCCCACATCATCAATAAGTTCAAGCGCTGCCAATCCGAGAAGCTGGCTAAGATTAAGCTACTATAGACTTCTTATCTTTGAAAAACCATTCATTCAAGTTCAACTACTGACTGCAAAGGTTTACTCGAAAAGAATGCATGCAGGTTGGCTGTGATCAACTCCTCCAGTACAATGAAACATTCAGGAGTTGCAACAGCACAATGAGGAGACAGTACAACGTTTTTCAAGGAAAATAGCTCTTGGGGAACATCAGGCTCGTTCTCAAACACATCGAGACCGGCACCACGAAGCTCACCTCTGATCAGAAGTTGCACCAATTCCTTCTCGTCAATAAGAGCCCCACGTCCAACATTTATTATTACCCCTTCCTTTCCCAGGGCAGTCATGACATCCTTGCTAATTAAGTGTCAAGATTCTTCTGTCAGCGTGCAACAAACAATTAGAACATCATTATTGACTGCAAGGTCATAGACATTTTTAAACCATGGAAATGGAACAGATGGCTTTTTCCTTCTTGAGTTGTAGGAAATAGCACAGCCAAATGGCTCGAGCCTTTTCGCAATTTCAGCACCAATGCTTCCCAAGCCCACTATTCCAACTCGTTTTCCTCCTAACTGCACCGATGTTTATGAGGCAACCTTATAATTTAGTTTCCAGAAAACATGAATATGTAGCATAAAACCATGACCAAAATGGTGCACCAACAATGACTCTCTCATGATTCACTTAAAATCAAAACCACATAATTTGAGATGGAAAATAGAAAGCATCTGATATAAATCGGATGGCAGAGTAGCTGGACCATCATGATTTTCCCATTAAGTTAACTAGTGGGCAACACACTCTACTAATCCAGTCCACCTAACTAGAATTTGTAGCACAGCTTTGAAACTCTCTAGACGCCAATCCTACAGGGCATTTTTGGTGTCTTAAGAGAATTATCTAGAGCACTAATTTGTCAATTTTATGTCTGGTAGGTAACCGGCATCCATTATCATGTTTTAAACGTAGTTGCATTCTTTCGTATTATGCCCCATAACTGTTTGCAAGTCCATCAGCCATGGATACTACAACGAACACAAAGTTCACTCCAGTTTAGAGAGATTATCCAGAGTTCTGCTTTGCTCTAGTAATCACATCGCACCAGAGTTTAACCAAGAAATGCACAAAGAACGACATAGTCTTGCTAAAGAAACTCTTTTTTTAGTATGGTAGACAAGAACCTTTAAAAATAAAAGAAATACAATCTTTAACAAGCAAAGAACCAAAACCAAACCTTAAAACCAAGCGGGAATTCCCCATTCTGAGCCCACAACCCAGCCCGAACGTACTGGCAACCGGCAGAAACTCTTCGGAGAACATCGATAAGGAGGCCTACGGCCAAGTCAGCTACGTCAGGGGAAAAGGCCTTCCCGATGTTGGTGACAGCGATGCTCCGGCGGCGGCACTCTTGTAGGTCAATATGATCAACTCCAGTGGTTGAGCCTACGATAAGCTGGAGGAAAGGGAGGACTGAGAGGAGGTCGCGGGTGATGGGTGTAGGGTCCACGCAGAGAAGGACACGTACAGAAGCAGCGTGGCGGGAAAAGAAGGAATGAGTCGACTCGGGAGGGTCCGAATCCAGCGGGTCGAGTAGACGGAAGTGGGTTTAGAGACGGTGTTTGAATGGGAAATGGAAGTTGGGTGGACGGTGCACAAGGACAAGCGACAGCTCTTCTTATTTAACGGTGGCCATTTGGAGCCCCAAAACCCTGAAGCTGAACCCCTCAAGTTCTCTAAAAACCCAAATTTTTACGGTTCATATTCTTCGCAAATTTATTTGGATAGGTCTAATGGTACACAAGCAAAGATGGCTAAATTAAAGGAAGAAGATACTGCTGCGAGGACCACAAAAATGAAGAGAGTGATGGTATTGAGGAGGCATGTAAATTGATTTTCATAATTATTACTTGGATATTAAATCACGTCGTTTTCATTGATATAAAAAAAGGGCAGTTTAGGCAACAAACAAATCTAACCTTGACTATGATATCATCATTTTCATAAGACAGCTTCATTCAAGTTGACCTGGTGAAATCAAGGGCTGATCAGAAAAAAATGCCTTCAAGTTCCCTATAACCAGCTCTTGCAGTGCTTCAAAGGATTCAGGGGTGTAAACAGCCGCATGAGGAGCCAAAACAATATTGTCCATTGTAAACAGCTCTGGCGGCACGTTGGGCTCATCTTCGTAAACATCGATATCTGCTCCACCCACTCTCCATTGCACCAAAAACTTCACTAGTCCCTTTTCATCGATCAAACCCCCTCTTCCAATGCTTCTTCCTGGCTTCCTTCCGGACCTTCCCCAATGCTTCCATTACGCCATTGTGAGTTTCTTTCATCAAAGAACAGTATAGAATGAGGGCATTACTGTTTTACGGAAGCTCATTGACGGTGGAATAATAAAGGTATGGGACGGTTGCCTTCTCCCTTCTCGAGCAGTAAGCAGTGCTGCAACCAAATGGTATCAGCCTTTATGCAACTTCGGAACCAATTCTCCCAAGCCCCACGATCCCAATCCTCTTTCCATTCAACTGCAACCATGAATCACTGGCTAAAAGTTATCACCTTGATACCAGGCGGATATGCTCCTTTTGCAACCCACGATTCGGACCGGACATACCTATCACCGGCTGACATTCATCGAAGAACATCGAGGAGAAGCCCAACAGCAAAGTCAGCAACATCCTCGGTGAAGTCTTGACCAGCGGTGGTGACGGGAATGCCTCGGCGGTTGCATTCTTGTAAATATTGAAGCTGAAAATTCTGGATTGCCATTTTGCTCTAAAGCCCAAAATATTCAAAAGATATTTCCATGGCTCAGGCCTAATATGACCCATACATTTCATCTGGGTCTAAACTGAAATGGCCCATTTTAATCCAGAAAAGAAATCCCATTTCGCAATTCCCAAAAAGTGTCAAAATTTTTAATTTTACTGCTAATAATTGCTGATTATGAAACCACATGACTGCCGTAAACCAAAATCCCAATTGTAATTCGAAACAAATTGAACTTCCTTGATCCGTGTAAAACCCTAAAAACGCACAAAATTTTAGTACAACGTTCTTCCCCTTTCCCTGTTAATAGAAACATAAAAGAGAAAGGTATTTTTTTCCAACAGATTGAATGCAAAGCAACCGATGGGAGAAGAAAACAAGAAGATTAGGAAAGAAGAGGTAATTGCAAAGCTCAAGGACGATGGTGACTTCGACAAGCTCCGTCTCAAAATCATCCGCAAGCTCAAGGACAACGTACGTTATTTCTTCTTCTTTTTTTTAATCACCAATATTATCTACTTTTTTTAGCTTCTATATTTTTCTTTCTAGGATTAAGGTAAAAGTTTTAGAATGCTGAACTTTTGGGTAACCTGGAAATCATGGATGCTTGTTGTCTGTGATTGTTTGCTTGAATGGGTTCTGTCTTGATTTTGAGTTTTGGGTATTTTCATGGAATTTAATTTGATTATTATATCTGGGTATAATTTATTAATTTCAAATTCAAGGCCATGTTTGATTAAGCTGCTTTGCTGCTATAGATTGTTGACAAATGTGATTATTGTATATCGATTTAATCAGCCTATGCTTTTCGAAAACAAGCCAAACAGCTTGATTAAACTTGTTTAGATAAAAGCAGTTGTTCAGCTCGAGCTATGTAATTTATACTTGCTTTCTTTCCTAATGGATTCAAAGAATGACTCTGTCAACTCAAGAACACGCCGAATGCAACCTTCGTATATTTATTACTTTAAATGAATATGAAGTAAATAGCGGCATTCTTACAGTGTCCCTTTATAATATGTTCTGAATAAGGCAATAAATTGCAGGAAGAATTACGCAACAACATCATTTCAGCTGTGAAGCAGGCGGCAGCACTTAACCGTCCTGGCGCTGAAAACATGAAAGTAAGGCAACTATCAGATGCCATACATGATGAGGTTGGGTAAGTGGACCTTGTTGTCAAAGTTATTTATGACTTTTAACTTAAAAACTTCATTTATATGTGTATATATGCATATAAGAGTGAAAATTAAGAATCCATATTGGATTCTTAGTTGAAATAATGCGTGTTCCCGAATAAAATGCTTGCATCTTTCTTTATGGTGTGTTTTATTTATGCGAAATCTGGTTATTAAAAATTTCAGCGTTGGGAATAATAGGATATGGATATAAGTATAAATTGGGAGCAGTTTGTGAGAAGAATATCAACTCAGAGTTCCGTTAGCTATTCAAGAGTTTGTTAGATTTTTCACTTAATCTTCACATATGCTTCACCAGCTATAAGTTCTTGTTGGTTGTTTCCATGTAGTCAATAATGTTGATGTTAATTTGACACTTTAATTTTTTATAATGATTAGGAACAAAGTGATGGGCCAGATTTCAGATAGTCTCTGGGAAATAATAAGATCAGAAGGTGGCATGAGAACTGAAATTACAGAAACGGTACAATCTGTTTACGATAAATTAGCTAATCCTCAAGGGAAAGAAAAAGGTGAATCATCTGTCCGTGAAATGGTACGTGTTGAAAAGGAATCTGAGAGTAATGGTACCATTAAGGCCACAGCTAGAAGAGTCAATGAGACATTATCTGATGGTGATCCACAAGAACCACCAGGTTTCTCTATGTCAAATAATCGTCACAGCAACCACTGTCAGCAATCTCACAAGGCTAAACAGCAGCTTCCTAGGCCTTATGATGGAGCTTTGAAGAACTGTAAGGAAGAGCCCAGTCACTCACAGGAGGGGCAGGAACAAGATGATGTTGATGTTTGTGTGCCACCTGGCTTTTCTGTAGATATTGATCAGAAGCATCCGTGTGATGTCAGTGATGATGACCCTGATGTGCCTCCTGGATTTGGTTGATGAGAGTAAACTTGCAAGTTGTTTCCCACAGCCATCGTGATGTAAATGTTGCACTATAAATGGATCAGTCGTTAACTACTGAGACGGTATACCTCTTTCTCTGCTCTAATGGCCTCTCCTTTCTGTTTTCAGTCGGGGAGGGGGCCTTTTATCTGCTAATTGTGATAACCCGGTTCCATATTCCTTTTTGATAATTTTTTCTATGCTAGCATTCTTGAGAATCAGCAAGGGGTTACTAATATTGTAAGAAGCTGTTTTACAAAAATAGCCATTCTTATTGTCATCTGTTGGTTTTCACTAGTTCCTAATCTCTGTTGCTTTATTTCATTGTTACTAATAACTGGTTTATTGGAGCTTTTGAAAATGCACAAGGTAGGATGTGAAAATTGAAACTGTATGTACCTCTTATTTGAACGACTTTCTAAACTTTGTATCGACTCTGTATCTCCCCTTTTTTGGAGGAATTTACCTTAATTCCAGCAGCAAACAGGCTGATTTTCCAATGTTTCTATTTCATATAAATGCACTTTGTAGGACTTCTTTGGCACATGAAATGACCATATTAATTTTTTTCATGGATTTTTCTCTCAAACCTTTCTACTTATTGTTGTTGTTGATCTTCTGATAGACATTATTACTATTTACATTTTTTAAGCAACTTCATTATCAAGTATTGATTTTGAGTTTAGAAAAGCAAAGATACTCCACATCTATAACTGGATATAATTGATGAGTGTTAGATATAGGTATGTATTTGACATACCCTTGAGTGAATTCACCAATTTTATATTCTGATTCTGCTCGAGTAAATGTCATTAAGTTACCTTGTGCAAAAGATGAATTTGCCTCACCAACATTTGTCAAAGTCCTTGTGCATATTTAAGATGGTCTTAATTTGACAGAAAATGAAGTATAGTTTAACTCTCCTTGCGGTTTACTTGGCTTTTCTTAGCACTTGGCCGATCTATGTGCAGGCATCCCAATATATAATATAGAATTCACCATGAGGCTTTATTCTAACAGCCATCCTGTGTGGGAAATCTCTCTCAAGTTATAATGAACAAAAAAATAGAAGAAGAAATTCGTTCATATGATCACTTCTGCAAAAGAAATTATAATCCAAATGTTGCACATCAAAGTTACCAAAAAAACAACCTTCCAATTCTCCATTTGATAAGTTGCACAGTAATGGGTCTCTGCTCCATGCTAAAAGCAATCCAATTCCTTCAGAATGCTTGAAAAACAAATAAAACGGTAAAAGTACTATAGAAGCCATTATATTAGGAGTTGCATTGTATTTTGTTCTCTCCATTCAAAAAATTGGGTAAATTATTCCTTACACATTAGATCAAAAAGTAAATTAGTCCTTTTATTAAAAAAAATATCTATTTTTGCAGTTAAAAACTTGTCTCTGTTATCATGAGGTATACGTGGCATGTCACGTGTCACTATCTGATTATTTACTCAGTTACGTTAGTTTTTAACGATACAAATGAATGAAAATTTTAACATAAATGATCAATTTGTTTTTTAATCTAACATATAAGGACTAATTTACTCATATTTTGAGTGGAGATGGCAAAATGCAATCTGACTCCTATTACAAGGGTTTCCATTATACTTTTACCGAGAGAAAGTAGATATAATATAACCCAACACAATATGAAAATGGTGATTTAAAGAAAAAATACAGTTAGTTTCAAATGGTGTCGTGGTGTAGTTGGTTATCACGTCAGTCTAACACACTGAAGGTCTCCGGTTCGAGTCCGGGCGACGCCATTTGCTGTTTTTTAGTACTTTTGTTTTTGACTGAGTTTTGACCGTTGGTATATTATCTAAACAAATAAGCAAAGCAATAGGCAGCTGACACAAGTATAACAATGCTAAAAAAACAAACACCTAGAAGTTTGAGTATTGAAAGCTCCAATTCAATGTTATCTTTTAGTTGGGCTTCTTAATTTGCGTACGCCAGAAATGAAGAAGTAATCAAATCCAAGTCGAAACCGTAACTGTTGACCAAAGCCTACTCATTCATCACTCTCTTCCCTCCCAGCAGCTCATATCATCAAAATTTAACTCACTCACGTCTTCTACTTAAGCATATCTGCTGTTTAATGAAAATGAAACTGTTGCTTGTTCCTAAGTGGCAAATAAGCAAAACAGGCCAAAAAGAAAACTCTGTCCTCCTTTGTCATATAATGGGGGTCCCAGATTCTAGTTGTCACGATTCATGACCTGACAGACGCGTTTGTGTCTGCAAACACCCTGCAGAGTTTCCTGACAATGTCAGAACACTTCACTCTCACTTTAATCTCTCTGTCTCTCTCTCTCTCTCTCTCTCTCTCTCTTTGTTGTTGCATAGAGACAAAGGATTCATAGAAAGACAACTGGGGCGTGCCTTGCTTGCTTGCTGTCATTGCTGCATTTGTCAGGTTTTAAAACAACACGGTAAGAATTTTTTTTTCTTTTTTTGTTAATATTTGAAACCCATTTAAGAAGATACCTCCCCCACCCATCCTCATTTAAACTGCCAGGGAACTACAAAATTTTCTGACCTGAAAAAAAATCTATTCCTACTGCTGCAACTTTCAGAGTGTGTGTAAATCTTTTAGGCCTTTTACTACTGTTAATTCAGTGTATGTTGCCAGTCCATACTGCATCTTCTTCTCTGCTTTTGACCCTCATACTGATTATCAAGAAATGGAACCTCAATACACACCTCTCAAGATTGCCCGTTTTGCAGACTTCGGTACACTCTTCTTTTTATACTCTCTCTCTCAAAAAAAAAAATTTCTTAACTATCATGCATTGGTAAACCTTTTCTTTTCTTTTTTTTGCAGGGATTGGACTTACAAACATGGAGAGTAATATGTTGAGTGGTGGAGAAGGGTCGCCTCCAATTGGGCTAGGTCTTGAGCTTGGACGTGGATCTGATCATAGACCAACTGGGTTCACAAAATCGTGTGGGTTCACTGTTTTTCAACTACAAGAACTGCAGCTTCAATCTCTTATCTACAAGTACATGGAAGCTGGTCTCCCTGTCCCTAATCATCTCCTTCTCCCTATATGGAAAAGTGTTGCTGGTTCTCTTGGTGGTCTCCATGCCAATCCTTGTCAACTCTACTCTAGCTGTAAGCACTAAACACCCTTCTTTTTCTTGGTTCATTGATTAGATGAAATGATTTTTGTTTTTGCTTTGATGTTGTTGATTCAGATTTGGGTTGTGGACCATTGCACTTGGAGTATAAGAATGGGGTTGATCCAGAGCCAGGAAGATGTAGACGTACAGATGGGAAGAAATGGAGGTGCAGCAAAGAAGCAGTCCCAGACCATAAATACTGTGAGAGACACATGCATAGAGGCCGACAGCGTTCAAAAAAGCTTGTGGAAGCTTCTCAAGCTACCAGTAGTGGTAGTCGTATTATCAGCCATGGAAATGCTGACACCAACCTCTCCATTTCTCTGCAACTTGATAACAGTAATACTAGCAGTAGTGGCAGCAGCAGCAATCTCTCTTCCGGCTTTCTTGGTTTCTCCCCGAAGAGTGTTCTTCGTGGAAGTAACCCAAAATCTGAATCTTCAATACACTTTCAAGAAATTTAGAAGAAAAGAAAAAAAAAGAAAGGTTTAACAATGACAGATCTCTAACGTTTGATGTAGGTAAAGCTAAAAGCCTTTGGGAGAGAGTTTTTTTTGTGTGTGTGTAATATTTGACATGTGAGAGACATTAATGGTGTTTGTAGGTTTCTTGGTGGTGAGTAGTGATGATGATGGGCTCCATTTCTGATGGAATTTGTAAGCTTGGAAACGTGACTATAGTTATGTTTCAACATGCACTTTTTTTTTTTTTTGTCATCTGACGCTCTTTTTCAATGCTGTGGTTAAATAACAATGAAATGCTAAACTTTTATATGATTTATGTACTATTAACAACAATTACCATATCAGATATGAGCCAAGTTGTTATCATGGTAAGATAAATCATAAATATAAAGGATTGTCACTTAAAAAAGAATGCTTGAGTAATTTGCGCTGAAACATATTATCTTCTAAAATAGTTTGCCAAAGAATATAGGTATACTCAAAATTCATAATGAAATTATTAAAAATTAAAATTAAAACATGTGTATACAAAATGAAAGACAGTGGAGCCCGTCCAAAGCTACAAGTTGGGCTCCTAATGACTACTGGAACATAACAAAAGCCCAACAGAGGCAGCACATGTGATATGGAGAGTTTTCCCGTGGCCATACCATCTAACTCTAACTAGGCTTCAACCACCAAATTGACAGTTTGATACTTTGATATATCAACAAATAGAATTATATAGATTTAAGATATCCATGCATTCTTTCTCCCAAGAAAAAATATATTCATGCATTTTAGTTACACTAATATTATTTTTATAATTTATTTAAAATAACTAAATTAAAATATATTCAAATCAGAATCACATGTGATGATACTTAAATTCAAAATAATTTGCTCAAGAATTTATACATAGCATATGTGCATGGTAAAATTTAAATTTGAGCACTCAAAATCTAACAACCTCTTCCTTTAATTTTTTATGTTCTATTTGTGTCGAATAATTTTGAATTAAATATTTAATTAGGGTTTAATGTGATGACATCAACTACTTAAATTAAATATTAGATACTCAAAATTGACCCAATTAAGAATAGTGCACAATTTTTATTTTAAAAAATAAATAAATTAGCCTCTATTTTTTAAATTTTACATTGTGACTTTTAAGTAAGAAGAAATAGAATAAATGTTAAATAGAAATTTATTAAATTTGAAAATTTTGCTAAAATTTCGTTTTTGTTGTGACTATAAATATTTTTCATGCTTTATTTTCTATTTTTCCATAAAAAGATAAATGATAAAATAAGATGAAAAATGTTTTAAAAAAATTAAATATGAATAGTATTTGCGTGCGAACAACATTGTGTGGACCTTAGAAAGGGAAAGGACCACTAAATAAGGTAAACGACACTGTACCCCTTAAAAGATTGAAGGAGGTCAAATGGATGGAAAACGTCGCCGTTTCAATAAACGAAATAAAAGAAGATCAAGTGGCCCATGCAGGTTTCGAACCTGCGACCTTCGCGTTATTAGCACGACGCTCTAACCAACTGAGCTAATAGGCCATTGACATGAATTTGGAAAATAATATTAAATTTATTTCTTTTACTTTGACAACAAACAGTTTCCCTTTTTTTTTTTTTTGATATTATAAATGTCTATATATGTTTGGGATTCGTGGCTGCCCTCCTAACAATGTTGTCTCCAGAATTTGAACCTACATTCTTCCCTTGAGAGTGTATCATTGCACAACAACGTTTCTTTTTATGAATTAACATAGGTTTAATTTAGGGTAAACTACACCTAAAGGCACTAAACTATTAGTAAGTTTGCGTTTTGGTCACTCAACTTCAAAAAGTTACAAAATGACCATTAAATAATTCAAAAAGTCTTCAATAAGAAAAATTTATCATTGTACTAATTTAATTAATTTTAATATTATAGTATCAAATTGGCTAACACTATTAGGGGATAAAAATTTTTAACAACTTATTTAATTGATTTTGATGTTTTGAAATTGAAATTTTAAATATTGAAAAAAAAAAAAAATTTAGAACTTTTGGCAATAGGGTAAACAGGTACAATATGAAAAGAAAATTAATACATTATTTTAGTTTTTACTATTTTTTTCACTTTAATCATTAATATTTTTTTTTTTTTTTTACTTCTGATCAATACTTATTAAAAAATATTTTGAGGTGACTAAAATGAAAACAATTTAGAAATTAGGCTATCAAAATAAAAATGTAAATAAGATATAGTGTGCACATCCAATTGTTTAAAAAATTTAACTCTCGAATAACTAAATAAAAACACCCTAAAAATTAATTGATGAAATTGCAAAATTTCCTTTTAACCTACGTAATCTACCCAAAAATAAATACGTTTGTTTGATGAATTTTATAAAATAAAATCGAAAGATTCTTTCGGCTAAAGCATGAGTCTAACCATTCATTAACCCCTTTATTTATTTTATTAAATTTAGTAATAAATTTATCAATTTCATCAATGTTACTTTACACTTGGATTATTTTAATGAAATTTTAAGGATTTGTATATAATTATCACATTTTTAAGATAAGATTTGATCATGTACTTATCATAATTATCTGTGCCCTTCATTTCCTAAGTATACGGTTAAATAATATATATATGTATATATTATAATGTAAGTTAATTCTTGATTTTTACAATTGTTTGTCTAAATATTTTATTTTATTTTATTTTTTCAATGAATTATCAATGATTAATTTGAATAAAAAAATTTAATTTTAATATGAATTATTAATTTGAAAAAAAATTATAATTTTAATGTGAAAATAATTTTTAAACTCAAGGATTTCAATATAAATCAATTATCAAATATTATTTTAAACCCGTGATTAATATTACACGTTAAAAAAGCATCGATTTTACAAATTTTTGAAAATTGCATTATTTGAATGAATTTAAAAGTTATTTAAGTAGCTGATTGAGTATTAATTCAATTGGCATGAACATTGTTGTCTATGAAGGGGGTCGTATGTTCGAATACACTAAAGCGCTTGTGTAAAAAAAAAACAGATATTATCAGAATCTATAATAAAATTGATGAGAAAAAAAAAGTTATTTAAGTATAATTTTAAAATATATATATAAAAGAATCCCTTAAGTAACTGGCGAAGCAAAAAATCACACGTGTAGCATCTGATTCGTATGTTAGACATTTTGGTCATGTAAAAGTATAAGAAAGAAAGGTAAAAATAATATTAAATACGAAACAATTATAAGACGTCGATGTTTAAAAAAATAAAATCGTTTGTTTCACAAATTTTATGAATAAAATCGAAAGATTCTTTCGGCTAAACATGAGTCTATCCATTCATCAACCCTTTTTATTTATTTTAAGGATAAATATTAAAATTATATATGAATTTTAATTTAATGTGTAATATTATATATAAAATTTGATGTGTATGTTTTTATACATAAATTTGTAACTTGATTTAATTTTCATAAATTATTAACAATATTATTAAATTAATGTCATTTTACGTTGATATATTACATATAAAAATAATTATATAATTTATATTAAATATAATATGAAAATAAATGTATATATTTTTTAATATGGACAATTGAATCAAAATCAAAGTTTCATGCATGGGCGAAGCCAGGGAGCTGGCATTGGCCCCGCCCCCCCTAAAATGTAAAATTGCTATTTAGGCCCTTAATTTTTTTTTTTAAATTTTAAATTAGTAAAGGTAAAATTGTATTTTGCCCCCCCCTAAAATTATAAAAATTCGATTTAATCCTTTACAAATTATAAAGATATAAACTATAAAAAATTAAAAATTAAAAATTCATCCGGCCCCCTCTAAAAAATTGTTATGGCTTCGCCTCTGGTTTCATGTGTATAATCGCACAAAAGCAAAGTCCATGTATCAAATTGCACATTAAACCAAAGTTCATATATAAATTTGATATTTATCCCTTTATTTTATTAAATACAGTAATAAAATTATAAAATTTGTTGCTACCTTAAGTTCCTTGATTGCTTAAAATGAAAATCGTAATGGAAGTGTTAGACTGCAATGGTCACTACACTTGGCACTATCAACACTGTGTAAACAAAAACTCAAAGAACACCGAGGTTTGTTTATGTAATTCAGTTTCCTTACGTCTGTGGAGCCTGACTTGGTGAGTAATTCCACTATCTTTGATCCACAATACAACAAGTGATTCACACGCTACCACTATTCAAGAATAGAGATATCACATTTGTACTTAAAAGACTAAAATACTCACCTCCAAATCCTCTCATTGAGAACTTAGGCAATAAACATTCAACAATGTTTACAATTTAGTTTGCACTCTCACGCACACAAAAAAAAAAAAAAAAATTCTTAATGAGCAGATTCAAATGCACTCAATAAACTCTCATATATAACATAGATTGGTCTCTAACGATGAACCATAATATCTTCAATTAAACAACACATCCAAAGATTTTTTTTCTTTAAATTACCAGATTAAATAAGACAAATATTTAAACCACTCTCAACTCATTTTACCTCAACAAAATTTACTTAATTATTCAACGTTAAAACGTATAAAAAAAAAACCTCTTGAATTACTGTTGAAGAAAAAAATTACACGTGTAAGTATGATTATATTTTGCATACTCTACTTAAAAAAATAAATAAATTAATTCATGTGAGTTATTAAAAGGTAAATATATCATTTCTATTAATTTTTTTTTATTAATTTGTATTATTAAAAATTGATATAACTAATAAAATAATTAGATAACTATACATTACGTGTCATATGTACTTCATATTAATGTACATCGAGTAAATTTTAATAATAAAAATGGATGAATAATTTGATAAAATAATCAGTTTATTCTTTAATATGATGTATATGCCTATCCTTTTTTTTAATAAAATGAGTAAAATATAATCTGACTAGTAATATAAAAACATCCATGATATTTTAATCCATTTTGGTCATTTTAGCATAAAAGACACACGGTAATAAAGTAGCAAACTATTATTGACTGTCGAAGTAAAAGAAAGGAAGGTAAAAAGAATAAAAGTAGTAGTTAAAATGTTAGATAGTATTAGTAATGAGTGGAGTAAATAAAAAAAGAAAGAAGAAAATTTGGTCAGAGTTGAGATTCAGACCAGCGTGTTGCTTGCTGGCGATTGGCGAATCCACTACCGACAGTCCCACCAACACTAAAACTCCCTTTCACTAGGAAATTGAATCGGACAATACCACTGTTTTATTTTATTCGCCCTTTTTCTTCTAATCCAACGCTTCCCATTACTCCATTTTCTCAAATCTAAATCTCCACCTTCAGATTAGATCACTCTTACTGCACATATCCTCTTCTCTTTCCTCTTTCAGATCTAGCCAACCACACAAAAACAAGCCCAAAAGTTCCTCTCTCTGCTTCTCGTTCTCTGCAATTTCAAAAAAATCAAAATTTTTGGGCTTGAAAGTTAATCTTTACTGTCATCCAAAACAGCCAAATGGTGGAAGCGCAGACATGGACCACAAGAAGAATGAGCAATCCAAGGTTGGACTCAACGGCTACCGCCGACCACGAAGTTTTGGATATTCCAGTGACTCCAACGGCTGATGTCAGGAACAGCATCTACAACGTTGGATCCCATCTCTCTCCCAACCTTTTAACGGCGCTGATCATTGCTTCATGGTTCATGTCCAACATCGGAGTCCTCATACTTAACAAGTATCTCTTAAGCTTCTATGGCTACCGTTATCCGATCTTCCTCACCATGCTTCACATGATCTCCTGTGCTTGTTACAGTTACGCTGCCATAAACTTTCTGGAAATAGTTCCAAGGCAACACATTTTATCGAGGAAGCAGTTCCTCAAGATCTTTGCTTTGAGTGTCATTTTTTGTTTCTCCGTCGTGTGTGGGAACACATCTTTGAGGTACATTCCGGTATCGTTTAACCAAGCTATTGGTGCTACGACACCTTTCTTCACCGCCATTTTCGCTTTCTTAATCACTTGCAAGAAGGAATCCGGTGAGGTTTATTTCGCGCTTTTGCCTGTGGTGTTTGGAATTGTTTTGGCTAGTAACAGTGAGCCCTTGTTTAACCTCTTTGGCTTCTTGGTTTGCATCGGTTCCACTGCTGGCCGTGCTTTGAAATCTGTCGTTCAAGGAATCTTATTAACCAGTGAAGCTGAAAAGTTACATTCCATGAACTTATTGTTGTACATGGCACCTATGGCAGCCATGATTTTGTTACCATTCACTCTATACATCGAAGGGAACGTTGCGAGAATCACATTAGAGAAAGCTAGGAGTGGTTCTTTCATTGTTTTCTTGTTGCTTGGGAATGCTACGGTGGCCTATTTGGTGAATTTGGCAAATTTCTTGGTCACCAAACATACAAGTGCACTTACATTGCAGGTGCTGGGCAATGCCAAAGCTGCTTTAGCAGCATTCGTGTCGGTTATGATCTTCAGGAATCCGGTGACCGTGATGGGGATGACTGGATTCGCTGTTACAGTAATGGGGGTGGTGCTTTACAGTGAGGCAAAGAAGAGATCAAAGTTACAACTCACAACGCATTGATAAGATTAAAAGAAAAAAAAAAAAGATAAGATGGGATGGGATTCATTTTGATTGTCACAATTTTTTTTCCTCTTTTTTATTATTCACTACAATTCCTTGCTTTTAATTTTTGTTAAACTTTTGATTAGATTTAATGGAGGGAAATAATCAAAGAAGAGAATTTGGATAAGAAAGAAAACTGTGATTGGATTGTATAGGAACGATTGAGGGAAAAAGGGTTAGATGCTCTTTGTTTTCATTTTATTTTCCCTTTTTGTTTTTGGGGTGGTTTAAGAGAATAAAATTCTCTCTTTCACTTTTCCCCTGTTTGTAATTTTATATAATATGCTTCTGCTGCATTAATAATTTAATATGGAGTGCTGCTGATAAAGACTCAAATTCAGATATTCGTTTATTATGTTTTGTGGCTGAGAAACAAAGTTTTCCCACTACAATATGTTGGGTATATCTTGCTGTTGCATTATTCACTTCATTTTTCTTTTCATTAAATTTGCTGATGCTGCCTATGAGAACTTGGTTCAGTTAGCAAATGTTGAGTCCTTGGGTTTTGAGTACCTAGATTCGAAATTTACAATGTGTGATTATACGTATAGGTTTCTAAGTCTTGTTTAGGTTTCTAAGTCTTGTTTTGTATGAAAGTTTTATTTCAGTTAGTCCCAATTAGTTAGCTTTAGTTTGGGCTGTATCAATTCTTAGCTCAGTATGTTGTAATAGTTTGACGGTACTTGATGGTTACTCGGATGGTCTATTTGTATGCATGATTAACATTCTTTTCTTTTTTCAGGGTGCATTTTCATGTGTCAAATAGAATTGTGGTCTAAAATTTAAGGATTTTAGGTTTTAAAATTGATGGACAATGAATCAACTTTTAGGACTATTTCTTGATAACCTTTGAGGTCATTGACACCATTCATTTACTTTAAATGCTAGGTACTTGGAATAGTCCTAGATAGGCGTTTTCATTGTCTAACATGCTGTATGTTAACTTTGATTGTAAAGCCTTTGTCTTTTCCCTGAGTGATCGACCTTTCACTTTAGCCAACGTTTTAAAATGTCAAATCAATGTGATTTCATTTAGTCTTATCGTGAAAGTCCATGAAACAGGTGTCTGTTCATCAACTTCAGCTTCAAAATGATCAAATATTTCAGCACCCTGACCTGTTTAACTTGGTATGCATGTGTCTAGCAGTTTAAGCTTGGTGTGGCTTGATTGTGACGGTTTCCAATCAGCAACTTGCACCGAGGGACATAGGGTTGTTCAAAGTTGTGGTGGTGGTTAGAATTTTACTCTCGGAGTGACTTTTTGTGTTGGTTAAAAGCAAGACTTGGAATTTGGAGTCCATGGCTTGTCTCAGTCGATTTTGGATGTCAGTTAAGGCAATTCAAGAAAACGTGGCCTGCTCCCGTTTGTTTTAATTACTTAGCCTTCCTTGCAATCAATATAAGAAGTTTAATATAAGAAATTTAACCAACATTTTCATATTTGATCCCTAGATTAAGTAGCAAGATTATTGATTTGTTCTATCTAACCGATTTTTAGAGAAAATATGTTCAATCACGGATTAATCGATTTTTAGCTCGGTTTCATCTATTCATACTAGTTGCAAGTCAACCAATCTAAATCTTTCAAACCAATCCATGTTGCCGATGCTTGTTTGGAAAAACATTGAATCTAACCTATGATTCCACTTTCATCTTTCATTAAATGTTTTAGATTTCCATTTGCAGAAGAAGTCTGACAGCACCGCAAATTGTACCATATTATTATTTGTTTGTCTGGTGTTGTAAGGGTGATCACGTTTACGTCTTCACTTACTGGTTGTAGGTTCCCTGTTTACAACAACACATTCTAAAAAAAGGAGGTTTGAACTACAAAATTAAACCCAATCTTGGATGAAACGGTAACAGTTTGGGGGAGCATGTGAGTGTGATCTGAAGGATGACAGTCACGTTCCAATGACTGTTTATTGTTGGAGGAGAGTGTGGGAAATGGAGATGGTTCAGGAAATTGGATGAATAAAGCCCTCTCCTCATGCGGTTGGTTCTAAACTCTTTCTCAAATTTAGCTGTTTTTCAATACCTTTCTCTTTTGTCTATCACCTTAGTATTTGAGCCCATTGTGTTTTACTGTTGTTTTTTTAAGTGTAAACTATTATTAAAATTCTTTTTTGATTATCAAAAGTTATAAAGTCATCATTTAATTATTTAATTTTATCTTTAATCACCCGTTGACTAGCCGTGGTAGCTTTTAAAATGGGGATAATAGCAATTTTATCCTTTTAACATTTGTCTATTGTGTCAATTTTGTCTTGATTCTAAAAAATCTAACTCTCAACATTTTTACGTTATGTAATTTAGTCTTTTTTGCAGTTTTGTTTTTCTTTATTAATGTTGAGGGTTAAATTTTTTTTAGAATCAAAACTAAATTGATTGGTGATCAATTAATACTCGAAACATGATTACCGAATCACGTTAAGTCATGTTAAATCATTACGTTAAACAAGAAATGTGATTCGATTATAATCATGCTAGACGAAGAAACAATAACCGAATCACATTAAATTTAATGTTGATCATGAAATTTAACGTGATTCGGTAATTTATCCTTTAGTGTTAGTGCTCAATTAATCACGTGTTTTAATTTCTTGATCGTGAAGTTTAACATGATTGGTGCAATTCCATCAACGGATAAATTGGTATTCCGCCATTATTAATTTTTCCCTTGAAGATGGAAATTAGGAGTTGGGATTTGGTAAGTACTGTCATAAGCCATAAAGAAACGATCACAAATCAATTCTCTTAAAGAAAAAACAAAAGTAGGGAATTTAAAAACACGAAAACTCAACAACAGTTTAACCTAGGAATATGAATGTAGAAGACCATTGAACCATCAAACAAAGACCAACCCAATGAAGCTAACCATGACAGCAATCCATCCATAAAAGCTAAACGCCACATTTGGTGTTGCAGCAGATGGTGACGTTGGTGAACCGGGAGCGGTAGCCGGAGATCCCACTTGAGCAAGCACAGTTATGTTAAGCTTCATGTTCCGGGCTGCACAGTGGCCGGGTACACCACAGATGTACCATTTTCTTCCTGGAGTAGAAAGTGTGATCACATCGTTGCCAGTGGAGCGAACAATGTTGTTACTTGATGCTTGACATTGTTGGAACTCAATTCCACTAACACCAATCACATTGTGAACTCCTCCTCTATAATTGAACACTGCATGAAGAATTGTAATTGTTTAGATGTTTTCATCACTTTAAATGTATATATATGTATGATTTTTAGATTATAGAGAGAAAAGGTTGGTTTACCAAGCTTATCTCCCACATGAAATTCCTTTCCAGCTGCCCAACTTTGGTAATCAAAGTCAAGACTCCATCCTTTCTCATCACCAACAGTAAACTCGGTGGCCAAACATGAAGGAACTGCAAAGAAAGCAACAATAGCTATGATGAAGAAGATGTTGGAAGAGGCCATTGTGGAGTAAGCAGCTGTTCTTTAGTTTTCTTGCTGGTGTGTTCTTTATATGGTCGCATTGAAGAGTTTCATAGGCAGACTATTTATAAGGTTTCTGATGCACATATGGTTAATTTCGGTATATGTGAATTCGGCTAAGATCGGCACAGCCAAATGGCATGGAAGAGGGTACAAAAAGCTTAAAGAATCAAGCAGGTTTAGAATATTTAATTTCTGTAGAACTGTTCCTGTAGTGGACTATGTCAAAATGGTTAACTGTTTTCATGGTTTTCATTTGACACATTGCGAAAATGGCCTGCCATGTGTGTGAATATTAAACAAAGAGAAATTTGACTGGGTTGCAAATAAGAAAACTGAAGTTTATAATATGGTTTCTCATTCCTTATGCATATTTCATTTCTGAAAATTGTGAAACCCCTTTTTACATGCTGTAATTTGATATTGATAGTCTTATTTCCATTGCTCTGCCTTCCACCCTAGAAAAAGTTCAGATGAAGGGAGGAATGCATGTAGTGTTTATGGAACACCCATCAAATGAAATTGTTGGTAAGATTCAAACTGTGATGGTTGAAATGTGCTAATGAATATATAAACAACTGAACCCAAACCATGTTAATGCCTTCCAATTTTCAGTCCACAGTGTTAATATATTACATGTGTCTTTAAGTTAAAAATATTATGTCTACGTTTAAAACTCAATATATTAATATTCATATCATATCAGATCGTAGGGTTTGATACGGTGGATAATAGTCACTTTTTTAGAAATTTAGTCAGTTAGAAAGTGATTCCAACGTTTGGCAAGTCAAATTTTATTTACTTTTCTTAAAATCTAATTTTCCCTTAAGAGTTATTTTTCTCATCACCATCGCAATGTGATTCACATTATAAAAGGTGAGAAAGTTACTATTTTTCTATTACTTAACAGGTTCTTCGCAAGTAAATTCTTTTTTCTAATTTTATTTTTTTTCCTAGCTAGAAATTTGATTTAGCACTTATATTTATATAAATACTTAGTTCTTTTTTTTTTTTTTTTTTGTAGAATATAAGTAGAATTGTTCCATTTAAGTTGTATCGCTTATGGTTTTACATTCTTATGATTTAATTATTTTTAGTTTTGCTCAAAATAATATTTGAAATCAACTATTTTTTTTATATATTTCTATGGGTTAGCTTTAGCTAAAATAAAACATGATTTCGAGTTTTTTTTTTAATTTCCAAAATAAGTTTTATATATCCATGAATTTATATATGCCTTATTATATTTAAAAAATAAGCAAGACAAATTTAAAACAATTTTACTTCTAATTAAATTTAAAAATAATTTAAAAAATATCAATTAAATTTTATTATTAAATATTTAATCTAAATATTTGTTAAAAATAAAAAATTATTTTGAAAATTAAATATATGACAATTATCTTTTATGTAATAAAGGTAAATTCGTAAATTATCATTACAATCCTAAGAAAGTATTTAGTGAAACAAATTATGTAATTTTTGTAAAATTTTAATCAATACATTTTCATGTATATCAAAACATTATAAAATAACTTTTTCAACAATCACCTTTCATTTATTGAAATCATAACATCATAAAACACCGAACACTTTAAAGGTTTTATTTTTGGCCTTCTATCCAAATCTGTCCTTACGAGTACGCAAGCAAGCGTGTTCCAGCAAGAACAAAATAAAAAATCAAGTACGCAAAACAGGTTCCTTGAGTTTTAAGCAAGGGGCTCTCATGTCTGTGTTATTCATGTCGAACCCTTCTTTCGTGCATTCCTTTTGCAGACAATGTCTCCTAATGGTCTCGCCACTGCTATAACAAATACAAGGCGAAGTGGCCCTTCAAAAATGCTTATGGTATAAAGCATGTGGACAAAGAATACAATGGAGAAAGTGACTTAAACAATGGCCATATTTGGGGCTGTACAGATATGTATAACATTTTCCTTGTATTATTATGCACTTGGTCAGTTGTGACCCAGAAGTATATGGAGCACGAAAGTACATCTAACAACCAGTTCCTTTAAATATTAACTTTCTAAAGTGGATATTCCACAGATTCCATATACTGCAACAAGAGAAAGAAAAACTATGTTGATGAGATCTATGCATTTTTCGAACTGTTGATCCGTCAAAATTCTGAATTAACAGCAGCATATTAAGATGTCGACATGATGAGAAACCATTAGGGAGCGTGCCTTCACTTTCAGCGGATGCCCAAGCTCCTGCGTAATCTCTATGTAGAGTAATTTGTTCTCGAAAATCAACAATTAAGAAGGGAAGACGAAAGAGAGATTATTGTGTTAATAATCCCAACGTACCTTGTGCTCAATTGGTTACCAACTTCAGTGACTATTTCCCCCATAGAAGTGTTTTCTCTTTTGCCAAATATCTCATCTGTAAGAAAATGTCATTAGATGTACTACAAGATGGTGGGGAAGGAGGGAGAGACAGAAATTACAACACTTACCTCGTTTTCTGGTTGGAAAGAAGTCAATCTATTTTCTTTTGAGCCCTTATACCAAAGAAGAACTATATGAATACCACACTAAGATTGAAAATTTATAAGTGCTAAACAGAAAATACAGTTAACATACCAGGATAACCTTAGTAGATGTGAAGGTAGGGCGAGAGGACGTCATCTGAGATCCATTGCTTGGCTGTAGCTCAGCTGTAAGAGATAGCTGCAGGCAAAATAGGCAGAAATAGAGTATTTAGAAAAGAAAAAAAAATATCATGCAATCAATAAAACCCTGAAAAGATCAAACATTTTAAATGTTAATTAGAAATATAAAAGGATGTACACCAATTAAGCATAACTGAAAATCATATTCAGGTTTACCTTACTAAAAAGTTCGATGGGTGGATTTTGCGGAACCCTCTTCTCTGTATGGAAATTAAATTCCTGTTTGGTAGACAAAGCACAATATCATCTCAAACAATTCAGCAAACAATCAGTGTGTATATGAAGAGGAAAGATATTCTATGCTATACCATTGGCACCGTGGTTTCCCTCTTGATATTTCGAAAAACACCAATATCACCTTTACTGGAAAATATCTGCAGAGGGAATTATATATTCATTGATACCTAGCTCAAGCATTTAAACAAACAATACATTGATGTAATTTGTTCTTTCTTTACCTTCCTATTTAAAGGACGAGCTTTGAAGTTGTACTTTTTCTCACAGACATCCTGGCTAGTGACATCCATGAAACTAGGTCTAAGGATGCAAAAAAAAAAAAAAAAACCAGTGTCACTCCTTTAAACTAAGAAACACGAAGGGACCCACATACAAAAGAATTAGCACAAGAATAAATGTATGCTTGAATAGATACCTACATCGTATATTCTGCATAAAACTACAGTCTCTAGATAGTTAGATTTTAAAGCACTTTACCTTCTGGCTTCTCTAGTTTCATTGCCATTAGCAGAAATTGTACAAGGTTTCTCAAACCCCTGCAAGAGCAAAAATTTTCCAGATATGAAAAAGCCCAAGTTAAGATGACAAATAAAAATATCAGCAGCTAACCTTATCAACAGTATTTGTATGGGTTGAAGAGGAGGATACAGCTGATGAGAGATGCACTGCCCTTTTCTGTGTCTTCAGGTGAAATTCCTGAGGAGAAATAAGACAGCAATCTAAGCTACATATGGAGGACAAGCAACCTCGTTTTGGTAAAGAAATTATTGCTTTTGATGCTTCTGCAAAATCCTATTAGTTCAGGAACAAGCAAGAAATTACTGTTCATCACTTACTTGAAACTCTGGCAACTTTGGAACACTCATTTTTGGAAGAGGCAATGAAGGAGCCTCGAGAATCTGCAATTTTTAAACATATATTTGAGATCATAAGCACAACAAAATCAGATTTGAAGGATGTCCCTTTTGTAAAATCATAAGTACCAACTTTTCTATTCAATGGGCGTGCTTTGAATCTATGTGTGACAGATGTAACATGCTTTTCTTCTGTATCATTCTTAGGCCTGAAATGAAGAACATATCGCACCAGCAGCTTGTTAATAAAACCTATACTTTACACCTCAACATGTAAAGAAACAGTGACCTGAACTAACCGTATTCTGTGAGCCCTGTGTGCTGTTTCAAGCTCAGGTTCCCTTGGAATGGTAAGCCTCAGCTTGGTATTGATGGCATTTCTATCTTTAGTTCCATCCTGCATAACCACAATGAAAATCTCAGAATATTTTAGACGCAACACAGGTTAAGATCCAACTGCACTTCCAAAAACTAAACATAATTCAGTGTACCTTTTTAGGTGCCTTGTGGACCAAAGTGGTTTGCTGCTTCACCTCCTCAACCTGCCATGCAGAACAAAAGTTAGCCCAAACCAGAAGCTTATTCAATAAACATGTTAACTGAACCATACTAATAATAGAAATTAATGATAAATTTCAAATACCAACATCAGAGATCTAGTGTGGGAAAAGTGAAGTTAGATGCCCACTAGGAGAACTGATCTATGCAACATCTAGTTTGCCTCTATTCTCAGTTTTAATTGGTTTGTTACTTCATATTATGAAAAACAAAACCCGTAGGAGGACCTTATGATTACATGCACTCATTTGAGTTGCCAACTTGCAAACATTAAAAGGCAAGGTTCTCATATAAAAACCACTTCAATATGATTTAAAACCAACACATTATACAAATAGCTGCCATGAGAAATCCTGCAAAGTATGAGCAACCATGGTGGGAGGAGCGGAATTTCACGAACTCATGTACCTTATGCAAGAGACCTCCCTCTAGCTTTTGCCTCTTGGCAGCTTGACTTTCAACCACAGAAGAATTACCTAGGCTTCTATTACTGTTTAGAACCTGCAGCTTCTGAAATCTACAAAACAAAACCAAAATAGAAAGACCTTAATTTAAGGATCTAATATTGCTAAATAGGATATAAACTCAACAATATTCAAACTGAAAGCAGCCATTTCCAAGAGGTAAGATACTCTCTCTTTGTGAAATACCGGATTGTGAGAATGAGACTATGATCAAATTAGAAAAGAAAAGTCTGTTTGGCATTTAAATGACTTGCCTGGACGTAGCAACTTGAGTGGGTTGATTTTGTTTGGCTAACTGGCTAGCAGTAGGTTTCATAAGAGTTGAGCTCCTAGGCACAGGTTTTACACTCTTGGATCTAGTTTTTAACTTATCACTGGGTAAGTGATTGTAAGTTGTCAACCCTGGGAAGTGAACGAAAAAACTGAAGTGAGCAAAAGTATAGGAAGTAATGTTAAAAACAATCTTAATACTTGAAAGAAGGCAAAAATGACAATAATAAAGCTTGAAAACTACTTCGAATAAACGTCTTGGTCACCTGAAGTTAATTGGAATGGTTTATTCAGAGCATTTTGTAAAATTTTCTGTATATAGGCGGAGATCCCTCCCTTAGTTCCTTCATTTCCTGAAAAACAACAATATCAGTCCAGCACAGTTTTCAGATTTTCCAAAGAAAATCATCCTTTTTTTCTCTTTTTAACATTTTTCTTGGTGATCTATCCTCCCTTTTAATCAAGGGTTTAACCAAGAACTCTAAAAACACTCAAACACAAATGTTTCATATAATTGCCTGCAGAAGCACAAGCTTGCCCCAGACTGCCTCTTCTTAACCGACTTCCACGGCTCTTTATTAATATAAGCTAAACTATATCATTCGGTCTTAAAATTTAAACAGAAAGCAAGTTCAAAGAAATAAAAGCACCTCATATAAGATGCTAAAGATGGTTAATTGTACCTTTGTTACTGGTACACACAGCTGAAAATCCCAACGCCATCATATTTTCCGGATCACTTTCATGTAATGTACTAGTATCTTCATCACATTTAGGAGATGTAGTAACATTTTCCAGGAGACTTTCCTCTCTTATAACTAACTTTGTCACAAAAGCTACAACCCAAAAGAAAGTAAAGAAATGACAATCATTGATATAATAACTCTATTTTTAAGAAAGAAATTTAAATATTTCTACGGCATATTTTCTTTAATCAAACAAGAAGGAAAGATAGTAATAATAACTGAAATAACAGTGAAAAATTCTTGCTTCAAGCAAACATTATTAAGCAAAAGAGAAACTGACGAGAAGGAGGATAACTTGGGGCCGACTCGAACCAAAGTTCAGCTTCTCTGGCCTCCACCGGCGACTCCTCGCGCGTGAAATCAAAGAATCTAGCCGCATCGAACTCGTAATTAAGATCGATCTCTCTCACGTCCAACACTGCCTCTATCTCCATCTCCATCTCCATCTCTTCTTCCATCTCTCTTTACTTGTCTTTCTCTCTCCAAAACTCAGTCCCTCTTCCTCACTCTACAATGCTGCTCTAACTTCACCTGAAACAACCAGAACTAAAGTCCGCCGCCATTTCCATCGAAAATTTGAAATTGATTTTCGCTTAGAAACCCTAGGAATCTTGGAAACGGCGAGTTTGAGTTGATAACGGCGATGACTACGGTTGAGCCAACTTAACTGTAGCATTCAAAGCAAAAAAAAAAAATGTTTATTTCATCAAAAGGGGGAAAAATAAGAAAACGAAGAACAAAGGACAACATCCATAGCGTAAGGTACAAGCTAGCGGAGCCAGACTCTGGCCCTGCGTTTTTTTCTCTTTTTTTTTTTTTTTTTCTATAGCGCCGAGGTATGTAACGATCCAAAATTTGAAATTATGGGCTTCTGAAGATTAATATAACAACAACAAAAACGTAAGGCTGCTTACTAAATTTTGACTAAAGTATCCCTAATGTTTTATGAAAGTTTTGAGGGTGGAACGTTATGTTGAGCGATTGTGCGGAGAGGGTAAAAGAGTGAATTAGATTTGAATTTCTTTTTGTCTTTGAAGTGAGAAGCAGTACTATCGGGGTTCGAGCACAGCGGTTTCGGGTGGCGAGATCATGTCGAAGGGACTGAAATTTCGGCGCGGGTAGAATTTGCCACTGAGGTTTCAACGTAATTGCGAGATTACCCCTAACGGTTTTATTCGTTTGTCAGGTGGGGAAAGGATGGGAACTGGACAGAGTGAGGGTCCCCCTTTAGATACGAATTCAAATCTGGAGGACTAAAGTTTAGAAGGGTAGAAAGGGTATTTAAAGATTCATGAGATAAGAGTCTAATCCATTTATTAAATAATTATTTTCTAATTGTCAAGTTTAATATTATTGTCATAGAAGCTCGAGTTGTTAAGATGAAAATATTGGAAGATGTAGTCTACACTATTTTAATATTTTTAGGTTTCGAATGTTAATTCATTTAATTGTTATTGGAATATTTTAAAATTTTCAATGTCTCTAATAGTAATATTTTAAAAGATAAATAGTAATTTTTTCTAAAAAGTAAGAATTTATCAATTGAATAATAATAGTAAAGTCAAATTTTAATATTGAAAATCAAAATTAAAATCAAATTTATCAATGCCTCTAATTGATACATCAAATCTTTATTCTTGATTTGGACAATTTCATCATCAACCTCTACATTTAAGAAATCCTATACTTTATTAAGTTCGAGAGATACGATAACTAAGGCATATTTTGCAGGAACACTCTGCCTTGACCTCTACCTCGAGTTCAACATTTGCTTCGACCACAACCATTTTGCCTAGCTCAAATAGCTTCATTGACATGTACACTTATGCCATAGATTTCTATTTCCTTTGCCTTGGCCTCTTAGGGTAGATTGGATCCACGCTAAATTCCTCCTCAAAGCTTGTAATTTTGGACATTGGATTTGATTTATAGGAGCATGTCCTACCAGATAAATATATAGTTTACTGATAGTCGTAAACCATTTCATATAAATTTTGAAAGTTGTAAAATTATTATCCTCGACTATTAAAATGTGAGGTATTTGTTAAAGACAGTTGATTTAATGTGTGAAGTACCTGATAAATCTAATGGTCCAATAACAGTCACACTCTAAATGTAAATATATGTGATATAGTTATTTGTGTTCTTTTGAATTTGTCTAATTTCTTTCTATCATCCTGAACTATTTATCGTAATCAGACTGATGCCACTCAATGAAAGAAAAGCATATAACATGCACACATTAAAAACATGATTATGCACATGTGACTCTGACAATGACATTGATACAATCTATTTTACTTATTATGACATTCACACAAACTACAAATATATATATATATATATTATGTTTAAATTTTATCATGATACAATTTAAAGTAAATTAACTCAACAATATAAAACACAAATTACCCAATCATTACATTTACGTATGAATTGATGCTCATATCCTTTCATTGATTGTATGGCTGGTGAGTGGTGACCACCATTAATTTTTATGAACATGTTATTTGGATTATTTCTTTTTAGAGATAGATGAAAGGGGGGTCGGTTTTTAAACCCACATAAACAAGAAAAGTAATTATAATAATAGTTACTTGATGGATTATTTTGTTTTTATTGTAGAAATTAAAATTTGGAGCCTCGATTTCATCTGTTTGAATTTCTCCCATTATTTTTAGTGAATAGAAAAATTGAAGCTTGGACTTTGGAGCCTTGATTTAATTCGATTGAAGTGAGACATTAAAAAGAAAAAAATTGTTTACCGTCCGCCGGCTAGAGATGATTACTGTAGATGGATTTGTAGGATTAATGTTGATAGATGTAATATATAAAAAAAAAAAGTTAAAGTATAAATAATTTATGATGGTTTATAATTGGTTTAGCCTATAAAATGGATTAATATCATTGTCGAAATTGATTGTGCTTTAGTTATTGAAGCCATTAATGATAGACTCCAAGAACAATTGAATAATGATTTGATTCTAAGAATTCAAGAATTTTATAGAATAGATCAGATTTTCTTGTGACTCTTTATGTTTTTCAAAATATACCTATAGTGGTTACTATTGAAATAAGGAATGATGACCAGATTATGATTCTCATGATATTTTGTAATTCATCTTTCTCTTTTTCTAAAAAAAAAAATTTTACACCTTAAAATGACAAAAAAAAAATGGAGTTATTTATGAGTTTGAAAGGTGGTTAAGCTAAAAAAAGTGAAGCCAACCAGCCTAGCACAGCTCAACTCAAGCCAATCCAATTATACGGGTATTATTAATACTAGAAGCTTTAGAGCACAATAGGGTTTTAATGAAAATTGAGATCTAAGTGCTGGAAATAATTTAACATGTAATGCTGCAGTGTCTTGTCCTGTTAAGTCAAAGTGTGTTTACATAGGGTTCTTTTCTATATTTCCCCAAATATAGGTGAGATCAAGATGATGTTAAAGATTCCTTATCATTTTCACTTATATCTAACTTTACTATTACACACCTCACTTCAATTCAAAGATTCGTCCTAACTTTTCTTTTCGTGTTCGACTTTTTTAATGACAAAACACTATTCATCATTCTTTTGAGTTAATGTTATCATCCTCACTCCTCACCATAATTATCTGAATCAGATTAAATTAATTGATTAAATTAGAAATAGATTTTAGATCAATTTAATCGTGAATTAATGTGAATTAGTTGAACTAGATTAAAAAATTAATTGAATCGATTCTTTTATAAATTTCATAATAATTTTTTAATTGAACTGTTTGAACTAACGAATTAATGACATGATCGATTTGACCACTCATAACATTTTAAAAATATTGTATAACACATATTGAGTTTGATTTGGTAAAACTATGATGGTCATTGTAGAGTTTCAATATTTGATAGCCTTAACGCAATTCCTAACCATAGGAGGAAAGCGCGTGGGTATTCAATTTGTCTAATTTATTATGAAATGATCATTGGCATTATAAATTTATAACATTTTAGTCATTATATTGTTATCCGATATTAAAAGTGTTACAGAGATCTAACACTCATTCAAATAACCAAACAGTACAATTTTAGACCTAACAATTGTTCCCACATTGAGACCTGAACTTTTTTTGTTAAACTTTTATTTTATGAAAAATACAATTATTAACTTGCACTAAAAAAATTTAGGCCTCAAAGTGGGAATAATTTCCTAGTTCGAAGATTAACTTAGACCAAAAGAATTCAAACCTCGATCTTGATGTAAGAATAATTGTCAAGTTCAAGTAAAAAATATAAGTTTGACTTAAATATAGGTTTAATTTTGCTTTTAATCCCTATACTTTGCAAAAGTTATGAATTTAGTCCTTATACTTTAAATTGATCAATTTTAGTCCTTATTCTTTTAGAATCGATCAACATTAGTCCCTGTACTTTTTGAATTTTGAAATTTTAGTATTGACTAAACAATAGTTGTTAAATTCGTTTGTCTAAATTCAATTACTAGTTATGTACTATATGTACAATTATAGATTTAGTCCATATTTTTCAATTAGATCATTTTACGTCACGAATTTTGAAATTTCAATATTGACGCAAATGACAATCGTTAATCTATTAACTGAATTTTTAGTGAGTAATATGTGAAAATAACAAGCTAACATGACATTATACATATGATAATATGTTTGACTCGGATTTTGGAAATAACAAAACTTAACTTAACAAATTTAATAGTTACCATTTGACGATGACTGGAATTTTAAAATTTGAAAAGTATAGGAACAAAAAATGAGCGAATTAAAATACATGAGCTAAATTCATAATTTCACAAAATACAAGGACTAATAGTAGAATTTAACCTTAAATATATGTGTTACTGCTATGAAGGAGACAATAGTCCTAGCAAAAAAAGTGACTGCACATATTTTTAATAGGAAAATATGCATGTCTTAGATAATGACTCAATTTCTTATGTGGTGGTTTCTTGGGGGAAATGTGGTGACTTGCCTTGCTGAAATTGTTTTCTGTAGCTTGTGGTCGCGGTGGACAAAAACGGGGTATCAATTGTCTTCAAGTGCAAAGGGGGGGCTTCCTCGGCCCCAATTTTCCATAGAAATTTCATATATTCATTCTCTCTAATTTAGGCTTTATTTAGTATTATTTGTCAAAAATGTTTATGGGTCAAAAGCACTTTACAATGCTAAACAAATAATTTGGGAAGTCAAAAGTGTTCTTGAAAAGTGCGTTTAGACTAAATAACAGTTTTAACCCTTATAATATATTTTATATAATATTTATATTGTGTATGTGATTATTTTTCTATTAAAATTTATTTTATATATAATATTATATTTTTAAATTTTTATTGGTTATATTTTATTATTTAAAATATAGTTTATATATTCTAATTAAAATTTATGAATAATTAATATTAATTTTTTTAAAATATTTAAAATTTATATTTCATATATTAAAATATTAACAACAAATTATAATAAATTATTTTTATATTCTTACTAAAATATCATAATATTAACTAATTTGAATATTATTTAAATGCATATTTATTACTTTATAACACCATGTCTAAAATAGACATTTTATTTCTCAAAAGCATTTTTTGACAATAATATTAAACACTTAAATCTTAAACCAAACTTTTTAAAAGTATTTCTCAAAATCACTTTTACACGACACTTTTTAAAAGCACCTCTCAAAAGCAATGCTAAACTAGCCCTTAATATATATCTTTGTATATTTTGAATCCCTAACTCAATTATCAACCCTTAGATCCATTAAATAAAATAATATGACTTATGTTAAAAAAATCAATACGAAGATAAAAACAACTTATTATTATATATGTAAATATAAGCCAACTTTTTTTTTATTTTCAGATAATATTATTTTATTTATGGATTTAATAATTATTATATAATATCAAAATTAAAATCTTAAAATTCAAAAGGGACAGGTATTGAATCTACACGAATCACATAGTACGTGGATTACATATAAAATTTGACCTATTATTGTTTTAGCTGAAATTACTATAAAGCCAAAACTATTTTCTTCTTTTTTGGTCTTAAGAAAGAGCATCGTTTATACAATTTGAACCATGATGAACAAATGATTCCATGTCCATAATTGGGAAAAAAGTAAAGGAGATTGATCATGCTACTATCTTTTTGGGTTCAACTAGAAGTAAGATTAGTATATGCCTTTTGAATTTGATAGCTTTAATATGACTCATATTAGATCAACACACAATGATGTATTTGCAAGCAATGCTTGATCCAAGACTAGTCCAAAAGGGACTTCGTAAATCTCAAAAAAACATGTGCAAATGAACTACAGGTAGTACTCGCTGTAGCAAATTTGCATTGGATCTCTCATCTTAACACCCAACAAAAAAGTCAATACCAGATAAATTAATTTCTTACTTGTAAATTGTTTATTTTATTTTGGCAGTAAACTGAAAGGATTCAAAACAACTTGCTGAAATTCCCACCTAAAACCACACCTAAATTTTGTCACCCAACACCACAAGTAAGGATGGAAAATAAGCTGTAAGAAATTTTATATCATTTAAATAATATATATTTTTTTAAAAAATTTTTGTGAATATCAGCAGATTGAGTCTTAGTATGGGTTTAAATAAGTGATACGTTGTGTTTAACTTATTTTTTATTTCATGCTATAGTATCACTATAATATCTAATCTCATTATCACACCGTTATTTTTACATTAACAGCAAGTAAATGTTTCGTCCATCCAAATCTATTATTAGCTCGATTGGTATAAAATATTATTCTTAATATAAGAAGACATGAATTCGAATGCACTGAAACACGTTATCTTCGTAAATTTATAAATAATAATAATTTTTATTTAAAAATTCAATTTCACTCAAACTATAAATTTAATCTTGAGTTTCATTTGACTACAAACAAACTGCAAGGACATTTCAGTAAACTCACAGCTTTTCCCTACTGAAAATCACAACAGCTAAATCGCAAAAATCTAAAAAATCCCTCTCTTTAAGCAAGGACTGGCTCAGAAAGAATCTGTATCCCATAATTCCCCCCCTCAAAATATTAAAAAAAAAAAAACAACTATTCCAAAAAAAAAAAAATCCAGAATAGGTTTGAAGGAAGAGAAAGCACAAAAGAGAGACCACACAGCTATTATTTTTATTAATCCATTAAACATTAATTGGAAAACCCATATTTTTTATTCCCATTTTTCATTCGTTTTTGTTAGTTATATGGCCATGACTTCACTACAATGACACAAACCCGATATTCCCAGTCTCGGAGCTCCGATACCGAAAAGGAAAACACCGGAGGGGGAGGAGGAGCTGCCATGAGAGTGATAGTTCCTCTACAAGGTGTTGTTCAAGGACGAGGAGGCTTAGTCTTAGGTTCCATAATACCTTGCGCCCTCTTTTACTTTCTCCAATTCTATTTGAAGCGACACCGTAATGACCTGGATGACCAGAACAATTCGAATTCCCCGGGTCAAAACTCAACAACCGGTTCGGCGTCGTCCGGGAAGTTGGCGGAGCTTCCTGCTTTGACACGTAATTTGTCTCGCGGTTTGCCGTCGCCGCGAAGTCCGCGTGGACCCGTATCCGTTTCGGGTCGGGTTAGTGGGATTGTGAAAGGCGCGGATTCTCCGTACTATGTGGGACTAAGGCGAGTTAAGGAGGATCCGTACGATGAATTGAGTAATCCAAATGGGGTCATCCAGTTGGGTTTAGCAGAAAACAAGGTAGGTTCTTTCTACTTTATTTGTTTTCATAATTGTTAATATCATAATATGCTTTATGGTTCAGCTTTTCATTTTTTTATTTGTTTTTTCAGTTGTCTTTGGATTTGGTTAAGCATTGGCTAGCAGAAAATGCAGAGCAAGTGATATTGAGAAATGGGAAAGAGCTGAGCATTAGCAGGATTGCAACTTACCAGCCTTTTGATGGATTGATGGAGTTCAAAGTGGTAAATATGACTTAGTTTAATGCTATCAGCATCACTATTCACTATCTATTTAATGCAAAAATACTGTTACTTAAGAGCTAATGGGATTAGGGACTGCTTGTGTGTGGCTATGGTTAAGGTTTATGGTCTCTGTTAATAATGGTGGCACCAAAATTTTAGTAAAAAAGCTTATGTTATGAGGAATCAAGTGAGAGTAAGGTTGCAAACACCAAATATATTGAATTTTACTATTTTGAGGTCTGAGTAGAAGTTTGTTTCTTCGAGAAGACTTGATGAGGATTTCTGGTTTAGTGTTTCTATGTTCAATAAAAGAGGGATAAGAAAACAATAAATCTAACTTCATTAGCTCTTGATTCTTATTCAGTGATATATATATTGTTGGTATATACAATGACATTCATTAAAGCATGTAGGTGCATTGAAGTCGTGTAATTTCCATTTCATTTCACCACTTAAAATAAAGTGTTATTTCTTATCTCGTGACTTATGTATCACATACTTCAATTACTTGCAGTGTAGGGTTTGATGAAAATTGAAAATCTAATTGAATTCATGTATGCCCATGATCATGAACTGACAAATCTTCTTAACTTGTGCACATGGTAGATGCATTTTAAAATTTAAAGGTGATATGATATGTTGGAAGAATACCTTTACCAGTATAAATTGTTTGTAAAATTTTAAATTTAGCATGCATACCTTAAAAGTGTGATATAGACATCTTGGGCCATTAGTTTCAAGGATCAATTATCAACCTTGGAAGGTCCTGCTCATCTAATGATTCCTTCTGGAAATGTTTTAATTTTGTTGGTAAACAATCCCTACTTGAAATGATTGTGTTCTGAACTGTTTTTACTCTGCAGGCTGTAGCAGGATTCATGTCTCAAGTCACAGCGAAAGCTGTTTCCTTCGACCCTTCACAGGTAGTACTGACTGCTGGTGCAACCCCTGCGATCGAGATTCTTAGTTTCTGCTTAGCAGATGTTGGAAATGCATTTCTTGTTCCAACACCTTGTTATCCTGGGTAACATCTGTCTCGGCCATTCCCATAGTTTTCATTCTGGTAACCAAGTATCCAACAAGGAAACTGATGTTTTGAACAAAATATGCAGTTATGACAGGGATGTAAAATGGCGAACCGGGGTGGAAATAATACATGTTCCTTGTCGAAGTGCTGACGACTTCAATTTAAGTATAGCTGCTCTTGATCGAGCATTCAACCAGGCAAAGAAACGTGGACTGAAAGTGCGTGGGATAATAATATCAAACCCATCAAACCCTGTTGGCAATCTTCTAAGTCGAGACACACTTTACAGCCTGCTAGACTTTGCCAGAGAGAAGAACATCCATATTGTCTCTAATGAAATATTGGCTGGTTCTACTCATGGAAATGAGGAATTTGTGAGCATAGCAGAAATCATGGACCTGGATGATATCGATCGGAAAAGAGTACATCTAGTGTACGGTTTGTCAAAAGACCTTTCTCTTCCAGGTTTTCGGGTCGGTGTTATCTACTCGCATAATGAGGAGGTTCTGGCTGCTGCTAAAAAGTTGACGAGGTTCTCATCTATTTCTTCCCCAACCCAGTGTCTGCTCATTTCTATGCTATCTGATGCAAAATTTGTTCAAACATTCATTACCATCAATAGAGAAAGGCTTCAAAGAACATACGCTCTGTTTGTTGCTGGGTTGAAAAAACTGGGAATCGAGTGCATAAAGAGTAGTGGGGGTTTCTACTGTTGGGCTGATATGAGCGGGTTAATCCGCTCTTACAGCGAGAAGGGCGAACTTGAGCTGTGGGATAAGTTGTTGAATATAGCTAAGGTTAATGTAACTCCAGGGTCTTGTTGTCATTGTATCGAACCGGGATGGTTCCGCTTCTGTTTTGCTACATTGACAGAGAAAGATATCCCTATAGTTATTGATCGGATTCAGAAAGTTTCTGAGACCTGTAAATTGAATTGATGAAAATGCTATTGTTTTATTCTATGATTGTGAATAACCTGCAGATTTTTTTGATTGAAAACTCATTTGACATTATGCTGGTGGTTTTTTCAAGCTATCCACAGGTTTCATTTAACTTACACAGTTCAAACCGAACAAATAGAAGAATACACATAAATGAGTACCCTTTTTTATTGCACAAAATTACAAATAGAGGAACAAATCAATGATGGTAATAGCAAAATGAATACAAAAGAATGATCTTGTTTTTAAGCTATTCTTTTTTACCCTAACCAGTAGCAACTGTGTCCCCTTTGCAGTATTAATCATATCTAACATTTTGCACTTTCACTACGATTCGATTCCAGATCTGATGGACTCGAGAACTTGTACAACCTCGGCCATGCTTGGTCTTCTTGAAGGAACCTCTGATGTACAAATCAACCCCAACTTCATAACCTGTATAAGTTCGTTTTCTGCGAAACCGCGCAACCTACTATCAAAGCAAGCTGACGCAGAGCCCCTCTCCAATAATCCTCTAACATATTCACACAAAATCACTACCTCGTTTACTGTTGGACTCTCTACTGGTTTCCTCCCAGTTACTAGTTCTAAAAGAATTACTCCAAAGCTATACACATCACATTTCTCACTAAGTCTCATACTTTGAGCCAACTCTGGTGCCACATATCCTACTGCATTATGAGATTTAGTTAAACCGTAATTATCCAAAATTGGAAGCAATTTTCCCAAACCATAATCGGATAGTTTGGCCTCATAGTTCTCGTCTAAGAGTATGTTGGTTGATTTGATGTTGAGATGGAGAATTGGAGGTCTACAATCATGGTGAAGGTAAGAAAGCGCTCTTGCAGTTCCAAGGGCAATATTAAACCTTCTAGACCAACCTAGTTCGGTATTACCAACACCTGAACTAGTACCAGAGTAATTCATTCCGTGTAGATTATCATAGAGATTCCCATTCGGGATGAATTCAGATAAAATCAACTGCATTGAAGAGGACCAGTAATAACCTTGAAATGCAACCAAGTTTCGATGTTGGAGGTTACCTAGGCGCCCGATTTCTTGCTCAAATTCATCTTGGTTTCTAAGTCTCCCTAGAGTCTCAAGCTTCTTTACTGCAATTGCGATCCCTCCTTCAAAGCTAGTTCTATAGACCGTTCCAATTGACCCTCCACCTATTAGACACTCCTTGTCAAGCAAAGCTTTGGTGCCAGCTTCCCAATCTTCATATTTAGAAGGCAAACTTTTGCTAAAGAGGACTAACTTCCCGATTATAACATTCGAATCTGATGAACCTGGTGGTGTACTCTCGACAACCACCGTCTCTTCCTGCTTTTTACTCTTGCGTGCCCTGATGTTCATGATGGTTACCACACAAACCCCTGTAAGGATCACAGCAGCAGCAACAATGGCAACAATTGCAGAAACACTAAGGACCTCGGTTTTACCAGATGGGGAAGATGTGGCACTTCCGGAACAGGATGCCAAAGGGGAACCACAGAGTCCAGTATTGTTAAAAAATGCTGATGGACCAAAGGACTGGATGGTCTGATCAGTAGGTATGACACCAGAGAGATTATTGTAGGAAAGGTTAAAATGAGTTAACATATTCAAATTCCCAAGTGAAGGGGGGATTGACCCCGAAAGCAAATTCTGTGAGAGATCAAGCAATTGGATTTTTGACAAGTTCCCCAGACTAGATGGGATACTTCCATTCAGCCGGTTGCGATGCAAGTCGAGAACTTCCAGATTTGACATGTTGTAAAAGGTATCAGGAATATGTCCCTCTAGCATATTTCCAGACACATCCCTGCAGCAACATATAGAAGTTTCTTAGAATTACTTCAAAGCAATGCCAAAGAAAATCTAATACATCAGGATAGTGCTTATACTCACAGTTCGAGAAGAAATCTGCAATTGCTTATATCCTCAGGAATTCCACCAGCAAGGTTGAGATTGTGCAAATCTAAGACCAGTAGCAACTCAATGCTTCCAAATCCTGCTGGGATTGTCCCACCTAATGAATTATTAGCCAAGCTAATTGCTCGAAGACTTCCCAAATCCCCAATATTAACTGGTATGGTCCCATTAAGCTTGTTGAACCCCAAGTCCAAAACTTTGAGGCTCTTACAGTTTGAAATGCTTGTTGGGATTTCCCCATCCAAACTATTCCATGAAGCATCAATGAATTCCAATGACCCACTACAGGTGCCAATCACAGAAATCTCACCAAAGAACCTGTTATGTGAAACATTGAAATAAGTAATGTTCTTAAATTCAAGTACTCCTAGTGGTGCAAAACCTGTGAATGAATTTCTGCTAAGATCCAGGCCTAGCAAGCTTTGGCATTTTGAAATCTCTTCCACCACACTGCCACTCAATGCATTGCTACCAACAGATACATACTTCAATACCGAGATATCGCAAATTCGAGAAGGCAATTCACCAGTAAGATTATTGAACGAGAAATTGAACCCTTCAAGGTTACTACAATTCGCAATGGACTCCGGAATGGAACCCGAAAGCCCGTTATGTGAGAAAGAAACATACTTTGTTTTGTAACAATGCTTGAACAAAGCAAACGGAATCTCCCCAGTATAACCATTCTTTGAAAAATCAAGAAACCTAATGTTAGGTAAGTCGCCAATGAAATCTGGTATGGAACCAGACAATACATTTGAACTCACATTGATCTTCCATAATGTCTGTAACTGTGAAAACTCTTGTGGGATATTACCTGAAAACCTGTTGCCAAACAATGTCAAGACTCTGAGTGAGCTTAAACCAGACAAGGCAGCTGACAGCCGACCACTGAGGCTAGTGTTCCACAAAACAATCTTGTCCACAAATCCTTCAGGATTGCAGAACACACCACTGAAATCCACACAAGGGTTACCACTTGGGACCCAAGATGTCAAGCTGTTGTAAGGATCATCAGTGATGTTTCCTTTAAATTGGAGCAAAATTTCCTTCTCAGTTGCAGCTAAAGAAATGGTGAAGAGGGTTCTGATTCCAAAACAAGACAGAATCAGGAAGAACAAAGCATGGGAAACTATGAATTGATGGATCCTTCTCATGCTCGAAACAACAGCAAGAGCACATAAAAATTCGAGTCTAACCGTTTGGCATTATCGAACCAGATACAATGAAGATCCCCCTATCCTGCTTTTCCAATTGCAGAGCTTGTTGTTTGCATTTGTAAAAATCTTGAGTACCAAAGGCAAAACATCAAGATCATGTCCAAACACCGACATTTTTACTTACATTTGCTCAACAAAGCAACCCGTTTTAACCCACACTTTCTTCAATGAATCAAAGATCTGACCTTTTTTCTTTCTGGGTTTGAGCTAAAAATCTCAACTTTTTGCTCTAGACAGAAGAAAGAGAGTTCAAACAAAAAAAAAAAAAGGCATAAAGCATAGGAGAAAAAAATGCAATAAAAATGGTGAGTTCAGACAAGTGCAAACAAATAACATGAACAAGGCATCTTGGCTGGAAAGGAAAACAGGTGAGCAAATTTAATACCAACCATATAATGTAAAAAATATTTATTATCTAAACGGTTGGCACCAACAGAAGCTTAACCACGTGCATGTGCATTTCTTTCCATCTCAAAGCTGAGCTCTTTCCAATCCCATTACCAAAAAAATTACAACCCTCTCTCAGTATCTCCCTTCCCATTTTTCTATTAAAGAAAAAAGAAAATGAAATGAAAACCCCCAAAGTGGTCTTGGTTCACTCACCACCGTGTAAAGGTAGGGCCTTGGTTTTGTCTGTAAAATTAAAAGCATTTATTCTCCCACCAACCCATACCTTTCATCACCACCAAATAATTGGCAGAGAAATAAAAGAAAAATTAAATATGTTTTAGAACCAAACCAAAGCCGTGTAAAAGAAGGAGAAATTATGGGGGTTTTAGGCTTTGGCTTTTTGGGTTTATTTTTGGTCTTTTGTTGACTGAGTTGTGCCTTTCCTTTCTTTTTATTGCATTAAAGACTGAAGTTTCCATGTACCCATTCGGAATGGGACTCTTTTTTTTTTCTTTTTTTTTCATTAAATTCAATTAGATAAGATGTCAATTTTATTACCATTTCCTTTTGTGTTTCCATTATAAGCAGAAATCTTTGAAGGAAACAAATTAAAAGTGTTTATACAGTATTTTCCACTACTGTCGCCATTTTTTTTCAAAGCTTCCCATGTGACGTCCTGGTTTCAGCCACACACACACACACAAAAAAAAAAGCTTTAATTTTTAATTCTACACTAATGGGGTTTTTATTTTATACTTTATTTAACTTGAGACTGTTGTCTTGTTGCATTTGACAGAGTACAAGGTTTTTGGTTAGAAAACATAGAAGAATGAATCAAATGGTCAAGAGAGAGTACAGAAAAGAAAAGCTAAAAGGTGAAAGTTAATTTAAATATTTAGTGCAGATTAGTTTAACGTATATGAAGAACTTAGTAAGCATGGGCATGGCTGGACCTTGTCTTGGTGTCATTGGCTTTTGACAGGGTCCCCAACAACGGTGTCTCACAACCCTTTTGATATATCTTTTTCTTGCCCATGTGGCCATATCAACGTCATTTTAACACTTTAAAGCATTAGTGCTATACACATTGCCTGGAATGAAATACTTTGTATATATGCTTTAATGGAATGCCAGGCCAACTACTGCAGTCCCAAGCATTATTTCTCCTTCAATCTACTTGTTTTTAATTTATTATATCTTTTAATATATTTTAATTAATTTTCTTGTGGTATGTGATTGTATTATACCTAAGATGATTAAATATGTTCGTTGCTATGGTAGTTGTGTAGGTGGAGGGTCAATTTCTCCTTCTCTCTCTTCTTTTATAGAATTCGTACCCAAAAAAAAAAACCCTACAAGAATCAGCCCATGAATCTTAGCCTTTCAATTTGATTCAATACGGAATAAGATCGATTTGGAATAAAATATATAGAGGAGAGCATTTGATTTTTTCGGGTAGTTTGATTGGGTTTTTTAATTAGATTAACATAACCGATTATCATAATTTATAAAAATTGATCCAATTAAATCAGAGTTCAAAAACAACATAAATGAGTCGACTTTAGGTTAATCGGTTCAATCGATTAACCAACTTGACCGTCGTTAGTTATTGGGTTAGATTATTGGACTTAAATAATTTATATTTATTTTATAAATATATTTTAAATAATGAAAAACATTAAATTAAGTCGCTTTTTCGGCAAAAACCAATAACCGACCAAAATAACCAACAAAATTGAACCTATAACCGAAAAAATCGATTAAACCGATTGGATCAATTTAATCGATTTTAACCAAAATTTGTTCTCCCCTAAATATATGCAACCATTTTGAGGGTATTCACATGTCATGAAGTAATTAGATAATCGTGTAATTACTAATTACACAATCTTATAATTACATCTTTGATTGATACAATATAACAAAATAATATAACTACGTCATAAATTGTTGTATCATGTTTGATAATATAAATTGTAATTATACAATTACATAATTTTAAAATCTAAAAAATATTAATCGTTATACAAAATTATCAATAGTAGAAAAAAAAAAATCTCTAATCAACTAACAAAATTTAAAATCAAATCTAATATGTTAGTTCAAGAAACTATTCAGCGATAAAATTAACAAACAAAATAAACATCTTATACAATTTTATCTAATTATTCTAGCATTTCATTTTGGTTATGTTATTTCCTCACTAATATTAAACATGTACTCATTGTTATCATTAGGGATGTAAATGAACTGGGATTAAAGTTTTGTTCGTGTTTGTTTGTTTGTTTTTTGGTGCATTACAAGAGGGCAAAACTCTAACAACAACATGACTTGAACCTAAGTCATAATTGGATCAGTGAACACCCTGACCATCAGGCCAACACACGGGATTCTGTTTGTTTAGTTTTTAAATTGTTCATGTTTTAAAATTTCAACATCATGTCCAAACTTGATTTGCTTATTATTTGGTATGCTCGCTCAATTCATTTAATTTTCACCAACATGTTCTTTTATAAGTTCGCAAACTTTAAATAAACATGTTCACAAAAACCAAACAAACAAACAAAAATATTAAATAAACAAACCAACTAAATTTAAATATAAAAACAAAGGGAAAGTATTATTTTTAGATAAATGATGCGGTCGTTGAGAGCATCAAAAATATCCTATCCCTATAAAATAATAAAAATAATCTATGGGACCGTCTTATGCTAGACCAACCTCTGACGCAGTAAGCTAACGAACCGACTGTGCAACATTCTCAAAATATACAAAGCGGCCGTTCCTTGCACACGTTGAAAAGAAGGCTAAGTACGGATTCTAAGCCTCATGAACCCTTTTTGGGCAACCTTCGGCTAGATAGATTTAGTGGCTCCATCCCCTATTTGTGTCACTCTATCCCCTATTTATAGTACTAAGAAACCTAGCTTATTCCTAATTAAATTCTAAAAGATGAATACAAATAAATAAAGATAATTAAAGATAAATGCTAAAATTAAATCTAAATAACAATCCTTAATAATTATCCTAATATAATTAAAAATTAAATAGAGTGTTGTGCTATAAAATCTCTTCTTTTGCATTTTTGCTCCCGAAATCTTCCACCCTTTGCATTTTCGGAACCACTTCTCTCCTACTTCGCATGCTGGCCCAATTTAACTTTAAATTCACGTTTTTTGCCCTTAAATTTCCTTTTGTCCTCAATTTAGTCCCTGTAAGATAAAAAACCATAAATAGCTCAAATTAGTAGGATCATACTCAAAATAATCATATAATTAATACATAAAAACATGTCATTCTAGAGTATTATCAATATATAAGTCTATAAATAAATTTGTTCGTGAACATAAACGAACCAAACACACATTTATTTAAGTGCATTCATTTAATAAATCAACATAAATTGTTAATTTATACTTATTTATTTGATTTAATAAACAAACTTATTTATTACCTTCTTAATAATAAGTATAATTGTCTTTGTCCACAAGAGGAAAATAATAACTAGGTTCCTAGGAGTTCAAAAGGATATAGAGAACCAACTTTGCAATTTCCTTACTTAACTCAAAAAAAAAAAAAAAAAAAAAACTTATATGATATAACAGGAGTGTTCAAATGATTAAACGGATGGTTAATCGAATCGAATTAGTATTAATCAAATATTTTAATTCTTTAACCGTTGACCCAATTGAATTTTTTTAAAAAAAAATTAACCGAACTGAAATATTTCGGTTAATTCGATTGATTTAACCGAAATTTATATATATATTTTTTTGTTAAAACAAGTAGAAAACATATCAAAAAATAAATTGATAATATTTATTTGACCGAATAATCCGAATTAAAACTACATATAAATTGTATTATTAATTATTAAGTTCGATTAATTACTCGATTTTGAACTAGATTAACCGATAATCGAACTTCTATAAAATTACTAACCAACCTCCAACCGAATTAAATTAATTAACCGAAATAAATCGATTCGATCAATTAATTCAATTTTAACCGAAATTTCAACTCCTTAATATCAAAGCATTCTCAACCATGAGGAAATGCTCTGGTTAATGAAATTTAGATTTAATTGGCTCATTAAAGAGTACAAATTCAAGGTGAGAAGACACTAGCAGCAACTAGATGGCAGGCAAAATGGCAGAATATTCAACAGCCAAGCCAATATATATATATATTCTAATTAGAAGTTTAATTCATTGTATTCATATAATTATATTAAAAGGTGATATTTAGTAAATCTAAAATTAATATAGGTTTAATTAAGTGATAAAAAGTTTGATAAAATTTAAAATTCAGATACTATAAATAAAAATAATTATTATTTAAAGCGACTCAAATTTTAATTAGAATCTAACCTAATCATTGAAATCGAAATGTTTTCAAGAGGAAAATAAAAAAATTGGGCTAACTACAAATTGATAATTATTATTTGTATGTGTTTAGTTGTTATGATTGTTATTTTTGTTGCAATAATGTTTGTGACAAAGCCATCATAATGATTGTATTAGAAAGATAATCCCATCTTCCAAAACCAACATATAATAATGTGTGTCATACAACACATTAATGTTCCAAAAACACACAATGAGTTTTAGTGATGTGAAAATTTGGGGGTTCTTTTTTTTTTACTACTTTTACTTTTAAAATTGGGTTTCATTTATTATATTTTAAATTATATAGATTTTTTTTATTAAAAATTAAATTATCTCAATTTAAAATACAATTAAAAATATTTAACTTCAGTTCTTTGTAACAAGGAAACAGCAGCACCAGGGGATTACAACCAGTCAACACCCATATATAATATTTTGGTCAATGTCAACAATAAAATGAGAGGTAAATTTGAAGTATATGCGGATTTTGAATTTTTTTTTTTTGGGTTTTAGTTCTATTTTTGTGATATTTAGGGAAATAGGTCGACGCGTTTTTTGTTTCTCTTTATAATTTTTTTTTTGTGTTCGGTGTTAGAAATTTAAGGAGAAAGATTCATTTATTTTTTGTGTTTGATATAAACATTGTGATAGTTTTAAGGCATATTTGAGTTTATGGTGATGCGATAGCCCTCGAAAACTCATACATTTTATCTACCGTGTCGGGATGAAATCATCACCTTAGAAAACCATCACATTGTAACTCAGGATTCAAATTAAAAACTTTAAAGAATTTAAAAAATAATTTTACTATTTTATTAACATAAAATTTTATAAAATTTAAAAGAATTAAATAATAAATTTATTATTTTCGAGAGTCAAGGTGCATATCCCTAGTTTGCACCATATTAAGTTGTATTAAACAATCTTACTTTTTGTAATCTTATATGAGAGTTAATCATATATAGAGAAAAAAAATTGTATAAAATAGGGACGCCACGTTTTAGTAATTTTTTTCATATTATTGATATATAATTTGTTAGTTTTTTTAATCTCAACCCCAAGACTTAAATTTCGAACCTTGAATTTGACATTTTGGTTTAGATTCAAGATTCGAGACTTTAGAGTTTAGATTAAAAAAATTAACAAAATTATGTACTAATTATTTGAAAAAGAATATATATATGTACCTGAATCGAGTTAACTTGGAGTTTTGTTGGAAGCCATTAGGAGTTGACCTTGGAGCTGTAAAAATAAAGTAGAAGGTAATTGGTATTTAAGATACCTTGAGAAAATAAGATAAAACCAAAAATTGGAACTTTTCCATTATTAAAGAAATATACTAACGAATCTCAGTGAATAAATATTAAAATAAGTTGTGAATTCTTTAATTGTTCTTTCCCTTTTGCCTTCACGCCAGCAGAGACGTTAAATATTTTCGTACGCCACTTACCAAATAGAGTTTAAAGAGAAGACGAAAAGCGCTGAAAACCAAACCATTTCATTGTTAAAAACGAGAAGTAAACCCCCCAAAAAAAGATGAGTTCAACCACTGGTCAGTTCTTGATCCAGCGTCCACGATTCAATCATGTTTTCTTGCAAAACAATAGCTTTCATATACCTAAGCGAGTCCAGTTCTCAGTTTTGCCACAAAGTTCCTATATTCCTGTTCCACTCAGTTTCTTTTCTCAGTGTAAGTCTTGTTCTTGTTGGCCTTTAATTTTTGGGTTTTTTAGCCATTTGATGTTCTGGGTTTTCTGGGTTATGTTTTAAAAGTATTTCCTTTTCATCCTTTGTGTGTGTGTTTGTGTTCCTTTTTTGCAGTTAGGGGCTCTAAATTTTCGGAGTGTAAATGTGCATCAGAGAAAGTTCCAGAATCTTTTGAAAGGGACCCAGGTCAGGAATTTGAACCGGAACCAAACCAGGTGCTCATGTTTTTGTTAAACATAATCTGTGTTCAGATTTCAGCTTAACTGGACTTTCTTATAGTTTGATAATCATGCTTGTCCTGTTTGCTGTATGGACTTATGGAGTGCTATAATGTGTTACCTAACAGTCAAAGGTCAAAACTTTATGCTTGATAATTGATACCCAAATCCTATATTTGATAACATGATCCTGTTGTATTTTAGTATTTGGTGTTCTTTGCAATATGTACTTGCAGACAGTGGCATTATCAACTATTTTGGGCAAAAATTCATAGTAGTTCTTGTTGTATGTGCTGTTTCAGATTGTTAAACAAAAGAAGGCTTCTATAGTGGATATTTTGAAGCAATCAAATTCCATTCTGCCTCATGTAGTCCTTGCTAGTACAATTATGGCTCTTGTGTATCCGCCATCTTTTACGTGGTTTACCAGCAGGTCATTAGCTGATTCTTTCTATGAATAGGTTGTCTACACTATGTATTAAAATCCTTTTCCTTTCTTTTAGGACAAATGGATGTGGAAACTGTAATTTTCATTCTCAAGTGTATCCCTTTAAAATCAGGATTAGTTCATTCATTCCTGTTACCTTATTTATATCTAAGATCCATTACAACTTTTTGGTTTTAATTGATATTTGAAGAAGTAGGGGTAGCTTTTGAGGCCAGAACCTAATGCAAGGGATAAATCAATTAAAGTTATGTACAATGAAAAGAAAAGAAAAAAAATAAGTTCCACTATATATAAGAGAGAGTAATGAGCTTTTGGATTGATATCTTAGCTTATGTTTTAATTATTTGGTCTCTTTGTAGGTACTATGCCCCTGCATTGGGTTTTTTGATGTTTGCAGTGGGGGTTAATTCCAGTGAGAAGGATTTTATTGAAGCATTTAAAAGGCCAGATGCTATTTTTGCTGGTTATGTTGGTCAATTTGTTGTGAAACCCCTGCTTGGATATATTTTTGGAATAATTGCTGTGACAGTGTTTGGTCTTCCTACTCCTTTAGGTAGGTCTATCTGTCTTTGTGGTCAATGCTACCAAAGAAGTTGTCTATCTTGAGTTAAAAACTGGAGAGTCTATACTGATAGAATGTGGATCAATGAATCAGGTGCAGGGATTATGTTGGTATCCTGCGTAAGTGGTGCCCAGCTCTCGAATTATGCTACATTTTTGACAGATCCACCACTAGCTCCATTAAGCATCGTTATGACATCTTTATCTACTGCTACTGCTGTTTTTGTTACACCAGTGTTGTCTCTCCTGCTTATTGGAAAAAGACTGCCGGTTGATGTAGTGGGAATGGTTTCTAGCATTCTGCAGATTGTTATTGCTCCTATTACTGCAGGATTGCTTTTGAATCGGTGATACTCTAACCCCAAACAAATGTTGAACTTGATGATATTTATGAGAATCTCTTATCTGTCTAACGTGTCTGCAGGTTGTTCCCTCGTCTTTGTGAAGCCATGAGACCATTTCTGCCGCCGCTTTCTGTACTTGATACAGCTTGTTGTGTTGGAGCACCCCTTGCTATTAACATTAATTCGGTTTTGTCCCCATTTGGCTTAACTGTTTCGTTGCTCATTGTTGCATTCCATTTATCGGCATTCATTGCTGGTTATTTCCTCAGTTGTTCACTCTTCCATAAAGCACCTGATGTGAAAGCATTGCAAAGAACACTATCTTTCGAGACAGGTGAGAGTGAGACCCCTTTTTTGCCGCTCGTTAGTTTGCAATATTGCTGATATATTACTTTACTTTGGCAGGAATGCAAAGCAGTCTTTTGGCGCTTGCACTTGCTAATAGGTTCTTCCAGGATCCACTTGTCAGTGTGCCTCCAGCTATCTCGGTAAGCCTTTTGTTTACCTTTTCCCCCCTTATTGTTTCTAGTTGCCTTTTCGCAAAGGAATAGTATGCAAATTATGATACCATTTCGCATAAATTGTTAAAAAGATGCTTATGTATAAGAGACTCCCAAGAAAGGGGCTCCTTTTGGCATTGGTTTCTTATTTGCTTGTTGTAGCTTGAAGAATCTATAAAGATGGAATATTTGCTTTTGTTCATAACAGTTAACAAGCTCGTTACAATTCTGTGCAACCCTTATTCCATCTTCTCAAAGTTTCTTCTTTTATGTTTATTTCAAAGTTCCAAATAGTTAGTTCCGGTGAAGATGAATTGCTTGTAATTTAACTGTATTGTTTTTGGGATATGCAGACTGTGATCATGTCATTGATGGGCTTCGCTCTGGTCATGATTTGGGCAAAGAAAAAAGAATAATGGGAGAATGAGGGGTTTCATATGTGAATCCATCCTCCCATGCTGTGATACAAATTTGAAAAATCGGATCATTGTAGGGCAGATGGAGTGTGTACCCTCCTGGAAATAGAATGAAATCCTGGTAATTGTGTTACACAGGGTTCATAAGCATTCCTGAGCAGTGGATATTTAGAATCTCTTTTTCCCCTTTTTGGTTACAGTTATGATGGCCTCAATAGGTGATTTCTGAGAACCGTGGTCCTTGCTTAGGTCACTGATAAGTAATTTACCAAGTACAGGAGCATCGTTCTCTATAGCTGATCTGCTCACATCGTTCTCTATACTGGGTGTTTTCCTTGCCCAAGATTGACATTTTTTAAACCGCACTTTCATAGTCTCTGGTACACGGATTCCAAGGTACTAAACTACTAATCTTATTATTTGGCAAAAAAATAAATAAATACTAGTCTTATTATATTTAAGTTTACCTCACACTTTGAAATTTTTTTTTAATATAAACATTATAATAAATCAATGAGAAATTTGCCATCAAATTATATCACCTTTTTTTTCACTTAAAAATGGTATTTAAATTATCAGTTTTGTTTTATTTTACTCCCAAATTATTATATTCAATAAGAACCTGTTTTTATTTGATGATGTATACTTTTAGAGATAAAATGAGATTGTTTTTGCTGGTCAGCAGCAGCGGCTCTTTGGCCTTTAGTTCTTCCCCCATTGATTTCTCCCCGCCCCCTTGCCGGTGGGTGGTGCGCTTGTGGGTCTCTCCCTTTTTTGCCGGCCAGAGCTCTCGAGTGTTGCCACCCTCCTACCCTTTCTCTAAAAGTGTCGTCTATGTATATGTCATGTCAGTTAAATTAATTTTTAAGTGATTTGATAAAAAAATGTAAGTTCAAGGGCTAAAAAAGAGGCCAGAAAATAAATGAAGGGTTAAAAAGATTTTTTTTTGTAAAATTGGAGGGCCAAAAAAGTTATTATGCCATTTTAAAATGGTTTTGTAGCAATGTACAATTTTTGAATCACACCCTTGTCTAAACCTTATCTTCAGAACTGGACCAACTATTTAACTAACATTTCTGAATCTAATTTATGACGGAAAGGAAAAAGGGCTTTTCAAACGGGTCCTTACGAAGTAACTACTAAAACTAACAAGATTAAAAGAAAATCCGACCAACTAAAAGAATCACCGCCAAAATCTCCATGGCGAACGCCACCTTACTCTGCTCTCCACTACCCATTTTCAAACAAACTCATTCCCTTCCAACTCTTCGTTGCCCCGAATTTCTTAAAAAGCCCAGGCCATTGACTGGAAACCTGTCCATTCCCAGCTTAAATTGGAAGCCGAAACCCGTGATTGGTATAGTCGGGTCAGCTCTGGCCTTGGCTCTTGCGGGTTCCGCTTCGGCCTCCGAATTGCCGTTGTCGCTAGGCACTTCTTTGCCGCTCATTGAACCCGCTAATGCCTTGTCTCTTCCCACTTGGGCCATACACGTGTCCAGTGTTGTTGAATGGTGAGGATATTTTCTTCTCTTGTCTTCGGATATTTCCTTCTATTGATGTGCATTGGGCTGCTACTTGATAAAAGTAAAACAGTATTGACTGTTATGATTCCCTTTGTATCCTCTGAATTGAAATTATTATTCTCTTCGTGAGTTGATTACTGTGTTAATGATATTACCTCGTCAAAAGGATTACAGCAATGGCTTTGGTGTGGCAATATGGAGAGAAATCTGGGTTTGAATCATGGAAGGGTCTCTCTTGGGGAATGGTGAGTTTTTCTTCTTAGTCTTGTAAGTTCTGGTTTTCTCTTAGTCTAGGGTTGTTTAGAAAAAGCTTTTTAATTGATGCTCGAATTGTTTATGGAACCTTTTTCTTTTTTTTTTTCTTTTTTTCCTTTTGTAATCTGCTGTGAATTGTTTTATTTTGAAAGAAAAAAAACACTCCTTTACACTGGAATTGATCACTCAACCTCAATGTAGCAAGTACCAAGTTCTTGCAGATAGATCTATCCTCTGGAATGGACCGGAACTGAGTCCTATCCGTTTCTTACAACTCAATGTGATTAGGCTTGAATGATTTGTCATGTCAAGCATCTATAAGTTAAGTTTCTATTTTTTCCTGATTTAATTGTTTGTTTTAGGTACCTTTACTCGGTGGAGCATTTTGTGCGTGTACCTGGCATTTCTTTTACAATTCTGAATCCCTTGAGGTGAGAACTGAGAAGTTACTCTGCTTTCTTCTCCTTCTTTTACAGAAAAATGCAAAGACTAGTTTGAATTAATTGAGGTACAGTGATGTATTGGTAAAGAAACACTAGGACGAGACATTTGGCTTTACATTGAATCATGGATACAAGTGTTGTCTTTTTTTAGTTTTTACTCCTATACAACCTCAATGCTTATCATGACAAAATTGTGAATGTAACAATTAAGAAACCAAAGATTTAATGTAATACTATTGCAACCGAAACATTGAATATTGTTTTTGATAATGACGTGGAAATAGCCAAGTTTACCTATTTTACACTACTCAAAAGGTGCGGAATCTTTTCCACCTAACCATGTTTGATCCACATAACACAGGATAAACATAGTGCCTGAACTTGGGGGTTGATGAATTTGGATTTATCTAACAGGAAATAAGACCTAGAGATATGCATAATAGTTTCAGATGAATCACTGTTATGCATATTATTATCAGGACCATAAATTTGTATCAGTATTCATAAAAGCCATATTCTGTTATAAAACAGTACCTTTTGATCATCTAGCCATTTTATTCAGGTTTTTAATGTACTTTTGCTATGCATTCCTACATGTTCTGCCTAATTACGTACTTGCATAAGATGATCATACTTCAGCTCACTAACAATTAGACTGCTATGCTGATGAGTGATGGCTGATGACTAAGAACTCTGGCCTCTCAGCTTGTGGGATGGATGTGCACAGCGTGAGTGTAGAAACAAAGTGTCTTAAATCACTCCATTCTGCCAATGAATTGTAGGTATTGGTGGCTCTTCAAGCTGCACTGACGGTAATAGGTAATGCCACTATGTGTTATGCTGCATTTCGTATCTGCAAAGTAACGGACAAAAATTCCCAGAAGCTGTGAAGTTTCCACTCATATAATCCATTGAATGTGCCCCAAGGATCAGTATTGTCCACTGCTATGTGCTATCTTTCTATTGGAGAGCTCAACTAGGCGAGGTGCCACTTACAAGCTATAAACAATAGGCAATCGTTTACCTTTTGCAGTAAAAAAACTTGGCAAGTTGGAAGCTGCCCAATTAGTGACAAAAAAGTAAACATTATATTATCTAAATGTAAGACATTTTTCTCTCATGCTTGTCTGGGAATGGCTATAAGCAGCCTGAGAGTCAAATATCATGTTTTGAGCTGTATCTATAATGAAAAGCCTCTCCCTTGTCAATTTGTCAACCAACTGGTTTTGACTTGAGCCTCTCTTGTTGGGAGTTAAATTATAGATTCTTGAAAATAATTTTACTCAATTAACACGTGACAGCTATTTGTCAATATCTCCATTTCTTGTTTTCTGAGCTACTTGGTTCTTTTTTTAACTTGAGATTTCTTTGAAGAATGTTAAATCACAATCATGAGCTTTTGACACACAAAAAAGCATTAAGGACAAGAAAGTCAGACAAAGATGCCTGATTACAGACTAATTAAGAAAACAGTGGGTTTTAGGCAAATAAGGATGCTGTAGGCATAGGCCTTATGTTTGAAGCAGTCTTCCCAAAGATTTAAGCTAATGAATCTATGATTAATGTGGTTGGAGAGATTGTTTTTGATCATTTTCAGAATGTTTTAATAGGGGTTTATTGACTGATATGAAGTCAGTAACCCCAATGTGTGTGTGTGTATATATATATATATAAGCAAACTTTACACCAAAGAAAGACCTCTATATCAGAGTAAAGCTTAAATCTTTAAACCAATCATGTATGTTTACAAGCTTGTCAATAATATCATCAAATGAAATGGATAAATGACTCTCCAACCCTAACCTTATAAATCATACTTTCTGCCATTAGTTCCTCTTTTCCTTGCTGAAAAAGGCAAACTATATATATAGCATATATGTGAAACTAATGGAGAATTCTGGTGATACATGGAAATCATTTTATCTTAATCAGAGTTGAAAACAAAAATATCAAGCTACAAAATCCCATGTTGCTAACATACATCGATTTATGCAGATAATTAATTATTTCTTAAGCTTTATATCATCAGTGTTTTTGTTGCAGAAGAAGCAAAAGGGTGGTTGAAAAACGATCCAAATGAGGAAACTTCTTCTGGTACTCAGACATTAAAGCTAAGTTCTCTTGATGGAGAAGACTGGCTTTCTTCCTTAACTTCTCATTCTCTTCAATGATACTTTGGTTCTCCAAGTACAGCTTCAAGTTCATTAACTCCATGTCTTTCTTCATATTTTCTTCCCATCTTTTCCTGCATGTATTTTTGCGTTAATTAGTACCATCAAACCTATACGCATGCATATATACGCAAAACACATGAAAAGTAGTATATGAAAGTGAAAACATATATGTATGTATATACCTGGAAAGCCTGTAAATTTGAACCTTAGAATGTTTTAATCTATGCCTTCTCTTTGAAGAAGCAATGGTGGGATGAGATGGGAATGGACTCCAATCCATGTTTTTACACATCTTGTTTAGGTATGTATATAATTGAAAATGAAGAGAGGGGAATTGGGAGGAAGAAGAAGGATATAAGGTGCTATAAATATAGTTTGGTCTGGTGAATAAATTTCATTGGTGGGCTGGCTGGTGGCTATGTAATAAATTATGAGAGAGAGGGAAAAAGAAGAGCAAAGAGAGGGATTTCTCTTCAGTTGTAATGATAGCTGGTGGACTCATGATTGCTAAGGTAAGCAAACCCCAAATGTTTGAGGACTATATTTATATTCATATATATAAAACCCAAAAGGACATGGAAGGTTCTATATGTGCATCCCCGAGGTCTCTTTCTTGTTCCACCCCTCAAACTCCATTAATCATCTCATTTTAATTATGATGGAAAAACAAAGTTAAACTAACCAATCAAATAGCTCATAGACAAACTAGAAGATATATCTTTCAAATGGGGAAAGCCCCCACAGCAAACTGAAGTGTCTCCATGCACCTCGTGCGTATTGGCAATCCCTTCTTTCACACAATCTTTTTTGGCAATGAGATAAGCATATATTTATGGCCTTAACCAAATTCTCTGTAGATCTTTAGGAGAATATATTTAACCCAAATTCTAGTCTTTGGAGTGATAATTCTTATCTAAACATGCAGATTCTTTGCATAAAAAAAAAAATTTATAGGAGTAAAACTTAAACTAATTATCAGTATACCTACCATTTTTGCAAAAACTTAAATCAAAAGCCTTGACCTTCCTTGTAAAATGAGGTATGAGACAAGTAAGAAAGGTTAATATTTTGTGAAAAAAAATTTCTTTCATCTGATATCCATGTCCACCCTCTGATTAAAATGGTAGGCCAAGTGATTCATGTAGTTGAGTATTATATGTAATTAATATTTTTATAATCAAAGAAGAGAGCTGTGATTATTTTATACAATTTATGCCTTTGGTAGACTTTTCTGCAATTTGGCAATCATCTCATCCACCGACTCTTGGAAATTTATGAAAATAACACCTCCATTCTCTTGACTTCTTCTAGCTACTGCATTTTCTTTTATATATATAAAATAAATTTTATGGTAAAAAGACCTTTACAGTATCTCTTAATTTTGAAATTGAGCAAATTAGTCCCTCTCAAATAAATTGAAGCAATTTAATTCCCGTCAATTTTGATAGTAAGTAATTAAGGATAGTTAATCACGAGTTAATGTCTTTCGATTGTGCATAATTTTGATTGGTATGATAACAAATTTAGCAATTAAGGGCTAAATTTGTTATTATACCAGTCAATTTTATGTAAAACTGACAATTAATGTAGTAATTAGTTGTCCTTAGTTGCTTACTTTCGAAATTGATAGGGATTAAATTGTTTCAATTATTTTAAGAGGGACCAATTTACTCAATATTAAAATTGAGAGGTATTGGAGAAGTCATTTTTACCTAAATTTTATTTGTTGCTACAATATAAACAATATAATTGTTCATTTCTATTCTTAACTCTTCGTTTTAATAACGTTGTCTTCAATATTCAAATCCTAATTCTCTTTTTTAAAATGCAATTTACCTTGTAAAACTTATTTCTTCTTTTACTACAACTAAAGTTGGGGATCAATACCAGACAGCTAGAATTGCAAAATTCATCCTCAACGTTTTGGGGTATTTTCACTTAAGCTCTTAACGTATTTTTTGTTGCAATTTCACCCACAACGTTTAAAAAAAAAGACCAAAATGAATGGAAATTGTTAGGGTTTTTTACTAAACTAGGACAGAAAAAATAAAAATATTCGAAAATAGGATGTGTTTCAGATTATTTACCAAAATGGGTGAAGCAGGGTGGTCACGCCACTCCCATAAAGCGGCACCACCTGCCGGGCACCGCAAAAAGTAAAAAAATCAAACAAGCTTAGAAAGCAGTTAGGAAACAGAGTGAAACAGGTGACACTCTGAACAATGTTCATGCATAGGCGGCACCGGATTGAACAATGCACGAGAGAGCGCACCGGATTGGAACAATGCACGTAGAGAGGCGGCACCAAAAGCAAATAATGGCCTGCGGCAGGCGGGACTATGGGGACCTTAAAATGGTCCCCTCCCCCCCCCGAAACTTGAAGAAGCAGTAGCAGAAGAAGCAGCAGCAGAAGAAGAAGAAGAAGAAGGAGGTGGTGGCGCCGGCAAAAGAAAGAGAAAAAAGAAAGGAAGAAGAAAGAAAGAAGGAAGAAAGAAGAAAGGGAGGTTACGGGGAAAAAAGTTTTAAAAATAGGTAGATTTTTTTTTAAATAACATTTGTGTTGTTTTTGAATTGTTATTATATTATTTTATTATATATTAGTTATAATTTTATTAATTATTTGTTGTTAGTTACTTTAGTTTAGTTTATATTATAAGTATTGTGAGTTAGGATTAGTAGGTTAAGTGTAGTAATTTAGTTAGTTAGTAAGTAAGTTAGTTATATTATTATTGTTAGGTAGTTGGAAACCCTAAAAAATTATTTTGATTAGTTAGTAAAGTATATATTAATTAGTTTTTAACTCTAACATTATTTCAGTTAGTATATTATTATTAGTTAAACCTTAATGATTACTTTATAGTTAGTATATAAAATCATTATTAATATTATTGTTAGTGTAAAAAATGGTAAATGTTATTTTATTTAGTATTATATTATTATTGTTAGTAAAGAAATATTATAAGTATTGTTAGTATAAAAGAACATTAAAATAATACATGAAACATTATGATTTAAAATAAATAATATAAAATAATAAAATATGAAAATAATATATATTTTAAAAGTAATGTAATTTGAGAAAAAGGAAAATACAAGTAAATGGTCAGAATAAGTGATTTTACTAAATCTAATAGTACTTTATTGAAAATTATAGGATTTGAACACTTAGGAAATACGAACGAACATAGTGCCAAAATAGTGCCAAATTTTTTAGTTTTGTTTTAAAGTTATTTTGTTTGTTTATTTTGATTTGTTAGTAATTTATGTGTTTATATTAATTAATTTTTTTATTGTAAATGTTATGTTTTAAATTTTGTTTGAGAAATTTTGTTTATTTTTGAACAGATTGACCATTGAAGATGGATGATCAGTTTTTCGTATGCGTTTATTTCGATGGAATCATCTTGACAACAACCGTTGGATGCATATTTGAATGTCGGCAACAAATAGCAATGAGATTTAATAGAAATGTATCGTTGGATGATATGAAGCGAAGGATAAACGCAAAAATCGTTAGACGGTGTGGGCAAACGATATCGAGAATTTTCTACAAGTTTCCAATTTCGGCAGAACCGATCAAATTCACAGAAATGGAACTTGTAGACGACGAAGACGTGGAGACAATGATTGCGCTTTACTGTGGGAATGGGAGTAACAGAAATGCACCGATTCACTTATTTGCTGAGTTAGCCGGTATTGAGGCAAATGAAGACACCAATGCATATGGTGAAGAACATGGAGCTCAAGAACCGCAGCATGGTGCCTCCAAGATCGTATGTTGATGATTTATCGAATATACGTCGGATTGATATCGATCTTAATATTACACCCGATATTGATGTGGTTGGTGATGATGGACACGGCGGTGAAGAGTGATGATTGTGGGGAAGAGGTCGATATTGACAGTGATCCCGATATGGATGATATACCTGATGATATTGACGATGAAGACGTGAATGACGATTGGAACATTAGTGCGTCTTCTGTCGGGAACCATATGCGATGTATTACGATACACAATAATCCTGGGCCACACATGTCACTCATAGACCCGGCGCGCAAGCGTGTAACCGAAGTTTCAGTACCTGAAATATATCCCGCTCACCGCTCACCGTAAATTCCGATCATGAGGAGTTATTCGTAGGCGGAGATTTGGAAGTAAAGAAGAGTGCGTGATCTGCGATTAAACGGTATAGCATGGATATATCGATGGATTACAAAGTCGCGAGTCTAAATCGACGAGATATATTGCAGAGTGTTGGAAGGCGTGGACGGATGCAATTGGCGGATACGAGCTGCATTCATTCAAAAATCACAGATGTGGGAGATAAGAAAATTGGTTGGGCCTCACACATGCGGATCGACACGTATGATGAAAGATCATGGAAAACTTGATTCCAAAACTATATGTACGTGTATCATACCAATGGTGAAGGACACGCCGACTATTAAAGTTTCGGTACTGATTGCTTAAATACAAGCACGATTCCAGTATCGAGTATCATATCGAAAGGCGTGGATAGCTAAACAGATGGCAATGGAACAATTGTATGCGGAGATTACGATTCATCGTATAATGAGCTACAAGGATGGATAGTTGCCATGCGAGTACATACCGGAACTGTGATTGAGTTACGAGACCACGACCTTTTACGGCCCCAAATGACCAATTACAGTAGGGAAAAGAATTTTTCATCGGATGTTCGGGCGTTTGATCCATGTATACGGGCATTTCCACACCGTAAGCCGCTTGTGCAAATGGATGGGACATGGCTATACGGAAAATATACACAGATCTTACTTATTGCGGTTGCTCAAGACGGCAATAGGAACGTGCTCCCAATAGCATTTGCAATAGTAGATAAGGAGAATATGGAATCTTGGGAATTCTTCTTGACCAACCTGCGGAGGTATGTTATTAACAACGATAATATTTGCATCATCTCCGATAGAGGGAAAGGATTAATTACCGCAATTAAAGCGTTCGGTGTGCCATGGAGATCCGCTTCTTTGTATCCGTCACATTGCGCTAACTTTCTTCGAGTATAAGAATCCAAACTGGAAGAGAGAAGTGGTGAAAATGGGTAAAGGATAACCTTATATTTTCAATATGTATAGTTTAATGTTTTTGTGTTATCCAGATACCGTAACTGACATTTATTAAAACATGTACAGCGTACGAGTTAGAGCCACGAATTTTTCGCCAAATGATGACTCAGCTCGAGAGTGACATGGCAGGTCAAACGAACAAATCTTTTCGAGAGTGGTTGGGTACAATGGAGCCGTGGCAATGGGCTCAAAGTTTTGACGAGGGCTTTCGTTATGGTCAAATGACCACAAACTTGGTGGAGGGGGTCAACGCTGTGTTGTTGAAAACACGACATCTACCTATTTCATCTGTCTTCTCGGCTACATTCTACAGGTTGGCAACCTTGATGCCAAGAATGGGTGAACAACAAGTCAACCAAATGGATGCGGGACACGTGTTTGTGGAAGATGTCAGGGATGCATTGATTGCAAACCGCCGGATTGCGAGGTCGATGACTGTAGAAATATATTCACGACAAATGGAAACTTTTCGAGTTGTGGAGTCTATAGGTCGTCGACCTGGTTTGCCACCTAGGTCTTATGGAGTCGACCTTCTGAATGCATACGTGCGAATGCGGGAGGTTCCGCACACTTCATTATCCGTGTGTGCACATGTTGTGGCAGCGTGTGCTAAAGCGAACCTTAGTGTTGAACATTTTGTCGATGATGTGTACACGCTAGAGCGTACATTGCGTGTCTGGGGAAATGAGTTCCCTGTCCTGCCCGACATGTCTACATGGGAGTGCCTCGGACGTCTTCGAGCTTGTCCTGCATGCAGGCGCTCGCAGAATCCGAGAGGCCGTCCGCAATCATCCGAATTCGTAATGAGATGGACTTTAGGGAGAAATCGACGGTAAGCGCTGTGGAATATGCAGGTTAGCTGGTCATAATCGAAGTAAATGCCCTCAACAAAACTATCATGTTGGACAATCGTCACGAGCGACAGGGAATTGAGCTTAGTTTTCATTAATTTCAACATTTTTCAGATTGTTATCATGCATATTAACTACCCCAGGTTTGAATTTATTTTTTCGTTGTATTTTTCGAATATTAAAATGTGGAGTATAGAAATGTGGAGTATAGAAATGTGGAATATTGAAATGGTTAAATTGCAACTAGATCCCATGTGTAAAGTAAACAAATCAATTTAGTTGTTGGTGTACAAGATGTAAGTCATTGGTGTCATGTCTTAAAATCTTGTTACTGAAATTTTAAAGCTCCAAATCATCAAAAATCATAACAATATTAAGTAATTATAGCTACAAATAACCAAGTTAATTTCCTACAAATAAAGTATAAACATCGTAATATTTACAAATACAAAATACAAGAAATTCAAGACCGAAAGAAACACCTTAAAACTGATGGTTCGATGGTGTAGTCCTCGGTGTGTACTTCTGCGGTGGTCGACGTTCACGTCGTCCGTGCCTGGACGACCAACATCCTCGTCGGGTCTCGGTGGGGTCCGGATGGCGGTGTGCTAAACATGGCTGAAAAATCATGTCCCTCGAAGGGCATAGATGAACTCGAGCGAGATGGACTGTCCTGATGCAGTGGATATAACCGAGGATACGAGCCGGGAGTACCGTACTGCGGTGTGTAAGATCCGAATATATCAACCCGTCATCGGTATCCACCTCCCGGCGATGACGAGCTCGGCACATATGGATGATACGAATGTGCACCGAATGAGATTGTAATTGCTCGGCCTCGGGCTCGCCCTCGGCTCGGCCTCGGCTCGGGATCGATCTGCACGCCTCGGCCTCCATATCTACCATCGCTCGACGCCCCATGCCGCGCACATGTGGGGACTACAATCGATCGCTCTCCGAGTATATATGGCTTCCCATACTAGAGTACCATTGTATGTACTCTAATGGAGGTTGAAGACTGGAAGCCATATCCATCCGAGGCATTCGGGACATGCGATCATTCCACACCGCAATAAATTGACCATGCCTAACCCCCAATCCAAGTCCGGTCTCCTCTCTTATTTTTGCCATGAACCTCTCCCACCGCACACGGCGTTCCGGGATGTATTGGACGCAACCAAATTGCCGCATCACTCGGTCCCCGTGATACCACTCTACTACATGGAAACAGACAATTGGTGCGTTTGTGCACCACATATACGAGTGGATATAGGAGGACGGGGGTATAACGGCTGCAATTTCGGTCTACGATATGGCATCCATATAAACTGCACGATTAATAACATTGTTAAAATTAAACACATTGTGCGTAAGATATACAAACTACTACGTAACTAATATTGGAACCGCTTACCCCTTCCCCGGCATGTTGTTCAATCATAAGCCGGTATATCGGACACGATGTAACGACCTCCGATACCCTGATAATTACTCCACCTACAAAAAAACAATTAAGTCAAACAAGATCAATATAAAGAAATTTCAATAAAAACAAGTTATATTTTATCACCGCTCACTAACGGATATACGTATGGTTGGTGGGTAATCGATGCCAAGAATGGCATCCGATCTGAGCCCAGGATCGCAATAGTGTAAGGCATCCGCCTATGTCTCCGATCGTTGGGTCTGCATGCCCGACAAAGCTCACGGTACAACCACGTAAGGATGCGGATCCCCAACTATACGAGCGAGCATTGCTTAAATCACCAATAGGGGTAGGTACTGAATATGAACCGTATTATTGTTTGCACTGGGCATCGTGATACCCCGATGATGTGCATAATGTACGCTCGACTTGCGCACATCAAGTCGCCTTGGTGGCATCAATCGATATATGTTGGTACCTCGCTCTCAACCATGTAAATTTTAATTACATAAAATATTTTCCATTATTGTCGTGCGAGTGCCCTAGTAGGCTCTCACAAAGGGTAAACGGGTCACCACCGCACTCACGCCAGACGGACTCCCGTCAATTGGGAGCCCAAGCTGCAGTGCAAATATCCTCTAGAGTGACTGCACTCTCCACACGGAAAATGAAAAGTGTGGGTCTCCGGCGCCAACGCTCGACTAGTGCGGATATTAAATCATACCGCAAGTCAAACGTCCGGATCGATCTTTGCTGACCCGAATCCAACTTTTGCTCTATATATGGCATCGATCGCTCATCCGGGGATTTTTACGCCATTCACCCGGCCCGTAATACACGTATGAGTCCCGATGTTAATTCATAAAAATATTACTACTTATGTAGAATAACATAATTTATTATGTAGCTATTTTGTTAATATAACTTGTAATTAATGAATAACAATACATTACCATATTATTAGCATTACGTACGCATATGTGAGGAACTTTACTAATCAATGAAGCCATTTCCGTCTCAAATCAATTTTTACCTACATAAAAACAATAAATCTATATTCAATTACTAACAAATAACATGCCGATTACTAATCATATAATAAGAACATCATGTAAACGACGCATAATAAATATAATATTTTATTATTTATACAAACATCATAATATTAAATCAAGTATTAATTATTGTTTTTTTACCAACAATGATAATAACTAATAATAATATTTCCGGTTTCTTAATAATAATATTATATTAACATAGCTAAAGTAATAATAATAATTTTTACGATTCCTTAATAATAATATTACGTATAGGTATACCTTTTTCTATTACGAGCCTTTGTCCGTTTTATTTTATATTATTTTAGTACATAATAATTCAAATATATTATTTACAGACACATTTTAGTGCATAATAAATCAAATATTTTATTTTACTATTTTTGTATTTTATTATTTTATATTATTTCTTTTACTACGTAATATTTCAAATGTATTGTTTTATTACTTTTTATATATCAATTTAGTAAAACCCACTTATTTTAACTATTTATTCGTATTTTCTTTTTCTCGATTCTATTACTTTAAAAATATACTATTTTCGTATTTTATTATTTTATATTATTTATTTTTATACATAATATTTTATGTATTATTTTAATGTTCTTTATACTAACAATAACTATAATATATTACTAACAATAGTAATATAATACTAAATAAAATAACATTTACCATTTTTTACTAACGATAATATTACACTAACAATAATAATAATTGTTTTATACATATACTAACTAAATTAATTATTAAAGTTTAACTAATAACAATATACTAACTAAAATCATGTTAGAGTTAAAAACTAACATATTAATACACACTAACATAATTTATTAACTAACTAACATAATTAAATATTTTTTTAGGGTTTCTATTCTAACTACCTATTAATCATAATAGTATTTAACTAACTTACTAACTAACTACTACTTAAACTACTAATGTTAGTTATAAACTAAGTCATAAAATAAAAATTAACATATAATAAAATTATTATAAACTACTTAAACTACTTAAACTACTTACATTATAAACTACTAACAACAAATATGTCATAAAATAAAAATTAACATATAATAAAATAATTTAATAAAAAAATCAACAACATAAACATTATTTTAAAAAAATTATACCTAGTTTTCTCCTAATTTTTTCCCTTCTTCCTTCTTTTCTTCTTCTTCTTCTTTCTTTCTTTCTTTCTTCCTTCCTTCTTTCTTTCTTTCTTCCTTTCTTTCTTTCTTCTTCCGGCGTGCTCCTTCTGCTTGTTTCTGCTTCTCCTGGTGGGGGGGGGGGGACGAGGAAGGGAGGGGACCATTTAAGGTCCCCAGCAGCAGAAGGTGACAAACGGGCATGCAAGTGCCGCCTATGGGAGGGCATTGTTCACCCTGGTGCCGCCTATGGGAGGCCATTCTTCACCCTGGTGCCGCCTCTGGCAGTGCATTTTCCAGTCTGATGCCGCCTCTGCCATTCCATTTTTCACTTTCCACTGTTTGCATGCATGCCTCACACTGTTTTGTTTCTGTTTGCTGCAGGTTTTGCTGCTGTTTGCTGCAGGGGGTGCTGACAGCAGGGTGGTGCCGCCTATGGGAGTGGCGTGACCACCCTGCTTCACCCATTTTGGTAAATAATCTGAAACACATCCTATTTTCGAACATTTTTGTTTTTTCTGTCCTAGTTTAGTAAAAAACCCAAATTGTTAGTCAAATAACAGTCAATATTTTTATCTGACATGACATACCACCTCAGTTAATGACATTGCTGAGATGTCGTGACACGTCAATGATGATATGAAAATTTGAATTAAATTTATTAAAAATTTAAAAATATTAAAAATATATAAATATTAAAAAATTAACTTAACAATGAATGCGAAGGAAGAGCAACAAGGAAGCCTCGATCTTGCTTGGAGGCTGATGTGATGATTGACAATGGTAATATTTGAACATCGGTAGCTAGGGTTTTTGTATGGACAGAAAGTGAAACCTTATGCTTTTGGTCTGAAGTGAAAAAGAGAAATGAGAGGGATTTTAAAAGTGTGAGCAATGAAGGAAGGAGATGAAGTTGGAGAAGACAAAGGGTTCCTTTGGTTTAGCTGTTAACATCAGTGTGGTGCAGTTGGGGCTACCAAACTCACTGATATGCTGTTTGGTTCAACAGTACAGTCCAGTGAAAAATGATTTCAACCACATTGATATGCTAAAAAGTGGCTGAGGGTTTCAGCAGCAATTAAACCCAGTGGAATAGTAGGTATTTTTAAGAGAAAAAAAATACCCATACTTTTAGTTATTATTTTACCATTTTATCATTGAAACTTAAATTAATTTCTTTCCCAACCTTAAAAAAAATAATTTTATCTAATTAAAAAAATATTTATCTAATAAATAATTTAAATTGATTATATAATTCATTAAAATATTTATAATAAAATATTGGAAGATACATTTTCATTTTATCTAATAAATAATTTAAATTGATTATATAATTTATTAAAATATTTATAATAAAATATTGGAAGATACATTTTAATATTTTATTAAATGAATTTATAAATTCACATATTTTAATAATTTTATATAAGTAAAATAATTTAAAAACTTCTATTATATATCAATTCTAATCTGATGTCCTTAATAGTCATTTTTTATTTTCACCTCACCGCTACAGTTGCGTTTGAATCCAAACACATACTCCACCGCTGTTTCTAATCTCACTACTACAGTGTCCAATCTCATCGCTACAGTAACTAATCTCACCGCCACCGCTGTTTTTAACCTCACCGGAGGTAAACACACCGTCCATCCAAACTAAGGGTGGGTTTGGATGGGCGATTGAGTGCGGTGCGGTGCGTTTAGCTTACTTTTTGTCTCACGCTACAGTATCGCTACAGTATCTAATCTCACCGCCACCGTTGTTTTTACACTAACCGCAGATAAACACACCGTCCATCCAAACCCACCCTAAGCCTTTGAGATTTTTGAGATTTTTTTCTTTTCAATTTAACATTTTTTGAAATTTTTTAACATTTTCTATTTTTTATTTTTTAAAAAATTTAAAATTTTTAAATGTTTTTTTTTTACTTTTTATATTTTTAAAAGTTTTAACAATTTTTATTTTTTTATATTTTTTATAAAATTACACACTATCAATAACATGCCATGCCACATCAACCATGCCATCAACTAATGTGGCATGTCACATAATACTGACCGCCTATTAATTAACGAATTATGTCGATTCTGATTTTATTTGAAATTTTTTTTTGATGATACAAATAAGATTAAAAAAATAAAAATAAATCAGAGCTGAAGTAAAAAAAAGGAACCCAAAGCATTAAGAGTCAACTTTGCAATGCCTATAAGAAATACAATAGTCAACAATATAATGAAAATACAGATTCTTCCTTGTAATTTTGCTTTACTTATTCAAGTGTTTATTTGGCTGAAAGATTGTACACTCCATTGTTGTTTGACACATTATCTGATCTCCCACCACCTACGTCCATGTCTCCTCCACATTTGTTCATCCAATCTCATCACTTGCGTCTCCAAAACCAACCTCAGGCCCCCAAGCAAACATGAAACACCCAATTTTTATCTATATCTCTGCAATCGATTGCTCTGCTTCTTATGGCTGTAGTATGTAAATTCAACGCCATCATGATCTCGCCCTCTAGCTATAGCCAAAGCATGTAATCATCATCTAACATCATAGTCAAGGCACATCATGCCCATTTTGATACTTCAAAAAATTATGCAATGTTTTCGTCTCCACATGTAAACCCGTCCTGCTTAAGTAGTAACTTTGGAGATTGCCATTTACAGATCACAAGCACTGCTAAATTTGATCATGCCAAATTACTTGGTTCTAAAAACTTCCTCCAAACAAACCAAAAAATAAGGGAATTCGTATTGGAGGTGCTTATGGCCCGAGTTGGGTCGGGCTCATACAAGTATCCAGATCAAAATTTCAAGCTCGGGCCTGGCTCAAAAAATGGATTTACTTTTTTTTTTCCAAACCCGACCTAACTTAAGAAAGGTAAATCTATGCCCGACCCGCTAATATTTGATTTTTTAATTATTTTTTATTTTAAAATATTTTTTTTAAAAATATAATACACTAAATGTAATAAATATAATAAATTTTTTGTTAAAAAACACATTAAATATTTTTTTACTAAAATAAAAGTTTTCTAACACATTAAAAAATATTTATATTAAAAAACACTATCATAAATATAATAAATGTTTTGTTATATTAAAAAAAACACAAATAAATATAACAAATGTTTTATTTTATTAAATATAATTTTTAAAATTTTATATTTTGGTTTGAGTTATTTAGTTGGATAAGTATTTTTTTTTAGGTTTTGAGTAATGGTTTAATTGTTATTGGGTTAGTAATTTAATATAACTATAAACATATATAGTAATTTTTTTTTTGAAACTGAATTCAGATTGGGCTTTTATTCAATTAACTAAAAAAAACATAGCAAGGAAATAAAAGAAAGGCCCAGGAAACCAGACCCAATAAACAAAACTCAACATTCCTATCAGTTTATTATCAACCTAAACAAGAGGGCCTAAATCTGTAACCAACGATCTGTTAAATTCAAAACAAATAAAACAAAAATTAGAACTCTCTGGAACCATTATTAATGGCACCCCTACTTTGCCCAATCAGAATGTTGGTCAGCCGTCCTATTACATCATCAGACGTTTATTCTACTAGACGCTTCCCATTTCTCAATGGAGCCTGTTCCCTTAGCCTTTGATTATATCGTTTCAGCCTCCCATTACTCCCTCATCTGTCGTTCCATTTTCAATCTAATATTTCTTCTTTCTCTCTTACCTTCTACCTCCTCCTTCTTTCTCCCTCTTCATTTCCATTTTCGTTCTGATTCTCCCTCATTTCCTTTTCCTTCAGGTTCTCAGCGTACTCAGGGACACTTTCTATAAGGTAAATTTCACTCATTTTCTTCAGTGTTTCCGTAGCAAGAATGTGTGCTAGACTATTCGTTGTTCTTGGAATGTGTTCAAAACAACATTTTCCAATTTTTGCCTGTGACTGCCAAATATCTTAAATAAAAGCCCCGATCATTGATCTGTCTTTGTTTTTTGTTCTATATTTCTTTATCACTGATAATGCATCCCCTTCAATAATAATTTTTCCCCATTGCATGTCAACGTCGATTCGGGTTGCTGTACTGCAAGCGATTGCTTCGGCAGCAAATACAGATGTGACTTGTTTTTGGATCGTTGAGTATGATAAAAGTATTGAGCCTTTTCCATCATATGCTGCGTTGAAATTTATCTTCACGAACTGCCTAGGTGGGTGTTTCCATCTTTTAACTTCCAGAAGAACTTTTGGTATTTCCTCTTCAATCCCGTTTAGTTCTAAAATGTAATTGTTGATGAAGTTTGATGTTTCTTCTCCAGATCTGCTAGCTTTCTCGTGTATACGCCTATTTCTTTATCCCCAAATTGCCCATAGGGCACAACAGAAGAGTCTACACTATGGAAAAGTGGACTGCTCAAAAACTCAGGTAAGCCATTTTGTAAACTCCATATCTGGTACTTTAAGAAAACCCGAGAATGATAATTCCTCCAATACTGATATTGAAACAGGACACTCTCGGAATAGGTGATTCATGGTTTCTGCTTCTATTCCACATCGGGGACAGATTGTAGTATTTGACAGTCTCCTGTGGTGTATATTAACCCGTATAGGTAGATAATTTCACGATATTTTCCATGTTGTAATTTTGATCTTAGAAGGTAGATTAAGTAGCCAGAGTTTTTTGTAAAATTTCCTATAGGCGGTTTGTAAAGCATAAGCTCTAGGATCTATTCCAATATTTTGTAATAGTTTATAGGCACTCCGTGCTGTGAATTCTCCCGAGGGCTCTCCACTCCAGGTCAGCATATCATCATGAGGTTCCTTAGCTAGCAGAATGCGCGAGATCTTCATAGCTATGTCCTCCGGAAAGGTAGACCCTATTAGCTCTTCCTTCCATTTCCTGCTACTATCGTCAATTAATTCAGCAACTTTAAAGTCACACAAATTATTAACATGAGATGATAATCTGGAATTATGCAAATCTGGTATTTCTGTTCCCCTACCCACCTTCCAGCATAGACCGTCCATTAAAACGCCATTAGCTGCCCATAAACTTTTCCATGTAAATGAACAATTATTTCCCAAACACGAATTAAGAAAATCCTCATTCGGAAAATATTTTACTTTTAATACTTGCGCAACTAGCGAATTAGGGTTGTTTAAGATTCTCCAGCCTTGTTTAGCCAATAAGGCCACATTAAATTTAGCCATGTTTCTAAAGCCCATTCCTCCCTCGTCTTTTGATCGACACAAATGCTGCCATTGACACCAATGAATTCCCTGCTTCCCATGTGATTTTTGCCACCAAAACTTGGCAATGATCTTTTCAAGTTCTCCACAAAAAAGAATTAGGTAGAAGGAAACACGACATAGAATAGGTCGGAATTGCCTGAAGTACTGATTTGATAAATACCTCATTACCTCATTGAGATAAGAACCTATTGCTCCAGTTGAAAAGATTGTTTTTTGCGTCTACCAACCACACTAGGGAGGCCTAAATACTTCTCCATATATGTTGATGGTCTAACTCCCAAAATTGCCGATACTTCATCTCTATTTCCTTCCAACGTATTTGAGCTGTAAAAGATCGTAGATTTGTTAAAATTAACACACTGAACGGAACAGTCTTCATATTCCTTTAGAATTCCTTTTAACAGACTCGCTCCCTTTCTTGTTGCTTCTCCGAATAGTATGCAATTATCTGCAAAAAGTAGATGTGTAATCGCTGGTCCTCTCCGACTTACCTTTGCTTCTTTTAACAGACCTTCTTTCATAACCAGTCTCATTAATGCCGACAGTCCCTCACTACATAATAGAAAAAGAAAAGGGCTAAGAGGGTCCTTCTATCTCAATCCTCTAGTAGCTTGAAAAGTTCTTCCTCTATTTCCATTGATGATAACTGCATAGGATGCTGTAGTAATACATTTTAAAATTAGTTCTACCCATTCCTTTGCAAAACCCATCCTCAACATTACTTCCTTAAGAAAACCCCATTCAACCCTATCATAGGCTTTACTCATATCAAGTTTGACTGCCATAAATCCCTTCAATCCTGTACGCTTTTTCTGAAACGTGTGTAGAATTTCATACGCTAGTAAGACATTTTCAGAAATTAACCTCCCCAGAACAAAGGCACTTTGAGCCGCATCAATACAATTTCCTATTACTCCTTGAAACCTGTTGGCAATTGTCTTTGCCACAATTTTATAGAGAATCGTACAAAAACTAATCGGTCTGAAGTTGACTAAATTGCTGGGGTTCTGAATTTTTGGAATGAGCAAAATATCTGTTGAATTTAGATGGCCAAAATTCTGATCATTGTTTAAAATTCCCAAACAGAAAGTAGTGACTTCTTTACCTACAATGTGCCAATAGCATTGAAAAAATAATGCTGGGAATCCATCAGGTCCTGGTGCTTTAGTTGGCCCCATTTCTTTTAAAGCTGAAAACACTTCTTCTTCCGTAAAAGTTGATAATAAGGTAGCATTGATGTCTGGCGAAATGCTCTCCTCAATGCCTTGTAAAAGATGAGATAAATCCCCAACTTCTTTTGACATAAAAAGCTGCTGAAAAAATAAAGTAACAATTTCAACGATCTTGTTTTCCTCAGTAGTCTCTCCTCCTTCATCTAACTCCAGCCTTGATATCGTATTTATTTTCCTCCGAAACGAGGCGTACTTATGGAAAAAAGCCGAATTTTTGTCTCCTACTTTAAGCCAATTCGCCCTTACCCTCTGTTCTCAGTAAATTTCATCTCTGTCTATTTCCATGTTCAGATGAACCTTTGTGTCGATGATCTTCGCTATCGTGTCATCATCTCTTTCTTTTGCCATCAACGTTTCCAGTTCCTTAGTCAAATTTTTTCTTTAGCCACTCTCTCCCTTTTTTAATTGACCTTGCTCATTCTTTAATATTTACTTGTAGCTTTTCCAGTTTCTCTAAAATTGTACCTGTAGTTGATTCCCAAGATGTTTTGATTTTTTTCTCAAAGGATTTCTCTGTGATCCACCACGCCTCAAATTTAAAATGTGGGTTTCCAGCATAGATTCTTTCACTCTTTGTATTTAGAAAGAGTGTACAATGATCAAACATCGAGTGAGATAGATAATGAATACTGCCTGTTGGAAAAAGAAGCTTCTATTTCTCATTAGCAACCCCTCTGTCCAATCTTTCCCTGATATTTGTTTCTGCAAAGTTTCCTCTTTCCCAAGTGAACCAAACCCCCGAATATCCAATATCTTCTAATTGACATTCTTTTAAAGTCTCCCGGAATGCCTCCATTTTCCTTTCCTATCTTGGTATCCCTCTACTTTTCTCAAAAGAATCCATTATTTCATTAAAGTCCCCACTCGCTAGCCATGGATGAGTTTGATCTTCTCCCAATTTTCGTAACAGATTCCATGAGTCATTTTTATTATTGACATAAGGTGAACCATAAAAGCCTGTAAATCTCCATTCTTCATTAGTATTCTTCTCTTTAACCATTACATCGATGTGATTATTAGAGAAGCTTCTTAAAGTAACTATGATCTCTTCCTTCCATGTTAAACATAAACCTCCAAGCGTACTATTTACTTCAATATCAATCCCATTTAGAAATCCACAACTCCTCCTAACCTTTTCCATACGCTTCCTATCAATTTTTGTCTCCATTAAGAAGACCAAATGGGGATTTTACTGCTTTAAGAAATATCGCAGCCTCCTAGTCGCCCGTGAACTCCCCAACCTACGGACATTCTAGCTTATGTTTTTTATTGCGTCCGGTCGGCTTGCCTTTTGGCAGTCGTCGATCTCATAAATTGTGGAGCATCATCATGATCCATAATTTCAAACACTGCTTCTAGTAAAGATTCTTTGCAAACCTTTTTTCCTTCTTTCTTCAACCTTTTTGTTCCATCATCATAAGCTTCTTCACACCAATTCTCCATTTCATCTTCCGGTGATTTCCTCTTTCTTGTATTGCATTCTTCCTTCCTCTTCACCATCGTCTGTATTGAATCTATTCTCTTCCATCTTGCCTTCTTAACTAAATCTGGTTTATTAGCTTCTCTGTTATTGATGTCGTTTGTCTGAACATCTTCTATAAATTTCAGTTCTTCCTCCTTTTCCTCTATCTTTTCCTCCCCGATATTCAGTTCTATTGTTTTAAGCAGCAGCCCATTCGTACTCTCTTTCTCTTCAATTATTTTCCTTTTCAATGACTGCACCTCTGCACCTCCTGTATAAGAGCACTGGACCCTCTTCTTTTTTGAGAAAGCATTGAATTTCATGCTCTCTTTCCCAATTAAATTTGATTATGCTTTTAAAGCCAACGAATATGGTGGATTAACTCTGACTTTTTTTTTTTCTGCAGGATTTAGCTCATGGCAGTCTATAAGATCATGCCCCATTCTTCCACATCCAAAGCAAAACATCGGTAACTTTTCATACTTAAAGGAAACCCATGATTTATTCATATTATCAGTAGAGACAAAAATACCTCGTCTGAGGGGTTTCTGCACATCAAGATTTATTCTGAGACGACATAATTCTCCATTAATTTCAGATCTAATCACCCCCCAAAAGTAACACCAATTGCATGAAGTAGATCTTTTTTTATCAAATTCTGGTGAACACGACCCTATCTTTATCCAGAATGGTGAAGAATTAAGCTCGATCAGGCGTGCTCTTTACGTTTACCGGAATATTCTATTAAATAAAATTAAGCTCTTTCGGAACAGCCATGGCCTCCTCTCTAAAATCGGCTCTAGATCTTCTTCTAAATCAAACACGATTAAAAATAAGTTCTGCCCCGCCATCTGAATCTCAAACTTCTTATTTGTCTTCCATATGCTTTTCATCTGTGCCCTAAAACTTTCTGGGCTGTAGAGCTTCTCTGTCCAGATTGTACAAATCAGAGTTAGTTTATCGCTTGGAGTCACAATCGATCCTTTGACAGATAATTGAACCAGTTCTTCAGCGAGGAGTGAAATCTCATCCCTCTCCTTCCCACCGTCACCACCGATCTTCGCCATCCCAAGCCGCAACATTTGCTGCTTTCTCTAGTACTCTTAGGAGAACACTCTTGGCGACTTGTTTTACTCTTCTATTAATTTTAAACATATATAGTAATTTATTTAACATATATAATTAATATAATTTTTTTATAACATAATATATTCAGGTCGGGTTCGACTCAGGCTAATTTTTTTTTACTCAAAGCCAGACCCATATAGAAAGTGGGCCTTAAATTTTACCCAAGCCTATTTTTTAGGCCTTGTATTTTTGTTCAAATCCTCCTATTTTTTGAGTAGGCCTTCGGGCTTGGACAGGTAGCTTGGCTCATGAGCAGGTTTAATTTGTATCGAATTAGATGTACCATTTTTTATTGATATTGGGATGTACAGAACTAGAACTACCGATACCAATTTATTTTAGTGTATCAGTTTTGAATCTATCGTTGTTTAAAAAAAAACATTTGATATATGTAAATAATTTTTTTTTTTACAAATATCGAATGACAAAATTAAATAAATCTCAAAAGTAAAATACTAATCAATTATATGAAATAATTTTAATAAGTTTTACAAATACAATCTATCTTTAAACAAACAAAAAAATTATTTCATTAATTAAATAATAAATCATCTCATACAATGCATATTTATATTTATATTTTAAAATTCATTTTTTAATCAAACGATACACAATATTTTAATTGGTACAAGCAAAATCAACCGGTACATATCAATATAGCTCGTATAAACCATAATTTACATTGAAATGAAACTTAAAGTTTATCAATATTAATTTGTTAACGATGTTGGCATGACAGCCCATGTGTAATTCATGCTGAATTGATATTATTTGTCTTATATATCACATCAACAAATAATTTACAAATTATAAAAATATTTTAAAAATAAAAAAAAATCATAAAAATTCAAAAAAATATTGAAGCACAGGTGGATTGTTATGCGAATTGCCATATTTAAAAATTTAACATTTTCGCGAGTGTTTCTGTTAAAAAACAACAACTCAATTCTTTTTGAAAAGTTTATTAAATTTGACTCTTTTTAAAAATAAAAAAATTAACTAAAAAAAACAAATATTAATTATTAAATTTATCATTATAACTTTCTATAATATAACGCTGGTTCAACTCACTACTTTATTAGTTGGTAGAAAGAAAATATTCATAAAATTCCAAATTCCAAAATCTAAATTCCAAATTCAAAGAAAGATCGACACCTAATAAATAATTAAAATTGAAGAAATAATTTTTTTTAAATTAATAATTTAAATTTGGGCTCATTACAATAATAGATGATTAATCTTTTATTTAGTTTTATTTGATAAAAATAAAATTGATTTGTTTAAAATTTTTTATGATTATAAAACATTATTATATTAAACATAAATTTAATTTTTTTTTAACTCCATGTGATGACTTGATGGTCAAAGTGTTTACCGCCTCAGATATGATTTGAGCTTGGGTCACACTAATTATGTTTGTTATTCGGATTTTTTTTTTTTTATTTCACCAAAAACAAAAATCTTAATTTTTGAATCTCCTACAGTTTCTGGGCCGCCCATATAAAAGGATCAATTTCTAGGCCGCCAGTATTTTGAATTTCTTACAGTTTTTGGGCAGCCCGACATTTCTTCTTACCCTTTCGGCTTTTCCCAAATTCAATCTCAAATTACTAATTATTTTTTTTTCTAAGTTATATAAAACAATTACGAGTATAAATAATACATATACGAATAATTATCATTAAAATTAGATATTATAAATAATTAATTAGCTTCATATTATAATATATCTAAATTAAAAATAAGTTTCGAATTAAAAATCTAAGCACGATTTACATGGAATAAAACTCAAAACATAATATATATAAACTTATTTTAATATTATATATGTATAATTAAATTTAAATTTAAATTTTTTTATTCTTCTTTAAAATAGTGAAACAAATTATTTTTTTGGGCCAGATCTAGTTGAGCTTGAGCATGAAAATATTTTTAAATCGAGCTTGAGTTTGGCCCATCAATAACACATTTGATGATGAGTAAAGTTTTAGTTATTGAAGTATAATTTAGGACAACGTGTGAGAGAAAATAAAAAGGTGTAATAAATTTTAATTTTTATATTTTTTTCTAAAAAAATTAAAATTTATTTATTTTTCTATAATTTTCAAATAAATTTAATAATTTTTATAATAATTTATAAATTTCTAAAAATCTGTTATGATTTTTTTTTATAATTTATACCTTTAAAATTAGAATACATTTTTTAAAATTTTAATAAATTATTCAACTTAAACAATCAATTAAACTTTAAAAATAATAAAAAATAATTAAACGCTTATAAAATAATAGAAAAATAAATTAATTTCTAACGATTTGTTAAGGAGTTGGACGGAAAAATGAATCCAAAATTAAATAAGAAGCATGATTCAAAGGATTTAACTAAGAGTACGTTTCATTGAACTTTTTTTTGGATAGATTATATGAGATTTTAGCTTTATATAAAATTCAAAATATAAATATATAAAAAAAATCTTTTGATATTTTAGAGATTTTTTAGTGGGTCAATTTATAATAAAAGACCAGACGATTTAGTACCGCATGGTTATGACATGAACATGTTGTTATGATTAGGTAATCCAAAATTTAAAAAGAAAATGAAAAAATAGGAATGGTAAGTAATTGGACAAAATATATGTCATTATCATAATGTCCGGTTATACCCCACAATTGGACCGGGTTCAACGTGAACGTTACATCGAGAAAGAAGCGTGGCAAAGAAGCGAGGGGTAAAGAGCAAATGGCTTTTCCGAAAGCAACTTTTTATTATTTTATTAAAATAAAACAATTTTAATTTTTAATTAAACAACCTCCAAAATTCCTTAAACACCCTTCCTCAAAAGAGGTGGTCCCACTCCACTAACCGTCAGATAATGGCACCTTTGACGTCAGCACAAATCAGGATTCAATCAAACAGCTCAGATTTCTCGAGCCCTATCAAAATACCGTGTACCCCTGCCACGCCGACACAAAAACCGTGGGTGCCGTAGAAACAAAAACAAATCCCACCCAAGAAAAAAAAGAAAAAAATTAAAGCTTAAAACCAAACCAAAGGTCTTCATTCTGGGTTTTGGTTTGGTTTTTAGTTTTATTAATTATTTTTCGAGTTTCGGTTTCGTTTTTGTTTTCTCATTTGTTGTCTTCTGTTTTCTGCTCCTGTTGTTTTCCACCAATAAAGGAATCAGGGTTCCTCTGCTGTTTCTATAAATCATTTCTCAATTCCCTTTCTTTTTTTTTAGTCAGATTCTGAATTTTGAAAAAAAAAAAAAAATTTCTGTCTTCGGATTTCCTCACGTTTTCTTAAATCATCGATCGACGCCGACCTAGACCAAGAATAAAACGAGGAACAAACAACCTCTGATTGTCGAATTAACTAGGTATGTATGTCTTAACAGGTTTTTGTTTTTCGATTTTGATTTTCTGGGTTTCATGTTCACCGATTGAAGAAATGTTAGGAAAATTTTCATTTTCATATTATTATCATTATTTGACTCATAATTATTATGGTGACCGTTCGATTTAATTCCGATGGACCGCTGATATTAAATAGGGATATTTAACGTGTTAATTTAGGTGATGATTTGAATTTTAAGTTTTAACCGGATTCTTCGGGAACGATTCTGATTATCGATGGGGTCTGGGTTTAAGTGGGCGTTTGAAAGACAAAATTACCCTCTTTTATATTTTAACTAAACGAGCTATCTCGGGGATTTGTTTGTACTTCCACTTTTCTTTTTCTTTCAACTTCCAAGCCCCTGACTTGTCGGCCCGGTGTTTGAGAAGGCTACGCAATTTTTCATATGTACTATAATACCCTTAATAAGTTGGTATAGCCAGCCATAAAGCTTATGTAGGTGAGGGGTATATTTGCCAATATAAAAAATAGGGAAATAATCAAAATCTATATATTTTGATTGCTAAGCTCTTTGGGGGTAATTCAACTTTTGACTGCTTATGATATTCCGTGAAAATCAAGAACCGAAAGGACCTTTAATCTTTTGAACCAAACCTCCCCCTTAATCAAAACCCTAATTTTTTTTTTTTTCTAATCTCTGATTGTAGAAACCAAAAGCAAACGCGTAAAGAAATCATGGGTTCTGAACAGAATGAAGGAACTAGCTTCTCTCCATCGGAGCCAAAACTTTGTGCCAACGGCTGTGGGTTTTTCGGCACGGCGGCGAATATGAACCTCTGTTCCAAGTGTTACCGGGACCTCCGTGCCGGGGAGGTGCAAGCTGCCAAGGCGAAAGCTGCCATGGAGAAATCCCTCAGCGTTAATACGAAGCAGGAAGATGTCGTTGACGAGACTGTGAAGCCTGTTCTTGAGCTTCCTCATGTGGGTTCCTCATCGACGGTGGTCGAGATACAACCGGCTGCTATTGTCTCCGATGATAAACCGGCGGAATCCAAGGCGGCGAACAGGTGCTTTATATGCAGAAAGAAGGTTGGATTGACCGGGTTCAAGTGCAAGTGCGGAAGTACATTCTGCGGCGAGCATCGTTACCCGGAAAAACATGAGTGCTCCTTTGATTTCAAGGGTACTGGACGTGATGCGATTGCCAAAGCAAATCCCGTCGTTAAAGCTGACAAGGTCGAGAGGATTTAAAGAAGTATTAGTGGGTTGTTCCACTTGGTTCTTTGAATGGATTTCCCTTTTGTTTTTTGTTTCTCTTTCGGGGATCAGTTAGGTTTAGGATAACAGGAAAAATTGCGGGGTGTTTTGATGTCGTTGCTAGTGTCGGGGCAGCTTTGTTTGATTCCATAATAAAAAATGGTATCAATGAATGTTTAGCTTTGAGTTTTTACTTGGAATGTTTGTGGCTTTGATCTTTCATTATATCCATATTTCAGTTTATGTTATCTTCTATGCTGCTACTGTAAATCGATTGTAGACGTCATTCTCACTCGACCCTTGCATTAACATTCTTTACTGTTTAATTTTATCGAAGATGAGCATTCCATTCTAAACATTAAATTCGAGTTTGTTTCTTGAGCGGCCTTCTGCAATAAGTAATTTCCCTTGCAATTAATAAAGGTTTTCGCATGACATTATCTTATTGGAATTATACGATTTCAATTTTTACGGCCAAATAAATCTTCAAATACTACTACAATTTCTCTCTTGGTTTTGTATCTCTAGAGACTTGCTTTTCTCTTTTGCCGTCGTTCAAGCCTTCTCCACTGCAGGCTACAGACCCTACACCAGTCTCTCTTCTACAAAGCCTATCTGCGTGAACCCCCCTCGCCTCTGCCACTGCCGCACCTCTCCACCTAGCGCCTTTTAGCAACTCCACTCAGGCCCAATTGCTTGCAATTATTCCCCATCCTCACCCAAGATTTGGAGGAGTCTGCCAGCTGACCGTCTCTCTCTGTCGATCAAGAGTACTGACCTTTCGGATCTTCGGTTAGAGATCTTGAATGGCGAGATCTAAAAAGGATCCTTAGAACTCTCCAAGGATATCATGGTGGCTAGCCGTTTGGCTGATGAGTAGCTGGTCACTCCCCTCCGTTTGACCCCTTTGCCATACCATAAAACCAGCATTGGCCAGTTTGATGGCTTATGTTTTGTACGTTCTTTTCTGAAGTTCTTCAAATCTATTGATCGGCTTTTCCCATAATGTGTCTTTCACTTCGATAGTTGTCTACCATGCAATGGTTTGCTCATATGGCTTTTGGCCATTGGTATAGCTTTGAATCCTCCTTAGCTCTCGCTCGTGAACAATGATGGAGGTCTAATTCAAGAGTAAGATCCTCTTGGGTTACTTGACTCGGACTTTAGGTTTATCAATATTTAGAGCCTTGTTTTATGTTAGTTGGAGCTTAGGCTCTTGTTCAGTTGTACCAAGCTCTTGTAACTTTTCATACATGTAAGATTTTCATCGAGAAAAAGAAAATTCTACGGTTAAATCCAAAATAACAGCAGAGCAGGGTATCCAAAGATTATCAACCAATTGAAGTTTTTTATGGTTGACATGTGTAAAAATTTCTTGAAGGTATTAATAGTTTGGATTTTCGGTTAATTGAATATACGGATTGAGTGAGTATAGACTTGGAAGTTGGCGATTTAGTATTGATGGAATGAGTGTCTTAGTACTCGCAAAAAATGGAAATGGTTCTCCCATGAGCTGGTGGAGCAAACCCTCCATTAATGGGGTTGTATTGTAACTTTTAATGCCACAAAACAATTAAGACCCACCATCCAAGATTGTACAATAATTATAGCCAATATCCTGGAAATTTGTCAGAATACTGAAAACCACTACTAACTTAATTATGTTAGCTACTGAGATACGGGATATGATATGCATGCAGCCATTGATGGAGTGTTCTTTATGACAATACATTTGAAATCATGATCCAGTGATAAAATAAATAAATAAATGCATCGGATCCATAGATCATACGGTTCAAGTGAAAACTAAAGATTTGTTCAAACCAATCATAACTTATGTTTATATTGACGATCAAAATTTTCTAGTGCATTATTTATTTAGCATTTAATACTATTTTAATTCAAAATGGAACCCAACTCTGCATTTAAGGTTTAGTTTAAGGAGCGAACAAGAAACAGTTGGAACCTCCTAGTGGAGTAGTGAGATTGTGGGAAGTGGGAACTTATGTCACGCACCATGTGCTTGCTGGCTAGCCGCTATAAAGAGTTCATGCAAGTGGGTCAATAGGACGGAGCGAGGGCTGAGCTGACGGGGTTCAAAATTACACATGTTAAATTATCATTTGTTGCAACTTTTTCCTTTTTTTGGTTTTGGACTTTCTTTTCTTTTCTTTTATTTCTTTTTTGCGTTTATTCTTTTAAACTTTAGACTTTAACTACTTTAAGAATAAGTTGATTTTATTTTCTGTATTGTACCTTATATATGTGTCATATTTTAATATTTATTGTATGAAATTTAATTTAAATCTAACAAAATTAATTTTTTAATTAAATTAAAATTCAAATTAAACTTCTAAGTCTCATCAATAATTCAATTTAATCTCTACAAATATTCCTACAACATATTTTCATGCTTAAATCATCTTTAGCACATGTTGCAGTTAAATGTTGATAGCTTTTTCTGTAACTCTTAGTCTACATTCAATCTAATCTCTCTTGCATGGCACACATATTGTATCTTGCCTAGTTTCCCTTCGCCCCATTACAACTTATCTCGAAGATTATTATGCTACCCACTTGGCTAACAATGATGGAATTTCTGTTGTATATGTGTCAAAACCTCAGAACCACCATCACTTATAAGTACTCAATTTTTAACTTTGAGGAGGAATTCATACTTCTCTTTAATGGTGAGTATTCAATCTAATTGAGTGAAAAAAATTTGAGTTAATCACGTTGATGAGTCTCATTTTATCATCTTAACTCAATTTAAAATTAAATTTGAGTTGAGTCGAATTGAATCGAGTGAAATTATTCAAGTTAAATTAAAAAAAAACATGTTAAATTAAAATATTGTTACAATATAACTAGTTCCATGGCACATAAATTTGAAACCACTCTTTCAAAGCAAAATAATAGAAAAAAATTACTTATTTAAGTCCCAAAATCATTATTTTAGAAATTTTTTAAAAAATTATAAGTTTATTTATATACACTTTAGATTTTTTTAGGGCAATTGACCCATAAATACCAAAAATAAAAAAATTACGGAAAAGGGCGGAATTGGGAAAAATTACGGAAAGGGCGAATCCCCAAAAACGCGCCACGTAAGCGCGTTTTGGGGGAAAGGGACCAAAAACGCCTGCTTTGAAGCGTTTTTGTCCACGTCATCCAAAAACGCTCCCACGTGGGCGCGCTGGCGGCGTGGACAAAAACGCTTCAAAGGCGCGTTTTTGGTCCTTACTACCCGTGTTGAAGTTTTTGGCCCAATAGTCTCGGCAAAATAATTTTGAGAGACGTTTACAACAAACACCGCCAAAAAAAAGGCATGCGTTACGGAAAACGCCAGCGGACGGGCGCGTTTTGCTCTGATGATCTACGGAGAAATAATTTTGAGGGACGTTTACGAACAAACACCGCCAAAAACAAAGATGCGTTACGGAAAACGCTTAGCGCGTGGGCGCGTTTTGCTACTGATGAGTCTACGGAGAAATAATTTTGAGGGCGTTTACGAATAAACGATGGCCAAAAACGCTTCCGGCGCGCGCGCTTTGTCGTCGCATGCGTAATGAAAAACGCCCCACGTGGGCGCGCGCCTTTGCTCTGATAGCCTCCGGCAAAATTAGGCTATAAATCGGTGAAAATTCATTCTCGGTTGGCGAGAAAGGGAAATTGAGGCAAAGGGAAAAAATTGAAAATGAGTGAACGTATTAATCTTTGTTATTTACTACAACGGTGAAGTTCGTGACAATCGAAATGGCGTTGTTTTCTTATCGGAGAACACAATAGCGACATCGAGTTTTAATCGGAACATCGATTTGGTTGAACTTCGCAAAGAAATTAGGCGTAAAATATTTGGAACAACGCCAATGAAAGTTCGGTGTATTAAGTATAGGTTTTGCGCTTGGTTGATCCGGTGAGATATGAGTCGTTCGACATCAAAGGTGCTTCGGGGCTTTGAGGCAATGGTGGAGACTCATATTGCCGATGGATCACCCTATATGGAGGTATATGTAGAATTTTCATCTCTAAGTGATCTTGCTGCGACCTCGACATGTCTTTGCTCGAGGGGGGAATACACGACCCCCAAGCCGACACTCTGTAAGTGGGAGGCCAAACACGAAGTGCCCGTGTGCGGTCGTAGTATGGAAAACATAACCCCGCACGACACTCTCGGTTGGTGGATGGGACATGCATATCCGTCGATCGACGTCCGATGATAGAAATACGTCTTGGGGGCGTCGGCAAAGTTCTAGTGGTTGGCAATCCACATACGATTGGAATCAGATGCGAAAGATGTTTAAGGAGGGATGATGAACTCCCGGCGACATCCACCGCACAAGTTCTTAGGTGTTTTGTCTCATGGAAGCTATGTAATATCTATTTTTCGGAGGAAAACGGTTAACTTTTGTACAATAACTTTTATTTTATTAAATATATTAAAAATTAATTACAAAAAAATCAATTCTATTTTGTCAAATTTTATTAAAATAAGTAAAACAAATTAAAAAATTAAATTACAAGGCAACAATTTGAACTCAAATTTTATTAAAATAAGTAAAACAAATATAAAAATTAAATGACAAGGCAACAAGTTAAACTCAAATTTTACTAAATATATTAAACATTAATTACAAAAAAAAACTTAATTAAAAATTCTAGTGATGATGCTGGGGTGGGAACCAAAGCCACACGAGGGCGATCGACGATTCTGTGTTTGGATTCCTCCTTCTTCCGCTTCCGGCGGGGTTGTGGAACCTCGGGCGGGAATCGATTCCTCCGGCGATGGGGTGCAGTTCTCGGATGTTGCGATGGTGACCCACTCGATAAAATATTGACGCCGGAGGTGTTTGCATAAACCACGGCGGGGGTGATCAGATCCCGACGGCGGGCTGGCGGAAAGAAGTGCTTCCGATGCCGCCTCCTCTGAACCCACATGCGACGTCGGCCTCACCATCGGATGGCCAGCGGAAGTAGTCGATAACAGAACTCGAACCGCCATGCACTCCAACTGGCTAGGAATAGAAATCAAAACATATATGGGTTAGGAGGATACATATAAGGGGAAGAGTGCGCTTTGCATGAACGGTAGATGCTGTGATGGGCCCGGTGTTGTCGGTTGAACTGATGGGCCCGGTGACTGTGTAGGCGCTGTTGCTGGGCCCGGTGACTGTGTCGGCGGTGATGATTGCCCCGCCTCATCACCCCTTCTCCTTGGGTGTAAAGGGCCTCGACGTTCCCTTCGCTCTCGAAGTTGTCGTCGCCTCTCTTCTTCCGACAATAGATATGGCTTGCCATGGATCCTAAACCATGGCATGTACTCCGGCACGCATGCTAACTCCGGAACGACTATCGGTTCTCGGTCAGGTATATAGTCATATCGGTTCTCCCACGTCTCGATATGTTCTGACCAAAATCTTGCCCAATTCGTATGTGTTTGCCGTAAGTCTACTTTGTGCTCATCATCGAGCACCTCCGGTGGTCTGAGAATCCGTTGCGAAAATCAAATTGCCGCATAACCCGATCGCTGGTGCATCTCCACGGTCGAGTAGGTGATCAATGGGACCTTTACGTGCCAACCGTTCGGATTTTGGAGGAACTCCTCCGAATTCTTGCCGCAATTTACGGGTCGTAAATGCGGTGTCCATTCAAACTATATTCACATTACGAAAATTTTAGACATATACCTCATATTAGACACTACATACGAAATACTAAATTATAATAACAAATTTGAAACTTACTTCGATTCCGACCTTTGGTCCAACAGAGCCGTATATCCTCAAGCGATTTCGGTATTCCAACATGATTCGCGGATGGTTCCACCTAATTAAATAAACTTTTAGCATACAATTATACTATAAATATACGACATAATTGTAAAATATAATATTAAATTTACCTCGTTATCGGTGGGAATGAATATGGTCGGTCGAGTCGAGGACGTAAAAATGGAAATCGAAACCATGCCCATGATCGATAGTGTGATAGGCAACCTCCGATTTTTTGTTTACTCGGCTGCGTCGTCGCCAGCACATCTCTCGGTATAACCTCGATAGCACGGCGGACCCCAACTCAATTCACCACCGCGCTGCTCTGAAGTCAACAAGTTTCGTGAGCCATCTCGGTGGACGAGGTTTCTAGAGAGGTCCGGCATCGATCGATAGCCTCCAATTATTTGAAGAATGTATGCTCGAGCATACCGTATTCTTTCTACTTGATCGAATCCTCGTTCGGCTGCGGGAATGTGTCTCGTAACCACGCCATATCGATCCGAGCTCCTCGAATTCTATCCGAATGGCACCCGAAGCTCGTGTAGCATACGGCCATCCAATCGAGAGATGTTACGAACCCGGTGACTACCGCCCGAATCCACCGGTAATCCCAATCAGAATCGCACATCTTCTAAGGTGATGGTACACTCTCCGCATGGCAAATGGAAAGTGTCGTCTCCGGGTCTCCACCTCTCAATCAACGCGCTGATCAAAGGCGGCTCCAACTTGAACCCTCGGCCTATCGTGGCCACATGCCAAAAACCCGCTTCACGCAGGTAATTCTCGATCAACGGCGATGGGGGATCATGCATGTTGCGAATATAACATTCCAACACCCGATCTACAATCGTTTAAAAATCATAAAATTCAAAATTAATTAAAATTACATAATTGGATAAAAAATTAAATAATATTTCAAAATTAAAATTAAAACTTACCATTTTTATTTGCTCGACGGCAATGTGCTTCTCGCCTAGGCGAAGTAATTCCCCGGCCATTGTAATCGGCTTTAAAATTTTCCGATAAAAATATCTTAAAAAAAAATTAAGGGCTTTTTCGTAAATAGTAAAGGACTATTTTGAAATTTGAGCGTTAATTTCAAGGACCTTGAGAGAAAATTGAGAGAAAATTGAGAGAAAATTGAGAGAATATTGAGAAAGGATTGAAATGTGAAGAATAAAGGGTGGGGGGGTTTATAGTTTTTTTTCGACCGTTGGGGAGCCAGCGGTCAAAAAATTGATCGTTGGGACCAAAAAGCGCTCTGCTGGCGCTTTTTGTCCACGCCGCCAAGCGCGTCCACGTGGGAGCGTTTTTGGATGACGTGGACAAAAACGCCTCGGCCGGCGCGCGCTTTTGTCCTCTTCCCAAAACGCGCTTACGTGGCCGGCGCGTTTTTGGGGATTCGACCCCTTTTCCGTAATTTTTCCCAATTCCGGCCCTTTTCCGTAAATTTTTTTATTTTTTGGTATTTATGGGTCAATTGCCCTTTTTTTAGAGTTTTTAATTTTTATTAAAAACATAAATTTTAGAATTTTTATAAATATTTTGTTTTTTTTTTTTTTAGTTGCGAGAGAAACCAATTTGTTCATTTCAAAATTAACAGGGACTAAAGAGGTATTTACACTAATCTATTATTCGAATTGTAAAATTCAACTCTAACTCGAAACTTGAATGACTTATTTGAGTTTGCTCGAAAAATCGAATAACCCGATTTAATTAACTCAAAATTTGAATTTTTTATTTTTATTTTTCAAGTCGAATCAAGTTTTATTCACCCTTACTTCTCCTTCTACCTCAACCAAACACGACCCCTACTATGGCTCTCCGCATGTTTACCACCGTGTGAACTGTCGACTAAGCTTCTAACCTCTTTTTTTCCCTCAACAACTACAATACAAATGACAGATAATACATATTTGATAACTAAAATTATAATTAACTCAATACAAAAACAAAAAATAATAAAATTAAAAATATTTTATAAATTTTTACATGTAATAGTTGGTGCTGTATTATTTATTGGTATATTCGATTTGTATCCATTTTTTAAAATGATATATTTATACTGTAGTTAAAATTGATGAACTTAAAGTCTTCTTTTTGTGCATAATACAGACGTAGCCAAAGTAGGGGCAGCAAAGGGCAAGTTGAAATGTTAAAATGTTGAAATCATAGGCATTCTTAAAATTCACATTAAATAAGTTAGGTGAGCAATTGATGGAACCTCCGACCATGGCATTGGGCATGGCCTAGGCCGACTGCGCACTTTCACCATCTCTTTCAACAGTAACCTGATTTTGGCTTCACATCTTCCATTCATGAATTAACTTGGAAGATTTATAAAACAATGAATATTACTCTATTCAACTTTATATATATAGATGAAGGAAATAAAGTAACTTAAAGCTATTGAAGTGATTAATATCCGCCTAATAAAATATTTGGTATTTAAATTTGATATATATTTTTAATTTGATACTTAAATTTTTTTAGCCCAATTTGATATGACATTGACACTTTTTTTCTAATTTAGTACATAAGCTTTTTTTTTTTTAGTTCAATTTCGTACCTAAATTTATTAAAGTTTATATAAATTACGTAAAATACTAACGGTGTTATTTTTTTTTGTTATGCTACAAAAATATTATTATTATTAGAGGAAATTCATGTTAAAAAAATAGGTATTAAGCTATGCTTAACGAATTAATATTAAATAAGAAAAAAAATCTAAAAATCTAAATTAAAAGAAATTCATTATTTTCAATAAATAAATAAATAAAATTAAAACTAATTGAACATATAAAATACAAAAAAAATCATATCATTTGTTATATGTCAGTCACACAATGATTATTTTTGCTAAATCATAAAAAAAAAACATTGTTAGCATATTGAAGTAATTTGTAAAACGTTAGACAAGTTTAAGTACTAAATCAAACAAAAAAAAGATTACGTACCAAATTGGACCCTAAAAAATATTAAGTACCAACTTAAGAAAAAGTATCAAGTTTAGGTATCAAATTAGGAAAAAAAAGTCAAGTTTGGGTACCAAATTAGACCAAAAAAAGTTTAAGTATCAAATTAGGAAAAAAAAATATCAATTTCAAGTACCAAATGTTATTTAAGCCTAAAAAAAAGGTTACCATGATGTATAATTTAAATTAATTTTCAAACTTTAAAATATCTTAATTGAGTTTTCAAAATAATGGTATTATATCAATCAAGTCATTCCATCAATCTGGCCATTAGTTTAAGAGTTAAACGGCAATTCAAATATGGCAAATTAAAAATATGTGGAGTATTTGATGTGTAAAAAAAAAAAAAAGCTTATAAGTTTTATCAACATTGTTTATTTTTAACACGTCATATTCAAATTGTTAATGCGATAAGTATGCATGAATTTACAAATTGACCCACATATTTTAAATATACTCTACTTCAAATTCGAGCATATAATTACCATAGAATTAATACAATATCAATACATTGAGGATTCACTTAAAATATTTTAAAATTGCGGGATTAAATTTAAAATTTGAAAAGTTGAGTAAAATTAAACAAAATAATTCAATGCATCCTACTTTTCTTTTTATTTGTACCTTCTAGTGGGTCAGGGATCACCCAAGAGCTAAGCAAACTATAACTTTTTTTTTTTTTTTTCCTTTTCTTTTTCCAGCCTTTTTAAAGTCAAATACATTACAAGAAAGAGCTACCCAATGCAATTATTATTGGATGAAGAATGAATGAATGAATTATTATAAATTGAACCACTTTTTTTTATTATAAAAAGGTAAAACTTAAAAGATTAAATTACACTGATAAAATTGAAAGCGCCATCATTTTTAAAAGTTTCTAATAGTTCTGTAAGAGTTTTGCCAAAATATTAATTCTCTCCAAATTAACAGATACCATCTTAACAATTCGATCTATAACTTGATTGGCCTCCCTTGAGACATGACTGATCACTTCATGCTCAAAACTTTGTAATTGTTGTTGGATAGTTGAATCACCTCTCTGCAAAGCATGAATTATTTCAAGACAATGTGGTAAGTGCTTGCAATTGGAATTCCAGATTATTTTTTCCAGAAAAGTGTTTTGTATTCAAACTCAAAACACTTCGGTTGTCTTTTCTTTTTAATTATTTTTACAATACACTTTTTAGTCCCTTCAAATTTTAAATATTCCAAGTTAGCAATGCTGGTAGCTAGCATTACCATTTGCTTTTATTTTATACAAAAAGTTATTTTCTTTATGTCTCCATCTCTGTTTTTCTTTTCATAATAAAGCTCATTTAACAAGTAAATATGAATTGAGTAGCACTCTTCCTTGGCGTTTCTTAACAAACAAAGTTATATTTTTGCAATTAATACTAATTAGAGATTAAAAATTAATAATAAGAAAAAAAAACCATTCGAAGAACCAACCATGGAATTTTTCGCAATTAATATACTTGATAAAAAGAAAACAGTTGGAGGGCAGTTTGGATCTGAAGGGCAGGACAGTAATTTAAGGATTCCCTTACTATTCCACGACACCCACAGCCTATTGGCCCGTTTGAACACCGTCACGAGGCGCACGTAGAAGTCAAGTATAACACATGTAAGTTGTAACGTACTTCTGTTTCAAAAGGGTATTTTAGTAAGAGCAAAACAAAAAAACACTCTAATTCATTGCTTAGACACTCTTTCTGGTAACTTAACAGTTTCAATGCTCCAAAATCCCCCCCCCCACCCCCTTTTACTGCATTTTCTTTGCAACCAACCAAAGGATAAGCTAAGAAACAAGAGTTCAGGAGGGAAGAATAGGGCACGTTAAAGATTGAATCTTTTCGAGATTTTTGATTTTGGGTCTTTTTCTTTTTCAAGCAAATGGCTAGTGGTGGTGGAAATAATAGGAATGGGACTCATAGGAACTCTCTCAAAGGAACGACAACAACATCAACAGCATCAACAGATAAGCCACTCTCTGTGAATTCCAACCCTTCAAAGCCTTCATTCAAAAACAAGTCTTCGCCTTCGACCGGTGCTTCTTCCGGGTTAAGGAAGAGTAGCCCCGGATCACTTGGAGGTGGAGCTGCCAAAGATGATGCTGGAGGTTAGTTTCGGGGTTTTGTTTGAGATCTTCGATGGTGCATTTTTCTTGGTTATCTTATAAAAGTTGTTTGTCGTGGAGTTTTTTTCTTTCTTTCCCTGTTTTAGAGTGTCGGATATCTGAAATTTTCACTTGAGGTTGATAATGATGGGTAGCTTTTTCCCAATGCTGATGATTATACCATACACTGTCTGATTTTGTATTTTGTAAGTAGCTCTTCGTATGTTTTTGGAAGGTTATGTTTGTTATTATCTTATAATTGAGAAGTGGTTGAAGAGAATTTCGTAAGTTGTTTCCCGTTAAAGCAATTTGATAAATTATGCAATCTAAAATCTTTTTAATTAGCAATCACACTTATTCATGGTTAGATAAGTTCCAAACTATTCCAGGATTTGAGCTGTGGGTGCTTATGGATCTCTAATTAGATATGAATTAGTCATTAACTGTCACGACCTGATACAGTCCGCTAGGCATAGCCAAGGGCTTCAACATTAGAACATAATTCGGAATTATCCTCTTTGGCCCACACAAGTTTATCAAGGGTTTGTCACATTGGTAGCAGTTCTGCAGAGTGCACTCATACGTGTGTTCTCATGATACTGCTTATGCTCTGCTGGCTGTGTCCGGTCATGACATAAAAAGGTACCACCCTTGTTGCTTCTCCAGAGATACGAACCCACATCACAACACACAAATGAGGGTTTGTCTCGAGAGATTCAAACCCTCAAACGAATGCATTTTACAGAATGTGTATATCTGAAGGCGGTCACCTTAAGATGGCAAAACCTTAAGGGGCCTATGGGCAAAAGACAATTCCGGCTTACATTCTCTGGCACGGCCTATGCCCCATGGACTAGGTCGAGTCGTGACATACAGCATTCTTAATATTCACTTTGAATATTTGATTTCTTTTTTCTTATTTTTAGTATGTTTATAATCCTGACAATTTATAAAGCTTAATATTTGCTTATCTTTCAGTGCCCTTATTCAGGGCTGCCAAACGTAAGATTCTTAGTCAATTCAATCTTTACGAAGAAAAAGGATCAGGGTGATGATAATAGCTTGCCTAGTATTGATTTTTTCTTGACGAGTTTGATCAGCATTCTATTATTTTGCTTGTTCTGTATATTTTATTTGTTAATTTGAAGCCTTTATGTTTCTCTTCAGTTCCTGGAAGAGTTCGAGTGGCTGTGAGATTACGTCCACGTAATGCAGAAGAGTCAGTAGCAGATGCTGATTTTGCTGATTGTGTAGAACTTCAACCAGAGGTATTATGTTGCTATCTGACAGTTGGATATGCAGGGAATACAATTCTCAGTGACCTTAATTTTGTTAGATTTCTTTATCTGCTTTCTTTTATCTGTTTGATCTTGAAGTACAAATGATTGAGGAAAAGCTAAGAGAAGGGCATATCGATTATATTTTGTCAGGGTTGGCATCTTGAGGGATGCATCAGCCTAAAAGTGAGTTTATTTAAATGAAAATGGAGAAAAGTAGCAAATTCTTGAATAATTATCACTTCATTTCAATTGGTCAAGAAGGATTTAGTTTCTAACCACCTAAGAAAAAGTGAAGTCGACATGCCTGTACTTGTGCACGTAGCTCACCTAATTAGCTTTTAGATTTATTGAAATTAACTCCCATCCAGTTTCTGTAAGTGTTTATTACTTGAGTTTGGTGAAGTTCTCACCAATGCTTCAACTTTTCTCTTTCAGCTTAAAAGGTTAAAGCTTCGCAAAAACAACTGGGACACAGACACCTATGAGTTTGATGAAGTGCTGACAGAGTTTGCATCGCAAAAGCGTGTGTATGAAGTTGTTGCAAAGCCAGTTGTTGAGGTTTGAGTACATGGCTTTTCTAATTGTACCAGAATTTGTTAGAATTTTACTTGTTATTAGTTATTCTTCCTTGGCAACAGCAGAGGCGGTGGCTGGAAATAGTTTCAACCTATCATTGTGTTTTGTGTTGGTCTTCTCCCAAGTTATCAATTGTTTTGTTCTGCTGTACGTAACTGCTGTGTTTGGTCATAGCTTATAAAGGATTTGGTGCCCTTTTTGATGCATTATTCATTTTATTAACAAGGTCATTGTGTATTTGTGTTCATAGGGTGTTTTGGATGGTTACAATGGGACAATCATGGCTTATGGTCAGACTGGAACTGGCAAAACATATACTCTTGGTCGACTTGGGGAGGAAGATACAGCTAATCGTGGAATAATGGTCCGTGCTATGGAGGATATTTTGGCAGAAGTTTCACCAGAAATTGATTCTGTTTTGGTCTCCTATTTGCAGGTTGCATATTAGATATTCTTTTCTGGGAGATACATATTACTGCAGATCTTGGTGTTTGATTTCTGATATTGTCATGAATTGTGCTAATTGGTCTAAGCTTACTTTTCTTTTAGAAAATTTATTTTATCATTTTCTCCAAAGTTACAAGAGTTTTAAATTTTAATGTGCCTAATAGCTCTGTTCATTGAAAATTTCTGCAGCTCTACATGGAGAGCTTACAGGATCTTCTTGATCCTACTAATGACAACATTTCCATTGTTGAAGAGCCTAAATCTGGAGATGTTTCACTACCTGGGGCTACCCTTGTAGAAATAAGAGATCAGCAGAGTTTCTTGGAATTACTACGATTAGGAGAAGCTCACCGCCATGCTGAGAACACAAAATTGAACACTGAATCTTCTCGTAGTCATGCCCTTTTGATGGTGAATTAATTTAATTAAGATATTATTGTACTAACTTATTTGTTGGAGGACATGATTGATCTTCATTTATCTTATCACTCCATTAATTATCTCTTACTGCTTTAGGTGCATGTGAAGAGGACTGTCAAAGGAAGAGAACCTGCTCATTCAAGTGACAATGGTAACAGTACTAGCATGGCTAGATCTCTTAGGCCTCCACTCGTACGAAAGGGCAAGTTAGTTGTTGTAGATCTTGCTGGTTCAGAGCGAATTGATAAGTCAGGTAATGAAATTGGGAGCAAAAAGCTCTCTCCATCAGTTTGACTGTTTATGTGACAATTGATCCTACTTTCCACCTTTTTTTACTTGTGAAAAAGCATCTTCTCTTGTTTCTCCTGCAAGCTTAACTTTTTTCTTTGCTATTACTTTTCAGGGAGTGATGGCCATACACGTGAGGAAGCCAAATCTATCAATCTTTCCCTTAGTGCATTAGGGAAATGCATTAATGCACTAGCAGAGAATAGTGCTCATGTTCCTGTTCGTGATTCAAAGCTTACTAGATTGCTTCGAGATTCATTTGGAGGTAAATGGATCGCTTTTTTTTATCTGTGTTATTACTTACTGAGCTATTATTATATGCATCTCACTAATGTACATGTAGTTATAGACACAGATGTTCTGAATTAGACTTATATCTGCTAAATTATACAATCTTGTTCTGTAGCATCTTAGGTCCCATTTGAACAAGACCAGCATCTTCCATAGTGCAAATTTTTTTGCTGACATTTGTTTCTTTAACAGGCACAGCAAGAACATCATTGGTTATAACCGTAGGTCCATCTCCACGTCATCGCGGAGAAACAGCTAGTACTATAATGTTTGGACAGAGGGTGGGTTAAAGAACAACTTCCTTTATTTTACTTAATTCATCTTACTTTACAAAACAGCTGGTACTTAATCCATTTGATTGCTCAATATATGCACTTCCTTGCCTTCTATAGGCTATGAAAGTGGAGAATATGTTGAAACTCAAGGAAGAATTTGATTATAAAAGTTTGGCTCGAAAGCTAGACATACAATTAGACAAATTGATTATGGAGCATGAGAGGAAGCAGAAAGCATTTGAAGTTGAGATTGAAAGAATAACAGCAGAGGCACAAAACCGAATTTCTGAGGCTGAAAGAAACTATGCTGATGCAGTGGAGGTAAGATTTTTTTTCCTGTTTTGCATTTGTTGGTTTGCATATGCATGCATTTGTGTGAAGTTTGTGTCGTGTGGAGGGAAAGAGAGAAGTTTTCTACCCTCGAAATTCTCTTTTAATTTGTAGATATTCTAAATTCAGCTGGCAAGTGGTGTCTACTTTGCTAATATGTATAATGCTATAAAATTTATCACTGTCATAACTTTACCAGTTTTTCTACCAGAAAGAAAGGGATAATTGTCATAGAAATTTCTGCATGGTTTTGAATAACATGATGTGTAAAACGTGTAACATAGATCTTGTTAGTGATTAGAAAAGGGGTGCTTTCATTGTCATATACCTCTAAATTTAAGGACCTCTAAATTTAAGGATGGGATGGTATGAAATGTGGGTGGAACTAAGTGTGCAGTTACCTGCTGAGCTGCTGATCATTGAACTTTGTGATGATAGGTCATGTTTTTTTTTCCCAGTGCCTTGAGTTGCTCTAATTTATACTTGATGCATACTGAAATTGGTAACTTCTTCTTGTTGCAGAAGGAAAGACTGAAGTATCAAAAGGACTATATGGAATCAATAAAGAAGCTTGAGGAGAAATGGATGATGAATCAGCAAAATCAGGGCAATGAAAGAAAGGTGGAAATATAATAATTGTGTAGGACTATATCTCTTATTACATGATTTTGATTTTGATAGCTCGTACAACTGAATTTAGGGAGCTGCCATATTTTGTCTTTTTCTTCATTTCTTTTGTTACTTTTTCTCTAGGTTTTTTTGTCACTTTTAGCTATTTTTATCCTCATTTTATTATGTCTGCCCTTTTTTTATCCCACATAGGAGCAGATGGTACACATTGCTGAGGAAGTTGCCGAGGTAAAAAAGTTACTTAGCAAAGAAACTTCACTAAGGAAAGCAGCCGAAGAGGAAGTTGATAACCTTAAAAGTCAACTAGCTCAACTGAAAATGTCGGAGGTAAACTCTGTGTATCTCTATTTTATTTCTGTAGCACTGCTTTCTGCTACTTATTTGGCATAGACTGGTGTCCATACTGTCATACTTCTAATTTATAGGCATCGGCAAACTCTGAGATCTTGAAACTGCGAAAGATGGTGGAAGATGAGGTATGTCAAAAGGAGAAACTTGAAGGGGAAATATCAATGCTGCAAAGTCAGTTATTGCACCTAAGTTTCAAAGCAGACGAGGTATGTTATCTATGAAATCTACAAGTTTGGCATGGTCCATCCAATTATTGTTATTGATCCTGATATGAAATACTTCCATACTTCTTTCCTTTTGCCTTATCGTCCTTCATTTGCTAATTGATCATTCCTCTCCTGATGAAAATACACAAAGTACATTGTAAATGTCATAACTTTCATACTGTTTGTGTCCTTGTAATTAAACTGCAAATATAGTGTTTCAAACTGTTTCCTTAAAACAGCCTGATTTAAGGAATTGAAATTTGTCTGATAGAAAGTACACTTTTATATTCGTCACCTGAGTGACAATTGCTTAATTATGCTTTATAAATTCTAACTGGACATGCATTTTGTGTTAGACTACAAAAAGACTTGATAGAGGTGGTCCTGGGAAAGTCCCAGGCGGACTAGATTCTCCGGTTTCTCAAGTTAGATCACAGTTAAAGGATTCAGGAAACGGAGAGAAGGCCTCTGTAGCAAAACTCTTCGAACAAGGTAGTAGAAATTCCTGAATTTATATTTATATTAAGAGAACCATAATAAATAATAGTAAACAATAACGTATTTATGGTTAATCTCTTGCTTTCTCTTACAGTGGGATTGCAAAAGATCTTGTCACTGCTTGAAGCTGAAGATGCTGATGTGCGGATTCATGCTGTGAAAGTAGTAGCAAATTTAGCTGCTGAGGGTATCTTTTCTACCTGTCCGTTCCTGATTTACCCCCTTTTTTTTGTAGCACTGACATACTTTGCTCTAAAATCAACATTGTTACGATAGAACACTTTCATGTTTAGGTTGTTGCATGTTTTCTGGTTTTTCTCATCTTGTGGAAAGCAATTTTAGTATGAGTGGAATTTTCAATCCTACATAACTGAGGATTTCGACATGGACGTATTTGCTGTTTCCTCCATCTCTTCTGTCCTGATAATAATTACTTTGATAGTGCTGGTTCTCATTAGATCTATCAATGACACTGTAAACGTCGCCTCCATTGTTCAGAAACTAATCAGCAGAAGATTGTAGAAGCTGGAGGTCTAAAGTCCTTGCTGATGCTGCTTGGGAGCTCTGAGGATGAAACCATACACAGAGTTGCAGCTGGTGCAATTGCCAATCTTGCAATGAATGGTAAAATTTAGCTCCTCTGATTCATTATTTGATACTGCTATAACTGCATTATGCTGCCACTTGCTATCAAGTCTTTTCGCTTTCAATTTCTCTTCCTTTTTACATATATTACTTGTTTATTTTGTCAGAAAAAAACCAGGAACTTATAATGTCTCAAGGGGGCATTAGCTTATTATCAACGACTGCAAGTCATGCTAAGGATCCTCAAACACTTAGAATGGTTGCTGGGGCCATCGCCAATCTGTGTGGCAATGGTAAATTGCTTCATGTTTTCGGTTTTTATCTGCTTCAATCCTCTTATTTGCTATGCATGTGAATTTTTTCAAGGAATGTAAATGATACGTTCTTCTGAAAGAACATAGACTGGTGTAAGGTTTAATTGAATGTGTTGGTCAATCGATAACTTCCTTAAATGTTAAGTTTATCAGTAGTTTTACCTCTTTAATCAAGTACTCCATTATGTTCTCCAGATAAGCTGCAAACTAAGCTAAGAGGTGAAGGTGGTATTAAGGCTTTGCTAGAAATTGTCAAATGTGGACATCCAGATGTTCTTGCCCAAGTTGCTCGTGGAATCGCGAACTTTGCTAAATGTGAGTCAAGAGCATCAACTCAAGGTACGTTTTCTCAGAGTACAAGTTCTTGAATTCTTTTAATCTCACTAGAGATCTCACATCTAGTATCAAGACATTGTTTAACTCATTGATGCCTTGTTAACAAAGTTTAGGGCGTATGTTCATAAACATATTTATGATATCTTCGTCTTCTGGGTGGGGTAATTGGGTTCTCAAATGGTACAGGAAGCAAAACTGGAAGATCTCTTCTGATCGAGGATGGAGCACTTTCATGGATTGTACAGAATGCTAATAGTGATGCCTCGCCAATCCGGCGCCACATTGAGCTTGCACTCTGCCACTTAGCACAGCATGGTTCGTTTATTTTTCCTAAGAAAATCTTGAGACATTTCTCTTTAAAAACGTTTCTAATGAGGATCTAATTCACTACCTACATTACAGAAGTGAATGCTAAAGACATGATAAGTGAAGGTGCCTTGTGGGAACTAGTCCGCATCTCGCAAGACTGTCCACGTGAAGACATAAGAACTCTTGCACATCGAACACTTGCTTCTAGCCCCGACTTCATAGCTGGACTGAAGCGGCTACGAATAGACTATTAATACAATTACGGAAAATTCGATTGAAGTATCGGACTTGAAGTGCAAAACCCCGCCATCTTAAACTAATTCAGACTAGAAGATTGATACTCTCCACATTCAAAAAATGCAGGAACACATATAGCCTTGCTCCTGTTGAAGTTTTGGCATGAAATAGAATGCGCTTGGCTTTGTTTATTACACACTGAACCTCTGATTTATTAATCAAATTGTTATCTATGTAATCTCATATATTTAATGTGTTCATCCGAGCCTGTCTGCCTTCCTGTATTGTGCAGTTTGCTAATTATAGTAAAGAAACTATTTGTATATATGAAATGGAAAGGAGGGTAACTAAGATAGGTTGTTCTTGTATATAAACAAGTTCAAAATTATTTTATTCTGTAAGGGTTGATTTGTTTTGGAAATTCATTTTGTTTGTTCTAATAAACACAAAACCCTGAATGCCCCCACTGTGTTAATGCGGCTTGTTTATCTTTTTCTTTTCTTGTGATTTATTTGACTGTCAAATCACGGCTAGTCAATAAAAAGGAAAGAGCAGTAGACAGAAAGGAAGATCTGAATTCAATGAAGAAAAACAGTGCAAGAACGAATGGATAAGTCTAATAGGATTGGCTTTTAAGGAAAAAAAAAAAAAAAAAAGCAGACAGCTGTGAGTTTTAAAGATGGAGATCAGTTGCAGTTCAGAGAATCTCTCCTTCTCTGAATCCCAAAAATAGACGGATAAGGAAGAGAGTGAGAGATGCAAAATTTAGAGCCCACATTAGTGTTGGTCGTGGCCTTTTTGATGCAAGTGTTTTGTGGTATTGCCTCGAAAAGGAGCTTGTTCAGAGCAATGCACGTGTAAACCAGTACTCCACCTAATAATTTCATGTCTCCCTTATCCACTATCTTTCTTTCTCTCTCAAGAAACAAAACATTTGGAAACTATAATACTGCCCATGCCTCTTTACATAAACACACCAGCAATATAATGAGAGAAACTTAATTTATACTTATTGCTAGGCGCTAGCTGCCTTCCTGATCCTATGCATGGGTGATCATCATCATCATAAAGAGGTAATGTTAACAAGAGAAAAGATATTATAGCTAGTTTTGCGTATAAGAAAGAACCTTCCTCTTCTGGAGGAGTGTCGCGTATGTGTATGCAACTGTGTCTATATATGAACAAGTAATCAAGTGTAAAATCACACAACAAAAATGACATGCAAGGATATAATAGCAGCTTGCTTCAATGGGGGAAATATTATGAGAATTTCGTGGAGCTGCAGCAAGAACAATATAGTGAAAAAGCAGTACTGTAAGTAACCTATAGTATTTTGGAAGCTGTCCCTTTCTTCTTCTTATTCTCATGAAATCAAACTACGAACTTACTGTCATTCAATCAGCATGCAGGCATATATATGACCTACTCATCAAATTAAATTCAGTAAAGGAAGGAAAAAAAGAGAAAAAGTAACAGTAAAAGAAACCAAAACCTGAAAATGTTGCTCAACAAACCCAAATTTCCTAGCTACAAATTAAACTTGTGTAGTCTTTGATTGTTATAGCTGAAGGTGAAACGGGATTAACCAACACTCGCATCATTAAGTGGTGAAAACTGTTAGCTAGAATGGAGGGCGACCAGTAGCCCAATATGCCTCACTTGGTAACTGAATAGAATTGAGAAGATTAGGTGGTAAACCATGAAAAAGAGGCGCATTTGACTCAGCCAAGGCTTGCTGCTGCTGCTGCTGTTGTTGTTGCCCTCCAACTGCAGCGGGTGATCCAATTCCATCCCCTTGCACTGGAAGCTGTCCTTCATCTTCTTCTTCCAATGGAAGCCGCTCATATGCGGCGTTACTAAAAGAAGCTGCCATAATCACAACCGGGCCTGAACAAGTGAGTGTCCCAACAACACTACCGCCCACAACTTGGCCTTGTCCGCCAGCCAAATATATGGTTATCCCCGTAGCAGCCGGCGGTGCAGGTGGAGGCAAGAATGATCCCGCCAATGATAGTATCTCAAATCGGCCATGTAAGTTGACAACTGCACCAGCCGAGGCTGGTTGCCTAAGGGTCACATTCGTGACGGTCCCAGTCCCACTCATTATGCAAACTCCCCTCTGACGTCTTCTAGCAAAGGTTGCGACGCTTTCAACAATGTCACATCCATCCCCTATCTCCATGACATGCGTGCGTAAAGCGTTGGCACTGTCTCGGTTGATGATGATAGGTGGCTTAGGTTTGTTCTTGGATCCAGCAGGCCTGCCGCGTGGTCTTCGATTGAACTCTCCTTCACCATAGCCTTGAAGGCTAAGCTCTTTGCCTTCGTTATTGGCGCTGCTGTTGTTGTTATTGTTGATATCGTCCCGATCCCTTTTCTTAACCCCACTGCTGCTTCCACTTTGCTCATCTTCAGAGTTTTGGTGATGATGGTACTGATTTTCTTGCTGTTGAAGCTGAGGATGGTGGTGAAGATTGAAATCTCGTATATGAAATGGAGGTGGAAGAGAAAGGCCATGTGATGATGAAACTGGATCCATGCTATATAATACTTTAGTTTTTTACAATCTCGAAGCGATCTCAACTTACATACAAAAACAGGAATCCCAGACCAAAAACATCAAAGAAAATAATAAAAAGCTAGCTTGTAAAAGAATTAAAGGAAGATAGTGGAAGCAAAAGAGACTAAAAGAGAGAATATATATATATATATATAATAGCAACAGTGAACAGAGTGCTTGGATTGGACGGCTCTTTTCTTTTTCTTCTGGCTTTGCTTTCAGGGTTTTGATCTTTGAAGTTGTTTAATGGAGTAGTAGGAAGCACACCAGCATCCCATGGTTTCAGCTGAATTCCATCATGGTTTTACACAAGAGTTTGGGATGTTAGGGAGAAATTAAAAGAGAGGATGGGGGGTTTAGGGTTAGATAAATTGAGTTGGCAAAGATTGGCTTTGGTGGGCGGTGGAGAGTGGTGAGAGGTCCCCACTTCTCCTCTTTCTTTCCCAATATGTTTAAATATGTAGTAGATATGGTTTGGTTAAAATGTACTAAATATTTTTCAATCCATCTCCATCATATTTACTATATTACTGTTACAAGTTACATTACAATGATGGAGGGTAGGGGTTTACAATTATAATTTTTAATTTTTATGTTAATTAACCTATATTATTTACATAATTTTTTTATTGAATTAATAACACACCTATTTCTTTAAAATCAGAAATGCAAATATAAATATATATCCATCTTAAGAATTTAAATTTTTTTTTTATCTTCTGTCATCTTTTCAGAGTTTATAATTACTTTTTCTAATAATATTATCTTTAACATTCAAATTTAAATTCTTTTCCTAAAAATATAACGTGCATTACTATCCTCTCTCTTGATTTATGAACTGAATTTTCTTTTCCAATCAGGTATATTACATGAGTTTCTTGTATACAAATTTTGTTAAAAAGAAAAACCCTAATATGTTAATGTTAATCATTTATATAAACTTTTTTTTTTATCAATTTCATTATAAGTTCTGATCATATTTGTTCTTTCTGACACAATGCCTAGAACTACCCATAGCCTCTCCCAACCCATAAATAGAAAGATAATGCACTTCAACACACTCAAACTCACGTACCCTGCCTTGTCAATCGAACTAAGATTTAATCCACAAAAGTTTTAATTTCTTAAAAAGAAAAAGAAGCTATATATGTAATTCCTAAATTATGTTTAGCTCCTTATTTAAAGGAAACGATCGGAATGAAAAATAAGTTAGAGTGAGGGTAAAAGTATGAGCGTTTCACTTTTCATACATTGGGTCCACATCCTTTATAGATTCTAAAATGGACACGTGTCTCTACCCCCTATCTTTTTAAGTACAGGGTCCTCCATTCTATTCTTCTCAGTCATATTTACGTTACCTGTAAGTACGCCCTATTCATTGGTAAAGTTCCTCCTCCCCATTAAAGCATTCATTATTTATTGGAGGTGTTTATAAAATTAGGTTTAATTCTCACTCCCTTTTATTCTATTTTCTTTTAACATTAACGAATATAAAACAGCTTGTCTACGAAAAAGAGTGTATATAACGAGCGTTGGCACAAATAAATTATATATATTCAATCACATGCTATTTATATCTAATAAAAATATTAGAGATCCAATCTTTGGGGGGCTTAAACACATGGTAAATCTTGTCGCATTCATTCATATATATATATATCATACGTTCAGAGACTGATAAATTCCATAAAAACAGGTAGTTGTAATAGAATGTGAGTGGTTAAGGTTTATTAATGAGTTCTCTCATTTTACATATGAAGGCCTATATAAATATATAGGGGAGGAAAGAAGGAATGGAGGTGTAAAGTAAAGGGGGGCATAATCCAGAGGTGTTGGGGGTGGGGCTGAGTGAGTGACAAAAGACGCGTTGGAGGCGCTGACAGGGAAGCACAACGTAAGGCAATGGCAATGGCAATGGCTCACTTTGCAATATGCAGGCGGAGAGAGAGAAAAGAAAAGTTGTTGGTAATTGCATGTTACTATAAATTAACGTTGGTAGGCTGCCAGCCTACGGCCAACGGCTGAGCTTAAAGAAAAAAACAAAGAATCCAGACCAACCCCTCCCCCCTAAAATTCTGGTAGTAATTAATTAGTACAGCTACATCGTTGTTGTCTTTATCTTGCAAAACCATGCATTAGTGGATGCTATAAAATAGTTAAATATAAAATAAAAGAGTAATTAGTATAACTTTTAAAAAGGTAAAAACTCTTGGTCACAAACAAGTCATTAAGGTGATTAACCAATTGTGATTAAAATATATGAAAAAAATAATACTTCAACCAAAGGTAGCATAAAGATTAACTCAATAACTAACTAAAATTAACTTACTTTGATTATAACAAATCTTAAAAGAAACCCACATTTAGGGTGAGACTTCAACATTAACATTGAGAACATATATTAATTTTTTTTTTATCAATACAACATTGAAAGAATATATAAGTATTATCTAGATGCTCGAATATTGTACACTTCTAAACAAATCTTAGAAGCATGTATTAAAATGAAATATCTCATAAGCTTGGATTAGTTTTGATGTTATCCAAGGGTGGCAGCCAAACCCCAAATTAATTGGATGTGTATGGAATCAAACCTTTTGGTTTTTTAGAATTTAATTATATGTTTGAAAACTGAAATATAATTAGTAAAAGAAATCATTGATACTATCATCATTAAATAAAGAATTTCGCAGCCTAAGGAAAAATAAATCTTTAATGTAACATAAGATAACGGTATGTAAGAGCAAGTTTCTTTTTTTCTTATTTGTTGTAAACATAGGATTCACAAAAAGCTGTTATTTCATTATTATCAGTATCATGTATGCTAATATTTGTTTAATGTTCATTTTCAGATCACTCCAAAACAAAAGTGTTTGGATATTTTTTGCTCTTGGATTGTGGTAGTTGCTTACCATCCGAATATAAATATATCTATTGACAGATATAATTTGATGGAATGCTTGGAGATCAAGTTAATGTTGGCCTTTCTCATAAATAATTTATCATTCCTCGTATTATCTTTTCTTTTCTTTTTCTTTTTTTTTTTAAACTTGTAAATTGCGTTTCATTTATTTATTTTGTTAATGATTCCCACTATATCATTCGTAATCTCTTTCTAATTATTTAATAATATTTTAGTAAATTTTTTCATGTCATTGACACATAATTTTAGTAATTTTTTTTACTCTGAACCCTAATCCCAAATTATCAAAATTATCAAATTAAATCCTGAATTTTGAACCTTGAACCGAAGGTTAGGTTCAAGGTTAAAAAAGTATCAAAATTATGTGTTAATGACATGAAAAAAGTTATTAAAATATCATTAAATAATTAAAAAGAAACTACGAATGATGTGATAGAAAAGATCCATAAAATAATTTCTCGTATATCCCTGCTTATTTGGATGAAATAAATTAAGATTTAATATTAATTAAATCCAATTATGCTAGCTTAGAAAGGAGAAATAGTTCCCACTGCTGAAATCAGAAATTTATGTACACAAGTGATTGAAAATTGTTAGATTCGAGATGTTGCGAGACAAAAGAAAAAAGACTAACACAACACTTTTCCATTATTTACACCATTTTCAGGATGTTTTATGCTCTTTGAGAGAATCAAGCAAGCTTCTATAGGATATATATGAACAAATTTGTGAAGATTGGATTCTGAATTAAACCCTCAGTACAGTTTTGTATATCAATTTTATAAAGACGATTAGTTTATAGAATAGAGGCATTTCGTGGAATGCCTAATAAAGTGAACCGGTTGGTATTTTATATGTTATAGCACCTCCATTCTATAAATATACCTTTTTTTTAAAGCATTCAACTTAGGATGGGTTTGGATGGACGGTATATTTGTAAAAACAGCGGTGACAGTAAAATTAGATATTGTAACGATGCTGTAGCGCAATACAAAAAATAAACAAAACGCACCGCAACCTACCACCCATCCATACTCACCCTTAATATCCTCAATTAAATTAAAATTTAAAAGTTTTTTATATAGTTTATCTATAAGATAGAAGACTTTGTACATTGTTGTATTTTCTTTTCTTTAATTTAGATAGTATGAAACTATATAAATTATATAAAAAATTCATATTTGGTAATTTCTTATAAATATTAATAACCACAAATTATATAAAAAAGATTTAGTAATTTCCTTTTTCCTTTTTCATTTAGATAGAAAATAATATGAATTATAGAGTCACTTTTACTAATAAAATGTTAAAGAAATACCCCCCCAAAAAAAAAAAGGGGTCAAGTTTGAAAGTAACTTCTTTCATAAAATATAATATTTTTATATTAATGTCATATTAATCCAAAGGCATGCCATTGGGAAGTTGGGTTCTTCAACATAAGCATGCCATTGCCCACAAACCATTGAGACAGCAAAGTTTTGGAAGCTGATGATGAAACAACCTTGAAATTATCACTACTTTGAATGCTATATTGGCTACTCACACTAAACAATCTTATCTTAACAATGTTGTTATCTCATTATACAAATCAACTAGCAATTTAATATTATAAATCTAATTTTTAAGAAACCAAAATCTTGGAGGAGGGCTTAAGAAAGGAAGAAAACAAAACCATGTGAAAGGCACCCCACCCCCATTGCCTCGAATCTGTTGTTGCCATGTTTCTTCTGCTTTTTTCTCATGTCTTACCAGTTCAAGGCTGTTGCATTGCATCCATCCCTAAACACAAATTAGCTTTCACATGTCGGGGGGGTTTTTAATTATGGATTTAAGTCAAAGTCAATAGAGAGTATTGGACTTTTTAAGATTAGACGCCTAAGGAAACGACAAATCAAGGTGCCTCCATGTGATTGATCCATGGCAACCGATGTGGAACCATGTTGGTTGTTGGCCATAAAATTAATTAATTAATTAATCATCATCATTAATCAAGCTGCTAATGAAATAAATTTAACATTTTATTTCAACCAACAATTTCCCCTTGATGTTGAATTATTCATGTATGAACTTGGACTTATTATTGATGGCCATCCATCTTGGAATCCTTCAAAAGTTGCATGAATTTGTTAATTATTATTATACTAATTAATGTATGTGCTAATGATATAAGCCTTTTTTTTCCTGCAATTATCATGTGGTAGTTAATCATGTTGCAAAAGCGTGATGCTATTTGCTGGGTTTTTCTTTTTCTTTCTTTTTTTATTCTAAAGACAAATACTAGAATGACATTAACCGGAAAGAAGTATCAAAACTAAAATTTGAAACTTAATTCCCTAAATTAACATTATTTAATTCTATTTTTATAATATTATTAGTCACTCCTAGTTAATATGATGGCATAAAAATTATATTTTTCTATTAATATGATGAGCTAAAGTTTTTTTTTTTTCCCTTGTTATCATTCAATCACATCCCCTTAAAATTTAATTAAAATTTACATATCAATTTAGGTTAATTTTATTTCTTTTTTAACGATTTATCAATTAAAACCTACTAATAACATTATATAAATATGGTTAAATTTTGTTATTAATTCTTATATTTTACAAAAGTAGTGGGTTTAATCCTTATTCTATATTTTGATCAATTTTAATCATGTACTTTTCGAAATAGTCAATTTTAGTCCTTTGTTTCATGAATTTTGAAAATTTTAATCTTGACCTAAACAATAGCAATTAAATTTATTTGGTTGGTTAAATTCGATTACTTATCCTACACTCTATATATAATTATAAATTTAATCCATATAATCAAATTGAATCATTCTAAATCCTTATATTTTTCAAATTTTAAAATTTTAATCTGAATGCAAATGACAATCATTAATCCATCAACTAGAATTTTTAGTGAGTAATATGTAAATAATAAGCTGACATAACATTATACATGTTGATATGTTTGTCGCCTCAAATTTTTAAAATAACAAAACTTAATAAATTTAATAATTATCATCTGATAAGGACTGATATTTTAAAACTTAGAAAATATTATAATAAAAAATGACAAAATTAAAATATAAGAACTAAATCCACAACTTTCATCTACTAATAGTAGAATTTAACCTAGAAATCAAACCATGCAAAATTAAAATGGAGGAATTAAGTTGGAGACTAAAATCATGATTAGACCCCAAAACTGAAGTATCTTTTCTGTTGGGTTCTTTGTAACTTCTGGGGAATTGGGCACTAACAATAAACCCAACCCATTTTGAACTTGTGTTGTAAATTGGTATTAAATTGGACCCAATACCTAATGGAGCTTCACTGGCTCTTTCTTTGGGGAAAACTTCATTAGGATCAATTAACTTCAAAGCATTCAAATATAACACTTTATGCAAAAACGTGCACATAAATTTGAGAAACATAATATTATTACAGCTATATCAAGCCATTTTGTTATGGGAAATAATAAACACTAACCAAGGCCTGTTCCTGCATCCTTACGAGGTGCATCGGCCTTGATACGAGGCGGTCTGACTATACGATCAATAAGCCCATATTCAAGAGCTTCTTGAGCATTGAAGCGTTTCATCCTACTTAAATCCTTGTTGACCTGCATGTGCACATTTATTGTTAGTTCTGTTTCAACAGGTAAAAACAATAAACATATCAACAAGCAAAGTAACAGAAGAAGAAATGAACTTAAGCTGAGAGAGCGAATGAAAGCTCGAAAAGGGAGATTTGAGGTGATTGTGTTTAGAACTCCTTAGTATTAGTTTAGAACCCGGAGTTAAAAAAGGATGCTAGCAATGCTGAAATGAATCAAACCCAAAAAAAAAAAAAAGAACATTATTGTAATCACTTCAGAGATTGAGCTGTTAACATCACCTTCTCAACAGGCTGGCCTGTGTTCTTAGCTAGCTCAGTGAAAAGGTAATCTCTGATTCTAAGAAGCTCATTGGCTTCATTACGGATATCATCAGCCTGTTGACATTAAATAATTTTATGATCATCAAAATGATAACAATGAAAAATTTTATTATAATTCACCACAGTAGCATGCAGTCATACCTGACCACGAGCTGCACCAGCTGGAGACTGTAGAGCAACTCTTGAAAGAGGCATTGCAAAGCGATTACCCTTCATGTATAGGAAACAAGAAAGAATTATATCATATTTCCCATTTCAGCTTCAAAAAACAGATGCCTCACATAAGGCGTTAAAAGAAAATTTCACAGTAGGCTCTAGAAACAGCTCTGATGCACAAATCTTGGATTACAAAAGCCCAATCAGGTCAGGGGCGATAGCTTTTTTCTGCTGCTATTGTTACATCCATACCAAAATAAAAGAAAATTCAAGAATCACTATTTGGTCAGCACAGCTAAAAAAGTCTAAAATTTTATAACTTTGAGGGATAACTTCATGCATCATGCCACAAGAATTCACAGCCTACACTCGCAAAAGTAACACCACAAAGTTTACTGGTTTAGATGGAAGTGATACCTTTTCCCCAGCAGCAAGAAGGAAGCCTGCTAGATTGTAGGCATAGCCTACACAGTGGGTGCCGACAGGACTCTTCAAGCTTTTCATGGTATCATAGATAGCCAAGCTTGGGGTAAGCTGTAAACAACGCCCAGTCCATATCAGATAGTGACCAAAGATAAGAAATTAGAAATTGAAATATATACATCAGCAAAAGCATTTAAAAAATCAAAAGAAACTTACATCCCCGCCAGGGCCATTAATGTAAAAATAAAGCATTTTATTATCATCAATACTATCAAGGTATAACATCGTTGCCAAGATTTGGTTGCTAAATTCCTCATCTATATGTTGTCCAATGAAGATAACTCGCTCTCGATACTGCATCCAAATTCCAAAGTATGTCATTAGCCTCTAGAAGGCACATAATAGAATTCAAAGCTTGTTTGAAAGTACATGAAAACAAAAGATTCAGGCAACAATGAAATTCTAGGACAGATGCTGAAACAGATTATCAAACCACTTTTCCAACTGAAAGATATCCATATAACAGTAAAACAGCAAAGGATTATAAGGGTACGTTCGAATCATCTACAACATAACAAGACTCTGAACAGCATCCATGCTAGAACATGTTAAGTTTGAAACTAGGTTCTCCGATTTATAATTAGAATTAGCTAAGTTTACTCACTAGTGCATTCCATAAATCAACCCATTGCCAAGTTCCTTCACCTGGAACTCTATAGGGAACTCTCGGAGTTCCTATTGGCATCATCCCTACTCGTGACCTTGTTGCTTTGCAGCTTCGCGTTCTGCAGACAAAGAAATGCAGATATTTGAAGAGCTAATTCGAAACTTGAATATAAAGTTGCCGCGTATTATACAGTTGAGACTACATTAGATAAAGCGCTCCATTTCCATGAAATAAAATAAGGAACTAGAATACAACACTAACCATGGTAAAAAATCAGAACAAGGCAGGCATGCAGCTACAGAGTAGCCATCACACATGCCGGATATGCTTAAAGGAGCAAGCTTTAAATCAAACATATTAATTATAAACACTAAAAGAGGCAATTGTTTTCTTTTCCTTGGAACCAGAAACAAAATTCAAACATCATTTTTACTTACAAGAAGCAAACTGTAAAAATCCAAAATTCAAATTTATGAACTGCAAAGTTGCCCTAGAGAGTCCCATAATCAAAATAAATAAGAACATATCTCCAATTACAAGCCATTATACACGATTAATTAAAATAAGAAGAAGTTCAAAGTAGAGACTGGTTACCCGCATTGGAGACTCTTGTTAACTCTGGTATAGAAGTCCGCAGTCAAGTTTGGTCTCCCAGTTGCAAACAAACCTTCAAAATAGTAACAATTAGCCCAAAAAAAAGTTCAAAATTTAGGGTATATGAAAAAAGGAATTGTGTTACTCCAGAGTGAAGAAAGCAAACATACAGGGAGATTGAAGCTTCAAACCAGAGTAAACCTTAGTCCCACAACTGCAAAACAATAAACGAAGAAAATAGAAAATACCCACGTCATATATATATACGTATAGAAATACACCAAGTATGTATTATACAGTAAAAGAAATATAACCTCAGAGACGGCTGATGAAAATTTGTATTAAGTGAGATTGCCATTGTTTTGGGGGTTTGAAGAATCCGAAGAGCGTTTTATTAGGAAGAAGAAATAGAAGATTGAGGGAGGGAGGGAGGGTTGATGATATAGCAAGGATCTGGTGGTGCCGTTACTATTATAGAGTTTTTGCTCTATTCTTTACACTCAATATTCTACGAACAAAATATACCACGGATTAATTGCATGTATTGATAAAATATATTGTAATTTTTAAAAAATATATATCATTAATTTTAAAAGTATATTTTTATGTGCAAAATTTTCTCTATTTTAAGTGAAATTAAAAATTATCACTATATTTCATTTTAAATGATATTTATGATTGTAATTATAAATTAAAGATAAATTTACCATTATACTTTAACTCTATATAAAAGTTTATTGTTTTACATTTGGGTAAACTATCAAAATAGTCACTTTTGTTTACCTTAAATTACATTTTAGTCATTTATGTTTGAAATGTTACGTTTTAGTCACTTACGTTAACATGTTGTAACATTTTAGTTACTGAGCTGTTAATTGTTGTTAACAGTGTAATGGTAAGCTGATGTGCCACGTTAAATCATCATTTCAAACAAAAAATTTTAGGTTAAATTATACAATTGGTCCCCATATTTTTTCGTTTTGAGTAATTTAATTTTTTTCTTTTATGTTCTTTTAGCTTTCCTTTTTTTTTTCTTTTTTTTTCATTCTCTTCTGCTTTTTTCTTTGTTTTTCCCCATTCTCCATCTCTTTTAACGTAGTTTTTCTATGTTTTCCATTTGTTAAAACTAGTCCCTATACTTTTATTTTTTGAACAATTTAATTTTTTCTTTCTCTTTTCTTCTTCCCATTTAGTTTTAACAAATAGAAAACATAAAAAAAATACATTAAAAGAGATGGAGAAGGGAGGAAAACAAAGGGAGAAGTAGAAGAGAATGAAAAATAAAGAAACAAAAAAGGAAAGTCAAAAGAACATAAAAGAAAAAAATTCAATTACTCAAAACAAAAAAAATATGGAGATCAATTGTATAATTTAACCTAAAATTTTTGTTTGAAATGATAATTTAACATGTCACGTTAACTTACTGTTATACCATTAACGGCAATTAACGGCTCAGTGACTAAAATGTTACAACAAGTTAACGTAAGTGACTAAAGTGTAACATTTCAAACATAAGTGACTAAAATGTAACATGAGGTAAACAAAAGTGGCTATTTTAATACTTTACCCTTTTACATTTATTTGATTGAATTTTGTCTCCAAGTTTAATTCTTGATTGAAATTCTCTAATCAATTTTACTTTAAAATAAATTGAAAATAATTTAATAATTTTTTTTTTTGTATTTTATCTTAATATTTAACCTTCAAAATTAATAAAAACAATTATTTTATAAAAAATAAATTTACTTTATATATACTAATTTTCAAATATTTATTTCATTAATTTAAAAAATCTAAGCTAATTGATTATTTTTTATATTTTATAAATTAACTTATTATTAAATATTGAAGTAAAATATTTGAAAGAAGTTTTATTATTAATTTTTTTTTAATATTGAGCGATAGAATTTAATTAAAAAATGATAATTGGTGGTAAAAAATAATAAAATTTAAAGTTTAATGGTAAAATTTAGTAACATAAAAATTGAGTGTTAAATTTACTCATTTAAAATAATAAAAAACGGAAAATATTAATAAAAACAAAGTATAGTGGCGAATTTCAATATTTATCTATAGTATGACGGTAAATTTACACTCTAACATTTATTTTAAAAAATTATTTGGATTTTTTAAAATAGTGTATTGAAAAAAATTTGTTAAAAAATTAATAGTATTTTAAAGCAGATTTATGGTACCAGTTGTTTTAAAACTTTACAAATAAATTGTGTTGCCATCTTCGATAGGATAAATATGTTACATGTCAAAAATTTAGGTTGCCATGTCAGCTGAGACCCTAAGACCTTGTAATATTATATGTATGCATGTGTGATTTATATAACAAATTGTTATAAATATAAAATGATAATATAATTTATATACTTTTCAAAGTGCCACATCGTTAAATTTTTATATTTTTTAAGTTCAGATATCAAAATGCACATATTTATCAAGTTCAGAGGCAAAAATTATATTAATCTAATATAAAATACAAAATATTTCTTTTTTAAAACAATAAAATATTTAATTTTTTTAATTTCATATTAATATTTATATATATTTAAAATTAAATTCAGATCTAACCGAACAGACCCAAAGTTCAAAAATGGTTACCAAACCAAGCCTAATCTTGCGACCGAGCATGTCATCAGATCTGCGAACAAGTTTACTTTAAACACAATCATAACACGATACACTAATTAACTTTATAGAGTTTCAAAGAAAAAATTGCTTGGAACCAATTTAGTATCCTCTTACATGTTAGTAGTTGCAATAACTCCTGTTAACAATCATCTAATATTTCAGCAAAAGGATAATGATATACTCGAACAAGTCTTTGGAATGATAGCCAAACATATAAATAAATACAAAATCCAAATCCAAATATAGCCCTCAATTATATCAGGGTCTGAAGTCAAAATGAAAATAGGAAGCCAGCAATTGCACATATTCATACATTAGAATTTCTTTGTTGTTCTTTATTGGTTTTTCATATATGAGCTCCATTAAAGAAAGGATATTGAGTTCAAGAATCAAGTTGGCTTCTCGTATGAATTCTGGTCTCTGAACTCAGATATGGCACTTCGTATCATTCCGGCGACATCAGGTTGCACGAAAAAGTGCGTGCTATCCAGCACATGTATTATAAACTTATGTGCAGCTGGCAGCGATGCATTCAAATTCACGATAAACTGTGCCATGGGAATGTCACTGCAAAATATAATGGAACAGGAATCTTTCAGCTATAATGCAGAAGGGGAACTGATAACCTGATAAACTTCGAATACACAAGCTTGCCAAAATTTATATGAGCAAATATTAATACCTTAAACACGACTATGATGGGAAAAAATAACATAAACATGATGCAAAATACACAGATTCTTAGGCCTACATAATGGGGCAATAAAATCAATGACATTTGTATGCAACTATTTTAACCATTTAAACTGACAAGCGATTGGGTTGCTTCGATTGTGACATCAATGAATTCTAATCAAATGCCAAATGCCATACAAACAATAGAATCACCACACTAATATCTTTAGACAGGATGGTTTTAATCTCCCATTTAGAAGCTCCAATGAATCATATGATTCCAAGAACTAAATCAAGGCTTCAGAAAGCACGGTTCTTATAGTTCTCCGATGGATGTTAGAGCTTCAAAATGAAGCTGATGTTTCCATTTAAAACTGGATTACGCTTGCCCCAACCAACAAATAGACAACTTATATAGAGGAGAAAGAGATAAAGAAGCAACAATTGAACATTGAACATCAAAATATACTCGTATAGCATTAAATATCTATCTTACCAAGAAACGAACAGCCCTTTAGTCGCGTTGACCATGATGAAGCAGAAACCTTAAAATCTGAACTGCTACACAGCCACACAGACCAGTACTTAGTAAGTGGAAAGACAAATGGATGCAAGTTAGTTAAAATAGAAAAGGAAAAGCATCTACTTAGATGCATCATACATGATGAATTTCATTTCGGAATTATTGGGGATTAAAATGAAGTATCTGATCCATATTCCCTATATTTGGGATACCATGATAAAATTGCATTCCAAGATAATATAATCTCATCAAGAACACTGTCAGCCTATCCTAAATTCCCAGTTTTCAAATACCCATGAAAAATCAAATTACATGAGACCACATTTCTCAGGCATCTAATAAAAAACCCTAAACCCATTTTGTGTTATCATATCACCTAGCTTAGTACACGAATCCAGAAGAGCTGTTTGCACAAAACTAAAGTTGCAAATTCCAAATCTATGATATGGCATGGGTGATTGGGCACAATCCTAGCTTCTGCCATTTCACATAAAAGATTAAAAGCTTCTTCAAACTTCCTACTTAAAAACATCTAGCTTTTACTAGTAGGAAAGGATTCCAAATAGCGGAAGCGGCGCCGTCCGCCAACGCTAAAGACCCCAATAGCGGTGTGAACAAATTTCACATCAATAGCGGTCGATCACGGCTGAAAAACGGCAGTGTAACGGAAAACAGCGGCGAGAACGGTCCGCTATTTCCGCTAAAGCGATACCTTGCAAAAAATGGAATGGAGGAGACGGAGTAAAAAAAAAAAAGAAAGAAAGTAGTATTTAAGACAGAGAATCAAATATGGCAGTGATGCAGAAGCAAAGAGCAGATAACTTAGGTTTTCAAACATTACCTTATTTAATTTCCTGGTAGGCAAGGGAGGGCTTTGGTCAGAGACCGGAGGAGGAGAGGAAGAGAAAGACGATGTTGAGACAGAGTGGTGGTTTTTATATTAATTTTGCTATAATTATTATTTGAATTATTATTAGGGGAGCGTAAAGTTATTGTTTTAATATTTCAAGTTTTGAATATATCAATATACTTATATTTATTATGTAAGTAATTATGACAAATGGGCTACTTTCTTATGTCATTAGCTAGTTATTTTTAAAGGATCGTAACGATTTCATTTTCAGCTACTGAAACGGAAATAGTAAAGATCTCATTGTTAAAGTAGAGGTATGGATGAAGTCGTGAAAAATCAATGATCATATTAATAAATGGGCTTGCACGTCCATTGGCAAGCACAATGGGTCAAAATTAATGTGGATGGGTTGATGTCGATGAGTACATTGAGGGTTGCCATTGGTGGAGTAATAAGAGGTCCAATTGGAAGCTAGATGGTGGGTTTCGAAACAGTGACAGGGATGTCAAACATTTTTCAGCAATGTTCGAAGGATTGAAATTAGCTTCATCATGGGGTTTTCGAAAGGTAGAAATTGAAAGTGATAATACTCTACTAATTGATACATTGCGCAATGGATTAGCAGCGGTTAGTAATATAGTCAAAGTTAGAATGATTCATGAATGGTTTTACAAGAGTTGGGAGGTGAAATGTCAATATATTTTGAGAGATAGCAACAAGGTTGTTAATTGCTTAGCTAATGAGGGAGGAGGTAGGACAAATAAGTTGATTGTTCTTGATGACCTGCCATAGAATATGAAACAAATATTGAAAGAGGATATCCAACATTTAGCTATTAACCCTTTAAATTAAGGTGCTAACTTTGATTAAAAAAAATGTAACAATTTGATAACTTTAAGGACTATTATGTAACTTTTAAAAATTAAGTGATAAAAATATAAGAAAATTTACGCTAATGTCTAATTCTAATGCATCATAGATTGGCGCACTCTAATTATCAACCGTTTTCTACGAAAAAGTCCTACTACTTGCTTTGGGGTGAGTTCTTTTAATGATTTTCATGCTGTCTCCCTAGGTTAGAGTTTGGAGGCATGACAATAAAATAGACCACTGGACTAGGCATAAAATAAAAAGAAGTATTAGACTATACTCGTTTCTTGTGTGATGTAACAAAATTTTCATGCCATTGCTGGTTGCTGCTAAATTAAACCAGCTGAAACATATCCCGATCCTTAGCCTATGTTGTTGAGTTTAAGACTTCAAGTTGGTAGTTTACTTCTTGTTCTTAAGTTGCAAAAAAGTGTTTTAACACATGGTGTCATAATAATCATATATTTAAGTCATCATGGTGTTTTTTTATCCTATGTAATAGACAATACCAGATATGTCTTAGACATAATTTTGGTCATGGAATTGTTGGTTTTAACACTAGAACCATGCCACATTCCTGACTGCTTGCTTCTAAACCCATATCATAAAAAGTTTTAATATGAAAAAAGAACTATTATATTTTTATGTTGAAACTGTTGAATGACTCCACGTCTTGCTGTCCACCACTTTCACATATTGATTTGTGTGATAGTGGAATGTGTAGTTGGTGATTTCACCCATTGTTTATTTACATTTTTGTAATTTTCTATAAAAAAGCAAAACGAAAACAACCAAAAAGAATTTAAAATGACCCACATCCATGGTTGCATCTTTCTTCTATCCCGATTTCGAAGAGCAGGGGAATAGATGTTACTTTGGTTTGCTTCACGAACTTTGATACCTTCCAAGGCCTTTTCATAGCTACCACGGCTAAATTAAGGGAGCAAGAGACGCCTGTGTCACTAGTTGCTGTGGCGGCCTTTCAGTTTTCCTTCTTCTTCGCCCTCTTTTCTCGGAAAGGAAAAGGTTGCTTGATCAGCAAGTAAACAACTGAAAAATGTTGTTACTTTAGGAATAAGTGACTAAACAGAATATAAACTATGCATCATTTTAGGAGAGTTCACCTTTTCTTTCTTTTCAGCTTCTTTCGCGGCTCGTTCGGCCTCCCGAGCTTGGGCCTTCTCTGCCTTTCGCCTCTTCCTCTTTAGTCTTTAGTGCTTCCTTAGCTTTAGCTATCTCCTTTAACCGACGTTGATCCCTTAATTTAACCACTTCCTGTCCACTTCTTCTTCCTCCTTTGTTCTCTTCGGCTTCTCTTCTCCCGCCTCTTCGATTTTATCCCCGTTAAAAGCAATTGTTGAAACACTTTCTGGAGGAGCAGATTTCATAGGCTTGTTTTGCTCCACGACCTTTGTTACGGGTACTTTTTCGGCCTTTGCCACTTCCACTTCCCCTTGCGTTCGATGATCTTTCGAAGTTAAGCCGGAAACCGTATGATCCCTGACCGCTCTTCCATTTACTGCTCGAGGAATTAGATGTGGCACTTCACCGGAACCAAGTACGCGGCCATCTAATGTCAGTGTCCAAAGTGTGCTCCTTTCATTGCATCTAACATATTCTTTACGGAATTCATCATTGTTGTTCCATAAGTCCATAAATTTTTCCACCTGAACCATCAACTATTGAGATCCAATATTGTACAATTTTTTTTTTTTTTGTTCGATGAAATAAAACAAAAGCACTGCCTCGCCTGGTTAATACAAAAATTTTGGAGTGCCACTTTATCCCCTTTCGAAGCTAACTCATTTCCTTTATTTAAACTATCCCTGTCCGCGGCCACATGCAACACCACCTCTGCTTCCGTCATATTAGCTGTCGTTAACTACAAAACTTGTAAAAACCAAAACATCGAGAAAGGGAGAAACACGACTGAAAAAAAAGTAAAACATATCAATGTATATATAAAAAAAAAAAAAGAAGAGAAAACCAGAGTAAGTGTTTGACTCCATATCCAACTCTTACAAAATTAACTTTTTTTTTATTATTTAAAGAATTTAAGTTTTTATTATTATTTAATTTTAAAATGTAATTAACTCGTGAAAATTGACTCATGCTATATGTGGAATACAAATTACCACATGCATCCACGTATCAATAATCATAATAATAAAATACTCTGTATCTCACTATTAATAACATGTCTTCAATTTTATTCACAATAATATAATTTAGGAATAATTATATATATAGTAATATTAAATTTGTTAAATTCATTCTAATTCTTTTTTTTTTAAATTGTAATACAATGCATTTTTTTTAAAATGGCTATTCTTGTTTTAAAGATCTATAAACCTTTTGCCGGTATTTTATAAAAATAATATTCTTATAGTAAAAGTTATTTTTCAAAAAATCGTAACACAATATATTTTTCCCCAAAAAAATTGATAATTCCTTTTTTATTTTTTTACAAATCTATAAGCTTTTTTATTATTTTATAGAATAAATATTATCCATATTAAAAAATCATAACCCAATTACTTAAAACTCAAATAACCTGTAAATCGTCCCGGGAACTAACTAGCATTTGTTTTACAAATACCAATTTCAAAATAGAAAACACAAATTAAATCATAAAATAGTTTAACATATTTTTAATTGATAAACGTAATTAAATATAGAAATAATATAATTTTTCGCCTTTAAATTTAATAGCTAAGTTCACTTTGATATTTATACATTTTTTTGTCCACTTACATGAGAGATAGATTTTAATCATATAAAAGTTTAATGATGTGACACAATCTCATAGCACCACATCATTACTTGGAAATTAAAAAAATTATATAAAATTTCAAATGATAATATGATATAGTCTCAAAGATATTTAGTGTTTTAATAACTGAACCAATGATTGAACAAATCAGACCATCAGTTCCCAATTCAACTAGTTTGATCGATTCGACTACCGGACAAACAATAATTAAATAAATAATTAAAAATTCATAAAAAAAATATTAAGCCTGTTCAGTCTGTTCAACTGTTAATTTTTGTCTCAATTTTCGATTTTTATCGATTTGTAACTCAATCGATTCAAATTGCATAAATTGAGATAGCTCATTGCTTGAGCAAAATCCAGCACAAGGCTAAACAAATAACAGATGCCTGAATCCTATATATATAACTAAAATAAACTGAAATTCTCACAAATCATACAACCTTGAAATTTATGCTATATCAGTTTACAACAGACAGAAGTTGAAATATGATCAAGAAAAAAGAGTGTGAATGTCCAATGCACCAAATGCTTTAAGTTAAGAAAGCTGTTGTCTCCGATTAATCGTCCATATCTTCTAATGTAGACCAGATCATCCTATCATATGCATATAAAAAGTTCCCATGTTAGCAGCTACTAAGAATAAAAGGTAACATGAGAAACCTGTGTATTGTTGAAAACAACAAATTACCAGAATAAGGAGAAAAAGAGGAGAAGGACAAGATAGCCAAGCTTAAAAAGGCGCTGCTTCTTCTCCCTGGGAAGCATGTTAAATATCTCCGTAACGTCTACCAGGTGCTTTTTCTGTGTGTAACTGATAACAACAGAAAGCATATACATTTTCAAAAGCACTCAACAAATCATGAAACCTAATAGCAATATACTGGCTTTTCTCCACAGAGTATGTTTGATAAGCTCTAAGAGTCTCGACGCTCTTATCCATGATCGATATCGTAAAAGGAAATTTAATTTAGAGCATAGAAATAACTACAATCCCACAAGATGCCCAGATTCTTGCATGCAATCTATTGAAGGGGCAAAAGAAAGCTAACTTTTAGCTTAATGTAATTCTCAAATCCAATAAACTTGACAAAAGGGACAAAGAATATTGCTTGGGACCAATGGAATTTGTTTGTTACCAAATTAAAGTCATTAATATGCCTGCCAATCAGTCCACTCTCGTCCGGTTCCTTTCTCCCTCGTGAAGATCCATAAAGCATTCTATTGTTTCTATTTATTGATATAACATTGTCCATAGCCCCATATATATTACACCTCATCAGGTAAATCACACATTTCTTTATACTAAGTGCTTATAGCATGAGTATTTAACCGAAGAGAGGGTGAGAGGTCAATAGAGCAAACAATCAATACTCAAATTCGCAACAAGGACGTTCATGATGCAGGCAAAGTATAGACATATAACAAAGTTTCCATTTTCATGAAGCTCCAATGCTACCTAATACCTATTCATGTCGTTGCACAAGTTAGAAATTACAAGTCTTAAGAACACAAAGCCCACAACAAACAAGATCATGGAACAATATAGACCGGATAACCAGACGGGGGCTTAATCATACAGGACATAGCATTGCAATCTAAACAAACAAGGGAGCCATAACAAAGTAATTTGAAATTAACAGTGAATTAAAAGCTAGAGAAACTACCATTTGAACTTTTCCTCAAAACAGACTAGGGAAACAATAAAAGGTAGAATAAGAAGATGAGGGAAGAACTTACAGTCTCACATTGTAGTATAAATATGGACCACATAAGAGCGCCATGACCCAATGTCCCGTTAATAGATAGAATACACATAAAAATCCTTGGAGGATAAATTCCGGCAGGACCACTTTGTTTATCCGTGATGAAGAGTCGTAAGGATTGATGTAATCAAACTCTAAATCAGCCAAGCACATGAGCTGCAGCAAAATGTTCATGCTGTTAAACCTCTTTATTGTTCTCATATAACCAGAACAACCTTCAGACAAAATAATAACATCAGTAATTAGCTAGACACCACAGAGATATCTGTTCAAGCTTCTTTAGTTCTTTCATGTTTCAAATCCCAAAAAAAACCCATCACCTAGTTCCTTAAAATCAAATTGTGGGATAATATATAGCAGGAGTTAGGACTTCAAACCTAAGAATTTTCTCTGATAATTCATAATTCACCCTTTTTTGCAGCAAAATTCAACAAACCCAGATAAATGCACTCCAAGAGAACTATTTTTTTCTCTCCTTTCCTCAACACAGACACAATTTCTAGCAATAATTAAGTGGTTTTCTAGCAACTAAATGGAAGAACCAATAAAATAATCAAAACCTAACAAGCCAATAGCAAAGCATCGTATAATTTGAACCAAATATAAGGGATAAAAGCAAAATTACAAGCAGACCCAGAAAAAAAAATAAACATGGAGTCTAGGGTTAATGAGGGAACTGACCTGATAAACAATGAGAACAAGAAGGGCAATGAGGATGAAGAAAGAAATAAGCCATATGAAGAGATCTCCCATGCCTTCCTTTATCTCCCTCTCTTCCTATCTCTTCTTCTTCTTCTTCTTCTTCTTTTTTGTCTTATTTATCGCTTGGGATTTCTGTTTCGATGTAAGAGGATTAAAGCCCGGAGGGCAGCAGAAGCGAAACCAGGGTTCGACTGTGCCGGACGAACAGCGTTGGTTTGGCTTGCTTTTGGTACTCTGAGTTCTTAAACGCCTGAAAGATCCGACCAAAAGTAGCCTTGAAGGTACTGTTTGACTCTACCACTCGAAAGGCTTGTTAATTTTTACCGTTCGACACTTCGGACTATATATATTTCGGTTAAAATGGGCTATAAGTCCCTATACTTTTCATAAATTTAAATTTTAATCCCTATATTTTATTTTAGGAATTTAGTTTCTCTGTTTTTTTAATTTCAAAATTCAAGTCCAACAGTTAAAGCTGTTAAAATTATTTTATTAAATTCAAGTTTATTAAAATATTATTATTTTTATTATATTGTTACAAAGTGAGTATATTTTTATTTAAAAAATACATGATTAAATTCTTAAAAATAAAAATATAAAAACTAAACTCTAAATCTATGAAGAATATAGAAACCTATGAGATATTTTACCATTTTTCCTCTAGATTACTCCTATACTTACACATCGACGTCGTACAATTTGTTGGACATATAAATATTTATGAATCATTCCAAAATAAAATATCTAAGATGGTTTAGTATCAAACTCTACATAGATGTCAGTTAAAAATTTGTGTTTAAATGCACAAAAGTTTTCTATTCCTCTAAACCCACTTCATCTCCATTTCTTTATTTAAAATTATGTATATCTATATTTGTTTGTTTGAACTAAGTTAATTTGTTCATCTTATCTTCACAAATATTAAAGAATTATATTATCTCATGTGGAAATCATAAATTTAAAATAGTAAAGTATTTTTAAAAATAATATACAATAATTAATTATGTTTTGATAATTGAATTTTTAAAAATTACAATATGGGTACCAATGTTATCAATTCACTATATTACAGTTATTAAATCCTTTAACTTTATTAAAAGTAAGGCTATTTAAACTCGAATTGTCGGTCAAATTAGTTGAATTAAGAATCAATCAATTCGAACAATACTTTTGAATTAATTGAATTAGGAATCGATATAAAAAACTAATTAAAATATTTTTTTAATAATCTTTTAATCAAATTGACTGAACTAATGATTTGATTAACTCAAGATTAAAAATTTTAGTTTAAACCCGTTGTGCTTTCAATGCTATACCCGTTTTCTTGCTAGGTTTACAATGGAAAAGGGGAAAGTTTTAGAGCAACAACTCCCCGAGTTTTGTCAGAGAAAACAGAGTCTCCGATGCCAACTTTGCCTTTCCCGATAAGAAAGTGTCCGACGAAGATGGCCGCTTCTTCAAACACAAAAAGAAATTCCTCGATCCCAAGTTGATCAGCTTCTCCCCTGCTCTTAAACCTGCCCATTTCATATAATATCACAAATTAATTACTAATACTTAAAAACTCAAATATTTTATTCAACAATTGGTCTATGCTGCTGCTTTTTTTTTTTTTTTTAATATAGAGAAAGTCCGCTCAAATAATAGTATAATTAATAGAATTAGAAAGCTAATCGTAATTGTTTATTAATTTTTTTTATATAGCGTTTGGTTTTTTCACATTTAATTCAGTTTAATTATAAAAAAGGTAATTACCATCAACTAAATGATATGCTATTTCGAACAAAAGAAAAATATATGGTTATTAATTTACAATTACAAAAATAATAAAAACCAGAAATATTTGACGAAAACTGGAAAAGAGAAAAAGAAAAAGAAAGAATTTACTTACTTTCCAGGCAGAACTGCGAATAATGAAGCTGAAAAAACTTGGGATCAGTTTCCTCTAACAATGGCCTTCTCTTCTCCTTGACGTAAATTTCTATAGCAGCTTTGATTAAATCATTCACTGTATTATCTGATGGCATAATCACATGGACTGGCCCCAAGCTGCTCTCTATATTCACATTCAGCAGCAACTTCGTCAGCCTTTGGGATATTCCGTCGTTGACAACCGGAAACCTGGAAGACGAGGAGGTTGTCAACCTTGCCGGGACTGCGACAAGGCCTCCTCTCCGTTGAACGATGTCGGAATGATGTTCTGGTGGGAATGTTTGTTGTGTTCTCTCGGAGGTTGAAAGAACCCTGATGGAGCTAAGTCGCCGGCTACCTGGAGCACGGGGAATCATGGTGCTGATATTAAATGATAGAAGAAACTGATGGTTTTCCTTTTTCTTTGCTGGAAAACATTTGAAGTTATGTTACGTTATGATTGTTTTCAAGGGTTTTTGGATTTTTGTAAATAAAAGCAAATAGGAAGCGCGAAATTTCCAGGAAATTGTTCACTCTCTTGGACTGTACGTACGTCCCCTAGAAGTAGATTTTAAGTGGCTCTATTAGGGAAAATGGCTATGGGATTGATGGGATGTTGATGCTCTTTTTCTCCGGCTTAAATCAAATCAATTACTCATTCCTATTGTGAAAAATATATCGTCGGTAATGATAAATATATCGCAAAGAAAAAAGAGAAACAAAAATAAAGAATACACAGATTTTACGTGGAAACCCTTTCGGGAAAAACTCACGGGCAGATGAGAAGAAAATTCACTATGTCGAATTCGAATCCATTTACAAGAGGAATAGACTATGTCTATTTATAGGCTTGTAAAGCCATATTCTAATAGGAGTGTAGTAAGATTGAAACTCCTTATTCTAATCAATATCCAATAGATGGAGTTTAATAAGGTTTAAACAACCTTATTTAAAATAAAATAAAAGAAGTGTAGTTCTATAGGGATTCTTCTTTTATTTTATTTTACCATTGTATTTTATTTAAATAAGGATTCGGGTCACTTAATTCTAACAATCTCCACCTTGACACGAATTCTAAATAAACAAGTTCTTCATCGCGAACTCTCAACGAACAAGTTCTCCACCTCTTCCATAAAACCCCTTAAGGGTTTAACTTCAACAATGAACACCAACCAAGTCTAAGTAATGCTCAAACTTGGTTATAGAAAGTGACTTAGTCATCATATCTGCAGGATTTTCATGAGTACTAATTTTGCTCACAATAATATCACCACGAGCAATAATATCACGAACAAAATGATACCGAACATCAATGTGTTTTGTTCTCTCATGAAACATTTGATCTTTTGTAAGGAAGATGCCACTGATCGTATGCAAAAATCAGGCTTGATTTGAAGGTCTTCATTGAGCTCACTAAAGAGGCCCTTCAACCAAATAGCTTCTTTACAAGCCTCAATAATCGCCATGTACTCGGCTTCGAGTGGTAGACAAAGCGATCGTAGTTTGCAAAGTAGCTTTCCAACCGATTGCACAACCTTCGATTGTAAAGACATAACCAAAGAGAGATCTTCTTCTATCAAGGTCTCCAAAGAAAATCAAGCATCAACATACCCAATGACTCCATCTCTAGTTCTTCCAAACCGTAAGCAAACATCGTGAGTACCTCGTAAGTATCTTAAAATCCACTGAATCGCTTTCCAATGTTCTTTACCGGATTTGCCATGTATCTGCTAATCGCACTCGATCGCATATGATAAATCGACGTGAACAAATCAGAACACCCTAACCCGTATCCGTCGCGGATTAGGGTTATGAGGCATTACCAAACTAAGCTCAATTCAAAATAGACCTTCAACTGAATTTAAGCACAAGCAATGCAATCATTACTATATTATATAACATTACAATCTATTTAAAAATTTAAAATAAATGTATAACGAGTTTTATTACCAATACTTAATACACACCAATGTCTGAATCACATAATTTAAACATTCATGGCACATATATATATATATTACTATAATACATATGCATATTAAATCAATTGAACCATTATACCATTTAATAATCAATTACATATAACAACATATTAATATTACCTCTTGGCCGAATATACTATTTCACCTTTCATTTGGATTCGTAACTAACCAATCAAGAAACATATTCATTTCTTACCATTAATAATTAGATCTATATAGCCAACTATCACATATATATGTCTCATTATAAAAGTATAAATATCACATATCCAAATCTCTTAAACATAGCATTATTTAATTCTTACTAAACATATCAAGCATATGCTATTTATCATAAGGCCGAAACACATGTCTTACTCAAATATCATTAGTAAAACGTAATAAACAATTACACATAAATTCACCTTAATCGCGATCATGCACGTATCATAAACATGGCAAACATGATTCACATATAAACCAAAACCAAGACTAAGTTTACTAAAACCATCACCTAATATATATATATATATATACCAATTTAGCACCTTCCACATGTGATATAGACCATTACCGAATTTAAAACATCAATTAACATTATGAACAAGCTATGAAATCCAAATTATAGAAATGATACTTAACCAAAAGAAATAGCCATTTTCGTAAGGCTATATTTATATACAAGATCAAACATCATATGTTTCAAAACTTAATCTAACCTATACATGCCTTCAAATCAAAACCAAGATTTAAAATACCAAAAAGAGGCGATAGTGTGGATGACTTTCTTGACGATCCTCTCGAGCTTGTAGCTAACTGAATCTATAAACAAACAATTAAACAAAAGAAATCGGAGTAAGCTTACTAGCTTAGTAAGTATCAAGTGTTAAAAATACTTAGTATCAAGCATAAAATACATAAATTCATAGTATTAAACATGAAATTTTAATTTATAATTACTTATACCAACTCTCATTACTTCATTTAACATAATATCATTGATCTCATCATCACATACTTAAACTTCGAACATACATAATTATCACATCCGCAGATACTCGATTCTACTCCCATGAACATATACATCACATCTATTTTTCACAACCAAGTGGTATAACATAATCTTTCATCCTCTATTCGAACATATCTATAACGCACATATATATATATATATATATCTATATATATATATAACATTCATTAAGGTAATTAACTTCCACTTCTTCAGGTATTCGTTCGTTATTTTCTTGAGTAGCACGAAAATGAACTACTTACCTCTCTGTCGAATTAATACGTTTCAAAGCTGAAATTTCTTGACATGTGCATAAATCGATTTGCAAATATTCTGAGCTTAGATTACATTCACCGGCACTTGGCCTGCTGGACTCAAGGTCCGAAATTAATCACCGGTAATAAACCTGCTAGGCATTAAGCCCGAATCGTTTCACCGGCACGTGGCCTGCTAGGCTAAAAGCCCGAATAACACACCGGCACAAGGCCTGCTAGGCTAAAAGCCCGAATAACACACCGGCACAGGGCCTGCTAGGCTAAAAGCCCGAATAACACAGCTATAATTCATCAATTCACCATATTAACATCACATTATTATCGATTCATGTACTTAAACCACAATCACTTAACGTATCTTATACATACAAGTTTCCATTTCAAATTCAAATCACATTAAGTCCAATAGTGAACTTTAACATTCGACTATCCTCAATTTAAATGCTCAAATAAATCAATTAATATCAATGACTATATTTGTAATTAACTCTTTCATGTACTTAGACTCAAGAACTTACCTCGACCGTCGACGAACCGCAGTGGCTGGCTATTCGATAATCTTTGATTTTCCCGATCCAAAGCCGATTTTCTTTGTTCTTGATCTAAACACAATAAAATTTAACTCATTCAAGTACTTTTCATTTCAATTTGATCCAAAATCATATAATTTAACAATTTACAATTTTACCCCTAACATTTACAATTTATACAATTTAGTATTATTTCCCAATCATTCGAACTAAGATACTTTATACATGTTTGAGCTAAAGCCGAATGTCCTTCAAACTCATTATAAAACCAAATTGCTATTCAATTTAATCATAACAACAAATCATGAAATTCACTCTTTTACCCCAAAAATTTTCATATTTTACAATTTGATCCCCAAAGCATAAAATAAAAAATACATACAATTTGAATTTTTCTCTTAAGGGCCGAATTTTTCCCACCTTTATGCAAGTCTAAACCAACAATTTATTTTACATTTTGTACCTTAAATTTTAAAATCTCATAATCTAAGCCCTCAATATCCATCCAACTAGATTTCCTACTCCAACATGATTGATTTCAAGCCTAAATTTACATTTAAACATTAAACCTAACAAAGCAACAATAATCATACATGGCCGAATATATGACTTATCTCAAACTCAATTTTTTTACATGTAATATATAGTATTTGAAGTAACTTACCCAAAAATGCAAAATTTCATAGAAATTAAGCTCAATTACTCACTAAAAAGGGACATGCATAACCGAATGAAGATGAAAGTTTTAAGCTTCTTTCTCCCTTGAAAATTCGGTGAAGAAGATGAAGAAGGAGAGAGATGAAACAAAAATTATGTCTTCTTTATTTAATAATATCCTTTCATTATTAAAATTTCTCCACTACTATATAATAAAAACTATAAAATATTCCTTAATGGCTCTTTAGCCATATTGCCGTCCATCTCTATTTCTTCATGGACAAATTGTCTCTTTAAGGGCCACTCAAATAAAGTCTATTCAATTGAATCCTCAATTTCACAATAGCACTTATTTTCTTTCTTGTTCAATTTAGTATTTTACTAAAATTATTCACATTAACAAAAATTTAACTATATGATTTTATTTTTTTATAAGACCAAGCATAAATATCAAACACGAATAATAATAATAATAATAGTAAATAAATAAAATAAAATAATCATAAAAAGATCGAATTTGTGGTTCCGAAACCACCGTTCCGATTAGGGTCGAATTTGGACTGTTACAACTCTTCTCCCCTTTTAGGGATTTTCGTCCCCGAAAATCTTACCGTTAAACAAAGTCGGATATTGTTGCCTCATTGAATCCTCAGGCTCCCACGTAGCCTCTTCAACTCCGTGCCGATTCCATAGTACTTTCACTAATGGAATTCTCTTGTTTCTTAACTCTTTCACTTCCCGAGCTAAAATACGGATCGGTTCTTCCTCATACGTCATATCGGATCGGATTTCAATCTCAGACGGGGTGATTACATGTGACGGATCTGATCTATATCTGCGAAGCATCGAAACGTGAAATACGTTGTGTATCTTTTCCAATTCAGAGGGCAGCTTCAATCTATAAGCAACAGGTCCAATACGTTCAGTGATTTCATAAGGTCCGATGAATCTCGGACTAAGTTTGCCTTTCCGACCAAATCGGAGTACCTTTTTCCACGGAGAAACTTTCAAGAATACTCGATCTCCGATTTGAAATTCAATATCTTTACGCTTTAAGTCAGCATAAGACTTTTGTCGGTCTGAGGCAGCTTTCAAAGTATTTCTGATCACAGCCACTTTTTGTTCAGTTTCTTTAATCAAATCAACCCCGTGTATCTTATTCTCGCTGAGCTCAGTCCAGTATAATGGTGTTCGACATTTTCTCCCGAACAAGGCTTCATAAGGTGCCATTTTGATACTAGATTGAAAGCTATTATTGTAAGCAAATTCAATCAAAGGTAGGTATCGTTCCCACGTACCTTCAAACTCGAGAATGCAACATCTCAACATGTCCTCAAGTATCTGAATAGTTCGCTCGGACTGACCGTCTGTCTGCGGATGAAAGGTTGTACTAAAATGAAGTTTAGTGCCTAAAGCATCTTGCAACTTCTTCCAAAACCGCGATGTGAATCTCTGTCTCTATCTCAAACAATGGAACTCGGTACACCATGCAATCTCACAATCATGCTACATACAATTCGGCAAGTTTATCGAGTGAATAGTCCGTCTGAACCGGGTACAAAATGAGTGATTTGGTCATCTATCAACTATAACCCAAACGGCATCTTTCTTACTTCGGTGTCATAGGGAGACCGGATACAAAATCCATTGTAATTCTATCCCATTTCCATTCGGTATCATGATTGGTGAAGTAGTCCGGATGGTACTTGATGCTCACTTTTACTTGCGACAAACTAAGCATTTCAAACAAATTCGGATATATCCCGCTTCATGCCGTGCCACCAATAGAACTGTTTCAAATCGTTATACATTTTGGTGCTACCCGGATGTATCGATAGTCGACCACTATGGGCCTCACTCGTAATCATCTCAGATCAAATCCGAGTTATTCGGAACACACATTCGGCTTTTAAAATTCAAATATCATTTGCATCAATCAAAAATCGATTCGCACCTTTTTCACACCGAATTCGACTAGTAATCAAATCTTTGTCAACTTTCTGCATCACAAATTTGCTTTGAATAAACATCGGTCTTGCTTGTAACTTTCGGCTATGATCGAACCATCACCGACATAGCTATCTGCAGCGTTCATTGCACGAAGAGCAAACAATGGTTTTCGACTTAACGCATCTGCAACAACGTTAGCTTTTCCCGATGGTAGTCAATCACCAATTCATAGTCTTTCAACAATTCCAACCACCGCGTTGTCTTAAATTTAGGTCTTTTGAGTCATCAAATACTTGAGACTTTTATGATCCGAGTAAACATGGCATTTCTCGCCGAATAAGTAATGACGCCAAATCTTCATCACGAACACAATGGTCGCAAGCTCCAAATCATCGCGCGGGTAATTTCTTTCATGCGGCTTCAATTGTCTCAATGCGTAGGCTACTACTCGCTGCTTCTTGCATCAATACACACAGCCCAAACCACTTAAGGAAGCATCGAATATACAACAAATTCTTTACCCGATTCAGCCGAGCTAACACTAGAGCTTCTGGTCAAAAGGGCTTTCAACCGCCAAACTTTTCTCGACACTTTTCCGACCACTCAAACTTGACATCTTTCTCGTAGTAGCTTTGTCAAAGGTGTAGCTATCACGAAAAACCTTTCACAAACCGTCAGTAGTAGCCCACAAGCCCTGAAAACTTGAATCTCGAAAAAAATCTTCGGTGGCTTCCAATCAAGTATAGCCAAATTTTGTTCTGATCGACTCAATACCGATCTTTGAAACAACATGTCCCAAAAAGTGACCTTTTTCATCCAGAACTCACACTTACTAAACTTCGCATACAACTGTTGATCTCTCAAAGTTTGTAGCACTAATCTCAAATGCTCGGCATGCTCGGTTTCATTTTTGGAATAGATCAGTATATCATCTATAAACACTACTACAAACCGATCCAAAAACTGTCTGAAAACTCGGTTCATTAGATCCATAAAAACAACAGGTGCATTAGTGAGTCCAAAAGGCATAACCAGAAACTCAAAATGTTTGTACCTCGTCCGGAATGCAGTCTTTGGCACATCTGTATCTCTGACTCGCAACTGATAATAGCCTGATCTCAAATCTATCTTCGAAAATACTGAAGCCCCTTTTAGCTGATCAAACAAGTCATCAATCCGAGGTAACGGGTACTTATTCTTTATAGTTACCTTATTTAGTTGCCGATAGTCGATACACATTCGCATGGTCCCATCTTTCTTTTCACAAATAAAACCGGTGCACCCAAGGAGAGAAGCTCTGGTCGTGCAAAGCCCCTATCTCACAATTCTTGCAATCGCGCTTTCAACTCTTTTAACTCAGTAGGTGCCATCCGATCACGGAGCTATCGAAATCGGAGTCGCTCCCGTACTAATTCAATGCCGAACTCAATTTCTCGTCTTTGGTGGTAAGCCCGGTAGTTCTTCAGAAACACATCCGGGTATTCACACACAACCTGTGCAGATTCAATATGCTTTTCGACACTTTATTATCCAAAGACATACGCCAAATAATCTTCACACCCTTTTCTCACATATTTCCTAACATCGAAGATATTATCAGAGGAAACCCACTTAAATCACTAGATTCAATTACGATGATCTCCCCGCTCGACATCTCAAATCAATTAGCTTTCTTTTGCAATTCACCACTGCGTCATGTGAAGTTAACCAGTCCATTCCCAAAATTATATCGAACTCATCGAAGGGCAACAACATTAAATCGGCTGGGAAGCAAAAATCCCGAATCATCAACGGGCAACTTTTACACACTTTATTAACAAACACACATCTACCCAAAGGGTTGGACACACGAATCACAAACTCAGTAGACTCAACTGGCAGAGTCTTACCGAATACTAGAGTTTCACACACATATGAATGAGTCGAACCAGGATCAATCAATGCAATCACAGTAGTATCATAAAGGGTGAAAGTACCGGTAATGACATCGGGGGATGAGGCATCCTCTCTGGCTCGTGTGGCATAAGCTCTAGCTGGAGCTCTAGCATCAGATTGAACTACAGTGTTCTTCATTCCTCTCTGACTACCACCTACATTGCTTGAATGTCTGGGTGGCCTGCCTCGCGCTGACGTGTTGCTCGACTTAATGTTCTGAATTGTATTCTGCTCAACTAAAATCGGACATTCTCTAATAAAATGATCTGACGATCCGCATTTAAAACAAGACCGATCATGGAATCTACAACTCCCGGAATGCCATTTCCCACAGTGCTTGCATTCAACTCGATTCTGTGGAACGTTACCAACACTGGCCATCGAGGTAGCTCGGGAGCCCACTGGAGGTCGATCACGTCTAGGTAAATCTGAAGTAGCTTTATGTCGGCTGAAGTCATCTCTGAACTTCTTAGATGTGGAATGGAAATTCTTACCCGACGATCTCTTACGAGTGTCTCTAGCTTCTGTCTCAGCCTTTCTTTTCTCCTTCCCGAGCTCTTCAGCTTTGCAAGCTCGCTCGACTAGTGTCACAAACTCTTTGATTTCAAGAATGCCAACAAGCAACTTTAAATCTTCATTCAAACCGTCTTCGAACCTTTTGCACATAATGGCTTCAGTTGATACACATTCCCGAGCATATCGGCTCAATCTGACAAATTTTCGCTCATATTCAGTCACGGTCATTTGCCCCTGTTTTAGTTCAAGAAATTCTTTTCGTTTTTGATCAACGAATCTTTGACTGATATATTTCTTGCGAAATTCATGCTGAAAGAAATCCCACGTCACTTTTTCTTTCGGAACCACTGATACTAGTGTATTCCACCAGTGATATGCAGTGTCCCGAAGTAAAGATATAGCACACTTCAGGCATTCATCTGGAGTACAAGATAGCTCATCAAGTACCCGAATAGTGTTATCAAGCCACATTTCAGCTCGCTCTGCGTCATCATCATCGTTGGCCCTGAATTCTTCGGCCCCAAATTTCCTGATTTTATCAACTGGAGGCCTACTAGATCTCATCGGATCTATCATCGGGGGTGCTGAAGGTATCGGAGTTGGATTATTCGGGGGGTGGAGGATGTTGCACAGCCGGATTAGTCCGGATATATTGAGTAAACCAGTTGTTCATCACTTGGTAGAAGGCTTGTCTAGCCTCCCCCTCTGGATTACTCGAAGTAGGTTGAGATTCTATCGTGCTTGTCCCTTGCCTTGCGCGGATTAGGCGCCACGCTCTCAACATCATCTGCTACGGCTCTGTCAGGATCCATTTACTATATAAAACACAATTTAAATGTCAGAAGTCACCACACTATCAATATATGATCAAGGCATGTATAGCTATACTCACACGCGCTACGGTAGTCCTAGAATCGACTAAACCGTAAGCTCTGATACCAATAAAATGTAACACCCCTAACCCGTATCCGTCGCCGGATTAGGGTTATGAGGCATTACCAAACTAAGCTCAATTCCGAAATAGACCTTCAAATGAATTTAAGCACAAGCAATGCAATCATTACTATATTATATAACATTACAATCTATTTAAAAATTTAAAATAAATGTATAACGAGTTTTATTACCAATACTTAATACACACCAATGTCTGAATCACATAATTTAAACATTCATGGCACATATATATATATATTACTATAATACATATGCATATTAAATCAATTGAACCATTATACCATTTAATAATCAATTACATATAACAACATATTAATATTACCTCTTGGCCGAATATACTATTTCACCTTTCATTTGGATTCGTAACTAACCAATCAAGAAACATATTCATTTCTTACCATTAATAATTAGATCTATATAGCCAACTATCACATATATATGTCTCATTATAAAAGTATAAATATCACATATCCAAATCTCTTAAACATAGCATTATTTAATTCTTACTAAACATATCAAGCATATGCTATTTATCATAAGGCCGAAACACATGTCTTACTCAAATATCATTAGTAAAACGTAATAAACAATTACACATAAATTCACCTTAATCGCGATCATGCACGTATCATAAACATGGCAAACATGATTCACATATAAACCAAAACCAAGACTAAGTTTACTAAAACCATCACCTAATATATATATATATATACCAATTTAGCACCTTCCACATGTGATATAGACCATTACCGAATTTAAAACATCAATTAACATTATGAACAAGCTATGAAATCCAAATTATAGAAATGATACTTAACCAAAAGAAATAGCCATTTTCGTAAGGCTATATTTATATACAAGATCAAACATCATATGTTTCAAAACTTAATCTAACCTATACATGCCTTCAAATCAAAACCAAGATTTAAAATACCAAAAGAGGCGATAGTGTGGATGACTTTCTTGACGATCCTCTCGAGCTTGTAGCTAACTGAATCTATAAACAAACAATTAAACAAAAGAAATCGGAGTAAGCTTACTAGCTTAGTAAGTCTCAAGTGTTAAAAATACTTAGTATCAAGCATAAAATACATAAATTCATAGTATTAAACATGAAATTTTAATTTATAATTACTTATACCAACTCTCATTACTTCATTTAACATAATATCATTGATTTCATCATCACATACTTAAACTTCGAACATACATAATTATCACATCCGCAGATACTCGATTCTACTCCCATGAACATATACATCACATCTATTTTTCACAACCAAGTGGTATAACATAATCTTTCATCCTCTATTCGAACATATCTATAACGCACATATATATATATATCTATATATATATAACATTCATTAAGGTAATTAACTTCCACTTCTTCAGGTATTCGTTCGTTATTTTCTTGAGTAGCACGAAAATGAACTACTTACCTCTCTGTCGAATTAATACGTTTCAAAGCTTAAATTTCTTGACATGTGTATAAATCGATTTGCAAATATTCTGAGCTTAGATTACATTCACCGGCACTTGGCCTGATGGACTCAAAGTCCGAAATTAATCACAGGTAATAAACCTGCTAGGCATTAAGCCCGAATCGTTTCACCGGCACGTGGCCTGCTAGGCTAAAAGCCCGAATAACACACCGGCACAAGGCCTGCTAGGCTAAAAGCCCGAATAACACACCGGCACAGGGCCTGCTAGGCTAAAAGCCCGAATAACACAGCTATAATTCATCAATTCACCATATTAACATCACATTATTATCGATTCATGTACTTAAACCACAATCACTTAACGTATCTTATACATACAAGTTTCCATTTCAAATTCAAATCACATTAAGTCCAATAGTGAACTTTAACATTCGACTATCCTCAATTTAAATGCTCAAATAAATCAATTAATATCAATGACTATATTTGTAATTAACTCTTTCATGTACTTAGACTCAAGAACTTACCTCGACCGTCGACGAACCGCGTAAACCGGCTATTCGATAATCTTTGATTTTCCCCGATCCAAAGCCGATTTTCTTTGTTCTTGATCTAAACACAATAAAATTTAACTCATTCAAGTACTTTTCATTTCAATTTGATCCAAAATCATATAATTTAACAATTTACAATTTTACCCCTAACATTTACAATTTATACAATTTAGTACTATTTCCCAATCATTCGAACTAAGATACTTTATACATGTTTGAGCTAAAGCCGAATGTCCTTCAAACTCATTATAAAACCAAATTGCTATTCAATTTAATCATAACAAAGCAAATCATGAAATTCACTCTTTTACCCCAAAAATTTTCATATTTTACAATTTGATCCCCAAAGCATAAAATAAAAATACATACAATTTGAATTTTTTTTTCTCTTAAGGGCCGAATTTTTCCCACCTTTATGCAAGTCTAAACCAACAATTTATTTTACATTTTTTACCTTAAATTTTAAAATCTCATAATCTAAGCCCTCAATATCCATCCAACTAGATTTCCTACTCCAACATGATTGATTTCAAGCCTAAATTTACATTTAAACATTAAACCTAACAAAGCAACAATAATCATACATGGCCGAATATATGACTTATCTCAAACTCAATTTTTTTACATGTAATGTATAGTATTTGAAGTAACTTACCCAAAAATGCAAAATTTCATAGAAATTAAGCTCAATTACTCACTAAAAAGGGACATGCATAACCGAATGAAGATGAAAGTTTTAAGCTTCTTTCTCCCTTGAAAATTCGGTGAAGAAGATGAAGAAGGAGAGAGATGAAACAAAAATTATGTCTTCTTTATTTAATAATATCCTTTCATTATTAAAATTTCTCCACTACTATATAATAAAAACTATAAAATATTCCTTAATGGCTTTTTAGCCATATTGCCGTCCATCTCTATTTCTTCATGGACAAATTGTCTCTTTAAGGGCCACTCAAATAAAGCCTATTCAATTGAATCCTCAATTTCACAATAGCACTTATTTTCTTTCTTGTTCAATTTAGTCTTTTACTAAAATTATTCACATTAACAAAAATTTAACTATATGAATTTATTTTTTTTATAAGACCAAGCATAAATATCAAACACGAATAATAATAATAATAGTAAATAAATAAAATAAAATAATAATAAAAAGATCGAATTTGTGGTTCCGAAGCCACCGTTCCGATTAGGGTCGAATTTGGACTGTTACATAGTTTTCCAAGACTTAAATGCGGAAAACAAATCGCTTTTCTGCTTCAGGAAGAATGCCCAAACTTTTCTGGAAAAATCATCAATAAAAGTTAGCATATAATTAGCTCCACCTCTCGAAGGCACTCTTGATGCCCCCCACAGATCAGAATGAATATACTCTAACATTCCCTTCGTGTTATGGATTCCTCTGGTGAATCGAACTCTCTTTTGCTTTCCAAAAATGCAGTGCTCACAAAACTTCAGTTTGCAAATTCCTTGCCCATCAAGAAGTCCTCTTTTGCTCAATTCTGCCATGCCATTCTCACTCATATGCCCTAGGCGCATATGCCAAAGTTTAGTAATATCATCATCTGACAAGGAAGAGGAAGCGACATCTGCATCACCAATAACAGTAGAACCCTGCAAAACATATAACTTGGCGGTCTTTCTCGCGCCTTTCATCACAACGAGGAACCTTTGGAAATCTTCAAAATCCCACTTTCACCGTGTGTATTTGTACCCTTTTGAATCAAGAGTACTTAACGAAATTAAATTTCTCTTCAATTCTGGAACATGTCGTACGTCGCTAAGTATTCTGACAACTCCATCAAACATCTTAACTTTAATTGTTCCAACACCTGCAATTTTACACGAAGCATTATTTCCCATCAAAACAACACCTTCAGAGACTGTTTCGTAAGTTGTAAACCAATCCCGATTGGGACTCATGTGAAAGGTGCAGCCTGAATCAAGTATCCACTCCTCGCTCACTTTAGAATTGTTGACAGAAGTGACTAGAAGTTAACCATCGCTGTAGTCTTCTACAACATCAGCTTCACCAGAATTTTCTGGTTGTTTTCCCTTTTGATTCACAACCTTCCTTTTAATCTTGTTCTGTAGTTTATAGCACTCAGATTTAATGTGCCCTTTCTTCTTGCAGAAGTTACAAGTTTTACCTCTGTTTGAAGACTTCGATCTTGTAACAGTCCAAATTCGACCCTAATCGGAACGGTGGTTTCGGAACCACAAATTCGATCTTTTTATGATTATTTTATTTTATTTATTTACTATTATTATTATTATTCGTGTTTGATATTTATGCTTGGTCTTATAAAAAAAAAATTCATATAGTTAAATTTTTGTTAATGTGAATAATTTTAGTAAAAGACTAAATTGAACAAGAAAGAAAATAAGTGCTATTGTGAAATTGAGGATTCAATTGAATAGGCTTTATTTGAGTGGCCCTTAAAGAGACAATTTGTCCATGAAGAAATAGAGATGGACGGCAATATGGCTAAAGAGCCATTAAGGAATATTTTATAGTTTTTATTATATAGTAGTGGAGAAATTTTAATAATGAAAGGATATTATTAAATAAAGAAGACATAATTTTTGTTTCATCTCTCTCCTTCTTCATCTTCTTCACCGAATTTTCAAGGGAGAAAGAAGCTGAAAACTTTCATCTTCATTCGGTTATGCATGTCCCTTTTTAGTGAGTAATTGAGCTTAATTTCTATGAAATTTTGCATTTTTGGGTAAGTTACTTCAAATACTATACATTACATGTAAAAAAATTGAGTTTGAGATAAGTCATATATTCGGCCATGTATGATTATTGTTGCTTTGTTAGGTTTAATGTTTAAATGTAAATTTAGGCTTGAAATCAATCATGTTGGAGTAGGAAATCTAGTTGGATGGATATTGAGGGCTTAGATTATGAGATTTTAAAATTTAAGGTACAAAATGTAAAATAAATTGTTGGTTTAGACTTGCATAAAGGTGGGAAAAATTCGGCCCTTAAGAGAAAAAATTCAAATTGTATGTATTTTTTATTTTATGCTTTGGGGATCAAATTGTAAAATATGAAAATTTTTGGGGTAAAAGAGTGAATTTCATGATTTGTTGTTATGATTAAATTGAATAGCAATTTGGTTTTATAATGAGTTTGAAGGACATTCGGCTTTAGCTCAAACATGTATAAAGTATCTTAGTTCGAATGATTGGGAAATAGTACTAAATTGAATAAATTGTAAATGTTAGGGGTAAAATTGTAAATTGTTAAATTATATGATTTTGGATCAAATTGAAATGAAAAGTACTTGAATGAGTTAAATTTTATTGTGTTTAGATCAAGAACAAAGAAAATCGGCTTTGGATCGGGGAAAATCAAAGATTATCGAATAGCCAGGTTTCTGCGCGGTTACGCGTCGTCACGATCGAGTAAAGTTCTTGAGTCTAAGTACATGAAAGAGTTAATTACAAATATAGTCATTGATATTAATTGATTTATTTGAGCATTTAAATTGAGGATAGCCGAATGTTAAAGTTCACTATTGGACTTAATGTGATTTGAATTTGAAATGGAAACTTGTATGTATAAGATACGTTAAGTGATTGTGGTTTAAGTACATGAATCGATAATAATGTGATGTTAATATGGTGAATTGATGAATTATAGCTGTGTTATTCGGGCTTTTAGCCTAGCAGGCCACGTCTTGGTGAAACGATTCGCTTAATGCATAGCAGGTTTATTACTGTGCGATTAATTTCGACCTTGAGTCCAAAGAGCCAAGTGCCTTGTGAATGTAATCTAAGCTCGTAATATTTGCAAATCGATTTATGCACATGTCAAGAACTTTCAGCTTTGAAACGTATTAATTCGACAGAGAGGTAAGTAGTTCATTTTCGTGCTACTCAAGAAAATAACGAACGAATACCTGAAGAAGTGGAAGTTAATTACCTTAATGAATGTTATATATATATAGATATATATATATATATGTGCGTTATAGATATGTTTGAATAGAGGATGAAAGATTATGTTATACCACTTGGTTGTGAAAAATAGATGTGATGTATATGTTCATGGGAGTAGAATCGAGTATCTGCGGATGTGATAATTATGTATGTTCGAAGTTTAAGTATGTGATGATGAGATCAATGATATTATGTTAAATGAAGTAATGAGAGTTGGTATAAGTAATTATAAATTAAAATTTCATGTTTAATACTATGAATTTATGTATTTTATGCTTGATACTAAGTATTTTTAACACTTGAGACTTACTAAGCTAGTAAGCTTACTCCGATTTCTTTTGTTTAATTGTTTGTTTATAGATTCTGGTTAGCTACAAGCTCGAGAGGATCACAAGAAAGTCATCCACACTATCGCCTCTTTTTGGTATTTTAAATCTTGGTTTTGATTTGAAGGCATGTATAGGTTAGATTAAGTTTTGAAACATATGATGTTTGATCTTGTATATAAATATAGCCTTACGAAAATGGCTATTTCTTTTGGTTAAGTATCATTTCTATAATTTGGATTTCATAGCTTGTTCATAATGTTAATTGATGTTTTAAATTCGGTAATGGTCTATATCACATGTGGAAGGTGCTAAATTGGTATATATATATATATATATTAGGTGATGGTTTTAGTAAACTTAGTCTTGGTTTTGGTTTATATGTGAATCATGTTTGCCATGTTTATGATACGTGCATGATCGCGATTAAGGTGAATTTATGTGTAATTGTTTATTACGTTTTACTAATGATATTTGAGTAAGACATGTGTTTCGGCCTTATGATAAATAGCATATGCTTGATATGTTTAGTAAGAATTAAATAATGCTATGTTTAAGAGATTTGGATATGTGATATTTATACTTTTATAATGAGACATATATATGTGATAGTTGGCTATATAGATCTAATTATTAATGGTAAGAAATGAATATGTTTCTTGATTGGTTAGTTACTGAATCCAAATGAAAGGTGAAATAGTATATTCGGCCAAGAGGTAATATTAATATGTTGTTATATGTAATTGATTATTAAATGGTATAATGGTTCAATTGATTTAATATGCATATGTATTATAGTAATATATATATATATGTGCCATGAATGTTTAAATTATGTGATTCAGACATTGGTGTGTATTAAGTATTGGTAATAAAACTCGTTATACATTTATTTTAAATTTTTAAATAGATTGTAATGTTATATAATATAGTAATGATTGCATTGCTTGTGCTTAAATTCAGTTGAAGGTCTATTTCGGAATTGAGCTTAGTTTGGTAATGCCTCATAACCCTAATCCGGCGACGGATACGGGTTAGGGGTGTTACAGATCTACCCTTAGATTTACCGCGAGGATTCCATTCCTGTGTCATTCCACGATCATCATCAGCATTCCGATCTTGTCTCCCACGAACAATGAGACCCTCTCCCTAAGAGTCGGGTTTAACTACAAGATGCTTCATCTTATCATACGAGGTCAAAGAATCATAAATCTCATCAACTGTGAGAGACTCACGGCTATATAAAATCGTGTCTCTGAAGGTTGAATAAGACGGGGGCAACGAACAAAGTAGATTCAACCCTAGATCTTCCTTATCATACTGAACCTCCATGGCCTCCAAGTTTGAGAGAATTTCTTTAAACATCATGTAAGTGTTCGTGTGCACGCACGCACCTTCCTCCAAACGATGAGCATAAAGACGTTGCTTCATATGCAACTTACTGGTTAGAGTTTTCGACATACATATTTGTTCTAGCCTCTTCCATAATGTCGCGGCGGTATTCTCCTTCATCACATCCTGCAAAATTTCATTAGACAAATGCAGATGTAACTGTGTTAACGCCTTTCGATCCTTGCGCTTCTTCTCTTCCTCCGTCAATGTCGAAGGCATCTTATCTATCCCTAGCAAGGCTTCCTCTAAATCCATTTGTGCAAGAACTGTCTGCATCTTTATCTGCCACAACGCGAATTTGGTATTGCGATCCAACAGCGGAATTTCATACTTCAAGGACGCCATTACCGTGATCGAGATGAAAAACCCGGAAGCTCTGATACCAATTTGTGAAAAATATATCGTCGGTAATGACAAATATATCGCAAAGAAAAGAGAAACAAAAATAAAGAACACACAGATTTTACGTGGAAACCCTTTCGGGAAAAACCCACGGGCAGATGAGAAGAAAATTCACTATGTCGAATTCGAATCTATTTACAAGAGGAATAAACTATGTCTATTTATAGGCTTGTAAAGCCATATTCTAATAGGAGTGTAGTAAGATTGAAACTCCTTATTCTAATCAATATCCAATAGATGGAGTTTAATAAGGTTTAAACAACCTTATTTAAAATAAAATAAAAGAAGTGTAGTTTTATAGGGATTCTTCTTTTATTTTATTTTACCATTGTATTTTATTTAAATAAAGATTTGGGTCACTTAATTCTAACACCTATATTAATTTTTAAATTCTAATTACTAATTAGATGATTAGTTTGAATTTATTTAATTAAGTAAATATTTGTATTAGAAATGGGTTTTGTAAACATTTGAACTATTTGTTCTTTATAGCGATTTCTCATATATGGTAAGCAATCGAAACCATGATTTTTTTCCATGTTTATTTGATAATTACCAATTAATTATGTGGTTAATAGGTTCATGAACCATACGATTTATGTTTTAGTACATGTATCATGTGAATAGGCTTGGCATGTAATAAAATTGTGAAAATGAAATAGTAACATGCCTACATTCAATGAAAAGATTAATGTACATGCCAAAATAGAATGTTCCATTGAATTAGGTTTGGGATGGTAATAATGACTTTGAATCGTTTCAATATGGAATTATCACTTTGGGGGGGCAGACCAAATTAATGGGTTCTGTCCAGTTTCTGAATCTCGCAGCAACTAGCAACCTCATTTTTTTGCTGACGGACCATTTTTTTTAATTTAAATGCCAGAGAGGGCGGCTGACAGACAGTTACTGGTGATTGGGCAATAACAATTTCTTGGATTCTTATGGTTTTTTTTAACATCAACATGTCTTGACAATTGACATGGTGCACTAGATGTATAAATGGGCCTAACTTAAAACACAAACTCCTTTTTTTTTTCTCTCAATGATTTGAATTTTACATTTTTAGCTGATGGGTCTTTCTTCAAGTTCAATCCAAGTAGTAGTAACAGATTATCGTCCAGAGTTAGGTTGGGTAAAAGTTAATACAAGTATGGCTTCCTCTGGTGTTTGGATCTTGGGGTATTACAGGAGGATCGTGTTTTGCCTAAGCTGATGTCTTTAGGTCCATTTTTGTGTTTTTTTTTTTTTCTATGTTTTGTTAAAATTTCAGATTTTTCTTTATTTTTTTTGTTTCGCTTTGGGTATGCCATTTACTCTGGTGGCTTAATGCACAAGGAAAAGGGTGTTTGGGGGTTGTTTTCTTCGAATGAATCCTCCCGATTTGGGAGTTTAGTAATGAGAAAAATTTTGAGCTGATCATCGAACTTAACCCAACCCGACCATCAAAACGAAAACCCAACATAACTCTGCAGATCATCGAACCGACCAAAATTTTGAGCTTTTGCCGGCGAATATGACAAAAATGCTTCTTCCTTTTTTATCATCAGCAAAACACGCTTTCTCATACGTGTAACATTTTAATTGAAAAGAAGCAGAGGATATTTCTAGTTTATATCAACCTGCTTTATTTTTGAGCCGTGGTGTATTACTATTCTTCTGTTCCAATGGATTGCGATAAAGCTAATTTCTTTTTTATTTCCAATGGATTGATGATTCCATTCCATTCACAAAGACATGAGCTTTGAGACGTTTCATTGTTTTGAAATGTGATGACTGATGACAAAAACAATACTCACCTGTCTTTTTTAGCCTCTCAGAGAGGGAGGGGGAACTTGATAACAAAGCAACAGAGGATATTAAACTGTTAAAAGTAGCAACAAATCATGTGCTTCAAGTAAATTGATAACTCGGAATGTAATATACAATTTACAAGATACAAACAATCATACAAAATGAGGGTAAATAATAGAAGGCCAATCCCAATTAAAAAGAATGGGAGAAAGCAAAAAAAAAAAAAAGTATGAGAATAAGGTAGTATATGATTAAGGTTGTTTTTCAGAGCAACATTATATAATAGGTTGTCTTACTCTAATAATGCTATATATATGATCCAGGAATTCCTGCAGGTTATCCTCATCATTTCAAGCAAACCAAGGCATGCCAGAGCCGACGCGTTCTCCTCACGATTTTGCTGAGCTTTCGAGCAATGAAACCCGGAACCAAAAATGCAGGAGGAGGGTTGGGTCTTCCTGGATCAACAAAAGAAGTAGATGCACCATTGCTACTATGCCCACTGCTATTCTTTCTAAGATAGAAGCTTCTGCTTCCAGCGTCCCCAATTAACTGTGATTTATCCAAACCTATTCAACCCAATTAACAGTCATCAGCAATCAAAATGGGCATCAAAATGTTAAAAAAAACAAAAACCCCATGAGGCTGCTTACTTTGAAGGCTAAAATAAGAATGATGCAATTCCAATCCTGAATTGCAATCAAGTTTAGGGGTTCTCCCTTCTTCAACATACTTGTCTACGACAAGCTTTATGGTGTCTTCGACGCTAGACCCCAATTTGACCATGGTCCGGACTGGTCCTGGACTTCCTTCAACTGATACATTGATTACAACCTTAGCGTCTTTGTTGTAGCCTTGCCTCCCAAACTTCACAAAACAATTCAACACTTCAGTTTCTACACTAGTACTATAATCAACACTTCAGTTACTTGATTGGATTTCAACCCCCAATTGATTAATCAACTCTGGGTTACTAACATGAATGACTTTATTAAAATATATACTGCGAATTTTAACAAAAGCAGTGTAAAGGAACAGACGGTAACAATTAGTTTGACCAGTGAACATACCTCGAAACCTTGCTTTGGAGAAGAAGAAGGAGAAGGAGAACAAAAACCCAGCAAAGAAGGGGAAGAAGCGAAGACGTCAGTACAAGTATGAGGCCCAAAGAAAGGAGCCCTTTCAGCTTCAGATCCCACGAAACTACTCCTACTTGGCTGATCTTCACCGATACTGCTCCAAAGACACGGTTCAGAAGCACATCGCTTGAGAATCCTGTCGTACTTGGACGACCTTCTCAACGATCGGCGATGTGGGGGAGGCGTCCGTAGCCTTGGAGTCGGCGATGGGTGCGGAATTCGTGGTCGTCGGCATCTAGGAAGCCGTCGTCGGAGACTCTTTTCGGACATAAAATGAAGAGGGCCGATCGGGGTTTCTTTGCTTTTTGTGTCTCTTGTTGGTTTTTAAGATTTGTGTATTGAGAAACACAAGGATTTAAGGAAAGAGGGAATGGCAGTTGGAATAGGGTTGTTACTGGCAGTTTGCGTGGAAGTGTGGGGGAGTTAGGGTATTGGATTCTAAGTCTAGTTGGGTTTGGTGTTGTTTTTTCAGGTTGTTTCCTCTCTTGTCTTGGATCCCGAGTAATGTTTTGCTTGGGTTGTTCATGTCTTTACTTCTCATACGGGGAAATGTAATTAAATTTCCCAACTCATGTCTTCACAAATTGAACCAAAAAAAAAAGAAGCTAAAATTGAAAAAAGAAAAAAAATCTTATCTTTACTAAATTTATTTATTAAATCCAACAACCCCACTCCCATTATCAAATATATATTTATTGAGAATTTATTTTATATAAATTTTAATATTTTATATATATAAATTCTATTATCAGTTCATGTAGTATATGTAATTTGTACGTTTAATTTTTGTATTATACTTTAATAATTTTTTAATTTTTATATTTTTTAAAATTTAAAATTTCAATCATAATTCAAATGGTAATTTCTAAATCAATTATAATAATTATATATTTAGTTCTTGTACTATGTGTTGATTGTGTATTTTGTTGTTATAATATATTTAATAAATTTTAACCCTATATGTTTCTAATCCTGCCATTATCTAATATTATGAATTTAATCTATATTCTTCAATTTAACTTTCTTAATTTTTTATGTTTTTTAAATTTTAAATTTTTAATCTTAAGTCAAAACACTAAAAATTAAATATATTAACTAAAATGACGTGATCTTATTATAAAAATAATAAATTAACTTTCATTATATATATAATAATACGTTTGTTGTATAATATTTTTAAAATAGTAAAAATTTAATTAACTGAATCTATCGACTACCACTAAAATTAAGGTTAAATTTTCAAAACTTCAAAATTTCGATTAAAAATAACTAAATAAAAATATACAATTTAAATTTATAACTTATTCGTATAGCTTGATTAATAATGAAATTTGACCATAAATATTACATTGCACCTTTTCGCCTTTAGCATTAGCTAATTTGCTGTGAGGTAGGGACCACTTTCAGGTCTAGTCCACCTCCCGCACGTCATCGCCGAAATTATTACGTATTCCATTTTCCTTTTCAATTTAGTAGAAAGATGTTTTTTGAATTGGTTAAGTTATCGATTCATCAGTTTAATTTGTTAGGTTAAAAATAATTAATCTTATAATTGATTCTCAATTTATTTAGTTAATCCAGTCCGATTCAAATAGAATTGCTCTTTTTGTCACAATTTTTAAAATTACTTATAGTCCCTCCTCACCTCATAAATACGAGGATAATAAGTTTCAGTACACTTAAACCCACGTCTTCTTATATTGACAATAATGCCTATGTCAGTTGAGCAAAAACTTAATCGGCGAGTGTGCATAATAAAATTAAAATATATATAAAAATATTAAAATAAAACTTTAGTTGAATGGTGAATTAAAAATTGTACTAATGCATTTAATTTGGGTTAAAATCCCACTATATGCATATTTTTTATTGGTTATTTGTTAAATAAAAAAACTAAAATACATTTAAATAATATAGCTTATTTTAATTACGAAATGGCATGTCTATAATTTTCCTAACCAAGTTGGTGACCCGATTGAGAGTGACACCAACTCAGTAAAGAGATTAAATAATAAGTATAGAAGATACACAAATGATGGAAGTAATAAAACGTGTATAATAAAATTAAAATGTATAAAAATATTAAAATAAAGTTTTAGCTGAGTGGTAAATTAAAGGTTTTGTTAATGCAATTGGTTTGTGTTTATATTTCATTATATGCATGTTTTTATTTATTTATTAAATAAAAAAATTAAAGTACTCTCAAATAATATAATTTATTTTAATTACGAAATGACATGTTCATAATTTTCCTACCGAATTTGTGACCCATTTGAGAGTGACACCAGCTCAGTTAAAATATTAAATAATAGTATGGATATAAAATCTGAAAAATACATACCTATAGATAAATTTGAACCAAACCAACAAATCTTACAATTTCAGTTAAAACCATAATTGGTTTTTACGTCAAATTTTTATAAATTTATTTTCGTCCATGTTAGAGTGTGCCATAATATATGTATTTATTATTAATATAATATTGAAAGAGAAATGAAAAATAATAAAATTTAAACTCATGTAATCTAAGTGTCATACAAAAATTTTAAAAATAAAATTTTATAAAAAAAATCAGATTATAAATTCCCAAATCTTGTAGTAAATTAAAAAGCTTAGATTCTTGTAGTAATTTACAAATGAGTTTTTGTTGAAAAAGGAAATAATTGATTATTTGGAATAAATCATTATTGTTGGAAAAAGGATAACTATTCCATAAACCAATGAAATGCCATGGCCATTGACTTCTTGCACTACCATTTCCACTTGCTTGATTTAATTATATTTATTTCTATTAACCGTATTACATCACTTAATATCTTATTATATGTCGAGATTAAAATTCTTTCATAACCATTTTTCATCTCCTACATTCATATATTATTAAAAAATCAGATCATGATGTAATTATTATTTTTAATAATATTGTTATAACTTTATTTTCAATACGAGATTCTTCAAAATCATGACACATGGCATTTACAATCAAGACATGTTTGTTCGCTCGCTAATTTCTTTCTTCTTTTTTTTTTTAACATTCATTTAATTATAGATTCTTATAATATCTTTTATTTTTTTTATATAACGTTTAGAACTATATATAGCCCCTCCTCAACCCTTAAATAGGAGGATAATGCACTTTAATGCATTAGAACCCACGTCCTCTTATATTGACAACAATATCAATATTAGTCAAACTAAGATTTAATCGACTTCTTTTTTTAATCTTTTTAACTTTAACAGATTAAGTTATTGGAAAAGCTATGAAATGAGGGTTGATCTATAGATGTGGCTCGCCTAAACAAAGAAAGGAATAAAGAGGTAAAAATATTGGGTTTGGGGAATATGTCCAAAGAAGACTTGAAAGCAGAAAACGCAACAATGAAGTCCAAACAAATTTCATTAATTAAATATTTGCTTACCCCCAATGTTTGATTCGTTTCTTAACCCTTAAAACATGGGAATCTTCCATTTTGGCCTCCCAAAACTCATCTTTTTCTTCTTCTTTTTTTAGATTATTTTACTTTTTTAAAATTTGACCATTTTTATGTTTGTTTGGTACTGAAAGCATATTTGATTGAGGGATACAAATACTATCTATATAACCCATTGGATTTGAAAGCATTAAAAAAAAAAAAAAAAAAGGCTTTTTTGCCTTTGTCTACACAAAATAGCTCGTAATATGTTGTGCTTTTAACCCAATTGATATTCATCTCTCTTTTTTTTTTAATCATAATAACAGGGCAAAGCTTGAAAAACAAACAAAAATAGCACAACTTAAACTTAGGCCACAACTAGAACGGCGAACACCCTTGACCATTAAGCCATCATATGGAGTTCAAAACATATAAACTTTTTTATTTAATATTTAATAGTTATATATTATTTTATTAAATTTCTTAGTATAAATAAATTAACATATTCTTTAATATTTATATTATAACATAAATATTTATTTTTTAGTGATATAAATTATATAATATATAAAAATAATATATTATAAAATGAAAATATCTTTTTAGATAATTTTATTGGGATTACCTTCAACATTAAAATTCTCCATTTTCATTGCTACAATTGTAACAACAAATTCTTCCTTTATTGAAGGTGAACCATTTTTATCATCACATTTGTCTTGTAAAAAGCATTACTTTTCTTTTTCATATGATACAAATTAATAAAAAGAAAGGCAAAGTTGATATTTGTCATGCGTTACTCATATTACTCTTCATTGAATCACCTAATGCTTAGACAGGAACAACTTTATGAAGCCAAGCCTAGTCAAGAAGATGGTCTAAGCATTACCAAAACACCACTGTCGAAACCATCTTTTTGTTTGGAAAACGGGCCGACTTTAAAAATATGGAAACGGAGTCGCCACCAATCCTTTTTTGAAGTGTGATTGGGCCACTTATAAAACATTTTGGTCTCACGAATTTTAAGAAAACGGGCTCGAGTCGGTTCACATACGAGGAAGGATTAGCACCCTCATAACGCCCAAAATTGGTACCGTATTGATTGATTAATGTCCTTAATATCGAAAATTAGAAAATATTTTAAAATATGAATCTTTAAAAATGTTTGGATAGCTCGCATTGGATATCGAAACTCTCTTGTTCGAAAAGATGAAACACCACATCCAAGGACGATAGGACGCGATGTTTCAAACCCTCGATACTAAGATTGTTTCATGATCTCTAAATCTCATACATTGCAATTTGAAAAGGGTATTTCACTATTTGGCCAAACTAAAAACCGAAACCCAGCACGATTGGGCACGGTTCCTTGAATTTCCAATCATGAAATATTGCCTTTATTTAATAAAACCCGGTCAAAAATCTCTGAAGGATATTTGGTCATTTGGACGGATAGAAAATCGAAACCCAGCACGATTGGGCACGATCTCTCGAACTTCCAAACACGAAACATTGCCTTATTTTCAAAAAACACGATCAAAATCTTTAAAGGATACTTAGTGATCTAGACGAACGAAAAATCGAAGCCCAGCACGATTGGGCATGATTTCTCGAACTTCCAAACACGCAATATTACCTTTGTGAAACCCTTTTTTTTGAATTAAAAAAACAAAAAAATAAAATAAAAAATGTTGAAATGTAAATACGATAATAACAAGGGATAATAATAGTAAATGCAAAAGGGGGAAAGGAAAATAAACGATAATGTTATAATAACAAAAAATAATATGTGATAAATAAAACAAATTATAATACTATCAATGGAACTAATGAATATAGTAAAAAAAGGTAACTAAAATAATAAATAGAATAATAGAATAATAACAACAATAAGCAAAAAAATATTAATAAAAAAGTAATAATATTAGAATAATAGCACTAATAAAAGTAGTAGTAAAAAAGGTATATTGATAATAAAATATAGATATGATAATAATATACAAAAAAAGAAGTAAGCAAAATAATATATATATAATTATAGTGAATATAATAAAAATAATAAAAATAGAAATAATAATAGTATGTACGTATATAGTAAAAAAAGTAACAAAATAGTATAAATAGTGATAATAATAATGATAAGAAAAATAATAATAGATATACTACATATATAATAAAATAGAATAAAAACGATTTTAATAATAATAATAGTAATATATGCAAAATAGGGTACTAATAATAATAAATATAATAGATATAATAATAAATAAAAAATTAAAGTAAACAAGAATATATGTAATAGTAAATATAATAGAAATAATAGGATTATAATAATATACATATAAAAATGGTAATAAAAATATAAAAAAAATAATTAATTTAATAGTAAAATAGCAAAATAATCGAAAAGGGATTAAAGTGGATCAAAAACAGAAGTTTTGGGCCAAATTTAAAATAAAAGAAGATAAAAGGGCTCAATTCCAACACGTGCGCAACCTAGAGGGACCAAAACAGAAATAAACCCTCCCTCCGAAACGCAGCGTTCGACTGAGGACCAAATTGAAACGAGGGGAGAACTTTCGGGCCCAATCGAAAATAAAATAATAACTGCTTGGGAACTTCAAAAAAGCGGAGGGGCTAAATACGAAATTAGCCCCTCCCTCAGAAACACGCGGATCCTCCCCCTGCGTGGGTCGGGTCACGGGTCAGAGGCCCAAAACGACGTCATTTTGGCCTCTGAACCCTCTACCCAAAACGACGTCGTACTATGAGGGTATATAAGTTGAATTTTTTTAAAGAAAACCCCATTTCTTTCATTCTTGCAGGGGGGAAAAAAAAAACCTAAAATGCTCTCCCTATTCTCGATTTATTGTGTCCTGTCACGGACCCACCGAGAAAACCGCATGTGGGGAAATCGCAAAAATGTGAGTTTTCCTTCCTTTTTTTTTGTAAACGTATTTTACATATATATACTGGGTTTTTTTTTAAAAAAAATATAAAAAATAAATTATATGTGGTAACAGATTCGGCAAAAAGAAGAGCGAAAAGAGGGGAAAAAAAAGACCTTTTTGATTATTTTGTATTGATTTGTAAACTGCTCTGTGTATTCCTTGTGTAAATCGTGTAAAAAAAAGGGTCCCCTTTTTACATTGAATTGTTCGGCTTTTATAGCCTCTTTTTACAGATGATTTCCCCTATTTTACAGGTGCGTGGTCAAGCACGTCTCCGACGTGGCGTGGTGGAGTGGCGCACGTCGCGGGGTGGTGGTGTCGTGGCCGATTGTGTGGGCGTGAGGGTCGCTTGGAGGCTGCAGCGCTAGGACTGCTAGGGTTTTTAGGTTTGGGCTTGATGGGTTTGGATTTTGGGCTAGAGTTTAGGCTAGGTTAATTAGGTCTTGGGCCTGCTGTGTAATTTTGGACTAGTTTATTGGGCCCGGGCAAGAAATTGGGTTCTACAGCTGCCCCTCTTTGCTCATTGTCGTGTAACGAGAATGGAGCAAAGACTTCAAAGAGACCAATTTGCCCGGTCTTGACGAATCTTGATTTCTTGATGCCTCCTCTCTTCAGGTAGCCTCGCTTCAACCCATTGCTTCCTTAGGGGTATTAGAATTGTCATTCTAATCCGCTCCAATGCTGCTTTATGAGAATAAGGTTCGTCGAAATTTGATCTGCTCTACTCCTGCTCAGTGAAGATAAGATCTGCTATCTTTCAGCCTGCTCCACTCCTGCTCAGTGGAGATAAGGCTATGATCTTCAGTCTGCTCCATTGCCGATACATGGAGATAAGACTTGCTGTACTCGATCTGCTCTACTCCTGCTCAGTAGAGATAAGATCTACTATCTTTAGCCCGCTCTCACTCCCGCCGGTGAAGATAAGGCTATAATTTTCGATCTGCTCCACTCCTGCTCAGTGGAGATAAGATCTGCTGTTTTCGATCTGCTTCCTTGCTATCTTCAGGAAGACTTCATTCTTCAGTTTGATCCGCTTGGGAACAAAAATCTGAAATTTTCAATTCTTCAGTTTGCTCCACTAGAGAACAAAATCTGAAATTTTCAATTTGCTTCCTTAGTATCTTCAGGAAGACTTCATTCTTCAGTTTGATTCACTATGGAACAAAATCTGAAATTTTCAATTTGCTTCCTTTCTGTCTTCAGGAAGACTTCATTCTTCAGTTTGATCCACTATGGAACAAAATCTGAAATTTTCAATTCTTCAGTTGGCTCCATTAGGGAACCAAATCTGAAATTTTCAAATTGCTTCCTTACTTATCTTCAGGAAGACTTCATTCTTCAGTTTGATCCCCTGGGGGATAAAATCTGAAATTTCCAATTTGCTTCCTTATTTTCTTCTTGAGAAGACTTCATTCTTGATTTGATCCACTATGGAACAAAATCCAAATTTTCAATTCTTGATTGGCTCCATTAGGGAACCAAATCGAGATTTTCAAATTGCTTCTACACCGTCCTTTGAGGGACATGTCCTGTATACTCAAATGTTTTATGGATGACTTTTTACATGAATACAGAATGTCATGAGAATGATGATTAGGATGCATGATCGAAATGAATCTAATGCTCCTAACTAAATGATATTAGGGATGACATTTGTATGAATGCAAGATGTCATGAAAATGATTTTTTTTTAAGAACGATTAGGACACAATGATCGGCACAAATCAAATGCTTCTAATTGGAAATGAGAGAATGATCTCTATGGGTTGTCATTGCTCATAGTTCATCAAGGTCCTATCACTGATGCGCTACCATGCTTTCTCGTTCAGCTGGTATCTTGGACTAAAACCCAAAGAAACAATCATTCTACTCAGCAAGCTTGTCCCGCTGTAATTCCAGAGTCCCTTTCCTTAAACCTTATAAAAAATTATACCTCTCATTGCAACTTCTGGGGAATAACATTTGGTTTTCATCCATTCAGTTATCACTTAGAGGTATTCTTCAATCAACTTGGTCTATTATATCATCCCCTGAGTGTAATGACCAGATGTATGTATGCAGGGTATTCCGACAACAATTTTTTTACTTGGATTGATCTTTTTGTCATTTGCCGATGTGGTGTTACCAACGAAATTGTCTTATCCAATAAGAATTTGAAAAGATAATCATTTTTCAATGTTTCCAATTCCCTTAAGCTTGGTGAGTTCTGAACAATAGTCCTGTTTCAGATTCTCATATTATTTAGAAGCTTCTAGAGTAATATGCAAAACTCCTTTTATGAAAGTATTTAGTCCAATAATCGTTATTTCAATATAAAATGCTTGAAAAAGATTAATGGACAAAGAAAAAGAAATTAAGCAAGAGCATAGCTCAAACAAATAAGTTATAAAAGATAACCAAGGAAATTGATTGGGGTGTATATTGAAAAGAATAACAAATTAAAAATGGGTAAAATAGAAACTAGGTGCCCAGAGATATCGCAACTGAGCTTCTCTTGTTCAAACTTATTAAGGACCATTTTAAGCTCAATATGTGTTCGGGGATCTGAGTACTTTGTCAATGCCCCAAGACGCAACATTCTTTCTCATTGCTAATTCGGGACGTAGCAAGACTCATGCATGCCCCTTCTTGGTCAAAATTTGAGAAGCCCTTTTCGGGTTTTCAACTCAAATCCCTTTGGTCTCAAAGCGCCCTTTTGGGGTTTTCGCCTTGCCTCTCCTTTTTCTTTTCTTTCTCCTTTTTTTTTTTTTTTGAATGAATTTGAGCTCAATGCGCCTTTTCATGGATTTTCACATTGGTCTTTTCTCCTTCAGGTCAAATATTTCTTGACTGGACTTGAATTCACCAGATTGGCAAGTTCTCGCCATCCGTTTGATCAATGGCAATGCTCCTCTTGAATGTGCCTTCTTTACAACATAAGGTCCTTCCCTTTGGCTTGGCACATACTTCTCTTTGAAATCTTTTTGTAGAAGAAAGATCATTTTCAACATCGAGTTCCTTCAGAGAATTCCCTAAGATGAACTTCTCTAAGCTCATATCATCCGGCCGTGACAAATAACTTTTAACCCTTTCTTCAATTAGGTTTAATTTGCAAAATCGTTTCTATTCCGATGAGAAACGTGTTGCCCCAGCAAAGGTCTTGGCCCACATTAAGGGTAAATGGTGACTAATTTATGCCAATCTTTACAAGTTTCAATCATCTTTCAGAATCTTTTTTTGATGATTTATTTCTTCTCTTTTCTTTTTTCCTTCTTTTTTCTTTGAATTCGAACTTGAATTTGAAATTAAAATTGAAATTGAAATTGAACTTGATGACTCTTCACTCATTTCCTAGACTCGCCATGTCCACTGACCCTTTGTAGAGTAAGGTCTGTTTTTCATCTTGTTAAACCATTCTTAACAAGTCAGAAGATATGTCACAATCTCTATCATCTTCATAGTCCTTAGATCCCCTATACCCGTATTTCGTTCAAAAAGGGAGTCCGTAACAATGTCGCTCATGTCGTTGATATCTGGGTACCTAGGTACGAAGGTAAGAAATCCAAAGAATGAATGATTCTAAGGATGATTATTGGTATGGTCATGAAAGAATACTAAAAAAACAAAAGAATGTACAGTATGAAATGTAAAAAAAAATAAAAGAATATGTATTCAAAAAGATGCATTTTATTGAAATGATAATTCTGGACATAAGCCTATTTCACAAAAGGCAACAAACATGTTTTGCACATTACCATAGAACAGTTCTAAAAAATACAGGGATTTCTTCCACAGTCCCATTATTCAAAACACTCCCAAGTGCACAAGGACTTGGAAACTTCATTCTCTTTAAGGAGTTGCAACTTTCTTGTCTCCTCCTTCAATTATCACATTTACTCGTCGCATCACGGTGATCCGGCTTTGATGAACCGTCAATCTTCACAACTCCCATTTGAATGAACTTTTCTACCACTTTTTGAACGTAGTGCGATTTTCAATTGAATGACCCTTTATTCTGCGTGATACTCACATTGGGCATTCTCGTTATACCATCTTGGGAATGGAGGTTGCAACGGTTTCGAATAAAATGGGGACACCACGTGTGCGTTCAACAAACTTTGATATAGCTCCTTATACGTCATTGGGATTGGCGTAAATTGAAACTTTTCGAGTTTTGCCTTGTGCCCGACTCTTGTCTCATCGACCTTTGTTGCCCAAAGCAGTGATCACCTTTGGCTGGTTAACAGTAATTGTTTTTGGGTACCCTTTGTTGTGAGTACTCGTATTATTCACCTCGTCATCCCTTTTCCTAGGAATGGACCTTTTAGTGGTTTCCCCTGCTTCAATCTTGCCACCCCTTATGGCATTTTCAATCATCTCTCCCGCCATCACTATATCTCGCAAAGCTCTTAGTAGTACTTCCTATCATGTGAGTGATGAATGGAGCCTTCAAGGTATTGATGAAGAGCATTGCGCCTCCTTTTCTAGGAGTGGTGGTTTGAACTTGCATGGCGACCTCTCTCCATCTTTGCATACCGCTGAAGCTTTCATTTGGTTTCTTCTCCATGTTTTGCAAAGTAATTCTATCAGGCACTATATCAGTCACATGGCCATAATGCTTCATGAAGGCTTGTGCCAAATCTTTCCACGATTTGACTTGAGTACGACTTAACTGGTTGTACCATTTTTTGCAGACTCCCGGTCGATCGTCCCGAAAGCGATGGATCAATAATCGGTCATTGTTGACATATCCCGTCATTCTACGACGAACATCGTAATATGGGCCTCGTGGCACTGGTCCCGTGTACTTTTCAAACTCGGCATCTTGAACTTCTGAGAGGAAGTACCAAATTCGAGACTAGACTCGCTTTCTTAGCATCCACCTCGCATTGGTAATCAACACTTTCCAATGCTTTAAACTTCTCCTCCACCATTTGCAATGATCCCCAAACTCCTTTGGAAACTCCGCCTTCGCTTTCTCCCCTCTCGCATCGTCGAAATCGGGGACCATGAACTTTGGCAAATTGTCTCCAAGGTTAGAGCTCAAACCCGTCGGGAAGTTTGCTTGCGTCGAGGCACCAGGTTTGATCTTGAGGCACGATATTATGCAGACACTCTCGGAGGTTGCGCTTGAGAATTTACCGGGGCTAGGCCTCACGCGATAAGCAAAATTTTCATTTTCATCCCCGACATCGACCATAGGGCCTTTTCCCTTATCCTGCGCTCCAGTCAATAACAACGTTAACTGGCTCATCATACTTCTCTGGGATTCCAGCATTTGATCCCTCACGTCTTGTTGAATTTTGGCCAATCGCTCTTGCATCTCGAGTGCGCAATCGGTCTTGCATCTCTTTCTGCATCTGCTCCAACCTTTCCAACCTCTGATCCATGATTTTTGTCTTCCTTCGTGTATAGTAGTGATGTTCCAGGGTAACTATAATACGACCTTTAGTTAATAGGGTTCTTTTATGATATTTTAATGCACATGATACGATGAAATGCAAATGCATGAATGCAAAGAAAAAGAGGCGTTGACTCTGAATTCAATTACATTAGAAAAACTTTACTAGAAAATAAATTTCTTTACACAAAATGGATCGCATATACGGCCTTGCCCTCATAGTCTAAGTGAAAACATGAATCCCTTCTTCGTAAAAGTCACGTCTTGCAAACTTCTAATACATGCCTCCTCTAGCTCCTTTTGCTTGATCTGAATCACGACTCCCTGCTCCATAATGCTTGTTAGACTCTTTAAGAAATTCGATACGTGGTGATTCCTGATTTATCTTTGTCAGCTTGAATCCTTGGGTAATAAGGTCTTGTATTCCTTCATGGACTATCAGCCTTCTCTCGTTGTGTTCACTTGGACTATATTCGGACTACCGTATTATAATCCACTTTATCAAAAAAATCCATTTTCTTATGACCAACTTTTCTATTTAGCAATCGGGTATGAATCAACACCTCCTTTCTATGATGATGGAATGTAAGGTAGTCAAAACAAAAGAAAACACGTTAGTGCAAGAGAAATAGACAACACAGAACACTTGTCCGGGTAACCACTCGAGTTTGGCGTAGCTCTATCTAGGGTAGGCTCCTAAGGTTGCTATATGTGGCTTAGTTCTAAAAGAAGGGTACCTGAACTAGCAGATTCCTCAATCCTCACCTATTATAGGCTCATACGGATTGAGTTCGCCTCGAGGAATACATTTCCCTATGGCCATGCGAGGTGAAAACCTCACGGAACCATAGGTACGGATGTATTCCTAAGCGATCCCCCTAGCCCATGCAGAGGTGAAAACCTCACGAAGGCATAGCTTCGCTCCCACTTAAGGGTGTGACCACAACGGTCATGCAATATGAATGCAAAATATTCTACGTGTCTTAAACCAAAGCAAATATATGACGCGACACAGACTTAATGCAAATGGAAAAACAAAACCAAAGAATTTTATTTTTGATAAAAAGGACCTTAATCAACCAATTTTACGGCTTGACTCTCTTTTTTGTCCCCAGTGGAGTCGCCAAGCTGTCGAAACCATCTTTTTGTTTGGAAAACGGGCCGACTTTAAAAATATGGAAACGGAGTCGCCACCAATCCTTTTTTGAAGTGTGATTGGGCCACTTATAAAACATTTTTGTCTACGAATTTTAAGAAAACAGGCTCGGGAGTCGGTTACGCACGAGGAAGGATTAGCACCCTCGCAACGCCCAAAATTGGTACCGTATTGATTGATTAATGTCCTTAATATCGAAAATTAAAAAATATTTTAAAATATGAATCTTTAAAAATGTTTGGATTGCTCGCATTGGATATCGAAACTCTCTTGTTCCGAAAAGATGAAACACCACATCCAGCACGATAGGACGCGATGTTTCAAACCCTCGATACTAAGATTGTTTCATGATCTCTAAATCTCATACATTGCAATTTGAAAAGGGTATTTTACTATTTGGCCAAACTAAAAACCGAAACCCAGCACGATTGGGCACGGTTCCTTGAATTTCCAATCATGAAATATTGCCTTTATTTAAGAAAACCCGGTCAAAAATCTCTGAAGGATATTTGGTCATTTGGACGGATAGAAAATCGAAACCCAGCACGATTGGGCACGATCTCTCGAACTTCCAAACACGAAACATTGCCTTATTTTCAAAAAACACGATCAAAATCTTTAAAGGATACTTAGTGATCTAGACGAACGAAAAATCGAAGCCCAAGGACGATTGGGCATGATTTCTCGAACTTCCAAACACGCAATATTACCTTTGTGAAACCCTTTTTTTGAATTAAAAAACAAAAAAATAAAATAAAAAATGTTGAAATGTAAATACGATAAAAACAAGGGATAATAATAGTAAATGCAAAAGGGGAAAGGAAAATAAACGATAATGTTATAATAACAAAAATAATATGTGATAAATAAAACAAATTATAATACTATCAATGGAACTAATGAATATAGTAAAAAAGGTAACTAAAATAATAAATAGAATAATAGAATAATAACAACAATAAGCAAAAAATATTAATAAAAAGTAATAATATTAGAATAATAGCACTAATAAAAGTAGTAGTAAAAAGGTATATTGATAATAAAATATAGATATGATAATAATATACAAAAAAAAGAAGTAAGCAAAATAATATATATAATTATAGTGAATATAATAAAAATAATAAAAATAGAAATAATAATAGTATGTACGTATATAGTAAAAAAAGTAACAAAATAGTATAAATAGTGATAATAATAATGATAAGAAAAATAATAATAGATATACTACATATATAATAAAATAGAATAAAACGATTTTAATAATAATAATAGTAATATATGCAAAATAGGGTACTAATAATAATAAATATAATAGATATAATAATAAATAAAAATTAAAGTAAACAAGAATATATGTAATAGTAAATATAATAGAAATAATAGGATTATAATAATATACATATAAAAATGGTAATAAAAATATAAAAAAATAATTAATTTAATAGTAAAATAGCAAAATAATCGAAAAGGGATTAAAGTGGATCAAAAATGTTTTTGGGGCCAAATTTAAAATAAAAGAAGATAAAAGGGCTCAATTCCAACACGTGCGCAACCTAGAGGACCAAAACAGAAATAAACCCTCCTCCAAACGCAAATGTTCGATCGAGGACCAAATTGAAACGAGGGGAGAACTTTCGGGCCCAATCGAAAATAAAATAATAACTGCTTGGGAACTTCAAAAAAGTGGAGGGGCTAAATACGAAATTAGCCCCTCCCTCAGAAACACGCGGATCCTCCCCCTGCGTGGGTCGGGTCACGGGTCAGAGGCCCAAAACGACGTCGTTTTGGCCTCTGAACCCTCTACCCAAAACGACGTCGTACTATGAGGGTATATAAGTTGAATTTTTTTAAAGAAAACCCCATTTCTTTCATTCTTGCAGGGGGAAAAAAAAACCTAAAATTCTCTCCCTATTCTCGATTTCACTTGTGTCCGGTCACGGACCAGCCGAAGCCGCCATGATGGCGGAAATCGCAAAAATGTGAGTTTTCCTTCCTTTTTTTTTTGTAAACGTATTTTACATATATATACTGGGTTTTTTTTTTAAAAAATATAAAAAACAAATTATATGTAGTAAATGATTCTAGCAAAAAAAGAGCGAAAAAGAGGGGAAAAAAAGACCTTTTGATTATTTTGTATTGATTTGTAAACTGCTCTGTGTATTCCTTGTGTAAATCGTGTAAAAAAAAGGGTCCCCTTTTTACATTGAATTGTTCGGCTTTTATAGCCTCTTTTTACAGATGATTTCCCCTATTTTACAGGTGCGTGGTCAAGCACGTCTCCGACGTGGCGTGGTGGAGTGGCGCACGTCGCGGGGTGGTGGTGTCGTGGCCGATTGTGTGGGCGTGAGGGTCGCTTGGAGGCTGCGCGCTAGCTAGGACCGCTAGGGTTTTTAGGTTTGGGCTTGATGGGTTTGGATTTTGGGCTAGAGTTTAGGCTAGGTTAATTAGGTCTTGGGCCTGCTGTGTAATTTTGGACTAGTTTATTGGGCCCGGGCAAGAAATTGGGTTCTACAACCACATTACATAAGATATACACCATTTTACCCTCTGCACCTATGAAGCAAAGTACTTGATGGCTAAGGCTCTGGTCAAGCCAATTGTCTTCTATAAATACCTCTTCTCAACACCACAACCAAAGTAAGAAAAGATACATAAGATTAATTTTACAACCTACACTACTCAAAATATTTCACAACTCGGAAAAATCACCATACCTAATGGTTCTTTACACAATTACAATGTGAACCACCATCATTGCCTACCCTAACTCTTTATATAACTTAATTGTTATAAAAATAGGCACGACCATTTATGGGAAGCAAATGAAAAGTTATGTCTCTACCCTCAAAAAGCTATCACCATGGACAAGAAGACAAAGATGCCTCCTATGATCAACACCAGGTTGGATCTAGACATCAAGACCAAAAAGATGAGATAGAGGTTTATCATACCTCTTATTCACAATTTCAATAGTAGAAAAATGAATGTATCCATCTATTTTCTTTCACCCATTTCGTAAATTGTCAATATGAAGAATATTGCTAAGATCTAAGGGCAGAAAAGGATTCTCGACCTACAATTCAATAGTATCAAGAGTTACAAGTCTAGAATGATTTTTTTTAGGCTTAATTTCAAGAATATGCTCAAGAAAGAGTTTGGAAGGATAAAAGAGAAACTGAGAAAGGAAGAAGAATAATCTTCTCGAAGCCAAAGACAATCCTCAAGACATTAACATAGTCCAGACTCGAGGGAAAATAGAACTATTATTCTGCACAATGGAGGAAAGATGAAGCTATAGTAGGACACTAGGACATCAAAACTATTGACGCCCGAAGTACTTGAAAGAGATGTCATCAACATGCTTTCTTCATTGCACTCCTTTGAACGTCTCGCAAGGAAATATTATTAAAAGGATTAGTTAGCTGGTTAGTTAACATGTAACTAATTAGTTTTGTTGTTAGGAAGTTAGTTAATTATTGAGTATAAGTACAATACATTAGGTGATGAATAAAATTGATTAATGTAACATCCTAGGAAGGGCCTATGCATTTTTCAGATCAATTGTATGAAATGACAAGTCTTAAGTATTATGAATAAATTTTTGATACTTTTGAAAACCTAGAAATGAATGAAAATGGAAATGAAAATGGAGATGGAAATGAAAATGGAAATGGAAATGGACATTTTTGGAAACTTAGACATTTTTGGAAACCTAAACATTTTTGGAAATGATCCAAAAATGGAAACTTGAACATTTCGGGAAACTTGGATATAGGAGAGAAATAAAGGAGTTTTATTCACATAAATATGTGAATAATAAGAGATAAATAAAGGATTATTTTCTAATGAGATAATTGAGAGATAATTGATGGATTAAAGGCTTTTATCTTTTAAATAAAAGAGATAATATTATCAAAAGAGGAGTGGTGGCCAAGTAAAGGACTCCTAGGTGATAACTTTGGCTATAAAAGGAGGACAGGAGGGCTACTCATCAACATTTGCTCCTCTTCCTCTCTGCTGCGAAATTCTCCTAGGCAAAACCCTCTCTGCCGAATTTTCATTAAGCAAAAATCCTCTCTTTTTCTTCTATTTTCTTCTCCGTTCTCTTCATAAAATTTGAATCTTTGTGGATTCTAAGAAAGAGGCAATCATCCACAACATCAAAAGGGGATCTTTCGGAAATCTAAGGATCTAAGGTAAGGATTATAAATATAAATATGTGGTTAAAGATTATGATTCACGTTTTCAAAGTTAGATCTAATCTAACACGAAGTTATAGGATTTCAACAGGCTTATAAAGGAATCCTCTTCAGATTTGGAATCCCATCATAAGGTAAGGGATATTCGGCCAAGGCATAATTTGTTTAAGTGTTTTCCATTATTTCAAAAACCGAAAACTGACATGGTTACATACCTAGTATTAGCCGATTTCAAGGAAGAGGAATTCTAGCAACTGTTGGGACTTGATTAAATCAATTCGGCAACTAGGTAAGTAATTCTACTTCTAGTAGGATTTGGTTTTAAGACCAAATAGGTTTATTTATATGTTTTAATTAATGGCCGAATATAGGAGTGAAAGATCTAGATCGGTAGATCGCTCTACGAGAATTCACGGAAACTATTAAGCGAAAAAGGTGTGTACTCTTACTAACTTTCAATAAATTGCATGGCAATCATTAAATATATAAATATGTAACAGTATGTGAATGTGGCTAAGCACCACAAATGTGGTAAGGAGTACCCAGGTACGTTTCCTACTTTTGATAGGATTGTGAATGTGATATATTTTGAACATGTGATTAGTAACATGAATGAAAATTAAGTATGTGAAATATGTTATGAAATAATTGGGGCATTCGGGATATTTGTGGAGGAAGAAAGTGAAGGTGATGACTACGGTCTCACCAATGTAAAGTGGTGACTACGGTCACATAAAGTGAAAAGTGGTAACTTCGGTTACATCCAGTGAATACAAATGTCTAATGACACAACATAAGTGGGCGATGAGCACGCGATCATTGCAAATGACGCCTTCCGATGGTGTGTAGTAGGATGGAGGGTCTACTTAGTAGTCCCCGCGTGTGCTGTGTTGAGTACGGGTGGTGTGTAAGCGGATGGACAAATAGGTTTGGATTTGGGTTGCATCATCCTTTATTTTGTATGAACATGATATTGATATGACTTGTATGCTGATTTGTTGGAAATTAGTACTATGTACACATTGAGTCTGTTGACTCACCCCGTTGGGGAATTATTTTTCGTGTGATGAGCGGTAATGGACCGGGTCGGCGGGAGCTAAAGGTGGCCATGCATCGCTTGAAGAAATTATTTGGAATTTGGACTTTATGAAATTTTAGTACTTTATTTTGGGTTTGAATGATGTAATAAGGCCATAAGGCCCAGTGGGATTTTCTTTATTCCTGTTTATTTTTATTTAAATATGATACGAATTATGTTTGATTAAAGATAAGTAAATTTATTTCTTTTAAAATAATAAACCCAAAAATTATTTTGTCACCTTATTTAAGTTGGATTTCCAGAATTTATTAAATAGGTTTCAAATTAAGCCCAACCCAAAACAATTTTTTTAAAATTACACAAATTTTCTCTAAGTCATTTAGAACATTGAAAACCGATTTATTTAAGGAACATACCAGATCCGGTTCAAGCTCGTGGGCCGGGTGTGGGGTGTTTCAATTAATCTTTCCAGTATTTTAACATGGTATAAGAGTGCCGGTTATTTCCTCTGATTGACAACTCTGATCATCGTTTTTGGCTGCTTCTTTTGGTTTTGTGAGTCTCTTTTCTTCTTATCAATTTCTGGTTTTGTTTTCTTCATTGCAACATGGTGAGTCCGAGCGCAATGCAGATTGATCATTCTCATCCACTGTATCTACATCCCTCCGATACTCCAGGGACTTTATTGGTTTCACATCAACTCACTGGAGTTGAAAATTATAATATCTGTAGTAGGTCAATGTGTATAGCCTTGCTTGTTAAGAACAAAGTTAGTTTTATTGATGGTTCTTGTTTGTTTGAAGATACTATAGCGGCTTTACAGCCACAATGGGAACGTTGTAATGCTTTGGTGTTATCTTGGATCTTAAATTCTGTCAGCCAAAAGTTTTCTGTTGGGATAGTTTTTGCATCCAGTACGGCCCTTGTGTGGTCTGATTTGAAGGAGCGTTTTAATAAGGTAGATGGATATCAGATTTATTTCTTGCATTGAGAGATTGTTACGCACGTTCAAGGTACGTCATCTATCTCGGTTTATCACACGAGACTTCGATTGTTGTGGGATGAATATGATGCTATTGCTCCCCTTGCTATTTGCAACTATGAATCTATGAAAAAGAATATTGAAAATTTGAAGCAACAGAGGTTATTCCAGTTTCTTATGGGATTAAATGAGTCTTATTCGATAGTTCGTAGCCAGATTTTGCTTATGAAACCTATGCCATCAGTTAACCAAGCATATTCCTTGCTTATTATTCAAGAGGAAGGGCAACGTCATAATGCTGAAAAATCTAGTTGGTTTCTGAATCTACTGCATTATATTCTGGTGCATCTAACCAACCAGTGCAGTCTAAAAAACGTTTTAATGGGACTTGTGATTACTGCCATATCAAGGGTCATAAGAAAGAAACATGTTATAAGTTGATTGGCTATCCTGCGGATTTTAAGTTTACAAAGAAGAAGGGAACTTCTGCCAATAGTGTGGTTATCACAGATACAAGTTCAGATTCTGTTTCTGCTGGTAGTGTGAATTCGAGCTCTTCTCAGGTACCTGTGTTTACACTGGCGAAGATCAGCAGTTCTGAGTCATTTGTTGGGAAAGGATCTAGGCGTGCATCACCATATGGCAGGTACTAGTTTTAGTCCCTCATCACAGGATTAGATTCTTGACACAGGAGCTACCAATCACATGACATTTAATCTCGAGTGTTTGCATTCACCTGTTGAATGTGATTCTCCATCTTTTGTTCAATTGCCAAATGGTAAAACAGCCAAAATTGCTCATGTTGGAACTTATTCACTAACTCCCATGCATACCTATCCAAAGTTTTACATGTACCAGATTTTCATTTTAATCTCTTGTCTGTTTCTCAACTCACCAAAGAACTAAACTGTTGTGTTCTTTTTTATCCACATTTTTGTCTTATATAGGACCTTTACAGTGGAAAGATGAAGGGGATTGGTAGAGTCAAAGGAAGTCTATACACATTTCATTCACCAACATTTTCATCAATGTAAAATCAGTCATTGTGTGTCAATTCTAATTTCAATTCGTGTTTTTCATCTAGTTCATTACCACATATATCCAATTCTGGTGTTTTATGGCATGCTCGACTTGGCCATTCTTCCTTAAGTACTGTGAATAAAATGTCTCAGTTTGATTCTAATCTCATTAATTGTGGTCATGTTAAGCACTGTGGTGTATGTCCTCTTACAAAGCAGTCACATTTACATTTTCCTATTAGTCATACACGAGAAGAACAACCTTTCTCTCTTATACACATTAATTTATGGGGTGCATATCTTGTATCAACACATAGTGGGCATAGATATTTTCTCACACTAGTAGATGACTTCACTAGAATGACATGGGTATATCTTCTTCGTCTTAAAAGTGATGCCATAGTTATTTTACAACAGTTTGTTGCCTATGTTCAAAATCATCATTCTACTTCCATTAAAACCATTAGGAGTGAAAATGGTTCGGAGTTTTTAATCATGCAGGGAAATAATTTTTTTCTTCACAGGGAATTGTCCACCAAAGCTAATGTGTGCATACCCCACAACAAAATGGGGTAGCAGAACGTAAACACAAACATATTCTCAATATTTCCCGTGCACTTAAATTTCAGTCCCATGTACCTATAAAATTTTAGGGTGAATGTGTTTTGACAGCCTGCTACTTGATTAACTTGTTGCCTACCTCCGTTTTAGATTGAAAGTCACCCTTTGAAATGCTTCATAAGAGGGTTCCAGATTTGTCTCACCTCCGAGTTTTCGGTTGTCTTTGCTTTGCAACAGTGCTTAACAATCATGATAAATTCACATCTAAAGCTATTCCATCAGTTTTCATAGGGTATTCAACTGTTCAAAAAGATTTCTTGCTTTTTAACATTCATTCCAAGGCTTTCTTTATTAGTCGTGAATTTATATTTCATGAGAATGTATTTACTTTTCAGTCACTTGATACAAATTCTCCTTTATTTCCTATTTCTTCATCTTCATACGAGCTTGATTATGATTTTCTTCATATCCCTGTCATTCCTGTGCATGAAGCACTTCAGGAACCTTTTACACCACAGAGTGTTTCTTTTCCTTTTTCTGATGCCAGTGGTACATCACCTGGGTCACTGGCTGAGTCATCCTCTGATCTTTCTGCAGATTATTCGCCTGTTGGTCTCTTTCCTATTGTGTCACCCACTGCTCCTTCTAGTCAACCACCATTTCGCAGGTCTTCAAGAGTCTCTAAACCTCCTTCTTGGCTATCAATCCTTCTTCATCTACTACTTTGCTTACAGGTACATATCATATATCTGACTCTATTTCTTATGCTCATTTACCCTCTCATTCTCATATGTTTGTCATCTCCTTGTCTTCTATTATTGAACCCCACACCTATTAGATGGCAATTAGTGACAAGAGATGGATTGAATCCATGCAGCAAGAAATACAAGCTCTTGAGGCAAATGGCACGTGGGAGGTGGTTGATTTACCCCCTGGTAAAAAACCAATTGGCTGCAAATGGGTGTATAAGGTGAAGTATAATTCAGATGGCTCGGTTGAAAGGTTTAAGGCACGCTTGGTTGCTAAGGGTTATAATCAGCGTGAAGGGATTGATTTTCATGATACTTTTTCTCTGGTGGCAAAGCAAGTTACTGTGCGTACTGTTATTTCTTTGGCAGCCATGTTTAACTGGCCATTGTTTCAGATGGACGTCTTCAATGCTTTTTTTTAGGGTGATTTGCATGAAGAAGTATATATGTCCATGCCTGAGGGTTTTCACAGCCAGAGGGAGTCTAAATCTCGAGTTTGTAGGCTACTTAAATCACTATATGGTTTGAAGCAAGCTTCTCGTCAATGGAATTTGAAGCTGACTGAAGCTCTTGTTGATAATGGATATATTCAGAGTCTACATGATTATTCGTTGTTTACCAAAGTTAAGGGAGACAAAATAGTATTGCTGCTCATATATGTTGATGATCTTCAAATTACTGGGAATGATGGAGAAATGGTTGAAGAACTCAAGGGCATTTTACACCTCAACTTCAAGATGAAGGACCTTGGGCATCTTAAGTATTTCCTTGGCATTGAGGTGGTTCGTTCCAAGGAAGGCATTGTGTTACATCAAAAGAAATATACGCTCGAGTTGATAGCTGATTTAGGTCTAGGGGGAGCACGTTGTGCTTCAACACCACTTGAGCAGAATGCAAAGTATACTACAACAGACTATGATAAAGAGGTTCATGGGAATACAGTGGACGAGATGTTAGAAGATGTTACAGTTTATCAGAGGTTGATAGGCAGATTGCTTTACTTGACTCATACGCGTCCGGACATTACTTTTGCAGTTCAACATCTAAGTCAATCATGCAAGCTCCTAAAAAGGTTCATTATGAGGCAGCCTTACGGATTGTTAGATATGTTTGACAACATCCAGGACAAGGAATTTTCTTATCAGCTAGTTCAAAGCCAGTGTTGAATGCATACTGTGATTCAGACTGGGCAAGTTGTCTCATGACACGCAGGTCTGTTACTGGATATTGTATCAAGTTAGGTGATTCTCTAATTTGCTGGAAATCGAAGAAGCAAAATACAGTGTCACGTTCTTCAGCAGAAGCCGAGTATAGGTGCATGGCATCCACTGTTGCTGAGCTGGTATGGCTTAAAGGGTTGATTTAAGAGCTTGGAATCAAACACGAGATTCCTGCAGCATTGTTTTGTGATAGTCAGGCGGCGTTGCAAATTGTTGCTAACCCAGTGTTTCATGAAAGAACAAAACACATCGAGATCGATTGTCATTGTGCGTGAAAAGATACAAAAAGGTGTTGTGCAGACATTTCATGTTTCAACTAAAGATCAACAAGCAGACATTTTAACCAAGGGTTTAGGTCTAGCTCAACATGATCATCTTGTAAGCAAGTTGGGAATGAAAGATGTATATCATTCTCCAACTTGAAGGGGAGTGTTAAAAGGATTAGTTAGCTGGTTAGTTAGCATGTAACTAATTAGTTTTGTTGTTAGGAAGTGAGTTAATTATTGAGTATAAGTACAGTACATTAGGTGATGAATAAAATTGATTAATCTTTCCAGTATTTTAACAAAGATTCCTTGCGAGAGTAGAGGAATACTAAAAAAAACAATAATTAATACAATATTTAAAGTCATAGTAATTTGTAAATTTGAAATCAATAAATTTAAATGAAAAAGAATAAAGTGATTTCCAAATTTTTATAAAAAAATTATTTCAATCTTGAAATCTCTTAAAATATCAATATTACTCCCATCTGGTTTTATATGATTTATATAACGTAACCTATCATTTAGTGTGAAGCCATGGATAAACTATACATTCCTAATCACGATCCTGTAAAAATCATGAGCTATGCTTTGAGTTCGAGGGGAAAAAATCGTGAGGATTAATAGTATTCATCAATAGTATGTTCATTTCGCATGCTATTGCTTCTTCATGGGGTTTTTCCCCAATAATATATTTTCTACTTGAACTAGAGACTCATCACCACTCGTGACTCATCATTTGTATGCAGTTATATAAAACCACAAATGGGACCGTCCTTTTTCTCATAACAAATTTTTTATTAGAAACAATAATACCTCATTCGGCCAGAAAACGAAAAGGAGTCAAGGCGCATAACCTTAAAAACGGTTCGGAGACAATTAGATACAGTTTGATTTTTTGACTCGATTCAGAATGTTCAATTTTTATTTTTATTTTTGAATAAAATTGAACCGGTAGACATAAGAAACCAATTATTACCGAATTGTACTAAATCGGTTCAATTCAGTTCGAGTTTTCAAATTATTTTTAGATTTTAAGTTTGAAAATTTTATTTAGACAAAATTATTTTTGGATTTGAACTTTTCAACTTTAGTTAGATAAAAATTATCTTTATTTTATGTTTCTTAGACACTATTTGATAATTTTAAATTTTTTCAATTATATATAAAATCTCAATTAATATATTTATCTAAAAAATAATTTGTAAAATCTATAATTATTAATGATTATTAAAAATGTAATTAAACCTTGATTTAATCACTCTCACTAAACATAGTCGAATATTAAATTATTTATATTTTATAATTCTTGACGTGTAATGATATAAAAAAACACCCTACTTAGAAATGTTAATAATGATAACCAAAAAATTAAAACTTTTACAACAATAATAATAAAATAACATAGTACATAATAAATAAATAAATATATATATATATATATAAACACTTGAATTCTTGAAAGTTTTAACAACAATAATAAATGAGCAATAAATTCGTGAGAGACTGACATACTAAAATTAGATTTAGGATTTATTTTTTATTTAATTATAATATAAACTATATTTAGAATTTAGAAGCAATGGGCTTTGTTTTGGGTTTTAAATGAGTTTATATATTGGACTCATATGTTCAAAAAAATATTGGGCTTTTAAAAAAATAAACGTTTTTTATGTCCAAAGGAATAAAACAAAACCGAACCGGATTGATGTGATGTAAATTGAATTGCTGGTTCGACTCCATTTCTCGATTTAATCAAATTTTTTTCTCAACCCTAATAGCATGAATGTCATTTCAGAAGTTACCAACCTTAATCAATTGTTGACATGCCACAACCTCTAGTGCAATAGCACAGGATGGATGAATGCTCGTTTAGGAGAGCACTAATCATTAGTGTGAATTACGTTCCCCTTAATGCGAAGATTCATCGTAGCTCCTGTATGTAAATTGGGGCCAGCAGTACTTGCAAGAAAGCCAAAGAAGGGCACCAAAACAGCTTAATCTACAAAACAAGCACCCAAAAAGGTGCAATAACAAAATAAATCCCTAAATTCCCCAAAGGGGGAAAAGGGCCAACAAGCAATGGTCAAGAGAGGCCGGAGACGAGATTTGACGAAGACATACCAAAAGACCACACCGAAGAGCTTTCCTCGAGGAGGAAACCAAGCGAGCAACATATCCACCAAACCTAAAATAGAAATTAGTAAAAAGAAAAGGAAAAAGAAAATATATATACATTCTAGTATTAATGTTAATTTTGTTCATCAATAAATTAATATTTTAATATGCTCAATTATTTCATATATATATATATATATATATATTATTTGAAATATTATATTCTAAGCTATTTTACGCAATGGATTGGTAAGAAATGAAAGTGTGAAATGTGAAACAATGAAGAATTTGAAAAAGTGAGTGAGTCAAAGTGAAAGAAATAGCGTGAAATGGACTCATGATGAAAAATCAGTAGCAAGATTACTGTATTAATATAAACTAGAGCAGGGTGACCTCTCTAAAGCAGGTTTGTTTCTTACTCAAACTAGATTTTGAAAACACAGCTGCACTGCTGCTGTTCTCATATAAGTTCCAACAAGAATTCAACGATTAAGCATAGATATTGATGTGGATAACTTGAGAAATACAAAACCAAATCTCTCATTCTTCTGTGGGTTTTTCCTCATCAAACCACCTTGGAGGATCAAATCCTGACCCACCTAAAATCACCACAAATTTTCAATTAGATCCAATTATCAATACTATAAATCTTTCTCTCTGTTCTTTTTTAAAGGAAAAAAAGTTAAATTACCAAGCGGATTGCAACGGCAAAGACGCCAAGCTGTCAAAACTGTGCCCTTTACAACCCCATATTTCTTGTATGCTTCCATTGAGTACTCACTACACGAGGGAACAAACCGGCAACTCTTTGGTATTACAGGCGATATTTCCCCTGTTTTCATTTACTACTCAGTTTAATTCAGCAAGAACAATTCAGTTTTTTTCTTTGTTGAAAGAAAGAAAAATAGACTTACTTTTGTAGAATTTGAGCATGGATAAAGCAGCTTTAACCCCTAAATTATCAACTTCATCATCTGAATTGGATAAAGAAAACCTAATTAGTTAAATAAGGAATTGAAATTAATCGACTTGGTATTGGGAGAGAAAGACAGAGAGAGTAAAAAAGGGACCTTCTTCGGGAGTGTTTCGGTGAGAATTTTGGAGCGTGCCATTAACGAGAACGCAGCGACGGCTGGGAAAACAAAACCTGGAAGCTTGATTTGGGTTAAACTTGAGAGAATTGAAATTAGGGTTTTTGGGTTTAGTTAATAAGGGAATGAAGGGGCATTGGGAGTTAAGAGAGTTAACAACCGCCATGACTGTTTCTGTAACTTCATTTCTTTGTGTGTATTAGTATTGTTAGATATTTTTCTTTTTCCTATTCTAACGGCGCCGTTTTACACTAAGGGCCAGTTCTCCTTTTCATCTGTGATGGACTTTTTTATAAAAAAGTTATTTTCCCTAAAAAGTAATAAAGAACAAGTATCAGTGGGAAAATTTTTTTAACGTTTCTTTTGGGTGGTGTTTTACTTTTATAACCTTATTATTTCTTCTTCCAAATAGACGTTAGAACACTTCTCTTTTTCTCCCCTTTTCTCTTTTGTCTGATTTTTTCTCTGGTTCTTTGTTCCTCTTATCCACGGTGAGTTTATCTTTTTCTAAAGAAAATGGATGGAGAAAATTGTGGGTCTATTTATTTACCCCATCAAAATCCAGTGGTTTGAAAGCAAGCAAGAAGAAGCGCTAAATGGACTTGTTCCCCATGTTGAATAACAAATACAACCTAGTATTCATCCGAGTGAGGTACAGGAATTTAAAAAAAAATAAAAAATATTGTTAATACAATTTCAAAAGTAAATACACAAAAATAAGTTATTATAATTCTTATAAATTAAAAACATAATTTCAAGTCCATCAATATCCATCAACGATTAGTACAGTGGATCAATACTCATCGACGAGTAAAAGAACATACCTTAAATCCAAGTCGATCTAATGATTAGTATTGAAGATTAGAGAAAAAAATATTTGAGTTTTGGTTTGTAGTTTTATGGTGTACAAAATTATTTCATGAAAAAAAAAATTGTAAAAGTGAAGAGGAAAGGGAACTTTTGATTGATATAGACAATGTGTATATAGGAAGTCATGTAACATCGATTTTAACAATTCAGTAACTTAAATAAAAACTTTTGAATAGGTCAATGATCAAATTATAAATTTTTTAATTAAATGACCAAAACAAAAACTTATTAATAATTTAGTGACTAATGATATAATTTACCTTGTTTTCTAATTTTTCTCGCCAAAATTTAGTCTAAGCCCAATGAATAACAAAAGAATGGCCCATAACCCATCAGATATGGCTGGCTTGCCCAAGCCATCTACCATTATCTCTAAACCCATGCCAGGTGTCGGCATGTAAGATCCTATGGGATATTTGTTTATATAGGTATAGGTATAGATAGATAGGCTTATGTGATTAAATTATTAAATTTAAAAGTTCCAAAGGAAAAAGAATCACGTGTACCGGGTCCAAGGCAGAGCGCATTAAGGGGCAGTATCCAACTGGCGGGTCACGTGGCCGATGAAGAGGACAAGATTCAGTTCTAAACTGGAACTAGTTGAAGATTGTGGATCATACCCCATCAACTTCATACATACACATCTAGTTTCTTGAGAAATTCTTGGCCACAAATTTTATTATTATTTTATATTTCACGAATTATTCTGATGAATATTTTTTTTTTTTGAAAAAAAATATCGCAGTCTGTCAACATACAACATACATTAAATCAATGAAATAAAACTTTAACCAAACTTAATATTACGAGTTAAATGGTAATGATTGATCCAGATGTATTACATGAAGATCGAACTCATATTACAATAATAATTAAAAAAAGGCATTTTTATTTTTATTTTTTAAAATAACTATCCACTGAAATAAAGGAAAATGAACCACTTATTTCATTTTTATGTCTTACTTTTTTAACTTTTCTTAATAACGTATGTTTGCTTTTTTATTTTTGTAAAATCTTTAATTGTATTAGATATTTGTTTTAAGTGTTTTACTACATTGATGTTATCAATCAATAATGCATCAATTCCGTTATAAAAATGTTAAAATATCTACTCATAATTATATATTTATCGGGGAATTTTTATTTATTTTATAATAAATAAAAATTTAATCCAAAACACCATGGGTGATAAATAAATAATTTTATGATTATAACAAAAGTATTAATTAGTTTTTATGTGAATTTTTAATAAATGTATTTATTAAGTAATTTTTTACCCAAATCACGTGTGCCCTATAAGTCTAATTAGTAGAATTTAACCTGCTACACTTAAGTATCTATAATTACTAAAATTTTATTATTTCTTTTGTCAAAAGGGCTGAAATATAATAAATATATATATGAGTTAATATATGATTCATTGAGAATTTTGTATATTATTAGTGAATTATTATAATTTCACATCATTTAAGATAAAATAAAGTTAATTTAACTAAAAGATATTAATAACATGTTATCTATTAGTTGATTCGCAGTAGATAAAATTATACCATATATGAATATATTAAAGAGCGGTTATATGTATAAATAAGATTAAAAAATATGCTATAAGAACATATAAAAATTTATTAAATAATAGAAAAATTATATAAAACTTAAGATAAAAACATGTCCAAATAGACTCATAAAATTATTTATCTTAAAACAAATTAAGAAGCTGATAAAGAGTCACTCATTTTAAGAAAAACTACTAGTGGCTGATGGAGTTTTAACGAACGACAGATGCTATCATCTACCCATCATAATTTGTGAAGACAATAAAGATACTCACAAAATAGATTTGCAAATTGAAAAAAAAAGAGAAGACACGTGAAATGAATGAAAATAAGAAAGAAAGAAAGAGTTGGTGGAAGGGAGGAGAAGGCAAGCGATAGCTAATCCAGAGGCTGACACCACCGCCGCTGGGCAAAACAAAAAATAAGCAAAAGACTAGAAAAAAAAGAATTTCTTTCAAGGTTTTTCTACTAATATCACCTTTTTAAGATGTGTTTTACTATTGAAAATTTTGTATATTTAATATTTTAAATATGTTATTGGAATGAGATAAGTAGATATATAAATACTCATTAGTAAAAAATATTAAATTGATTTTATTTTATTAAAAAATAAAATAAATTATTTAAAAAAAATCAAATTAATATATTTATCTTTGATCCAAAACTATTCAAAATCAATATTTACTTTTATCAACCACATCCTAAATTAATTAAAAAATCATAAATTACTAAAAATAAATTTAACTGATATTAACAAAATTACTAAAGATATAGGCAAAATTCAAGAATAAAAAAAAAACATAGCAACTTTAACTAAAAAAAAAAAAGAAAAATTAACAGCAGTATATATTTTGGTCCCTTCCTAGTGGAAACAAACGAACGACCAAGAAAATAATAATGATTACCACTTTGTTATGAGCCGCAGTTTCATATAATTTACTATTTAAGTCATGCAAGGTACAGTCGATTTCAGCATCTTCTGACTGCAATAAACCCACCACCACCACCAGTCGCTGCCGCCACCGCCGCTACGCATAAGAAAAATGTTGCCGTTTAATACAATCGAGGACGCTGTTACATTCCTCGGACGCAACCTGACGATGGCAGAGACATTGTGGTTCAATTACTCGGCAAAAAAATCAGATTACTATCTTTACTGCCACAACATTCTGTTTTTGTTTCTGATATTCTCTTTGGTGCCTTTGCCGCTGGTTTTTGTGGAGATGATGAAGTCTTTGGGATTCCATAAGTACAAGATTCAGCCCAAAGTTAGCTTGTCGTTCTCTGAGATGTTCAACTGTTATAAAGATGTAATGCGGATGTTCGTTCTTGTCGTGGGTCCTTTACAGTTAGTGTCTTATCCTTCAGTCAAGGTAAAATGGTCCTCCAATTTTTGGGATTTTCTTTTCAGCTCCAATTTTTGTGAAAGCTGGAGATTTTGGCAATATGATTTGTTAATAGTTGAAAATTTGTTTTTTCTCTTGGGATTTGCATTTTAGTTGAGATTGTATGTGTGTCCTTGGCAGATGATTGGGATTCAAACAGGGTTGCCATTGCCATCAGTGTGGGAGATTTTGTCACAGTTGACGGTATATTTCATGATAGAAGATTATACCAATTATTGGATTCACAGGTTCCTACATTGTAAATGGGGCTATGAGAACATTCACCGGGTTCACCATGAATACGCTGCTCCAATTGGGTTTGCTGCACCATATGCTCATTGGCTGGAAATTTTGATCCTTGGGATTCCATCTTTTCTTGGGCCTGCAATTGCTCCGGGACATATGATCACATTTTGGCTGTGGATAGCTTTACGGCAAATCGAAGCAATAGAGACACACAGTGGGTATGCTTTCTCCGCTAAACCTCTTTGATTTTACTTTTCCAATTTAGTCATTGCTCTTTTGATTTTACTTTTGCTTGATGCATGCTAGGATCATGTCTTCTCTTGTCAACTTTACGTTTTACCTACAATCTTTTTTGTACATTGAAATAGTTAGCAGGGTTTACTACTGATAACCAGTTAAGATGTGGAATGCAGCTTTAGCTGAAATTATGAAAAAAGATGCCATAATGTCCTTATATTTGTTCAAAATGAAAGCTATAATTCAAAATTTATTTCCGGCAACCCCAATGACTGCTCTGTTCTGGTGAAGTGTAGTCATTTTACTCACTTTTTTGAGTTAACTGGGTTGCCAAGATATCCATGGTTACTATTGATATAGTCATAAGAGTTTCTGCAAGGAAGCTATTTTAGTTAATAACTAAAGCACAAACTACTGGTATTGTTATCCTACTATGCTCATATAGTAGAAAATTACTTACATATAACTCTACCATTGATGTCTGAATCTGACTAATTACTAAATCTGATATAAATTGTTTTTGGGTCTATTATGGAGGCAAAATCTGTAGTGAGAGAACTTGCAAATATTTTCCTTTTCATCTTTTCCTGTGTATAAGTTGACTCTTGCTGTCATAAAGGGCAGGTTTTGAAGGAACAACATCTTGAAAAATATGCTACTGTAGTTTTATGTATGTTTTCTTTTATGGTTATTGAGTGTACAAAATTGGCCCTTTGTTAATATATTATCTCATAAAGCTTCCTTAAGAATAATTGCTGCAAGTGGTTTTGAGTAATGAAAGAAGCATAGAGATGAAAGAAGTAACATATGACTTTCATGCTTGGAAGCCTAGCTTAGTTATAAATTGTGTAATGCAGATATGATTTCCCCTGGGCACCCACAAGGTTTATCCCATTTTATGGTGGTGCTGATTACCATGATTACCATCATTATGTTGGAGAACAAAGCCAGAGCAACTTTGCTTCAGTTTTTACTTATTGTGATTATATCTATGGCACCGACAAGGTAATCAAGCAATGCATGGTTACTTTTTTTTTCTCTTTGATTTAGTGCTATCAGCTGATAGTTTAATTTGGTAACAAATTTCTTTCTTGTGTGATTAGGGCTATCGATACCATAAGAAGGTCCTAAGGAAGGTAAGTTGCTCACTTCTTTTGTTTGTATCCTTTGCTACTTGCCAAAAGCCATCATTTCAACTTTGGTTTAGCAAATGGGAAATCATGATTATCTACAAAATATACTGTACTAGGATGTGAATGGGTTGATTGGTTTAAACCGAGCTATTTCTAACTTGCTTCTAAGGATACTAATATATCTTTGGTCGACGATATGGATAAAAGTTAAAAATAGTTTACTCTTAAGCATTTGATGGTTACTCATAGAGCTTGATTGAAAGACAAGCATCATGCAGTTCAATCATCAAAAATTATTTTTCATGCTTACTATATACTTCACCTAGAGTCCATTTTGAACGCATGACCTTGGGTTCGGTTCCTTAGTTATTGTAATGTAATCACACATCATGATTTCCAGATTGAGAGTTTTGTTTCATTTCTTCTTCTAAGTATTTCATTGTTGGCATGATTCAGTTGAAAGAGCAATCTAAAGCTAATGGTGCTCAGAATGGGGCTTCATACTATGTTCCTACCCAAGATCTTAAATCAGAATAGACGCTCAACAACAGAGCAACTTGCTGGAGCAGCTTCTTCAGCATACCTCTCGCACGTGACGACTCATGGAAATCTGATTTCAACTTGACATCATTGTTAGTGTACATTTCTTAAGTGATTCAGATGAAGAGTAACACGGCCATTTTGAAATGTGATTTCGGGTGTAGCTTGACGAATATATATCAGTTCTCATTGTCTAGGTTTTAAAGTCAGTCCTATGTTTACAACCTTTTGTCTAAGCTAAGAAACTATAAATCAGAATCATGGTGTGTATTTTGAGTTGTGCCCCAAAATTATTTAAAGGGTTAAGTATAGTATCTCCATTTGTTGATCACTGGTCAACTTTGCCATATTCTTTCTCCATATTTGATGTCAAGTTGAAAAGAAAATTTTTGGTATGCACACCCCACGAGCCTCTTTTTGCATTTGACGGCCAAATGCACCTACAATTTCAATGTATGCAAAACTCATCCGCTGAGCTTTAAATTTCAGCCCTACTAGCTCTTAATTTTGACCCACATTTTCCACAATCTTCATCTCTTCCATTCAGTTTCAGCCTTTTAGATCTAATTTTAGTTGCTTCAACCAGAATGGGTTTTGGGCAGATTCTTAAATGATCCATTTGTCCATTTGCCCTTGTCTACATATTCTTAGAGATGAAGATGAATTTATATTAGAACTGAACATCTTCAAGAAATGTCTATTGAACTGGAAATGGAAAAATTAGGGTGCAGGGATCCTATTATTCGGAGGGATATACCATCCTGGACGGACTGATAAATCCAGATAATTTGGGTTTTTGGTAAACAAAATGGGATAAGGCTTCAATTATGTTTTTATGTTTCCAAAATTCAGTAGAGTTATTTCTATCAATTTCAACAACAGTAATATTTTATACAGGCGAATTTCTCGGTTACTTCTTACTGTGCATCAATTACAATAGGCAACCCAGAATGAAGCTCCGACGCTAATGACAACGAATGCCAGACAGGCAAGTCCCAATGAACAATCAAGAAGGGGCAGGCATTTTTCATTATAGTGTTAAAAAATGGGTAAGAATGAAATGGCATGACACAATCTATGATTACAAATCAAGTCAGGATGGAGTAAAGAAGCACATTCCTAGTTTCCTACTCCAGCTTTTATATTTGTAGATCATCCAAAGACAGTTCGTGTGCTGTCAGCAGCTTCATTTTCTGAATATCATGACAAATAAAATGTTAGTGGGCCAAGAATATCTGCCAAGTAGAAATGAGAATAATTTTGGCGTTCGAAATTCAATACCGTGATAAACTGTGGAGGATCATCAAGACTGGTTGAGCCTAAAATAACTTCCCTATTCAACTTTCCCGTAAGCTTGTGGCAGACTCTTAGCTGTACTTGGACATTTAGGAGATAAAATAGTATCAGAAATGCTCAATCATTTTAACAATATAATCACATTATCTTGGGGAAGGATATCTTAATTTTTTCATACCTCAGATCTTGTAGCTCCACCAACTATAAACACAAAAATGCGTTTGCCGAACTTCTTGAAATCACTCGATGCATGTCTTAGTACCGAATCACTGAGATAAGGTAGGAAAGAAACATTAAAATAAAGATCACATAGAAATAGGAAAGCAATAGCATTAAGGAAATGGTTGCCGGTCCTGACTGGCAGATACAGCAGTGGGGAAAAAAGTGATAATGAGTATAAAGGTAATTGACATGGTCAGGACCTCGAATACCCATCATCGGAGCCACGAGGCCGAGCCCATGTTGGTGTCCTCCTTGATCTCATGGAATGAACAACTGGAGCTTCATGTACAGATGCAATGTGAGATGTGCCATGGGAAGTTGGACTAGGATCATTCATGCAAGGATAATCATCCTTTGATAGTTCTCCTTTGCCAAGCTTTTCAACAAGCTCCTGAAAAAGGACAAACAAATCCATGTGTTACCGGCTGTTCTGCCATGAACTCCTAAAGTGTCAGATGGAAAATTGCAAGATCATCTTTTTACTTTCTTTTTGGATACGTTGTTGAAAGATCTAGCCTGTAGGAATCAATTATATAACAAGACAATTGCAAAAAATACTCTTGTTGAAAGATTTAGAAACACATGAAATATAATACACCGCCTTACACAAATTTATTGGGTTAAGTTGAGAAGCACTCATTAATTAAATAGCATTTTGCAATCTGGACATAGTATAAAACTAAATACATTGGAAAAGCATGCCACAGAAGTGTTTCTGTCTCACCTCTATTATAGGGTAAAAGCGAGATAATTGCCATGTTTCTTGCCCACCACTGCGGTCTTTCCTAGTTGCATGCTTCTTCTGGCAATTCACAAGCAAAGGACGATGAAAGAAGAAAAGAACCCATATTTACTAGTAAATAGCAACACCAGATCGACCACCATAAGCAGAAATTGAACAACCAAAAGTTTACCTTGTGCATATCAAATTTCAAAGAGAAAGCACTTCCTGAACTTTTTTTGGCCTCTGATGGAGGTGCAAGCAATGCCATGTTATTCACAGCAGTCATATCCTCAAGTGGTAGTCTTGCTAACTGACAAAAAGTAAAAGCATTTGGTTGATAACTATAATTAGCTATCTGTTAACAATTGACCTCGTCCATACTATGGTAGGAAGGAAAGAATGGAGGGAAGGGGAAAAGGTGAGGAAAGAGGAAAAAGGAGAGGAAGAAACGTTATTTTTCCTTCATTGTGTTTGGTAAGAATAATGGAAAATAGAGGTCCAAATTTGGAAAGAGTATCTTTCACATTTGGAAGGTCTGAAATTACAAGAAAAAGAAAGGGTCTAAATCTACTCATTTACTTCCTGTCACCTATTTGACTATTTCCTTCCTAATTTAAAGGAAATGATGGAAAGAAAAGAGTAGCTTTTCCTTTCATCCTCCTTTCCTTCTTTCATTCCTACCAAACACTGTATGAAAAGGATATTCTTGTAATCCTGTAGGAGTAGGAAAGGACGAGGGAAGGGTGGGGATGAAACAGAAAGAACAAAAATAGTGAAAATAAAAGCAACCTTCATTAAATTAAGACCCTTTTCACCCTCAAACTTCTCAGGGTAAATGGCAGCTAGAATCATCAATAAGCGCAACTTATTTTCGCGAGATGCTACCTGCAAAAAGTGATATTTCTATTTTTTAGTAACATTAACAAAGTAGAATACATCCGTTTACACTTGTCAAAGTTCTTACCTCATTAGTAGAGAGAAATTTAATTACATCTTTCATTCCTGCATCACCAAAAGCAAGATCTTGCTCCAGTTGCCCAAGTTCTCGAAGCCCTTGCTCCCTGATGATTCGGTTTATTTTTCCAGCAATCTGCAAATATAAAACCAAACCAGCATGAAACTATGGATCCTACAATATGTCTTTGATAATAAGGTACATTCTCTTTCAGTTATAAGATACCCTGATTCATACATCTGAAATTGGTCAGGCAACAAATGAAGCTTGAAAGCATTAACAATCAACTTCTTTAGGCAAATATTGGTTGTTCTTGACATGAAAAGAAGGTACAACTAATAAGTTAAGTGCGCATTCATTTCCGAAATGAGATGGTATCAGTCTGGCAACACATGTAGAGCCTGAGCAGATAAAAAGTGAAGACTCCCATGACTCATCCAAATATGTGAATTATTTGTTTCACATAGAAGGCTTTAATAAAATTTGGATATTGACTAACGAAATATAGGATAAAAGAAAAAGAGATGCTACAGAGCTAATTACGAATCAAAAAGTAATATCTAACAATTCAAATGAAAGAGTGACAAAGAATATGTTCAAAGAACTCAAAGAAGGTAGGTAAGAAATGGCTGGTAAGAAAGATAGCTTCTCATTGCTAACCAATTCAGAAATCAGGGGCAAATAGTTCCATGATTTCAAATGGACAAGAAACTAACCTCTACATGAAGGGAGAGCTTGTCGATTTGTTCACTGTATTGGGGCAATGCTTGAACCATTTTTTGTAGTTCCCTTGTTGAAATTTCACTGCCGTCTCTATAATATAAATACGTTTGAATTTCAAGGTGAAACAAGAGTCATGTCATAGCTAAAATTTTCAAATAGGATCAGTAAGTAGAAAATGTTATAGCTTCATCAGATACAGAATATTTAACTCAATTTGTCAGAAGTTGCATTTCAGTATTAGAAATTTGTTGTGAAATCTTTGCAAATGACTATGACCAGGTAGATAAATCATTGAGCTGAAAACTATCAGCTTCAATAATCAAATAATGAATATAGGACCATAAAATAAAGACTCAAAATCAATTGAAAGAATTTTCTATCAAATGGATCACAACATGATGAAACAATCAGAAAGTGCAAGGTGAAACAACATCCCTAGAACTTCATTCTTTAGAATAAAACAAAGTAAAACCAACATTTACACAAACCTTGAACCATGTTGAAGCTGTGCAGCTTTATTCTTTGATATGAAAGTGGTCATCTTCTCATGCAACCTTTCACTAGCCTAACAATAAACCAAGGGTCAATCAGCATTTAACATGAAACGCTATGTCGATCAGACTCAGGGGTTTTGGACAAGGATATGGTCCATACACAGATGTGTTCAATTTTATTCAAGTTTTTCCTTATAAATGGGAGGCAAGATCTTATATGCACCTCTAATTTGAGATGTATTTTATTACTTTTTGTTTTTTATTTTTGAAAAGCCAATTTGACTTGTCTGAAAAATATCCAATATTGGTACTTGAGTGAAATGAAAGGTTAAATGTAGGTCATGTGTAGAAGGTACAAAAGCACCATACATACATCTGCTATATGTGCATGGCGAAGCTCAAGCCATATTGGATCATGCTCCTCCAAAAGAACCTCCTTTTTCTCAGGAGGGCCTCCTATTTTGCTTGGAACCTGAACAGTACACTTGCTTAGTATACAGAAACCAAAAGAAAATTCCTGGTGAATTTAAGAACACACATTGAATCTGATGGAGCATACCTCATGCACATATTTATTCCCCTCCATATTCAATAAATCATGGCACATGGCATCATAAGTCCACTCATGTATAACAGGAGCAATCTAGATATGAAATAAACCATTTGTTATAAGAAAACTGGACAAATATACAATGCAGATGTCATTACTTGCAACCAATATTAATATGAAAACCTGATCTATAGATCTATCAAGGATGAGCAACTCGCATGTTTCTTTCTGAGGGAAGTTAGGAATTGATTTATATTTCACAAGACAATTCCAGATTCCAGCTGCAAGCTTGGTGGGAATTAGATCACGAAAAGTAGTCATGGTCATTGGATCAAGAGACTTGGCAGCCCGGTAACGAACAAAAGGAAACTCCTGAAAAATAAACACGTCTCAGAAAATGTTCCGTGCATTTGAGAATCAAGATTCAAAAACTGTTGCATATACCCTTAATGAAGCAAAAACTGTAGCAATGCGGGTAGCCATCACATTCAAACATGCATCACCCTTGCGAGTATTTTCCTCATCACCAAAAAGGTCCTCTAGAGCCTTCACATTATCAGTGATGAAACCCTGTAGTGAAGAAAAACAAAGTTAAGTTGATAACAATGTGACAAGCCATTACCAATCTAACATCATTAGGAGAAACAACTAGCTAGACAAAGTTTGATCATATAAGCTTGACTAGAGAGTTATAAATATAGCGTATAAGTTTGCCATGAAAGACATTGCTTAAAAATCGAGGTTAAAGTTTTAGAAAACAATCTCCTTCCCTAAGATATGACATGTCAGCGGTTATATAAAAGCATATAAATATAATACTTATTCCTCAACTGAAGTTTTTCAGGCTTAAACCACAAAGGCTTTCATATTATTCATTTTTAACCAAAATTTGCATCTCAAAATGTGACCTTGAAATTTTTATGCAAGCTCAAAGCAAACCGAAATTCATTGATTCTCAAAATGATATGAAGGCACCACGTAATTCCTCATATAAGCTAAAAAAAATAACACTATTTCAATTGAATTTGTGCAACTTTAATTCTGACAATCTGTGTCTGTTGTATGGTATTCAACTTAGAGACCAAAAAAAATACCTGGCTATCTATTGCAAAGTACTCCAAGTTCATCTGCATATGCCAGCCAAAAAACAATGAGCACCTACTGACAGCTCAGTAATCAATGGAAGGGCCGGGGGGGGGGGGGGGGGGGGGAAGACAAAACAATGTGACTAGTTTGCAATCGATGCTTCAAGCAATGGCCAATCTGAAAAACAAAAACCTAACCTCACTTAATGCACCGATGCGAGGCAAGACACTTGAATCCTTCTTGATGTGTGCAACCAATTCTCTTGGAACAGGTGAACTGAAGTAAACAAATGCCCTTTTCCACATGCCAACGAAAAAGTTTATCAGAAACTTAATATACTCAGAATTCAGGATACATAACCATGAATATAAGGACATTTATTTAGTAAGTCTTGCACATACTTCTTATATAAGGGTGTCCTTCCAGACATGTCTGATAAGAACATAATAACACTGCAAAAGTAAACAAGGGCAGAAATAGGGGTGAGAAAACACACATATGGACTAAGGAGTAATAGGATTATGTTACACTATGGAATATAAGTCTCACATAAATGGCTCTCTTAAAACTGATTAACAGAACTTCATCTTGCAAAAGGCATACATCCATGCCAGCATCTTTAAATAGGGGGAGATTTTTAATTAGAAAATATAGCAAGGTTATTGGAAGTTTATTAAGAATTCATCTAAGATATAGGTAGTCAAGACTATGAATGTAGACATAACACAGGAAAGATGCTCAATATGGTGTTTGCAACTGTTGGAAAATGGACTACTTGTTATGCTTCTGTAAATATAAAATTAAATAAGTGTAGGAAGGAAATGGATTAAAATGTGATCTGCACATAAAACCCAGTCCAAAATGGAAAATACACTAGTTAAAGACTTAATAGTAAAAGGAAGATACATTACTTCTCTTTGGTTGGTTGAATGAAGTATATAGCATCCATCGATGGCAATGGCTGCCTACGCCTGTATATGTCTTCTACCACTGCACAACAAGACTAGAATCATTAAAGTAGCTGGAGAAAATGATCCTTCAGGCTTCAAGATTTAAGATTCAGCTTAATTCTACACCCTGAGAGACCAATTGTTATGCAACAGTTACAAAAAGATAAAAAAGAAACACGGCTTACGTGAAACTCCTTCTGCTGTGATGTCAGCCATTTTGCAAGAGTAGGACATTATCTTAACCGTAACTTTATCCATGATCAAGACCTACTTAGAAGGGATTGAAAAACAAGAGATATAAAAAAGGCATTTCTTGCAACTAATAAAACAATAGCAATAAATGGAGCCAGCCAATAAATGGCCAAAAAGAATAACAAGATGATTAGCATACCTTCCAAGTAGACTTTGAATCCTTCACTTTTGCAGAACGAAGCATTTCATGTAATAATCCTTTACATGCATCAATTATGTATAAAACATTATATCAGGCGCAAAATTAGTCAGGAACAAGATCACGCTTAAAGAATGCATGAAAAAAGCAATAAAAAATAAAACAAAGTCCAAATAATATAATAACCTTGAAAGAAAAGGAACAGTAAACACTAGATGAAGCCCAGGCAGAAAACTTTCGCTAGTCAATAAAAGACTTGCCTAGGGGCAGTGGCATTTCTAACTGTTGTACACCTCACTTTTAACACACATATGCCTCGACTATACTGGTCAAACATCCCTAATCTTCTACAATGTGCAAAAATCACAACTACTTTTATGTTATTTCTGGAATATGAATTTGAAAATATGGATTTGCATTTCATTTACTATATAATTGTATGATTGAAATGCATACCTTATGAATAAATTAGTTGGATTCCAATCTAATGTATATTTGGAAAGTATAAAAAGCATGAACTTGTCAAATTCATAAATTACTCAGGGAATTTCAAATTTACTACTAAATAGGCGTACAACAAATCCATAAATTTGAGAAATAATCCTGAATATTACATTTGTATGTGCATTAACCCTCAATTTACAGTACTTTTGAAATTCAAGTTCCCAAAGGCTACCTTTAACTTATTCTTTTCTTCATATTATGCATAATTTTGTAGCAGAAAGTTAGTGGGATACTCTTTATACAGTATAAGCAACCATAGCTCATACAAAAAGCCTCTCTTCTAGTCACCAGAAAGATGATGATTAATGATTAAAATGGTTCTCAGCAACAAAAAATAGGAAAATGCTGCCGATTAAGTCTTTCGCTCGGTTGGAAATCGGAATCGTTACCATTGCAACAACTAGATCACCAAGGAGGACGTGGGTTCAAGTGCACTTAAGCACATATTTTCCTATGACATAAGGGTTGGGGGTATGGTAGAAGCAGGTATTGTATTAAAAAGAAAAAAAGAAAGAAAATGCTAATAGTGCCAGCATGTAGCACAGTCACGTAGCTAAATTTAGGTTTTAGTTAGCATTGTTCGATGTCCAGGTCATTCGACCTTTTTTATCCATTTTTTATACAAAAAATCAAGAAAAATACAGTTACGCATTTTAGTTACGAAAAAATCACGATATCTTACCCCCGCCCTTTTTTTTTTTCCAAATTTTCCTTCTAATTTTCAATTAACTTTTTTTTATGAAAATAAGAGGACTTCCTAAAAAGCTTATTCTCAGTCAAATCTGAAAAACATTAGCTACGGAATTAGTCCTTGGGAATCAACTTAACTGACAAACTAATCCCGAAGAATATGCAGTTGAAATTTTATGACTAAGTCAAACTAGTACGAACAATTGTCAAACGAGATAGATTAAGCAGAGCGATTACAGAATATTGATATTAGAACTTTAAATTGGATTGAAAAAGAAACTTTAAGCAAAGAGATGAAGAAAGACTAACTTTCACGGCTGATATGCCTGAAATTCTTGTAGTCGCCAGAGGCGGAGGAAGAATCGGAATCCGAATGCGACATCGTTTCTGAAATCTCCGATGAACCGATCCGTTAAAATGGAGAACCGGGGAGAAGGAGATCGTAGAGTAATCAGAGGAGAAAAGGTGAAGGGAACCAAACAAAAGAGGGGAAGGAAATGGAGCTATTTTTCCCTTTTGCCAAATCGAAGTTAATTATGATTATTTTTATTAAACAAGTTAAAAGCGGAAAAAGGCAAGTTGATGTTATGGGATTTTATTTTTCTTTATTTAAAAAAGGGCAAAAATATATATATTTGGCGATCCCGTTTGGGACTAGGAAAGGTAATGGACCGGGGGTCGACGTGGATATGAAATTACTCTTATGACATCGATCGCTTGTCTTTGTTGACAAAATGACGATGATCGTAATTGTATTTCCCTGTTGGGAAGTTTCCTCGTTTCCTTGAGTTTTACGATATCCTCCGTTTGGGAAAAGGTCCGTTTCATTTGTCCTTTTTTACACTAACAAAATAATTTGTCAATTATTTTAATCCTTATTAGGTTCATCATGTGTCTCATTCTATGGTGGAATTCTTGTCTACAGGAGTTTCTTATTATTGTCTAGCAAATGTTTGGTTTAGCAAACTAGTCCACTTCCCTCCTAGCCTTTTAAATTTTTAATTCTTGGGTGAAAAACAAGGAGTTTATGTCTACTGTGTAAAGTCTTGAAATGAACCAATTTTGGGTAATCCTATGTATCGACTGCTTCTTAAACACAAAAGGTTGTAAAAGGTGCTGAGGAGTTTTAATTACTCTCATTGTGTTGATATTTTTTTCTAGGGTGACAATGAAAAGGAAGGAAATAGAGGATCTTTAGTTAGTCTATTTATCATCAAATGTAAGTTCTGGAATGTTGAGCAAGTAGATTAAGGGCTGATCTTCAAGATTTGGAAGAGGCGGAGAGAGAGGCTTTCTATAAGCAAAGAGCTAGTATTTAATGGTTATGCAAAAGAGATCAAAACACGAAGTTTTTTCACTTTATGGTTGTTGTTAAACAAAAGAAGCAATCAAGCAGAGTTTTGGTGGATGATGATGGCAATCATCTTGAATCTTATGAACAAATTCCAGATGAGATTGTTAAGTTCTATGAAGGGCTTATAGGTGTGGCTGATAACAGTGCTAAAGGGGTTTCAATTCAAATGCTGCAAGAGTTACTTTAGTTTTCTTTTACTGCTGATGCTAAAGAGGATTTGGTGAGAGAGTGGTCACGGCTGATGAAATTAAGGATTCAATGTTTGAACAGGGGAATGATAAATTTCCAGGTCCAGATGGGTTTACTTTGCTTTTTCTCAAAGTTGTTTGGAATGTGGTTGGGGCTGATCTAGTTGATGTTGTTTCGTATTTTTCTTTATAATTTTGGAACTTTTTCCTGCTTTTAACTCGACGACAATTGTCCTTGTTATATGTGGTTTGAATTTCCAAGCCAAAGTCAACAATTATATGCTCCAAGAGCACTGAAACCATGTCAGAAGTTCGCTCGCATTCACAAGCTTTTAAACCCCAAAAAATCAAGATTTTCATGCACCAAATTGGTGCACCAAAGGCTGCAAAGAAATTTGACGTTCCAATTGTCAAGCCATATTAAATGGCTATTAACTTGAATACCATGCAAATTTGTATAAATTGGCCTTAGTTTTAAGTCATCAGACAAGTCGATTTTGAGAGTGAATTAACTAGTGAGTAGCTAATTTGAGAGCAATTGTATAATAGCTCTGGGGTATTTTTCGAGTGTGAGTTGTAAACTTTTAAAGTTGTGTTTTGAGTATCAAAACACACAAAATCTTTATCTTCTTCTTATAGTGAAATTTATTGTCATCTTTGCCCGTAGAAGTAGTCTTTAAAATCGAACCACGTAAATTCTTGTATCCTTTTATTTATTCCTTTTCACACATTATTTCTTGTTATATGTCCTATTTAATTCTTATAAATTTATTTGTGGTTGTATTAACATACTTGACCTTATCCATCCTCTACAGTCCTGGTTCCTAAGACTGCTAGTCCTAATCATGTGAAACATTATAGATCCATTTCATGTTGTTCGAAGATGTATAAATGTTTCACTAAAATCATGGTGATGAGACTTACAAAGTATCTTCTTACTATGATTTCTCCAAGCCAAAGTGCCTCTGTAAAAAAAAGGAGCAATTCAGATAATATTCTTATGGCGTAGTAGTTAGTTAAAGGGTACAATAGATGTTCATTATCTTCTAGATGTGCGTTGAAAATTTATCTACAAAAGGTGTTTGATTCTCTCAGCTAGGAGTTGATTATTGCGGTGTTGAAAGCTATGGATTTTCCTACTTTGTTTATTCAGTGGATTAAAGTTTTCCTTACTACTCCTAGGTATTCTATTTCCATTAATGGTGGGATGAATAGTTTCTCTAAAGGTAAAAGAGGCATCGGGCTGGGAGATCTTTTATCTCCCTATATGTTTGTGTAGTCCATGAATGTTATTTCTAAGTTTCTTGATGTTGTTGATGCTAATGGAGTTTTTCAGTTTCATCTTAAATGCCACGAGATTAAACTGACTCATCTGTGTTCTGTTGACAATCTTCTCATTTTTTTTCTAGAGGAACTCTTGAATCCGTTGTTGGTATTTGGAGTGTTTTAAGTCCATTTTACTTGATTTCAGGTCTTCTACTTAATTCTGCCAAGAGTGAAATCTTTGCTTTTGGTATTGCCACTGGTATTATGGATGAGATCATATCTGTTACAGGTTTTAAAGAGAGTAAGCTTCCTGGTCATTGCTTAGGTCTTCCCTTAGTTACTAGGAATGTGGCAGTGTAAGATTGTGCAGCCTTAATTGAAAGAGTTAGGAACAGAATCTCGAATTGGTCTGTTGGTTTTCATAGCTATGCTAGACGAATGCAAATTATTCAGTATGTTATTTTTAATATTCAAAAATTATGGAGTAACCACTTCATTTTGCCTAAATCAGATTTGAGGAAGATTAATCAGCTTGGGATGAGTTTTTTTTTGTGTGTGTGTGTGTGTGTGACAGGATGTGGCTGCTAAGGGGGCTCAAATTAGTTGGGGTCATATTTTCTTCTTAAAAGCATAAGATAGTTTGGGTATGCTAGACTTGGAGAGTTGGAATAAAGCATGTAGATTGAAGTTAATTCGTCAGATGCTTACTGGTGAGGGTTCAATCTAGATTGCTTGGTTGAGGAGTTATGCTCCGAAGGATGTTTATATTTGGTAGATGGTTCCTAGACCCAATATGAGTTGGGTTTGGAGGAAAATCCTGAAACTTCTAAGTGAACTGCTCCAATTCAGAATTTATTAATTTCAGTTTCTAAAATACGTGTTCAAAAGGATAGGGTGGTCTGGCATAAATTGGTCTGATTTCCTTTGCATATACTAAGGCACTGGATAGATTGCCAACGAAAGACAGGTTACTTAAAAAGAGGAATTGATGTTGAAGATGCAAGCTGTGTGAGAGGGAAACAGAAAGTAGAAGTCATTTGTTTCTTGAATGCACTTCTTCTTACACTTATCATGAAGCTTGCTTGCTGTGCCTATGTCTACTTGATATACGAGGAGAGTAACAAAAGACAATTTAAAAGGTTACAATCTTGTGTTGATTGAATTTTAATTTGATTGGCATCAAAAATATTGTCAGTATAAGAGGAAGTGGGTTCGAGTGTGCTGAAGCACATTATTCTCTAATTTAAAGGTTAGAAAAAGTTATGGATGATAATACAATTACTTATCTAACTTTTAAACCTTATTAATTAATTGTATCTACACATTCATTCTATTTTATTTTTACTTTTGAAGTTTTCTATGTTATTAATTAATTTTATGTATATTTTAATGCATTCATAAATTTGGTACCGTGTTCATATTGTTTGTTTTAATTATTTTCAATTGTATATATTATGTCCCAATTCATCCATATTTAGCATAACAATGTCGTGTTTGTGTTTTTTTTAATATATATAATTTTCACATATTAAAAATTAATTGTATGTATATTTTAACACATTATTCATGTGCGTCATGTTTATATTACTTTCATTTTGTAATATATTTTATATGGTTTGTCATAATTATTTAATTTAGAGAAATTATTTTTTTAATGTTACGTATTAATTTATATAATATTTTATATAATTTATCATATGGATTCAATTTGTAGAAAAAGAAAAATATGTTCGTATTATATTTTCATTACTTTTTTTGTTCTCAAAGTACTATAAATTTAAACAAATTTTTTTATTTGTTTTATATAGATTTTAACACATGATATTTTTATCATGTATGACACCACAAACATGTGTTTTGACCATTTTACAGTCTTTTATTATGTCTTAAATTATGTCATATTTCTCATAATCTTTCATAATAATTTAACTTTAATTTTAATTTTAATTTTAAATTCATTTATTTAAAAATTATATCATAACACTTATCATATATATATATTTGATATCCCTCAATTCTTAAAGTGAAGATAATACGCAGTTAAGCATGTTCAAACTTCAAACTCACATCTTTCAAATTGTTACAATAATAATGTTAATTAAATTAAAACTTCAATTCACTATGATTAATATAATATAATATTCAAAATTTTAATTTATTTTTTGGAGAAAGGCGAGGTGTATTCTAGTTAAATATTAAATTATTAGTTAATAATTAACGAAAACATAGTATTTGAGTTGATTATATGATCTTTAATACAAAATAATGTAGTGGTGTTTCCAACAAGGGAGTGTGCTTCAGGGATGGATATCATTGTTCACTATTGAGGGGGTGAGCGCAATCTATAAAACAATCGGCTGAGACGGAGCATGCTGCTGGGTGTTGCAAGCTGCAGCAGGGCATCAGTTGGACTCCCCAATCAGAGGGCTCTGTAAAATTGACTTGTGATGGCTCGGTTAGCATTTGCTGCTGGAATTATCCGTATGACGAATGGCGCATGGATCATAGGATGCTAGAGAGGCGTTGGAATCTGTTCTATATATACTTCATTGATGGCTTACGATTAGCATGGCAGTATGGACTTAAGCAAGAGATGGTAAGGTTGAGGTTCACATGATTAATAATGTGGACATGACCATGGGAGTTCCACCATTGGTGGCTAATATGTAGACATGACCATGGGAATTCCACCATTGGTGGCTAATATCCAATATTAGGGTTTATACTTGCTGTAACATCCTCCATGCAGTATGACGACTGTGTTGCTTGATGATGCATTAGTAGTTTCTACTATGAGGCTATGTACTTGGTAATAGTTTTGCTATTTTAATCCTCTCTTCATAATTTGTAAATAATTCATGCATAATCACACACAATTTAACTCAAGCTTCTCAAATTAGTCAAAATCTCAATAGCTAATTAATATTTGATTTTAATATATTATGTTCAGTTTTCGATTCAAGTAATGCAATTGATGGGCTTAATCTATTTTTTTTAATTATTGATAAGAACCTTAAACTTACAACTATATGATACAAACTCCAATTTATTTTATAGCAATAATGAAAATGCTAAATTTTAATGTCGACGAGTGGCATGCCCCTTTGAAAATCGAAGAAGAAAGAAGAATGTAGTGCTTTCGATACCCTAAACAGGCCCATATTTTTCACTGGTAATCCCACAGAACATGAATGCGCCCCATTCGTTTTCATGCTAGCTAATAGAGTGCTTGTGTTATAGAAGCTTTATCGTATAAGCCTCTCAAGGTCAAGGAGGCCCCAACAATGCATTTTTAATGTTATTATTTCTTCAGCTAAAGTACTAAAAAAGTCTCTCCAAAATAATTCAAAAATCAATTAGGCTTTTAGTTGAAAAATGCAATTAATTGGACCCTTAATCCAAAAATAACAATCAATTAAGCCATCTGAATTGTCATTTCCACTAAGGCCCTGATGAACTGCCAAGTTCTGATATAACGGCTAATGTGGAAAATCGATGATGTGGAGAGCTTAATTGGTTTCTTTTATTTTATGAGGGCTTAATTTATTTTTTTATTTTTAGAAGGGCTTAATTGATTTTTAGGAATTATATAAAAGAATTCAAAATTTATAAAAACAGCAATAATTTTAATTTTTTATAACATTTAATAATTTTTTATAACTTGTATTTTATTATAATTTTATTAAAAAATTATAATATTTTAGTAATTTCTAATAAATTTTAAATTTTTTAATAAAAATTACTACTTTTTTTTTTGTTTTCCCACACATGATGCCCTACATCATACCATAAACCATACTTATCAGCGTGCATTGGTCACCTCTCCTCAACTAAAATCATTACTCATCACTCATCTTAAGCCACCAAACACTCAATCCATTATTTCTCAAGTCCTTTACTCAACACCCCATCCAAGTCTAATTACCATCACACTTCAAGCTCTCCCATTAAAATCTAATTGAAACCTTCAAAATAATATATATATATATATATAATTTCCTTATATATTTTTAAAATCTTTACAACTTTTTATACTTTCAAAAAGTTTTTATAACTTTTTATTAATTTTTATAGATTTTTTTATCATTTTAATTATTTTTATATAATTTTCTATCATTTCTAATTTTTTATCATTATTTCATAACATATTAATAATGTTTTATAAAATTTAATAGTTTTTATATTTTTTAAAAACTTTATGATAGTTAATAATTTTGATAGATTTTCTATAATTTTCAAAAAAAAATTATAATATTTTTATAGCTTTTAACTAAAAAATTAATTTTTTTCATTTTTCATTTTAGTTATTTTTATATAATTTTCTATAATTTCTAAAATATTTTAATATTTTAAAAAAATATATAATTTATTGAGAAACTTCATATAATCCTTAAAAATCAATTAAGCTCTCCTAAAATAATTAAAAATCAATTAAGCCCTCCTAAAAGAATAAAAAAAATTAATTAAGCTCTCCACATCAACACTTTCCCTGTTAGCCGCCATGTCAACCGCCACGTTAGCATTTTACGGTCCATCAAGGGCTTTAACAGAAATAACAATTCAAAAGATCCAATTGATTACAATTTTTAATTAGGGGCCCAATTGATTTTTGAATTACTTTTGAAAGACTTTTTTAGTACTTTAGCTTATATCCTTTTATGTAGAATTGGTCCTAAATTACCACAATGTTATTGGTCTAATGGTAAATGATTTATGAAGGTTCCAACTCCAATACTGGTCTTATGCCCAATGTCATAAGCTACAGATCAAAACTCGTGACAAATGCACACAAAACGTATTATAAAGGTCAAGTGATTAAATGGAGTTCATTTGATCGCCTTGAACTAATCTGATGTGTAAAACATGTGAAAAAACTCATCTACTTGAAATTTTAGTGGCATGATGAAACACTCCAATAAAACTAGAGTTATGGATAGACTTTGATATCGATTATCAATGTAATTTAAATTGTATCTTTAGATCTGAAAGAGCTTAATTATAAATAGAGTTGTTTCCCACTAGGGAGATTAAAACTTAAAAAGGAAAACAAAATCAAAGGACAAGAGAAGAGGTAAATGGATTATATAACTTAAGCTCACTGTTCACCCTATTAAGATATAATTCTAAATTGCTTTTGACCATGGAGTATGGACAAACAACAGACCCCAAATCACAGCCAGATAGAAAATAAACAAAGGATGTTTCAAATAGGGAATAATCTACTCTTTCACCTCTTGCTCTCTGCATCACTAGAGACAATGCCCTTCAAACATTGTGTTGAGTGGTCCTCAACTCTTTGTCCTAACCTTACCTCCACCTGAAATAGTTAATAATTTTGGGATTGGAAATTTTCTTAAAACAATATATCTTGAAATATCCAGACACAGTTCTAGCTGGAAATTTGGCAGTACCCATATCCCGATTTCCATGGAGAGAAGGGAATTTGGAATTGGACAATAAACTGAACATTAACTGATACTATTAAACAAACAAACAAACAGTGGAAGATCCAAAAGCCTCATCCAATCCACATGTGCCATTGGTTTTCAACTTTGCTCTTTCTTTTTCATATCATGAGATAATTTATGCTATCACATTAACATAATTAGCACCAAAATATTACAAAGTGCAAAAGTAAATTCACAACACTAAGGGGATGGGGTTAAGCCCTTATTGATTAAACTAGTATCCAGGTTGTTGTGGTACCTGCAAATAACCTTGCATTTGATTACGTTGCCATAGACATAGAACCCTGGTGTGATCATGATCCGAATCATGCTCGGAACCAGTTTCATGGCTCTTTCACCACCCATGTCCTCCATGTATAGTGAATCAAACCTTACCCCTTTATCCACCCTGAAGATTGGTAAGCCAGGGTGCACCGAGTTGGCCAAAAGGTGCACCAACCACACACTCTTTGACGCAACAAAAAAGGCTTGCAACAATGGCTCCGGCCAAGCTCTGGTCCATCCCAACATAGCCACGATTTCACTCATTTTCCTGTCACAAAACTTGCTGAACTCCTCGCTGAAATATCTCGTCCCTTTATTCAGGACCTCCTCCCATGTTAAACCTTGTAAGTTATTGAAAGACCCGTAATTGGCTTCACAACGATCGATGGGGTTCAATATGTGGTTCACAGCATTCTTCCGAAACCCAACGGATTCGAAATCTTCGAAGAAAGCATTGCTCAACAAAGCTTCGAGATAAAGAAGAAGGCTTTTGGGGTTCTTTGAGTGGGAAACCTTTATACCATAAGGTTGTAATAGCAGAGATATCCTCTCACAAACTTTGCTACCCATGTGCCTTAATTGCATGCTGAGTGATCTACTTAAAAGTCTGATGGAAGACCTAGCTTCAGAGACAGAGATCAAGAATTGTTGAATCACTTTTTCATTAGCTCTAATGACCCTATCTTGATGAGGATGATGAGCTTTACCCATTCTATAAGGAGAGTTGCTGTTACATTCACCCAGACCTGACTTCAAATTATGACAGTCAACTTCAAGCTTGTCAAGCTTCTTCTCAAGCTCAGCCATGGAGTGCTTCAACCTCGAAGCTTCCAGCAGTGCTTCATCTCTCTTTCTTGTAGCTTGAATAAGTTTGTGTGTGAGTTCAGCGACAGCAATTCTCCACTGCTCTTCTCTGGATGTAAACACATCAGTTGATTTGGGACTCTTTCTTGTTAAAGAATGGAAAATGGACTTGAATATCCCATTAGGACTTGCCATGGAAAAGGAATGCTTGTTAACTCCATTGTTGTTGTCTAAAGGAACCACGGAGATCTTCTCCCTGGAGTGAGGCCTGCACTTGTTGCAAGAAACAGAGCCATCTTCACCATCACCACCATTTTCAGCAGACTCGTGACGTTTCCTGGCGTTGGATTTTGCAGTGGTTTTAGCATGGAGGGGCGTTGCGAAGTGCTTTGGGGTCACCCCTTTGTCCCTGCTTACGTTTGGGGTAGTACCATCTTCTTGTCCCTCCCTTTCACATTCTTGAATCTGTTCCACAAACCAAAAAGAAAATCAAACTATTTCATCAGCCAAAACGAGGAACCTTTAAGAAAATACCCAAATAATGATAAGAAAATGAAAAAAGGGACTTACTGGAGTGAAAAAAGGGGACTGATGAGGTGGAGGAGGAGATTTAGAGGAAGAAGCAGAACAAGAAGATGAAGGAGGAGAAGAAGAAGGAGCCATGTTTTCTCTTTTGGGTTTGTCATCTCATGTTTCAGTCTCTTTTATTTGGTTGTTACTGATTATAATATCCATGAAAGCTACGATCCAAATAAGAACAGATAAAATCCGTAAAGATGACCTTATTTTATAACCTAAAACTACATTTAACCATTTATCAATTACCTTAAAAGCTTGATTGCCAGGACCGATAGAATTCTTGTAATAAAAGCAAGTCATGAGGGGTGGTCCAAACACCCTATACCTATAGCCAAACTCCAAGATCAATATCGTATTTATTCCCTTCTATTATTTTCTATTTTTGTCTTATTTTGATTTTTAATTAATTAAAATATTTAATTTTGACCTAAAGAATATAAGCTATGACCAATTTTTATTGAGAGAAAATAGAGTATTATTGTAGAGTAAATATTTGGTAGTAGTGCTTTAGCTTTAGCATTTATGTAGTGGTACTTGTGTCAGTGTCAGAGCCAACGAATTAATTTGTTGATCCTCACCTTATCTGTACGTCAAGCCATCCAAGTTTACATTAACTTATTTATTTTATAATTAACTTTCAATAAAAATTAATTAAAGATAAATTTTATATTTAAAGTCATGTCACTTTGGGTTGAATGGACAGTTTTTGTACTAACTACATCAACTCTTTTTAAATTTTATTACGTCTGCTACAGAAACTAAAGGAAGAAACATCCTAAAATTACCATGTACTACATACCTTGTATAATGGGAAAGAAACAGTGAAAAAAACACACTGGGGAGTAGTTAAGGCATTCACAATGGGACCAGTAGGAACATAATCTTTCTCAAATTTATCAAAGAGGAAGTAAAAAGAAAACAGTAGCCTCCTATATGAAGTCATCAACAATCTCGATAACATTTATTACAGTCTTTGTGAAGATGTTGTCACATTTAAGACCTTCTTAAATTCCCCCATCTACTTCCCAAAATCTTCAACTACCTTCATTAATTGACTGGTATCCCATATGTGGACCTGGTCTGCAATTCACCACGTACCAACTAGGTCGCCGCCCGGGCCCCTTGGTGGAGCTCATCAGTCTTGCATGTGAGCTTATGGGAAGAAATAAATAGATGAGACGATGGGATTATGGAGAGACTGATAGGGAGTGGTGAGGGGATGTGGTCCTTGGCCTACCCAGCTAGCTAGGCTGATTGATAGTGACGGAGTCAGCCAACAAAAGTTTGGAGCCGCTGACTTGGTTATTGTGTCCTAGTTTTATGTCTTTTGTATGGAAATCACGTGTACGTGTCTACATTTGTTTTTCCCTCTCCTCTGCAGCTGGAGCTGATTTCTTCTGCTGTGCCTTTGATGGCCAATTGGTGCCGTTTTTTGGCCTATACATGTTGGGGTGAAATGAAGTATTGAACAATTGGAATATTATATTGTAAGGCTTCTAATAAGGTCTAAACTTTAGAAGAATAATGGTGTAATGGCAGCAGTTCTCATAGTGGACTAATTCGCTATGGAAATTTAAGAGTAGCATTAAAAGGGACATTTTATTTAATGTAGGAGCAACTAGGATATATATAATTGATGCCAATAAAGGGTTAAAAGAATGTTAGAACTCGGATGTTTAAAACATAGATTAAACAGTCTTGAAATTGGAGTACGAGGTCTGGGAGAAGTAAGTAATTAAGAGAAAACATGGAGCATGCGAGAGTTTCAATGAAAATCCCAACACAGTTAAAAATAGACTTGTGATTAAGGGAGCATTTCAGGGTTGGGTTAATGTAGGCCCAGTAAGAATTTGAAGCCCTTATTCTTCGCTTTGTTCGCTGCTTCTGCTCACAACAAAAATGTATTGAATGAAATTATTAGGTAAACACCTCCTCAAGTAGTTTTTAATCATTTATCTTAAAACTGGGATTTAGTTCTGGTTTAGTATTGTTTTTTAAATGTCTTTTGACAAATGTAGTTTTAGATTTCAAGTATTTAATATTATTGTAAAAAAACGTGATAAAAAGGCTAAAAATATTAATTTTAGATATGATTTTGTAAAATAAAATTTATGTTTTTTTTATATATTCCATGTTTGTTTTACGATTAATATTCGAAGTTATTAGTTGTTTCTCTCAACAAGGTCGTCTCCAAGGTTTGAACTCTCGTTCTGTCATTAGCAGTGCAATATATCTTATCATTCCACCTAACACTTGTTGGTCAATTTTACATGCTTTTAATAAATTAATATTTTTTTTCAAATTTAACTTAAATATATAAATCATATATATGGTAAAAGACACTTATCGTACAAGTTTAGTGTAAAATACACTTCTTTTTTTTTTTTAAAGATCCATTTCATTCTAATCAACACAGGTTAAACAAGCCTAGCCCAAACCTTAAGGAGACCAACCCTAGACACAACTCCAGCCACCGCTGCTTGAAGTAGGGAGAGGAATGAGAGTGATCGGAGGAGCCCATACAAGCAGGGTTGTTGTATCCACATCCAGCAAGTCCATCAGCGAGGAGGAGCAAACCCAAGGCCAAGATCAAATGAGAGGTCATCGTTGTCACCACGGAGCTCGTCGGGCACATTGATTAATCCAAAGCCTTCGAGAGGGTATCAACAACTAATCGCATTGTAACGATCCAATTGTTAATGATTTTCTAAATTGAATTAATCAAAAATTTGAATCGAATAATTATATATTAAATACAAAATTGTAGGGTCGAATTATTAAATGAACCTAAATCAGACCAGTTGTTAATTAAAATACAGAGACTAAATTATGAGGTGAATCAATCGAATAAATTTGATTAAGTTTTTAACTGGTCCTTGTTTAGTAATTAAACTTGTCCTTAAAGTAAATTAACCCATAATTAATCAATGGTTAGTGGCAAGTCATGATCATTGCGGTCCATTAGCACTAACCATATCTTAATTGGCTTTTAACCATTGATTAATAATGGTTTACTTTTATTTAATATAAATTATATGGTAGTGGGAAAGAGAAAAAGAAAAAAGAAGAAAACTTTCCTTATTCTTTTCTTTCTCACGTGAAAGCTAGGAGCAGGAAGAAAGAAATTTTGTTTAGTTCTTCCCCATCGCCGAACCAAAAATCTAGAGGGAAGAAAACTTTCTCTTTAAAATTCTTGATGGTCTCTTAATTTCCATTGTTGGATGTTTTAGGAACTTGGATGTTAAGAGATTAGATTTATGCATGTTAAAGGAAGGTTAGTTTATGGTAAGAGTATGTTAGAAATGTGGTAGAAAGTATAGAATCGAGCTTGAATCAAATCTGAATTACTTGTTATTAGGGACCTAATTGTAAAAGATAAAAATTTAAAGTTTAGTAATGAAAAATGATAAATCGAGGTCTGTGTATTATATTTATAAAGTCAAATTTAAATTTGATTTGGGTAAATTGTGAGATATGAGCATGACAAATATTAGTGATTTGAGGGATCAAGTTAAAATAAATGTTTTCACATTTAAATTGTTGTAACTTATATTTGAAAGGTTTAATTATCGTAATTGAATTTATCAAACATAGTTAACGACAATATTAAAACATAAAGGGACAAAAGCGAATCTAGAGATGGACAACTATTTGGGTTTGTGCTAGCACACTTGGTTTTCTTTAATCTAATTACTAAGTAGTTAACAAAAAGGGGTAGTTATACTTGGATGGATTTGAATGTGAAATGTTAAATATTAATAGTTAAATGGTAATAGATTAATAGAAAATATAATTGCTAGGTGAATGTGATGGAAAGGTAAATATGCTATGCTTTAAGTAGAATATAAAGTACCATGACGAATTTATTTAGATTGATATTATTATTGAAATGAATTGTACCATATTGAGTTTAAATGAATATATTAGCTTTTTGTTGAAATAAAGTGTTTATATAATTAATTATATAAGTTGATTTTAGTTGAATATTAAAAAAGATTTATTTTTTAATTGGTAATTGGAAGATTAAGTTGCGCGCTTATAATTTAACCTCAATTTATACTTTGGTTCAATGTAATGTAATCGAACAATATTTCTGTCAAACGTGATTCAAGGTACGTATGTGCTTGACTATTGATACGATCAAGAAATGCTTGAAATATGTATATAAGAGATTGCATTGTGATGCTCTGTATATAGTGAAAATGATTTTGTATATGTTCAATTGTGTATTTTTGGTAATAATGATATCAAAAGGTTATCTATGTTATATGGTTGAATGTGAATATGACTTTATTATATATGGCGAAGGAAAATGCCCTATCAACAATATCGGATAGAGTTACGAGTACAGTTGGCATACCATATATAGGGTCTGTTTTAATAGGTGAGATATCTAACGTTGGGTGCATATTATATTGTGATGGTTCTCTAATATCCTGGGAGTCGAAAATGTATCACTAGCTCAAATACTTTGGGGGTACAAGCGTATTTTGGTGTGGTTGGCGAGATAGATGCATTTATACCTGACTAGCACTTTGGTGCGTATAATGGTGTGTTGGTGGATTGATCCGTGTATCCGTCCTCAAATCCGAGTCAATTAATAAGAGTTGTGCTGATAATTAAATATACGTGTAATGTAATAGTTAATGGTTAAGGAGTAAACATGAATATTAAGGCTGAATTATGCAAAATGATGTGCTAATACTTTGAAGGTGCGTTGATATACTGGACAATCAAATGTATTAAATGAATGCCCCAAGGGTGATTTACAAGTCGGTTGACATGAAAACTTATGTGATTTATAGCTTTGATAGTTTGCTCGTTATTTTGTAATAAGATGATTTCTAAACATGGTATTGAACTTGATTTCATAGTTTTATTATTGTTTTTCAAATTATGTTATCATCACTGAGTATACATTACTCAGCGTACAATTGTTTATTTATGTGTACAGGACGCGTACAAGTTCAGTAGATTAAAGTTGAAAGCATCTGAGACTCAATGACTTGGCTCAAACCAAGTTTGTGCTCGTTTTGTATGTATATAGTTTATAGCATGTTCCTAGGTGTGCCTTATAATTTATGTCCTAATTTGATGGTTTTGGTATGTTTTGGTAATTTGACTCATAATACTTTCAACGCTTGAATTAGTAAGTTGATATGAGCAACCGTGGTTGGAGATATGAGCGGCGTCGGCTCGACAGCTGAGCGGCCGCTCATAGAGAGGCCAAGACAGCAAAGAGAGGCAAGAGAAAAGAGGATTCAGGGAGTTTCGAAGGCTAAAGTTATATAGAAAAACGCACTTGCTTCAATTTACCGATAAGGTGATGATTGTTCTTTTTTCCTATTGTAAAATACACTTACTTTTATAGTTTAAGAATAATTAAAATTTTTTTAAAATATCAATGTAAAAATTTGTGTATAGTACAAGAGAATAACAAATAGATATTAAGCAATGAAAATAATTACAAAGCAAAATTGTCAGGTTGTCCTAACATTATTCAGAGTATTGCTATTAAATGTTGCAACATACTGTGTAATGTTCAGTGTCTCGACAGTTTGCAATAAAGATGCAATTCAACATATCTTGTTTACTGCGGCATGATCTTTTGTTTGCGATTGTATGATATGCTGCTGATCTTTTAATATTTGGCGACATAACCATCTTCATCATTGTCCTCTTTGCTTGAACCAAACATGAAATCTTTGATGCTGCCGCAGTAAACAAAAGATCAGAAAAAAAAAAAATTGCAAAGATGTAAGAGTTGTTCACATTTACAAGTGGACACTGCCACCTGCTTTGGCTGCTTTGTGATTCCGTGTTATTTTGGAGACAACAATATGTGGGTGGTTTTTCCTCTCTTTTTTTCAATGATATTTGTGATTGGATCTAGATTACTGTTTATTTGTGCTTCCATTCTCTTACATGGGCTGCAGTAGGAAGGAGAAGCAAAATTACCTCGAAAACAAACAAGGCCCTTTCAGACAAGAAATCCTTCGTTAAAGGTGTCTGAACATCAAATGAGTCATGAAGTAGACAGTTAAGGGAGCTTAAAGGAGTGTTTTGTCCTTATTTCTTGTTAAAACTTGTTTGCGGTTATACTCTCTTGTTGTAATTATAACCAACATACGCCGCTGTGATACATCAAATCAGTCATGGATAATATGTATAGATTCAACTGGTTCTTACAGGAAACAAGGTTGTGATTCTTCAATTCTCACAAAATCATATTATCAAAAAGAAAAGGAAATTGGTAAACAGATTGTTTAAAATAGAAAATATGCTACAAAATCTCCATCAAAACAGGTGATTGTATTTGGAAACTTGTTCTAAACAATTTTCAGGTTCAAATTCCTATAAAAGTCAATAGTCAAGATCAAGAAAGTTGAAACAGATATACATATACAAATTATGCTTTTCTTCTTCTTCTTCTTCTTTCTTCTAGAAATACAAGATTGTTCTATTTTCGTATGACGTGTTCTTCCCCAGATTGACGATCAACATGTTTGATCCACCGCCTTTGGACTTTGCCTGAACCTGAATTTCCCCCACTGGTGGCTATATGTGCGATGTCCAAGCCTTTCCCTACCGGAAGAAACACAGAACGGACAAGTCGTCGTGAACCATCATCGATCACGCTTCTCCATTTGAAACTGGAACCATTTTTGGAACTAGCGTTCTTGCATATAAGAACTGCCCCTCGGTTACTCAGTTTCGCTAGCCTTAATACCCTGGAAAAGTCCCTTCGCTGACTATCCACCACCATGAAATCTATGCCGTTTAACCGATTCATTGCTTCCTCAGGTTCCCCGACGATGACTTCGGGCGGTGACATACCGGCTTCTTTTAAGGCCTCGACGTATTCTAATCTTGATCTTTCGTCGGGGACTATAGATACATGTCTTCCATTTGTATGGCTGCTAGCAACAGCCAGGCCAACGCTTGTCGCGGTAGCGCCACCCTGTGACCATGTCTCCACAATGAATCTCGCGTTCCAGCCGGCTGCCATGGCTGAAACAAGCTCTGCTACACCAGATTCATGATGAAGTTCACACTACAAACACAATAACCAAAAAAAAAAAAACCAACATCAATCAAATGAATTTTAAAAAACCCAAAAAAATAATTGATTAGTGCTTACAGATTTAACAGTATCGATATAAGCCTTGGATGCTGTCTCCGGAGACCAAACTAGCTTCATTTTTTTCTGTTTGTATTTCGTTTTCTCTCCTGTTAGCGTTTTAAAGTTGTGCTTTTCTTGTTTGACAAGCTGAAATGAAAAGTTTGGTGGTGTGGGTTCCCTTATATTGCTGACAAAAATTAAAAAAAAAATTAATGGGAAACTGATTGGATTTTGTTGTGTTGGGAGGGGCGTTGACAATGTGGCCCTGACGAATCCAACGTGTGGCGGATTAGGATTTCTGTGGATTAGTATTAATGTGTTTTTTTTCCCCAGTGACTGATATGGAAAAACCTGGTTTTTAATAGGATATTTCAAATGTCAAGTTCGTTAAATACTTTCTTAAAATACCCATGATGTTCCACCCTAATTGCAACGAAAAGATAAGGGTTTACTTGTGCTCTCTAACTTGCTAATTAAGATATAATTACACATCTAATTAAGTTGGGGGAATTTATCCTAAACTTTTAAGCTAATGCTAGCCTGTTTGGCTTTAATCAACCTCCCTCTTCTCAATATTTACTATAATTAAACTTTGATGCCATTATTTATGCTTCTAGCAATTAACCCACTTTTATATTTTATATGCAATTTTGACATTCATGCTAATGCTTTTCTAAGAAATGTTAATTAAAGTGTATATCTAAGAAATTATTTTAAAAAAAATTACATGTTTATTGAGTCACGATTTTTCATTTGATTTAAGATTGTAAAAAAGATAACATATATTTATAAAAATATATAATTAATAAATTATATTTTAATTTAATAAAAAAGAATGACTGCATAATTGTCGGATCCAATAAAATATATTAAAAATTTCTTCAAGTGGGTTTAATTTTAAAAGGTGAAAAGGAATGGCTGGGGAGGGGGGGTCCAAATTAATGAAACATCCAGAACCAGAAGAAGAAGAAGGGAAAGGTCAAACTGAAAATGGGTTTCCGTATAACGGTATTTCCGTCCGTCCGTATGAGCCAAAGACCGCCGTACCGTATGGCTGGCTGGGCTCGGTTCCAGCGCCTCTTAAAATTGACTCAGTGACTCCAATCCATGCGCGTTTTGACTTTTTCGGCCGGTTCGTTTGCCACCACCCACCCAAAAAAAAAAAAAGAAAATTGCAACTCAGCGCTGATGTGGAAATAATGATGGGTTAGGGTACGGAGTTGGGTTCCATTAAAAAGAAAAGAAAGAAATTCAACGATCATTGGTGATTTGCTTGAGTTTCACTGATTATTTTAAGCCATTAAAGTAGGTTTAGAATAAGCATTTCCCAAGTCAATAACGGGATATGAAATAGTTTAATCAGATAATGCCTGCTGGTAATGAATATTGTTTTATTCTCTTTGAAGGCAGTCTTTCATGAAATCAAGAATATCGAATTAATCAAATATTATTCGTCTTGAAATCGAAACAGTGTTCAACGTATGGCATATTATTTCGTATCAATACTATGGACCAATTCACACCCTACAGTCTATATATATATATATATATATATAAATCATTCATGTTAGCTCACAAATTCTCTAAAATCTTTTTTCATGCCTTCTACTAATTTATCGTTTTTTATTTGTTGATTTCGGATAACAACGGATTAGTTTAATCACTTTACGGATGATTTAACTCTTCAATTTATTGTATACAACTTATTCAATATTTTTTAAAAGGTAAAATATATTTTATATAATTTTACAATCAATTTTCATAAATTCCTAACAATATTATCTAATATTCAACATATACAAATCCAACTCCAACTCCAACGGGATTGCATTTCGTGAAATAAATATCTTTTAAGATGTTTTTCAGTATTAGTATTTTATAGTTAGTATTTGGTATATTAGAAGTGAATAGTTTAATTTTCAGATAATGGCATGACACAATTTTACAGTACGTAGCACGTTATCAAATTTTTACCTAAACCCGAATTTAGCAAAGAAACATTAACCAATGCTATAAAAGAATATTTCCTCACATCGTGGCTTGAGTAAACTACACATTTGAAGTCACAAAAATTATTTTTCAACTAGATAAATATATAAATCTTTTAGGTTAAAATATATTTAAGCACTTGAAACTTTTTAACTTAATTGGTACCTAAACTTAACAACTGTAAATTAATTTGGTACTTTTTTTTTAGGTAGCTGACTAACACCATTAAAATATAATAACATGGTACTGACGACCAATGACACGATGACACATGTCAAAATATGATATTGCCATGTGTCATTGTACTATTGATAGTCGGTGCTACATCAACAACATGTCAACATATTTTAATAGTATTAGTCAAATTAACTTACGGTTGTCGAGTTTAAGTATCAATTAAGTTATAAGATTTCAAATAAGTATAATAACCCAAATATTTTAGTTAAGGTATATTGAGAAAAAATCAAATTTGTATGTTTGAAGTTATAAAAGAATCAGCCATGTTGTCTCGTCCCGAATTGTTCATGTTTATCTTGTTTTTATTTTTTGGCTTGAAAATTTGTTCTCTTTCAATTCCTCATCAATGTTAAAATTGGAATATAAATAAACAGAGAAGGTGTAAAACCAAAGTCTAAAACATATTTTATTTCTTCATCCGTATGATAGAGACGCTACGGCCACGATAGATAGGTTCAGTCGACGCCACCCCACATTAAAAAGCTGCGGCCTATGTCTTGACGCATTCCCGCATCATATTGCTCGCTTAAGCTACTTATTTTTTAACATAAAGACATAAATGAAAACCATATGGTATAATGAATTAAATAAACATAAATATCATCGCATTTATTTTCTTACTTTTTAAAATATAGAGACTTGATTTTGCTTTTCCTACTATAACATGAGGTTGAAGTGGCAATTTTTTGGGGACAAAACAAGTGGGTTGAAGTTTGATTATTATTATTAATTTCTTATTAAGTAGAAGCAATAAATTAATTAGATAGAGAGAGTGCGGGTGATAATTACATGGTCGTTTTTCCTGCATTTGGCCAACCCATATTTGGTAATTGGTAACTTGTAGTCAAATTTCTTTTTTCCCATACCAATTAATTGTTCTTACAAACATTGTTCATTGTACGGACTTGGATTCAAGTCCTAAAAGATGAGGACAACCAAATATCTTAAATTAGGTAAAGGGGGTGATCCAAATTCTAATGTCTCTCCAACACCATGATTACATATTTAGGTAAAGATTTTAAGTCTATCAATTAAAAATTTCATTACAAAATGAAACAAAACTCTAGTTATATCTTTTCACTTGGTATAAAGTCAATTAACATATTATGATTTTATGCAGGTTTCATGGTTTTAGCTAAATTGATTATAGGATTTAAAAATATATTTCTACTTGTGATATTAGAATTTTAAGTTATTCTAATATTTAAGTATTAAAGTTTAAATTAAATAAAGCATAATGATTTATTTGGTCTTTCGATATTATAAAAAAAAAGTTATCTTAGTTTTTTATTTAATTTTTCATTTTTTTTAACCTTTAAATTTGTGTTGTGTAACACCCTATACCCAACACGATCGTCGAGTCTGAGTTACAAAGTGTCACATTCATTGTTGGAGCAACTACGATCAATTTAAATATTATTTCATATCATTAGACATGCAAAAACATGTATTATAAGCAAATAATACAATAATTAATCATTCTCGGGTCTTATACGAACTTACGAAAACTCTAAAGCTTATCCAAGATTGAATTGTAAAGTATTAAAATTATAAGGTAGACGTCGCGACATGAGAGAATTCCATGTCTCGCTGTGACATTATAGATCATTTTTCGTCACGACATGATACGTTTAACGTCGCGACATCATATAATAATTCTGTAATTTCCAAATAAAAAATCAACTTGTAATTTTTTAATTCAATTCTAAACGCACTCCGCTAACATATAAATAAAACATTAATAAGTAAATATAAAAATATTTAAAATTAAATACTACACGTAGACACATAACAAGAGAGGAGGACAAGTTGAGAAAAAGTTTATAACCAACATGATTGAATTTATGACTAGGACCATTTAAGAATTAGGGTAATCCTTTTTGGCGGCCGAGCCTAATTAGTTTTTGCAAATCTACTTTTCCTCATCCATCAAACACTAATTATTTGTTTTTACGATGGAACCCTATTAAATATTAAAGAATGATCAAATGTCAAATTTACATATCTCAGAACTGTGGATTTCATATAAACAACTTAGTGTATCTAATCCATTTTAATAAATTAATTTTATAAGGGTTAATGATAAATTATTATGGCCCACTGAATATTAGTTTAATTATCATTCCAGCAAATTGGAGGTTGTGATTAGATTGTGTTTAAACACTTATATTTTTCTAGGGGTTTAGAAATTATATAAAATTCTGATAAATTTTCATAGTTTTTAAAAACAATATTTTATAATAACGATTCTTTTTTCTCATTTACGAAATCTATACTATTAATAAAAAATTTAATTGAGTTGGTGTCAAGAGTACTCGGTTAGGAAAATTATAAAAATAATCTTATGTATTTAAAATAAGTTATATTATTCAAAAATATTCTACTCTTTAAAATTAAAAACAAAACCAATAAAAATATACATATGATGAGATTTGAACCCATGATAATTACGTTGGTGACAGCAACATGATGGGATTTGAACTCAAAATTGATGACAACACCATGATAAACAATTGTACTCATCTAGTATTCTTAACTTGATGTATTTATGAGTTTAAATTTTATTTTAATCACAAGTTAATCTATTTTTTCATTTTAATACCGTACATATTTTATGTGTTATTATTAATTAATTTTAAATCATATATTTTATTATTTATTTTTAAATCCACATTTATATTCTAAATACATATTTTACATCCAATTAAACTAAAAGTAAGAAATGAACATAGGCTGAGAATTAAAGGCCCAACATCTTTTTTTGATTAAAAAAATGTTATCGAACAAAAATAGATTTGGCAGGAAGCCTAAGCACCAGGGACTGGAGTGGTAAATGGTACAAAGACCCGACACATTGCCATGTCAACGGCTCAATATGGGCTTTTTTTTTTATTAAAATAACCTAAAAAAATTAATTAATTATCAAAATGACCCACTTTTTTAATTAAATATGAAAATAATCTAAAATCTACAGTAACAATTGGTGGAGCCAAATTATATGGCGCCACCAACTTGCCGCATCAGCAAAGGGCATAAAAAAATAATTTTGTGGTGGAGCCATGTTGAATGGTGTCATCTGTATAAAATACAAGAGAAATACTGTAAAATCTAGAAAATTTGGGGGTTTTAAAATAATTTCCCATTTTCGGTGGAGCCATTTTAAATGGCGCCACCACCTAACACCCTCTGCCCGTTTCAGTTTTTTTTTTTACTTTTTTTTAAATTTTGTTTTTTTTTCACTTTTTTGAAGTTTTATATTTTTTTCTTATTTTATTTTGTTTATTTATTTATTTTATTTTTTATTATTAATTTTAAAAAATTTGAAATGTTTATAATATATATTTTTTAAAATTTTAAATATTATTTTTAAATTATTTTTTAAAATTTTAGATATATATTTTTGAATTTTTTTTATAAATTTTAAAAATATATTTTTCAAATTAATTTTTTAATTTTAAATATTATTTTTTTAAATATTAACCATATTTTTAATAATATAAAACATTTAAACATTTAAAATTTTTAAATACAATTTTTTAAATACATTTAAAAAATCATAATTTAAAAAATTCTGAAAATATGGGGGGCTTTTAAAACAATTTCCCATTTCTGGTGGAGCCATTTTAAATGGCGCCACCAGAATAACACCATGCATGTTTAATTTTTTTTAACTTTTTTTAAAATTCTGAAAAGTTTGGGGGCCCTTAAAAATAATTTCTTGTTTTCTGGTGGAGCCATTTCAAATGGCGCCACCAGTGCTAACATATGCAATTTACCTTTTTTTTAACTTTTTTCTTAAATTATCTTTTTCTTTAATTTTTTTTGAAGTTTTATATTATTTTCTTATTTTATTTTGTTTATTTAATTTATATTATTAATTTTAAAAATTTTGTAATGTATATTTAAAATGTTTTTAATATTTTTTAAAATTTTAAATATTATTTTTAAATTATTTTTTTAACTTTAGATATATATTTTTGAAATTATTTTTATAAATTTTAAATGTATATTTTTCAAATTATTTTTGAAATTATTAGTTTTATAATATTTGAAATGTATGTTTAATATTTTATTAATTTTACATTAAGATTTTTTAATTTTTTTTAAAGATATTTAAACTTTTTTAAAATTTTATATAAAAAAATTATTTAAAAATATACATTAAAAAGTAAAAGTTTGAATTAAAAAATAAATATATATATTATAACTAGTCACATCATGTCAGTGATGTGACTATTAATAAATTTAAATATAAATATAAAAAAAAAGAAAATTGTGTTATATATATGGGTGGGGCTTGGTCCCCCTTGGATGGATGAATGAAGTAAAAACGTTATTTTGAGGGAGAGAAAAAGGTAAGTTTTATAAAAATTTATTTTGTATTTTTATATTTTATAGTTAATGTAATATAATAAATAATTGTATTGTATTTATGTTTTTTTATATTATACAGATATCAAAATATCTTCTGGAGCAAATACGGATCACACTTCATCGATGATCAACGAAACAGTAAAATTAATTATAAATGGAATAAAAAATCGTTTTAGTTTCTAGTTTTTTCTTGCTAATCGCTACTCTGTTGAACGTGTTTTGACTGCTTTAAAATACTTATCTCTATTTAGTTGTTATTATTCATTTTTAACTATTTTCTTGCATGATATTAATTCTATTTAGTTGTTATTATTCCTTTTTAACTGCTTTAAAAAATATATTTTTTAATATATTTAAAATTTTAAAAGGAAAAAGGAGTGGGCAACTTCACAACTCCGAAATAATTATAATATGTTTAATTATTTATAGTAAAAGAATATTATAATTTAATAAAATTTATTTTAAAATTAAAATTTTAGCATAATCAAATAAAAATTTTAAAAATCTCGATGTAGTAGGGTTATAATGTTAGTATATTCAATATCTAAAACTATTTATAATTCCTCTTAAATTTTAACCTTAAATAAAAAAAAAATTCAATACACTTAAATTTATAATAATCCAAATAACAATCCAAGTACAAAGAGCATAAATATGCGATAAAAAATGTTGTTAAATTCCACAACTTAAACCTTTAGAATTAAACTTCATTTCGACATGTTATTATTACTAATAATATCCAATTAAAAATAAATATAAGAAGGCAGAGAATGTAGTTATTATAATATCCTATTAAAAATTAATATAAGAAGGTAGAGAATGTAGTTATATAGTTGTCTTTAGTTTTAATGCTTAACTATGATTATGACATAATAATCACATTTGATTTCTACGTGTTATTATTAATATTTTATGACAAATTTTCATTCTATTATTAATATATTATTACTTATTTAATTTAACTTAAATAAAAAAATTACTTAGAATGGCTACGTTGGTATAGTATAAGTGTGATGTTTTTGTTTTCTCAACCTTTCAATTTTACTCTTCAATATATTTTTTATGTTTAAATTATATAAATAATTGATTTATCATATTTTTATAAAAAATTTACCATACAGGAAGGTTATCGAGTTTTGAGGTTGCGGTGTCATTTTCCCAAGTACGATCCAGACGAGCGGATCATGCCATACTTACGGTTGGCGGGATTTAGGGACGTCGCATTGATCCGGAGGTTTGACCTGAGGCCGAACTTAATATCCGCCTTGGTTGAGCGGTGATGTACGGAGACCCACACCTTCATTATGCCGTGCGGGGAGTGCACTATCACATTAGAAGACGTCGCTATGCAACTTGGGTTACGAATTGACGGTGCTGTGGTCACGGGTCGAAGCAAAGTGTTGGAACCTTCAGTAGTATGCCACAGACTGCTTGGACGGTCCCCTAGTGATGGGGAACAGAATTTCACATGCTTGACATTGGCATGGTTGAGAGCAAATTTTAAGCGGTTATCGAGCACTGCCACTGAGCAGGAGGTGATGTGTGCTGCTCGAGCCTATAATATGCAGCTGATTGGGAGGGTACTTATGTCGAACAACACGTCTAATAGAGTCCACTTAAAGTACTTGCCTCTATTGGAGGATTTTTCTCGTGCCGGTAGATACAGCTGGGGATCAGCAGTGTTGGCCGCATTATACTATGAGCTTTGTCGAGCAACAAAACATGGGGTTAGTAATATGGCTGGTTGTCTGGGTCTACTGCAGTCTTGGGCTTTATACAGGATGCCGTTTCTGGCAACATATCGAATGCAGGCGGTTGCACTTCCCATGTCGATATATCCCTTAATACGGGGAACTCGTTACCCCAAATATGCAACGTATGTTCAAGTGTGTACACATCATCGATATATTGTTCGACATTCAAACTATAGGTAGCACAAGCTGCAACCACATGCGCACACGGGTACTGTAGCGTTTGGAACATCCTGCACTCTCACCGCATGTTTCGGAGATCAACTCCATAGGACCGTGGCGGGATCCCTGACCGACGACTGATATACTCTGTCACTCGAAAAGTTTCCAAATTTCGAGAATATAGTTCTACATTCATCAACCTAGCCCTTTGAGTGTTATCTTTCATGGCATCTCTGATTTTTTCGACGTACACGTGTCCTGCCTCTAACTTTTTTGCTTGTTTCAACCCCATTTTTGGCATTAAGGTTGCTAACCTGTAAAATGTGGCTAAAAAAACCGCTGAAATTGGCAAGTGACGCGTACGCCTCAAGACGGAGTTAACGGCCTCAACAAGGTTAGTTGTCATATGACCATAACGGTACCCCTCATCAAAACATTGAGCCCATTGCCACGGCTCCATGCTACCCAACCATTGTCTAAGAGAAGGTTTGGACCCCGCCATATCAGTCTCTAATCTTGCCAACTTATGTCTGAATCGGTGTGCTTCCAGCTCGTATCCTATGTATATATTTCGATAAAATGCGTTAAAATTAGGAAATGAACTCGAAATAATTACAAATACGAATTTAAATACGATATTTTTACTCATGTTCACAAATCATTTGCGCGTCTTTGTTCTTATACTCATTGTGGAAGTTGGACAATGTGTGTGACGAATACAATAGATGCACCTCCACTAACCTCCGATTGCCAAATTGCAACAACAAGACCCTTCGATCTGTCGGATATAATGCAAATGTTGTCTTGCCTGACAACATGTCTTCGTAAGTTTCGAATGAAATATGCCCATGATTCAGAGTTCTACGACTCTACGATGGCAAAAGCGATTGGTAGTACATTTCCATTACTGTCTTGTGCAACCGCAATCAGAAGTATCTGCGTGTATTTTCTATAAAGCCATGTTCCATCAACTTGCACTAGCGATTTGCAGTGGGAGAAGGCCCTAACACATGGATCAAAAGTCCAGAACAGTCGACGAAAAACTCTTTTTCCCAGTTCCAATTGTCCATTAGGGCCTCTATAAGGCAACGTTTGCAAGTCCACGACAGTTCCTGGGACGTACTCCACTATTGCTGAAATCCAACTCTAAAATTCATTGTATGACTCATCCCAGTCGCCGTACAATTGTTGCATGGCCATTTGTTTCGCCCACCACGCTTTCCTGTATGACACTCTGTATTGAAATCGAACTTGCATGTCTACAATCAATGTCGACACAGGAATGATTGAGCTATCTTTCACTAGTGGCATGATGCAGTTGCAAATACTTTTGGCATCTAATTTTCGGTGGTCTTGAGACATACGCGCGACAATACATGTATGACGCCCTTCTAATTTTTGTATTTGCCACTGTTGAGTCATCTATATAAATACAGCACGAACTCGCCAACCACACCCATCGTCGGCTCTCCAACATTCCCTAACATACAATATCGGTGTAGATTTGGCAACCTTGTAATCAATCGACAACTTCATGCTGTATTGTTTGATGGCAAACACACAATCCACATTGTTCTCGAACTGTTCCCCAATGAACAACTCCAACTGTGAATTTGGCGCCAATCTATGAGCAGGTACTATATCGGCATACTCAAGGAACTCGGATACATGCGCTGCATCTGGATCTATGATCGCTGTAAATCAGAGTTTTAAAATTTATAAAAGAATGATCGAACCTGGAAACTAACTCTGACAATGATTAAAGGCAAGTGCACCTATCGAACAGTAGTATAGTTTAGGCAAGACCGGATTATCGAACCCAAAGGAACTAAAAGTACTAATACTAACTATCTTCTTATTAATTAGCCAAAAATAAGTGAAGTTGTTTATTAATCTAAATTAATTAACTACTAAACTAAAGACTCTAAGACAAAGAAGAATGAATTTGGAAAATAACTTGGGAAAAACTCAGTTGATTTAGAAGATACCCTAGGAAGAATCCACCTAGACTTTACTTGTTATCTAACCTTGAACCATACGATTTATTTACTTAGTTTGATCCGTAAGACTCCCTAACGTATATTAAACCCTCTCTCGAGGTGAATAACGTCTAACCCTAGGTTAATTAGTGGAACTCCCGTTCTCTTATAATAACCCCCTAGAATAGCAGTAAATCGATCTGTGGATTCCCATATTAGGTTTCACCCTAATTCGGCAAAATCTCGTCACCCTATCTCTAGGCGTGCGATCAACTCCGCTTAATTATGTTGGATCTACTCTTAGGCAGGGTCTATTCCTCCTCCACCTAAGCACATTACATTTGGATTAAGCTCACATAATTAAGAATAAATTAAGTATTTATCATATAATTCAAATAATCAAATGACAAGATTCATCATAGGTTTCATCCCCTTCGGGTATCCGAAGGGTTTAGTTCATAACAATAAAGGAAAACATCTCAAGAGAAGAGATAAAACAAATCATAAGAAATCCCTAAAACCCCCTGAAAGAATTGAAGAGGAGATCCTCCGTCTTGAGTAGAATTCCAGCTTCTTGTGATGGATCAACTGGCTATCCCTGAGTGAATCCCCACAAATCTGCCTTCTCTGGCCTAGCACGACGCCCCTAGACGATGGTTTTGGGCTCCCCCTTTCAGGTCATACTTAGGGTGTATTTATAGGCTTTTGAAATATGTTTCTTTCTCCCTAAGTATCCTTTCCCGAATGAAATTGCTCTTCTCCACGGCAGAGACACGGCCATGGCACACGCCCGTGTAAATCGTGGACAGGCCGTGTTCAGATTTCTTTAATGAGACACGATCGTGTGAGTCAGGGTTAGACCGTGTTCTAGATGATTGACTTGGCACGGCCGTGTGATCTTTGGTTCAGGCCGTTTCGGTTTCATGCTTTGGCCCATTTGTCCCGTTTTAAGCCCTTTTTGCGTTCTTTTCATCCCCTGGTGCTTTCCTGAGTATATATCATGAAAAGAAAGGATTAAGAGCACCAAATTACATAAAATAAGGGATAATTCATCCAAAAGCATACTAAATGTGGGCCTAAAATATGTTACTATTTTGGTTTATCAAATACCCCCACACTTAAGGTTTTGCTTGTCCTCAAGTAAAATTCTCAACTTACAATTAAAATGAACTTCCTATAATTCATAATAGTCATTAATAGTGTCTCATCATAATTCAGAGATTATTTATACATTGATAATTCAACTCAAAGAGTCCTAAAAATTCAAACAATATAAGTCATAGATTTTGTAGCTCGAAAATATAGGTGTTTTTCATTCATCTAAATAATTACCTCTGATTCGAAATCGACAAGGATTGACATCCTCACAAAAGATTCACTCAAATCACTCAAAGTGTTTAAGGTTCAAAATTTAGACACTCAAAAGTCAAACATGAAGAGTTAATCCCAAAGGCTTGCATGAAAATCAAATCTCCACCACTGAAATATGAGATGAAACACAAATCAAAAGGTCTTTGTTAGGGTTGTAACGGGGCTAGGGTTAAGGTGTGGAGTAAGGCTGAATTAGAGGGTTAGAATCGAGATTAAATTGACAAATTACCTAACTAAGAACTAATAAACTAATAATAATTACATCAATTGAAAACTAATAATACTAATAATACGAGCTTCTTCTTCGATATTTTGAATAAATGTATAAGCTCATTTAATCACATAACTAATAATGAATAAACTTCGTTTTTTTTAAGAACAATCATAAATACATAATAAAAGATAAATTACTAAAATAAAAACATAGTTAGGCTATTAATCAAATCAAATCTCGATATAAGGGTAGTCAAAAGGAATGGTGATAACAAAAACAAAGGGGTTCTGGGTTAATATTAGCGGTTATGTCAATAAATAGGGTTGTTAGGATTAAAAGGGGTTCACTAGGGGTTAATTTGTGAAGGTAGGCTTTTAGTTGGGTAAGTGGGTTAAAACCTAGGTGCCTTCACCATCTCTGTATATCAAATCAAAAAATGTGGTCTCGACATGTACAGTTGATGCAAGTTCTAGAATAACAGATCAATGTTGACATACTCATAATCAATAAAGTGAGCAAGAAAAAGAATTTATGCTCTATAAGGCTCAAAAAACTCATAGAAATTATGGGTATTTTGATGTCAACCTCGTAAATTTCAAACTTCAAAGTAATATTAAACTCAGTTCGACAACCTAGCAAATTTTTAATTTCTGAAAAATAGACTTATCATGCTTGATTCTCTAGTATTCTTAGAATTTAATTATCAATGTACAATTATCAATGACTTAATCTAAAACATATCAATAAAAATCATAAATCATCAGAAATTTCATCCTAATTAGTAATATGAGTAATTTACTTTCAAACAAGACTAAATTCAGGGATTTGAGAATAATGCAAAATGTTTGGTACCTAATTTTAGAAATTTGAGAATAATGAAAAAAGTTAGGCACCTTTTTAGGTTGTTCACCCCCCCTCTACACTTAAGATGTACATTACCCTCAATGTACAAAGATAGATAATATCATTATAAAATCATAAGATATGGGAAGAAGTGAAACTCCCTGAATTTTCGGATGGCTCCTTGAGAGGAGATTGTGTCTTTGGTGGTGGTGATGGGCCGTCTGGATGACGAACCTGCGCTAGATGAAGAAATTGGGAGGCTCATGCAGGATTAGCCAAGACATCTAGAGTAATATTAAAACTATACTAATAATGTAATTAAAGACAATAAAGATAAAGAGAAGGAGACTAAGAAGAAAACTAAAATTAAAAGAAAAGATGAATGGACTGGGAGGTCCTTATTGTTGGGTGTGAGTTATGGTGGTGGTGGCGGCGTGATTTCCAAACAGCCTTTAGAACCTAAAATCAAGAAACTAAGATAAAATAAACTAAATTAAGCATAAGAGTGTTAAAGAGAAGGAAAATAAATGAGAAGATAAAAATAAAAGAACAGATAATTGGTCTCAAAGACCCCTGGCTTGTTGTTTGGATGAAGCTGCCGGCATGAACTCATGTGAATCGATCTCCTTTGAGGAGATTGGCCTTTTACGCTTCTTTTCCATGGATATGATTTTGTTGTAGCTCAAGAGTCTGAGGACTTATTAGGAAAAGGAAAAAGAAACAAAAGGGAGAAAAGAAAGGAAGGAAGAAGAAGAAGGGTAAGGAGAGAAAGGAGAGGGGCATGGTATTTAAATAGAATCTCAAGTCTGGCAATTTACCACGCCCGTGGGTTGAGGGTGTGTCAATTCACACGGCCGCATTGCACGGCCGTGTTTCTAGGCGTGTTGGTTACCCCACGCTCGTGTCTAGCCTGTGTTCGACAAGTCAGTATGTTGGCACGGGTTTAAGGCACGGGCGTGTTCTGCCCGTGGTTAGAAAGTCAGTAACTTCACACGGTTATGAGGCACGGCTGTGCCCCTTTTGTCGGTGCCCGTGGTGTAGTGGTTGGATCCGTGACGTCGAGAAGTGGTTGGAATTAATTCGCACGGCCTCTGCTATGTCAGTACGGGGATTCTTATGGTCTACACGGCCACAGCCACGGCCACGGCCGTGTGCAAGGCCGTGTGTCCTGGAGTTTTGCACCCCTTGTTAGTTTATAACTACGTGTTCAGAAAGAAAAGAAGAAAAGAAGAATAAATTTAAAGCAAAATATGAGAATAAATTATGTTAGTGCTGGGGTTGCCTCCCGAGAAGCGCTCGTTTATAGTCTTAAGCTAGACTCTCCTCTCGTTTGCTTTGTCAGGGTCGTTTGAGGAGTTGGAAGTCTTTCCTCATGCTATCATTTGCGTCTTCGAGAAAAAATTTAAGTCGAGATGTGTTTATAGTAAAAGTACAAAAAATAGGATTACTTACCTCGACTGTTCCGTGTGGGAAAACACTGGTTACCCTAAAAGATATTTCCTTGTTTGTGCTAGGGTCCTGAGGAGATATTTGAGGATCTGCTGATCTAACATGCACAGTCCCCTATTTTGAAGTGGTTTGTTGTTCCTATTAGCTCTTTTGGGGGCTCCTTCGGTTTTAGCTTGTGTGGTTCTGGTTCTTCGTCGTGTATCCCTAATTTTTCCTTGAAGTGTGTCTTCCACTCGTCTAAATCATCGAACTGAATCCCTCGATCTTCATGAGTTATTTTTTTGTTGGCATGGGGTTTAGGATCGGGTTCAGTTGTATTCTTTGTTGGTGCTTCCTGAAAATAAGAGTTAACCGAATGGTTATCAGTAGAATTTACGTTCTCACCTTGATTACTCGATGTTCTAGCCGAGTCGAGAGCTTTGATGGTGACTGTCTCATTACCTACGCAAAGTATGAGTTCTCTTGCATCAACATCAATTTTAGTCTTGGCAGTTGCTAAAAAGGGTCTTCCTAAATTAGGGGGATCGAATTATCCTCATCCATGTCTAAGACAACAAAGTCTACTGGGAAAACGAATCTGTCAATTTTTACAAGAACATCTTCGATAATACCCTTAGGAATTCTAACAGTTTTATCACCAATTGAATGCTCATCCTAGTTTGTTTGGGTTTCCCTAGACCTAATTGTTTAAACAATTTATAAGGCATGACATTTATGCTTGCCCCTAAATCATTAACGCATTATCAACAGTTAGTCTACCAATTAAACATGGAATTGTAAAACTCCCCGGATCTTTTAGCTTTTGTGGTAGTCTATTTTGGAGAATTGCTTGAGCACTTTGCGTTAAGTTCTACATGTGACGACTCGCCTAACTTCCGCTTGTTTGTCGAAGCTCTTTTAAAAATTTCCTAGAATCGCATCTGCGAAAGAGCTTCAAGTAATGGTAAGTTAATATGTAATTTCTTTAAAAGGTTAAGAAACTTACCGAATGTTTCTTCGTGTGTCGCCTCTTCTTAATGCCTCGTAAGGTAAGGTACGCGAGGTTGGTACTCCTTAATTACCGGTTTTGGCTTGTCTTGTGCTACCTCAACTTTACCTTTTTCTACCTCGTTTTCTTGGGTTGGACTGGGTTCGTCTACTTCTTCGCTTTCTTGAACTGTTATGGCTTGGATTTGCTCCTTTGGATTAATTTCAGTATCACTCGGTAGACGCCCTTGCGGTCGTTCGGATAATAGCTTTGTAATTTCTCTGACTGACTGGGTAATTTCCCCGATTGCCTTTGTAAGTCCTCCAACTTGGTTCTCGACCGTTTTGATCAATGTTTGTTGGGTTTCGAGTGTTGCTTCAGTTTTTCGGAAACGGGCTTCTGTGGATGCTATGAATTTGTTCAACATCTCTTCAAGATTCGGCTTCTTTTCCTGTGGATAGGGCTGATTTTGGAAATTTTGAAGAGGTTGTTGTCTTTAATTTCCTTGATTTCCTTGTCCTCCACACGAAAAATTTGGGTGGTTCCTCCAACCTGGATTATAATTATTACTATATGGGTTATTATTAGATCTGAAATTGTTACCTATATAGTTCATCTGTTCGCTCTCTGTGCCCGGTTGGTAGGGTGGGTACTCAGGATTCGCCACAGTTCCACTTGCGTCGCATTGCATGATTGGATGTACCTGCGAAGAACACAAACTATCAATCTTCTTATTTATCAACTCTACCTGATTTAATAGCATGGTTACTACGTCGAGGTTGTAAACTCCGGCTGTTTTTGTTGGCCTTGTTCTTGTATGTAACAGCCCAAATTTGGGTCTAGTCGGAACAGTGGTTTCGAGACCACAAATTTGACGAGAAAAAATTTATTTTTATTATATTTTTATGGTCTACAATTTTACGAAAAGATTTCGTAAAAATTTCGTTCAAAAATTTCGACGTTTGAGCACTCAATTTAGTCAAAATGACTAAATTGTAAAAAGTGCAAAAGTTGAGTTCTATATATTAAAGGTGTCAAATTGCTATGAGTTTTAAATTGGAGGCCCTTAAAAGGTAATTAAACCATTGAATAACTTGATGGACAAAAATGGGCATGAATAGGACAAAATTGAAAGAAAAACCTTAAGGGTATTTTAGTCATTTAGTGTTTTAAATGAATAAAAAGACAAAATACAAGAAAAAAAATCTGCTCATCTTCTTCAAGTTTCTGCCGAAATTATCTAGACTCCATGGCTAAGGGTTTCAAGCTTTTCAAGCTTCATAGTAAGTGTTTTTGAGCCCCGTTTTTAATGTTCATCGTATTTTTAAAATCCCGGTAACTTAGTCTAGCTAATTCTACCATTATTTTGAGCTAGAGTTTAATTTTAAAAAATTGACCCATGTTGAATAATTGTGAATTTTGATGAATTATGGTAGATTATGCATGTCTATGATTAGAGAAACGAGTTTTATTAGATGATTTTCGATGAAATCGTATAAAAGGGGTTAAATTGAAAAAGTTATAAATTGGTCATAAGTGTGTGAATTAGTGAGAATTTGATGTTACGATAGAAGAGAAAAATGATCATCATGTTATAAAACATAAGAATAAAGGCTGAAGTTTAATTTTCGAGTATTGGGGCAAAAGTGTAAATATGTAAAAGTTTAGGGGCAAAATTGTAATTTTTCAAAAGTTGAGTTAAGGACTGTTTTGAATAGTACATTAATTAAATAAGTGAAATGTGATGTTTTAGACCCCAGAAAACGAGATTTGGACCTAGAACGGGAAGAAAATTGAAAATCGAGAAAGTTGGTAAAATGGTCGTTTTGGTATCGAGGTAAGTTCGTATTTTAATAAACATTACAAAATTATGTTATAAATGCATATTATTTGTATGATTGAATTCAATACCGAATGGTAATGCAAATGTATGCATTTTGAATAAGCTATATATATGTTATTATGATATTGAATTATTCGAGAAGCAGGATATATGAATACAAGAAAGTTCTGATAACGTAACGACGTCCGAAAAGCCCCGTTCGAACCCTAGGAATAGTAGAGAATACATGTGTCATGACATAGGATTCCGAGATATGATTTCGTGTAAGACCCTGTCTGGGACAGTGGCATCGATATTTAATTACATGTAAGACCACGTCTAGGACGTTGGCATTGTATGAGCTTTCCAAGCTATCCGAGTATCCTTATTTATTCCGAATGGTTCAATGGGCATTCCGATAAATAAATGGTTAAGTGAATGACATTCCGATTTAGGTACGTTGAAAATATATAATATGTTTGAAAATGAAAGGTAAGTTTGTGTGTAAATAATGCATCGTTTTTACTTACGTTTTCATATTTTGATAAATGATATGAATTGTGGCTGAATATTTGATGTAATTGACAAAATATCGACAAGTGAGAAATTTCCCGGTTGAACCTTAGGAATAAAAATGGATACGAGTGACATGTTCACTAGAAACCTATGTGAAATCTAAGTGAAATAAGTGATCCGGGTGCTGGTTCGTACGTTCTACCGGTGGCTGAGTTATCCTGCATGTGTTACGGATACTCGACAGCTTGTGTGAGCAGCACTGAGTAGTTACGTATTGACCGACAGCTTGTGTGAGCAGACCCGAGATTGTGATTATGTGAAACGGGTGCTGGTCTTATAAGTTCTACCAGTGGCTGGGTAATCCTGCATGTGTTGCGGATACGGCGGCTTGTGTGAGCAAAAGACCGAGTAGTTACGTATGACCGACAGCTTGTGTGAGCAGACCCGCGAATGTGAATAGCTCGAGAACGAGCCTATGTGTGATAAGTGATGTGAAGTAGCTATGGCTACAAGTGTGGCACTATGTGCAATATTCCGATGTATCCGTGTATATTCCGAGTGTTCAACGGGAAAATTGATTAAGTGAAATTATGTGTGACTTTGTAGTGATAAGTGAAGGTATATACATGTGTATCGTATGAGCAATATGCTCGATATGTAATCGGAAATTGGAAAGATTGTTATAAGCAAGTAATGAATACAACTAAAAGGAGAGAAAGAGAGCAAAAAAAAATTACAATGAGACTGTTTTGGACAGCAGCAGTGACGTGAATTTGAAAATTCACCAAAAATAGTAGAAATTGAATTATAAGTTGGATGATATATTTATTTAAAGCTCATTGAGTCTATTTTCATACGAAAGAAACAGAGAAAGCAAAGAAATTCTTTATTTTGAGATATTTAGATTTTTGTGAGACTAGTTTAGAAAGATTACGTGATGCCCTGTTCTGTATTGGAAAAATCATTAAAAATTGTACAAAACTAATTATGGGATAAAAGTTATATTCTTGAAATCCTTAATGAGTCTAGCTTCAAATGAAATAAATTATAACATCATTTGAATTCTGTACAAGGAGAAAATTGATTCGTAGTGAAAAGTGGTCAGAATAGTCGAACAGTGAAACAGTGGAAATTTTAATGAATAAACTGTACTAATTGGCTAAGCCAAAAATTCTGGAAATTTTATGGTATGAAGATATGTGAGTATAATTTTAGGGAAAATTAGCGGTTTGAAATTCGGAGCTCTTTAGCTCAAGAAATAAATAATTTAGTGACAGCGATTCAAGTAGACAGATTAATGTGAACATGAGTAATAAGGTATAAGCATGTGATTTAATGATTGTATCAGTTTGAGAACTTGTTGTGAGGATTTGTCATGTTGAGGCTTTGATAAGGCTACAAATGAGTAAGTTGGGAAAGTAAGAACTTAGCATTATTTATGCAAGTTATGATAGCTTAGTAGTAAGCTAAATTCATTGCTAATGCTTATTATTTTTACATGTGAACTTACTAAGCTTTATAAGCTTACCCCATTTTCTTTCCCATGTTACAGAGTCCTATTAAACAAGCTCGGGTTGGAGGTCGTCGGAGATCGCTTCACACTATCAAGCTATCTATGGGTATCTTTATTTATAAATGATTTAAGTTATGGCATGTATAGGGGCTTGACTAAGTCATTTTGTATTTGTGTTAATTAATTTGACCAAATGTATTGTTAAGTCTGGTAATGCCTCGTACTCGATTCTGGCATAGGATACGGGTAAGGGGTGTTACATTTAATGGTATCAGAGCTATGGTTTAGTCGGTTCTCGGACTACCATAGTGAGTGTGAGAGTCTAGTTATACATACCATAATGAGCTGTGATAGTGTGACGACTTCCGACCCTGATGTAAATTATTTTATTAGAAAGATGCGCACTTCAACCGAGCGAAATTTGATAGTGCAAACAATGTGTTTATGATGAGTTGAGACTTGTGAAAAGTAAGAATAATAGTTTATGATGTTTATGTGATGATGAATAAATTGTGGATAGGAATTTCTTTTGAAATATGAAAGATGAGATGAAAGGAAAGTTTATACTATGATAAGTGTTCATGTTTGATTGGCATTTGTATGATGCTATGAGTATAACTTGTGAAATTAAGTGAATGTTATGAGTAATTTTACTTGAGATTTATGAATGAAAGTATAAGTACACTTGTTTGTATAAGATGATAGGAAGATTGTGTAAAATGAGTATGCATGTTAAGTTACTTGAAGTAAAATATATATTGATGAGTGTTAAGTTATATGCATGAATATATAAGAGGTAAGTCAGATGCGTTACAACTTCACCCCCTTCCAATAAGGTAAGTTATAAAGAAATTTTATGAAATTCAGACCGAATAGGTTTACAAGTGGAAGACTAAAGAGTTGAGTTGTAGATTAACTGATAACGTGATCAGAGTTGAGAATGGTTTAGTAAATGAACACAGTTGCAGCAAAGATGTCAGATTAATATGAAGATCATTCGGATTCCGAAATGTTATAGTTAAAGAAAGGTCAGGCTCAGTTAACTAACTCATCCAGGTATGAGACCTAAAGTATGTAATTACTGGAAGTTATTCTGAATTTATATTTGTTTGTAATTGGAATAATATCAGATTAGTAATGACAGAATTAGATAGTGCAATCATGATCGAGATGTATTAATGACTGAATGCAGTGTTTATGGTTGAGAAATTACAGCAATCTCTTCTGACTATTATATGTGTTTATTTACTCTCAGAGGTGTATATATATATCTCTGCAAGATTTCGAATGAAATTCCTATAGTATAAGAATGTCAGCTAAATTTTACAGGTAGATGAAAACATTGTAGTTTATTTGAACTGTGATCGAAATTGCTCTATCTTTTCTGGTTTTCTGCATTATGCACAGATAGAAAGTTGACGGTAAGGTCCGTAAGATGTTAGCGTCTTGTTTTACTAGCTATTGCTCAATGAAAATAAAGGAAGGTTGTGTGGTTTTTGTTAAGATTATTTTCAATGCTTATGATGATTATAAGTTTTGGCTTGATGGCGAGAGTACTTTGATACAGTTACCAGAGGTATAAAGATTGTGCTTTTGTATTGGTTGTTATGGAAATTTGTGTTTAAATTTCTCCAATGATCGAGATGTTTTATTTTCAGCCAGAACCTTATCTACTAAAGTGATTGAGAAGTTAGTCTTATTATGGCACTATGATTTTTAAGCTGTATGAGTATTGTGGCATCAGTATAGTTAAGTGCTTCGACGAGTAATAGTTGAAGTAAATTCTGCTATAAGTTTAATCTTTCTCTAGATTTGAGAAGAAATTGAAGTTGGCAAAGTGTGGATGATAGAAGTTCAACTTAGACCTGTGTATTGATTTTCACTTTTCAAATGATCTTGATATATATATATATCAATGAGTTAAAGACATAATATTATGATGTCTAGCACAATGATAATTATCTGTTTATTTGAGAAGTACAGAGATGGATGATACTCCGAGGCAGTTACACTAGTAAGAGGATGAAATATTATGTACCAAACTTTGAACCTGATGTCTAAACTTTTAATGGGTAAAAGAGTATTGAACTTAGATGTGTGTCAAGTGCTTCTGAAAGTATTTCATTAACAGATAATTTTTCATCTGGATAAGTGGTAGTAAGTTCATATGGCTGAAATTTAATGATTAAATGATAATTTTATGAATTATATCATGTATGATGAGATATAATTGTTGATGAATTGAGAATAAAATGACAATGCGAAAAATGATTAAATGATCAAATTGAGCGGAACGTTGGATTTGAGTACTTCTGATCAGTGACAAGTGATAAGTGGTAGCTTTAGCTACACTTATCTGATCAGTGATAAGTGACAAGTGACAAATGTGATCCGTGTAAGACCGTGGCAGGGCTATGGCTTCGGAAAGTGATAAGTGATCATACGTAAGACCATAATTATACTATGGCAAAGTGGAAGTGAAGTACTTAATTTTCCGTAACTGCTCCCTAATTTGATTAAGGATGGTAAGTGACAAAAGGGCCCAAAAGAGTTAAAGTAGTATGAACTCGGTACTTCCGACTCGTATTCGGATGTTGGTATGTTGATGAAATTAATTTGAATATTAAGTGTATTCAAGTTTAACGATATCGATGATAATATTAAAATGATAATAAGGCGTAACTATTGTGAATTTACGTATCGTTTCCCTCAATCTTCGATCAAGAGAAATGCTAGTTGTTATTTTCGAACGTTTGACGGAATTAGTATAATAATTTCAATATGTATCGATTCTTTATTTGACAGAATTGACTGAGTTATATTGGGATTTAGATCGATGACAGAGTGTTTCTAAAAGTATCGTCTTAAAAAAAAAGCTTATTTAGTGATGTTGGAAATCGTGCAAAAGATATTAAACTTCATTCCGGTAAGATTTTCGGGGACGAAAATCCTAAAAGGGGGGGAGAGTTGTAACAGCCCAAATTTGGGTCTAGTCGGAACAGTGGTTTCGAGACCACAAATTTGACGAGAAAAAATTTATTTTTATTATATTTTTATGGTCTACAATTTTACGAAAAGATTTCGTAAAAATTTCGTTCAAAAATTTCGACGTTTGAGCACTCAATTTAGTCAAAATGACTAAATTGTAAAAAGTGCAAAAGTTGAGTTCTATATATTAAAGGTGTCAAATTGCTATGAGTTTTAAATTGGAGGCCCTTAAAAGGAATTAAACCATTGAATAACTTGATGGACAAAAATGGGCATGAATAGGACAAAATTGAAAGAAAAGCCTTAAGGGTATTTTACTCATTTAGTGTTTTAAATGAATAAAAAGACAAAATACAAGAAAAAAAATCTGCTCATCTTCTTCAAGTTTCTGCCGAAATTATCTAGACTCCATGGCTAAGGGTTTCAAGCTTTTCAAGCTTCATAGTAAGTGTTTTTGAGCCCCGTTTTTAATGTTCATCGTATTTTTGAAATCCCGGTAACTTAGTCTAGCTAATTCTACCATTATTTTGAGCTAGAGTTTAATTTTAAAAAATTGACCCATGTTGAATAATTGTAAATTTTGATGAATTATGGTAGATTATGCATGTCTATGATTAGAGAAACGAGTTTTATTAGATGATTTTCGATGAAATCGTATAAAAGGGGTTAAATTGAAAAAGTTATAAATTGGTCATAAGTGTGTGAATTAGTGATAATTTGATGTTACGATAGAAGAGAAAAATGATCAGCATGTTATAAAACATAAGAATAAAGGCTGAAGTTTAATTTTCGAGTATTGGGGCAAAAGTGTAAATATGTAAAAGTTTAGGGGCAAAATTGTAATTTTTCAAAAGTTGAGTTAAGGACTGTTTTGAATAGTACATTAATTAAATAAGTGAAATATGATGTTTTAGACCCCAGAAAACGAGATTTGGACCTAGAACGGGAGGAAAATTGAAAATCGAGAAAGTTGGTAAAATGGTCGTTTTGGTATCGAGGTAAGTTCGTATTTTAATAAACATTACAAAATTATGTTATAAATGCATATTATTTGTATGATTGAATTCAATACCAATGGTAATGCAAATGTATGCATTTTGAATAAGCTATATATATGTTATTATGATATTGAATTATTCGAAAGCGGGATATATGAATACAAGAAAGTTCTCGATAACGTGCTTGACGTCCGAAAAGCCCCGTTCGAACCCTAGGAATAGTAGAAAATACATGTGTCATGACATAGGATTCCGAGATATGATTTCGTGTAAGACCCTGTCTGGGACAGTGGCATCGATATTTAATTACATGTAAGACCACGTCTAGGACGTTGGCATTGTATGAGCTTTCCAAGCTATCCGAGTATCCTTATTTATTCGAATGGTTCAACGGGCATTCCGATAAATAAATGGTTAAGTGAATGACATTCCGATTCAGTGCGTTGAAAATATATAATATGTTTGAAAATGAAAGGTAAGTTTGTGTGTAAATAATGCATCGTTTTTACTTACGTTTTCATATTTTGATAAATGATATGAATTGTGGCTGAATATTTGATGTAATTGACAAAATATCGACAAGTGAGAAATTTCCCGGTTGAACCTTAGGAATAAAAAATGGATACGAGTGACATGTTCACTAGAAACCTATGTGAAATCTAAGTGAAATAAGTGATCCGGTGTCTTTGGTTCGTGACGTTCTACCGGTGGTGAGTTATCCCGCATGTGTTACGGATACTCGACGACTTGTGTGAGCAGCAGACCGAGTAGTTACGTATTGACCGACGGCTTGTGTGAAGCGGACCGAGATTGTGATTATGTGAAACGGTGCTGGTCTTATAAGTTCTACCATGGTTGGGTAATCCTGCATGTGTTGGGCGGATACCGACGGCTTGTGTGAGCAAAGACTGAGTAGTTACGTATGACCGACGACTTGTGTGAGCAGCACCAGCGAATGTGAATAGCTCGAGAACGAGCCTATGTGTGATAAGTGATGTGAAGTAGCTATGGCTACAAGTGTGGCACTATGTGCAATATTCCGATGTATCCGTGTATATTCCGAAGTGTTCAACGGGAAAATTGATTAAGTGAAATTATGTGTGACTTTGTAGTGATAAGTGAAGGTATATACATGTGTATCGTATGAGCAATATGCTCGATATGTAATCGGAAATTGGAAAGATTGTTATAAGCAAGTAATGAATACAACTAAAAGGAGAGAAAGAGAGCAAAAAAAAATTACAATGAGACTGTTTTGGACAGCAGCAGTGACGTGAATTTGAAAATTCACCAAAAATAGTAGAAATTGAATTATAAGTTGGATGATATATTGATTTAAAGCTCATTGAGTCTATTTTCATACGAAAGAAACAGAGAAAGCAAAGAAATTCTGTATTTTGAGATATTTAGATTTTTGTGAGACTAGTTTAGAAAGATTACGTGATGCCTTGTTCTGTATTGGAAAAATCATTAAAAATTGTACAAAACTAATTATGGGATAAAAGTTATATGCTTGAAATCCTTAATGAGTCTAGTTTCAAATGAAATAAATTATAACATCATTTGAATTCTGTACAAGAAGAAAATTGATTCGTAGTGAAAAGTGGTCAGAATAGTCGAACAGTGAAACAGTGGAAATTTTAATGAATAAACTGTACTAATTGGCTAAGCCAAAAATTCTGGAAATTTTATGGTATGAAGATATGTGAGTCTAATTTCAGGGAAAATTAGCGGTTTGAAATTCGGAGCTCTTTAGCTCAAGAAATAAATAATTTAGTGACAGCGATTCAAGTAGACAAATTAATGTGAACATGAGTAATAAGGTATAAGCATGTGATTTAATGATTGTATCAGTTTGAGAACTTGTTGTGAGGATTTTTCATGTTGAGGCTTTGATAAGGCTACAAATGAGTAAGTTGGGAAAGTAAGAACTTAGCATTATTTATGCAAGTTATGATAGCTTAGTAGTAAGCTAAATTCATTGCTAATGCTTATTATTTTTACATGTGAACTTACTAAGCTTTATAAGCTTACCCCATTTTCTTTCCCATGTTACAGAGTCCTATTAAACAAGCTCGGGTTGGAGGTCGTCGGAGATCGCTTCACACTATCAAGCTATCTATGGGTATCTTTATTTATAAATGATTTAAGTTATGGCATGTATAGGGGCTTGACTAAGTCATTTTGTATTTGTGTTAATTAATTTGACCAAATGTATTGTTAAGTCTGGTAATGCCTCGTACTCGATTCCGGCATAGGATACGGGTAAGGGGTGTTACATTGTAACTTGCCACTGGTAGTTATTCAGCGACATCTCTTCAATAAACTCTTAGGCTGCCTCAGGAGTTCTATTATTTAAGTTTCCACCGGCGGCCGAGTCTATTAGTTGCCTTGTTGAGGGGTTTACACCGTTATAGAAAGTCTGGACTTGGAGCCACAAAGGTAAACCATGGTGCAGACACATTCTCAAGAGATCCTTATATCTCTCCCATGCATCGTATAATGTCTCTAAATCCATCTGCACAAAAGAAGAGATATCATTACGTAATTTGGCCGTTTTGGCAGGTGGGAAATATTTTAATAAAAAAATTTCGGTTATTTGTTCCCATGTAGTGATTGACCCTCGTGGTAACGAGTTTAACCACTGTTTAGCTTTATTCTTTAATGAAAAGGGAAATAACCGAAGTCGTATGGCATCATCAGAAACGCCATTTATTTTGAAGGTATCACAGAACTCTAAAAAATTAGCTATATGAGCGTTTGGGTCTTCGTCCTATAAACCATCAAATTGAACAAAATGTTGAATCATTTGAATAGTGTTAGGCTTTAATTCAAAATTATTAGCAGCTATAGCAGGCCTAACAATACTTGATTCGGCTCCTGTTAAATGAGGTTTAGCATAATCAAACATAGTACGAGGAGCATTATTTTCTCCCACTTCTTGTGGTGGAAGATTATTTTCGTCCATCCCTTCAGTAGGATTGGATCTGTCTTCTCGCTCTCCTTGGTAATTTAGGGCTCACCTAATTTCTCTGTGATTTCTCCGAGCGGTAGCTTCAATATCACTGTCGTATTCTAAAGGTCCTCTCGGGTTCCTTCTAGTCATAAACTAGAGGTACCTGCGGGGAAAAGAAAGAAAGAAAATTTTAGCAAATTTAAAATTAAAACTAAAAATAAAAATAAATTGCGAATAAAAAAAAATGGCTAAAGTAATAAAAATAGAGTTTTCTTAATATTTTAGTTCCCCGGCAACGGCGCCAAAAACTTGATCGCTGTAAATCAGAGTTTTAAAATTTATAAAAGAATGATCGAACTTGGAAACTAACTCTGACAACGATTAAAGGCAAGTGCACCTATCGAACAGTAGTATAGTTTAGGCAAGACCGGATTATCGAACCCAAAAGAACTAAAAGTACTAATACTAACTTTCTTTTTATTAATTAGCCAAAAATAAGTAAAGTTGTTTATTAATCTAAATTAATTAACTACTAAACTAAAGACTCTAAGACAAAGAAGAATGAATTTGGAAAATAACTTGGGAAAAACTCAGTTGATTTAGAAGATACCCTAGGAAGAATCCACCTAGACTTCACTTGTTATCTAACCTTGAACCATACGATTTATTTACTTAGTTTGATCCGTAAGACTCCCTAACGTATATTAAACCCTCTCTCGAGGCGAATAACGTCTAACCCTAGGTTAATTAGTGGAACTCTCGTTCTCTTATAATAACCCCCTAGAATAACAATGAATCGATCTCATGGATTCCCATATTAGGTTTTACCTAATCGCAAAAATCTCGTCACCCTATCTCTAGGCGTGCGATCAACTCCGCTTAATTATGTTGGATCTACTCTTAGGCAGGGTCTATTCCTCCTCCACCTAAGCACATTACATTTGGATTAAGTTCACATAATTAAGAACAAACTAAGTATTTATCATATAATTCAAATAATCAAATAACAAGATTCATCATAGGTTTCATCCCCTTCGGGTATCTGAAGGGTTTAGTTCATAACAATAAAGGAAAACATCTCAAGAGAAGAGATAAAACAAAACATAAGAAATCCCTAAAACCCCCTGAAAGAATTGAAGAGGAGATCCTCCGTCTTGAGTAGAATTCCAGCTTCTTGAGATGGATCAACTGGCTATCCCTGAGTGAATCCCCACAAATCTGCCTTCTCTGGCCTAGCACGACGCCCCTAGACGATGGCTTTGGGCTCCCCCTTTCTGGTCATACTTAGGGTGTATTTATAGGCTTTTGAAATACGTTTCTTTCTCCCTAAGTATCCTTTCCCGAATGAAATTGCTCTTCTCTACGGCAGAGGCATAGCCATGGCACACGCCCGTGTAAATTGTGGAAAGGCCGTGTTCGGATTTCTTTAATGAGACACGGCCGTGTGAGTCGGGGTTAGACCGTGTTCTAGATGATTGACTTGGCACGGCCGTGTGATCTTCGGTTCAGGCCGTGTCGATTTCATGCTTTGGCCCATTTGTCCCGTTTTAAGCCCGTTTTGCGTTCTTTTTATCCCCTGGTGCTTTCCTGAGTATATATCATGAAAAGAAAGGATTAAGAGCACCAAATTACATAAAATAATAGATAATTCATCCAAAAGCATACTAAATGTGGGCCTAAAATATGTTACTATTTCGGTTTATTAATCTATGTTCAACATGTCACCCCCAGGTTCATTTCGTAAAATAATGCCACGAGGGCCGTGAACATTTTCAACCTCCTATGGGCCTTCATCATCGATATCGTCCGGAACCTCATCAACATCGGGGTCACTAAAATCTTCAATGTCTTGATCAGAATCTTCACTATTATTGGTCATTTCTCTGACATTTGCCTCTATGCTTATTATCACCTCCGGATGTATTTGTAAACGAGGACCAATGGTCGGGTTGTTGTATGAACTCCCACCATAATTAGGAATTTCGGGTATCTGCGATGTTCCACCGCATTCTAATTGGTCTGTCCATCCAACATTAAGATCAAAGTCAAATTCGTGATGTTAACTTATTGGACTAACATTCTCAACAGGCTCTAAGTCTGCTAACTCGGCAAATAATTCAACTGGTTGGGGGTTCTCACTCCTAGTCAACCACCCTATTTCCATCATAGTGCCCAAGTCATCATCATCTAGCAGTTGCATCGCACAAAATTTGAACGGATCTGTAGAGATTGGAAACTTGTAAAATAATTTGGACATCGCCCTTCCACAACAGATAGTTATTTTCGCATTGATCTTCCGTTTCATTTCTGCTAGCTTTACATTTTTGTTGAATCACAAACCTACTCTTTGCCGACCTTGAAATACACAGCCAATACCACCTTCTACAATTTCACCATAAAAAACAACATACACCAAAAACACCTCATTATTCATTTTTAACAGATTTTTTGAACTTTCCTACTGAACACAACAATTACACCACTCTATATATAGAAGAGAACCAAGAGGTGGAGCCATAAAGAATGGCTCTACCAAAATACTGTGATTTTTGAGAGTATAGGGGCCCTATAGCAATTTTACCATTTCCTGGTGGAGCCAAATAATTTGGCGCCACCAATTTTCGAGTCTGACAGCCAAGTTGTTTGTTTCAGCCTTTTTTTAAAAAAAAGTTTTGACTTTTTTTTTTTACTTTTTTAAGTCCTTATTTATTTTATTTATTTTAAAAAACTTGAAATGTATTTTTTAAAAATGTTTTATAATATATTTAAAATTTAAAAAAAATTAATTTGAAAAATATATTTTTAAAATTTATAAAAAATAATTTCAAAAATATATATCTAAAATTAAAAAAAAATAATTTTAAAATAATATTTAAAATTTTAAAGAATATATATTATAAACATTTCAAATATACATTTCAAATTTTTTAAAATTAATAATAAAAAATAAATAAAATAAATAAACAAAATAAAATAAGAAAAAAATATAAAACTTCAAAAAAGTAAAAAAGAAGAAGAAAATTTAAAAAAAAAGTTAAAAAAACTGAAACGGGCAGAGGGTGTCAGGTGGTGGCGCCATTTAAAATGGCTCCACCAAAAATGGGAAATTGTTTTAAAAGCCCCCCAATTTTCCAAATTTTACAGTATTTCCCTTGTATTTTATACAAGTGGCGCCATTCAACATGGCTCCACCAAAAAATTATTTTTTTATGCCCCTTGCTGACGTGGCAAGTTGGTGGCGCCATATAATTTGGCTCCACCAACTTTTACTGTAGATTTTGGGTTATTTTCGTATTTAATTAAAAAGGTGGGTCATTTTGATAATTAATTAATTTTTTTGAGTTATTTTAATAAAAAAGCCCAATATATGCAAATATAAACCCAAAGCCCATGTTCCTCTTCAGAATTCTAACAAATCCAATCTTATTCAAGAATTTCATCGAACATCTGGTGTCTTGTCTTCGTACGAACAACAACGTTAACGTGTCAGTGTGCCACGTATCAAAAACTCGACCGACAAACACTTCTAAACCCCTGCATTTCTTCCTTTAAACCCTCACAGAAACAATTCAAATCTCCAGTCCAAAACGACTCCAAAATGCACCGTTTCAGGTCCTCTCTTTTCTCCTACCATCGTTGCCTTCACAGCCTCCAAAACGCTGGTCCACTATGCTCTCACTTAAAATCCCGCTCTGTAATCCGGTTTTTAGGACCCGACACCATTAAATTTTTTCAGGTTCTTTCATCAAACGATTTACGGAGGTTCGGTGAACCCCCACGTGAAGAGAACTCCCCCATTCCTACGCCGAACGTGGCCTCTGTTGTAGTTCCTCCTATGTATGCAGCTCTTTTGACGCCTCAAGGAAGGTTTTTGTATGACTTGTTCTTATATAGGCCGCCACGACCGGAGGAGAAGCTGGACAGGACTGGGTCGGGTCCAGGTAATGGGTCTGGTGGGTTGGTGGAGATTTTGGCTGATGTTGATAACTCGATCTCGGATGAGTTGTTGGCGACTCTTAAGAAGTAGGTATTTTTAGTTTTTATTTTCCTGAATTTTTTAAATATTGATTTTCAAAAGGATAAATTTTTGTTGTCTATCTTCTGCATTTGAATTTCATAGGATCTCGCGGTTAAGTTTCATGGTCAATTTTTCTGTGTTTTTAGCTTTATCAGATAACTTATTATTCTGCATTCTTAGCGATTCCTCAAAGTATTATTATTTGTTAAATTCATAATCAATATGGAATTCTTACGGCGTTGCTGTTTCTTTCAAAAATGATTTGTTAAAGAGATATATCTGAAAATGTTATTGTATCTTCATGGCATATGACTATAGTACTACCAGCTAGAAAAACGTGATTGTCTTTTATAGTAATGCTAACATTAGAATTTCAATTAATGACTGTTCCTGTTTTTGCTGTTGCAGATACCGGTTGAGGTCTAAAGTAGATATTGATAATATGGTAGAAGACTTCAGTTGCTGGCAGAAGTACGGGCGCGACCTTTCTGGAAAAACCCCTACTGTCGAAGAACCAGAGGCGGATTCTGTTGGTTGGGGCGATGGTGTTGATAGTGCTGGCAAGTCAGCTTCACATAGCAGTGATGTTGGATGGCAATGGTTTAAGGATCCCAAATTAGATTGTCTAGGTTTTAGGGGGATTTTTCCGTCTGGTACAATGCGTGAGTTCACCGATCTTTTGTTGCGACTGAAATTCATTCTTAATTTACGTTTTAAATACAAGTCATGGCTTCGAGATAATAATCGATTTAGGATGGCATTGTTTCTTAATAAGTCATGCAACTCACCTATTGCTTAAAGCCTTAAAACGATTTCCTATTTTTTTGTCTTTTGCAGCACCATTAGTTCAGTTGGATAAAGAAACAGATGAGGAGAATTACCTTATGTGGAGATTAGAGAAGGGAATTGCTGAGGGCTCAACTGAAATTCCCAAAGGTGCTGTTTTTACTTTATGGCTATTCATCTTATTTTTGTTTCTTCAATTTATTATAAGATGTTTCATCTATCTGGTCTCAGTTTTGACATCGTTATTATGTTGTTTAGGGGAAGCGATTATACTCCAATACAATTTCAAAGGTCTAAACGCAATCAGTTTCGATAAAGGGTGCTATGTGGGGCAAGAACCACTACACCAAAACAGACTTTTAGCGGCGTTTTTTTGGGCTTTTAGCGGCTTTTTTAAGCGCCACTAATAGTCTTTTCGGCGCTTTCGAAAGCGCCGCAAAAAACGCCGCTAAAAAAAATGCCGCAAAATTTAGTGGCGTTTTTTTGTGAAAAAATGCCGCTAAAAGTCAAGACCTTTAGCGGCGTTTATTAAAAACGCCGCTAAAGGTATGGGCTTTTAGCGGCGCTTTTAAAAAAAATGCAGCTAAAGGTAGAGGCTTTTAGCGGCGGTTTTAACAAAAACGCCGCAAACGGTATGGACTTTTAGCGGCGGTTTTTAAAAAAACGCCGCTAAAGGTAGGGCTTTTAGCGGCGCTTATCAAAAAAACGCTGCGAAAGGTAGGGGCTTTTAGCGGTGCTTATAAGAAAAACACCGCTAAAGGTAGGGGCTTTTAGCGGCGCTTTTAACACAAACGCCGCAGAAGGTAGGGGCTTTTAGCGGCGCTTCTTGAAAAAACGCCGCTAAAGGTAAGGACTTTTAGCGGCGCTTTTAACACAAACGCCGTTAATTTGCACAGATTTGCAATATTCATTTTCTCCAATATCCTACCCTCCCTGCATTAAAACAAACCAAAAGCAAAGAAGAATTGCATATAATTTCAACTCAATACAGCAAATAAAACATTTAAATCTCACTAAAAGCATTAAATCTAAACGATACTTCAAATTTAATAAAAGATATATGATATACATTAATAAATGAAGTATAATTCAAACAATTCTTACAATAATGTTAAATGTCATAATGTTAAAAATCATCTTACAACAAGAAAACAAATGTCTAAGAAAGGCGGCCTCTGCATTCTTTTGGAACATCTTCATCATAGCCTTTGTCGTAGTGGAGTTCCTCATACTTTATGTTCTGTTACGCCTCCCTCGTCGCTTTGCCTCCGCTCTAAGTTGAGCAATATGCTCTGCCTCCTCGCTCTTTGCCTCCGCTCTAAGTTGAGAAATTTGCTCACCGTGCTCGTTTCCATCCGAGGCTATCTGGTCTTTTAGTCTCTCGAACTTCAAAGACGAGACTGACTCCAAAGGCATGTACTCTTTGGAGGCGGATCCAAAATATTGGGTTGGGGTAACCCGGATCCTTGACATCGAACCCGACCATACCTTTTAAGACCCAAAACATTATTGATAATTTAGTTATAAATATACTCAAGATTAACGAACTATCAATCGGAAGCGATCATTACCTCTCGGGACCCAAAACATCGATAATAATCCTCATTATCAATCTCATCGAGATTAACGAACTATCACTCGAAGCAACCGTTTCATACTCCGCCTTCTTCTCCTTTAGTTTATCCTAATAAATCAACGAAAGAGTTAGAAACGAAATATATAATAAAAAGAATGCAACATAACTTAAAATTATAAAATTAAAACTACAAACGATGAATTAAAGTACTATAATTAAACATTATAAATATTTATAATAAATCAATTATTAAGTAAATATACCAAAATTTCTCGCAGCCGGATGTCATCTGAGATCCGTCCTTCTTCCTATAGCGTAATGTCAAAAAGTCAAGGCGTCCAACTTTTGACCGACGAAAGCTTCCTACATTATAGCGAGAAAAATATAATTTAGTAGTATAAAGTCATTAATATTTGAAAGAAATAATAAATTATAATACCTCGGTCTCGCCTACACAAGCAAAACTTACGGAACTGCGGTGTGCGTAAATTTTTGTTTAAATCTGCACGCTTGTTCCAACTCGCTCACGGTCCTAAATAATGAAATTTGAATTATGTATATAGTAAATACGTTAAACCGAAAATTTTATAAGACTTTACAAGTACGTAATACTTCTCCTTTCTTTGAATTCCAGAATCTAACTTGATCTTCCCATTGGTACCTCAACATTCCCGGCGGGACATTTTGCAATTTTTCGTCGAGGCTTATGTCTTTCTTAAAATATTGTTTTTTTAGCGTGCTTTTATTATCTCTCCATTTTTACCCAACGTCTTCTTAACATATTCATCTGAGACCTCTAAAGTAAATCTACCAAAGAAAAAAAGTTTAAAAGTTAATATAAATGAAAGTTAAATTAAAGTATTATAAATTACATTCACGTTTTGTTACCTTAATATTATCGAGAGCACGATTTTTGTTGGCATCGGGCATGTGATGCCATGATTCGTAGTTAATGGGCAACATATTGGCATTTCGTGCTATAATGCCCAAATAGCTCGCTAACAATCGAGCTTGAGATCCAACGGTGGCCATGATTGTTTCTCCTTACTTTAACACGATCGGTAGGCTCTAAGTCGTATAAATCTTTAAGTAATGTACGTCCCCCTCTCTGCGTCCCCACCATCTTCAAATTGAAAAATGATATATTATTATATTAAAATTGAAAAATGAATCAATAATAAAATTCAACATGCATGTAAAATAAACTTAACATTACTTTCAAATTCTCCAGCTCATCATCTATGTCCGTCAGAGTAGAAGATCCAACAACTGTTTCTTGTTCACTATTTGCTTCTTCTAAATTTGGAGTAGTGTGGACAATGTTTAAGTCTCGTAATCGTCTTCTAGGCATTTTTCCTGCAATACACATGAAATAGTTCAACATTTTAGTAACAAATAACAATAATAATAGTACATTTAAAATAGTTAAATTATATAACATGCCCAACATTAAAATTATAAGATTACATATAAATAATAAATCGTAAAATCTTACTAAATCATATTTCGTAAATATCTTCGTCCACATCCTAACGAACCCATTGAAATTGTTGACTAGTACTAGGGATATTTTCATTTAAGTTTTGTTCTGGAAAAGGCAATGTTTCTAATCTTTCGACTATGTCATCTCTACTTCCACCGCCAATGTCGAAGAAGTCTCTGGGGTGTTTCAAGTACAACGTACCAACCCTCATCGATTGGATCTTTCGAGTAAAAACTTGTTTAACTTGAGAAGAAAACACATACGGCTCGCTCTATCGGTTGTTCTCTCGGTGTGAATCAATCGAGAGAAATTTACCATTGTAAAGCCATATTGATCGTTTTTAATTCCGCGAGCCGTATTCACATCATCCCAATCACCTCGAAATAAGACAACTTTGCATTTTCCGTAATAATCCAACTCAATGATGTCAGTAATAAGTCCGTAATACTCCAGATTCCCTCGACAAGATTACCGTCCCCTAGCACTAGCATAACTTGTAATTGAAGAATTAACAACGATTCCACAATTTTGGGTTCTCCTCAATCTCTCGCGATACCTTGTATGAAATCGGTATCCGTTGATGAGGAAGGCACTATATCTTTTCACTATTCTATTTGGACCTTGTGAAAGCCATTTAACTTCGTCATTAACTTTATTCCGACTCCAAACCTATTGAATCGAAAGTAAATCGAGTAATTATAAATGTTATGAGAAAACATTATTACTTGTCAACGAAAACTTAAATTGCATACCATTTGGCTTAACCATTCATGGAATGATTCTGTGAACAACTTATTAATTTCTCGCCGATTTAATCTTCGGGATCGTGAACGAGCTCTCAATATTTGTTTGTACTCACTACGTTTAAAAATTATTTACTTTGTTAGAAGACAAACAAATTATAATTGATGAGTATTTAACAAATTCTAGAACTTACTTCCGAAATGGTTCCATTGAATCGTGATGAAAAAGAACGTATCGATGTGCTTGGACCCACGATCTATCGTCTAATTCTGCGATTTCGACTTTGCCGATCGGTTCTCGAAACTTTGAAATAAATAAGTTTCGCCAAGTTATGATCTGTGAGCCCAAAGATTTCTACTTGGTCTGCTCATTCTTGTCTCAACATCTTCCAAATACCTCGAGCGAGAAAGTCATACATTCCTCTGCCAAGTAGCCCTCAGCAATTGATCCTTCCGGATAACGCTTATTGCGGCAGTAAGACTTTAATTTGGATAGGAACCTAAACACGATATATAACATTATCAAAAGTTGCAACTAAAGGCATTAAGGTGAATGAAGGAATAATTTGCAAATAAAGTAAGACCTTTCAATGGGATACATCCATCGATAGAAAACGGGTCCACCAAGTATTGCTTCACGCGGGAGATGAATTAACAAGTGCACCATAATTGTGAAGAAGGAAGGCGGAAAGATCTTCTCCAGATTGCATAAAGTCAATGCGGCTCGATCTTGTAGTGTCTCAAGTTCTTGAACATTCAAAACTTTACCACAAATGCCTTTCATTATATTTGACAGTTCAATTACACAAGACGTCACCTTTTTCGACATAGAACACCGCATAGCAACTGGCAGTAAGTCTTGCATCAAGATGTGATAGTCATGCGATTTTAAGCCATATAGTCTTCGATCCTTAAGACTCACACATCGAGATATATTTGATGCATACGCATCCGGGACTTTATATCCTTCAACACCATACAGAACACTTCTTTCTCCGTCTTCGACATTGAAAAAATAGCAGTGACAAGACCGATATTTCATATTCGGAAGTGCTTGGGGATGAAGCTCACGCCAATTCCCATGTGGACTAAATCAAGTCGACTCTGAAGATTGTCTTTCGATTTTCCATCGACATTCAAAATAGTCCCAATGATGTTCTCGCAGACATTTTTCTCAATATGCATGACATCAAGATTATGGCGTAAAATCTGATGCTCCCAATAAGGTAACTCAAAAAAATACTTCTTTTTTCCACAAGTCCGCCTCATTAGGATCGTCCTCTTCATCGATTCATCATCGAATCATCCCTAGATCTTCTATTTCTTCGCGAGTTGGCGGTTGATTCATCTTCCCATAAATGAAATTCATATCTTTCAACATTAACAATATTTCGGATCCACCGATGCGAAGGAGCTTCTGCGAACTCTTCAAGATCACAAAGCGAGCATTTTGAAATCTAAATCTATGATTTTCCTAGAACCACCGACGATGCCCCATGTAAGACAACTTCTTCCCATTATATAACCATTGCGAACATGTTCATGCGCGACAACACGGACAAGCATAACGTCCCCGTACTCCAACCGGATAAATTAGCATAAGCGGGAAGTCATTAATAGTCCACATCAAAGCCGCACGTAAATTAAAGTTCTCTTTTCTCATTGCATCGTATGTCTCAACACCACCAAATTTCCCATAGTTGTTTTAACTCTTCAACAAGTGGCTGCAAATAGACGTCAATATCATTCCCGGGCCCTTTCTCTCCAGGTATAATCATAGACAAGATAAAGGATGATTGTTTCATGCAAACCCATGGAGGCAAATTGTATGGAATAAGCACCACAGGCCAAGTACTATACGCTGTGCTCATGAGTTTGTAAGGGTTAAATCCATCGGATGCTAGCCCAAGTCTCACACTCCGAGGATCGCTTGCAAAGCTTGGAAATTTGGAGTCAAAAGATTTCCAAGCTAAAGAATCTGCAGGATGCCTTAACAATCCATCATCGGTTCGTCCATCACGGTGCCACGTCATTGACTCGGCTATCTTCGACGACATGAAAAGCCGTTGAAGCCTTGGTATTAGCGAAAAATACCGCAAAATCTTAACTGACTGCTTCCTTGACTGTGTATCGTGATCTTCCTCGTTACCATCCTCTGTATTTCTATTAACCCAACGGGATTGACCGCATACATGACAACACTGTTGGTTTATCCGGTCACCCCAATACAACATGCAGTCATTTGGGCAACTATGAATTTTGTTGTAGCCAAGGCCCAAATCCTTTATCGCTTTTTTCATGTCTTTGGAAGATTGAGGAATTTTAAGAACGGAACATTTCTTGCGAAACTCTAACAAAGATTGTCAACGAGTTTCCGATCCATCCTCCCAAACATTTTAAGTGAAAAAGACGAATACTGAAAAGACGATTTGGAAAATTTTGATCCTCATACGCTTCTTCATTCATTTCACCAAGTAACATGTAGAACCTCGCCGCTTCTTCTTCATTTGGTCGCTTCATCGTGTACACTTCTTCCCCCTTCATGAAAGTATTTCCACCGAAATTATAATCATCTGTTACACCCAATTCAGTGGAAATGACCCGAAACCATCATCACTGCGCATATTAAAAGCATCCCGCAACATGCCTTCCATGTTATCATCTCTAACATTCGGATTGTAAGCACTATGAGGATAACCTGATTCATCGATGAAGATGCTCCACTAGATGTACACTCTCCATGAAAAAACCATTTTTTGTACCCCCGGACAAAGCCATCAACAACAAGATGTTCAGTAGACAACTTCACGATAATGCCAATTGATATTGCATCACTTCTTACACGGACAAAGAATCATATTCTCTTGGCTTGCATTTTGAAATCGAAATTCGAGAAAAGTTTCTACTCCATTTCGATAGCCGTTGCTTACCCTTGACAATTTCATCCAACTCCTATCCATTTCGTAGTTGTTGAAGTCTAAAGTTGACAATAAATTACAGAGGACAAAATTGTTAATTTATAATTTATGTAAATCTTGATATGATCACATATATAATCGAGTTATGTATTCTTTAAGATTCATCATACGTGGCATTGTTACACCTAGGGAGGATCCATTATATCTAACAGTGAGATATAAGGCAACCCGTCAGGTTTCCAGCCTATATACTTTGAATCTTATTATTTCTATACAAGTATTATGTAAGTTATGAAATTTGATTGTAAACTTATGTAAGTTATGAAATTTGATCTTAAAATTAGGTAAGTTATGTATTCTTTAAGATCCATCATACGTGGCATTGTTACAGCTATGGGTTAGGGTTTAGTATTTAAGATTTAGGGTTTAGGGTTTATTATTTTATAGTTTAAGATTTAGGGTTTTATGGTTTATGGTTTAGTGTTTATGGTTTAGTGGTTAGGGGTTAGGTGGTTAGAGGTTAGGGGTTAGGGGTAAGGGGTTAGGGGTAAGGGGTTAGGGGTTTAAGGTTTAAGGTTTAAGGGTTTAAAAGTTTAGGGTTTAGGGTTTAGGGTTTAGGGTTTAGAGTTTAGGGTTTAGAGGTTTAAGGTTTAAGGGTTTATGGTTTAAGGTTTAAGGTTTAGGGTTTATGTGTTAGTGTTTAGGGGTTAAGGGTTTAAGGTTACGGGTTATGGGTTTAGTGTTTAGTGGTTTAGGGGTTTAGTGTTTAGGGTTTAATGTTTAGGGGTTTATGGGTTTAGTGATTAGGAGTTAGGGTTTTAAGGGTTAGGTGGTTAGAGGTTAGGGGTTAGGGATTTAGTGTTTAGGGGTTAGAAGTTTAAGGTTTATGGGTTTAAGGGTTTATGGTTTGGGGTTTAGAGGTTTAAGGTTTAGGGGTTCATGGGTTTAGGGTTTAGGGTTTAAGGGTTTAAGGGTTGATGTTTAGGGGTTAAGGGTTTATGGTTAAGGGTTAGGGTTTTAGGGTTTTAAGGTTTAAGGTTTAGGGTTTAAGGTTTAGGGTTTATGGTTTTAGGTTTTAGGTTTTAAAGTTTAGGGTTTAGGGTTTTAAGGTTTAAGATTTTAGGGTTTTAGGGTTTAAGGTTTAGGGTTTTAAGGCTTTAGGGCTTGATTCAGATTTTAAAATTGATTTGATTAAAAATAGTGGTTAATATTATTAAGTTTAACTTTTTATGATTTTTAATAGAGTAAATTAATAATAAATTGTGAAGTTATTATTATTTTACGTTTAATTTGGAAAATACAATATGATGAATGCAATTTAATTCAAGTTTTAAAGGTTAATTTTATGAAATTTAATTATTAATATTATTAACTAATAAAGTATTTAATAAATGTTATATTATTTTGGTATTTAATCTGGTATTTTCATTTAATAAATGTTATATATTTTGGTATTTATAAATAATATTATTAAGTTTTTAATGTTTAATTCAGATTTTAAAATTGATTTGATTAAAAATAGTGGTTAATATTATTAAGTTTAACTTTTTATGATTTTTAATAGAATAAATTAATAATAAATTGTGAAGTTATTATTATATTACGTTTAATTTGTCAAATACAATATGATGAATGCAATTTAATTCAAGTTTTAAAGGTTAATTTTATGAAATTTAATTATTAATATTATTAGCTAATTACGTATTTAATAAATGTTATATTATTTTGGTATTTAATTTGGTATTTGTATTTAATAAATGTTATATATTTTGGTATTTATAAATAATATTACTAAGTTTTTAATGTTTAATTCAGATTTTAGAATTCATTTGATTAAAAATAATAGTTAATATTATTAAGTTTAAATTTTTATGATTTTTAATAGAATAAATTACCAATAAATTGTGAAGTTATTGTTATTTTACGTTTAATTTGTCAAATACAATATGATGAATGCAATTTAATTCAAGTTTTAAAGGTTAATTTTATGAAATTTAATTATTAATATTATTAACTAATAAAGTATTTAATAAATGTTATATTATTTTGGTATTTAATCTGGTATTTTCATTTAATAAATGTTATATATTTTGGTATTTGTAAGGAGAAAAACAGCGATAATAGTCCGCTATTTCAACTAATCTCGTAGCTTTTAAAAAAATCGATGCGAAGGAGTAGCATTAAGTAGGATCGAAAAAGAAAAAATATAACCGAGAGCAAATAACTCAAAATCTCAAATATAAATCAATCCTCAAAATACGAGTAGGGTTTAAATATTTACCTTATTTAATTTGCTGGGTCTGTCAGCAACTTGAATCCAACAGAGGGATTAGATCAAACACTGGAGGAAGTCGGACGAGATGTCGCGCATGCGGATGCGTTAAGAGAGATGAGCTGCGCAGCGAACGACGAAATGGTGAACAAGAGAGCAAAACGGATGGGAAAATGGTGAACAAGAGAGCAAAACGGATGTCAATTGGGAAACATTATTGCTAAAATTTTAGTGAACCCAATATCAATCAAAAATCAATCAAACAAACAAAAGAAAACATAGCAAATGCTTGACTGTCCTTAGCAAATTTCTATCACAACGAAACAAATTTTGAACAAAGCAACAATTGCAAAATTTTTAATTTCAAAAATTAGTGGCATCAGACTATTGGAGGTTCAGAAAACCTTAGAATAATACTAATCAACATCTAATTCATTTTAGCGCAAGCATGAAAAGAATAAAACTTCAGATTCCAAACGAGTGCAACCTCATCTTTTCATTCAATTTTCCCCCTGTTGGATACCAGTCAACCATCCGAATTCTTTATCCATGTCTTATTAAAAAAGAAAGGCTTGTTCATTTGACATACAAGTTATATACACATATAAAGCCTAATTGAAAAGGGAAAATCATGTAAAACTCATCTAACCCTTAAAATAACCCATTGATTGTAGTCACTGACTGAAATCCTTATCCAAACGCAAGCAATGAAACTTCAATTACCATCAAGAAATGAACCATACGATAATCAGCAAACTAAATCAACAATGCGAAGCAACAGAAACCCAAATTTTTAACAAATTAATCAATCATCCCATCAGTTCTTAACCGTAGGCAAAAGCAAACCAACTCTTTTTTATTCAACCATTTGTATATAAATGATAAATCCTGAGTAAAAAACACTAGTCTCGGACTAATGGCTACTTATAGATTGCATCGTCAAGCCTTCTTTCAATATGAAAGACATGCCAATCTCATGATTATAAGTTAATTCATCCTTATTCATAAAACAATATTAATTTTAAATTTATGTTTCACCTCATGTTGAAACAATGAGATAAAACAACAATATTGGTGTAGTCAAAGTTTTTGAGTTGGCATGTTTTATTTTTTTAATCATATAACTTATGATTTAATTTTGTTGAGCAGCAAATGAGGTAAAGAAAACATTCTACATAAGGTAAAGAAATTTTAATTAAAGTGGTGGCTTGTGTAACTCAAGAATGGCTAATTACTAGTACGGACTAAAGGAAAATGAAATAAATATATCAGTGAATGCTTCACCTTTAAGTAAATATAGAATGTCTAAACCTAAACCTAAAACTTTAACCCCTAAATGTTTTTCAATCTACTAAATATGTGAAAGACGTGAAAACTCAGTTTCTTGAAATGTTTTCAGTTAAGGGAAGTTTTTTTTCGATTGTTTAAAATAATATAAAAGCGAAAGAGGAACTTACCTTGTTCGTTGCAGTTGCAATTGCAGTCAATCTAATGGGCATGCTTCAATTGAGAGCAGTAATGCATGGATTTACATAAAAGAACGGATCAGAAATTGGCAACCCTAAAACATTAAAAAGTTCTTAATATGGAGAAAAAAATATGTGTATGTACATGATAAAAAAAGAATGAATAAGAACAGAAAACATGAAGGCGTACCCTACCTTTCACCACCGATTTGCCTTCTCACGGTCAAGGAAGAGAAATTTTAACTCAGACGCAAAAAATGTGTTTCTATACTGAGCAAAAAGCAGGTTTCAAGGTCTCGGACTTTTTGGGGAAGATGGAGAGAACAAAACAAAGAGCAAAACCGTCACGCAAAGAAAAAATTTCTATACTGGATTCAATCACGAAATTGGGGAAGTGGGGAAGAAGAGGTTGGGGAAATTGGGAAATTTAAGCGAGGCTGAAATTTGGGGAAATTGGGAAGTGGGGAAGACGAGGCTGAAAAAATCGGGGGATTAATCTGACTTGAAATTTGGGGGCTAAAAAAACGACGTAGCTTAAGTTAGGTTTTCCTTTATTTTGCGTCTGATAGTTTTTAGACAAAGACTAGGGTTATTTTCTAAATTTTTTTTGTGGCGTTTTTATTTTTCTATTTTCTAAAATTATATATGAATTTTGGTTTAATGTGTAATTCTAGATGTAAAATTCTAATTGTGATTTAAATGTATAGTTGAAACTTTAATTTTGATTTAATCATACACATTATTTTAAAATATAAACACATCAATATATTTTTATATTGAATAAATATAAATTTTTATGTATGCAATATATAAATAAAAAATGATGTTAATTATATCAATAATTGTGTTAATATTTTACAAGAACTGGATCAAATTAAAGTTCATGTATACAATTGCACACTAAACCATTGTTCATGTATGCTTTTGGTATTTAACCCATTTTGATATATATGTTTTTAAAATAATAATTTACATTTATCTTATTTTGATTTATATTCTAAAAAATCCAAGATTAATTCCTAAATCATAAACCCTAAATATTATACCCTAAACCACAAACACCAAAACATAAACTTCAAACTCAAAACCCCAAACCATAAATCTTAGACCATAAAACTCGAACCCTAAACTCTAAACTGCAAACCTTAAACCATAATCCGAGACCATAATCTGAGCCAATACCCTAAACCCTAAACCCTAAAATCCTAAACTTAAACTATAAACCCTAAACTCAAAAACCTAACACATTAATCATTTCCCCCCAAACCTCTAACACTAAACTCATAAACCTTAAACCAAAAACCCTAACCCATTAACCATTTCCCCATAAACCTCTAACCCTAAACCTTAACCCCTAACCACTAACACTTAAACCTTAATACCGGTAAATACTAATATATTTAAACACTATACAATAAACCCAAACAACAAACTTTAAAACACTAAACCCATACACCAAAATAACAAACCCTAAACCATGAAATTAACATACTAAACATTAAACCTTAAATCAATTTTAATAGCTTAATTTGTAACTTAAATGAAAACTTCTAAATTGTTTAGTTAGCAATTTGTAACTTTTCATAATTAAGTAACTAAAATGAAACTTTCTTATTACTTATAAGTGAATGTATCAAAATAAAATATAATTCAAAGCAAGAATAAGAAAAAAAATATGAAAAACTTTTAGCGGCGTTTGTGAAAAAACGCCGCTAATGCTCAGGTCTTTAGCGGCGTTTTCTTAAAAGCGCCGCTAATGCTCAGGTCTTTCGCGGCGTTTTCTTAAAAGCGCCGCTAATGCTCAGGTCTTTAGCGGCGTTTTCTTAAAAGCGCCGCTAATGCTCAGATTTTTAGCGGCGTTTTTTTAAAAGCGCCGCTAATGCTCAGATCTTTAGCGGCGTTTGGGAAAAAAACGCCGCTATTTCTCCTTTTTAGCGGCGTTTTAGAAATAAACGCCGCTATTGCTCAACTTTTTGCGGCGTTTTCTTTCAAACACCGCTAACGTATAATATTTGCAGCGTTTCTCATTAAAACGCCACTAAAAATGCCGCTAAAAGTCTGTTTTGGTGTAGTGAACTTATAGCTCGTACACACCATAGGGGGGTTATTCGCAAGCATTTGCTTCATTTAAAATTTCTCGATAATAACGAAAAAAGGTAGTCTCCCTCCGTCGGGCTTCAATGAAGTTAATTATCTTACAACAACACAACTGATACATTTTGTTATTTCAGATGTGGAGGGGAAAGTTACCCCTGGTTCAGAGGTGATCAACACTGCCTCTGGTAAGAAGCTAGGGAGTGTAACCACTGCACTCGGTTTTCGTGGAATGGGTGTCTTGTGGCTCGACGATGCATTCAAAGACACATTGACGATACAGGGGCAAGAAGATATAAAGGTTATGGCAATTAGACCAGATTGGTGGCCTGCAGAATGGTTTCAAGATCAACAAAATACTGCTGTTGCATAGACCGATCGTACAACTTGTTAAAACTTATTTTACAACCGCTAACTTGTTTTCTTCTCACTAAAGAAAATACAAGCAATAAGGGGATGATGTTCTCCAAGAGACATGCTATTAACCTTAATGTCAACTAGCTTGTCTCGTTTTGCTGGTTCAATGCTTGTGGAGGTACGAATTAAAATCTATGTATCAAATTGTATGATTAGAAAGTTATTTCTCCAAATATCTCTCCGTACTACTTTTGTTTGCTAGTCATCAGTGAGGAAATTCCTATCAGCAACTCCACTTTACACGATATTGTCATCTTTTCATACTTCATATCATCATAGTACTTGACAAAAAGATCTACAACCACCAACAAAAATCAAGTTTCAGCGATCTCTTTGATCCCATCATCATCATCATCATCAGTTTCTCAAGTTGGGGTAAAAGATAATGCCCCCATCAAGAACTGACACTGTAATCATTTAGCTCTTTAATAATTGTTTCCATGCTTGGTCTGTCATTAGGTTCTTCATTGGTGTAATTAAGTGCAATTTTCCCCAGCTTAGCTGCCATGGATTCAGAAAACTCTCCCCTGAGATTTTTGTCGACAAAATCTTCGAACTTGCTAGTTTCCGCCCCCGACCGCATTGAGCTTTTGAGTAGAAGTTTACCAGACAGGATTTGGAGAATGATCACCCCAAATGCAAACACGTTAGTCTTCTCCGTAAAACGTCCTATCATAATGTACTCCGGTGCTAGATAACCCATGGCTGCACTCACTTTCAGAGTTGAATAGACAATGTCATCGGCGAAAGTTTTATGGAGACCAGAGTCAGCAATCAATGGGTTGAATTGTTGGTCAATGAGAACTTTCTCCATAGATATATTGCAGTGGACTATGGGTGGTTTGTTTGCTTCACTTTTGTGCAAATATTCCACACCTATTCGAGCAAAATAAGAGAAATCATTTAAAAGAGAAACATATGGTGGTTTATTGATATTTTATACACAGCATAAACCTGATCTGAAACTGACCTTTTGCAGTGCCATTGATGATGGAAATCCTTGTCGACCAGTCAAGAACAGGTTCACTTCCATCTTCTAGATCGAGGTATTTGGATAGGTTTCCCTTGGAAGCAAAGTCATAAATGAGAAAACATTCTCCTCAGCCCCTTGAGAAACAAAAACCTCGTAGCCTGACAAGGTTTTCGTGTCTTAAGGAGGTTAACAAGTACAATTCCTTAACAAACTCTGCTTCCTCGGACTTGTAGCTGGTTACGTTTATGCTTCTAATGGCTACAATAGAACGGTCTTTTAGAACCCCTTTGTAGACAGCCGAAAAGTTTGTCTTTCCCAGTAAATTCGACTCGAAAAAGCATCGAGTTGCGGACTCAATTTCTTCTAAGTTGAACCTAAACTTATTCAAATGCTCCTGGGAAAATCCAATGCCATTCCAGCCATCACCTAATGGATCCCATCCATATAAATATTCAAGTGTTATAAGTGGTGAAACACTTCCATTCCTTACAAATTCCTTCTTCTGATCAATGCTAAAGCTCTCTTCGGAAGAACCAGATGTATTTCCAATCTTCTATTTCTGCCTACGGTAGTGAATAACTGCAAAAAGTCTGGCAACCGTAAAAATAAAAACCACCGTAGTAACCCCTGAAATAACAGGCATTTCTAGGAATCTCAATGGGCGTGAGCAATGAGTGTGGTTACAATGTCCCTAGACATTTGATGGTTGAGAGTTAACCCCTGGTTCTGGAGCAGTGTTATTTAAATGTGGCCGGAATGGTTCAACCTGGTTGATGTTCACACCATCAAAAGGACCGCAACGTCTCAACAATGGAAAACCGGTTCCACATAGACCCGGATTGTTGTCACATTGGAACCCTTCATTTAATCTCTTCAAACCTTGGTTATCATCCATTACAGATTACAAATCAGTCTCAAGTCAACACAAAAAACAGTACTTAATCCAAGAGAAACATCGTTACCTGAATGAACAAGTCCGGATAGAGTATTGTTTCTGACATCTAGAATTTCCAGTTCTGGGATATCAGCTAACATTGGAGGGATTGCATCAAAGAGGTTATTGAAGCTCAAATCAAGTCTTTTTAACTTTCTCAAGTTCCCTAAGCTGGGTGGAATTTTACCATCTAGTCTATTATATTGCAAAGCAACAACATTTAGTTGCTTCAAAGACCCAATCTGTGTATGTATATTCCCTGTCAGCTGGTTGCAACACAACTACAGAACTACAAAGGCAAACAAATTTCCTGTTTGAATGTCTCAACTTGGACGATAATTGATATCAAACAAAGAGTAAAGATTAAAAATTTCTTAACAACTTAGTAAAAAGCTACAAAAGGAAAGCAAACAAACTGGTAGCATAAGAATTCAACCTTTCTTATATTATTGAGGTAGCTAATATCAAATAGGGCAAACAACAGAAAATATCGTAAACCATGTGATTTGTTTGGTGGAATGTGAAGTGTAGGGTCCCGGAAAAGGAAAGATATCTCCTACACCTTAAACTAGGTTGGTTCTTGAATAGGAACTTGAAGTACAGTTGAAAGGTATATGGAATGTTAAAGCAGATGATGAACTAACCTTGTAAACCAGCCATGTTTCCAATCTGAGGAGGGATACTACCAGACAGGTTGTTAACATTAAGATAAAGATCAGTTAATTTCTGAAGTCGTGAAAGTTCTTGTGGTATCTTTCCAGATAATGAATTGTAATGCAAGTATAAACCAGAAAGACACTTGAATCCCGCAATAGCAGGCGAGAGTTTACCAGAAAGACCATTTCCCTGCAACGAGATGTTAGCCACCTTACGGTGCTCATTAAAAGCCACGCCCATAAAAGAACCATTGCAAGGGTCACCGTCACTCCTCCATGACTCCAACACCTTGTTTGTTGGGTCTAAAGAAGCCTTCAGCTCCATCAAAGCTCTAAGCTCCATGTTCCCATGAACCCACTTTGGAACGTAGAATACGAAGAAAAGAACAAGAAAGAACCGAAACTGCGAGACACCCATCTTTTCTCTCAGCTTAAATCTTCCAGGGTTGAAAAATAAGATCAAAGAAAAGAAGCCATGTTCGTAATAAGTCCAGTAGTTAATGAAAGTCAAGAAGAAGAATGTGAGAAGAGAGGGGGTAATTAAGAAAAGACACAAAGGCAAGAAAAGTGGAGTAAGTGTAGAGACGAGTGCATGCCAAAGTTGAAACAGAAAATGCACAATTAATAGCGACTTTTGGAGCAACTCAACATATGTTCCCATTCCAAATTTAATAAGGGAGTTGAATAGTTGATAAAGAAATATGGGCGATGATGAAAGATGACAGCTAGCTATCATGACTGTAACCATCGGAAACAATTTTCCATCGCTAGATCCTTTCTTTTCTTTGTTTAGTAGTTTAGTTTTGATTTAAGGTCTGATTATCAAGAAATTGTGCTATGAATTGTGATGATGGTGAAGTTTCTTGGCTGTGAAAACAGTTTGGTGGTAGATTTGTTTGTGACTTTGGGGTTTAGAAAAGTTTTAAGCAAAGCAAGTGGAGTTGTAATTGTTTAATTCTGATATTAATCCTTGTACTTTGTGAAAGTTATGGATTAGTCCCTATATTCTAATTTGATCAATTTTAGTCCCTATATTTTTCGAATTGGTCCATTTTAGTCACTATACGTTTCGGATTTGAAAATTTGAAAATTCAGTCCTAACTCAAACAATAACATTTAAATTCATTTAGTTAAATCCAATTACTAGTCATATACTAAGCCTACACTTATAGATTTAGCCCATATTTTCCAATTGGATCATTCTAAGTCCCTATACTTTTTCATATTTTTAAATTTCAATATTAACGCAAATGACAATTGTTAATCCATTAACTAAATTTTTAGTGAGTAATATGTGGAAATAACAAGCTAACATGATATTACACATATGATAATATGTTTGCTGCATCAAATTTTGGAAATAGCAAAACTTAACTAAATTAATTTAACAATTATTGTTTGGTGAGGACTAAAATTTTAAAACTTAAAAAGTGCATGAATCAAAGATGAGTAAATTAAAGTATAAAGACAAAATCTACAACTTTCATAAAGTACAAGGACTAATAGCAGAATTTAACTAAAATGTAAATGGATGAATTGACCGTACATTGACTTTTTTTCATTTGGGTTTGGACTTTATATGAATAGAGAAATTAGTGTTTTCCAATATGGATAAAATTTTATTTGAGTTAGTGAAAGAAAGGGGTAAAATACTAAAATATACCAAAAAAATTAAAAATTTACGGAATTGGACCGATTTCTAGAAAATTTACGGAAAAGGGCCATTTCCCATCAAAACGCGTCCACGTCAGCGCGTTTTGAGGGGAAATGCCAGCAAAGCGCTCCCCTGGGGACGCGCTTTCCTGCTGAATAACCAGGAAAATGCACTGACATGGAACCTCAAAACAAATTACAAAAAAAATTAAATTACTGGCATTTCCCCTTTTGGATATTTATTTTTAAAATTAAATTTAAAAAAATTAAACAAACTCTATTTTATAAAAGATATTAAAATTAAATTACAAAAACATATAAGCAACTATTATTTTATTTAAAAAATAAAAAAAATTGTTATTTATTTAATATATTAAAACTAAATTACAAAAAAATAAAAAATAAAAAAAACTTCTTATTTTATTAAATATATTAAAACTAAATTGCAAAAAAATAAAAAATAACTTCTTATTTTATTACATATATTAAAATTAAATTACAATAAAATAAAAAATAAAGAAAACTTCTTATTTATTTAATATATTAAAACTAAATTACAAAAAAATAAAAATAAAAATAACTTCTTATTTTATTACATATATTAAAATTAAATTACAATAAAATAAAAATAAAGAAAACTTCTTATTTATTTAATATATTAAAACTAAATTACAAAAAATAAAAAATAAAAACTTCTTATTTTATTAAATATATTAAAACTAAATTGCAAAAAAATAAAAAAAAAATAACTTCTTATTTTATTAAAAAATTCAAATTAAATTATATACAAAAAAATAAACAACTTCTATTTTAGTGAAGATATTAAAATTAAATTACAAACACAAATAAAAAACAACTTTTTTTATTAAAAAATAAAATTTTTTTATTACAATTTAAAAAATAAAAAGTCGATCCGAATCAATGTTGATGTCGGTGGAATCAATCGCTGCCACACACAGAGCGGTCGGCGTGTTTCTGTACTGGATTCCTCCTTCTTCTAGCTTCTGGCGGTGATTGTGGAACCTCGGGCGGGGATTCCGGTTCCTCCGGCACTGGGTTTGGTTGTGGGTGTTGCGAGGATGACCCACCTTGATAAAATAACGACCCCGAAGGTGTTTGCATAAACCACAGCGGGGTTGTCTGAATCTCGTATGGCGAATGAGGCTGGTAAAAAGAAGTGCTCCCCGACGGCGCCTCCTAAGATCCCTCACGCGACGACGGCATCAAGATCGGCTGGCCAGTCGGAGTAGTCAGGAACGGACTCGAACCCGGCCATGCATTCCAACCTGGGTTGGGACTGGGAAAAGGAAACATATATGGGTTAGGATACATATAAGGGGTAGGGTACGCACCTGGCATAAAGGGTAAAGGCTGTGATGTCGGTGTCGTCGGCTGAACTGATGGGCCCGGTGACTGTGTGGGCGCTATTGATGGGCCCGGTGACTGTGTCAACGCTGTTGATGGCCCCGTCTCATCACCCATTCTCCTTAGATTTAAGGGACCCCGACGTTCCCTTCGTTGACGAAGTTACAGTCGCCTCTCTTCTTCCGACAACAGATACGGCTTACCATGGATCCTAAACCATGGCATGTATTCCGGCACGCACGCTAACTCAGGAACGACGATCGGTTCCCGAATAGGTAAATAGTCATACCGGTTCTCCCACGTCTCGATATGTTCTGACCAAAATCTTGGCCAATCCATGTGCAGCTGCCGTAAGTCCACTTTATGCTCATCATCGAGCACCTCAGGTGGCACGGGAATCGGTTGCCGAAATCTAAATTGTCGTAGAACCCGATCTGACTGGTGCATCTCCACGGTCGCATAGGTGATCAATGGGACCTTCACGTGCCAATTGTACATGTAATAGGTGTCGAAACCATTTTAAAATCGAGTTTTGAAAAAATGGGGATCGACTTTTTAAAAAATAAAATGGGAGTCGCCACCAATCCTTTTTACTCAGGTGTGATTGGATCACCTTGAAAAAGCAAAAAAGCAGTTCGAGAGTCGGTTACGTATGAGGAAGGGTTAGCACCCTCATAACGCCCAAAAATTGGTACCTAATCGATAAAATTGTGTCCAAATGTTTGAAATTTAAAAGTATTAAAAAAATATGATTTCTAAAAATTTTGATCAATTTGCTTTAAAATATGAGAGTTCTTCGATTCGAAAGATTATAAATATTACATCCACCACGATTGGACATGATATTCTTAAACCATCGTCACTAAGATTATCTCATAATTTATAAAACTTGTTAAAAGGATATTTGGTTATTTAGCCAAACAGAAAATCAACACCCAGCACGATTGGGCATTATTTCCCGAATTTCTAAATACCAAAACATTGCCTCATTTTTAAAAACCTTTAAATAAAATATTAATTTTGTGAAAATGAATTTTTTTATTTTAAACCATAACCATGTGGCAATATTGCATTTGTACATTATCGAATAAAAAACAATTGTAATATACTAACATTTAAGATATGCAATAATAATACAAAATGCGACAAATAATAATTCCTATACTAAGCAATTATAGACGAATATGATAAACAATAAAATTAACTATGAACATTTTTCATGCAAAGTTAAATAGATAAAAAGGATAATAATATAAACAATGTGTTTAAAAATATATATAATGATTTTTAAAATAAAAAGGATATAAAAAAATGAATATATTATAAGTAATTTTAACTAAATATATGATATAATATTATATGATATATAGCATTTAATATAGTATCTAATATATATAAATACTAAAATAATATGTAATAAAAAATGATTAGACAAAATAATAGATATTTACAATTTAATAAATTAGTATACTAAAATATATAAGGTATTTAATATAATATTTAAGTTAATATCAATTTAGAATATATATAAAAAAAATTTTAAAAATGATTAAATTGAAATAAAAACAGATTTCCAGGGTTAATTTACAAAATAAATTAATTATTAGGACGTAATTAAATTAAATGAAATAGCGGAGGGATCAAAAGAGTAATTTCCCCATTTTAAAAGAAAACACGTGGACCCTGGTTCGAGTCCCGGTCGACGCGCGGATCCTACCCTGCCAAAATGACGACGTTCTATTTTTATTATAAAAGTCAGTTTTGTTAAAAAAAAATCATTTGATTTGTACTTTAAAAAAAAACTCCGAAAAATCCTCTGAAATATTGGTTTTATCGCCTGAGCTCCGTCCGTCTGATTCCTGCGCCACGCGCCTCCGTGGCCGGTGGCCGGAGGCTTAGAACTTCCGATTTCCACCGTTTTCGAAAAGGTAACTCCTTCCCTTTTTACTTTTTCAACAGGGGTTATATACGAATATATATATCTATAAAATATAAAATAAAATAAACAACTGGAAGAAAGGAAAATCACCTTTAAAAAAACTCTGTTTTTATTGATTTCTGTTTCCGTGAATATTTCAATATCGTTCGCTCTGTATGTTTGCGATTTTTCTCTCTGTATTTCGTGATAGTGTTTTTGTCTATATGCCTCTCCGTGTCCTCTACAGATTTTTTAACAAGGGGTTTTATACCCAAAAAATAAAATAAGAAAAGGAAAAGATATCTTTCCATATCTTTCCATATATGTGCCTTCCTTTTTGCTACGATTTGTTCCCTTTTTGCTGCTTGTTTCTTTCCTTTGCAGGTTTGAAGACGGAGGACGGTGGCTAAGCGCGGATCGCGGCATGATTGGCGGCATGATCGAGATATCGCTGGCGCGTGACGATCGATATCCCACTAAAGCAGCGCGCGATGTTGGGATCCCAACAAACGGGCGCGAGGAAAACCCTAGGGTTCTGATGCTGAAACTGTTTAAGTTTTGGGCCTGTTTTGGGCTGCATTGGTTTGGGTCATCTGAGTCTGGGTGTCTATTTTAGGTTTGTAAGTGGGCTTGGGTAGTTTTAGGTATTGGGCCCTTGAATTGGGTAACGGGTACTGGTTTGGTTTGTAAATGGACTTGGACATTTTATTTTATTTCTGGTTTATTTCAGCCCGGGCAAAATGGGTTATTACAATAGGTACATATGTGTTTACTATTCGATCCATATGATTTAAATATACTATCTCTCAGAGTAACTTGATTGATTTAATATTAATACTTTAAAAACTCAATTAAAGGAAAAATTGAATTTTATATCATAATTTTCTCCCTACTTGTTTCAATAAAGCAACAAGTCGAAATGACCCAACATCATTTTCTCCCTAGGACGAAAGTGTAGGATTATTATTCCTTAAACTTTGGATTCTCGTAAATTATAATTAATTACCCTCTCAAAGCTAATCATGTCAACAGTTGAATACGTGCTTCTCTTTTTTATCACTAATTACTTACTGCTGCTAATGTTTCCTTTGTAAGAGGGGAAAAGAAAAGGGTCCATCGTGGGGATTCTTTTGTCGGAATTGCAGATCTCTGATTACAACTTTCTTTAAATGTTGTGTTGCAATGCCGACACCTGGCTGTCTGCATCGTCTTAACTTCACAGTTCAATAGTTTCCTCCAAAAATAAATTTAATATCAATTACATTTTGTTGATGCATAAATGGACGATGGAAGAGATGATCGAAAAATTATTGATAGAGTATTAAAATGAGTTTTCTTTTGAAGGAGGAGATGAAAAAAAGATGGAAAGAGCCGCTTTCTTAATCTTTTTAGGGGACGTATATAGGGTTTTAGTGGGGTTCATGTAGGGTATAAAATATATATTTTTAATATTATAATAATGTTTAAGGCATAATACATTAATTATTCATCTATTCCATGCAAGAGTTTGTTTTAATATGCATATAATGAATTACCATGTCTTTATTTGATAATTAAGTGTTTGTTTTTGTTTTAATATGCATATAAGTTGAAGCTGTCGAGAAGAAATAGAGTCACGGGCCTTCATTATTCTTTTCGACTTTAACTTGTAGTTGAATGAGAAGGATGCATGAAATATGTAATAATTAAAATTGATAATATCGGTTTCACCTCTCTATTATTCGAACCTAAATTTTTTCTTAAAGAGTATAATATGCTTTATTACTATACCTAATATTTATTGGTAAAATAATGAACCTCGTTAACTTAATTTTATACGAAACCAAAGATTTTTATTTGTATATACAAGAGGAAACAAGAAAAAAAATTAATTACGTCGGACTTTTTTAAACTAATGTTTTTTTAAAAAAAATTTCCAAGTATTATTATATCAATCTCTTTTAAAAAAAAAGTAATGAATCAATAAATTTTTTTTTTTGTTTGTTTAGTGGTTAGCTTAGATGTTAAATATATAAATTCAAATATAATGTAGATCATGTAGTAAATATAAATGTATTTGTATTTTGGCTTATATGTTTTAAATATACTCAATGTTAGATTTGAGACAATGTTTAACACTTAAGCTAATAGTTAGATTAATTATAGGACTTGATTAATATGATATTAATATTTTGAAGCTCTAAATCAATTTAAAATTTGAATCATAACTTACGGGATTGCATAAAAAATAAAATTGGTTAAAATATGCTATAGGTCCTTACGCTTTTCACAAATTTAAAATTTAGTCCTTATACTTTTATTTCTAAAAATTTAATCTCTCTGCTTTCCAGATTTTTTTTTTTGGTTAAACTTATTGGTGTAATGTTTTGAAATTGAAAATAAAAAACTCAATTGGTAGCAATGTAACTAAAAAAATGACATTATAATAAATATGAATTTAACAAAATAATAGTAACAATGTTAACAATTGGACTTTAATTTTGAAATCTAAAAAGTTGAGGAACTAAAATCTTAAAAATAAAAGCACATGGACTAAATTTTAAATTTACAAAGACTATAGAGACTTATGGCATATTTTAACCATTAGAATTTAAATAACTAGGCCTTGTTTTGAACTTAAAAAAGGGTTAAGATGGAGTTTGCCCTTAAACTTGTCTAAAAGTACTTAGTTGGTACCTGAATTTTTTTTTTTTACTTAGTTGGTACCTAAACTTTTTTTTTTTTGTACCTAGTTGATACTTGACTTGTATTCTGTCACCTGAGTTGGTAACTGCACGCTAACATCGTTACATGGCATTGATAGTCAATCTAATGGTAACACGTGGTAATTTCTTAGCATACCATGTGATGAGCATAAATTTAAAAAAATTAAAATTAATAAATTAATAAAAAAATATAATTTTTTGTCCAATTCATTGAAAAAGAATATATATATTTTATTTTTATTTTTATTTTTAATTCTTGAAATTTATATCTATTACATGGCATACTAAAAGACTATTATGTGTCACAAATAGATTGGTTATTAATGTCATGTTAATATACACTATCAAAATTAGTGAAGTGATAAACATCTAGATGATAAAATACAAATTCGAAATACTAAGTCAAAGAAAAGTGGAGATACAACCCAAATAAAAACCATTTGGGCATGATGACGTATGACAAAGAAAACCACGCCATTCCATTAAGTGGTGCACCAGTGTCCTTTCCATTGATTAGGAAAAAGAAAAGTGATCAAAATACGTGGAAAAAGAGTTGGCATTGGAGTTGTACCCAAATTTAATGGCAAATAAATACGCTTTAAAGGGCTTGTTCGCAATTTTCCAATAAACATAAGAAAACAACTATACGCGTATTTGGAACAAAACTTTCTCTAGGCTGATACTGGATTCTAAATATAGTTGAATCGATTCATCGATTGGTCTCATTTAATTAAATAAATTATTAAAATTTTATTAATAATAAAAAATTGTTTTGATTAATTTTTTAATCGAATTCAATCAACTTGTATTAATTAATTTAATCTCTTTCTTCGAACTAATACACTAATTAAATGTGTACAGTGGTACACAATATAAAAACAAGACTGAAATATGCTAATATTGATTTAATGTCTTCCTTTTCATCATTGGTTGTAGACATGTTCATGTGTTTGAGATTGATGGGTATCTAATAACTACCGCTACTAATTCAGTCAAATGTCGTGGAGACCAAAGACTTGTTTTTTCTACGGGAAAGAAAAAGTTGGATGAATTTGGATTTAATTTAAACTTGTTTTTTGAAAAAAAAGTTGATGAATCTGATTGAATTACTGCACTTTGTAATTTATTCATAAATACCTTTATATTTTTATGTTCCAGTTGGCCATTGGGAAAACATCCCACATATTTGTTTAAAAAAAAAAAAATTAGAAAAAGTATGAAGGCATTCTTAGTGCAATAATATCCATAAACATCGCCCGTAATGACGGGCAAGTAAATGGAAGAGTTGAGAGTTGGAGATTTTATCTTTTGGAAAATATAAAGAAAGATGTGACTTTCCTTAATCCCACCTTGAAACGACGTGGAACAAATGGCACCGGAAAATCCAAAACACTCTTTAAAAAGTAGGGTTGATAGGAAAATCGAATACCAATATGAGGTATTTTAAAATTTTATGAATGTAATATACAATTTAATTTTAACTTTTTATTTTGTAAAAATAAATATTTAATCTTTAATAAAATGAAAATAATTTATAAGTTTTATAAAAAAATTATGTTTTTAAGGTTTTTATATAAAAATAATATTTAAAAATTAGTTAATTAAAAAAATAAAGTGAGGAATAAATTAATTATGAAAATGAATTATTTGCTACATTAATTTTAGGTGTCGCTTGACATATTTGCGACATTGGTGAATTTTTTTTTAAATCTGCGTGGAAAAAAATAGAAAAAGTAAAAAAAAATATTTTTAAATATTTTATAAATTTTAAATTTTATAATTAAACCATTAATAATTTTTATTTTCACCCTTCAAGTGTTTTCTTTAATATTTTCACATTAATGTTATTTATAATTTTTAATATTTTCAAACTCTCAATGCTTTACACACTTTTAATTTTTAAAATTAGGTAGTATCCACCATTAATTATTTTACAAAGTCAAAGTAAAAAAAAAATGCGTTCATTGTTTTTTTCATTTTATTTTTTTAATGAACATTTTTAATTATTTTTTCTATAAACAGTTTTTTTTTTTATAAAATCAAATTTAAAACATATTTTTCATTTTACATCATAACTCTTAATAAATTTTTTTAATTTTTTCAATACCAAATTTAAGAAAAATGTTTTCTATAATTTTTCTTTCCAAAAACATAATTCTAAAACAGCGTTTTAAATTAATAATTCATTGTATATTGTTTTAATAATTAAAAAAAGTTTTTAAAATATTTTTAAAATTAAGTCATTTTCTAAAAATTAAAATGGTCAATTATTATTTTTAAATTAGAATAATTAATTAAAAATATATTTGATATTAAATAAAATCAATACGTGGAATTGCACAAAATAAGAAACTAATAATACTATAAAATCAAAAGCAACGAAACAATAACCAAAATAAGTTTAAAAATATAAACGGTCTATTTTAAATAAGTTAGATGATAAAAGTAGTTCAAATATTGCAATGAAGTGTAGATTTTTACAAAGATTCTTATGTTGATAGAAAATTTATTCAAGTCAGATATTGACTGTTTAATTAATATGATTTAATAATATATTATTATATTTATTATCGCATTACTGCTATTTTGTTAAAAAAAAAAAGTAGTTCAAATATTATTTTTCACAAGTCAAAAGTTTTAACTTAAAAAATTATGTATTTATGGCTTGGCAAACCCTTAAAATTGCCATGGCCATTGATAGTGAGCAAGAATAAGATGGAATTAAGTTAAAAAGCTTCGGGCCGATAATGTTGGTAATTATTTAGTAGAAGGAAACCCAAAACACAGGGGTGGTTCCTTGGGCGACCCTCAACTTCTCTATCCTTTGGGCCTTAACATCCACCGAATTGCCCGCCCCCAAAAAAAAAAAAAAAAAATAAATTTGTCTTCTACATATATTTAATTTATTTAGAATTTTAAGTCTGTATTTATTATTTTATATGAAAAAAATAAGATTTCGTTTAAATTGTTACAAGTACAATATAAATACAAATATATATTCGAGTGATCACAGGTATACAGCATGAACTGTCCTAGTAATCACAAAATAGAATCGAACAATTACAAGCACAAATAGAATATGGACTAGTACAATCTAGACTAAAACTAACAAGCTGGACTAATACCCACATATGAAAATCGCATATGGTAAGACTTCGAAGATTCACATATATAAGTGCGCATTGTGAGTCTCAATGCCCAAAGTCTCTGTATTTGCCAACTAATAATGGTCAATGAAAGTTTTTGCTCAAGTAAAAACGTATATACATCTAATGTATCGAGTCGGACAAATAACTAAATTTTGAAAAGAATTTATACTAATAAAAATAAATTATAATTATTTTTTCTAAAATCAATTAACAATTTAATGAAATAATCTTTTATTAATACTTATAGATATAAATGATTTTTTTTTGGAAGTTAAATTTTATTTAGAGACTACAGGAGAGATTAGTCAAACGCAACATGCGGACATAAAAAAAGAAAACATAAACCTTGAATACAAAAAAAAAAAAAAAAAGAAGAAAAAAAAGAGCTTGATGAATAGTCGCATTCAAAAAGATGTTACATAATTCAACTGTCACCACGTCTAAGAGCCTAATCACCAACAACATACCAGTGCATTAACGATGCTAAAATATAAGGGTTGAAGTTTACGAGGACGACCAATGGTGAATTGAACCCTTCCAAAAATTTAAAGGATGTATTGAATTAAGTATGAGTAGATAGAATGCAAGCAAAGGAATTTAGGTTTTAGTTGGTGGTTCCAACTCCAGGCATAATTAAACTATTTTAGGCTAATCGCTAAATATTGTAAATTTCTTTAAATGATAAAACCGAGAGGAATAAGAAACTTGAAAACAAGCTGTTAATGAAAGATGGAATGTGTAGGTTTTAAATATAGAGTAAGGAAGTGAATTTGGGTAAAAGAGATGGGATTAAAAGTAGAGATTGAAATGGATTCCATGTTTCATCATTTAGAAGGTTATTTGATTAATTATTAAGCAGGGATTAAAATGAAATGGTGTGGACCCATTTTCAATTCCCAATGGATCTCCACTAATAGATGGGACAAGAGAAATGACACCTTCCCCCCTCCCTCATAACTCATGAAACGACATCGCTTTTCTTACAAGACACACCATTTAACCGTCCCATCTTCAGTCCTCTCATTTCAAATCTACTTCTAACTCATTATTTCCTTTCTTCGACTTTTCTCTGTTTGCTTCCGTCACAACTCAAAAACCGTACACCAAATGGGCAAGGATCTGAGCGACGAGCAAGTCTCATCAATGAAGGAGGCTTTCACTCTCTTCGACACCGACGGTGACGGCAAGATCGCTCCATCGGAGCTAGGGATCCTAATGAGGTCTCTCGGCGGTAACCCCACCCAAGCCCAACTCAAAGCTATTATCGCTGAAGAGAAGCTCACGGCGCCCTTTGACTTCCCTCGCTTTTTAGATCTCATGTCCAAGCATATGAAACCTGAGCCCTTCGATAGGCAGCTACGCGATGCTTTCAAGGTTCTGGATAAGGACAATACTGGCTTTGTCTCCGTTGCAGATCTGAGACATATACTGACTAGCATCGGAGAGAAGCTGGAGCCCTCGGAGTTCGATGAGTGGATCAGGGAAGTGGATGTCGGGCCAGATGGGAAGATCCGTTACGAGGAATTCATTGCCAGGATGGTTGCTAAGTGAGAAAGCTTATTAACGTTTGTTTTGCTTGCTTGTTTTTTTTTTCTTTTTGGGGGAAACTAGGCTTTGATCCGGCGGAGGATATTGTGTTTTCAATTTTTTGTTTTTTTGGTTTGTTTCTATGGAACCTTTGGAACTAATGGTAACACTCTTTCTTAGAGAATTTGATTGGTGTGTAGTACTTATGTATTCTCATATTAATATTCTTGTGTTTGGTTTAATTTTGTATTATAAATATCTATATTTTCCTCCATGTTTTTGAGCTATTTGTTCCAACAAATTTTCATTGGTCCTTTCAGTTCTTTATGCCAAAGTTCTGTCTTTTAAATGTCTCTAAATTTTTAAGATTAATTTCTGTAATATAATATTTATTGCTTTCTTATTGCCAATTTTGTGTTTGTATAGTTTTCTATCTATTGATCTTATAGAGTTGGTGAAATGAGAGGAGAGGAGAGGAGAGGTGTTTATGTTAATTATTATTAGGATAGCATGCAAAATGCCTTCTGAGAGACCAAATTACCCAATGACTGAAGATGCCAAGAACAAGTTGTGGATGAGGGAATGTCTGATTCTATTAAGGACAGTATCATTGATAGCGAAAGATGAAATCAAAATGAAACTAGGGTATCGTTTTGTGGCAGCAGCCAGTGGTTGTAAGCTGGCATTAATTATAGTTGAATACTATCTTGAGTTGTCTCTCATTAGGGAAAGGGGGGTTGATGTTTGCACGTAATCCTTGAATTCTATGAGAGCACATAGTTCTTGATATGTCTATGAAAGTCCCTCTTCCCAACCCATCTTTATAATTTTATAGCATTGAGTTCCAAAGAACCTTAAAAGTGATCTGTAGGATCACTGTTATCAACCATCTTGGCAATGACTTATGGGCTCAAAGCTAACTGATCATTGATTTCCATCAATTTCCGGTGTTGTATCTTATTCATCTTACATCAATCTGAACTCAACTGATACCAATGGCAATAAAGTTTGCAGAACTAGGATTTATGTAGGAAATAGTATGCTTTGTGATAAACTGATGGTACATTAGTTTGCATGAGCTGCAGTCTAAGGTGGGTTTGCTATGAGGGTTTCTTCATTTAAGTATGGGGTCCAACTATAACTTGTGATGGTTGCAGAAAGGTTTGATTGAGTGGAGGACCAAGGACCACTATCCTCATCTACAAATTGTTGAGAATAGGTTAGATGGCGAGATTTCATAAGCAATCATGTTGTCAGGTGATTCTATTTCCTTAGGGGTCACATGCTTGAAAAGATGCGTTGCCAGCTTAGATTGGTCCTTTAATTGATAGCTTTAAATAAAGCTGTGGGGCTGTGATGCATGATCCATTATTTTAATGGAGTGTCTTAGGTTGCCTTTTATGTGCAAAAGTAGACGAAGGGCATTTTGCTTTCTAGTCGCACCTTCACTGGTTCAGCATTAGATTTTATGTTCTGGTTCTTTCTATACTATTAGCAATCAGCAGCAGCAATTTAACCTTGTGTAGCTGCTGGCACTGACAGCAAACACTATATAGCACCCTTTATTTTTTCTAGAAAGGATGCTTGAACATTGTTTGCATATATGCTTAGGCGTTGAAGAATGTATAAGCGTTATAGATAACAGTGATTTATGAAAAAAAATATCTGAATTAAATAACAATAACTTTAATAACAAAACAGGTACAACACTGTCAATGGAAAACTCGAGCGGCTCTGCAACAGTTTGCTTGTATGAACAACAATGGAGAAGAAAGTGCTACTATGTTCTATGCTACTTACATCAGTTGTCTGAATTTCCAAACATTATTTGAAGTAACGTACGATGACTCAACATAAATGGGAAGCAAAGAGAAAATAAATAACTCACAAGCTGATTGAAGGATTCTATTGACTACAGTGTATTGAGACTGCATCAAAATAATTGCATCTTCATGACCCATGGAACATATTTTTGCATCGCTAAGGAGCTGATCATCAAGGCTATGAATTTCTGAACTTGGAGGTAACTGGCTTTCTTCAGATGTACTTTCAGGGTTGCCTCCATTATCTTTTGGTTGGTCATCTGGATCCTTCTTTTTGTCATTTTCTTTGCTAGGGCTCCCACCGGTGCCACCTTTTGGGATGCTCTGAACCAAATCTGGCCGAGCTTCAACTCCAACTTGTCTCAGGTGTAGCTGCCATGTTCGATATACCAGTTGAAAAAAACAGTTGCTCGATGTATTAACAATACTATATATGTGAGATATACCTGAAGATGTAGGTTGACTTCATCTGGACGGGAAAGAAATGGGAAATCACCTCCTGTTTTCAGATAAGCTTGCCTTGCACCTGGATACCTCTCACTCAGCTGATCTTTGAGTTGTTGAGGAATTGCAGAGTAGTCGTTTGTCTTCTAGCCCATATACAAAACCATTTCAACAATAGAGCTATCAGATAAAGCTTTACCTTTAGTTTTTTCAACTTCCTAATATGAATATGTATATGGAATGCAAATGCTGCTATAAGGAAATCATGTTGTGCTTATAAGAAAAAAAAAAGTTATAAAATCACAATAAATACAAGTACAATATCTATTCCATTCACTTCTAAAGGAAAGGATCAATGGAGAGACCATCATTTGTCCAGCTTAGCAAAGAAACATTATTTTCCTTAAAAAGCATGAAAAATAGAAGCATGTTAGAGAGCGCACGCACCCATGAAAAGCAAGTTCCAGATAACTTACATCCATTATAGTAATAAATGAATCCGAAAGTAGAAGAGGTTCAACTGTTGCAGTATCTACTGTCAAAGTCAATCTGGATGCCAAGTCATCTCTTGACAGCGTTTCAACCTGAAATGATAGTCACAAATGGCCTCAAATAAAGAAAACAATTTTTTTCTTACTACAGATAAACAAAGGGAAAAGAGCCAGAGAAAATGGCAGAGAGAGAGAGAGAGAGAGAGAGCAATTTTAGGAAAAACAAATAGTTTCTTGTCATAAAGATGATAAACAGAATAATATCCACCTTGACTGGTTTTACATTTCTAAACTCATAGAACCAAGTTAAAAGCCCAACAAAACTACATTTGTACTAACATGCAGCATGTAGAAATACAGAGACCATTTATCAACAGGATGACCAATTCAAACAGAGGAAGAGGATGCAAATTCACTGATTAGTGGTTACAAGGCTAGAAACCTACCTGAGAAACAACAAAGTCCACAGAATCAGCAATAAAAGGTTCATGAGGACCATCACGAATTCCTGTTAAGACATATCGTTTCAACAAAAATGATGGGCTCCAACCAACACTGCATGTGGCAAGTTAATATCTTGAGAACATTTTCACGTTTATATGCAAGAGGTAATAAAGATCAGTTAAGGAGAAACACCTAGAAATAACAGCTGGAACTAAAAAAAGAAGAGTATTGATTGAACTCAATACCCAAGAAACTATGTATAGCAATAAGTAAATTTATACCATGGAAAAGACTAGCTTATATAGGAAAAATAAGAAAAGACTATCCAAGAAATGCATGTGCAAAGTAAAGAATCAATTTTACAGGGAACTTAATAATTTCCAGGAAACTTGTTCTAACTTGATGTGGCACTAAACTGCACACATGCGGTTATTTGATTTCAAAATGCCGACGAATTTACAGCCCAGTAGTAATGCAAATCTTATGCAAATGAATTACTGACATGCACAATCCAACAAAAACAAATGAAGCAGTTTTGATTATACCAAGCCTAGAGTTGATTAAAAGAAATGTAAAGACATACATAGGTGCCCAAGGCATTGCTGCTGCAAAACTGCGTGTCTCCAAAAATGCATTTGATAGAATTAAGGATTTAACCCGTCTTGGACGATGTTGAGCAAAAAGTTGAGCTAGGAATCCTCCTAGAGATGTACCATATAAATGTATCTGTATGAAACAGGTTACTCAGTCTACCAAACAAATGTTATAATTCAACATAAATTACTGTTAGGACTTACTATGAAACTAATAAAGCAGAAGCAATATATTTCCAATTTACATAGACAGCCTACTCTTTATTTCAGAAAAATATAATAGGAATAGTATATATGAAATATGCACTGAAAAGGGCATAGGCCACAGATATATTAAGCTCTCACATGATGAACATTGATGACATCCAAGAACTTCTCAAAACTTTGAATCCACTCTTGATGATTCCAAACCTGGGGAATATCAACAGAAATCACCCGGTAGCCCTGAATATTTTGCAAAATTTAAATTATTAGACTTGAACAAGAAGTAAAAAATTCTTCAGTTGTCTAAATAATGTTTGATAATAAACAATATAATATTTTAAGTAAATCATTACTCGGAAATAAGTTTATGTTTCCACCAATCAGTGAAAAGAAAATCAGAGAAACTTCATGCTGGCAATGGTTATTTTCTTTTTTTCAGAAACTCTAGTTATAAGAAAAAAAAAAGATAAGATCATAAATTGCCAAGAACTAACTCTCTAACAACAAAAAGGATACGTTCAATTTTTTTCCAAGTAATTGTATTTGGGGAGTTCTTGGAGGATCATATCCCCACACTCATGTATGGATATGGATCAGAAACTAGTGTTTAGACATGGGTACTTGGAAAAAGTAAGAGTCAAAGCAATAACCATGAAGTATCTAATAGATTATAATATTAAAAGCAATAAAAGTAAGAGTCAAAGCAATAACCATGAAGTATCTAATAGATTATAATATTAAAAGCAATAAGGGGACAAGAATATGGACATACACAGCAACTGATAGCCTATGGAGGTTTCATTCTATTCTTTTTTGGATATAACAGCCTATATCAGCTCCCAAAGGACTTCTCCAAGAACTAAAAGAAGCAAAAAGAATAAATAAAAAAGAAAAACTATCCAGAATTTGTCAAATGTAATAAAATAAAAGCTAACAACCTTCATGGACAAGGACATGATCTGTTTATAGTAGATATCTGCTGTCCCTGCAATTCCAGGAAGACATGAGAGGAGAAACTACTTTGGGACCAAAATCATAATATCGCCATTGCTTTGTGCCAATCTGTGTGAGAAATAAGAAACTCCAAAAATGAGATTCACCACAATTGGTGAAAAAGAAATGCAATAGCCGACAACAAGGTTTGGTCAACTATCCTAGTCCTGAAGCGATAATAATAATGAATTGAAAAAGGTATAAACAAAGAATGTACCTTCATGAACAAAAAACTAAATAGCATAAGCATCGGGTGAGATAACAAATTCATCATTTAGCATAAGCCAAAACGCAATCCTTAAGATTTCAAATTGAAATCGAACACAAAATCTATCCAAATGAGTAAAAATCTAAGCTCACATAAATCAAGACATTCCCAGTTGAAAGAAATCCACACCCAGAATATACAAAGCACAGAATTACGCAAATTCCAGGCACACCCAGAACAACATTCTGCAATTCCGTGATCAGAATTCTCTTAAAACCCCACATAATAATTAGACCATAATAGCTAAAACCACAAAACCCATAAACAAAATAGTAGAAAATTCATGAAGAAGAATTGAAATTCAAGGGAAAAGAATAGAAAGAATACTTACAGGTATCTTGTGAAGAGGGACTTGGGACTTGAAGTGGATGTAATCTCCGGGCGCCAAGGAGACGCCTTTCATTGCTGAATCTACTCTCCCTACATTAATTCTATTCGGTTCTATTGTTTTGATTCAATCAATTAACTCGATCAACGATCTCTCACTCCCTCCTTTTTTTTCTTTTTCTTTTACATATATATATTATTATTTATCTCTATTTTATTATAGGCTAAACATCCATATATTAGGGTAAATATCCTAAATATACCAAAAAAATAAAAAAATTACGGAATTGGACCGTTTTCTAGAAAATTTACGGAAAATGGCCAATTTCCCTCAAAACGCGTCCACGTCAGCGCGTTTTGAGGGGAAATGCCAGCAAAGCGCGCCCCTGGGGACGCGCTTTGTCGCCAACTACATCCAAAAGTCCAACGGTCATTTTTCCCTATAAAAACTCCCCAACCCTTTTATTTTTTTCACACTTTAATCCTTCTCTCAATTTTCTCTCAATTTTCTCTCAAATTTCTGTCAAAGTCCTTGAAATTTACTCTCAAATTTTAAAATAGTCCTTTATATTTACAAAAAAGCCCTTTTCAATTTTTTTTAATATATTTTTTTGGAAAATTTTAAAATTTTCGATCGTATTACAATGGCCGAGGAATTACTTCATCTAGGCAACAAGCACATCTCCGTCGAGCAAATGGAAATGGTAAGTTTTAATTTTATTTTTTCAATATTATTTTATATTTTTTACAATTATGCAATTTTAATTAATTTTTATTTTATAATTTTTTAAACAGTCTGTAGATCGGGTGTTGGAATGTTATATTCGCAACATGCATGGTCCCCCATCACCGTTGATCGAGAATTACCTGCGGGAAGCGAGTTTTTGGCACATGGCCACGATAGGCTGGGGGTTTAAGTTGGAGCCGCATTTGATCAGTGCGTTGATAGAGAGGTGGAGACCCGAGACGCACACTTTCCATCTTCCATGCGGAGAGTGTACCATCACTCTGGAAGATGTGCGCAGCTTGCGATTACCGATTCTGATTGGGCCAGAGGTAGTCACCGGTCCGCAACTTCTAGTGATTGGGGAGCCGTATGCTACGAGCTTCTGGGTGCCATTCCGGATAAAATTCAAGGAGCTCGGATCGAGATGGCATGGTTACGAGACACATTCCCGGAGCCGGATGAGGGTTCGACCGAAATTAAAAGAATACGGTATGCTCGGGCATACATTCTTCAGATAATTAGAGGCTATCTGATGCCGGACCTTTCTAGAAACCTCGTCCACTTGAGATGATCACTGAAACTTGTTAATTTGAGCGAGCAAATTGGTGAATTGAGTTGGGGTCCGCCGTGCTATCGAGGTTGTATCGGGAGATGTGTCTTTGGCGCGCACGTGAGTAAAGCAAAAATCGGAGGTTGCCTATCACTACCACAGTCATGGACACGGTTTCGATTTCCATTTTTACGTCCTCGACTCGACCAACCATATTCATTCCCACTGATAATGAGGTAAATTTAATGTTATATTTTACAATTATTACGTAGATTTATAGTATAATTGTATGCTAAAAATTTATTTAATTAGGTGTGTAACATCCTAGGAAGGGCCTATGCATTTTTCAGATCAATTGTATGAAATGACAAGTCTTAAGTTTTATGAATAAATTTTTGATACTTTTGGAAACCTAGAAATGAATGAAAATGGAAATGAAAATGAAAATGGAAATGAAAATGGAGATGGAAATGAAAATGGAAATGGAAATGGACATTTTTGGAAACTTAGACATTTTTGGAAACCTAAACATTTTTGGAAATGATCCAAAAATGGAAACTTGAACATTTCGGGAAACTTGGATATATGAGAGAAATAAAGGAGTTTTATTCACATAAATATGTGAAAAATAAGAGATAAATAAAGGAGTTTTATTCACATAAATATGTGAATAATAAGAGATAAATAAAGGAGTTTTATTCACATAAATATTTGAATAATAAGAGAGAAATAAAGGAGTTTTATTCACATAAATATGTGAATAATAAGAGATAAATAAAGGATTATTTTCTAATGAGATAATTGAGGAGATAATTGATGGATTAAAGGCTTTTATTTTTTTAAATAAAAGAGATAATATTATCAAAAAGAGGAGTGGTGGCCAAGTAAAGGACTCCTAGGCTGATAACTTTGGCTATAAAAGGAGGACAGGAGGGCTACTCATCAACATTTGCTCCCTCTTCCTCTTTGCCGAAATTCTCCCTAGGCAAAACCCCTCTCTGCCGAATTTTCATTAAGCAAAAATCCTCTCTTTTTCTTCTATTTTCTTCTCCGTTCTCTTGTTAAGTTTGAATCTTTGTGGATTCTAAGAAAGAGGCAATCATCCACAACATCAAAAGGGGATCTTTCGGGAAATCTAAGGATCTAAGGTAAGGATTATAAATATAAATATGTGGTTAAAGATTATGATTCACGTTTTCAAAGTTAGATCTAATCTAACACGAAGTTATAGGATTTCAACAGCTTATAAAGGAATCCTCTTGATTTGGAATCCCATCATAAGGTAAGGGATATTCGGCCAAGGCATAAATTGTTTAAGTGTTTTCCATTATTTCAAAAACCGAAAAGCGACTTGGTTACATACCTAGTATTAGCCGATTTCAAGGAAGAGGAATTCTAGCAACTGTTGGGACTTGATTAAATCAATTCGGCAACTAGGTAAGTAATTCTACTTCTAGTAGGATTTGGTTTTAAGACCAAATAGGTTTATTTATATGTTTTAATTAATGGCCGAATATAGGAGTGAAAGATCTAGATCGGTAGATCGCTCTACGGAATTCTACGGAAACTATTAAGCGAAAAAAGGTGTGTACTCTTACTAACTTTCAATAAATTGCATGGAAATCATTAAATATATAAATATGTAACAGTATGTGAATGTGGCTAAGCACCACAAATGTGGTAAGGAGTACCAGTGCGTTTCCTACTTTGGATAGGATTGTGAATGTGATATATTTTGAACATGTGATTAGTAACATGAATGAAAATTAAGTATGTGAAATATGTTATGAAATAATTGGGGCATTCGGGATATTTGTGGAGGAAGAAAGTGAAGGTGATGACTACGGTCTCACCAACGTAAAGTGGTGACTACGGTCACATAAAGTGAAAAGTGGTAACTTCGGTTACATCCGGTGAATCTGATGTCTAATGACACAACATAAGTGGGCGATGAGCACGTCGATTGCAGCGATCGCCTTCGATGGTGTGTAGCGGATGGAGGGTCGACTTAGTAGTCCCCGCGGTGTATGCGTGGTTGGTACGGGTGGTGTGTAGCGGATGGACAAATAGGTTTGGATTTGGGTTGCATCATCCTTTATTTTGTATGAACATGATATTGATATGACTTGTATGCCTGATTTGTTGGAAATTAGTACTATGTACACATTGAGTCTGTTGACTCACCCGTTGGGGAATTATTTTTCGGTGATGAGCAAGAATGGACCGGGTGGCGGGAGCTAAAGGTGGCCATGCATCGCTTGAAGAAATTATTTGGAATTTGGACTTTATGAAATTTTAGTACTTTAAACTTTATTTTGGGTTTGAATGATGTAATAAGGCCATAAGGCCCAATTGGATTTTCTTTATTTCTCATTTATTTTTATTTGAATATGATACAATTTATGTTTGATTAAAGATAAGTAAATTTATTTCTTTTAAAATAATAAACCCAAAAATTATTTTGTCACCTTATTTAGGTTGGATTTCCGAATTTATTAAATAGGTTTCAAATTAAGCCCAACCCAAAACAATTTTTTTAAAATTACACAAATTTTCTAAGTCATTTAGAACATTGAAAACCGATTTATTTAAGGAACATACCAGATCCGGTTCAAGCTCGTGGGCGGGTGTGGGGTGTGTTCGATTGGTATCGAGCCCGCTTTTAAAACTCTCACTGTGGGCTCGGGCCCAAAACGTTTTCAATTCGAGCCCAAATGAATTTCTTTGAAATAAGCAGGTTTTATGGCATGGCACCTAAGTCTCTCGACATGATCCACCAGGTAAGTACCTTTAACCATCTGTGTGATTATGTGAATTATGAATTGTAAAAGGGTAGCAAAGGCATGGAACGTAGAATAGTGTGATGGGAACTTGAACCCTAGGATTAGACTACTCAAACACTTGAAACTCATAAGACTTAATGAACTTAACAAACCTATGACTAAGTTATTAAGCTAGGGTGTGGCAACCCCATGCACGCATGTCTAGGATTGGATCCTAAGAGCACAGTATTTAAGCGATCCTAGTGACTCACCTCCTCTTCGCAGTATCCTACAGTGCGTAGCTTCGGTTCGCCCTAACTCGGAAGGCTCGGTGGTGTGGCAACCTCATGCGCATGTCTAGAAAGGTCGGTGAGAGCTTGGTATTTAAGCGATCCCGCGTGACTCACCTCCTCTTCATTCGAATCTGCACAGTGCGTAGCTTTGGTTCACCCTGACCAAGAGGGCTCGGTCATAGGCTAAACACAAAGAATAAAACCCGAAAGGGACTTAGCCGTTTTTCTTTTATAAAAAAATAAAAAAAAAATGTATAACCAAAATTTAGTTTTAAAACTCTTAGAAACTTATGAGAACTATTTTACAACATTTTCTTCTAAAAAAAAAAAAAAATACCCTTGGTTTATAAAATGACCAAACCACCCATAGTTTTAACAAAATTTCATTACTTTATCAAATGTTCAAAAAACCCTAATTTGTAAAATATCAAACTATCTTGATTTTGGAAAATTACAAAATTGCTCCTAACTTACAAAATTACCAAAACGACTCTCGATTTCCAAAATTTTTACAATATCATTGCTTTGAAAAGTGTAACTCTCAAAGGAACCTCAATGTTTTACAATCTTGGAAAATATCCCTAACTTAATAAATTTTACAAATTTACCCTGATTTTTGGAAAAATTATCAAAATAACCCGAGATCAAAAATTACCGAAATACCCTCGGATTTCAAAATTCTTCCAAAATTTCCCGGAACTTTAGAAGTACCAAAATACTTTCGTCAAAATCACCAGGAACTTTTTATTTTTGAAAATTTACTGAAAATACCCTCAGTAGGATAAAATTACGAAAATGCCCTAGGTAGTGGAAAAGCAAAATAACGAAAACAACAACAAGAATTACAACGTTTCTTTGAATGAACGAAAGTTCATATTTGTTGATGGATGAATGAATGAATGCAAGATCAGTATGCATGTATGAATACGAAAGAACCACTCTTAAACTCTTCTTCATAAGATATCATCATGGGTAATAAGTGAAACAAGAATACTAATACATAAAATTCCTTAATCGGATCTCGCCGATAATGAGCTCAAGAGGACGTGGTCGCCGTGGAAGAGGTAGAGGAAGGATGATCGTTAGATCGGGACAAGGTTACGACAATGAGATACCACCACCACCATCATCACCCCACCACCAATGTTGAAGCGGCGGAGCTCGCATATGGGGAAGATGCCGCGTCGCAGTCGTGGCTTTGCGAGTTTTGGAATTGGTGGTGGTGCAGGAAACAATTCAGAAATCGTAAGTCCAGGTACTCGAGCGGCTCCGTGCTAATGGAGTGAAATGTTTAGAGGAGTATCGGGTGGCACCCAAAGATCTGGTGAGTCTTGGTTGGAAGCAATCGAGCGCATCATGGATGAGCTCGACTTGACCCCGAGGAGAAGTTGAAAGGGATGACGCACCGCTTTATTACGCGATGAAGCGTATCAATGGTGGTTAACCGTTTCGGGATGGTGCCACGGCGGAAGATCGACACTCGGGAATATGCTAAGGAAGCATTTCGGAAGAAGTATGTGGGAACCAGTATATATAGATGAGCAAAGGAAGGCTTTTCTCGGGTTGGTACAAGGAAGTAAGTCATCACACCGAATATGAAGCGGAATTCTTGAGGTTGAGCCGATATGCCCGGGAGTAGTGGCGATCGAGCATGAACGCCGTGTTCGCTTTGAGGACAGACTTAGGGATGATTTGAGACTTTTGATAGCACCGCATCGTGAGCGGGAATTCTCTCGCCTTGGTGGAAAAGGCTAAAGTGGTCGAGGAATTAAGGACGCCACCAAGCGGTGTGGATGACAGAAATAAGCCCAAAAGAGGTTTTGGGCCATCTCGAAAAGGCCACAAGAGGCCTAGAGTTGACAGCCACAAAGTCAACAGTGATGGTACGGGCCGGGCATTTCGCCCTTGTGAACATTGTGGAAGGAAGCACGGGGAGAGTGTTGGAAAAAGGCGGGACGATGTCTCAAGTGTGGGTCCAAGGACCATATGATTAAGGATTGCCCCAAGCTATTAGATGAGAGCCAACCAAAGAGCTCGTAATGCTAACCAGCCGTGGTAGAGGCGACAGCACCTCAAAGAGGTCGTGGGTCGGCCAACGAGAGGTAGTGGCAGAGGCCGTGAGCTTCGGGGCGAGGTGCGACTAACGCCAAGTAAGGCAACCGGGTTTGGTTTACGCGGTTCACGGAGGGAAGAGGAGACGCGCACGGATGTTATAACCTGTATGTTCTTTATTCATGACAAACCCTATTTTTCTCTTATTGATGTGGGCTCAACTCATTCCTATGTTGCATGTAGTGTGGTTGAAACACTAGGCTTAGACTCGAACTTTCGATAGGCGGATAATCGTAGTAAGCCCTTTAGGCCAAACGGTGAGGATAGATAGGATCTTTCGGAATGTACCCTAGAGATTCGGGAGAGCGAACTTTCTGGTGACTTAATGGAATTACCCTTCGGAGAGTTTGAGCTTATACTTGGAATGGATTGGCTAGTAGAGCATCGAGCCGTGTTGGATTGTGCGGCTAAACATATGGAACTAAGAACCCCGGAAGATGAGGTAGTAGTGATGATCGGAGAAAGGAGGAACTACTTGTCTAACGTAGTTTACGACACCAAGGCCGAGAAAATGGTTAAGAAAGGATGTAAGGCATTCTTAGCCTTCGTGAGTGCGTTAAGAGGAGAAGAGGAAGGTGTTAAGGGAGTTAGAACAATAAGGGATTTTGAGGATGTATTTCCGAGGAGTTGCCCTAATACCCCGGATAGAGAAGTGGAATTTGGAATAGATTTGCTACAGAAGCGCTCTCTCCGTGTCAATCGCTCCTACCGAATGGCACCAAAGGAGTTAGTGGAGCTCAAGGCTCAAATCCAAGAGTTGTTGGATCGTGGGTTCATTCGACCAGGGTGTGTCTCCGTGTGGGAGCACCCTGGTTCTCTTTGTGAAGAAGAAGGATGGAACTATGCGGATGTGCATAGATTATCGTCGATTGAACAAACCGACCATCAAGAACAAGTATCCTTTGCCAAGGATAGATGACTTGTTCGACCAACCGAAAGGGCAACATTTGTGTTCTCAAAGATCGACTTAAGGTCGGGTATCATCAACTGAAAGTGAAGGAGGCGATATTCATAAGACCGCTTTTAGGACAAGGTACGGTCATTTTGAATTTGTGGTGATGCCGTTTGGGTTGACGAATGCACCGCGCGTTCATGGATATGATGAATAGGGTTTTCCAACCCTACTTGGATAGATTCGTCGTGGTGTTCATCGACGACATTTTGGTGTATTCCAAGACGGAGGAGGAGCACGATGAGCATCTCGGAGTTGTGTTGGAAGTGTTAAGGAAAAGAAGCTTTATGCCAAATTCAAAGCAAGTGCAAATTTTGGCTCAAGGAAGTGGCGTTCCTAGGACATGTGGTATCCGCAGAAGGAATAAGAGTGGATCCTAGGAAGATCGAAGCGATGTTGGATTGGAAATCACCTAGGTCGGTGGGTGAAATCGTAAGTTTCTTAGGCTTGGCGAAGCTATTACGAAGGTTCGTGGAAGGATTCTCGTCAATAGCCGCACCTTTGACAAAGTTACTAAGGAAGGAAGTACCGCTTTGTGTGGACGGATAAGCAACAGAGAGAGCTTTGAAAAGCTTAAAAAGGTGCTTGTGAAGCTCGGTGTTAATTCAGTGGAGAGGCGGTAAGGACTTCGTAGTATATTGTGATGCTTCGCACGTGGTTAGGGTGTGTGCTAATGCAAGAAAGAAGAAAGGTAGTCGCTTATGCATCTCGGCGATTAAGGCGCATGAGGTGAACTACCCAACTTATGACTTGGAACTCGCGGCGCGGTTTTCGCCCTCAAAGTTTGGAGGCACTACCTTTATGGAGAAAGGTCGATAATTTACACGGACCACAAAAGCCTTAAGTATTTGTTGACTCGAAGGAGTTGAACTTGAGGCAACGAAGGTGGGTGGAGTTATTAAAAGATTATGACTGCTTCGATAGAATACCATCCGGCAAGGCGAATGTGGTAGCCGACGCCCTAAGTAGGAAGGTTGTGTCGGATTTAAGGGCTTTGTTCGCTCACTTAAGTTTGTATGATGACGGAAGCTTTGTTGGCGAGTTACAAGTCAAGCCAACCCGGTGAAGGAGGTGAAAGAGGGACAGCTGGCGGATAAGGACTTAAGTACTAAGTTCTGAGCAAGTACGGCAAGGAGGATTAAAGGATTATGGCGTCAATGATGAAGGAGTACTGTGCTACAAGGAAAAGGTTTGTATGCCGAGGGATAAGGAGTTGAGACAAAGGATTCTTCGGGAAGCGCATGGTAGTCCTTATGCTATGCATCCCGCAGGCATCAAGTCAGTATAGAGATCTAAGGAACAATTTTGGTGGTCGACCTAAAACGAGAGGTGACCGAATTTGTGGGAAAATGTTTGACATGTCGCCAAGTAAATGCTGAACACCAAGTCCCATCAGATTGCTTCAACCAATTGAGATTCCCCAATGGAAGTGGGAAAGAATTACCATGGACTTAGTTAGTGGGCTTCCCTTACGCCCACTAAGAAGGACTCGGTATGGGTGATAGTGGACCGTTTGACCAAGTCCGCACATTTTATCCTGTGAGGATCGACTATTCCCTTCAAAAGTTAGCCAAGTTATATGTGGCGGAGATCGTGAGGCTACACGGGGTACCGATGTCGATCATCTCTAATAGAGACCCAAGGTTTACGTCTCGATTTTGGAAAGCACTTCATCAAGTATTAGGCACTAAGCTAGACTTCACTACGGCTTTTCATCCACAATCAGACGGGCGATCTGAACGGGTTATACAAGTGTTGGAAGATATGCTAAGAGGTCGTGTGATGGATTTCGAGAAGTTGGGAAGATTACTTGCCTCTAGCCGAGTTCGCCTACAACAACAACTATCGATCGCAAGCATTCGGATGGCACCATACGAAGCATTGTATGGAAGGAAATGTAGAACACCAACTTGTTGGACCGAGTTAGGAGAACGCCGCGCTTTGGGTCCAGAGTTAGTGGCGGAAACGAGGAGAAGGTGGAATTAATTCGGACGCGGTTGAAAGAAGCTTCGATGATGTAAGTCGTGACAGACCTTAAGAGAGAAAGAAATTGAGTTTGAAGTAGGAGACCAAGTGTTTCTAAAGGTCTCACCTTGGAAGAAGGTTATGCGGTTCGGTCGCAGCGGGAAGCTAAGCCCAAGGTTTATAGGGCCCTATCAAGCATCAAGCGAGTTGGGCGGTGGCATACCAATTGGAGTTACCACCGAGTTGTATCAAATGCACGACGTATTTCATGTGTCCATGCTACGTCGCTATCGATCGGATCCGTCTCATGTGGTACCGCTTGAAGAAGTGGAGTTAAGGCCGGATCTATCCTACGAGGAGGAGCCGATTCGGATCTTGGAACGTGGCGTGAAAGCACTACGAAAGAAGTCGGTGCCTTTAGTCAAGGTGTTATGGCGCAATCATGGATCGGAAGAAGCTTCGTGGGAGCCGTAAGAGACAATGCGACAAAATAATACCTCAATCTGTTTAGTTAGGAAATTTCGAGGACGAAATTTTATTTAAGGGGGTAGAATCGTAACATCCTAGGAAGGGCCTATGCATTTTTCGGATCAATTGTATGAAATGACAAGTCTTAAGTTTTATGAATAAATTTTTGATACTTTTGGAAACCTAGAAATGAATGAAAATGGAAATGAAAATGAAAATGGAAATGAAAATGGAGATGGAAATGAAAATGGAAATGGAAATGGACATTTTGGAAACTTAGACATTTTTGGAAACCTAAACATTTTTGGAAATGATCCAAAAATGGAAACTTGAACATTTCGGGAAACTTGGATATATGAGAGAAATAAAGGAGTTTTATTCACATAAATATGTGAAAAATAAGAGATAAATAAAGGAGTTTTATTCACATAAATATGTGAATAATAAGAGATAAATAAAGGAGTTTTATTCACATAAATATGTGAATAATAAGAGAGAAATAAAGGAGTTTTATTCACATAAATATGTGAATAATAAGAGATAAATAAAGGATTATTTTCTAATGAGATAATTGAGAGATAATTGATGGATTAAAGGCTTTTATTTTTTAAATAAAAGAGATAATATTATCAAAAGAGGAGTGGTGGCCAAGTAAAGGACTCCTAGGTGATAACTTTGGCTATAAAAGGAGGACAGGAGGGCTACTCATCAACATTTGCTCCTCTTCCTCTCTGCCGAAATTCTCCTAGGCAAAACCCCTCTCTGCCGAATTTTCATTAAGCAAAAATCCTCTCTTTTTCTCGCTATTTTCTTCTCCGTTCTCTTTATTAAGTTTGAATCTTTGTGGATTCTAAGAAAGAGAGGCAATCATCCACAACATCAAAAGGGGATCTTTCGGGAAATCTAAGGATCTAAGGTAAGGATTATAAATATAAATATGTGGTTAAAGATTATGATTCACGTTTTCAAAGTTAGATCTAATCTAACACGAAGTTATAGGATTTCAACAGGCTTATAAAGGAATCCTCTTCAGATTTGGAATCCCATCATAAGGTAAGGGATATTCGGCCAAGGCATAAATTGTTTAAGTGTTTTCCATTATTTCAAAACCGAAAACTGACTTGGTTACATACCTAGTATTAGCCGATTTCAAGGAAGAGGAATTCTAGCAACTGTTGGGACTTGATTAAATCAATTCGGCAACTAGGTAAGTAATTCTACTTCTAGTAGGATTTGGTTTTAAGACCAAATAGGTTTATTTATATGTTTTAATTAATGGCCGAATATAGGAGTGAAAGATCTAGATCGGTAGATCGCTCTCTGGAATTTACTGAAACTATTAAGCGAAAAAAGGTGTGTACTCTTACTAACTTTCAATAAATTGCATGGCAATCATTAAATATATAAATATGTAACAGTATGTGAATGTGGCTAAGCACCACAAATGTGGTAAGGAGTACCTGTGCACGTTTTCTACTTTTGATAGGATTGTGAATGTGATATATTTTGAACATGTGATTAGTAACATGAATGAAAATTAAGTATGTGAAATATGTTATGAAATAATTGGGGCATTCGGGATATTTGTGGAGGAAGAAAGTGAAGGTGATGACTACGGTCTCACCAACGTAAAGTGGTGACTACGGTCACATAAAGTGAAAAGTGGTAACTTCGGTTACATCCAAAGAATACAGATGTCTAATGACACAACATAAGTGGCGATGAGCACGTCGACTGCAGCCGATCGCCTTCGATGGTGTGTAGCGGATGGAGGGTCGACTTAGTAGTCCCCGCGATGTACAAAGTTGGTACGGGTGGTGTGTAGCGGATGGACAAATAGGTTTGGATTTGGGTTGCATCATCCTTTATTTTGTATGAACATGATATTGATATGACTTGTATGCCTCGATTTGTTGGAAATTAGTACTATGTACACATTGAGTCTGTTGACTCACTCGTTGGGGAATTATTTTTCAGTGATGAGCGAGAATGGACCGGCCTGGGCAGGAGCTAAAGGTGGCCATGCATCGCTTGAAGAAATTATTTGGAATTTGGACTTTATGAAATTTTAGTACTTTAAACTTTATTTTGGGTTTGAATGATGTAATAAGGCCATAAGGCCCAATTGGATTTTCTTTATTTCTGTTTATTTTTATTTGAATATGATACAATTTATGTTTGATTAAAGATAAGTAAATTTATTTCTTTTAAAATAATAAACCCAAAAATTATTTTGTCACCTTATTTAGGTTGGATTTCCAGAATTTATTAAATAGGTTTCAAATTAAGCCCAACCCAAAACAATTTTTTTAAAATTACACAAATTTTCTCTAAGTCATTTAGAACATTGAAAACCGATTTATTTAAGGAACATACCAGATCCGGTTCAAGCTCGTGGGCCGGGTGTGGGGTGTTTCAAGGTGGAACCATTCGGCGAGTTATGCTGGAATACCTACCTCGCTTGAAGATATACGGCTTCTATTGGACCAACGGTCGGAATCACAAGTAAGTTTCGAATTTCGTATTTATAATTTAGTATTTCGTATTTAGTGTTTAGTATTATGTATATAACTAATATTTTGGTAATGTTAATATAGTTTCAATGGACACCGTACGAGGATCCAGCAATTCGGGCAGTAATTCCGGAGGAGTTCTTGTAAAATCCAAACTGTTGGCACGTGAAGGTCCCATTGATCACCTATGCGACCGTGGAGATGCACCAGTCAGATTGGGTTCTGCGACAATTTGGATTCCGGCAACCGATTCCCGTGCCACCTGAGGTGCTCGATGATGAGCACAAAGTGGACTTACGGCAGTTGCACATGGATTGGCCAAGATTTTGGTCAGAACATATCGAGACGTGGGAGAACCGGTATGACTACTTACCTATCCGGGAACCGATCGTCGTCCCTGAGTTAGCGTGCGTGCCGGAATACATGCCATGGTTTAGGATCCATGGTAAGCCGTATATGTTGTTGGAAGAAGAGAGGCGACGGCAACTTCGTCAACAAAGGGAACGTCGGGGCCCTTTAAATTCAAGGAGAAGAGGTGATGAGACGGGGCCATCAACAATGCGACACACGATCACCGGGCCCAAAGAACAGCGCACACAAATACCGGGCCCATCAGTTCACCCGACGACACCGACATCACAACCTTCACCATTTATGCCAGTGCGTACTTCTACCCCTTATATGTATCCTAACCCGTATATGTTTCCTTTTCCCACCCCACCCCAGTTGGAATGCATTGCCGGGTTCAAGTCCGTTCGACTACTCCGATCGCCACCGATCTTGAGGCCGCTGCGTCGCGTGAGGATCACAAGAGGCGCCGTCGGGAGCACTTCTTTCTACCACCTCCTTCGCCATACGGGATTGAGACACCCCGCCGTGGTTTATGCAAACACCTCCGGGTCGTTATTTTATCAAGGTGGGTCATCCTCGCAACACCCACAACCGGACCCAGTCTTGGAGGAACCGGAATCCCACGCCCGAGGTTCTACGACCCCGCCGGAAGCTAGAAGAATGAGGAATCCAGCCACGTAACCGCCACCGCCCCGTGTGTGCATCGATTCCACCGGCATCAACATTGATTCGGATCGGCTTTTTTATTTTTTAAATTGTAATAATTTTTTTATTAAAAAAGTTGTTTTTATTGTTTAATTTTTTATTGTAATTTAATATTAATATATGTAATAAAATAAGAAGTTATTTTTTATTTTATTTTAATATATTAAATAAATAAGATGTTTTCTTTATTTTTTATTTTATTATAATTTAGTTTTAATATATTAAATAAATAAGAAGTTTTCTTTATTTTTATTTTTTGTAATTTAGTTTTAATATATTAAATAAATAAGAAGTTTTCTTTATTTTTATTTTTGTAATTTAGTTTTAATATATTAAATAAATAAGAAGTTTTCTTTATTTTTATTTTATTGTAATTTAATATTAATATATGTAATAAAATAAGAAGTTATTTTTATTTTATTATAATTTAGTTTTAATATATTAAATAAATAAGAAGTTTTCTTTATTTTTATTTTTATTTTTTCAATATATTAAATAAATAAGAAGTTTTCTTTATTTTTATTTTATTATAATTTAGTTTTAATATATTAAATAAATAAGAAGTTTTCTTTATTTTTATTTTTTTTGTAATTTAATTTTAATATATTAAATAAATAAGAAGTTTTCTTTATTTTTTATTTTATTGTAATTTAATATTAATATATATAATAAAATAAGAAGTTGTTTTTTATTTTTTATTTTATTATAATTTAGTTTTAATATATTAAATAAATAAGAAGTTTTAGTTTTTTAATTAAATTAAATTTTCCAGCAAAGCGCGCCCTTGGGCTCGCGCTTTGCTGGCATTTGCCCTCAAAACGCGCTGATGTGGACGCGTTTTGAGGGAAATCGGCCATTTTCAGTAAATTTTCTAGAAAACGGCCCAATTCCGTAATTTTTTTATTTTTTTGGTATATTTTGGATATTTACCCCATATATTAACCTGTTTTTATTTTTATTATTAAATTATAAAAAAAAGTTAATTTCATCACTAATGTTTTATTTAATCACTCGCGGTTAGATGATGACTTGAATTTTTTTCTAATTGTTATACTAGCATATTTAATTCTTAATATTTATACATTTTATTAATTTGATTTTAAGATTAAATAGTTCAATAAATTTAAACCTATATTTATAAATTTTATCAATTTGATCTTCAAATACATGCAATTAAATATAAATATAATAAAAAAATATTTAGTACACTGCCAGTTGAGTTTTTAGACTCCACAAATAGAATCAGAAGGTTTTGAAAGTTGCTTATGAAATAAAAAAATACATTATTAGTAGAGTGTCCACAGGCCGGGTCAGACCGAGTAGAAAATTTTAGGCATGTTTTTAGGCTCGGGTCAACCCAAAAAATTGGCCTAAAATTTTGCCTCAGCCCGGCCCGTCAGTATTAAATTTTTTATATTATTATTTTTATATAAAAATAAATTTACAAAAATATAATACATCAAATACACTAAAAACATTAAAATAAATGTTTCCCAACAAATAAACTTAAAAAAAAAACATAATTAAATAAAACTAATATAAGTGCAACTTTGCAAGTAAATACTAGTAAAATTAATAATAAAACAAGAGTTATACAATATCCAAACAATAATAACAAAATAGTAGTAATATAATAGTGAAATAATAGCAAAACAATCAAAAAACAGTAAAAAGAATAGTAGTATTTCTTTTTGCAAAATTAGGTCAGGCTTGGGCCAAAAAAAGTTTATTCAAGGCTTAACCCGTTTAGAAAACGGATCTTATTTTTTTATTAAAACATATTTTTCGGACTTATATTTTTCCTAAATCTTCTTATTTTTCAGGTGGATCTTTGGGCTCCGGTCATGAACAAGTTTAATTATCAGTGCATCAAAAACCACTGTAAATATAATTAAATTATTATGAAAAAATAAAAAATCTGAAGTGGGTAAGGGAGTCCTGGAATTTATGTATTATATTTGGGCTTTAATTTACATCGTAAACCATATCTCGTTTGATTTTTTATTATGAAGGCCTAGACCGGAAAGCCCTCTCCTTCAAATTTACAATTTCCTCTTCACCACGCTTCTTCTCCTTTATGAAGTCAATAATCTCCCAGTATAAAAACAAAAACAAATATCCTATAACTCTCACCGTTCGTTGTGGTGTCTCTACTGTACCCCAAAATACTGATCTACTCCTTATATTAATTCACTTAAAATATTGATGGGATTTTCCCTAAAATCATCTCTTTTTAACCTTAAAAAAACAATACTAATTTAATGATAATTTAAACGGATAACAATAAGAACATTATGTTATAGACATAAAAATTTGAGTTCAATATCAAACAATTTTATTCTCTTTCCCTAATTTTAATCGGTGTTATTAGAATTTGATCGAATCAATGGATCCAATTGAGAATTGACGAGTGTTTCAAATTGGATAAATATATTTAACCAAAGTTTAATGGAATTACTTTTAAACAACCATTAAACCAAAAAAAAAAATAATAATTGAATTAATTAAAAAAATTGATTGAACGGATTTTATTGGATTTTGTTTAGTAATTGAAATAATTGTCCACTACATCCATGTTCATTTTCAAAAATAGTGACAAGCGAAAAAATCAAAAGCAACTTGCTACTGTAGAAATGAAAGGAAGCCACGAAAACAATATCTTTAAAACATATCAATCTCAACAAATGGCTGACCATATATGGTGGCTAAGGACCTTCACCTCTTAAAATTTTCTCAATATATATTTATATCTTAAATAAAATTAAATTAAAATTTGTAAATTAGATTTTATATATTTGGCATAACTTAAATTTATGCATTATAATAAAAAATAAAAAAAATACATTTTATTTATCTTTGTAATTTATTTGTCACACATTCTGATACCTATATTTTAAAATTGTTAGAATGTAATGATGTGACATTAATAGCTAATAATATGACAATACGTGATAGCTTCATACTATTACACTTGATAAGTATTAATAAAAAAATAAAAAGAATCTTTGAAAACATTTCTATTTATAAAAAAAATTATTTTATGCTGAAAATAAATATGGACAATCGAATGTATAGATTTAGGGCGTATATTTGTTTCATGAAAATATATATATATATATATTTTGCATTTTCATGTATTTATTTTATCGAAAATAATTTGGTATTGATAAACGAAAAGTAAGCCATTTTTTTTGGAAAATAATTCCCTCTTTTAGAAAACGTATATTAGTTTTTAGATAACAATTATTTTAAATAATTTAATTTTTATATAAAAAAGATAAATATTATTATATTAATAATATTTTTTTAATTTTAAATTTAAAATATAAATAACAAATTTAATAACATGATTTTCTTACCATTAATTTTTAATACAATTTGAAATTATTATTTTTTTTGAAATGGAAATTTTTATAAAATTTAAGATTTTCAAACTTCTCATTTCATAACATTTGGAAATATTTCTATTCCACATAAATTCAACCTCTAATATCCAATTGGAAAACTCCTAGTTGATAAAGTCTGAAAAAAAAAACAATAAACACATAATAAAAATTAACAGAAAAAACAAGTGATTATTTATGAGTTAAAAAAAAAAAAATTCAAACTCGTGCAGTAAAAACCTATAATTACTCAAATTAAAATATGCAATCTAATTTTGCAGCCTAAGTAATATACCTAGACCATTCATATAATAATCTTTCCATTCCAATAAATCTTTTTTAATACAATATTGGAGTAGGGATTGGAGTTACATAATTTGAATTTGTGTTAAAATACCAAATAAATCATTTTTAAATGGAAAATAAACTATCTAATGTTAAACGGGTAAAATACAAAAATAGTTACTTCTATTTACTTTATATTACATTCTAATCATTTATGTTTAAAATATTACGTTTTAGTCACTTACATTATCATTTTGTTACGAAGTAGTCACTCTACCGTTAAACTCCATTACCTCCCTAACGACAGTCCAAATGAGTTTTAAATGCCAACTTGGATGTCCAGTTGCTGGGATGAAAATACGTTTTTAATTAAATAACTTTAATTTGGACTGCCATGTAAGACATCCAAGTTGACATTTCAAACTCATTTGGATTGCCACGTAGGACTGTCGTTAGGGAGGTAACGGAGCTTAACGATAGAGTGACCATTTCATAACCAAATAATAAAGTAAGTGACTAAAATATAACATTTTAAATATAAGTGACTAAAATGTAATCTGAAGCAAACAAAAGTGATTATTTTTATAATTTTTAAACATGGGATCAATAACCGGTGTAAGGCCCAATTTTCAAGCCAGGGGCCCAATACCAATTAACAAACAGATCCAAAGTAATGGGCCTAATGCAACATCAACCCTAAGCCCAAAATAAGAAAAACAATCGGGAACCCTACCCCACATGCAATCGCCAAAGCCCCCACCTTCGCGCACTGCACGCCACATCCCGCGACGTCGCGCCTCCACCACGCCACGCCGTAGACGTGTCGATCGAACACTTGTAAATAAACAAGAATCAGTTGTAAAGGGCTATAAAAGCCTTCGAAAACGTTGTAAAGGGGGTTGGTTTTTTGAACGAGATACGGGAGCGAGATACGGGAGCAATACTGCGATTTTTTTTGTTTTACAAATTCAAGGAAATTAGTTCTAAAAATCAAAGAACGGTAGTAGGTCTGTTATTTTTTTTCTTTCTCTTTTGTTTTTTTACTGTTCAAGAACAAACATATCTCTTTTATTTATCTTTTTATTCTAAAACGAGTTTTGACAAAGGAAAAGGGAAGAAACTTACCGGGCCTTCGTTCTTGTGGGTGACTGGCCGCCTGATCGGGGTTAAAACGTCGATGATTGAGGAATAAAAGGGGCTTCAAGCCCTAGAAATCAAGAAAAGCGGGGGGGGGGTATTCTGTTTTTTGGTTTGAAACAGAGAAAAAATGAAGGAATGGTTTTGTTTTTAAGTTTTAAACACTAAAAAGGGATGGGCCCCACGCAATTACTTGTTGCTGCAAGAGGATTTGTGCAATTTCACCTTAAGTGGGTAAATTGCGTGATTAGCCCTCCTTATTGTGCCGTTGTTTCAACTGCATCCTCCTTCAGTTTTTTCTATTTTTTAAATTTGCCCCTGAGTTTGCGCACCGCTTCAAGTTAGTCCTGGGTCAGGTGCAGGTGTTCAGGAGCTTGGAGTAATTGCATTACCGGCCCCTCAATGTTACGCACGCATTACGATTTAACCCTTCTATCTTTTTTAAAATTTGGCTCCAAAAGTCTCCGTTTTGATACAATTTTATCCATTTTCAATTATATTACTATTTCGCCATTAAATTAATTGTTTTTAAATATCCTTTTTGTTACTTTTTATTATTCTTGTCATAATCATATTCTTTACATTATGTATATTATTATTATATTTCTATTATATTTCTACTACGGTTATATGTATACACTTGTTTACTTTATTTTTTTTTATATTATGATTATATCTATTTTATTATTATTAATATACCTTTATTTCTTTTACTATTTTTTTATTACGGTTAACATCATGCTTTTTTATATATTCGTTATTAATTATTTATTATTAGTTTTATATTTCATTATTATTACTATTTGTTTTATTTGTTACATATCGTTTTTATAATTGTAATATTATTGTTTGTTTTTTTTTGCATTTATTGTTATTCCCTATTATCATCATGTCTACATTTACACGTTTTTGTTTTTTGTTTTTTTTCAAAAACTTAAAAAAATGTTTCACAAAGGTAATATTTCGTGTTTGGAAGTTCAAGAAATTGTGCCCAATCGTGCTGGGCTTCGATTTTTCGTTCGTCTAGCTCACTAAATATCCTTTGAAGATTTTGATCACGTTTTTTAAAATAAGGCAATGTTTCGTGTTTGGAAGTTCGAGAGATTCGTGCCCAATCGTCTTTGGGTTTCGATTTTACTGTTCGTTCAAACAATTAAATATCCTTCAAAGATTCTTTTATCGTGTTTCTTAAATAAAGGCAATATTTCATGATTGGAAATTCAAGGAACCGTGCCCAATCGTCTTTGGGTTTCGGTTTTAGATTGGCCAAATAGCGAAATACCCTTTTCAAATTGCAATGTATGAGTTTTAGAGATCATGAAACAATCTTGGTATCGAGGGTTTGAAACATCGCGTCCTATCGTCTTTGGATGTGGTGTTTCATCTTTTCGGAATAAGAGAGTTTCGATATCCAATGTGGGTTATCCAAACATTTTTGAAGATTCATATTTTAAAATATTTTCTAATTTTGCGATATTAAGGACATTAATCAATCAATACGGTACCAATTTTGGGCGTTGCGAGGTGCTAACCCTTCCTCGTATGCGTGAACCGACTCTCGAGCCCGTTTTCTTAAAATTGTGAGACCAAAATGTTTTATAAGTGGCCCAATCACACTTCAAAAAAGATTGGTGGCGACTCGCTTCCATATTTTTAAAAGTCGGCCCGCTTTTCCAAACAAAAAATGGTTTCGACGACTTGGCGACTCCACCTGGGACTCCAATAAGAGAGTCAAGCCGTAAAATTAGTTGATTATTGTCCTTTTATTGAAAATAAATTTTTATTTCTATTTGCATGAGTTTGTGTCGCGTCATATATCTTCTTTGGTTTGAGACACATAGAATATTTTTGCATTCATATTGCATGACCGTTGTGGTCACACCCTTAAGTGGGAGCGAGTTACGCCTTCGTGAGGTTTTCACCTCCGCATGGGCTGTGGGATCGCTTCGAGTACATCCGTACCTATGGTTCCGTGAGGTTTTCACCTCCGCATGGCCATAGGGAAATGTATTCCCAACCGAACTCGATCCGTATGAGCCTATAATGGGTGAGGATTGAGGAATCTGCTAGTTCGTGTACCCTTCCTTTAAAACCCAACCACATATAGTAAACCTTAAGAGCCCACCCTAGGTAGAGCCATGCTAAACCTCGGTGGCTACCTATGTAATGGTTCGACATTTTTACTTGCTTTGATTACTTTTATGCGATACTAACTTATTTTATTTTGGTCATGTTTGCATGTCATTTCATACTTAAAAGGCGTCGATTCTGTTTTAATTACTAAGTTAGAAAGCTTGTTATGGAGAACGGATTCCTTGATAACGTAGAGGATAATGCGCTGCAAGCGTATATGGTCGGAGAAGACACGACTTGAGAAGGGGATAGTCTAACCGAGGGGTATACATCGAATTATTGGACTTTACTCGCATCAGTGTGACACGAATGAGCTCCAAGAGTTAAGAGATATATGGGCTGTTGGGATGAAGCAACTAAGCGGCCTTTTCTACCTTAATTATGGTGAACTACCCTACTTCTTGGACATCGAGTTGACAAACACTTATTTCTGGCTATGACTCAATGTTGGAATTCCGCTTATAAATTTGTTTCACATTTGGGGAAGTGGATTTGGTGCCTACAGTGGAAGAATACACGGCTTTGCTTCATAGCCAAAGGGTTCAGTTTGACAAAGTTTATTTCGGGGCCGCTTAATGCACCAACTTTTGTAAAGAAGTCGACGAGTATCACTGGGATGAGTGAACAAAGGGTCGCGACACGAATTCAACAAAAAGGTGAAGGGAAATGCGTTCCTTGGGGAGCTTGATGGAGCCGATTGTGGCACATCCAGATGCCAAGAGGAAAGTTGACATGTTCGCCTCTAAGTATCTACTACTTGGTAATTTTCCCCAAAGTTACGAGACATATAGATGAAGCGATTCATCGACTTATTCGATCGACTTGACAAGGGGTTACGCCAAGACGCGATTCTTTCTTGCAAACGCTTTAGATCTTTGAACTCGTGTCTTGGAGAGCGGTGAGGTAGATTCATAGGTCGCACGCAACTATTGTTGGTGTGGTTCCATAGCCATTTCTAGAAAGTAGATAGACCTTCTTGTCGGGTTTTCTTTGCGAAGTACTCCCCATTAAAGGAGTTAGCGGCCGCACTCAGTGAGAGATGACGTGTCGTAAGAGAATCGATCGGATCGCTTCTCCGTAATCTTCAAGAAAAGATGTGGAATGGAGAGCTTCTTGGTTCGCTCCGGATGAAATTCTCACCGGTGTGGGAGTTATGATTGGGTTCCTCTGTTAGGGATCCGGAGAGCCGCTGGGTATGCTCCTTTGCTCGTGCTAAGCGCAGTACCAATCAAGACAGCTTTATACCGTAACGCATGGGCTAGCTCGGTTTAAATTCTCGTATAGTGGGAATAATTATAAGAAGAGAGTTCGAGAGATTTCGACGATGCTTGGAAGCAGATTCACCAATAAAAAGAGTTGCAATGGGTCCAATGGCAACCTCGAGTATAATACATGGCGGAGTAGGAGATTAAATGATAATATCCTCGCACCGACACAGATGCTTGATCGATCGATAGAGGAATACCTACAAGTAGTCCCTTCGAGTTGGAGATCATGAAACAAGACTTTGAAAGTAAAAATTCGAGTTAGGGAAAAGGATAGAACAACCGAAAGAGGAAAAAATGAGCTTGGGGTTAGATATTGATATCCGTAAGTCGAGGTGAGAAGTTTGAGGAAAGGAAAAATGAAGGCCAAGAAGATTTGGATAGCTTGAAGACCGACATACAAAAAGTTGCATCGATCGATGAGAGATCTGGGTTGGGTAAAACCTCGTAACAATGGCATCAAGAAGTTCGTGAAGTGAAGGCCAAGGTTGATCGGTGGAAGGAGAGGTTCCATGAGGCTCGTGCACAAAAGGATACTCGAGAAAGATCAGAGGTGTGAGCCAAAGTGAGAATGAGATGTTAAGAGCTCGAGTAGCAGAGCTAGAAAGGGCATTGTCTCAAGTCGTAGCTCTACGGTGAAATTAGAATCAAGCCTAAATCAGTTGAAGAGTTGAAAGGAAAGGTGGTAACACTTGAAACGGCGCGCAAAAATAGTGAGCTCGGATCCAACTATTGGAGGCAAATAACGAGCGACGGGAAGAACAACTTCAACGTTTTGAACCAAATCGTAGAAAGAGACTACCTTATGGGCGAGGCCGTGATTCATATACGAGAAGTGGCTGAGCATTTACAAACCTTAGCTGCTCAGCCGATGTATTAAGTATAGTATATGAGTCGTAGTCACCAAGGGCCGAGAGTTAGCCTCTCTTCTTAAGAAAGTTAAAACTTTGGGCATAAGGGCTAGGTCGTATATATGTGACTCTTTTTATGTAAAGGATTTTGTTTTTTAAATAAGTTTTCTATAAGAAATTGAACCAGACTTGACGCCTTTTTGCATTCATTCATTTACATTGCATTTCATGCATTGGCATTGCATCATATCATTTGCATTAAATTTCATAAAAAAACCCTATTAACTAGAGGTCGTATTTTAGTTATCCTGGAACACCACTACTATACACGAAGGAAAACAAAAATCATGGATCAAAGGTTGGAAAGGTTGGAGCAGATACAGAAAAGAGATGCAAGACCATTCTGCAGCACTCGATGCAAGAGCAATTGGCCAAAATCCAACAAGACGTGAGGGATCAAATGCTGGAATCCCAGAGAAGTATGATGAGCCAGTTAACGCTGTTGTTGACCGGAGCGCAGGATAAAGGAAAAGGCCCTATGGTCGATATTGGGGATAAAAATGAAAATTCTGCTTATCCGTCAGGCCTAGCCCCGGCAAATTCTCAAGCGCAGCCTCCGAGAGTGTCTCATAATATCGGCCTCAAGATCAAATCGTGCCTCGGCACCAAAGAAACTTCCCGATGGGCTTGAGCTCTAACCCTAGAGACAATTTGCCAAAGTTCATGGTCCCTGATTTCGACGATGCAGTAGAGGGGGAGAAAGCGAAGGCGGAGTTTCCAAATGAGTTTGAGGATCGCTGCAAATGGCTGGAGGAGAAGTTTAAAGCATTGGAAAGTGTTGATTACCAATGCGAGGTGGATGCTAAGAAGCTGAGTCTAGTCCCGAATTTGGTACTTCCTCCGAAGTTCAAGATGCTAGAGTTTGAAAAGTACAACAGGACCAGCTGCCTTGAGGCCCATATTACGATGTTCTGTCGTAGAATGACGGGATATGTCAACAATGACCGCTTATTGATCCACCGCTTTCGGGATACCGACCGAGAGTCGCAGCAAAAATGGTACAATCACCGAAGTTGTACCCAAATCAAATCGTGGAGAGATTTGGCACAAAGCTTTCATGAAGCATTACGCCATGTGACCGATATAGCACCGACAGATCACGCTTGTAAAATATGGAGAAAAAGTCAAAGCGAGAGTTTTAGGAAATACGCCCAAAGGTGGAGGGAGGTCGCTACGCAGAGTTCAAATACCGCTACTAGAAAAAGAAATGACCATGCTCTTCATTCATACCACGAAAGCACCTTTCATCAATCACATGTTGGGAGCGCGACCAAGAGTTTCACGTACATAGTGATGTCTCAAGCGAAATGATAGAGAGAACGCAATAAGGTGTGGGAAAATAGAAACCGGAGAGGGCATGAAAAGATCGGCCAAAGAAAAGAGAATGAAGTGGGTAATGTAAGCTCGGGTTATCCCAAACCTATTACTATTAATCAACCAAGGGCGGTGACCATGGGCCAAAGAGCCCCATCAAGACAAGAGCCTAGCACGAGGCGTAAGACCGAGAAGTTTCAGCCACTCCTATACCGTGACGTATAAGGAGTTGTATAAGACTTTATTCGATGCACACGTCGTATCCCCGCTTTACTTGAAGCCGATGCAACCTCCATATCCCAAGTGGTATGACACAAACGCCGCAAGGTGTGAGTACCATGCGGATGTAGTAGGTCACTCAATAGAGAATCGTACTTCATTCAAAAGACTAGTTGAGAGACTTATCAAGGCGGGGTGGTAGACTTCAATGACCCGCTCAGTGGAGGAAATCCGTTACCAGTCATATTGATAATGGGGTAAACGCAATAGTTGAAAACAGGGAAGAAGGTTCAAACAGAGATTACTAAGGTCGAACCCCATTGAGAGAGGTTTGGAAAGAAATGCGAGAAAATGGGGTTAGTTCCGCAAGAGAATGTAAACAGATCTCAAGATACAAGGAACTACTTTGTGAGTTCCATGACAAAGAAGGCCATGAAATCCAAAGAATGTAACGAATTCGTGAGCCCTAGTATAAGGGCTAATGGATAATAAAGAGTCGGAGTTCTTTGACTTGGTGGAAGGAGATGATGTATGTTCCATGTAAGAGGGTCTGCGGGGAAGGATCCCTAAAGTCAATCACCACTAGTGATTATCACACGGCTGAAATCGACGACACCGGAGTGAAGGTAGAACCAAGGGTCGAAATTAAAAACCCGTGACTTTTCCTTATATAAGGGTACACCGAGGGTTGTAATCGAAAAACCCGTAACTTCTCCTCCGAGGATTATAATTCAAAACCCATGACTTTTCCATATAAAGATGACAGGGAGGGTACATTGGAATTACAATTACACCGTGATAGTTTCCTAAAAGAGAGTTCGCCAAAGACACCCAACCCGGAAGTGAGTCCTCTGATGAGAAGGGGAGACGAGAAGACAAGACCACTCGTTAATGAGCGATGAGCGCAGAGTAAGGCGAGAGAGTTTTTAAAATTCCTCGAAGCACACGCCGTGAGTACAATGGTCGTGGAGCAACTACACAAGCGGCCAAAGACGTACATCAAGATCGACTTTGATCCTAAACTCGGAGGTACATCGCAATGCGCTAATCAAGGTGTTGAACGAAATTTATGTCGCCGAGGACATTTCGGTAAACAAGCTAGACCGCCTCGTTAGTAATATAAGCGCAGATACAATCTCATCTCTTTCGGTGATGATGAAATACCACGGGGCATGGGATCTACTAAGGCTTTGCACATCACTACCCGATGCAAAGGGTATACACCGCCAGGGGTATTAATTGACAACGGATCGGCACTAAACGCCTTGCCCCTATCTACACCGGGATAGGTTACTCAGAGATAGCTCTCACATGAAAACATGCCGTAATATAGTCGAGCCTTCGATGGCACCGAGAGAAAAGTGATAGGGAGGATCGAGATACCCTTCTAATTGGGCCAAACACGCACGCAGGTAGATTTCCTCGTGATGGACATCAAGCCTTCTTATAATTGCTTATTGGGGAGGCCGTGGATCCACTCAATGAGAGAGTCGTACCATCGCCATTGCACCAAAAGTCAAGCCGGTGACAGAGGGGCCGATTGATAACCGTAAATGCAGAGAGGAGGATATCATTACGTCATTGCTAGTGATGCACCGTACATAGAGAATGATACGGGACGCTATAGAGTGCTCCTTCAGTCATTAGAGTTTATAAATGCGACTTTCATCGCTGAAGGTAGCAAGGTCCCAAAGTGCCAAAAATCTCGAAAGCCACGAGGATGGGCTACGGTGATGGTAGGAAAAGGAGCATTGCACTGGAGGGGACTCGGAAAATACCTTCAGGGGCCCTGGTTAGAGTGCCGAGATTGGTTGACAAACATGTTCGCTTTGAGTCCAGGGTATAGGCGGATACCGCATGCAGAAAGGAGGAGCTTGAAAAGAAGCGTGAGAGACAGAGGGCACGATTGAATGGTGCTGAGATCAAATGGGGTTCGATGACCTTTCCCCATATATCTAATACATTCGTGTCTGGAGGAATTATTCATTCAAGGTTAGAGATTGTGAATAGAGAAACGGCTGAAGACATGATGAGAACTCTGAACATCAATGCTGTGACTGAAGAAAGTTCGAAGAGAGGAAACATGGCGGGTATTCGCCCCTACGAGCCTGGAAGTGTTCTGGACAACTGGACTGCGGAAGAAATTCCTGTAGTTTTTAGGACTAAAACAGAGTAATGTTCAAAACACACTTGTTGTTTCGAGCCTAGGGAACAACGAGAATCTTTTGTGAAATAGACTCATGTTTAAGCATCTTTACTTTCAATAAAAGTGTATTTTCCTTTCATACCGTGCAGTTATTCTTTTGTTTCTTTTCCATTCCATTCATAACCATAACGCATAAGTATTTCTTAAATTCATTTTCATTAAATACTCTTTCATACCTACCATAGGTCCCAGATATCGATGTCATGAACAACGCCACACGGACCTGCAATTTCTGATGAGCAAGACATGTGCCTGTAAGAACCTCAAGACTTTACTGCATGACGGAGATTGTAGTATATCCCCGGATCTGTTAAGGATGGTGGAGCAGAAGAAAAACGATTCTCGCCTCACAAAGAGATAATTGAGAATGTGACTCTGGAGGAAGGGAAAGAGGTGAAAATTGGAACCCTCATCACCAGTGGAAACAAGGCAGACCTCATCAAAGCTTCATTAGAGTTCAAAGATGTCTTTGCACTGGTCATACCAGACATGCCTGGTTGAGCCACGATATTACTGGTACATCGTATCCCAATAAAGGAAGATTGTGTTTGTTCAACGTAAGCTCGAAGGATGAGACCCGATGTTGCGGTGAAAATCGAGAGAGGAGATCAAGAAGCAATTTGACTGGGTTCTTACGAGTTGTGAAATACTCGTAATGGGTAGCCAACGTTGTCCCCGCTCCTAAGAAAGATGGGAAAGTACGAATGTGCGTCGACTACAGAGACCTAAACAAGGCCAAATTTAAAAGACAACTTCCCACCGCCTTACATTGACACTCGGGTGGATAACACGGCGGTTTTCTCATTCTTCTCATTCATGGATGGTTTCTCGTGATACAATCAAATAAAGATGCATCCCGAGGACATAGTAAAGACTACCTTCATAACCTTATGGGAACTTTTTGTTACCAAGTGATGCCATTTGGGTTAAAGAATGCGGGGCAACATATCAAAGGGCTATGGTAACCTTGTTTCACGACATGATGCACAAAGAGATTGAGGTCTACGTCGATGATATGATTGCAAAGTCTCGAATCGGAAGGGAGCATGTGCAAGTGTTGAGGAAACTATTCTTGAGGTTGAGGAAATTTCACCAAAAACTCAATCCAATAAGTGTGTACTTTCTGGGGCTCGATCGGGAAGCTACTTGGTTTCGTGGTCATCGAGGAAAAGGAATCGAAGTAGACCCGGATAAAGTCAAGGCCGTGCAAAAGTTGCCTCCGCCACAAGACTCAAAAGGAAGTCCGAGGCTTTCTAGGAAGACTAAATTACATCGCTTCGGTTCATTTCGCAATTGACTGAGAAGTGCGATCCCATATTTCGCCTTCTTAAGAAACACAACCCAAGCATTTGGGACGATGAATGCCGAAGGCATTTGACAAAATTAAACAAAGACTTGTCTAATACTCCAAGTTAATATCGCTTGATCTGACGGACCATTGATTCTATATCTAACGGTATTCGATAATTCAATGGGATGTGTGCTAGGCCAACACGACAAGACAGGGAAGAAAGAGAGGGCGATATACTACCTCAGCAAGAAATTCACCGAGTGTGAAATGAGATACTCGCCCATTGAGAAATTATGTTGTGCATTAATCCGACAACTCGGAGGTTGAGGCGGTACATGTTGTACCACACAACCTGGTTAATCTCGAAATTGGACCCTCTCAAGTACATGATGGAGTCGACCGCTTTGAATAGAAGAATGGCCCGATGGCAAATTTTGCTCTCCGAGTTTGACATAGTTTACGTGAACCGAGAAGGTTTGTGAAGGGAAGTGCAATAGTAGATTTTCTAGACAGCAGGCGCTAGACGACTCACGAACCCCGAATTTTGATTTTCCCAATGAGGATCCGATGTTTGTAGCGACAATTGAAGAAAATATCTTAGAAAATCATCTCTGGAAACTAAACTTCGACGGAGCATCAAATGCCGTTGGTAATGGAGTTGGAGCAATCCCGATATCCCGAATGGAGACCATTATCCATTCACTTGCAAGTTGGATTTTGACCGCACGAACAATATGGCGAATCACGAAGCATGTATCTTGGGAATTCGAGCACCATAGACCGCAGTTAAGTCGCTAGAAGTATATGGAGATTCCGCTACCGTAATCTACCGAAAAAAGGAGAATGGGAAACAAGAGATCCCAAATTGATCACCTACAGAAAGTTAATTCGGAACTAATTGAGGAGTTTGATGATATCGCATTCTTTTACCTCCGCGTGATGAAAACCGGATGGTGATGCCTTGGCCACCCTAGCTTCCATGATCGTAGTAAACGAGCGGGAGGGTATGAAACCCATCCAAATGAGTATTTATGAGACTCTAGCTCACCGCTTTGTAATATCGGTGAAGAAGAAGAAAGAGATGATCATCCTTGGTATCGTGGATATTTTGCGATATGTAAGGAGTCGTGAATATCCCGATCAAGCAACAAAATGACAGAGAACATTGAGAAGACTAGCCAATGACTATGTCTTAGGCGGGAGATCTGTATAAAAAGAGGAAAGATCAGTGTTGTTAAGATGTGTCGATCTTTGTTGAGGCTAGGAAAATCTGGAAGAAGTCCATGAAGGTGTCTGGGACGCATGCCAACGGGTTTACAATGGCGGACAAATCATGAGATTTGGGTATTATTGGTCCACGATGGAAGGAGATTGTATTAGTTACGCCAAGAAATGCCACAAATGTCGATTTATGGAGATAAGATACATGTGCCTCCTTCACCTCTTCATGTTATGACTTCCCATGGCCTTTCTCAATGTGGGGAATGGACGTCATTGGACCAATCTCACCAAGGCTTCTAATGGACATCGATTCATCTTCGTGGTCATTGATTACTTCACCAAATGGGTAGAGGCGACTTCATATGCTAATGTCACGAAGACGCGGCTAGTAAGTTTTGAAGAAAGAGATCATATGTCGCTACGGTATGCCGAAAGAATCGTGTCCGACAATGCACTAAACTTGAACAACGGTCACGATAGCGAGAAGTCCGCAATCGCTTCAACATTAAGCACCATAACTCGTCGCCATATCGCCCGAAAATGAATGGAGTAATTGAGGCGGCTAATAAAAATATCAAGAAAATTGTGGGGAAAATGGTCGAGACCTACAAGGATTGGCATGAAAAGTTACCACTTGCTCTCTACGCCTATCGAACATCGGTTAGAACCTCTACCGGGCAACTCCTTTCTCATTGGTTTATGGGATGGAAGCAGTCTTGCTTATTGAAGTTGAAATCCCTTCACTCCGGTTTTATCGTGAGTGAAGTTGGGCGAAGCGAGAATGGGTTCAATCTCGATATGATCAACTGAACCTAATTGAGGAAAAGAGGCTAAGAGCCATTCGCCATGGTCAATTGTACCGAAGCGGATGATGCGGGCTTACAATAAGAAAGTTCGCCCCAGTATTCCACGAAGGAGATTTGGTGTTGAAACAGATCCTCCCTATGCAAAAGGACTTTAGGGGAAAGTGGATGCCTAATTGGGAAGGACCGTACGTTGTAAAGAAGGCCTTTTCTGGAGGAGCTTTGATACTAGCCGAGATGGACGGCGAGAGTCTGTCAAATCCAATTAATGCAGACTCAGTCAAGAAGTACTTCGCATGAAAATGGGCCAAGGCGAAAACCCGCAAAGGGCGCCTTGAGTTTAAAAAAAAAAAAAAAGAGAGGAGAGGCCAAGGCGAAAACCCGTAGAAGGGCGCTTTGAGACCAAAGGGCTTTGGGTCAAAAACTCGAAAAGACACTCAAAGTATGATCAACTCGGATGGGGCATACAGTGGTTTCGCTGCATCGGAATTAACAGTGAGGAGGTATGTTATGTTTTAGGACATCGACAGAGTACCATGGTTCTCCTAGACACATGTTGAGCTCGAAATGGTATTCAAGAAGACGCGTCTGAGAGGCTTCTCGGGCTATGATATCCAGGGCATCGGTTCGCTCTTACTCATTTTGTACCTTAGCAAAATTTATCGCCTTTGTTCAATTCATTCTTCACGGGTTTTGTCCCGAATAAATTCCAATTTCATTCATCTCTACAATCTTTTTCAAGCATTTCATATTGAAGTAATGATTACTTGAACAAATAATGTTTTCATGAAAGAAGTTACGGATATTACTCAGTAAATCTCTAAATAATACAAGAATCAAAAGCAGGACAATTATTCGAACTCACTGGAGCTTAAAGGGCTCTAACCCTTGAATTAAGAGTCTAAGCGGTGGCGACATTTTCTGATTCTCTGTTAGAAGTTCAATTGAGGACATACGTCGTGGTATCACCCTAACAAGCGTGAGCGGTGATAACCCAAAAGTTAAAAAAATTTGGATCATACCCATGACATTTTGCATGCATCCATTCATTCGCAATACATTGGTTAGGAGCATCTTTCAAGCATGACATCCTAATCATTTGACATAAGCATAGACCCTATGAAGTCAATTCTACAGGTAGGTTCCCCGAGGACAATGTAGCAAAGTTGATGGGAGTTACAGAAGATACCAGATCTTATCTCTACTGAGCAGGAGTAGAGCAGATCGAAAGACTGAAGCCTTATCTCTACTGAGCAGGAGTGGAGCAGGCTGAAAGAATAGATCTTATCTCTACGGCGGGAGTAGAGCTGATCAAAAACAAGCAGATCTTATCTCCACTTGGCGAGAGAGGTGGGGCGGATCGAAGATAATGAGCCTTATCTTCACCGGCGAGGTGAGTGAAGCGGGCTAAAGATAGTAGATCTTATCTCCACCGAGCGAGAATGGAGCGGATCGAAGATTATAGCCTTATCTTCAAAGGCGGGAGTGAAGCGGGCTAAAGATAGTAGATCTTATCTCTACCGAGCGGGAGTAGAAGCGGATCGAAAAACAATGAGATCTTATCTCCACCGAAAGCGAGTGGGGCGGATCGAAGATAATGAGCCTTATCTTCACCGAGCGGGAGTGAAGCAGGGCTAAAAGATAGTGGATCTTATCTCTACGAGCGGAGTAGAGCGGATCGAAAGATCAAGCCTTATCTCTACTGAGCGGTAGAAGCGAGCTAAAGATAGTAGATCCTATCTCCACCGAGCGAGAGTGGAGCGGATCGAAGACAATAGATCTTATCTCCACCGAGCAGAGGGGCGGATCGAAGATAATGAGCCTTATCTTCACCGAAAGCGGAATGAAGCGGGCTAAAGATAGTGGATCTTATCTCTACTGAAAGCGAGAGTAGAGCGGTCGAAAGATCAAGCCTTATCTCTACCGGCGAAAGTAGAGAGCGGAGCTAAAGATAGTAGATCCTATCTCCACCGAGCGAGGAGTGGAGCGGATCGAAGACAACAGATCTTATCTCTACTGAGGCGGGAGTAGAGCGGATCGAAGGTCAAGCCTTATCTTCACCGAAAGGTGAGTGAAGCGGGCTAAAGATAGTAGATCTTATCTCCACCGAGCGGGAGTGGGGCGGATCGAAGATAATGAGCCTTATCTCCACCGAAAGCAGGAGTGGAGCGGGCCAAAGATACAGATCTTATCTCCACCGGCGGGAGTGGAGTAGATCGAAGACAACAGATCTTATCTCTACTAAGCGGGAGTAGAGCGGTCGAAAGTCAAGCCTTATCTTCACCGAAAGCGAGAGTGAGCGGGCTAAAGATAGTAGATCCTATCTCCACTGAGCAGGAGTGGAGCGGGTTGAAGAGAGCAGATCTTATCTCCGTTGAGTAGTAGTGGAGTAGATCGAAATAAAATTCCTATACCCCTGAGGATGCAATGGGTCAAAGCAAAGCTACCTAAGGAAAGGAACACCAAGTCAGGACTCAGCAATACAGGGCAAAATTGGTCCTTTTAAAGTCTTTGCTCTATTCTCGTTACACGACAATGAGCAAAGAGGGGCAAACAGTAAGGCCCAATTTTCAAGCCAGGGGCCCAATACCAATTAACAAACAGATCCAAAGTAATGGGCCTAATGCAACATCAACCCTAAGCCCAAAATAAGAAAAACAATCGGGGAACCCTACCCCCACATGCAACTTTCAAAGAAATTTCCACCTTCGCGCACCAGACGCCACATCCCGCGACGTACGCCTCTCCACCACGCCACGTCAGAGACGTAATCGATCGGGCACTTGTAAATAAACAAGAATCAGTTGTAAAGGGCTATAAAAGCCTTCGAAAACGTTGTAAAGGGGGTTGGTTTTTTGAACGAGATACGGGAGCGAGATACGGGAGCAATACTGCGATTTTTTTTGTTTTACAAATTCAAGGAAATTAGTTCTAAAAATCAAAGAACGGTAGTAGGTCTGTTATTTTTTTTTCTTTCTCTTTTGTTTTTTTACTGTTTAAGAACAAACATATCTCTTTTATTTATCTTTTTATTCTAAAACGAGTTTTGACAAAGGAAAAGGGAAGAACTTACACCGCCTTCGTTCTTGTGGGTGGTCACTTTGATCGGGGTTAAAACGTCGATGATTGAGGAATAAAAGGGCTTCAAGCCCTAGAAATCAAGAAAAGCGGGGGTATTCTGCTTTTTGGTTTGAAACAGAGAAAAAATGAAGGAATGGTTTTGTTTTTAAGTTTTAAACACTAAAAGGGATGGGCCCCACGCAAATACTTGTTGCTGCAAGAGGATTTGTGCAATTTCACCTTAAGTGGGTAAATTGCGTGATTAGCCCTCCTTATTGTGCCGTTGTTTCAACCGCATCCTCCTTCGATTTTTCTATTTTTAAATTTGCCCTCGAGTTTGCTTGCTACCGCTTCAAGTTAGTCTGGGTCAGTGCGGTGTTCGGGAGCTTGGAGTAATTGCATTACCGCCCCTCAATGTTACGCATACGCATTCACGATTTAACCTTTCTATCTTTTTTAAAATTTGGCTCCAAAAGTCTCCGTTTTGATACAATTTTATCCATTTTCAATTATATTACTATTTCGCCATTAAATTAATTGTTTTTAAATATCCTTTTTACTTACTTTTTATTATTCTTGTCATAATCATATTCTTTACATTATGTATATTATTATTATATTTCTATTATATTTCTACTACTGTTATATGTATACACTTGTTTACTTTATTTTTTTATATTATGATTATATCTATTTTATTATTATTAATATACCTTTATTTCTTTTACTTTTTTTTTTACGGTTAACATCATGCTTTTTATATATTCGTTATTAATTATTTATTATTAGTTTTATATTTCATTATTATTACTATTTGTTTTATTTGTTACATATCGTTTTTATAATTGTAATATTATTGTTTGTTTTTTTTGCATTTATTGTTATTCCCTATTATCATCATGTCTACATTTACACGTTTTTATTTTTGTTTTTTTCAAAACTTAAAAAATGTTTCACAAAGGTAATATTTCGTGTTTGGAAGTTCAAGAAATTGTGCCCAATCGTCTTTGAGGCTTGATTTTTCGTTCGTCTAGCTCACTAAATATCCTTTGAAGATTTTGATCACGTTTTTAAAATAAGGCAATGTTTCGTGTTTGGAAGTTCGAGAGATTCGTGCCCAATCGTCTTTGGTTTTCGATTTTCTGTTCGTCCAAACAATTAAATATCCTTCAAAGATTCTTTTATCGTGTTTCTTAAATAAAGGCAATATTTCATGATTGGAAATTCAATGAACCGTGCCCAATCGTGCTGGGTTTAGGTTTTTAGTTTGGCCAAATAGCGAAATACCCTTTTCAAATTGCAATGTATGAGTTTTAGAGATCATGAAACAATCTTGGTATCGAGGGTTTGAAACATCGCGTCCTATCGTGCTGGATGTGGTGTTTCATCTTTTCGGAATAAGAGAGTTTCGATATCCAATGTGGGTTATCCAAACATTTTTGAAGATTCATATTTTAAAATATTTTCTAATTTTGCGATATTAAGGACATTAATCAATCAATACGGTACCAATTTTGGGCGTTGCGAGGGTGCTAACCCTTCCTCGTGCGTAACCGACTCCCGAGCCCGTTTTCTTAAAATTCGTAGACCAAAATGTTTTATAAGTGGCCCAATCACACTTCAAAAAAAGATTGGTGGCGACTCCGTTTCCATATTTGTAAAGTCGGCCCGTTTTCCAAACAAAAAAATGGTTTCGACAACCGGGATGAGAGAAAACCTCTAGAAAAATCTTGAAAAAAGAGACGAAAAGTTTGCCGTTGGTCCGACGCAACTACAAAGATAACAATGAAAATAAGTCATATATGGTGGATGAGGTTAGCCACATATAGTGATTTCAACATCCCAACTACAATACAAAGCAACCCATTCAACTTTGTTTGCATTACGCATTCAAATATAAGAAAAATTGGGCCCTTATTTAAAAAAAAAAAAATCTCCCATAACTTCCAAAAAAGAAAAAAAATCTCCATTAACTATCACTCCTCAATTTCTGGTTGTGATCACTATGAAAAAAATACCAGTATGATGATGAATTAGAAAGGGTATTAATTAAGAGAAAGATATTGAAGTGAAATTTGAAAAAATTCAGAAGGTATAGATGTAGGTATTGTTTGAGCAAGGAGTTATGGTAATTCAACTTAAGCTGGCTTCAACTAAATCTTATGGTGTCGGCTATGCATTGGTCACCACCGAAGCAAGGGTAGATTAAACTTAACAAGGATGGAGCGGTGTTGTCCACTAGTTATAACCTTCGGTTGGAGGGGTATTTAGAGATGCTGATGCGAGATGGTTGCGTGGTTTCTCAATGATGGTTAGTAGGGAAACAATCTTTCGAATTGAAGCACAAGTCATGCTTGAAAGTTTGCACATAGCCTGGGAAAAGGGTTGCAGACAGTTAGAGCTTAAATAAAATAATGCGCTTCTTGTGGAGTCTCTACTAGCGGGTGGTGTTGCCAATAGTAGTCTGGTTGAGTTTCGATTAATCAATAGTTTGTTCAAACAATATTAGAAGATAGTCATATACCAAGAGCCCAAAATGCGGTTGTTAATTGAATGGCCAAGTATGTGAATAATAGTCCATCGAATTTGATGTTGTTTGAGGATCCCCCAACATTAGTACAAGGGGTATTGCTGTCTAACAGCGATGTCTTTATATGGATTTAATTCGTTTTGATGTACTCCTTTAATGCTATTTTTTTCTTAAAAAAGAACGGGTGTATTAATTAAGACAAGTATATTGAACTTAAATTTGAACAAATTGCTTGGAATAGACCAATTGAATTAATTAAAAAATTGGTTAAACCAAATTTATTGGATTTTTTTTGGTAATTGATAAAATTTCAACCTATAAACCTTTTAATTGTACAATTTAAAAATATATATAAATTCTAAATCCATAGTATAAATAAAGAGGACTTTTAAATTAAAATTAAGGCATAGTATAAGTACCAAAACCAGAATTGGACAAACTTCTTCTCTTGCTAAGAGATTTTCAATTTAGGACAAAAACGTGCTTTGATTCTCTAAAGCCCATTCGGCATAAATAATCACAAGAGAGATTGTCATTTTGCGTCGATACGGTGTCAGCGAGCAACATGAGGTGTCATTGTCTCAACTAGCTTTGGGTAGTACAGAAAATACTTTTTGAAAAATGAAAGCTACTGTGGCCAATCAAATATCTCACGAAAGTCAATCTCAAAAGAATGATAAAATATTCGTAATTTACAGAAAATTTTATCATTTTGAAAGTGTCTTGTAGTATAAACTAAGGATTCTCTAACCCATTTTTGGTCTGTATTTATGACTCGAGTCGTATGGCATCACAACAGCATCCCTGGGAAAGTACGATTACATTTTACAACGATATTATAATTAACAATAAATAAGGTTTATGATTTATTAAACAAACATAAACAAATGAACATGCCTTGTATGTTTTCAGTTTGTTTAATAAGTTGATGGTTGATGGAGGCTTATGTTGTATTAATACAAATGAGCGAGAATAGAAGGGATGTAAATAAATCTAAAAACTATTGCTGGTAAAGAGCTGGATCTGATAACCTTGGTGTGGGAATTGCGACAAGTTGATTCTGTAACTTCAAAACAATTCCAAACTTTTCAGAAAGATCTAACTTCTCACCCTCCGGCACTTGCCAATCAAAAGAATGCAACAGTGAGGCAACCGAATACAACACCATCCTCTCAGCCATAGCTATTCCAGCACAGATTCTTCGGCCAGACCCGAATGGAAAATATCTGAAATCACTCCCACTGAAATCCAATTGGCTGTTCAAAAACCTGTCAGGGTTGAACTCCAATGGGTTTTCCCAGATGGAAGGGTCTCTGTGAATTGCCCAAGCATTGACGAACACCCTTGAACCCTTCGGGATGGCGTAGCCACCTACGGTGCTGGGTTCACTAGGACAATGGGGGACTAGGAGTGGTAAAACCGGGTGCAGACGCAATGACTCTTTCATAACTGCAAGGAGATATGGGAATTTGTGAATGTGGGATTCTTCCACGAAGTTATCTTTGCCCACTACTTCATCAAGTTCTTGCTGTGCTTTTCTCATTACTTCTGGTTTGTTGATGATTTCAGCCATTGTAAACTCAATTGAGTTGGATGATGTGTCTGATCCTCCCACCACCATATCCTGTTTCAATATAAATATAATATAACCAATGTTACCAAGGCAAATTTGGAATTCAATTTCATCATTGTTTTTATAATACAATGAGGCCATGATGGAACGCAAGAGGAGGATAATAATTACCGACACCTGGACGACGGGGAATCCATTTGAGAACCAATAATAATGCCAAAGATATATTTTTCTAGTTTTTTGGTTTTTTGGCAAAGAGACCACGATGAATAGTCTGGTGGATCAGTCATGTAGGCCCACCTATTAAATTCTTTTCCGTTTTGGGTTAAGCAAACGCATCTAATTAAAACCTTCGTTTTGGGTTAAGCATACGCATCTAATTAAAACCTTTCTTTCTATGAACTACTGTTTCTAGAAATCACTTTGTAAACTATCTGTGTGCTCAATACCAAAAGTGGTTTCCTAATTTATCCTTTTGTTGGATAAGGGCACCCAAAGGAACTTTGCTCATAGTGGTACCAAAATCAATTCTGTAAAATATTAATAATAATATCATTGCAAATAATAATTAAAAAGAATCAAAGAAGACTCACCATGAGCAAGGCTTTGATATGAGTCATGGTCATTGGGGTCTTGGAATCATCCTCATCTTTCAACTTTAATAGGAATTGTAGAAAGTCCTTGAATTCCTCTACTGTGTGCCCACTTTGCTTCTCCTCCAACCTTTGATTGATTATCTTATCAATAATTGCGTCCAACTTCTCCGTTGGCTTTCGGATACGTTTCACTGCACCTTGCAAATCAAGCGGGGCCAACGCCGGGAAGAAATCCGAAACATTAGGTAGACCCAAAAGTTCTGTTACTTCTGAGATGACTTGCCTGAACTCTGCACCAAGGCTCGCCCTGGCCTCCCCTTCCACGGACCCGCCCCATAACATATTGGTCACCACATTCAAGATAGTTAATAACATCTGCTCTCCCACGTTTACAGGCGAACCGGCCTTACTATATAAATAACCTATGGTTTCTCGTACTTCTTGACGGCGAAGACTATATACTTTATCCAAAGTAGCATTGCTAAGCATCTTGATAACGCATACTTTTCTTAACATCCTCCATTCCGGGCCATAGGGGTTCCAAACTATATCACGGCCGCCGGTTAGAACCTTGGCAACCACAGGCACATCACGGTTAGCAAACGCGATGTCTTGGTCTTTAAGAACCTCTCGAGCCGTGGATGGGGAGGTTATCAGGATCGCAAGCTTGCCGCCAAGCTGGAGTTTCACGACTGGACCGTAGATGTGAGCTAGTTCAGAGAAGTAGGAGTGAAGGTCAGGACGAAGGAAGGGAAGGTTTCCCACTAAGGGGAGGCCTAGAGGGCCTGGTGGGGGTGGCGGCTTCCCCTTCTTGGATTTAAGGTACATCCATGTTAACCACAAAATTGAAGAGGCAATAACAAAGGTGAAAAGGAGAGCCATGAAATGAAAAGGGAGCTAACTAGTTAACGAATGAGGAAGTAGGTGGGCAGATTGAGGCATATATCAAGGAATACGTCACAAAAGACAAAGAATGAGCTGTTCGTGATTTGTGGAATATGGCAACAAGGGATCTTTTGCTTTCATCCTTACTAACTAATAAAATAATATCACACCATTAATTTTTAATAACATACAACTAAAAGACGATTTAGAAGCAAAGAAATAAAAGATGATTAAATTAAAAATGAAATTATCTAATATAATTTATTCTCTTATATTGTCACCATTTATCCCTATTTTATTATATACCTTTCTTTTTTCTTTTTTATAACTTCGTCTACCAGTAATAATATTAGCATTTATCTCCAACTTGGGCCTGCAACACACCGGGAAATTGACAATGTCTGAAATAATAAAAATTAACAGGAAAAGCAAACGATTATTTATGATTAAAAAAACCTTCGCAACCTAAGTAATGTCCAGACACTATTCATATCATCATCTTTATTCTTTCCATTCCAATAATTTTTTTTTAAATGGGAAACAAACCATCTAACAATAAATAAGACGAGGGAAAACCTCTAAACACTTGAAAATTTTGGCATTAGTACATGGTCATTTAAACATCCCAACCTTCGATTCCAAGAAATCTATTCAACCACTTTGTTTGCATTCTGCATTCAGCTATATGAAAAAGATTGGGGTTAAAACATTAAATATTTTTATATTTTATATTTTTTTTTTAATTTTGAGATTTTTAAATATTTTTAAAATATTGATAAGTAGGACTAAAATGACAAATCTTGTAAATATTGTAAGCTAAATTTGTTGAATTTTTTAAATTTGGTATCAAATTGATAAAATATGAAAACATTAGAAGGTTAAATTTATTATTAAGCTAATAAAATAAAGCTCACATTAGACTTACCCGTTAGTCTACTAACAAATGAACGACTAAAGTATTTAATTTCGAAAAGTTAAATAAATAAAACGAAAAAATAATAATAGTTGGATGATGAAAATAGAATGAATTGAATAAGTGAGTAATTATTATTGTATTTTTTTTTTTATTTAATTATGATTGAATCGGTTGGAAAAAAAAAACCAATAGTATGAAAGACTCAAAATAGCCACTAATATTATCCCACCAAGATTTAACACTCGAGAACTCCTCTTGTAGAGGTTTGTAGCTAAACCTCGAAGCATCCCATACGACCCTTGAAAACAGACAGAAAAGAGGATGTGCTTAATCAAATTCACTTCCACTCCATAATCTCAGGCTGCAGGGATCCACTCCACTCATCCATTTAGCAATATTTTAGTTTGTTGCCACTGCATTGTGTCATGCCCTCCATAGCAGGTTCTTATATCTTTGGGACCACAATGGGACCCCATAAATGTTTTCAGCCTGCACTAGGTAGCCCATGGCAGCAACTAGAACAACCTGAGGTCGTAGCACGAAGGGATTGAGACGAGAGTGATCTACACCTAGAGCAATTATTAAAGGAACCATCATTCTTAGGGAAATTCCATCCAAGTTAATCATGAAGTAGGTGTTTAATCAAGATTTTCACAATAGCTTTATGCTTTTCATGGTTAAAATATGAGCATAAAGATGCATCTTTCCAAGATCTTGATAGAAGGGAGGAGACGCAAAACAAAAGCAAACAACTAGGAATCCATTGGTCATGCAAAATCATAATATCATTCATGTTCCCACGCTCCAATGAAGACCCTATTTAAGCAAATCAATATTTTCATGGATAATTCTCCAAGTCTAGGAAGAGAATTGCTCCGACTGGGTATCTAATCAAGGAAGGTTAAAATATAGATGTGCTTTGGAAGGCTAGCCCATAAAACAGTCAAATTTTTATCACTGTCCATGCTTGTCTAGCAGGGAAGGCAATATTAAAAGGATTATTATTCTGTACACCATTAATAGATTAAAAAAAACGACAAATAAATCTAAGATAATATCATATATATATATATATATATATATATTTAAACTGTAATAAAAAAAATAATATAATTAAAAGTACACTTAGCATCACCTTGTGGAATTTTTACTCCATTAATGGGCTTTTTTATTAAAATAACCTAAAAAATTTAATTAATTATTAAAATGACCCACATTTTTAATTAAATACGAAAATAACTCAAAATTTACAGTAAAAGTTGGTGGAGCCAAATTATATGGCGCCACCAACTTGCCACGTCAGCAAGAGGCATAAAAAATAATTTTTTGGTGGAGCCATGTTGAATGGCACCACCTGTATAAAATACAAGGGAAATACTGCAAAATCTGAAAAATTGGGGGGCTTTTAAATTTTGTCTTTTCTTAAATTTTTTTTTGAAGTTTTATATTATTTTCTTATATTATTTTGTTTATTTAATTTATATTATTAATTTTAAAAAATTTGTAATGTATATTTAAAATGTTTTATAATATATTTTTAAAATTTTAAATATTATTTTTAAATTATTTTTAACTTTAGATATATATTTTTGAAATTATTTTTATAAATTTTAAATGTATATTTTTCAAATTATTTTTGAAATTATTAGTTTTATAATATTTGAAATGTATGTTTAATATTTTATTAATTTTACATTAAGATTTTTAAATTAAGATTTTTATTTTTTCTTATTTTATTTGAAGTTTTATATTTTTCTTATTTTTTGTTTATTTAATTTATTTATTTTTATTATTAATTTTAAAAATTTGTAATGTATATTTGAAATGTTCTATAATATATATTTTTAAAATTTTAAATATCATTTTTAGATTATTTTTTTAAATTTTAGATATATATATATTTGAAATTATTTTTATAAATTTTAAATGTATATTTTTCAAATTAATTTTTAAAATTTTAAATATTATTTTTAAATATTAACCATATTTTTAATAATATAAAACATTTAAATATTTTAAGGATATGATCTTTCAAATTTATTACTTGTTTTTATTTTTAATAATATAAAACATTTAAACATTTAAAATTTTTATAAAAATTTAAAAAAGGTTAAATATTTTTAAAAATAAATAAAAATATTATAAAATTAATAATAAATTTGAAAGCTCATATCTTTAAAATATTTAAATGTTTTATAATATTAAAAATATATTTAATATTTAAAAAATAATATTTAAAATTTAAAAAAAATAATTTCAAAAATATATTTTTAATATTTATAAAAAAATATATAATAAAACAATTTTAAAAAATACATTTCAAGTTTTTTAAAATAAATAAAATAAATAAGGACTTAAAAAAGTAAAAAAAATCAAAACTTTAAAAAAAAAAGGCTGAAACAAACAACTTGGCTGTCAGACTCGAAAACTGGTGGCGCCAAATTATTTGGCTCCACTAGGAAATGGTAAAATTGCTATAGGGCCCCCTATACTCTAAAAAATCACAGTATTTTGGTGGAGCCATTCTTTATGGCTCCACCTCTTGGTTCTCTTCTAGATATAAAGTGGTGTAATTGTTGTGTGATCAGTAGGAAAGTTCAAAAAATCTGTTAAAAATGAATAATGAGGTGTTTTTGGTGTATGTTGTTTTTTTATGGTGAAATTGTAGAAGGTGATATTGGCTGTGTATTTCAAGGTCGGCAAAGAGTAGGTTTGCAATTCAAAAAAAATGTGAAGCTAGCAGAAATGAAAAGGAAGATTAGTGCGAAAATAGCTATCCGTTGTGGAAGGGCGATGTCCAAATTATTTTACAAGTTTCCAATCTCTACAGATCCATTCAAATTTTGTGCGATGCAGCTGTTAGATGATGATGACTTGGGCACTATGATGGAAATGTGGTGGTCGACTGGGAGTGAGAACCCTCAACCAGTTGAATTATTTGCTGACTTGGGCACTATGATGGAAATATGATGTCGGTGGTTGCTCTGGGTGAAATGGACTCGAACCGCCTATATCCGAGTAATATGAACTCGAACCGCCTATGTCTGGGTGATATGAACTCGAACCACCCATGTCCGGGTGATATGAACTTGAACCACCCATGTTCGAGCGATATGAACTGCTCTGGGACTCATCCCAAAAAGCGTCAACCCATTGGTCCGATGGGTTGAAAAGTTGGTCCTCTGAGTCGGGCTCCGCCATATGTTGATCCTCTACCTCCCCCATAGGTTGATTTCCACGTCTGTAGCCGTGACCTGGTACTATCATAAGTTGTCCACCATATAAATAAACGCGCCATCGATTCATGTACCACTGCATATATTCGATCGAGGATTGAAGTCAAACATGCAGAGTGCATCTCGGGCCGCTGTCGTCGCATCGGGTATTCCATAGTGCTACATAACATTGATGTTCCACGCTCCAATCTAATGTATGTCTCCCCTTCATGGTCTTACCGTGGACATCAGCAAATTGTTGTGGCTCGACCAGCAGAAATTGTCTACACCCAAATTGTCGCATAACTCGATCACCGTTGTACCACTCAACGATTGAGAAGTTGAGCACCGGCGTGTTAATGCACCACATATGGGCTTCAGCGTGAACCTCCGAGGAATAAGGGTTGCAATGTTCGATCACGAATCGACATCCATAAGAACTGCACAATATAACATAATGAGTCAATTCACATCACATACTATAAGTGGATAAGTTAAATAAACGTTACTTAAACTATATTAATATATATTACTTTCTCTCCAGCGTATGCCTCTATCATTTGACGGTAAATGATTAATGTTTGGCTCGCACCAATTCCCGGAGACGTCGCCCATCTGAAATCGAAACAAACACGTTGGCAGTTAAACTTTGAAAAATATTATCCACACTTATGAGTCGTTAAATGTTAAGTATAATTTTATTTTTACCTATTTATAAGTGGCCACGAATATGGTTGGTGCCTAACAGCCGCTAGAAACGGCATCCTGTATAAAGCCCAAGACTGCAGTAGACCCAGACAACCAGCCATATTACTAACCCCATGTTTTGTTGCTCGACAAAGCTCATAGTATAATGCAGCCAACACTATCGATCCTCACCAGTAACTCACCGGCACGAGAAAAATCCTCCAATAGAGGCAAGTACTTTAAGTGGACTCTATTAGACGTGTTGTTCGACATAAGTACCCCCAATCAATCGCATAATATAGGCTCGAGCAAAGACACATCACCTCCTGCTCGCATGGCGCTTAACGATAATCGCTTAAAATTTGCTCTCAACCATGCTAATGTCAAGCATGTGAAATTATGTTCCCCATCACTAGGGGACCGTCCAAGCAGTCTGTGGCATACTACTGAAGGCTCCAACACTTTGCTTCGACCCGTGACCACATCACCGTCAATTCGTAACCCAAGTTGCATAGCGACGTCTTCTAATGTGATAGTGCACTCCCCGCACGGCATAATGAAGGTGTGGGTCTCCGTACACCACCGCTCAACCAAGGCGGATATTAAGTTCGGCCTCAGGTCAAACCTCCGGATCAATGCGACGTCCCCAAATCCCGCCAACCGTAAGTATGGCATGATCCGCTCGTCCGGATCGTACTTGGGAAAATGACACCGCAACCTTAAAACCCGATAACCATCCTATATGGTAAATTTTTTATAAAAATATGATAAATCAATTATCTATATAATTTAAACATAAAAAAATATATTGAAGAGTAAAATTGAAAGGTTGAGAAAACAAAAACATCACACTTATACTATACCAACGTAGCCATTCTAAGTATTTTTTTTATCCATTCTAAGTATTTTTTTTATTTAAGTTAAATTAAATAAGTAATAATATATTAATAATAGAATAAAAATTTGTCATAAAATATTAATAATAATACGTAAAAATCAAACATGATTATTATGTCCTAATCATAGTTAAGCATTAAAACTAAAGACAACTATATAACTACATTCTCTACCTTCTTATATTAATTTTTAATAGGATATTATAATAACTACATTCTCTGGCTTCTTATATTTATTTTTAATTGGATATTATTAGTAATAATAACATGTCGAAATGAAGTTTAGTTCTAAAGGTTTAAGTTGTGGAATTTAACAACATTTTTTATCGCATATTTATGCTCTTTGTACTTGGATTGTTATTTAGATTATTATAAATTTAAGTGTATTGAAGTTTTTTTTTTCTATTTAAGGTTAAAATTTAAGAGGAATTATAAATAGTTTTAGATATTGAATATACTAACATTATAACCCTACTACATCGAGATTTTTAAAATTTTTATTTGATTATGTTAAAATTTTAATTTTAAAATAAATTTTATTTAATTATAATATTCTTTTACTATAAATAATTAAACATATTATAATTATTTCGAGTTGTGAAGTTGCCCACTCCTTTTTCCTTTTAAAATTTTAAATATATTAAAAAAATATTTTTTAAAGCAGTTAAAAATGAATAATAACAACTAAATAGAGATTAATATCATGCAAGAAAATAGTTAAAAATGAATAATAACAACTAAATAGAGATAAGTATTTTAAAGCAGTCAAAACACGTTCAACAGAGTAGCGATTAGCAAGAAAAAACTAGAAACTAAAACGATTTTTATTTCATTTATAAATAATTTTCTTGTTTAAATCGATCATCGATGAAGTGTGATCCGTATTTGCTCCAGAAGACATTTTGATATCTGTATAATATAAAAAACATAAATACAATACAATTATTTATTATATTACATTAACTATAAAATATAAAAAATACAAAATAAAATTTTATAAAACTTACCTTTTTCTCTCCCTCAAAATAACGTTTTTACTTCATTCATCATCTAAAGGGGAACCAAGCCCTACCCATATATATAACACAATTTTCTTTTTATTTTATTTTATATATTTATATTTAAATTTATTAATAGTCACATCACTGACATGATGTGACTAGTTATAATATATATATTTATTTATTTTTTAATTCAAACTTTTACTTTTTAATGTATATTTTTAAATAAAATTTTTATATAAAATTTTTAAAAAGTTTAAATATCTTTAAAAATTAAAAATCTTAATGTAAAATTAATAAAATATTAAACATACATTTCAAATATTATAAAACTAATAATTTCAAAAATAATTTGAAAAATATACATTTAAAATTTATAAAAAATAATTTCTAAAATATATATCTAAAGTTAAAAAAATAATTTAAAAATAATATTTAAAATTTTAAAAAATATATTATAAAACATTTTAAATATACATTACAAATTTTTTAAAATTAATAATATAAATTAAATAAACAAAATAAAATAAGAAAATAATATAAAACTTCAAAAAAAAAAATAAAGAAAAAGACAAAATTTAAGAAAAAAGTTTAAAAAAAAAAAGGTAAATTGCATGTGTCAGCACTGGTGGCGCCTTTGAAATGGCTCCACCAGAAAATGAGAAATTAATTTTAAGGGCCCCCAAACTTTTTCAGAAATTTAAAAAAAGTTAAAAAAAAATTAAACATGCATGGTGTCAGGCTGGTGGCGCCATTTAAAATGGCTCCACCAGAAATGGGAAATTATTTTAAAAGCCCCCCATTTTTCATAATTTTTTAAATGTATTTAAAAAATTGTATTTAAAAATTTTAAATGTTTTATATTATTAAAAATATGGTTAATATTTAAAAAATAATATTTAAAATTATAAAAAATTAATTTGAAAAATATATTTTTAAAAATTATAAAAAATAATTTCAAAAATATATATCTAAAATTTAAATAAAACAATTTAAAAATAATATTTAAAATTTTAAAAAATATATATTATAAACATTTCAAATTTTTTAAAATTAATAATAAAAAACAAACAAACAAAATAAAATAAGAAAAAAATATAAAACTTCAAAAAAGTAAAAAAAAGAAAAGAAAAAGACAAAATTTTAAAAAAAAATAAAAAAAAACTGAAACGAGCAGAGGGTGTCAGGTGGTGGCGCCATTTAAAATGGCTCCACTAAAAATGGGAAATTGTTTTAAAAGCCCTCCAATTTTCCAGATTTTGCAGTACTTCCCTTATATTTTATATAGGTGGCGCCATTCAACATGGCTCCACCAAAAAATTATTTTTTTATGCCCCTTGCTGACGTGATAAGTTGGTGGCGCCATATAATTTGGCTCCACCAATTTTTACTGTAAATTTTAGGTTATTTTCGTATTTAATTAAAAAAGTGAGTCATTTTGATAATTAATTAATTTTTTGGGTTATTTTAATAAAAAAGCCGCATTAATGATAGGCTAAATAATTATCCATATTAAAATGGTCAAAATCCCGAAACCCCATCCCCTCAAGGCATCAACATTCTTTGGGCGAGTAAGTTGGAAGCCAATTCATCAAATGGATGCCATTATCTTTTGAATTAGCGGGTTGTCCTCCACCAAAATTTGTTCAACGTCAACATAAGAAACACGAAAATTGCTACAGCAACTACTTTAAGAATCACTTCTCTTCTGGCTTGTCAGAGCAATTTACCTTTTCAAGCCTTGGGTTCTGTTAAACCTTGTCACACACAAAACCAAGGGCAGCCCCAAGTGAGCAAACCTCTTACAGCACTTATAATCCGATGCAGAGTATTTTATGGGAAAAGGAAAAATGACTGTTGAAATTATGCATTTTTTAACATCCGTTGTAACCTTTAAACCATGTCATAATTTTTTTTATTTAAATTTTTTTAACAATGTAAAATTAATATTTTTTGAGTTATTTATATATGTTTAAAATTTAAGAATTTTGAATCAATAAGTGTTAAATGTAGTGGTAAAAGACATTGCGCACTCAAAATTCCAAGAAGAGATGTCAACATCAACGACATTATTGAGGAAATCTCAAAAGGATTAATCTTTAGAAATTATAACACAAACACAAAAGATACTTTAATTATACAAAAATAAAAAAATTACCAAATTTAGAGTCTTGCTTTATCTCATCTCAATAAATAGTGACATTAATGATAACAATATTTGGTGTTAAAGCACCAAAATTAAAATGGTGAAAATCATGTCAATCATTTCATGTCGCTTTGAACATATTCAGTAACAAAACAAAGCCTTTAGGGAGAAGTAGAAGATGTTAACAAAAAGTATGAGACGATAGATGCCAAAATGGCACAAACTGTAACCCTACAAGGGTGTTAAAACAAATTGGTAGATATTTTCGTCTGCTGGTTTATTTGCAATGGCAAGTGGCTTGCACTCCTTCTATGACTTGAAAATTTGCCCCTATCAAAGACTACTTATCAGCTGGTTTTGCAAGCTGCCTGACTCTGCGAGCACATTCTGCAAAATTTTGCGCCAGAGGAGCGCATTTAGTAAGGTCATTAGTATTCTCCTTGTAGCATGTCATCCAAGCATTACTCTCAACCGAACAAGGCATAGGCTTTGGTTCTGGTATCTTGAACTCCTTATCATGAAGATCCTTGGCTTTTTGTGTTACTTCCTGCACCATGTTCTTTTCCTGCTTCCGCAGCTTTTCTACTACGTTCTCGCTCTCTTTAACGACAGATCGAATTGCATCCAATTCTGCACTGACAGGGTAAGGAGGTTGGTTTACGGGCATAAACAAGGGAGGCGGAACAGCCCATCCGGTGCCTGTACTAGTCCCTTTCTGTTGTTCAGAATCATAAGATATTTGTGGCTGATCTACCTTAGTTTCTGGCAGTCGAGGCTCTCGTGGCACCCTGGTTTTAGTTTTCTTTGTTCTTTTCTTCACCTTCTCATCATCTTCAGTTAGTCGGTTGATAAGCCTGGTGCTAATTTGGATTGGAAAATCACCCATGTCACCACCAACCCAAGATGAAATACCTAATAACATCAACAAAGAAACATGCCATGGATTAAAAACATAGCACACCTATTCTCACTAGGCAAGCTCTTTCACCAGGAATCTAGGTCAAGACCTTAGGCAAAACAAATAACTAATGAGTGCCTAACATAGCACAAAAAACACACGTATAACTCAAGCTAGAGACCAGAGGATTTACAAAGGACAACATGAAAACTCAAACAACTGTCCTGGATGATTGACTGAAAATAGGTCATCCATCCTATAATAAAATTAAAATTAGTATATGAAATATATGAGCGCTTCAGTCACTATAATACCGATACAAAACATGGGTTATTATGACAAATTTTAAGTCACAACTTAGATACTAATGAAGAGTTCCCACTGGAAACCTGTGACAAGCACATTGTACAATTTGATACCTGGCAATGCAGTATCCCTATGCTACTCCAAAATAATTAACTATTTTAAACCAACGAAAAGCATAAATTACAAATAGATCACTTTCTGAAACAACAAAGACAAAGAAATCCAAAACCCATTTATGGATTTATAATTCCAATTCCTTCAATTGCTTACAAAAAAAAAAAAAAAAAAACCCAATACAGAAACCGATTCAGTCAACCAGCCTATGGTCGGTTCCTAATTCCAAACGAAAAGCTGTGTAAAAACGATAATGGCAAAGATCCAAATGAGAAGAATCTTCAGGAGAAGAGAAATAAGGAGTCGAACTGTGAAACAAAGGCACGAATTCTTACCCGGCAGTCGATCTGAGCCAAAACCCGACAAATGATGGGAGCTCCGCTCTCTAGGATGGAATGAAACGGTGAAGTTTATTGCCGGAGATATATCAAAAGAAGAGAATTGAAATCGAGGTTATTCGTAAACCCTATAACGAAGGAGAGAGAAGCTTCGTTTCTTAGTGGCTGGCTGTCTTATTTTCTTCCCCTCTTTCAGACAGTCCATTTGGTTAGAATGAGTCATCATGGGCCTAGAGTTAACTTGTTGGGTTTATTATAAAAAAGCCCAATTCAATTTTAAAAAGAACCTCATCTTAATTCTTTTTTAATAATTTATAGAGTTAATGAAATTTTTAGTTGTTCACAATTAGATCCGTTTTGGTACCTATACTTTTTTCGCTTTGATACCCGAATTAGGTAACTAAGTATATTTTAGTTATTGAACTTGGATAATATAAAAATTTAATAACGTGACACTCTATGATTGTGCTACACCATCACCTAAAAATTTTATTTTATTTTTAATTTTTAAGTGAGAATGTGGCACATAATCAAATATTGACGGAATTCAAGTTCAAATACTAAAACGAACTTAGTTGTCGAGTTCAAGTATTAATTAGTACATTTAATGCTTGCAATTTCACAAAAAAATTATACAATTAAATAAATATAGCATAATAATTTAAACAATTTACCCATGTTTTCTCTCACTTCCATCTTTATCTTCAAGTCTCCATGGTTGGTTACAAAACACTCTTAAATTATACTTTGGTGTGAGATCTCACTTTAATTTCATGAAAATTTCAAAGATTTTCGGTTAAAAATGAGAAAAAGAATAAATTGAATAAAATAGAAAAAAAATTATTTTTTTTTCTAAAAATAATTTTGAAGAAAACCATAGTAAAACTTCCCAAAAATTCAAGGGACCTATTTACAATGATGGAGAGTTGTCTGCTTTTTTTCCCATATTTTTCCTTTCTTTTTTTTTTTCATTCTTTTATTATTTATTTATTTATTTATTTTACTGTTGTTGTCATTTGCCACTTGTATACATGTAAAAAAATGTAAATATTTCCATTTTTACTTTCAATTTAATTCTTTAATTATCAACCAATCCAAGTTCAACATATTTCTTCTTTAATCTTCACAAATTTTCTCTTTCTTTTATACCTCAACACTTGGATATTCCAATATTATGATTATGCCTCCATAAATCTACTAAAAGTTGAAAAAATTACATTTAGATCCTTCCTCCACAAAATGAAAAGATTACACTTTAATTCCTGTACTTGTCACCACTTTTCAATCTAGTCCATATCTAAATTTTCGAACTCTACCTATCAATTCATATCCATATCACATTCATAAAAAAATATTTTTGAAAAATTTACCCATTTCTCTAAAATGACAAAATGCAATATCGATCCATCTTTCATAAATTTGCAGTTTAATCCTTACTAACCCTTCACTATTCATACTTTCTTTCTTAATGTTAAGTTTTGACTTTACTTCTTTATTCAATGGATAACTCTTACCTTTTGGGAAAATTTGTTATTTATCTTTAGAAATACTATTATTAGTGACATTGAGATTTCTGGGGTGTTATACTAGTATTATTATTTTGATGACCTTTTTGTCTTTTCATACTTTGAACTTATATTTAATGGATCCATAAACAAATTTTTGACCACTACACCAATGATAATTCAATGTTTCTTTCACCAAATTTGTGTAAATGGATAATGTCATTGATTCTGTTAGTGTCACAAGTCAACTTGATATTAGCTTCAAATTTTATGCTTCATTATTTATTATATATTATCTTTTAATACACACCTATATTCTAAATACATGATTTTCACATGCACAGGGATATGATAAAATTTATAATACATATAAACCTCCTTTTAAATGTTTGCTTGAGATATATCAAATATGGTGGATCAACTTCAAATTTTTCTCAATTTGTTTAAATATACCTTCAAAGTTTGAGGGGGGTTTTGAGAAATAATTGCCTCCTAATGTGATTCTCTTGGTTAAAGATTACTTTATACTTAAGTTTATTTGATAATTTACATTTTTTTAGATAAATTTACAAATTTAGGTTATAATATTTGTATCTTTTATCAATTTGGTTCTTATTATTTTTTTCAAGTTAAATTTGACTCTCAATATTTTGAAAAAAGTCGAATTTGACCATCAATCTTTCAAAAAGAGTTAATTTTTTTTAAAAAAAAACAACAATATTGACTAAAAATGTAAAATTTTAAACATAGTAGCTCACATGACAATCCACATGCGCTTTATGTTATTTTTCTTTATAATTTTTATAATTTTATAATTTTTTCTTATTTTTTGAATAGTTTTATAATTTTTAAATTATTTGTTGATGTGCCATATAAGACAAATAATGTAATGTCAATATGAAGTAGACGCGGATGGACTACCATGCAGATTGCCACGCCAATATCGTTAAAAAATTAATATTTTTGTTAGCATTTCCGTTAAAAAAAGCGATTTAACTTTTTTCAAAAAGGTTAATGACCAATTTAGCTCATAAAAAGAATAATGGTCAAATTGACAACATGTAAATATTGAAGGTTAAATTTGTCATTATGCTTATTTTTAATAAGTAAGAAATGTTAATAATTAAAATTTCTTGTTTAAGTTTTTTTTTTTTGGAGATCAAGTTTAGAAGGGATGTAATCTGATAAAAGTATCATAGAGGTCTCTATATTAAGAGTCAAATTGCATTTTTCCCTCTCTACTAAAAAATTGGACAAATTAGTCCATGTATGTTAAATAAAAGAGCAAACTGGTTCTTTTGTTAAAAATTCCATCTATTTCTATGATAAAAAATTGGCCCTTATATGTCAACATAAGGTACATGTGGCATGCCACATGTCATTGTTTAGTTATTTCGTTAGCCACATCAGTTTTTAATTGTATTAATGGATGAAGTTTTTAATAGAAATGACAAATTTACTCTTTGATTTAATGTATAGAGACTAATTTGCCCATTTTTTGAATAGAGGAGACATAATGCAATCTGACTCTTAATATAAGGACCTTCATAGAATTTTATTGATGTGGTTTTTTTTTAATGTGAGAATGGTTTGTAACTATATTGTACAAAAGTCACACGTTGTTGTAAGGATGGTTTGTAGCTTTATCTTTGCAGAAGTTATGAGTTAAATGAAATGATATTTTATTCTTTTGGAATGAGTATAATCACATTAAATACTATTTCCTATGAAAACTTATATCTCGTTAATTATATTTTTGCTCACAAATTTTTAATAAATGGTATAAGAATTATGGTTTGATACTCATCATGAAACAATCATAGGTCATTGTTTAGTTGAAAGGAAATTTGTTGTTGATCGAAAATTGTAGGAGAAGATATGTTGCGACTAGTTGTTAGTTACAAGTGAAGACTGGTATTTCAATGAATTTAACTTAAATACTAAAAGTCCCTATAAAAAATAAATTAAAATCCTGAAAAAGATTATACAGTATTGAAGACTTTAATTGTAAAATTGTCAAAGAGAAATGATGAAAATTATCAAAATTAAAAACCGCAAATAGAGTTGTTGAGACAAATTTCCTTGCACATCTCAATTGAAGTGGACACTCTTCTAGTGTTTCAAACGAATACTTGAAAATCTCCAAGATTCTAACAAAAATGGTCTAATTATTAAAGAAGACGACTGATCAATCTCATATTCAACATTAGTCACAAAAAAATATACCCAAATGATTGAACATTCCACTTTGTAGTCACAGCTTCTTTTCCATATATCTTTGTGAGGTGAAATCTGATCAGGTCACCATAGGAGCAATGTAGGTTGAGAATTTTAGATGCTGTGTCTCCCTCCATCGATCACTCACCTTTCCCACTGTCATGTAGACTTCTCCATTATTTCACTCAAATCATGTTAAAAATAATTATATTTTGTTTGCATGATTTTTATTTTTAATGAAACATCTCATAGCTTGTGTCCTAAGAAAAACCATGATTACAGAGCTTTTAAATAATGTGGAATACCAAATGCTTGCAAATCACACATTCATGTATGTCGAAATTAAACATTATTTTAAGGGTTTCTTGAGGATTTAAATTATATAAGCATCAGCAAGAGACTGTGTGGTGTAAAGCAACTCATTTGTTTGAATTTAAGGTCTAATCACAAGTCACAAATGAGCCAATTAACTTGTGGCTGGATTAAAAATCTTTAATATCAAGTCCATGATGACATAATTCAAGTATTTCCCATTGGTAAATACTTTTTTATTCATAATCTAATTTTCTTCAAAAGGTTATGCCATTCACTCACTATCGAGTATAAAAAAGAATGTTTATCTGTGATTTTGTCTGCACTCAGTACAATTGTTTTTTTTTTTTTTTTTTTTTTTTTTGTTTATAAATGTGACACAAGCTTGGGCGCCCTATGAACAAAAGAAATGTTAATTAACCCATAAAAGATAATGATAAAACTCTAACAAATGATATCATCTCTGCTAGAGCGCTGCAAAGAGAAACAGCATGATCAACTTATTGCTTATTTAATTAGGAGTGGGATTGAACTAATTATAATAGTTTAGGGTGTAAAGTTGAAAACAATTAGTCATGGAGAGTGTACCCCGACCGAATTATGGATCAAAATGTTAAGAAGCCGATTTTAGATTTTGCAGAGTTAATTTTATTGACTTTGGTAGAGTTTATTGTATGTCGCAAGTTTTTGAGACTAGAATGGTTAATTTGGATTCTCATGACCTTCTTGTATAATCGTTAATGATTGAGGAAAAAATAATATGTTATAGCAAGCGGAACAGTGGTCCTATTCCTATTGCTTTTAAGTTGTTGAGTGATCTTAGAACTCTGCACTTATCTAAATCAACTTAAAGAGTTAACTATTAAGAGGCAAATACTTTCTGGTATATGTACTAGAATTTATTCTTCTCTTTTTTTGTCAAATTCTGAAGTTCATCCCTCTCCTTTAATTTAATTTGTCCGAATTTGATTGTTGTACTATAAGAAAGCTGAGAAATTAATCCAGGTTTTCGTAAACTTAAATGGTTAATTTTGACTAATTTATTATGAATTGATAAATTGTTTAAACGAGAGACAATCAGGTTTTTTTAACAATTATGGGAGGGATATAATATTAAATTTGGCCACAAATCTTAATCAATCTTGAGAAGATGATCATCCATTAATAAGCGTAACATTTAAGAGAAAAGAAACTAATTTTGTAGTTCAATAACAAATATATCTATTCTTTTATCAAAAACAATAAAAGAAAAAAGAGAAAGAAAACTTAAATCACAACAAAGTAACTCTCCTTTTGCCATTATTCCATATATAAATATATACAGAAAAGGTATCACTACACAAAAGCCCACTAGCACTTTTGATCATGCCCACTGTGTCCCTAATCTTCTCTCGTTTTCCCTTTTTCTATTTTATATTTGGATGAATAATAATTGTCTTGAACAGAAGAAAAGATTACAATATTTGCAAGGCACCAACAAATATCACATCTTGAGGATATGGGGGTTGGTATCAGTTTTGAATTGGTAGGTAAGAAACCTCTGAAGAAGCGAGGACCTTCCCGCAATATTCTGAAATTAATAGATGGAAAAAAAAAAAAAAAAAAAAAACGACCTAAAGATAATCAAACTACATACATAAAACTTTGGTAATTTTGATTAATTTTTACTCACAACTTCTTCCAACTATGGGGCATGATCAGGCTACTGTTTTGCGTACGTGTTGGTCGTGTTTAATTCATTGTCATTTAGGCAATCGAACCCAAAGTCATGGATCCCAAAATCCTGACAGTCCAGCAACCATGCGATGCTGTCTTCCCAAGATGGCAAGCTTGTCTGATCATTACAAGTTTCAGCTGCTAGTACGGTGCTGTTCCATGAATCATCAGCCAGGGGAGGTTCATCCAGCCATAAGCTTGTCAATAAAGATTCATCGTTGCAAATGCTGTCTAACAAAATGGAGTCATCGGTGGTGGAGCAATTCTCAGTTGGTGTAGTACTGGAATTATCCTCTGACGAGTTGGCGGCGGTGCCGTCGTTCTCTGTGATATGATTATCTGCAGAATTGTGACCATGGGAAGGACTTTGTTCGGTCTTAGATTGTTTGTTTAAAGGCTCGTGAGTAACAGGGTCGATTCCCATTTTAACAAGTTTTTTCTTGATGTGGGTGTTCCAGTGGTTCTTGATCTCATTATCGGTTCTGCCTGGCAACCTGGCTGCAATCTTCGACCACCTGATAAAACAAAACAACAATAACCAATGTCAATTAATTGCTTTAACTATAAGCTATCCCAATCAAAGATAATAATCAAACTGCTCCAAGCAATCACCTATTGCCAAGACGGGCATGAAGGTCAATAACCAACTGTTCTTCAGCCTCGGAAAGCAGGCCTCTCTTCAAGTCAGGCCGAAGATAATTAGTCCAGCGAAGGCGGCAGCTCTTGCCACAGCGGCGGAGGCCGGCGAGCTTAGGGAGAGCACGCCAGCAACACTGCCCATTGGTGAGAATAAAGTTGATGAGTTTCTGGTCTTCCTCAGCAGTCCAGGGCCCCTTTTTCACTCCCAGTTTGTCACAACAAGGCTGCCTACCCATAACTTGGTCGTACTAAGCACAAACTAAGTAGTATGAATAGCAAGACAAGTAATTAATCTCACCAACTCTATACCTGTAAGGACCCGAAAGCCCCACTTCCACCTTTATATAAAGTCCTCGAGCAGCTTTCAAAGGCCGATATATAAAAATAAATAAATAATATGGAGATTATGTAATTTAATTAACCTAGTAAATATACATATATATATATATATATATGGAGATCCCAGGCCGGGTCCACCGTTGGTTTAAGAAAGCGACGTTGGAACTAAAACGGGGTGTTCTGGTGTGTGTAGATACACAAAAGAGAGAGAGATGGGATGATGGATGACCCAATCAAAATTGCAATATCGAAGTATTCACCCAAAAAATTTTCATCCCATTTTCCTACAAAACACCCCCCCCACTCACCCTCCCTCATTTCAATCTTACTCCATCATTCCATCACCCATTTCGTCATCACTACGTTTACATGTGCCCCCTAATTTTAACCTTTTGATTTACGGACATTATTATATTTGGGAAATTTATGGATTTGTTTCATAATATTATTTGCCACGTAACCATATTTTTATATTATTTTTAATTGAAGGACCTAAATACTAAGGTTAAAATTTGTCATAAGTTTCTGTATTTTTTGAAATTTTGGAATTTAATCCATATATTTTTATTTTAAAAATTTTAGTAAAAATTTAGATTCAATTACTAATATTGTTAAATTTTTTTGTCAAATTCAAGTTAATTACAATGTTATTTTTTAAATTACAAAGCAGGTGAATTTTTTTTTATTTCAAATGTCACACCAACAAATTTAACAAAAAGAAAATTAATAATGTTAGCAGTTGGACCTGAATTATGAAATTTGAAAAGTACTGAAGCTAAATTCCTGAAAAAAGAAGTTCAAGATTGAATTCAAAATTTTTAAAAAATACTAAGACTTATGACATATTTTAACCAAATACTAAATACCCAAATTTCATATTATTATAAAGTTAAATTTATTTTTATCTACATCATACTTATAAAGGTTCTGATGAAGTCATTGTTATGATTCAATGCTAATTTAATTGTAAAAAGATTGAAAAAAATCTAAAATTTAAAATAAAACATTTTATTATAAAAATATTTATATCTTTTTGATAATTTTATAATTTATTTTAAGTTAAATAATTTAAATTATATTTTTTTCAAAAAAAATAAAATAGAAATGAAAGATTTAAAAAGGCCACAGCTTGGGTGTACCCAACTCAAATTTGTAATTGTCCTAAAAATTTAAGGAGAATATAATATGCACGAAGGTTCATTAAATTTCTCCTAAAAAAGAAAATGTTCATTATAGGACCACCAACTCCGTATTAATAGCACTAAATTGGTAATCTTGTTGTATTTTAAATCCAAAAAGGTTATATAAATGTGACATTATTCCCGTCTTCAAGAGTTCAAGAGAATTATAACCTTTCTATGATTCAGTGTGTATATAAACTTTAATTTCCAGTAATTATACGTATAAAAATTTTATTTTATTTTAATTATATGTATAAAACATTAATTTTAATTTAATTGTACATAATTAAAAAATAAAATATATTAATTTACTATTTTTATATGCAATATACGATAATAATATTAATAATTTATGAAAATTGAATCTAATTAAAATATTATATATGTAATTATACAAAATTAAATTTAACATATTATATTATATAGTTTTAAGATTGATCTAAATCCCTAAAAAAATGTTTTATTTTAAAATATTGAGTTTGTATTTAATAACGGATATAAAAAAGAGTCTTACTACTTACCAAGTTGTAATTAAGCTACCCCTAGATTCAGAGGTAAAGTTAGGGGGGCTGACAGGGGCCCGGTACCCCTAAAATAAAAATTATTATTTAGGCTCTTTAAAAAATTTTAAAATTTTAAATTAGTAAAGGTAAAATTATACTTTGGCCCCCTCTAAAATTATAAAAAATTAATTTAATCCTTTAAAAATTATAAAGTTATAGACTTATAAAAAATTAAAATTTCATTCGACCCCTATCTTCAAATAAATAAATAAATGGATTTATAATCACCATTTCGTAAATCCTTTATAGGGGTGTTTATAGAGGAAAATGTGAAAATCTAGGGGTAGCTTAATTACAATTTCTTAATTTCTTAATCTCTCAATCTCATTTTTACTTTTTAATTATAATGGAATTCTAATTACATGATTGATGATTGTCGCAAGTTGTAATAATAAAATATTGTTTAGATCCATTACTTACATTAGTAACTAATGGTCTTCATATCAGTTTCAAAAACCTTAATTTCCACGACTCCTTATATATTCATATTGGTTGGATTCTTTTACTTTACCATGCTCCCCTTTGTATCAGATAAGTCTTTGAGAGCACAAGTATCTTTGACATGGAGGACGTATGAATATGATAACAAGTTAAAGTACCATAATGCCTTAAAAGACACGTGCATTTGATTGAAAACCTAGATTTGTTGGCTAGTAATATGTTTAATAAAAAAGACCCAATGTAAACGTGTCCATCTCAGGCCTCATTTCAACACCTTATGACGCATACAACATTTCTTGATAATGAGAAATTTTGACCGTATATACTATATAATAAGTAGAGTGGATTAAGGGTAAACGTTTGACTTGTATCTCTTGGCTTAGGTGGGTATAGTTCAAGGTGGACCCTTTTCCTCAACATATAGCTCAACGCTGGACTTCATTATCTAACCAAAAAACCCTACTTTCTAATCTCATATTCCTCCCTTAAACTTTTGCATATAAATTAATCATTAGCTCATGAGGTCAAATAACTCAAACCAATTTGGTTCCCGGTATTTGCCCTATAATCTGGTTCAGTCTTGTATGACATGCATGCACAAACACAACACATGCATGATTTTGGTGATCATGCGTTGAACAATAACTTGCAAGGCACTTTCAATGGATAAAACGTTTTTTTTTTTTTTTTTTTTTCTTTGTATTAAACTGTAATACATCATGTGTGCATGCACGCATTTGACACATACTTTCGCCAAAAAAGAAAATAAAAACAGGGTATGGAATTATCAAAACTTTGCTCTTTAACGTGCATGCGAAAGATAGCATGCAAATGTAATGCAATTGTCGTCGTCACCACTGTTTCACCAGCAAATTTTGGACTTTGCTCGGTATCTCTCGACACCCCTTGATTAAATGAAGTTTTCTCAATTTTAGTCCCTCCTGATAATTATTTATTCAATTAAGCCTTTTTAGGCCTTTGAATATATATATATTTTTTTGTTTTTGACCCCTTTTAAAAAAATAATAATTCAATTTAATACCTGGCTTGGTCTTGCAATAACCAGATAAAGATGCACCAGTAACACCGGAAAAAACACCAGCATAGCATAAATTTCAGCATCAAAAGCTAGAGTCTGGAAATTATCACAATGACCACTAGGATTTGAATAAACACGATCTTTGAACTCTCCCTTCTGCAATATTTTGAAACCGAAATGAGCTTCTTTCCCAACAGTACTAGTAGTGTCAATCTTTACAAAGTAGTTCGCCAACGCCCATGGTTATCAATGCTATTATTAAAACACCACGGAAATCTGAACACTTGCAGACTTGTGAAACGGTGGGTGAAGTGACTGATGAATCATTAATTTTATTTAAATATAATAAAAAAAGGTGAAGATTCATATTCGGCGAGGTAAGGTAGCTATGATCATACTGGATATTGCTGTTAGAGTTGGGGCTGTCTAGTTTAAGCTTAACAACTATGGTAGCACTGCATTGGTGAGTCCATATGATCATTTCAACAACCATATAATAAAATTTAGACCTTAATATTTTCATTTATTTTTAGTTAAATTTAACCTTCAATCTTTAAAAAAAATCGAATTTGATCATCAATTGTTGATTTTTTAACGAAAATGATCAAAACGTTAAAATTTTAAATATGACTACCCACATAGTAATATGTTGTACTTCGTGCTATTATTTTATTTTAATGATTTTTTAATATTTTTATAAATTTTAAATTATTTATTTAAGTGACATATAAAATAAATAGTATTATGTTAGTATGAAATACACATGGATTATATATAAAATAATTATTTATTAATATGACATATAATTTTTAAAGATTAATAATTAAATTTAACTAATAATAATAAAGACAAAATTAACAAACGATATAAATACTAAAATTAATTATACCTTTTATTTATTTAAACTTGATGGAGTTGGAAAATCTGTTATACAACTTTAAAAATAAAGAATATTTAAATCTAAATTTACCCAGATTACTAAAACTTAGTCCATAAATAGTGTAATTTATAAACATACTTAATTACACTAAACTCTTCCATGTTTTTTTTTAAATAATTTTTTTATTATCTAATAAGTAGTGTTTTGTATAATTCAATTTTAATAGAATTATTTCAATTAATCAATTAATCACCTACTAAGGATTTTTTTTAAATTTTAATTAATGATTAATTCGATTCTAAATCGGATAATTAACCAATTAACTAAAATTATTAATAACAAAATATTATAAGACCAATATATTAAATAGGTCTAATATATTATGTAACTCAAAATATAAAAATTAAAGAATGAACTTAAAAGATTTATACAAATTATTATAGGCTTAATATCCTAATAGATTTATATATTTTTAAACTAAATAAATAAATAAAAGTAAAAAACATAAAAGAAAGAAGCCTTAAGTTTTTTTTCTTTCCATCATTAAACTCAAAACAAAGCTTAAGTGGGCATCGCTTTGACACCAGACCATCTTCTATTCTTTTTTACTTTTTCGAAGTTTTTATCAATTTTTTTTTTTATTTCATCACTCAAATCTCAAATTTTCTTGTTTTTAATGTAGTTTTTGTTATGATGATTTTAAACTAGTGTTGTTATTGTGTTATTTGTTGTTGTTATTTTTTATTTTTTTTTGAATTAAAAGCAAAAAAGAAAAAAGACATTGCAATGATTTTTTAATTTTATCGTTTCAAACTTATTTGAACAAAACAAAAGAAAAAAATGTAAAATTTTCTGTTAATTCGGTTAACCACTCAAATTAAACGAAATTATTTCAATCAGTTAAAAGATTTTGAAAAAAAAATTTAATTCAATTAACCGTTAAGGTTAAAACTTTTATGGTTTTAATTGATTCGGTTAATGATAATTTAATTCAAGTATTAATTGAATCAACTATTTAAACACTCTTAAAAAAATTATGCTACAATCTACTACAAAAAGTAGAAAACTATCTACTGCTTAAAGAATATTCCACTCTATACAAAGTTATAAATTGACATAATCCAACCTATTAATACTTCTCCTTAAAAGTCCCATTTCTCTACTCTTTTATATTCTTCAATTTTTTTTTTTTGGTAAATATGAAAAATTAGTCAAGGCTAGCTACACTAAACTTAATTTTCAGCAGGTAGAATTCTCATCGCATGACAGATGTCGTCTTCAAGTAAGTTCCCCAAATATATTGGTGGATCCACATGAATAAATAATTCCTCCATCCCGCCTTGAGCTTCTCTAGCAAGACAGTCTACCATCTTATTGTTGTCCCTCACAATCTGACGGAAAGTCACATTTCAATCTTTAAAGCACCAATCGTGCATAAGTTGAACTTCATTGTAAATGTTGCTCGCTGCTAACCCATTTTGTACGATAGAAATCAATATAGCATTATCACTCTCGGCCTCCACTTGGTGGTATCCTTTAATCCAAGCTAACTTTAAGCCCTCGAGTAGTACTTGAGCTTCAACCTAAAAAATATTGGACAATCCTATTACCATCTGAAAACCCCATCCATCCTCCATTCGGTCCTCTCACTACTCCCTTATGATTGCCATTGGTGTATTACTTGACAGAGAACCATCCACATTCCCCTTAATCCATCCATGAGACAGAAACTGCCACCAACCTTAATCCATCCACTCTCCCTTTTTAAACCCAGTAGTGAGATGAATCTATTCCATTTCCTAATTTGAGATGCCAGTGCAATAAAAACTTAGCAACATTTTATTGCAGCCTTGAAATTTGATAGAAATATTTCAAAATACTCCATACCCCAACTATTGAATCAACTGTCCCTTTTGTAAAAATAAGAAGATCATCAGCATATGACGAGTCAACTGAATTCAGTGATATTTAGGATGGGATCTAAAAAAATACCATGATTAATATCAACATCCGAAAAGCTTAGACAACACATTCATGACAATTAAATTCCTCCGAGTTATTTAATTTTTTTTTTGTTAAATAAAAAATAGTAAGAACGTTCTTCCAATTTATTTGAAATGATCGAAGATGTACTCCTTGGTTGTGGAGCTTTAGCCGAAGCAGGTGTCAAGAGAGTCTTATGATCGAACATGGTGGTTCATATTTTTGTGTTTTAATTCCTTTGGTGTTTATGTATTTATTGAGGTATTTGTTTGTTTGGTCTGGTATGTCTAAGTTGATGATGGTATATCGGTAATTTTTTATTCTGGTTGATATCAAATATTTAAGTTTCTTTATAAAAATAAATAAATAAAATGTTTAAAAAAACCACGCACATATTATTTTTTTGGTAAAAAAAGATAGCACAAAATGATTATATCATACTCTCAAATTAAATTTGCATGGAAGTATTGCAATCAGCTAACAATAAATTAACCACAAAGGATGGTAGTTCCTCAAACCACTGTAAAACTGTGAGCCTACTTATAGTACCTTTTGTTATATGATCAACCACTTCATTCAAATATCTTGGAATATGCTAAGCATAACTCCACCAATCTATTATCAGCATGCCATCCAGCTAAAAACAACTCGACCATCAATATATTCTCACATTTCAATTCAATATGCCTGAACCCTTTATCCCACACTTCAAATCTAAAAATAGATTTTTTTGTCAATATTCGTATTAGACTCCCTAAACACACTAATTATTATCTTTATTAAAAACGCTCTTCCAAATTATTAATTTATTCATCATGATTTTTCGCTCTTTGTTAAAAGATTTCTTGTCCCTACGATAAGACATATGAGGGGAAAAAATTATATCATTTTTTTGAAATAAGAAATACTACATCATTGCATTAATTTCACAATCATAATATATAGTCGGCCAAATATTTAATTCCACCCAAAAACAAGCTCTTTTATTGATGATTACGTTCGAATGATGAATTCATCATTGATTCAATTAGTGCATCATCAAAATTTTGAATTGAGATTTTCAATTTACAAATATATATATATAATATAATAATTACGTCGAAAGATAACCAATGTAGAGTAGCTACACCCATTTTATTATTCCAACTTCTACTTAATTCCATAAAGATTTTATAAAATGAAAATAACAACCTTATAATTACTTTTTTACTTTTTACTACTGGTGACTCAAATTATACTTGAAAGAGCATCATTATGACATGAATACCATAAGGCCATAGATAGCATATAGCGACTAATGAACTACCAAATAGGAATTTGAAGACTTTGTGATTACTATTCTACACAAACATGATGACTACTATTCAGATGAAAAAAAGAGAGTATATATATGTTGAATAAGAATTGTGTAATTACATGACCAATGCAGTCGTCATTGAGGAAAGCATTAATTAAATAAATAAATAAGCAAAGAAAGACAAGCAAACTTTATATAAAAGGGAAAGCCGACGATGGACAAAGCTCCAAACCCCCTGAACAATGTAAATCAAAGTTCAACTTGTGTAGAGAAATGAGAAGGGAATTTGGTAAAAAATAATATAAGTTGGGGTTTGGATTAAGAATCTGACCCTTAATTATATTTTAGGAACCGAAGCTGCCCCCGCACTTAGTGGTGTGTAATAGGACATTCAAAAGATGGGATTTTCTTGATGGATCAACACTGTCCCTTTCCGTGTTACAAGACACATTCAAAGGCCTAAGGAATAATATGTGTAATAAAGATAGAGTTTGGTAGGGTGAAGTTTTGCTTTTTCCTAGTTTGGTCTTGCAAGTTGCAACCTTCTCTCTCCTAGGGAAGAATTATTTGGTTTAAAACCAGAGGGAGTGGTAGGTTATATTAACTGGTTGGTGAGCTTAGATAGCTGACCTATTGAGTAGCATGCAATCACCATTATTTTCAACACAAAGAGGGTGGTGTTTGTGGTAATTGGTGGTATGGATGATGGGTCAATATCCTTTAGGCCTGATTGAAGATGTGAGAACTGATGGGATTAGGGGTGCTGCTGCCGACTTGGTTCCACTCGCTTATGTAAGTTAGGTCTGGTTTAAATTTCGAATTTCCAAGTTTTACTTAAAACTTATACATATTTGTAAAACATTAATCCAAAATTTCAAACTCATTTAGCATGTTTAATATTATTTTTTTAAATGTAACTCTCCTTTTACTGCCATTATACACCTTTTCTCTTATTAAATTTCTAGTAACATAATTTTCAATTTTTAATATTTACATATTTTATTTTATTTTCATATGATATATAATATAAGAAATAAAATAAAAATATACATATTATAAGCTTGAAAACGAGCTAGACTAAGTTGGACTTAAGCTTTGAATATTAGAGCTTGAACTTAACCTATATATTAAATGAGTTTAATTTTTGTTATCGATGTCCATTTTTTTAAATCAAATATTTTTGTCCAAATGCTTTCAAATATTAAATAGACTTTTGTACTTAAGCAAGTAACTCAATCTGTGAACAAATTTAGATAAAACAAAAAATAAAGTAAACTTTTTTATATATATTTATATTATAAGATATATGAAATTTTATATAAACATGATATGTTATTATATAAAAATATAACAAAAAAAAAAAGCCCAGTAAACTATTGGAACATGTGGGTTTTGCTTGTCATATAATGATTGCTCACCTCATCCATTAACTATGAGGTCGGAGTTCAATTCTCACATATAGAAATGGAGCACATCTCATGATAAACCATTTAACTCTTTAATAAAATGACCTCCAAATTATATATTTTTATTAGTATAGAATTCTTACTCTATAAAAGGTTTTAATTTATAAAATTCGCAAATTAATCCCATAAAAATTTTGAAAATAATATAGATTTTCTTATGTGAAAATAAATTAATCTCCCCCCACTCAAAAACTCCCTAAAATTTTTCTTCTAATGTTTATCATTTTTCTTTCAAATTTCTCTTGTTTTCTCACATAATCTCTCAAAAATTCTTACAAGATATGTGATCTATCTTTCAATACTTTCAAGTGACTCTTCGTAATTTGGTAACAACTATTCTCTCCTTTCAAATTTTATTGATTATCAATAGAAAATTATTATTGTGGTTTTTCTTGTAATAAATTAAGATTTTTATGCAATATTTTGAATGATTGTAGAATATTGATTTTGTATGAGATTTCTAACATTTTGATTGGATAATAATTTTTAGAGGTTGATTATACAAATCCTTGAACAATTAGGATTGGTTGTGTTTATAATATTGAATTTCTTGAATATTGATTAGAAATTTAACATTTTTTATTTAGAAATTGTTGTTGCTAGTGTAAATCTTTTGTTTGTATTTATACTGTGTTTGACATATTGCATTTTCATAACACAAAAAAAAAATCATTTAAATGATTTTTATTTTTGTGAAAGAAAGCTACTAATCGTATGTTGGCTTCATGAACTTTGCAAATACCAAATTTATTTTTATATTGTGCCTCAATTTATCTCATATTTCGTATAATTTGCCATAGTAATTCTATTTACTAAGTTGTTATTTGACAAATAATTTTTTAAAAAAAAGTTCAAGCTTAGATATTGACTTTCAATGTAGAATTTTATAAATATTGAATTTATATTATAAAATTGTTTGTAAAAATTAAGTATTATATATAATTATATTATTTGGTCATAATAAATTTTGATTTTTGAATGTTATTTATTTCATACTTTTAACAAATTTGACAACAACAAAAATAATTCAACTGATTTAACAATATTGAAATATGTTTGATTTTTTTTTTGTTATTATTATTTTAATAGTTTTATAATAGTCTTACATTTAATTATATTATACATTAATTTATCTAAATATTAATATTATGTATCAATTTATATAACATTTTAATGTTTTGATTTTTTAAAATTTGACCTTACAATTTTAATTTTTTTTGGCTGCACCACTGATAATCACTAGTACAATTACAGTAGAATCATAAATATAAATAATATCAAAAAATATAAAATAAAATCAAACTATTACAAAGTAAAAAAAAAAAACAATATATCGAACTAAACTTACATCACAAACCACTTATCCGCAGTTATTATTAGGAATTATTATTTACTCTAATAAATGCTGCTTCTCATTACGGTTCCTATGAATATCTCTCCTAAATACAACTCTATAGAGACCAAAAATAAGAATAATGTAACCTCGCGTGTTAACCCGATGGTCAGGATGTTCACTGCCTTAAATGTGGTCTGAATTTGAGTTGCGCTAGTCGTGTTATTATTAGGGCTTTACCCTCTCCTTGTAATTTACCAAAAATAATAATAAGAATAGGTGGTAATTGCAGTCAATAGTATCCTGTAAGCACGTTTTTCCTGAAAATTTTAGGCGCAAACATGAACGCTAAAACAGTTGCAAACTCATGGTAGCTAGTTACAAACAAACAGATTGTCTTTCTTATTCAGTCCCAGATAATTAAATTTAGCTTATTCAACCAAGGTTTTTTTTTTCTTTATGCAACATCAAGTTGCACTATTCTTAGACAAGGCATCATGTTGTAGTGCATAGGCCCTTTGTAAGGAACTAAAAAATGGTGTGTCAAGTCCTAGAATCGGCAGAAGCGGAAAGTATTGGAAAGAAGAGTCTTCGTGTTCATATGTTTTCTGCTTTCTAACCCGAAAAGTTATTTTTTCTAAATGGGATTCACATGTTATCTCCAAGTTCTGGTTAAGTGACAAAACTCAGACACAGATGGCTACCTACCACTAGCAGTTTCTCCTGGGTAAACTCATCGAAGAATCACTTGTTTCTATAAAGGAGTTAACTGCAATGCTTTTTTTTTTCCTTTTGTTTCCCGAGAAAGAGAATAAGAAAGTTCATTCGAGAAATTTAAATATATAATTTGTTACCTGGAGGGGGTGGAGCAGACGAAGGAGTAGTAGCTGTAGCTGGAAAACAAAATTCTAGAGTCCTAGACATGCATAAATAATCATCAGTCATTCAGTTTATTGAGTAAATATCATAAACAATTCTATCATATAATACAATTAAAAACCAATCCATTCATAGGCTGTAAGACACAAACCGTTGCAGGCGCTGAGATCAGTAGTGATGCCACATTCGCGCGAGATCCTAAGAGCTTCAGCGACTGTGACATTGAAAGAAGCGAGCAAAGTTGGGTCTTTGTAGAGGTTGCAAAGGCAGGGAAGCTCATTAGCGACGGCTTCTCTGATAGGGTTACAGCAGTAGTTCTGAGGTTTGGCCGTGGAGTTGTTAAGGTAAGGAGAACAAGGCACCAGCTTCTGCGCACAAGTTGCTTGCCCATCCGTAACGGTTGCCATCGTCCCCAACATCACGTAAATCACCACCATCAACAATTTAGCCATTACTTTTGGAACTTCCTTTCCACTCTGTTTTCCCAGCCTTATCTGCTATGAATTTGTTCTCTGAAACAGGGGAATGAGGAATACTTCTATGCTCATCAAGCGTGTCATAGTTAAACTCATGACTAGCCACTGCTACTCTTGAATATTTGACCATCTAAAGTATTTGACTCTGCACATGTCTAAATGTTTGTGAAAATTATAGTGCCTGCTTCGATTGGTTCTTGGTGACTTTGGTTTTAGTTTTTACAAATCACTTTGTTGTTGTTGCTGAATTCGTTAATTAAGATGATAGCACAGTCTGACTCATTATTTAAAAAGTGATATTCTAAAAGGGAATAACTTATATTAAGATATCCTAAAAGTTAAAGGTTTTAAGTTTCAATAAAATTTTGTTATATCATCAAATTATTATTATACACTCATTTATAGAGAAATTATTTTATAGATTCTCCCTACCGCAATATTTATGGTTCATTTTCAATTATTTAATGATATTTTCCATTAACACATAATTTTAGTAAATTTTTTTATTTTGAACCTCAAATCCAAAACCCTGACCTCAAAATCTAAAATCTCAAACACTAAACTCATAATTCCAAATCCTTAAACCCTAAATCTCAAACTCGTAACCAGTAACTCCAAACCATTAAACCCAAACTCTAAACTTGAACTTTGAACTTTAGATCCCAAACCTTGAACCTCAAGGTTCAAGATTCAAGGTTTAAGGTTTAGGATTCAAGTTTAAAGTTTGAGGCTCGGGGTTCAAGGTAAAATAATTACCAAAATTATGTGTTAATGATATAGGAAAATTGAAAAAAAAATTACTAGCTTTTTAAATTGGTTGCACAAAAAATAAAAATAAAAACATTAATTTATGGAAAAAACAAAATGATTAAAATTTATAAAAGAAGAATAGATTTTTGTTTATAATTTAAAAATTAATTATTTTAAGTAATTTAATTAAAATTTGAGAAGATATTATATACAAATGAGTATATAATAATAATTTGTTATTTTTAAAATTCAATGACATGACATTTTTTTTTTTTTGAAATAACATGACTGGATTCTTATTAAATGATAAAAATAAAACCAACTTGTTGGGCTTTAGTCTAGAAAAACAAACAGAATGAAACTAGAAAAAAGAAATAAAAAACGAACAGGCCTACTAACAATGAAGCAAGCCCGAAAGCATCAAAACAGAAAACAAAACGTTGCCAAATTCAAAAATCAACCCAGTCAAATCAAATAACAGCTGGACTCCATTAAATCTGCACTCTGTCAAATCCCCACCGACCAGCCATTAATGGTAGCGGTTTTCGAGCAAATTGATAAACTTTACGCTACCTAACCTTTAGCCCTTTCATTTTCTCTCTTCTTTCCTCTTCTACCTTGCTTTGAAACCCAAAGCTCTACTCGAGAAAACTCCATGCGCTGAACAAACAGAATGGATCCTTCTGTGTCCCTCCGCTCCCTCTTCTCCTTCCTATCTCGCTGACGATCAGTCTGCCTCTCTTAAACTATCGTTCCTCACCTGTGCTTCAGCATAGAACGGCACTCCTCTGTCCAGGTAAAATTCTTCTTTATTCTTCAAAGACTCATGCGCTATCATATCATATGCTAGGATGTTTACAGATCTAGAAATGAAATCGAACCTTAACACTTTAAAATCTGACTTCTTTTGGTGAATATCAAAAATGTATGAGCCGATCTGAGATCTGTCTAACGAATCATTTCTACATTTTTTGATAACTGTTAGTGAATCGCCCTCAATGATAACGTCTTCCTTTTGCATGTCAATCCCTAACTAAACCGCTTCTCGACAAGCCAAAGCTTCGGACGTGAAAGCTGAGGCCACCTTCTCGTGTAATCTGGACTTCGAAACAAGAACAGTTCCTTCATTGTCTCTCGCCACTACTCCCGATCTTTGAGAGGTGCTCCTTTATGTCAAAAGCGCCAAAAATTGATTTTCACATGCGGAAAGGTGGGTGTTGCCATCTGTTTACAGTTTTTGAAATTTTGACTACTTTGGGTTTTGCTCCGTCAAGTTCTGTTACATAATTTCTCACAAAAATTACAATCTCCTTACCCGTTCTACTTCTCTTTTCATGAACCCGAGTATTCCTATCCCCCCAGATGGCCCAAAGAGCTACACAGAAAAGTCGGCATAAGTCTAAAGACAGAAGAGCAAAGGACGAGGTGAGCCACTGTTTAAAATCTGCAATAGGGTCTTGTATCAATTTTATTTCAGTTAAATGTGACCACATATCAGCTGATGTTGGACAATCTCTGAACAGGTGACTCAACGATTCTGATCCCAGGCCACAACGAGGGCAAGAAATATCTGAAGTTAACTTTTTGAGTGATAAATTTACCCTTGTGGGTATGTAGTTCCAGGAAGCTTTCCACGTGTTGATTTTAATCTTTATAGGTAGATCAATACACCATAGCTTTTTGTAAAAATCAAAGTAGCAAAATTGTAACGCATAAGCGTTAGGATCAAGGCTCTGTAATAGTTTATAGGTGCTTTTGACCGAGAAAACCCCAGTTGGTTCACCCCTCTATACCCTAAGGTCATCGTGCGGATACTTTGCTAGAGGGATGCGAAGGATCTTTTCCGCCTCGTCAGCTCCGAATGTATATTCAATCACCTCCATATTCCATTCTCTTGTTTGGCAACTAATAAATACATCAACTTTATTATCACTTGACCCTGTATAAGAAGATAATAAACTGGAATTAACAAGATTTGGAACCCACACATCATTAACGATAGAGATACTAGTGCCCGTTCCAACTTTCCAAATCAGCCATTTTTCCAAAATACCCCTTGCAGCCCAAATACTACGCCAAGCATAAGAATTTCTATTTCCCAATTGCGAATTAAGAAAATCACTTTTTGGAAAATACTTTGCCTTAAACACCTGCGAAACTAAAGAGTTTGGATTTTCTAAAAAACGCCATCCCTGTTTAGCCAACATAGCTGTATTAAATTGAGCCATATTACGAAAACCCAAGCCCCCTTCATTTTTTGGTCTGCATAAATGACTCCATTGGCACCAGTGAATGCCCTTCCTGCCCTTACCCTTCTGCCACCAGAACTTAGCAAAAATGCTTTCCATCTTTTTGCATAAAGAGTTAGGAAGAAGAAAACATGACATAGCAAAAATAGGGATAGCCTGAAGAACCGATTTGATGAAAACCTCTTTACCCCCTTGCGATAGCATTCTGTTACTCCACCCCTCAATACGCATAGAAATTCTATCTAGGAGATTTTGAAACGATTCTTTTTTCCTTCTACCAATCATATTCGGAAGGCCCAAATATTTCTCTGGATTAGTAGCAACTCTGACTCCTAGCAAGCTAGACACCACTGCCTTATCTTCTTCAATAGTATTCGGACTAAAAAAGACTGTTGACTTTGAAAAATTCACACACTGACCTAAACAAATCTCATAGTCCTGTAAAATGTCCTTCAGAAGTTTTGCTCCTTTGTGAGAAGCCTCCCCGAAAAGAATGCAATCATCTGCAAATAGCAAATGCGAAATTGCTGGCCCCTGCCTGCTTGCTTTAGCACCTTTGATTAAACCTCGTTTCATAGTTGTTCTCATAAGAGATGAGAGTCCCTCACTGCAAATCAAAAAGAGAAAATGACTTAATGGATCCCCCTGCCTAAGTTCTCGAGATGACTGAAACAAATTCCCCCTCCTTCCATTTATGTTGACCGCATAACTGACTGAAGTAATACACCTACGTAAAAGTTCCATCCATTCACAAGTAAAACCCATTTTTGTCATAACATCCTCGATAAACCTCTATTCCACCTTGTCATACGCCTTGCTCGTATCCAATTTGACTGCCATAACGCCTTTCTTTCCTGAACGTTTTTGCTTAATCATATGAAAAATTTCATATGCTAGAAGCACATTGTCTGTGATAAGTCGCCTGTACAAAAAAAGCGCTCGAACTTTATCAATACATTTGTCAATGATCTTCTGCAAGTGATTGGCTATAGTCTTGGCCACCGCCTTGTAGATAACTGAACACAAACTGATGGGTCTGAAGTTGACTAATTGCGTAGGTTTTGGGACTTTTGGAATGAGAATAATATATGTACTGTTGAAACCCCTAAACTTCTGATTATTATTCAAAATACCCAAACAGAATTCAGTGACATCTCGACCTACCGCATGTTAGTACCTTTGATAGAACAGAGCTGGAAATCCATATGCTCCTGGAGCCTTTGTGGGACCCATTCCTTCCAGCACTGTCTGTATCTCTTCTTCACGATAGGGAGCTAATAAAAACTCATTATCCTCCTGCGTTATTGTTTTTTCAATGCCATCTAAAACCTTGCAAGGATCTGCCACCCCCTTTGACTTGAAAAGATTCTGGAAAAATGAAGAGGCCGCACTCAAAATTTCTGATTCCTCCTCGATTTCCAAACCTTCCTCTGTAACCAACTTGGAAATTGTGTTTGTTTGCCTCCGAGTTAAAGCACATCTGTGAAAGTATGCTGTGTTTTTATCCCCGAGCTTTAACCAATTCTGTCTTGCCCGCTGCTCCCATACATATCATCTTTGTCAATTTCCAGATTCAAATGAATTTTAGTATCAATGTAACACCCCTTACCCGAGACCGTTGCCGGAGTCGAGCACGAGGCATTACTAGACTTAACTTACTAGTTCAGGGCATAAAAATTGAAACTGTCTATCTGCGTCATGTTCACTAAATTGACTATAACTCGAGTTACGAAACTCGAAATTTAGATCCGTAAATTTTCCCTGAAACTAGACTCATATATCTTCCTACTATAATTTTTATAGAATTTTTGGTATGGCCAATTAGTACAGTTTATTAGTTAAAGTCTCCCCTGTTACACAGTTTGACAGTTCTGACCCCTCTGCACTAAAAATCAATTATCTCATAATATACAACTCTTTTTCATGCACCGTTTCTTTCATATAAAAATAGACTCAATAAGCTTTAATTCTATATCTCATACACACCCTAATTCCACTTATAATATTTTTAGTGATTTTTCAAAATCACGTCACAGTTGCTGTCCATACTGTTCCCCTGCATATAATTACATAATTTCTTTATAATAACTATCAACTAGACACTACATAACATCCAAAACATGTTCTTAATTAGCCATTTTAATAGCTAATCACTACCAAACATTTACAAGCCAATCTTAAGCCATATAATAAGGTTATACACACATGATAGCTAAGTCCCTATACATGCCATAACTTAAAACGTCGAGTCACAAAATACCAATATAATCCTTTGATAGTGTGTAACGATCTCCGACGTCCTTTCGATCCCCGAATTGGCTTGTAATACTATATAAAAAAAAATAAAGAACGCAGGCGTAAGCATAAAGCTTTGTAAGTTTACATGTAAATAAATAACAACATTCTTAATGGATTATCTTATACTTTTATTATCAAGATCACTTAAGCTTTTAATTCAATATACTTAAACTTGTATTCTTACACTGTACCTTTTAACATGAATTTGTCTTACCTTACCTTTTTGCTTGAACTTGTCTTACCTTTACTTTGGTATACTCTTTGAATTTTCCCGTTGAACCACTTGGAATACTAAGGATACACGGGTGCCTTCCTTTGAAACTTAACCATTGCCATGTCTTGACATGGTCTTACGTGGTATCCTTGCCTTATGAACTCACCAATGCCATGCCTTGGCATGGTCTTACATGGGACATTTGCCTTATAGTAACTTATCAATGTCATGCCTTGGCATGGTCTTACATGATTTCCTTAATCCCTAATGTCATGACATTTGTATCCTACACATTCCTAAGGTTCAACCTAACTTTACGAGATTACTTCTTCTTCTTTTCATACTTGAGTCTTTAAATTATAAATTTACAGAACAAATATACAAACACTGGAATTTAATAGTATTGAATGTAAAATAATAGAATATTGCATTTATTTACATAAAACTTACCTCGAAACAAAATACGATCAACTATATCGATTTAGTCCTCTATCTTTTTCTTTCCCCGATCTAACTCCGGATTTCGTTCTTCTTGATCTATAATAGCAAATTTAGCTTATTTAATACTCACATTTATCAAAACAGTCCTTAACTCTAACTTTGGAAAAATTACGATTTTGCCCCTAAACTTTTACATATTTACACATTTGCCCCAAATCTCGGAAATTAAACTTTATCCCTTATTCTTATGTTTTATGACATGCTGATCATTTTTCCCTTCTATGACAACATCAAATTCTCACTCTAACATGTACTTATGAACATTAGGTATTTTTACCGATTAAGCCGTTTTACCCGTTTTCACTTAAAATCGCTTAGCAAAAGTTGTTTAACATAATTTAAGACTTCATATTCTATCATAAAACATCAAAATAAACACATTTCACCTATGGTTATTTTTCCAAATATGAACCCTAGGTTAAATTATTGCTAGATTAAGCTAAATCAAGTTACCGGGACTCCAAAAACGTAAAGAACATTAAAAACGGGGCTTGGAATCACTTACTATGGAACTTGGAAGCTTGAAACAGACCCTAGCTATGGAAAACCCTTGAAATTTCGTCCTAATGAAGAAGATGAGCATATTTTGCCATCTTTTTCCCTTTTAATTTCTTTTTATTACCAAATGACTAAATTACCCTTCATTAAAAACTTTGGTTCTTTCTACCTATATATGTCCATTTTTGTCCATGAAAGCCTAATGGTATAATTACCATTTAAGGACCTCTACTTCAACTATGCTCTTCAATTAAATCCTTTAACACCTAAAACTCATATTTATCAACTTTTGCAATTAAGTCCTAATAGGCAAATTAGACATGAAATCAATAAAATTTCTTATCAATACTCTAACACATGCATCTAATCACTCAGTAAATCATAATAATTACTTAAAATAACCTTTTCTATCTCAGATTCATGGTTTCGCAACCACAGTTCCGTTTAGGCCCTATTTCGGATGTTACATTTCTCCCCCTTTTGGGATTTTCGTCCCTTAAAATCTTACTGTGAAGAGATTTGGATCTTTGTTTTTGCATAGCCTCTTGGGCTCCCATGTAGCTTCTTCTATCCCATGCCTATCCCATAATACTTTCACAAGTGCAATACTTTTGTTCCTTAATTGCTTAACCTCCCGAGCTAGAATTTTTACCGGTTCCTCACCGTAAGTCATATCTGGTGAATCTCAACCTCTGTCATCGCAAAATTACATGTGATGGATCTGAACGATAACGACGTAGCATAGACACATGAAACACATTATGAATCTTCTCTAATTCAGTCGGCAAAGCTAACCGATATGCCAATGGCCCAACTCTCTCGATCACCTCAAACGGTCCAATAAAACGGGGACTTAATTTGCCTTTCTTACCAAATCTGAGAACTTTCTTCCACGGGGATACTTTCAAGAATACCCTATCACCAACTTGAAATTCAATTTCTTTTCTTTTCAAATCTGCATAGGATTTCTGCCTATCTGAAGCTGCTTTCAAGCAATTTCTAATGACTTTTACTTTCTCTTACATTTCTTTGACTAAATCAACCCCAGTAAATCTGATTTTCTTTAAGCTCATCCAATACAAAGGTGTGCGACATTTACGTCCATACAAAGCTTCATAAGGTGCCATCTTTAGACTCGATTGATAACTATTATTGTAGGCAAACTCTATTAACGGCAAATATTTCTCCCAACTACCTTGAAACTCCAATACACAACATCTAAGCATATCTTCAAGTACCTGAATAACTCTTTCTGACTGACCATCAGTCTGAGGATGGAAAGCTGTACTAAAACTCAACTTTGTACCTAAAGCTTTCTGCAATTTCTTCCAAAACCGTGAAGTAAATCTCGGATCTCTATCTGAGATGATCGATAACGGTACTCCATGTAGTCTGACTATTTCTGAAATATACAACTCAGCCAACTTGCCAAATGAATAGTCCATACTGAATGGGATAAAATGAGTGACTTTGTTAACTTATCAATCATAACCCATACTGCATCTTTCTTTCTCGGTGTCAAAGGCAATCCTGTCACAAAATCCATAGTAACTCGGTCCCATTTCCACTCGGGAACTAATACAGTGCAATAAACTTCAAGGTACTTTTGATGTTCAGCTTTTACACATTGATGATCAAGCATCTAGAAACAAATTACGAAATATCTCTTTTCATTCCTGTCCACCAATACATTTTCTTCAAATCATTATACATCTTTGTACTACATGGGTGAATAGACAAAAAACTGCTATGTGCTTCCTGTAAGACTTTTCGAATAAGTTCATCATTCTTGGGTACACATACTCTATCTCTGAACATCAAACAACCGTCAGAACCAATCTGAAAATCAGACTCTACACCTGACTCGCACTGAACTCTTTTGGCTTGCAACTCACTGTCATTCTTTTGAGCTTCACAAATTTCTTCAAGAAAGCGTCGGTTTAGCTCTCAACTCATTAAAATAGAACCATCATCTGATAAGGCCAAACTAGTGTGCAAAGCTCTCAATGCAAATAATGATTTTCTACTCAAAGCATCAGCAACAACGTTTGCCTTACCCGGGTGATAATCGATCACTAGCTCATAATCTTTAATCAACTCTAGCCATCTTCTTTGCCTCAAGTTTAGATCTTTCTGAGTCATCAAGTATTTCAAACTTTTATGATCAGTGAATATTCAGCATTTTTCACCATACAAGTGATGTCTCCAAATTTTTAATGCAAATACAATAGCAACTAACTCTAAATCATGTGTCGGATAATTTTTCTCATGTGGTTTTAACTGTCTAGAGGCATAAGCAATTACCCTTCCTTCCTGCATAAGTACACAGCCTAGTCCATTTAAGGATGCATCATGTAAATTACAAACTCTTTACAGTTACGGTTGTACTAAGACAGGAGCTTGATCAACAATGCCTTTAACTTGTCGAAACTCTGCGACACTTCTCGGTCCATTCAAACTTGACATCTTTCGTAGCAATCTTGTCAATGGAGTAGCTATCATGGAAAATCCTCTACAAATCGTCTATAATAACCGGCAAGACCAAGAAAACTTACGACCTCTCGATACATTCTGGGAGGCTTCCAACCAACAATGGCTGAAATCTTACTCGGATCAACTTTAATACCTTCACACGAGACAATATGTCCAAGAAAACAAACTTCCCGTAACTAACTCACTTTTACTAAACTTGGCATAAAGTCGATTATCTTTCAAAATCTATAAAAGCTCGTTCTCAAATGCTCTGCATGCTCAGGTCTCATCATTGGAATAAATCAAGATGTCATCAATAAACACAACTACAAACTTGTCCAAATAAGGTCTAAAAATTTAGTTCATTAAATCCATAAAAATGGCAGGAGCATTGGTTAAGCCAAATGGCATCACAAGAAACTCATAGTGACCATACCTAGTTCGGCGCAGCTTTTGGAATATCGACTCTTTAACTCGCATGGCCCGATAATATCCGGATCTCAAATCTATCTTAGAGAACACACGTGGCTCCTTTCAGATTGATCAAACAAATCATCTATTCTAGGCAATGGATATTTGTTCTTGATGGTTACCTTGTTAAGTGCGCCGATAGTCTATGCACAATCTCATGGAACCGTCCTTCTTTTTCACAAATAACACTGGCGCGCCCCATGGTGAATAACTAGGTCTTACAAAGCCTTTATCAGTTAATTCCTGTAGCTGAGCTTTCAATTCTTTCAATTCTATTGAAGCCATTCTATAAGGAGCAATAGAAATAGGTGTGGTACCTGGAATCAATTCAATACCAAACTCAACTTCTCTGATAGGAGGCAAACACAGTAGTTCTTCCGAAACACATCAGAAACTCATTTACCACCTAAGACGATTCAATTTTCAACTCGGATCTTTAGTATTCAATACAAAAGCAAGATAAGCTTCACATCCTTTCCTCAAACATTTCTGAGCAGACATAACAGAAATCATGGAAATTAAACTACCTGACTCATCTGAATTAACCCGAAGGATCTCACCATTTTCACGTTTCAACTCAATGAATTTCTTTCCACAATTCACTATCACATCATGTGCAGTTAACCAATCCATACCAAGAATCACATCAAACTCATTAAACGGTAATAGCATGAGATCGGCCAAAAAAACAAGAACCTCTAATCATCAATGGGCATTTTTACATACTTTGTTTACTAACACATGCTTGACCTAATGGATTCGATACTTTAATCACAAATTCAGTAAACTCTATGGGCATGTTCATACTAGGCATTAATTTCATGCAAACATAGGAATGGGTTGAACCCGATCAATCAAAGCAATAACATTAACATCATGAAGAGAAAATGTACCCGTAATTACGTCGGGAAGGATGCCTCTTCACGAGCACGTATAGCATAAGTCCTTGCGGGTGCTCTAACATCTGATCTCGTTTCTGTATCTCTAAATGTACCTCTACCTGCCCCTACTCCGGGATTTCTCTGAGATCTGCCTCTAACGGGGGCATTGCCTGATCTTGCACTCGGTATTACTTCTCTTTTAACCATTTCGGGACATTCTCGAATGAAATGATCCGGTGCACCACATCGAAACAAACCAATCTCAGTTGCTCGACATTGACCTGGATGACGTCGACCACATTGAGGACACTCGGGTCTATCAGGCTGAATACTGCCAACACTCGCAATCGAAGTGGTTTGAGCTTTCGGATCCATAAATCTTCTACCTCTGTTTCGGCTAGAATACCCGGCTGAAAAATTAGATCTCGTAGAAAACTCTCTAGGCCTCTTGGATGTAGACTGAAATGACTTGCTCATCTGCCTTTTCTTCGTATCTTGCATCTCAATTTCAGCTTTACCCTTTCTTTTTAACAACTCTTCTGCCTTACAGGCTCGGTCAACTAAAACAACAAACTCCTTTATCTCTAATACACCAACTGACAGTCGGATATCATCATTGAGCCCATCCTCAAATCTTTTACACATGATAGCCTCTGTAGACACACACTCTCGAGCATAATTGCTGAGTCGAACAAATTCACGTTCATAATCGGTCACTGTCATCTTACCCTGTTTTAACTCAAGGAACTCTTTTCTTTTCTGGTCAATAAACCTCTGACTGATGTACTTCTTACGGAACTCCTCCTGAAAGAAATCCCAAGTAACTCTTTCTTTCGGTACTACTGACACAAGTGTCTTCCACCACTGATAGGCCGAATCTCTAAGAAGTGATACTACACATTTAATACACTCTTCCGGTGTGCAGGGCAACTCATCAAAAACTCTGATAGTGTTCTCGAGCCAAAATTCAGCTTTCTCTGCATCATCATCTTTGGTAGCCCGAAACTCCTCGGCCCCTTGTTTTCTAATCTTGTCAACGGGTGGCTTCTCTCTTCTAACTGTATCTGTGACTGGAGAAGTTACATGGGTAGTCTGAGGATCATGAGGGGGTGGAGGTCTAACAGCCGGGTTCGTACGAACGAACTCAGCAAACCATTCATTCATAGCTTGGAATAAGGCTTCTCGAGCCCCTCCTCCCTGACTAACTGTAACGGGCCTTTCACGACTATCTTGTGGCACCGTCCCTTCAGCGGGAGTGGGCACATTACTCTCTACATCATCTGCACTAGCTCGTTCGGGGTCCATAACTATAAAAGAAAAATATTTTTAAATCGTCAAGAGTCGTCACACTATCAAAATATAAGTATGGCATGTATAGATAGACTCTTACTCATACTGAATATTTCGAGAACCGACTAAACCTTGCTCTGATACCAATAAATGTAACACCCCTTACCGAGACCGTTGCGGAGTCGAGCACGAGCATTACTAGACTTAACTTACTAAATCGGGGCATAAAAATTGAAACTGTCCATCTGCGTCATGTTCACTAAATTGACTATAACTCGAGTTACGAAACTCGAAATTTAGATCCGTAAATTTTCCCTGAAACTAGACTCATATATCTTCCTACTATAATTTTTATAGAATTTTTGGTATGGCCAATTAGTACAGTTTATTAGTTAAAGTCTCCCCTGTTACACAGTTCGACAGTTCTGACCCCTCTGCACTAAAAATCAATTATCTCATAATATACAACTCTTTTTCATGCACCGTTTCTTTCATATAAAAATAGACTCAATAAGCTTTAATTCTATATCTCATACACACCCTAATTCCACTTATAATATTTTTAGTGATTTTTCAAAATCATGTCACAGTTGCTGTCCATACTGTTCCCCTGCATATAATTACATAATTTCTTTATAATAACTATCAACTAGACACTACATAACATCCAAAACATGTTCTTAATTAGCCATTTTAATAGCTAATCACTACCAAACATTTACAAGCCAATCTTAAGCCATATAATAAGGTTATACACACATGATAGCTAAGTCCCTATACATGCCATAACTTAAAACGTCGAGTCACAAAATACCAATATAATCCTTTGATAGTGTGTAACGATCTCCGACGTCCTTTCGATCCCCGAATTGGCTTGTAATACTATATAAAAAAAATAAAGAACGGGCGTAAGCATAAAGCTTTGTAAGTTTACATGTAAATAAATAACAACATTCTTAATGGATGTGAGTATTAAATAAGCTAAATTTGCTATTATAGATCAAGAAGAACGAAATCCGGAGTTAGATCGGGGAAAGAAAAAGATAGAGGACTAAATCGATATAGTTGATCGTATTTTGTTTCGAGGTAAGTTTGCGGTAAATAAATGCAATATTCTATTATTTTACATTCAATACTATTAAATTCCAGTGTTTGTATATTTGTTCTGTAAATTTATAATTTAAAGACTCAAGTATGAAAAGAAGAAGAAGTAATCTCAGAAAGTTCCGGTTGAACCTTAGGAATGTGTAGGATACAAATGTCATGACATTAGGGATTGAGGAAATCATGTAAGACCATGCCAAGGCATGACATTGATAAGTTACTATAAGGCAAATGTCCCATGTAAGACCATGCCAAGGCATGGCATTGGTGAGTTCATAAGGCAAGGATACCACGTAAGACCATGTCAAGACATGGCAATGGTTAAGTTTCAAAAGGAAGGCACCCGTGTATCCTTAGTATTCCAAGTGGTTCAACGGGAAAATTCAAAGAGTATACCAAAGTAAAGGTAAGACAAGTTCAAGCGAAAAAGGTAAGGTAAGACAAATTCATGTTAAAAGGTACAGGTAAGAATACAAGTTTAAGTATATTGAATTAAAAGCTTAAGTGATCTTGATAATAAAAGTATAAGATAATCCATTAAGAATGTTGTTATTTATTTACATGTAAACTTACAAAGCTTTATGCTTACGCCCGTTCTTTATTTTTTTTATATAGTATTACAAGCCAATTCGGGGATCGAAAGGACGTCGGAGATCGTTACACACTATCAAAGGATTATATTGGTATTTTGTGACTCGACGTTTTAAGTTATGGCATGTATAGAGACTTAGCTATCATGTGTGTATAACCTTATTATATGGCTTAAGATTGGCTTGTAAATGTTTGGTAGTGATTAGCTATTAAAATGGCTAATTAAGAACATGTTTTGGATGTTATGTAGTGTCTAGTTGATAGTTATTACAAAGAAATTATGTAATTATATGCAGGGGAACAGTATGGACAGCAACTGTGACGTGATTTTGAAAAATCACTAAAAATATTATAAGTGGAATTAGGGTGTGTATGAGATATAGAATTAAAGCTTATTGAGTCTATTTTTATATGAAAGAAACGGTGCATGAAAAAGAGTTGTATATTATGAGATAATTGATTTTTAGTGCAGAGGGGTCAGAACTGTCGAACTGTGTAACAGGGGAGACTTTAACTAATAAACTGTACTAATTGGCCATACCAAAAATTCTATAAAAATTATAGTAGGAAGATATATGAGTCTAGTTTCAGGGAAAATTTACGGATCTAAATTTTGAGTTTCGTAACTCGAGTTATAGTCAATTTAGTGAACATGACGCAGATGGACAGTTTCAATTTTTATGCCCTGATTTAGTAAGTTAAGTCTAGTAATGCCTCGTGCTCGACTCCGGCAACGGTCTCGGGTAAGGGGTGTTACAATCAATGAGCGTAGCCAAAATGTCATCATCCCTCTCCCTTTCTGCCAGGTCTTCCAACTCCTTCATTAATTTTCTTTTTAAGCCCTCCTTATCTTTTCTATTTTTGCGTGACCAATCTTCTAAACACAGCTGCAATTTTCCTAACTTCTCCAATAGCGTTCCTTCATTTACCTCCCAAGATTCTCTAATGACTTTTTCTAAATATTCTTCCATGGTCCACCAAGCTTCAAAATGGAATTTTCTACTCCTAGTGAAAAGTATAGATTTTTTTGTATTCAAAAGAAGGGGACAATGATCTGAAATGGAATAAGGAAGATTCTAAAGAGTATTCAACGGAAAAAGCTTAAGTCATTTTTCATTTGCAACCCCTCTATCTAACCTCTCTCTTATATTTGTTTCTAGCAGATTTCCTCTTTCCCATGTAAAACAGACCCCCGAAAACCCAAAATCAAACAACTGACAGTCCACTAGCGTCTCCCTAAAATCCTCCATTCGCTTGTTATCCCTTGGAATTCCTCCACATTTCTCAAAAGAATAAAGAATTTCATTAAAGTCACCTTCGACAAGCCAAGGATAATCAATCTCTTGAGCTAGTCTTTTTAGTAGATTCCAAACTAAATTTTTATCTTTTAAATAGGGAGAGCCATAAAAACCAGTATATCTCCATTCCTCTTCCACATTATCCTCCTTAATTAAAACATCAATGTGCCATTTGGAGAAGCTTCTCAAACTAACAGTAATTTCCTTCTTCCATGCCATGCAAAGACCTCCCCTAGAGCCCTCCACTTCAACTTCAATTCCATTTACAAAACCACATCTTTTCCGAACTTTTTCCATTCTTTTCTTATCCAGTTTCGTCTCCATTAAGAAGACCAAATGGGGATTGTGCTGCTTAATTAAGAAGCACAGCCTCCGAACTGCCCGTGGACTCCCCAACCCACGGACGTTCCAACGTAGGCTTTTCATTGTGTTCGGTCGACTTGCCTAATGGCAGCCGCCGATTTAAAAGAATCTGAATCTACATAATCCACCTGAATCTCAATAATCGCACTCCCAGCCATATCTTTAACGCCATCTACTTTTTTCTTTTTCACACATCCCATTCCGAAGCCTCCCTCAAAATTTAAATCACCCTCATTATCAAGAAATTTACGTTTTCCCACCACCTGTTCACTTATACTGCTTTCGCCTTTATTTCTTACTTCCATTCTTTTCCAGCTCTTCTTTTTGTATCCTTCTTTATCTGTCTCCATCGGCTTGTTAACCACTCCCTGATCCACCAATTCAACAACTTCCTTATGCGTAAGGCCATCCTCCCACTTTGACAGTGGTCTTCCATTAATTAAACTCTCTAAATTTACCATGGAATCAGCTCTCCTAATACAACCTACGATCCCCTCTTTTGAACACCCTGTGTATGAACTTTGAACTCTTTGCGATTTTGAGAATGCTACAAATTTCATGCTTTCTTTTCCCACTGCCTTAGATTCCGCTTTCAGCGCAACAGAGAAAGGGGGGTCATCTTTAATGTTATTTTTTTCTTCTAGACTCATTAACTCACAATCCTGGAGACCATGACCCAAATGTCCACATCCGAAACAGAACACTGGTAATTTCTCATATTTGAATGGAACCCATGAATTAACACTAGTACCACTAGAAGCAAAGATGCCTCTCCTCAAAGGTTTCCGGACGTCTAACACAACTTTCAGTAGACAAAATTCATCATAAATCTCAGATCTAATAACCCCACCAAAAGTACTACCAATTGCATGCAAAAGATCTTTTTTATCAAAATCCGGTAAGCAAGGGCCAATCTTAATCCAATATGGAGATGAATTAAGACAGATTAAATCTCTATCAATTGGACTAACTAATTTATCAAAAAGAATAAGATACTTACGAAATAACCAGGGACGTCCTTCCAAAATCTGCTCCAAATCATCCTCTAAATCAAAAATTACTGAGAATAAATTCTGTCCTTCAAATCTGATCTCAAACTTCTTTTTTGTTTTCTAGATACTTCGCATTTGCGCCTTAAAACTTTCAAAGTTAAACTGCTTTTTGGTCCACACCGAACAGATCAAAGTGGGTTTATCGGTTGGAATAACCATAGATCTCTTAATGGACAGTTGGACAAGTTCTTCTGCAAGCAAAGTGATCTCTTCGCCAGAAACCCTCTCTCCGCCACCACTCTCCTCCATCCCAAGCCGCAATAGAAGGCTGCTCTCTCTAGGACTCTATGGACAGCACTCTTGATTTCAGAGGGTTATTTACTATTAATGATGACATGACACTATTTTATTGGTGCCTAAAAACTATACTTTTTAATATGATTCTAATATAATTTCTTCCCTTTTAGAAATACATAAATGTTTCTACAATTACTTGTAGATGGAACTCACATTAAATGAATAATAAAACATTTTCAAAATATATAGCAAATAAAAAGTTAAAAATAATTAAATTCTGTCACTATTTATAGTAATGAATTATATCTCTTAAATTTAAAAGTCATGGCGCTTGATTATTAACAAATAGTCATAATTATTCAAGTAGATATCTATTGAATAATTATATTTATTACTAGATATATCTATTCATTTAGGTAATTATGTCTTTGTGAAGAGACATGAATTTATATGACACATCAACAAAAAATAGAAAAAAAGTTTTTTTCTATTATCCCACAATCTTTTATATTCCTAAATTGTTTTATAAAGAAATAGTGTAAAAACTCTTTATAAAAATTGATATCCTTGCTATGTTTGGCTCAATGGACTATTTCCGTCAATACAAAACGTAGATAGTCATTAAGTTTCATTTTATCATCGAAGTTTATTTGTTAATAAATATTTTGTACACTATAATATATAAGTGAGAGCGAATAAAATCTTAAAAAAATGACATTGATACACAAATAAATTTTTTTATTAATTTCTCTTAAGTTTATCTAATCCCACGACCAAAAATAAATTGGTGAGGAATTAATAACAGAGTTATGGGATTTGCAAATAATAATGCTGATAAATATCTTCAGATAATAGTGACTGCACAGTGATCGCAATAAAACCCAATTATATATTGGCTAGTTGGCGTGATTAGCAATTTATATGCACGTTCATCGAGGGTAGCCTTGGGGTGAACTTGAAAGCTTATCTAGTTAAAAACATCGGAAAACGGGAGGAAAGCAAAACTATGAGCTACTAGTAATCAGCTTGTGCACTGACTGCAAGCTCGTGTTGCGGCGTATTAAACTCCATGCTTCATTGTGGTCTAATGCAGGGTTTCTAGGAATGTTGTAGGTGGCATTAGTTCATGATATTTGCTCGATGAAAGACCATCCAAACATGTATTCCAGTGCATTTGAACCTCCATCGATGATGTTTGATTGTCAAAGTCAAATCTTGAGTTATTATTGTGCTTTTGTCACCAACATATTCATTTTAATTATAGTCTGCTTTTAAAAGCAAAAGAAAAGAAGATTAGGCCAACAATGCCTTGTCGCCTAACTGAAGGTAAAACAATAAACAATCACCGCAAAAAAAGACAATATCAATAAAGCAGTTAACGGAGGAAGTGGAAAGAAGGAACGCAATAAACATTTTATTTAATCCAAAAAAGACGATATGGGAAACCCACCTTTTGATTTCTCTATAAGTAATTAAACAACTCCTACACTCTATATTCATTTCATCAACATCAATTCTCAGTTTTATCGCTTCTTGTTCAAAGACATGGCAAGATTAGGCTTTTTCGTACTAGTTTTCTCCTTCGTGTTTTACATGGCTGGCATAGCTGCATCTGCTTCTACGACAACTTTAACCCCAAGAGAGTACATCGTTGCATCCTGCAAAGCCACAAGGTATCCTGCGTTATGCGTTGAATGCCTGTCAGGTTATGCCAACGCGATTCGAAAAAATGAGCAACACCTGGCTCAAACTGCCTTATCAGTCAGCCTATCCAGGGCTCAATCAGCTGCAGCTTACGTTGCCAAGATGACTCATGTGAGGGGCATCAAGCCTAGAGAGCGTCAAGCAGTGAAAGACTGTATAGAGAACATGGGTGATACAGTGGACCGACTTAGCCAATCAGTGAAGGAGCTCAGCCATATGGGACGAGCTGGAGGTGAGGGTTTCATGTTGCACATGAGCAACGTGCAGACATGGGTCAGCGCTGCACTTACCGATGAGAATACTTGCCTTGATGGCTTCGCAGGCAGAGTCATGGATGGAAACATCAAAGTTGCAGTGAGGCGCAGGGTTGTCCATGTCGCTCAAGTTACTAGCAATGCTCTTGCATTAGTGAATCGCTTTGCTGCAAGACACCGAGCTGCTATACCTACTGAAAAGCCTTAGTTTCAACCTTAAAAAATCTCTGGTTTATGTAAAAAGAACTGCTCTGTTTTCCCAAAGTAAGGGTTATACCTGTCAGGATTTTGTCTAAAAGGATCTAGGGCCTGCTTGAATTACATGTAACTATATCATATAATGAACCCAAGTGTGTGCTAATGAGACCTCCTTGCCTTGTATGATAGTGAAGTGAATAATATGCTACTTCTGGTTCAGTAACTAATCAGATCATTTTATGCCAAGATTCGCATAATCCGGAATTGTTTTTATTTGTAAAATTAACAGGTTGTGGATCTGAAAGTGAACTAATGAAAGATAATTCCAAATTATTACAAATGGAGCCGATTGTGACAGTTTAAAGTTTCGGTTTGAGACATAGCATAAGTACTTACTGTCCCTAAAACGTACGTATTTCCAGTGGTTTTGCTTGTCTTGCATGTGGATTCAAAGTAGCGGACGACTTGGATCTTCTCAAGTTTGGTCAACCAATAATCGACATTATAGCAGAAAAAAACACAGTGAAAGAAAGGACAAAATTTGAGCTCTGAATCATGTGTATTGAATATCTGTGAAATCTACCATTATTTAAATCTGTACCTGCTCCTCAACTTTGGATTATAATAATAAAATATGCAGAAAAGGAAAAGAAAAGAAAAACAAAGAAGATATCATGAATGCATATGTCTCCTCTTTAATAAAGTGGAGTAGACAAGCTTATCTCTTTCTGTAAAGACAATCATATGCAGTCATATTATGAAAGGGTCAGTCTCTGAATCTTCCAAAGGAAATCTTTAAGACTGAGACTGGCAATTAGAAATTCATGAAATAGATAAAGAGATTACTACAAGTCCCCACAACGTGAAATGCGACCATGTGAAAGAACCAATTTTGCGTAGGAAAAGTAAATGGAACTGATGATCTGATCAGACCACAAGGATGTATACATAATGTGCCTTAATGTTTCTTTAAATCTAGCTTGTGCTTTAAATTTCTCTTTAATATAGACCTCGTACTGATTTAACATTGAAAATCTTTCTTCTACTTCTACTGTTTTGTTATTACTGTGGTCCGTCTTTATCTTGCAATGCAAGGGAAAAACATCATCAAGGAGGGCCTCAGCTTACTTTGAATGGGTGGCCACTAGGTTCTAGAAAAATCCCAGATTTTTATCCTCAGCATCAATCTTCATTTTTCCTTTTCTTTTTTTTTTTTTTTGAGAAAATTAAAGACCAAAATGAAAATCAATTAGGATTTGGGTTGGCACAGATTTGTTTAACTAGACACTAGGGTTTAGATTGGATACTCCCTCATTTACCTAACTCCTCTCCCTTGCCTAAATTTGCATCTGCCGATTGTTTTTCTTTTTTTTTTTTTCTAAATATGAGATAAATTTATTTTTTTATTTTTTTCATTAAAAATTCTAATTATTTTTGTTAAAATTTACCAACACCTCTTTTTGTTAAACCAAGATATTTCGTTAAGATACATCAACACTAATTCTTTTAGAGTTTGTGTTTATCTCTTTTAATAAATTGTCTTGAAAGTTTAAACTTGAATTCTCTTCTTTAAAGTACAAAGTATTTTATCACTGTACCTAATACTTGTTAATTATTTTAACTTTTTTTCCTAATTTTACATTAGTCAAATTAATTTAAATTAAAAATTGTTAAAGTAATCAAATTGATGAGTGTTATTTTATCAAACAAATTTGATTTGAAATTTTATCGAATCTAATAGAATGAAAATAAATTTGAGTCAAATGAAAAAAGAAATATGTAGAGCGAAATCGAATTAATTTATTTTAATTAAAATAATATTCAACTATATGAAAGTTATATAAAATTTACCCCACTTTAAAATTATATATCACTAAAAATTTACTAACATAAAAACCGTACTCCGGCATGCGTGCATCGGGATTATGAATCAACACTATTTATATTTAAATATTTAGTGGTTTTACTTCAAGTGTGACATGTCAGTTGTAATATTTTTAGTGTTACAATGAAACACCTGAGTATTCTAAGGATATTGGAACCCAATGGATTGCCAAATTGGTAAAATTGTTTATTAATTTAATTACAAGTTAAGCAATTATTAATATAATCGAGTCGGAAATTATTAATGCAAGTTTAAATAAAATAAGATTTGAGGTATATCTAAATTAACAAATAAAAATACCAAACTTTCTTCTTTTTTACTTTTTTACTAGAAACAATGTAGATGGATTGAAATGAAGGTTGAATGAGTTATGGATTACTAAGCTAATAAACCTATGATGATTATATTGTTTGCTACTCTTAGCTAGGAATCTCCTCTCGATCTCATCCTAGACTAAAAGATATCATCTAAGCTCTCATCTCGGTCTAACTATTTGGCACAAGTGTATCAAATTCCTACATGATAAAGTCTCCTCTCGGTCTCGTCTATCTAAATCTTCCACTAGAGGCGTCAATTTTAGTGTAATATGCAATTTAATACACTTGAACAAACAACCAACAAGGCATAGTTAATAACTTAACTAAGTAACTCACTCATCAATCAATCAATAAAACAATTTAGCCCATGATTAAACTCAAATTCCACACAAGCATTTTAACAAACACATGGTAGGTATAAAATATAAAAGATAAGGATTTAGAAAATTCCCATTAATAGATAAACATCCAATGAAGCGCGAGTGTTTAATACATCTCCATCCATAATGTTTCCAGCAAAAATGAAGAAACAAAAATACTACAACAAAAAGAAAATGAAATGAAATGAAATGAAAACCTAAACTAAGTGTGGGTTTGAATGGACGGTGCGGTGCGTTTAGCTTACTTTTTGTCTCACGCTACAATATCTAATCTCACTGTCACCGTTGTTTTTACATTAACCGAAGGTAAACGCATTGCACATCCAAACCCACCCTAAGAAATGTAAAAACTAAAGAACAAATGTTCAGCCAACAAAATCCATCTTCAAAAGCTTGTGAAGTAGTATTTATAATCTACTAACATTTAACCTAACATTGACCATTATGCTTTTAAATGAAAAAAGACTTAAGCTTGTTTAGACTCTCACTGTCACCGTTGTTTTTACACTAACCGAAGGTAAACGCATTGCACATCCAAACCCACCCTAAGAAATGTAAAAACTAAAGAACAAATGTTCAGCCAACAAAATCCATCTTCAAAAGCTTGTGAAGTAGTATTTATAGTCTACTAACATTTAACCTAACATTGACCATTATGCTTTTAAATGAAAAAAGACTTAAGCTTGTTTAGACACAAAATTGCCCCTACAATTTTTCACTTGTCAGGCAGCAGTATCGCAACACCCAAAGGTCGGTGTCGCGACATCACTAGAGTTAGTCTCAATTTATTCACTTCAACGCCTTCAGGGATATCACAACTTCAAAGGCTCGGTATCGCAATGTTGGCTTGGTGTCGCGATATCCATCCCTCGTTATCACGACTCCCACGACAGTAAGCTCCATGTTGATTTTCATTGAAGTTTTGCATCCTCAAGGTGAAAGGTCTGGGTGTTGCGACTTCCATGGAATCAGTGTCACAATACCCACTCTAAATGATGTTTTCCTCAAGGTTGGGTCATTATTATCCCCCTACACCAATTCAGTCACATCATTAAGTTTCTCATGGCACCGTTTGGCCAATTTGGGTCTCAAAATGGACAAAACTAAGCAAAAATGTTTGTTAAGTTTTGAAATTAAAAATCAATAAAAACATATAAAAGATACTTAAATTACTTGAGAATAAGGTCCTCGAATGTATTAGAGAACTTAATTTGACATATCAAATTACAATAGATCACATAACTATTTCAATTAAATTAATATTTAATTTTCATTTTCATTTTAATTTTAATTTTAAAAAATATTGTAAAACCTTAAAAACTTTTCTTTCTTTTTTTTCCTCCAAGTCATTTGCTCTTTCTCTTTTGTTTTGCCCGAGCTAACTGGCACCCGCCTCTCTTTATTTTTTTGCTCCTCATTCACTCCATGGTTTTTTTTTTCTCTCTTTTTAGTTTGAAGATTTATTTTGTAGGTATCTTTGTTGTTTTCACAAATTGTGATGGACAGATGACAATGCATATTGTTACTGACACTCCACTAGCCACTAGTATTTTCATTTGAAAAGTGGGTGGCCCTTCGTTGGTTTATTAATATGTTTATGTTTTCAGAGTATTTTAAAATAATAAATGATTTCACAAGTCGGTTTGGACTCGTACTATCTTAATCTTTATATTTTTTTTTTTGTTTATTTTCCATTGTTTAATAAGACTTCACATTTAGAAATTATTGTCTCCTCTTGTAGCATGTTTTTTAGTCTTTCTTTTGCAAGTAATTTTAGGAATGATTTTGTCATCGATCTCTCCAGTTTGATGGATGCTTAATTCTTTTGCTAATTGTTACCCGCTTTGGACTATCCCAAGTTGATTTCTTTATTTTATTAAGTGCTTGCAATCACTTCAAAAATGTCGTGCTTGAGTTGTGACAGAGTCAATTATCAACACGCCATAATGTTCATTTGATGTTGAGGTTGAAGCTTTTATTGTGTTGATAGAGCTTGTCCATCAGCTCCTACAATGGGTATTTGTTTTGTTTTTTCTTTCAATTTGTATGGCTTCATTTATGGAATGAATTAATGAATTTCCCTTTAAAAAAATTACCAAAATTTGACTTTCGATATTTTCGTGCGTAAAATTAACTTGATTTTTGTTATTAATTCTGGTAACATTTGTACATGATTTTAACTGCCCATGCGACATCAAGGTAGTTAAAAGATTTTTAAAGGGTCCATAGCTTGAGACCAACGGAACTGCAGCCATGATAGATTAGAGCGCAGATATAAGTGATTCAGTGCAGGAGTTGCGAAACATATATCAGATATAGGTGAACACAGCATTGGAGTAAGAGGAGGCATGGATGAACGCATAGCATCAAAAAGATGGTGAAGCATGGCCATGGAGTCTGATCAATTCACCAAACAATGTTTCATTTGTTTTACAATTTTCATTTCATGTTCTGACCCAAGTTAATTTTCCATTAATCTTTGAAACACGATGACCCTGTTTTGAAATTAGCAGTTAAAATAAGGCCAACCAGAGACCCAACGAGTAACCTATTGCCCATGGGGAAGAGCCTAGGCCTAGTCTTTTAAGTATTTTGAGCCTTTTATATCTTTATCTTTTCTAAAGAAACTCGAATAAGGTAGCCAACTCAGCAAAGGTCCCAAAGAAGGTAAACCGATTAATAAAAAGAAAAGAATTTGGAACATTGGGTTAGAAATAAATAATTTGGCGAATTTACATCTATTGACTCAATATTAAAAATTACCTATATTCCCTTTTCAATCTATAAATAAAAAGATAATACGTTCAGCGCATTCAAACCCACATCTTCTTACATTAACAATAATACTTGTATCAATTAAATTAAATCTCAATCAATAATTTACCAACTATACTTAGACTTGATGATAATGTCGGATTTCAATATTTCTATACAATGTCCATGCATTCCTTAATATCACAGTACACGGCCAATTACTCTTTTTTTTTTTTTTGTGAAATTATATAATAATTAAATTTTCGTCAAAATTGAAATTAAATTTTTATAATTTTTTTTACATAATTTAATATCTCAGTTTTTATAAATCTATATATTTTATTGTTATTAAAATGCTCACATGATTTTTTAAGAATTAATAACATTATTAAATCTAGCTCATTAAGATTTTCTTTTTGCTAGATGTTTAGTGAGTTAATTTTTAAAATTTTAAAATGTCACATTAATAAATTCATTAGAAGAATTTTAACATTATTAACAATTAGATTTAATTTTGTAAATCCGAAAGTAGGGAAACTAAATTCTTGAAACAAAAAGTATAGACTAAATTTCAAATATACAAAAAGTATGGACACTTGAAAAATATTTTAACTTTTAAATTCTTAATCTATAATTTAACCAAATAATAATAATTAACCCAATAGGAATACATCATTTAAAAATCTGAAATTATAAATTTCATACAATAAGATCTATTTGATACCCAGCCAAAGATAGGAGTCATGGATTGTTTGATATCACCAATATTTTGGGGTAGAACAGCAGCCGATGAAAATTTTCACTAATCTCCCCTGCAATCATTGATTTAAAGTGACTGCCCATTACCTTCCATATGTGACTTAATTGTTATCGTAAACCGTATTAATTAGTATATCTTTTTGCCTTGCCTTTGATTTCTTGATTAATTTAATGGTACTGTTTTGGGTGATTGAAACTTGGGGATATTTTGTAGCAGAATATGCAGGCCATTGACGACATTGTTGTCGTTCTAAGCATTAGGATGTTGTGAATGCACGTTCATTCTCTTTCGCACATAGGAAAATCACAATCTTTTTTTATTTAAAAAATCCTGCAGTTTTGAGAAGTTGATGTCTTCATCATCTGTCATCGAGTTATTTTAAATTGTATTTTTCAATAAATTATGGTTTCAATGAGCACAGTTTTGTGAAATAATGTAGAGCTAGCCGACCTTTAAATCGGTTTGACTCTATAACACACATGTCCAGCTTGTTTCTCCCTGAATCATGGATGAAAAAGTATGGCTAAATAAACTAATTAAGTCGTAGGTAACAACAATATTCTAAGGGAAGGTGATGAGTATTGATATTCAATCCTCTTTAATTTTTTACATTATTTTTTCTATAAAGTAAGACTTCATCTAAAAGAGCATTTGAGTTTCTTTCAGCTTATAACAAGCGAAAATGACAGCCACTGGTTCTTACTTCTCAATAATTGCTCTCATCATCCTCATTCAGCTCGCAACGAACCTGAATTCATGTTCAGCTGCGACACCGATCCGTCACAGTGGAAGGAACACTCGGTTTATTAGAACCTCTTGCCGTACTACCCTTCAACCTAGCCTGTGTTTCGTTACCTTCTCTCGATATGCGACCAGAATCCGAGGTAGCCCTAGGTTGTTAGCCACCACAGCCCTCTCCTTGGCATTCAACACCACTCGTTTCGCTACGAAATCAATGATAACCCTCTCCAAACGCCACGGGTTGAAGCGCAGAGAGGCGGCGGCGTTGCGTGTTTGTGTGGAAGAACTAGGGGACTCTATCGATGAGCTGAAAGACTCAATCGGGAAACTAAGTCGGCATGGTGCTGGAGGCAGCACTTTCCGACGTCAAATGAGTGATATACAGACATGGGTGAGTGCAGCTTTGACTGATGATGATACCTGCATGGATGGCTTGTCTGGGAAATCCATTAACCGTAAATTCAGAAGTAGAGTGAGAAGACGAGTAGTGAAGGTTGCTCATTTGACGAGCATTGCTTTGGCTTCGTCAACCGCTATGCTGCCACTCATAAATGATATTGCTATCTGTGTTGCCCATTGAGTGAGGTTTTTCGCATTTACAGTTTTTGCAAATTAATGTACCCAATACTTTTGCTTTTGGAATATTATTCATTGGAAGAAATTGATGCTTGAGCTAAATTTGCAATATCAGAGTGTTGTTTTCTTTAATTATCTTACTGTTGTTCGTTTAAATTTTTTGTACCACTTTCGAAGATTGATAAGATTTATCATTTATTCAGAAAATGTGATTATTTTAATATTTTCAATAGTTTTGTCAACAAAATCTTTAACTTTTGAGATTTTGAGATTCTTTTTTGTTAATTTATGTTCGGACTCTCCATTTAGATTTTATTTTACTTTCTGTCTAAATTTATCCTAATTTAGATTTTTATATATTAGTGATTATAATTATCTAAGTACATTGGGTCTCAACTCAGTTTTGAAAAGGTCAAATTGTAAAATTTATCCGCAACGTTTCGTGGTTTTTTCATTTCAGCCTTTAACTTCTTCTTTTTTGTTGCAATCTCACTTACAACATTGCAAAAATTTTCAAATAAGGTCAAAATTGATGAAAACCGTCAATTAACTAATGGTCAACATTTTTCGTTGATATGGCATGACACATCAACTAAGGACTCTGTTAACACATCATCACTAATGTGATCTTTTTATAATTTTTTTTACAAATTAGAAACTTTATTTAAAAATATATTATTTAAAAAATTATTAAATGAAAATATGGCTTAATTCATGATTTAATCTCTGAAGTATGCTCATTTTGGTACCTAAACTTTTTTATCCCAATTTGGTACTTAAAATATCAATTTCCTCTATTTTTTGTCTATTTTGTAATGAACGTTAGAAAAAATGTTAAGCGACTTTGGCCAATGAAAAAACACGTGACATATTTTGGAAAATGAAAAAATATCATGTGACAATTAAGTTTATTTCAAATAAAAATATTAAATTAAAATTAAAATAAAAAATTATAATATGAAATATTAAAATATTAAAAAATATTTTTGACTTTGACCGACCTTAATCGACTGTTGGTCGGGTGTTAATCGGCCACATGGTGTAATTAGAACACACCATGTGTCATTTTTAAAAAAAATTAGTATTATATATATTATATTGATTAAAACGTAAAAAAAATATATATAATATATAAAAAAGTTTTAAAATATATTTTTATAAAATTCTAAAATATATAATTTTAAAATTTTAAAATAATATATAAAAATTGAAAAATGTTATAAAAATTAAAAAGGTATTTAAATTTTATGTAATTGCAAAAAACTCGAAATTTAAATATTCTTTTAGAACTTTATAATTTTATAAAAAAATATTTTTAAACTTTTTAAAATTTTTGTAATAATTTTATTAATTTCAACTAATTTCTTTGCACTTAACGTGTTTTTTTTATAAATTTTATTTTTCTACATTTTTTATAATTTATATGTTTTTTTTCTAAAATTTATATATATTTTTCTGAATTTTTATATATTTATTTTTAATTTTTTATATTTTTAATGTGTATATACATTTAGTAAAAGAAAATATTTGCTTTTTTTTTCATAAAAACACGCTTTGTGATTGGTTATAAGAATTTTTTTAACGTCTATAAAAATATGGACTAAAAAATATGGGCATAAATTATATTAGGATCATCCTAAAAAACATAATTTTTAGGCATCAATAAAATAGTGTCACATCTGTCGAAACCATTTTTTTGTTTGGAAAACGGGCCGACTTTAAAAAGAAAAACGGAGTCGCCACCAATCTTTTTGAAGTGTGATTGGATCACCTTATAAAACATTTGGTCTACGAATTTTAAGAAAACGGGTCCGGGAGTCGATTACGCACGAGGAAGGATTAGCACCCTCGTGACGCCCATAATTGGTACCTAATTGATTAATTAATGTCCTAATATCGAAAATTTGAAAGATTTTAAAATACAATTCTTTTTATTTTAAAGGAAAAAAAACTTGAATAAAATATGAGCAATCAGACCCTCTTATCCCGAGGAGGTAAAATGTCACGCCCAGTGAGTTAGGGCACGACATTTCAAATCCCCGAAATTGAGCTTGTCCTTTTGACTTTCAAAATTAATGTGTTTAAATCTAAGAAGGATACTCGGTTATTTGGGGTCTAATGAAAAATCGGAACCCAGTAAGTTAGGGCTCGATTTCCCAAAATACCAAACACGGAATATTGCATTTGTTTTTTTTAATCCTTATCTCGAGATAACAAAACGTCCCATCCAGTGAGTTAGGACACGACGATTTTGAATTCTCGAGAATAAGTTTTTTATTCAACTTTTAAAAAGAAAGTAATAGGTTCGTTAGACTCGAAAAGAGAAATCGAAACCCAGTAAGTTAGGGTACGACTCTTTTCGAACCTTAGAACACGGAGGGTTTGCTTATTTTGAAACGAAAACTGTGATGTATTGAATAAAATGTGATATAATTTTTAAAAAAAATGTAAAACGAGTCGCTATGCTATTTTATATAACAACATTACGGTGATCGAATATGAATAACAATAATAAAGGTAGAAATAAAATACGATAAAAAAAGTAAAATAAACAAACAAAATGAAATAAAAGAAAATAATAACGAAAAGGCAATGATAATAATAACTATGAAATATACTAAAAAACAAATAATAAAAAGAATAATAAGAATAATTAATAATAGGTTAAAAAATATTAATAATTAAAATAATAATAATAGTATGTCATAAAATATAAAAGTAATAAAAGTCATAAATAAAAAAATTAGTAATAAAATAGTATAACAATAAATATAATACTAAGTATAGTATAGTAATAATAATAATAATAAATATAATTATAGATAATAATATATAAAATAGGGGTACTAAAAATATATATATGTAAAATAATAGTAAGGGAAAAAAATGAAATATTAATAATAATAATATTAAGTTTAATAATAATAATAGCAGAAAGAATATGACTATAATAATAATAATATACATAAAAAGGTAATAAAATATTTAAAAAAAACAGCAATAGTAATAGTAAAGGAAATAAAATAGTAATTATATGGGAAAAATAATAATAGATGTACTACATATATAATAAAATAGAAAAAACGATTTTAATAATAATAATAGTAATATATGCAAAATAGGGTACTGATAATAATAAATATAATACTAAGAATAAATATAATTATAGTAATAAAAAACAGTAATAATAATGGTAAAAAAAATGAACAAGAATAATAGTAACAATACTTACAATAATAATATTAAAATTAATAAAAGGGTAAAAAAATGAAATTGAAATGCGCGCTACCAACAGGACCGAAAACGCAATTATTCCAAGCCCTAAATCATCGTGGCTCGAATGCGGACCAAATCGAAGCAAAGACACAAACTTCAGGGTAAATTTAAAAAAATAGAAAAAAGTGAAGGGGATGCAATTAAAACGGTGGCGCAAAGAGAGGACCAATTGCGCAATTTACCCATTTAGGTAAAATTGCACAAATCCACAATGGAATGTGTGATTGCGCTGTGGCCCCATGCTTTTTAAAGATTAAAAAAATTTCCTTCATTTTTAGCCTTCCGTTTCAAAAAAAGAAGAGCGAAAACCCTTTTCCTTATTTTTTTAGGGTTTGGATTCCCTTAGTCCGGCGGCGAGCTTCCCCCCACACGCGCATCGGTTGTGGCGGCCGGAGGAAACCCGGTAAGACCCTCACGACTTCTCCCTTTTTTGTTTTTCCTTTAAAAACTTTGTTTGTTTTCTTCCTAAAAGTACAATGAAATCAATCTGAAAAAATGGAAGGGTTTTTGTACCCTCCTTTTCTGTTTCGCATGCAATAACAGAGCAAAAAGGGAAAAGCCAAAATGTAACTCGAAAATTGAAAGACCAAAACACCGAAATCACCTCGTTTTCTCACTGACCTTCAAGTTCAATCTATGCGAAAAATCTCACTTTCTGCTTACTTATGCTTTGTGTATGTGGAAATTGTGTATACTGCTTTTTTTATTCCCTAAAAAAACGTCCCCTGTTACATGTTTTCATTTGGCTTTTATAGCCTATATTTTACAACTAATCTCTTCTATTTTGTAGGGACATGGTGGATCACGTCTCTGACGTGGAGTCGTGGCAGCGCACGTTGCGAGAGGGCCACGTCCTGCGCGCGAGGGCTAGCTGCTGGCGGCACTATTGCTGTTAGGGTTTTGGCTTTGTTGTTTTATTTTTGGGTCTGATGGGTTTGGGTTCTGGGCCTATTTGTTTTATATATTTTTGAAAGGGTTTTAAAGTTGGGCTTGTTGGGGTGAAAATTGGGTCATACAGCTGCCCCTCTTTGCTTGTTGTCGTGTAACGGGAACAAAGCAAAGATTCTAAAGGAACCAATTTTGCCCCGTTTTGCTGAGTCTTGATTTCTTGGCGCTTCTTCTCTTCAAGTAGCCTCACTTTAACCCACTGCATCTTCAGGGGCACAGGAGTTTTGTTTCCATCTGCTCCGCTACTGCTTATGATTTATAATCTTTAGCCTGTTACCCTACTGCTTAGGGGGTTAAGGCTCACCGTCTTCGATCTGCTCCACTCCTACTCAGTGGAGATAAGATCTGCTTTCTTTCAGCCTATTACCCTACTGCTTAGGGGATTAAGGCTTATCGTCTTCGATCTGTTCCACTCCTGCTCAGTGGGATAAGATCTGTAATCTTCAGCCTGTTACCCTACTGCTTAGGGGATTAAGGCTCTTCGTCTTCGATCTGTTCCACTCCTGCTCAGTGGGATAAGATCTGTAATCTTCAGCCTGTTACCCTACTGCTTAGGGGATTAAGGCTCATCGTCTTCGATCCGTTCCACTCTCGCCAAAGTGGGATAAGATCGGTAATCTTCACTGTTACCCTACCGCTTAGGAAATTAAGGCTCATCGTCTTCGATCTGCTCCACTCTCGCCAAAGGGGGGATAAGATCGGTAATCTTCACTGTTACCCTACTACCGCTAGGGAATTAAGGCTCATCGTCTTCGATCTGCTCCACTCGCCGTGGGATAAGATCTGTAATCTTCACTGTTACCCTACTACTTGGGGATTAAGGCTCATCGTCTTCGATCTGTTCCACTACTGCTCAGTGGGATAAGATCTGTAATCTTCAGCCTGTTACCCTACTGCTTAGGGAATTAAGGCTCCTCGTCTTCGATATGTTCCACTCCTGCTCAGTGGGATAAGATATGTAATCTTCATCTGTTACCCTACTGCTTAGGGAATTAAGGCTCATTGTCTTCGATCTGTTCCACTCTCGCTTTCGGTGGGATAAGATCTGTAATCTTCACTGTTACCCTACCGCTTAGGGAATTAAGGCTCATTGTCTTCGATCGCTCTTACTCTCGCTTCAAGAGAGATAAGATCTGCTCTTCAGCCTGTTACCTTACTACTTAGGGGATTAAGGCTCATCGTTTCTGATCTGTTCCACTCCTACTCAGTGGGATAAGATCTGTAATCGTTAGCCTGCTCCACTCCTGCTCAGTGGAGATAAAGCTAGTGGCTTAAATCTGCTCCATTGCCGATACATGGAGATAAGATTCGCCATTTCTGATCTGCCCCACTCGTGTTTAGTAGGGATAATATCTGCACTCTTCAGCCTGTTACCCTACTGCTTAGGGAATTAAGGCTCATCATCTTTTGTAACTCCCATCAACTTTGCTACATTGTCCTCTGGGGAACCTATCTGTAGAATTGATTTCATGGGATCTATGCTTATGCCAATACGATTAGGATGTCATGATTGAAAAATGCTTCTAACTAATGTATTGCAAATGAATGGATGAATGCAAAATGTCATGAGCATGATCCAATTTTTTAACTTTTGGGCTATCATTGCTCGCTGCTTGTTAGGGCAATATCCCCGATGTATGACTTCTTGTTCCGCTGATACTTCTAAAAGAGAATCTGAAGATGTTGTCACTGCTTAGACTCTTATTTCAGGGGTTCCGAGCCCTTTAAGCCTGGTAAGTTCTAAATAATTGTCCTGTTTCAGATCCTTGTATTATTTAGAGACTTTCAGAGTAATACACAAAACTTCTTTTGTGAAAGCATTATTAGTTCAGTAATCATTATTTCAATGAAAAAAGCTTGAAAAAGATCATAATAATGGACAAGAAAGAAATTAATTAGGAGCATAGCTCTAAACAAATAAGATAGCAAATGCAATCAAGAAGGAAATTTATTGGTAGTGTATTTTGAAACGAGCAAATTCAGAATGGGTAAGATGGAAACTAGGTGCCCCAGATATCGCAGCCTGAGCTTCTCTGTTCAAACTTCTTGAGGACCATTTAAGCTCAATATGTGTTTAGGGGATCCGGAGTACTTTGTCGATGCCCCAAGACGTAACATACTTCCTCATTGTTAATTCAAGCGTAGCGAAACTACTGTATGCACCATCATGATTTGATCATAATTTGAGCCGCCCTTTTCGATTTTTCGATTCAAAGCCCCTTTGGTCTCAAAGCGCCCTTTACGGGTTTTCACCTTGGCCTCTCCATTTTTATTTTTTTTTGCGGAAAGCCCCAAAGCACCCTTTTTCGGGTTTTCGCCTTGGCCTATTTCCTTCTTTAGCGAAGTGTTTCTTGACTGAGTCCGCATTAACTGGGTTCAGCTGACTCTTGCCATCCATCTCGGCTAGTATCAATGCTCCTCCAGAAAAGGCCTTCTTTTCAACATAAGGTCCTTAGGCATCCACTTTTCTCTGAAGTCCTTTTGCATAGGGAGGATCTTTTCAGTCTCATTCATGGAACACTCTGGGGTGAACTTTTCGTTGTAAGCCCACATCATTTGCTTCTGGTACATTTGACCATGACAGATGGCTCTTAACCTTTTTCCCTCGATCAGATCCAATTGATCATACCGAGATTAAACCCATTCTGCTTCATCTAACTTCAGCTCTGACAAAATTAAACCCATTCCGCTTCATCTAACTTCAGCTCTGACAAAATTCGAAGAGAAGGAATTTCAACTTCGATGGGCAGGACTGCATCCATCCCATAAACCAATGAGAAAGGTGTTGCCCCGGTGGAGGTCCTGGCCAACATTCGAGAAGCATAGAGGGTGAATGGCAACTAGTCTACGCCAATAAGTTTCAATCATCTTTCAAAATTTTTGGATGGTTTCTTTCTTTTCTTTCTTCTTTCTTTTTTTTTTTTTGAATTCGATCTTGAATTTGCAATTGAAATTGAATTTGATGACGGTGGACTTTGTAACTTTGCCACAGGAACCGACCTTCACCCTCTTAGTGAAATAATTGATAATCACGAAGATGAATAGGTGTCGACTAGATGTTTTTGACGAGATCGTCCCCGTAACACCTATGCCCCACGTATAGGAAAAAATAGAGGAAGCATATAAGTCATGTCTTCTCAATTTGGCATTTACGACATAACTGATGCAATCTCCCTTTCATGGTAGACCAGCAGTACCCGAACCTTATAATCGACCTGGCTATCGGAAAACTCTTAGTATGTGCCTTTTCGAACACTCCATAGCCTCCTCATGCCTAGGCATATCTTGATGCGATCATGTAAAGACATCTTTGAATTCTTGGAATAACTCAATGATGTCTTGCTTTGTTTCTGTTGTGAGCAAGGCTTCGATCTTCACTCCTTTCCTAGACTCGCAATGTCTACTGACCCTTTGTACGGTAGAGTCTATTTCCATCTTGTTCTGCCATCCTTAACAAATCAAAAGATAAGTTTCAATCTCTGACATCTTCAAAATCCTCAGATCCTTTTAGACTCATATTTCACTCAAAAGGGAGTCTGTAACAGCGTTGCTCATGTCTCGATATCTGGAGACCTACTGTAGGCATGAAAGAATATCCAAAGAATGAATCTAAGAGTAGCTTATTTGTATGGCACGATTATGAATGAAATGAGAGAAAAAATATTTGCCCGATATGAAACACAAAAATGCATTTTTTTATTGAAAGTAAAGATGTTTGAACATGAGCCTATTTCACAAAAGATTCTTATTGTTTTTAGGCTTAAAACAACAAGTGTGGTTTGAACATTACTCTGTGTTAGCTCTAAAAACTACAGGAATTTCTTCCGAAGTCCAGCTGTTCAGAACACTTCCAGGCTCATAGGGGCGTATGCTCGCTAAGTTTTCTTCCTTCGGATCTTCTTCAAACACGGTGTCAATGCTCAAAGCTCTCATCATATCTTCAGCCGTTTCGTCATTCATGTTCTCTGGTCCCGGATGGATAACTCCTTTCCGATACGAATGCATTGGATATATAGGGAAAAGTCATTGATCCCCATTTGACCTCGGCATCCCTCTCTACTGACTCTCCTCATATGGTACACACGTTTTCACCCTTAGAAGAGTCAAAGAACTCCAGCTCTTTGTTATCCATTAGTCCTTGCACTAGGGCCCTGAATTCGCTGCATCGTTGGATCTCATGGTCTTCCTTATCGTGAAACTCACAGTAGTTCCCTGCATCTCGGGATTTGCTCCCCAATTCTTGCAGAACTAGACCTCTCTTCCGCATTTCCTTCCAAACCTCCCTCAATGGGGTTCTTACTTCAGCAACATTTTGTTTGATTCTCCTCCCCATGTACTCGACTATCGCGTTTACCCCTTTCTCGGTATGACTGGGTAACGGATTTCCCACACCTGGTGCGTCATTGAATTTCACAACACCCGCCTTAATAAGCCTTTCGACTAGCCTTTTGAAATGAAAACAATTTTCTATCGGGTGCCCCACTATCCCTGCATGGTATTCACATTGAGTGCTTGCGTCGTACCATTTAGGATATGGGGGTTGCAACGGTTTTGAGTAGACAGGGGCTACAACGTGTGCTTCGAACAGAGTTTTATACAACTCCCTATACGTCACGGGTATGGGAGTAAACTGGAATTTTTCAGTATCCTGCCTCGTGTTGGGCTCCTGCCTTGGTGAGGCTCTCGCCGCGTGGCTCTTCGCTCTTGGTTGGTTCGACACAAGAACTTGGTTTTGGATAACTCGAGCTTACACTACCTACTCATTTTCCCTTTTCTTTGGATCCAATCTTCTCGTGCTCTCTCCAGCCTCTATTTTCCCACACCTGATCGCGTTCTCTATCATTTCGCCAGACATCACTATCTCTGCGAAACTCTTAGTCGCGCTCCCTAACATATAATTGATGAAAGGTGCTTTCAGGGTATTAATGAAGAGCATGGTCATTTCTTTTTCTAGCAGCGACGGTTGGACTTGTGTAGCGACTTCCCTCCACCTCTGGGCATATTTCCTGAAACTTTCACCCGATTTCTTCTCCATGTTTTGTAGCGTAATCCTGTCGGGCGCTATATCAGTCACATGGCCATAATGCTTCATGAAGGCCTGTGCTAAATCCTTCCATGATTTGATTTGGTTACAACTCAGCTGATTGTACCATTTAGCCGCGGCTCCAGTCAGACTATCCTGGAAACAGTGAATCAATAACTGGTCATTGCTGACATATCCCGTCATTCTCCGACAGAACATTGTAATGTGGGCCTCAGGGCAGATGGTCCCATTATATTTTTTGAATTCTGACATCTTAAACTTTGGTGGGAGTACCAGATCAGGGACCAAACTCAACTTTTTAGCCTCTACCTCACATTGGTAATCAGCGTTTTCCAATGATCTGAACTTCTCCTCCAACCATTTGCAACGATCCTCAAACTCCTTTGGGAGCTCCGCCTTTACTTTTTCTCCCTCTGCTGCATCATCGAAGTCAGAGACCATTGGTTTTGTCAAATTATCTCCGGGGTTGGAGCTCGAGCCTGTCGGGAAGTTTACCGGTGCTAAGGTATCGGATTGATACTGAGGTCTGATATTGACGGACACTCTTGGTGGTTGTTCTTGGACATTTGTCGGGGCCAAGCCTGAAGGGTAAGCAGAATTTTCATTATCATCTTCGGTATCGACCATAGGGCCCTTTCCTTTATCATGCCCTTCAGTCAACAAATGTGTCAACTGGCTCATCATACTTCTCTGGGATTCCAACATTTGATCCCTCATATCCTGTTGGATCTTGGCCAACTTTTCCTGCATCTGAGTTTGCAGTTGGTCTTGTATCTCTTTCTGCATCTGCTCTAACCTCTCTAACCTTTGATCCATGACTTGTGTTTTTCTTCGAGTATAGTAGCGATGTTCCAGGGTAGCTATAACACGATCTCTAGTTAATAGGGTTCTTTTATGATAATTAATGCATATGACGCGATGTAATGCAAATGTATGAAATGCAATGCAAATGAATGAATGCAAAAAGAAAGAGAGGCGTTGATTCCGAACTCAATTCCATTAGGAGAACTTTTCTAGAAAATGAATCTCTTTACATAAAACGGATTACATATGCGGCTTCATCCTCATAGTCCAGGTGAAGACACCAATCATTTACTTCGTATCCAGACGTTATGGTCGTGTCCCATGAACCTTCTCAATAGATGCCTCTTCTAGCTCCTTGTTGCTTGATCCAGGCCGTGACTCTTCACTCACCTATCCTCCGCGATGCTCATAAGCTTCTTTAAGAAAGTCGAGACGTGACGGCTCTTGAACAGTCTTTGTCGGCTTAAATCCTCGGGCAAAGTCTTGTATTCTTCTGCGGACTATCAGCCTTCTCTCATTGTTTACCTGGACTATATTCGAACGACCGTATTATAACCCACTTTATCAAGTAATCCATTTCCTTATGACAAACTCTTCTATTTAGCAATCGAATATGAATCAACACCTCCTTTCTATGATGATGAAATGCAATGTAGTCATAAATAAAAGAAAACATGTTAGTATTATATACAGATGGTAAAATTCCAACACCCATCCAGGTGACTGCTATGGTTCATTATATGTGGTTTGGTTCTAAGGGAAAAAGGGTACCTGAACCAGCAGATTCCTCAATCCTCACCCATTATAGGCTCATACGGACCGAAAGTTCGATTCGAGGAATACATTTCCCTATGGTGCATGAGAGATGAAAATCTCACGAAGACATAGGTACGGATGTATCCCGGCGCGATTCACTATCCTGCACGGAGGTGAAAACCTCACGAAGGAGTAGCTTCTCACTCTCACTTAAAATGCGTGACCACAACGGTCATGCAATATGATGCAAAAGTACCCTAAACACTTAAATCACAACAAACATAAGACACGACCCAAATTCATGCAATGAAAGAAACAAAATCAAATTTTAATTTTCGATAAAAGGACAAAAACTAATCAATTCTACGGCTTGACTCTCTTATTGGTCCCCAGCGGAGTCGCCAAGCTGTCGAAACCATTTTTTTGTTTGGAAAATGGGCCGGCTTTAAAAAGAAAAACGGAGACACCACCAATCTTTTTGAAGTGTGATTGGATCACCTTATAAAACATTTGGTCTACGAATTTTAAGAAAACGGGTCCGGGAGTCGATTACGCACGAGGAATGATTAGCACCCTCGTGACGCCCATAATTGGTACCTAATTGATTAATTAATGTCCTAATATTGAAAATTTGAAAGATTTTAAAATACGATTCTTTTTATTTTAAAGGAAAAAAAAAACTTGAATAAAATATGAGCAATCAGACCCTCTTATCCCGAGGAGGTAAAATGTCACGCCCAGTGAGTTAGGGCACGACATTTTAAATCCCCGAAATTGAGCTTGTCCTTTTGACTTTCAAAGTTAATGTGTTTAAATCTAAGAATGATACTCGGTTATTTGGGGTCTAATGAAAAATCGGAACCCAGTAAGTTAGGGCTCGATTTCCCAAAATACCAAACACGGAATATTGCTTTTGTTTTTTTTAATCCTTATCTCGAGATAACAAAACGTCCCATCCAGTGAGTTAGGACACGACGATTTTGAATTCTCGAGAATAAGTTTTTTATTCAACTTTTAAAAAAAAGTAATAGGTTCTTTAGACTCGAAAAGAGAAATCGGAACCCAGTAAGTTAGGGTACGACTCTTTTCGAACCTTAGAACACGGAGGGTTTGCTTATTTTGAAACGAAAACTGTGATGTATTGAATAAAATGTGATATGATTTTTAAAAAAAAATGTAAAACGAGTCGCTATGCTATTTTATATAACAACATTACGGTGATCGAATATGAATAACAATAATAAAGGTAGAAATAAAATACGATAAAAAAAGTAAAATAAACAAACAAAATGAAATAAAAGAAAATAGCAACGAAAAGGCAATGATAATAATAACTATGAAATATACTAATAAACAAATAATAAAAAGAATAATAATAATAATAATAGGTTAAAAAATATTAATAATTAAAATAATAATAATAGTATGTCATAAAATATAAAAGTAATAAAAGTCATAAATAAAAAAAATTAGTAATAAAATAGTATAACAATAAATATAATACTAAGTATAGTATAGTAAGCGTAGGCTAAGCTGTGGGTAATGCATGGGCCTCTACTTCCTAAAATGTAATATTTCTGTTTAGGCCCTTAAAATTTTTAAAAAATTTTAAATTAGTAAAGGTAAAATTACACTTTGGCCCCCCTAAAATTATAAAAATTCGATTTTATCATTTACAAATTATAAATATATAAACTATAAAAAATTAAAATTTCATCCGGCCCCCCCTAAAAAATTATCCTGGCTTCGCCCCTGATAGTAAGAATAATAATAAATATAATTATAGATAATAATATATAAAATAGGGGTACTAAAAATATATATATGTAAAATAATAGTAAGGGAAAAAATGAAATAATAATAATAATATTAGGTTTAATAATAATAATAGCAGAAAGAATATGACTATAATAATAATATACATAAAAAGGTAATAAAATATTTTAAAAAAATAGCAATAGTAATAGTAAAGGAAATAAAATAGTAATTATATGGGAAAAATAATAATAGATGTACTACATATATAATAAAATAGAAAAAACGATTTTAATAATAATAGTAATATATGCAAAATAGGGTACTGATAATAATAAATATAATACTAAGAATAAATATGATTATAGTAATAAAAAACAGTAATAATAATGGTAAAAAAATGAACAAGAATAATAGTAACAATACTTACAATAATAATATTAAAATTAATAAAAGGGTAAAAAAATGATGAAATTGAAATGCGCGCCAGCTAACAGGGACTGAAAACGCAATTATTTCAAGCCCTAAATACTGTGCCTGAATGCGGACCAAATCGGCGGCGCGCACAAACTTCAGGGTAAATTTTAAAAAATAGAAAAAGTCAAGGAAGGATGCAATTAAAACAGGGGCCCAAAAGAGAGGACCAACTGCGCAATTTACCCATTTAGGGTAAAATTGCACAAATCCACCTGTGGAACAGGTGATTGCGCGTGGCCCCATGCTTTAAAAGTTTAAAAAAAAAAGTTTCCTTCATTTTTTAGCCTTCCGTTTCAAAACAGAAGAGCAGAAACCCCCTTCCCTTATTTTTTTTTAGGGTTTGGATTCCCTTAGTCCGGCGGCGAGCTTCCCCCCACACGCGCATCGGTTGCGGCGGCCGGAGGAAACCCGGTAAGACCCTCACGACTTCTCCCTTTTTTGTTTTTTCTTTAAAAACTTTGTTTGTTTTCTTCCTTAAAGTACAATGAAATCAATCTGAAAAAATGGAAGGGTTTTTGTACCCTCCTTTTCTGTTTCGCATGCAATAACAGAGCAAAAAGGGAAAAGCCAAAATGTAACTCGAAAATTGAAAGACCAAAAAACCGAAATCACCTCGTTTTCTCACTGACCTTTGAGTTCGATCTATGCGTAAAATCTCACTTTCTGCTTACTTGTGCTTTGTGTATGTGGAAATTGTATATACTGCTTTTTCTATTCCCCAAAAAAACCGTCCCCTGTTACATGTTTTCATTTGGCTTTTATAGCCTATATTTTACAACTAATCTCTTCTATTTTGTAGGGACATGGTGGATCACGTCTCTGACGTGGAGTCGTGGCGTCGCACGTTGCGAGAGGGCCGCGTCCTGCACGCGAGGGCTAGCTGCTGGCGGCACTATTGCTGCTAGGGTTTTGGCTTTGTTGTTTTATTTTTGGGTCTGATGGGTTTGGGTTCTGGGCCTATTTGTTTTATATATTTTTGAAAGGGTTTTAAAGTTGGGCTTGTTGGGGTGAAAATTGGGTCATACAACATCATTAAAATTTAAAGGTAACAAAGTAGTATTATGAACTTATCTATATCTACTATTTTCTTCAATTTAATTTAACTTTAATGAAATTACTTAAAATAATTAATTTTTTAAATTATAAACAAACATATTTTCTTTTTCTTTTTTTTTTACAATTGTTAATCATTTTAATATCTTTTTTTCAGAAGTTAATATTTTTTATTTTTGTGCAACCAATTTTTTAAAAAGAAATTTAGTTTCTAGACAGTGAATTTTTTTTTATTTTAAATTTTCTACTATATATTTTTTAAAAGTAAAAGTTATATTGCATTGAATCTTCAGTAATAAGAATTGTATAAATTTCAAAGTGAATGTTACTTGATTTTTTTATGTTAATTACTTATGTTTTTCTTTTTAAAAAAGAAAAGTAGAGTTGAAGAGTAGGTTGAATATGGATGGGTGTATAATAATAATTTCATATTTTTAAAATTTGATAATGTGACGAAATTTATTGGTACCCAAAAAAGTTTTTAAATCATCCTAATGTAAGTTATTCACAAAAAATACAAGAGAAACATACTTTTAAGGGTAATTTACTAAAATATACCAATTTTAAAAAAAAATTACGGAAATGGGCCGAAAATTTAATTATTTACGGAAAAGGGCCATTTCCCCCCAAAACGCGTCCACGTCAGCGCGTTTTTAGGGGATAAACAGAAAAGCACGTCCACGAGGGAGCGTTTTCTGCCACATCAGCCAAACACGCGTCCTTGAGGGCGCGCTTTGCTGACGTGGCAAAAACGCTCCCCCAATGACGCGTTTTAGCCCGTGTTTAAAAAAAAAAAAACTATTCTCGAATTTTTAAAAAATTTACGAGAATAAACCTTTATAAAGGCTCAAAGTGACAACACTATTTTTTTTAAGGTTTCATCAATTAATAAGGAAATATAACTTACAAAGGAAATCTTTATATAGACCCAAAGTCTCATTTCTCTTGTTTTCTTGAGCAAAGTGGGATATGAGATATGTGTATATATAGACTCATGAATAGTTTTGCAGCTTGTTCCTAAACAATGTGGGATTTCTTCCTCTTTTAACTAACAACATGAGATGAAATGCTACACTATATTTGATTTTTTTTACTTAGAGTTTAAATTTTTTTACAAAAAGTTAACATTTGTTACATTATAAATAAAACTTTTAAACTGTATAAGTAAAAAAATATAAAATATAAAATGAGTATGGTAAAATATTAAAAAATAAATATTTAAAAAATTACTAATAATTGAGTGATCATTTTGTAAGTTTTTATAATTCGATAGCTAAAAAATATAGTTAAGTGACTACTAATGTAATTTAATCTAGATATAAAATATGAAAAATAATTATTATATTTTATGTATATTATATATTTCTATCACTACACCAAAACAGACTTTTAGCAGCGTTTTTAGTGGCATTTTAACAAAAAACGCCGCAAATATTATCATTTAGCGGCTTTGCAAAAAGTTGAGCAATAGCGGCGTTTTTTCTACAAACGCCGCTAAAAAAGATATATAGTTGTTATTTGTTACTAAAATTGCAACTATTTTATGTGTATTGCAGGAAAAATGAGTAGAAGAAGATTACGAGATTTAAATATTGTAAAGAATACCGTAAATTCTGAAGAGGGCAATAGTGAACAGCAAACAATAGTTGGATCCTCTAATGTGCCTGACATAGATGATGAGCCTGCAGAATTATAAAGTAATGTTAAGTTTATTTTACATGCATGTTGACTTTTTTTATTGGTTCATTTTTCAATTTTAATATAACAATAATATATCATTGTTCAGCTGAGAGTGGTGGGACGCGCAGAGGTCGCGGACGTCTGTTGCCGCTAAAGATTTATACGAATTAAATTCCGTCGAAAGTGTGAAAGTAAGGAGAAACATTCATGGCCAGCCTGTTGGCCCTGAAGCTCGACTTCTAGCAGGCTATTTGGGCATTATTGCACGAAATGCAAATATGTTGCCCATCAATTACGAGTCATGGCATCACATGCCTGATGCAAACAAAAATCAAGCTTTGGAGAACATTAAGGTAACAAAACGTGAATGTAATTTATAATACTTTGGTTGAAGTTTCATTTATATTTACTTTCTAAACTTATGTTTTTTTAGGAGAGGTTTGCTTTGGAGGTATTCGATGACTATATAAAGAAGACATTAGGGAAAAAATGGAGAGACCACAAAAGCACATTGAAAAAGAATATTTTAAGAAAGAAATAAGCCTCGAGGATAAACTACGAAATGTCCCGCCGGGAATGTTGAGGTATCAATGAGAAGATGTGGTTAGATTCTGGAACTCAAAGAAAGGAGAGGTATTACCTAGTTCTAAATTCTTATAAATTTTTCGGTTTATAGTATTTACTATATACGTAATAATAATTTCGTTATGTAGGACCGTGAGCGTGTCGGAACGAGCAGCAGACAGAAACAAAAATTCACGCACACGGCAGGGTCGAGAAGTTTTGCTTCTGTAGCTGAGGCCGAGGTATTATAATTTATTAATTCTGTCAAATATTAATTACTTTATACTATTAAATTATATTTCTACTACAACATTGTAGGAAGTCTCCACCGGTCAAAAAGTTGGACGCGTTCAGCTTTTTGACATTACGCATAGGAAGAAGGATGGGTCTCCGATGACATCCAAGTCGAGAGAGATTATGGTATATTTACTTAATAAAATTTGATTTATTAAAAATGGATTTATAATGTTTACTTATAATAGTTTAATTCTTCGTTAGTAGTTTTAAATTAATAATGTTATGTTGCATTCCTTCTTATTGTATATTTCGTTTCTAACTTTTTGATTGATTTATTAGGAGAAACTAAAGGAGAAGAAGGCACAGATGAAGCTACAGCTTTTGAGTGATAGTTCTGTTCATCTTGAGGATATCGATAATGAAATTATTACCGATGTTTTGGGTCCCGAAAGGTACGACTGCTTCGACTGATAGTTCTGTTAATCTTGAGTATATTTATAACAGAATTATCACTGATATTTTGGGTCTTGAAAGGTATGGTCGGGTTCGACTTCAAGTGTAACATCCTGAATTTTTGGGCCTATGCGTTTAATGGGTGGATATGTTTAATGTGTTAATTTAAGTGTTAGGGGTCCAAATTGGGCTCAGGCTTAGGTAGAGGCCTTGATTAAAATTATCTGTTTGGGCATTATAGGGTTTAAAAGGTAGTATATATGTTTAAAATATGTGGATAATAAGCAGATAAAGGCTATTATTTAGGAATTTATTTTATGTAGATAATAAGCAGATAAAGGCTAAAATTTAGGGATTTTAATGATTAAAATATATGGATAATATGCTGATAAAGGAGGGAGGAGTTAGAGATAATTATGTCTCTTTTAGATGAGCTAGTAGATTAAGATAAAGGAGAAAAGATAGGACTTATCTGCAAGGTTAGGTAAGTGCCGAAATTTCTATAAATAGGGGGAATATCTCTTCAATTTCGGCATTTGGATTTTTCTCTCATTCTTTTCTCTTCTTCTCTGAGTAAAAGCCGAAAACTCCTAAAGTTCCATCTTCTTCTTCATTCTCTGCAAAAGTCGAAATTTCTAAGCTTATTCCTTCATCTTCACTTTGATTCAAAAGCCGAAACTCTTTCCATTCTTTTTCTTCCTAGCCAAATCTTCAAGTCTCTTCATTGTTTTCTTTTCTTCTTCTCTTTCCTCGAAACCAAAACTCCTCACTCAAGTATTTTAAAAGCCAAAGACACATCAGCCTTCTCTTGTTCATACTTTTTCCGGGATTTTCCTAAAAGCCGAAATCCCTAGATCTCATCTCCTGTGATTGCCGAATTGCTTCTGTGGTGCCTACTTGTGCCGAAATCAAGGGAACTTTAGTGGAGTCAATCGCATAGATCTCTAAGTTATAGAATCGTGTTACTTTCGGGATTTCAAGGTAAGGGATCTATTAGTTTTAACGTATAATTTGGGATTTATTAACCTTGGCCGATTGTTGAAGGGGCTAAATCTTTGTGTGTTTTTTCGCTTTTGAGCAAGGCTTTACATTGAGGATAATAGATCCGGATAGCAAGGACATCGACTAAGAATATTGGATTTCGCGATATCGTGTGTAATACTTCCTACCATCTAGATCTGATTATTAATGTATGCTCATAAGTTTATATGTTGTGATAAATACCGATATCTCGGTTTAATGTTGGAAACCCGGTGGGTGAAGCAAATCACCAGTCGATGAATGTTTGACTTTATATGATAAAAGCATATTGATTTTATGATTGCATGGGTTGGTTTGATGAAAGGAGGAAGTTATACGTTATATGTGTAGCGGTTTATACCGTGATCTCATTATATGTTGTAGCGGCTAATGCCGTGATCGATTATAAGGGCTTCGGCCATAATATGTTGATAAGCGACATGACCGCCATCTTGGCGTGTAGCGAAGTGTGGGTCGATTGTAGAAATCCCCAATGGTGTGAATGGTGATACGGGGCGTGTAGCGGATGGAAACCTAGGCAAATGGGTTGGGCCTTGCATATTATTTGTTATTTTTTTAAATGGAATTATTAATCTGCTTTTTTGGGCCTAAGGCCAAAATCTAGTGGTGCAAGAGGGTTGCACACCGAGTCTCGCGACTCACCGTATTAATTAACCTTTCAGTGTGATACCTAGTGCTTCTGGACCGGGCCGAGAGGAACGCAAGGTGGCCATGCAAAAGACCAACTGGATCCAAAGAAAAAGTCTCAAGTTAATACTTTATATTTTTAATTAATGGATTTTAAATCTCGTTGTAATAAGGCTATGGGCCACTAGTTTATGTTTTGTTTTATTTTGAACTTTAATTACTTTTAGTTATTTAAATTCTTATTGAACTAATGTATCTATTTAAATTTGGGTTTTTAATTTATAAAGGCATATTTTATTTAAACTATCAACTATTAAATTTCTCTCGAATAAGAAGATAAACTTTAGAAAAATATTTTTTCTGAAAATACGACATGTTCTTCTAAAATTTTTAGTGACATACCAGATCCGGTCGTGGTGTTTGGGCCGGGTTTGGGGTGTTACAAATTGGTATCAGAGCCCGGTTCAAAACTCGACTCTGGGGTTTTTGGGCTCAAAACGTTTTCTAAAATGGGCTTTTGAAATATGGATGTCTTTAAGTAATAACAGATCTCTTATTAGCTCGGCATGATGCACTGCGTCTCTCGCCCAAGTCCGCTGTAAGTACTCAACCATTGTATGATCTTTGTATATGTGGGCTTAATGGGCCTAGTGGGACGTAGATTAGTTAGAATTAAAACTTGATGGACTCTAGGCTTAGTTCAAACCACTTCTTAAAATGTCATAAAACTTAATTTCACTAAACAAACCCGTGAACCAGTCGTAAGACTAGGGTGTGGCAACAGGCATGCGCATGTCTAGGATTGGATTCAGGGAGAGCTTGGTATTTAAGCAGTCCTAGTGACTCACCTCCTCTTCGCTGGAATCCTACCCGTGCGTAGTGGATCGCTCACCTTAGTCATGAGGACTTGTTGACGGGCCAAAATCTATAATTAAAACCCGAAAGGGACCAGCTACCTTATCTTTACAAAATTACTAGAAACCCTTGTTTTGGGAAAAAAAAAACCCAAGATACCCATGATTTGAAAATATAGCCCGATTTACATAGTCAATGAAATTTTTCCGTAAAAAAAAAAACAACACAACACTTGACAACAAACAGAAATCTACAACCACCTGAACACTACTATTTTCTTTTGAAATCAAATCCTTCAAGATACCCCTGTTTGTTTTAAAAATAAAAAAAAAATATTTTGAAAATATTCCTGATTTGTAAAAATTACTAAATTGCCCCTAATGTGTAAAATGACCAAAGTACCATTGATTGCAAAATTACCAAAATACCCTTATTTCACGAAATCAACAAGGAACTCTATTTCAGAAAATTACGAAAATACCCCTATAGGATAAAATTACGAAAAATACCCATGGGTAGTGGAATAACGAAAATACCCCCTATGTGTTGAATGTGGGTGCATGGATGTTGTCTCAGATATTGATGGTTGAATGTATGTAGTTCTTAGAACTAGGAAAGGTGAACTTGAGACCGAATTGCGAATTCGAAAGAACTACTCTTAAAACTACTAATCATAAGACTGCTCGTGGATAATCAGTGGAAGAAAACCAATAATTCATAAAATTTTTAATCGATAAACGCGAACCGATAGCATGAGTACAAGAGGACGAGGACGCTTTAGATGCGAATACCTACAGCATACCCTACCATAGTATACTAAGTGTTTATTTTGACTTTAGAATTAGAGTGCGCAAATGAAAGCATAGTGGTGAGACTTGGGTAGTACGATTATTAGTTAGTTGGAAATTTCGAGGACGAAATTTCTTTAAGGGGGTAGAACTGTAACATCCTCGAATTTTTGGGCCTATGCGTTTAATGGGTGGATATGTTTAATGTGTTAATTTAAGTGTTAGGGGTCCAAATTGGGCTCAGCTTTAGGTAGAGGCCTTGATTAAAATTATCTGTTTGGGCATTATAGGGTTTAAAAGGTAGTATCTATGTTTAAAATATGTGGATAATAAGCGGATAAAGGCTATTATTTAGGAATTTATTTTATGTAGATAATAAGCGGATAAAGGCTAAAATTTAGGGATTTTAATGATTAAAATATGTGGATAATATGCTGATAAAGGAGGGAGGAGTTAGAGATAATTAAGTCTCTTTTAGATGAGCTAGTAGATTAAGATAAAGGAGAAAAGATAGGACTTATCTGCAAGGTTAGGTAAGTGCTAAATTTCTATAAATAGGGGAATATCTCTTCAATTTCGGCATTTGGGTTTTTCTCTCATTTTTTCTCTTCTTCTCTGAGTAAAAGCCAAAACTCCTAAAGTTCCATCTTCTTCTTCATTCTCTCAAAAAAGCCGAAATTTCTAAGCCTATTCCTTATCTTCACTTTGATTCAAAAGCCAAAACTCTTTCCATTCTTTTTCTTCCTAGCCAAATCTTCAAGTCTCTTCCTTGTTTTCTTTTCTTCTTCTCTTTTCCTGTCAGAAACCGAAACTCCTCACTCAAGTATTTTAAAAGCCAAAGACACATCAGCCTTCTCTTGTTCATACTTTTTCCGGGATTTTCCTAAAAGCCGAAATCCCTAGATCTCATCTCCTGTGATTGCCGAATTACTTCTGTGGTGCCTACTTGTGCCGAAATCTAATGGAACTTTAGTGGAGTCAATCGCATAGATCTCTAAGTTATAGAATCGTGTTACTTTCGGGATTTCAAGGTAAGGGATCTATTAGTTTTAACGTATAATTTGGGATTTATTAACCTTGGCCGATTGTTGAAGGGGCTAAATCTTTGTGTGTTTTTTTGGCTTTTGAGCAAGGCTTTACATTGAGGATAATAGATCCGGATAGCAAGGACATCGACTAAGAATATTGGATTTCGCGATATCATGTGTGTAATACTTCCCCACCATCTAGATCTGATTATTAATGTATGCTCATAAGTTTATATGTTGTGATAAATACCGATATCTCGGTTTAATGTTGGAAACCCGAAAAGGGTGAAGCAAATCACCAGGTCAGTGAATGTTTGACTTTATATGATAAAAGCATATTGATTTTATGACTGCATGGGTTGGGTTGATGAAAGGAGGAAGTTATACGTTATATGTGTAGCGGTTTATACCGTGATCTCATTATGTGTTGTAGCGGCTAATGCCGTGATTCATTATAAGGGCTTCGGCCATAATATGTTGATGAGCGCATGACCGCCATCTTGGCGTAGCGCGGTATGGGTCGATTGTAGAAATCCCCAATGGTGTGAATGGCTGGTACGGGGGCGTGTAGCGGATGGAAACCTAGGCAAATGGGTTGGGCCTTGCATATTATTTGTTATTTTTTTTAAATGGAATTATTAATCTGTTTTTTGGGCCTAATGCCAAAATCTAGTGGTGCATGAGGGTTGCACACTGAGTCTCATGACTCACCCTATTAATTAACCTTTCAGGTGATACTTAGTGCTTGGACCGGCCGAGAGGAACGCATGAGGTGGCCATGCAAAAGACCAACTGGATCCAAAGAAAAAGTCTCAAGTTAATACTTTATATTTTTAATTAATGGATTTTAAATCTCGTTGTAATAAGGCTATGGGCCACTAGTTTATGTTTTGTTTTATTTTGAGCTTTAATTACTTTTAGTTATTTAAATTCTTATTGAACTAATGTATCTATTTAAATTTGGGTTTTTAATTTATAAAGGCATATTTTATTTAAACTATCAACTATTAAATTTCTCTCGAATAAGAAGATAAACTTTAGAAAAATATTTTTTCTGAAAATACGACATGTTCTTCCAAAATTTTTAGTGACATACCAGATACGGTCGTGGTGTTTGGGCCGGGTTTGGGGTGTTACATCAAGGATTTGGTGTTACCCCGACCTAGTATTTTGTGTAACATCCTAGGAAGGGCCTATGCATTTTTCAGATCAATTGTATGAAATGACAAGTCTTAAGTTTTATGAATAAATTTTTGATACTTTTGGAAACCTAGAAATGAATGAAAATGGAAATGAAAATGAAAATGGAAATGAAAATGGAGATGGAAATGGACATTTTTGGAAACTTAGACATTTTTGGAAACCTAAACATTTTTGGAAATGATCCAAAAATGGAAACTTGAACATTTCGGGAAACTTGGATATATGAGAGAAATAAAGGAGTTTTATTCACATAAATATGTGAATAATAAGAGATAAATAAAGGAGTTTTATTCACATAAATATGTGAATAATAAGAGATAAATAAAGGAGTTTTATTCACATAAATATGTGAATAATAAGAGAGAAATAAAGGAGTTTTATTCACATAAATATGTGAATAATAAGAGATAAATAAATGATTATTTTCTAATGAGATAATTGAGGAGATAATTGATGGATTAAAGGCTTTTATCTTTTAAATAAAAGAGATAATATTATCAAAAGAGGAGTGGTGGCCAAGTAAAGGACTCCTAGGTCGATAACTTTGGCTATAAAAGGAGGACAGAGGGCTACTCATCAACATTTGCTCCTCTTCCTCTCTCAAAATTCTCCTAGGCAAAACCCCTCTCTGCCGAATTTTCATTAAGCAAAAATCCTCTCTTTTCTTCTATTTTCTTCTCCGTTCTCTCATCGTTAAGTGAATCTTTGTGGATTCTAAGAAAGAGGGCAATCATCCACAACATCAAAAGGGGATCTTTCGGGAAATCTAAGGATCTAAGGTAAGGATTATAAATATAAATATGTGGTTAAAGATTATGATTCACGTTTTCAAAGTTAGATCTAATCTAACACGAAGTTATAGGATTTCAACAGGCTTATAAAGGAATCCTCTTGATTTGGAATCCCATCATAAGGTAAGGGATATTCGGCCAAGGCATAATTTGTTTAAGTGTTTTCCATTATTTCAAAAACCGAAAACCGACATGGTTACATACCTAGTATTAGCCGATTTCAAGGAAGAGGAATTCTAGCAATCTGTTGGGACTTGATTAAATCAATTCGCAACTAGGTAAGTAATTCTACTTCTAGTAGGATTTGGTTTTAAGACCAAATAGGTTTATTTATATGTTTTAATTAATGGCCGAATATAGGAGTGAAAGATCTAGATCGGTAGATCGCTCTACGGAATTCACGGAAACTATTAAGCGAAAAAGGTGTGTACTCTTACTAACTTTCAATAAATTGCATGGCAATCATTAAATATATAAATATGTAACAAGATGTGAATGTGGCTAAGCACCACAAATGTGGTAAGGAGTACCTGTGCACGTTTCCTACTTTTGATAGGATTGTGAATGTGATATATTTTGAACATGTGATTAGTAACATGAATGAAAATTTAGTATGTGAAATATGTTATGAAATAATTGGGGCATTCGGGATATTTGTGGAGGAAGAAAGTGAAGGTGATGACTACGGTCTCACCAACGTAAAGTGGTGACTACGGTCACATAAAGTGAAAAGTGGTAACTTCGTTACATCCAAAGGAATACAAATGTCTAATGACACAACATAAGTGGGCGATGAGCACGTCGATCGCAAATGATCGCCGATGGTGTGTAGCGGATGGAGGGTCGACTTAGTAGTCCCGCGGTGTGCAAGTTGGTACGGGTGGTGTGTAGCGGATGGACAAATAGGTTTGGATTTGGGTTGCATCATCCTTTATTTTGTATGAACATGATATTGATATGACTTGTATGCCCGATTTGTTGGAAATTAGTACTATGTACACATTGAGTCTGTTGACTCACTCCGTTGGGGAATTATTTTTCAGGTGATGAGCGGTAAATGGACCGGGTCGGCAGGAGCTAAAGGTGGCCATGCATCGCTTGAAGAAATTATTTGGAATTTGGACTTTATGAAATTTTAGTACTTTAAACTTTATTTTGGGTTTGAATGATGTAATAAGGCCATAAGGCCCAGTTGGATTTTCCTTATTCTGTTTATTTTTATTTAAATATGATACAAATTATGTTTGATTAAAGATAAGTAAATTTATTTCTTTTAAAATAATAAACCCAAAAATTATTTTGTCACCTTATTTAAGTTGGATTTCGAAATTTATTAAATAGGTTTCAAATTAAGCCCAACCCAAAACAATTTTTTTAAATTACACAAATTTTCTCTAAGTCATTTAGAACATTGAAAACCGATTTATTTAAGGAACATACCAGATCCTGCCTCAGGCTCGTGGGCGGGTGTGGGGTGTTTCATTGGTATCGAGCCGGTTTTAAAACTCTCGGCTGCTGGGGCTCAGGCCCAAAACGTTTTCAATTCGAGCCCAAATGAATTTCTTTGAAATAAGCGGGTTTTATGGCATGGCACCTAAGTCTCCGACCATGATCCACCGGTAAGTACCTTTAACCATCCGTGTGATTATGTGAATTATGAATTGTAAAAGGGTAGAAAAGGCATGGAACGTAGAATAGTGTGATAGGAACTTGAACCCTAGGATTAGACTACTCAAACACTTGAAACTCATAAGACTTAATGAACTTAACAAACCTATGACTAAGTTATTAAGCTAGGGTGTGGCAACCCACATGCGCATGTCTAGGATTGGATCCTAAGAGCACGGTATTTAAGCGGTCCTAGTGACTCACCTCCTCTTCGCAGTATCCTACCTGGTGCGTAGCTTCGGTTCGCCCTAACTCGTAAGGCTCGGTGGTGTGGCAACCTGCATGCGCATGTCTAGAAAGGTCGGTGAGAGCTTGGTATTTAAGCGATCCGCGTGACTCACCTCCTCTTCATTCGAATCCTGCACAGTGCGTAGCTTTGGTTCACCCCGACCAAGAGGGCTCGGTCATAGGCTAAACACAAAGAATAAAACCCGAAAGGGACTTAGCCGTTTTTCTTTATAAAAAAATAAAAAAATGTATAACCAAAATTTAGTTTTAAAACTCTTAGAAACTTATGAGAACTATTTTACAATATTTTCTTCTAAAAAAAAAAAAATACCATTGGTTTATAAAATGACCAAACCACCCATAGTTTTAACAAAATTTCATTACTTTATCAAATGTTCAAAAACCCTAATTTGTAAAATATCAAACTATCTTGATTTTGGAAAATTACAAAATTGCTCCTAACTTACAAAATTACCAAAACGACCACGATTTCCAAAATTTTTGCAAATATCATTGCTTTGAAAAGTGTAACTCTCAAAGGAACCCTCAATGTTTTACAATCTTGGAAAATATCCTAACTTAATAAATTTTACAAATTTACCCCGATTTTTGGAAAAATTATCAAAATACCCTGAGATCAAAAATTACCGAAATACCCCTGGATTTCAAAATTCTTCCAAAATTTCCCGGAACTTTAGAAGTACCAAAATACTTTCGTCAAAATTACCAGGAACTTTTTATTTCTGAAAATTTACGAAAATACCCTCAGTAGGATAAAATTACGAAAATGCCCACTGGTAGTGGAAAAGCAAAATAACGAAAACAACAACAAGAATTACAACGTTTCTTTGAATGAACGAAAGTTCATATTTGTTTATGGATGAATGAATGAATGCAAGATCAGTATGCATGTATGAATACGAAAGAACCACTCTTAAACTCTTCCTCATAAGATATCATCGCGGGTAATAAGTGAAACAAGAATACTAATACATAAAATTCCTTAATCGATCTCGTCGATAATGAGCTCAAGAGGACGTGGTCGTCGTGGAAGAGGTAGAGGAAGGATGACCATTAGATCGGGACAAGGTTCTCGACAATGAGATACCACCACCACCATCACCCCACCGCCAATGTTGAGCGTGAGGCTCGCATGAGGGGAAGATGCCGTGTGCAGTCAGTGGCCGCGAGTTTTGGAATTGGTGGTGGTGCAGAAACAATTCAGAAATCGTAAGTGCGTGCTCGAGCGACTCCGTGCTAATGGAGTGAAATGTTTAGAGGAGTATCGGAGTGGCACCCAAATACCGAAAGTCATCGTTGGAAGCAACCGAGCGCATCATGGATGAGCTCGACTTGACCCCGAGGAGAAGTTGAAAGGGATGACGGCCTTTATTACGCGATGAAGCGTATCAATGGTGGTTAACCATTCGGACGGTACCACGGCGAAAGATCGACACAGGGAATATGCTAAGAAGCATTTCGTAAGAAGTATGTAGGAACCGGTATATAGATGAGCAAATGAAGGCTTTTCGGGTTGGTACAAGGAAGTAAGTCCACACCGAATATGAAGCGGAATTCTTGAGGTTGAGCCGATATGCCCGAGGAGTAGTGGCGATCGAGCATGAACGCTGTGTTCGCTTTGAGGACGGACTTAGGGACGATTTGAGACTTTTGATAGCACCGCATCGGGAGCGGGAATTCTCTCGCCTTGGTGGAAAAGGCTAAAGTGGTCGAGGGAATTAAGGACGCCACCAAGCAGGTCAGGGGATAAATAAGCCCAAAAGAGGTTTTGGGCCATCTGGAAAAGGCCACAAGAGGCCTAGAGTTGACAGGCCACAAAGTCAACAGGCTGGTACGGGCTGGCAATTTCGCCCCTTGTGAACATTGTGGAAGGAAGCACGGGGAGAGTGTTGGAAAAAGGCGGGACGATGTCTCAAGTGTGGGTCCAAGGACCATATGATTAAGGATTGCCCCAAGCTATTAGATGAGAGCCAACCAGCCACCGTATAATGCTAACCAGCCGGTAGAGGCGGACAGCACCTCAAAGAGGTCGTGGGTCGGCCAACAGAGGTAGTGGCAGAGGCCGTGGAGCTCAGGGCCGAGGTGCAGCTAACGCCGAAGCAAGGCAACCGGGTTTGGTTTACGCGGTTCGCCGGAGGGAAGAGGGAGACGCGCCGGATGTTATAACCGGTACGTTCTTTATTCATGACAAACCCTATTTTGCTCTTATTGATGTGGGCTCAACTCATTCCTATGTTGCATGTAGTGTGGTTGAAACACTAGGCCTAGACTCTGAACTTTCTGATAGGCAGATAACTGTAGTAAGCCCTTTAGGCCAAACGGTGAGGATAGATAGGATCTTTCTGAATGTACCCTAGAAATTCGGGGAGCGAACTTTCTGGGTGACTTAATGGAATTACCCTTCTGGAGAGTTTGAGCTTATACTTGGAATGGATTGGCTAGTAGAGCATCGAGCCGTGTTGGATTGTGCGGCTAAACGTATGGAACTAAGAACCCCGGAAGATGAGGTAGTAGTGATGATCGGAGAAAGGAGGAACTACTTGTCTAACGTAGTTTCGCACCAAGGCCGAGAAAATGGTTAAGAAAGGATGTAAGGCATTCTTAGCCTTCGTGAGTGCGTTAAGAGGAGAAGAGGAAGGTGTTAAGGGAGTTAGAACAAGAAGGGATTTTGAGGATGTATTTCCTGAGGAGTTGCCGAATACCCCGATAGAGAAGTGGAATTTGGAATAGATTTGCTACCAGAATGACTCTGTGTCAATCGCTCCCCCTACCGAATGGCACCAAAGGAGTTAGTGGAGCTCAAGGCTCAAATCCAAGAGTTGTTGGATCGTGGGTTCATTCGACCCGGTGTGTCTCCGTGGGGAGCACCCTTCTCTTTGTGAAGAAGAAGGATGGAACTATGCGGATGTGCATAGATTATCGCCGCTTGAACAAACCGACCATCAAGAACAAGTATCCTTTGCCGGATAGATGACTTGTTCGACCAACCGAAAAGGGGCAAATGTGTTCTCAAAGATCGACTTAAGGTCGGGTATCATCAACTGAAAGTGAAGGAGGCTGATATTCATAAGACCGCTTTTAGGACAAGGTACGGTCATTTTGAATTTGTGGTGATGCCGTTTGGGTTGTGAACGCACGCCGCCGCGCTCATGGATATGATGAATAGGGTTTTCCAACCCTACTTGGATAGATTCGTCGTGGTGTTCATCGACGACATTTTGGTGTATTCCAAGACGGAGGAGGAGCACGATGAGCATCTCCGAGTTGTGTTAGAAGTGTTAAGGGAAAAGAAGCTTTATGCCAAATTCAGCAAATGCGAATTTTGGCTCAAGGAAGTGGCGTTCTAGGACATGTGGTATCCGCAGAAGGAATAAGAGTGGATCCTAGGAAGATCGAAGCGGTGTTGGATTGGAAACCACCTAGGTCGGTGGCTTGAAATCGGTTTCTTAGGCTTGGCGTGCTATTACGTATGGTTCGTGGAAGGATTCTCGTCGATAGCCGCACCTTTGACAAAGTTACTAAGAAAGGAAGTACCGCTTGTGTGGACGGATAAGCAACAGGAGAGCTTCAAAAGCTTAAAAAGGTCTTGCGAAGCTCGGTGTTAATTCAAATGAGGCGTAAGGACTTCGTAGTATATTGTGATGCTTCGCATACGTGGTTAGGCGTGTGCTAATGCAAGAAGGAAAGGTAGTCGCTATGCATCTCGACAGATTAAGGCCGCATGAGGTGAACTACCCAACTCATGACTTGGAACTCGCGGCGGTGGTTTTCGCCCTCAAAGTTTGGAGGCACTACCTTTATGGAGAAAGGTCGAGAATTTACACGGACCACAAAAGCCTTAAGTATTTGTTGACTCGAAGGAGTTGAACTTGAGGCAACGAAGGTGGGTGGAGTTATTAAAAGATTATGACTGCTTCGATAGAATACCATCCGGCAAGGCGAATGTGGTAGCCGACGCCTAAGTAGGAAGGTTGTGTCGGATTTAAGGGCTTTGTTCGCTCACTTAAGTTTGTATGATGACTAAGCTTTGTTGGCGAGTTACAAGTCAAGCCAACTTTGGTGAAGGAGGTGAAAGAGGGACAGTTGGCGGATAAGGACTTAAGTACTAAGTTACAGCAAGTACGGCAAGGAGGATTAAAGGATTATGGCGTCAATGATGAAGGAGTCTTGTGCTACAAGGAAAAGGTTTGTATGCCGAGGATAAGGAGTTGAGACAAAGGATTCTTCGGGAAGCGCATGGTAGTCCTTATGCTATGCATCCCGAGGCATCAAGTCAGTATAGAGATCTAAGGAACAATTTTGGTGGTCGACCAAACGAGAGGTGACCGAATTTGTGGGGAAATGTTTGACATGTCGCAAGTAAAGGCTGAACACCAAGTCCCATCGAGATTGCTTCAACCAATTGAGATTCCCAATGGAAGTGGGAAAGAATTACCATGGACTTAGTTAGTGGGCTTCCCCTTACGCCCACTAAAAAGGACTCGGTATGGGTGATAGTGGACCGTTTGACCAAGTCCGCACATTTTATCCCCGTGAGGATCGACTATTCCTTCAAAAGTTAGCCAAGTTATATGTGGCGGAGATCGTGAGGCTACACGGGTACCGATGTCGATCATCTCCGATAGAGACCCAAGGTTTACGCCTCGATTTTGGAAAGCACTTCATCAAGCATTAGGCACTAAGCTAGACTTCACTGCGGCTTTTCATCCATAATCGACGGGCGATCCGAACAGGTTATACAAGTGTTGGAAGATATGCTAAGAGGTCAGGTGATGGATTTCCGAGGAAGTTGGGAAGATTACTTGCCTCTAGCCGAGTTCGCCACAACAACAACTGACTATCGTGCAAGCATTCGGATGGCACCATACTGAAGCATTGTATGGAAGGAAATGTAGAACACCAACTTGTTGGACCGAGTTAGAGAACGCCGCGTTTTGGGTCCAGAGTTAGTGGCGAAAACCGAGGAGAAGGTGGAATTAATTCGGGCACGGTTGAAAGAAGCTTCGATGATAGATGTAAGTCGTGACGCAGACCCTTAAGAGGAAAGAAATTGAGTTTGAAGTAGGAGACCAAGTGTTTCTAAAGGTCTCACCTTGGAAGAAGGTAATGAGGTTCGGTCGAAAAGGAAGTTAAGCCCAAGGTTTATAGGGCCCTATCAAGTATTGAAGCGAATGGGCCAATGGCATACCAATTAGAGTTGCCACCAGACTGAAAGCGATGCACGACGTATTTCATGTATCCATGCTACGTCGCTATCGATCGGATCCGCCTCATGTGGTACCTTGAAGAAGTGGAGTTAAGGCCATATCTATCCTACGAGGAGGAGCCGATTCGGATCTTGGAACGTGACGTGAAAGCACTACGAAAAGAAGTCGGTGCCTTTAGTCAAGGTGTTATGGCGCAATCATGGATCGGAAGAAGCTTCGTGGGGAGCCAAAGAGACAATACGACAAAGAATACCCTCAATCAAGCTGTTTAGTTAGGAAATTTCGAGGACGAAATTTTTTTAAGGGGTAGAATCTGTAACATCCTAGGAAGGGCCTATGCATTTTTCAGATCAATTGTATGAAATGACAAGTCTTAAGTTTTATGAATAAATTTTTGATACTTTTGGAAACCTAGAAATGAATGAAAATGGAAATGAAAATGGAAATGGAAATGAAAATGGAGATGGAAATGGACATTTTGGAAACTTAGACATTTTGGAAACCTAAACATTTTTGGAAATGATCCAAAAATGGAAACTTGAACATTTCGGAAACTTGGATATATGAGAGAAATAAAGGAGTTTTATTCACATAAATATGTGAATAATAAGAGATAAATAAAGGAGTTTTATTCACATAAATATGTGAATAATAAGAGAGAAATAAAGGAGTTTTATTCACATAAATATGTGAATAATAAGAGATAAATAAAGGATTATTTTCTAATGAGATAATTGAGGAGATAATTGATGGATTAAAGGCTTTTATCTTTTAAATAAAAGAGATAATATTATCAAAAGAGGAGTGGTGGCCAAGTAAAGGACTCCTAGGCTAATAACTTTGGCTATAAAAGGAGGACAGGAGGGCTACTCATCAACATTTGCTCTTCTTCCTCTCTCAGAAATTCTCCTAGGCAAAACCCCTCTCTGCCGAATTTTCATTAAGCAAAATCCTCTCTTTTCTTCTATTTTCTTCTCCGTTCTCTTGTTAAGTTGAATCTTTGTGGATTCTAAGAAAGAGGGCAATCATCCACAACATCAAAAGGGGATCTTTCGGAAATCTAAGGATCTAAGGTAAGGATTATAAATATAAATATGTGGTTAAAGATTATGATTCACGTTTTCAAAGTTAGATCTAATCTAACACGGTTATAGGATTTCAACAGGCTTATAAAGGAATCCTCTTGATTTGGAATCCCATCATAAGGTAAGGGATATTCGCCAAGGCATAATTTGTTTAAGTGTTTTCCATTATTTCAAAAACCGAAAATCGACATGGTTACATACCTAGTATTAGCCGATTTCAAGGAAGAGGAATTCTAGCAACTGTTGGGACTTGATTAAATCAATTCGGCAACTAGGTAAGTAATTCTACTTCTAGTAGGATTTGGTTTTAAGACCAAATAGGTTTATTTATATGTTTTAATTAATGGTAGAATATAGGAGTGAAAGATCTAGATCGGTAGATCGCTTCTACGAAATTCACGGAAACTATTAAGCGAAAAAGGTGTGTACTCTTACTAACTTTCAATAAATTGCATGGCAATCATTAAATATATAAATATGTAACAAAGATGTGAATGTGGCTAAGCACCACAAATGTGGTAAGGAGTACCTGTGCACGTTTCCTACTTTTGATAGGATTGTGAATGTGATATATTTTGAACATGTGATTAGTAACATGAATGAAAATTTAGTATGTGAAATATGTTATGAAATAATTGGGGCATTCGGGATATTTGTGGAGGAAGAAAGTGAAGGTGATGACTACGGTCTCACCAACGTAAAGTGGTGACTACGGTCACATAAAGTGAAAAGTGGTAACTTCGTTACATCCAGTGAATACAAAGTGTCTAATGACACAACATAAGTGGGCGATGAGCACGTCGATTGCAGCGATCGCCTTCGATGGTGTGTAGCGGATAGAGGGTCGACTTAGTAGTCCCCGCGGTGTACAAAGTTGGTACGGGTGGTGTGTAGCGGATGGACAAATAGGTTTGGATTTGGGTTGCATCATCCTTTATTTTGTATGAACATGATATTGATATGACTTGTATGCCCGATTTGTTGGAAATTAGTACTATGTACACATTGAGTCTGTTGACTCACCTCGCTTGGGAATTATTTTTAGGTGAGCAAAGAATGGACCGGGTCGGCAGGAGCTAAAGGTGGCCATGCATCGCTTGAAGAAATTATTTGGAATTTGGACTTTATGAAATTTTAGTACTTTAAACTTTATTTTGGGTTTGAATGATGTAATAAGGCCATAAGGCCCAGTTGGATTTTCCTTATTCCTGTTTATTTTTATTTAAATATGATACAAATTATGTTTGATTAAAGATAAGTAAATTTATTTCTTTTAAAATAATAAACCCAAAAATTATTTTGTCACCTTATTTAAGTTGGATTTCCAGAATTTATTAAATAGGTTTCAAATTAAGCCCAACCCAAAACAATTTTTTTAAATTACACAAATTTTCTCTAAGTCATTTAGAACATTGAAAACCGATTTATTTAAGGAACATACCAGATCCGGTTCAGGCTCGTGGGCGGGTGTGGGGTGTTTTCATTTTGAATCCGCTCCCGAAGAATACATGCCTTCCGGAGTCAATCTCGTCTTCAAGTTCGTGAGGCTAAAAGACCAGATAGCTCAGATGCAAGCGAGCACGGTTGAGCAAATTTCTCAGCTTAGAGCGGAGGCAGCAGCGAGGGAGGCAGAGCAAATTTCTCTACTTAAAGCGAAGGCAGCAGCGAGGGAGGCAGAGCAGAATAGGAAATATGAAGAACTTCAGCTACAGCTTCAGACTATGATGAAGATGTTCCAGCAGTCGCAGAGGCCGCCATCTTAGACATTTATGTTCTTATTGTAAGATGATTTTTAACATTGTTACATTTAACATTGTTACATTTAACATTGTAAGATGATTTTTAACATTTTTGTTACATTTATCATTTAGAATTAATGTAGTTGGTGTGATTTTTATGCTAAATTTGCTGTTTTGGGTTGAAATTATATACCATATTTGCTGTTATTGGTTGGTTTTAGTGCAGGAGGGGTATGATATTGGACAAATTGTACACTGTAAATCTGTACAAGTTAGCGGCGTTTGTGGGAAAAGCGCCGCTAAAAGCCATGGATTTTAGCGGCGTTTGTATTAGCGGCGTTTTTTGTGGCGCTTAAAAACACCGCTAAAGGCCTAAAAACGCCGCTAAAAGTCCAAATTGCTGTAGTGTATAAAAAAAACTAGTTTAACATAATTATATACTATGTTTAAATAGATTATCTATCTAGTTAAAATATATCTGAAATAAATTTATCGGCATTCATTAGGTGATGAAAATTAAATTAAATTAGAATTAAAAAAATTAATTAGTATAGTAAAATATTAAAAATAAATAAATATTTAAAAAGATATATCATTTTTTTAAAATTACAAAAAAAAATACTATTTGAGTACCAAATACTCACCATTTATTTATTAATCAAACATTCATAATATAAAATAAAATAAATAATAAAAAAATTAAAAGTATAACTTCTAAATTTAAATAATGGAAAATTATTTTAAAAATTAGAATTACATTGATATTAACTTCAAACATTTAAAATTGAATAGAAGATTATTGCATGTACAAGTTTCATATGTGCAATTTGTTCTCTTTTTTTTTTAATAATTCTTTTGTATATGTTAACAATTCTAAAATGCAACAAGATTAAAGATCTTAAAAGATAATTTTATAATATGAGAAAATGTTAACAAAATATAAAGAAAAATAGAAATTGTTTTGTAAAAAAATATCAAATATAGTGTAGCCTTTAATCTCATGTTGTTAGTTAAAAGAGGAAGGAATCCCACATTGTTTAGGAACAAGCTGTAAAACTATTCATGAGTCTATATATACACATATCTCATATCCCACTTTGCTCAAGAAAACAAGGGAAATGAGACTTTGGGTCTATATAAAGATTTCCTTTGTAAGTTATATTTCCTTATTAATTGATGACACCTTAAAAAAAATGGTGTTGTCACTTTGAGCCTTTATAAAGGTTTATTCTCGTAAATTTTAAAAAAATTCGAGAATAGTTTTTTTTAAAAAAAAAACACGGGCTAAAACGCGTCCTTAGGGGAGCGTTTTTGCCACATCAGCAAAGCGCCCCTCAAGGAAGCGTTTTTGCGATGTGGCGTAAAAATGCTCCTCGTGGACGCGCGTTTTCATGTCAGCATCACCCAAAACGCTACCGACGTGGGCCCGCGCTTTGGGGGAAATGACCCTTTTCTGTAAATAATTGAATTTTCGGCCCATTTCCGTAATTTTTTTTTAAATTGGTATATTTTAGTAAATTACCTTACTTTTAATACCAAATTGTGAAGTGTACTTTAAATACCAGATTGAAACAAAAAAAATTAAATGCCAAAAAAAGAAAAGAAAAGAGTATACTGTAAGAGCCAAATCGTGAATTTAATATTTATTGAAAAATCTTTCATATTTTTTATTTAATTTAATAATAATATATCTCATTATCATTTATTTAAATGCATTGCATAAGACTTATGCACTACAACAAATATTTTACGTCATCTATTACAAATTTGTTTTTCTTTCAACCCTATCAAATAAAATGACTTCTCATCACGTGCAAAATCCAATTTGTCGCAATCCGATTTTAACCCCAAAGTATTGGCTTCATTTGCTACCTTTCTTTTATCAAGCTGTTTTTGTTGGAACCACAGTCATGACTCGTGTGAGCTGCTTCTTTTTTCTCCTTCCCATAAATTAAGTCCTCTCTCTTCCCAAACATTTATCAATCTTTCAAGCTTTTCCCCAGAAATAGAAAAATTAAAGAAATCAAAATGGCAGTTAGTTCACACTTTTCACTAGCAGCTATTTTCATCTTATTTCTCTTTACAACTAACCCAAACTACTGCCAAGCATATAGAAGAATTCTCAGCTCTGACACAAATACAGAGTTCATCAAAACTTCCTGTGCTGCTACCACCTACCCTGACCTCTGTTTCGCCGCCTTTTCTAGCTTCGCAACCGAAATCCAAGCCGATCCCAAAATATTAGCTACCAAGTCCCTCAATTTGACACTTAACACCACGCTCTCGGCTTCCAAAAACCTGACGGAGCTCTGCAAAACGCAGGGCATAAAGCTTACTGAGGCTGCGCCTCTTCACGATTGCGTGGAAGAAATAAGTGACTCGGTCGATGAACTCACAAAGTCTATTCCTGAAATGGAAGAGACTGAAGGCAAAAGCTTTGCTTTCAGAATGAGTGATATCCAAACATGGGTTAGTGCAGCTTTGACCGATGAAGATACTTGCATGGATGGTTTCTCCGAGACTACAATGGATGGTGATGTCAAAGCCTCCGTCAGGATTGTAATCGAGAAAGTTGCACAGTTGACAAGCATTTCCTTGGCTTTTATCAACCAGTATGCCCGCACCAAGAAGTGACCTGTTATTTCAAAAGCATGTACTTGTACAATTCATTTCCTATGCAAATTGTATTTCATTTTTTTTTCTTTTTTCTGACTTGTTTTACTTATCGATTAGCAAGGCTTGCAATAATAAGTATGAAAATACAAAGAAAAAGGGCGTTGCTAGTTGCTGCATGCAACTATTTCCACTTTGTTGAGCTTCTGGGTTGTTTAGAAGGAGAAGGCAAAATGTTGTGTGGATAATTATGAATGTACACGCTAAATACAGAGGAGAGGACCCATGGCTCATCGCTTTCACTTTTTCTAGCAGGGCATAGCCAGGGTGGTGAGCGGGTCGTGTCCCTCTTAATTAAATGGTACAATTACAATTTCAATATTTTCCTAATTTTAATAATTTAATTTAATCTCTATTAGTCTTTTCATTAAAAATTCCAATTTTGACAAATAAATTTTTAATTTAAACCATTTTAAAACAAAATTTTTAGCTCAATCTCTGAAAATTACTCCCTATTATAAAATTCCTCTTGTTTTACTATAAATATGGCCCGGCTGAAAAAGACAAGTGGGTAAGAGATCATGTGCAAGTCTCTTCCACTAAAGTGATAGATAGCAAAACAAATTCTATCGAATAAGGGTTTGGAATTGGAGAATGAAGATGAACCTTGTCTCCCCAATCCAGGGTCCTACTTATCACAAAAAGGAAAGCCCAAAACAACATGCTTCCCAGGGAAACCGTGACACTTTTTGTCACCTTAGGGCTTAAAGGGCAATGGTTATCGAATCTGTCTTGTCTTTATTAATTCACATACATGAAACTATACACCACGTGAACATTGAGAGGCTACCAACAATTCATAGGACACTTAACACGAACATTGATTACCGACTTCTTCATCCCTGTTTATATATCATAATTGTGTTATAATATAAGTTAATAATTTATAATATAAAAATTTTATCATATTTATAATATATTCATATTAAAAAAATATTTGCCATACTCAAATTTTAAATTTAATATTCAATTCCAAATATATAAATTTTTATTATTTATTGTGATTGTTGATTTCGTCGAACAACAAAGTCAAATCATAATCGTAACCGTGTTTTGGTGGGGACCCATCGTTCAAAAGAAATCATGGCCGATAATGATCACATGTGGCTGGAACGAAATATCAGCCATTCATTTTTATGTAGAAAAATAAAAGTATAATGTGCTATTTATCCGTAAACGTTTATATTTTTCTCAATTTTATTCTTATCTTTTTCTTCAGTTAAATTTGAATTTTATCCTTTTAAAAATAATCGAATTTGATCATCAACTTTTTTAAAAAAAAAAATTAAATTACTATTTTTTAACAAATTGAGATTATTTGTAAATTTTGAGTGTTTTTTTTACTTACGACTAAATCGATATAATATATAAAAATTAAGAGTTAAATTTATCATTATACCGATTTTTTAACTGCTGCGTCACCCTCTACTCAAAAGTTAAACAGCACTTAACGAAAATGGACCAAAAATATGATCTTAATTAGTTGGGTGACCAAATTAAAAAAAATAATAATTAGATGACAGAAGAAAAAAACAATAACTAAATGATTTATAGTGTAGTTTACCCATTCTTAAAATTAAAACTCAATCCAAGCTTTTATCCAAGCTTGACTCAAACAAAATATGGTATAGACACCAAGTCCAAATGGCTTTACCACACATCTTCTCGAAACGACGTGATTATTTGTTATTGAGGATGTTACAAACCCATTATTAACTTATTTCATACTCTTATCTAGAGGTGGGCATGGGCCGGGCCGGGTCGGATTTGGGCCGGGCTCAACTAAAAATTTAGGCCCGTCCATTGGCTCGGGCCGGGCCGGGCCCAAAAAATGGGTCTAAAATTTTGTCCAAGCCCGGCCCATATAAAATGCTAAAACCCGGGCCCGGCCCGTACCCAGTATTAATTTTTTATATTATTTTATATACTTTTTAAATATATATAATACATCAAAAATATTAAAAAAATTAAAATAAATGTTTTTCAACAAATTGAAAATAAATTTTAAAAAATATGTAGACTTAAATAACACTAAAATATATGCAACTTAACAAGCAAATGCCTCTAAAATAATAACAAAATTAACAAATGTCTTTAAAATAATAACAAAATTAATAATAAAATAAGTTTTATATAATATCTAAACAATAACAATAAAATAATAGAAACATAATAGTAAAATGGTAGCAAAATAAGGAGAAAAACAATAAGAAAATAATATTAAAAAATAGTTTTTTTTCCTTTAATGAATTCGGGCCGGGCCCGAGCCAAAAATTCCTTACCCGAGCCCGGCCCATTTTTTAAACGGGCCTTATTTTTTTGTCTAAGCCTATTTTTCGGGCCTATATTTTTGCCCAAACCCTCCCACATTTCGGGCGGGCCTTCGGGCCGGGCCGGGCCGCCCGGCCCATGCCCACCTCTACTCTTATCATACCAGTTGCTTTTTAACTCAACTACCATTGTCTTAGTCCAAAAAGGTTTACACCAAATTACTTAAAAATTTGTTGGTTTTTTAATTGTGTTGTTTTCCATACTTGTTACAACAACCTTGCAACTAAATTCAGACAATATTTCATAAATAATGTATTAAATATTTATTTTATTTAAAAAATTATGAATTATCACATTAATGAAATTGACAAAAACTAGTAATGCCAATAGCTGGGAGGAGTAGGAGAACTATGAGAAGGGTTCGATCATCCCGGTACTTTTCTCTTTATGATGATATTATAAATGGAAGGTGGAATAGGAAAATTATGAAGAGGATTCGATTCTTCTTGTGTTTCTCTTTTCACAATGACATCATTAATGGCAATAGGATTGAGGTGAGAATTGTCAAGAGGATTTGGTCCTCTTAGCGTCTCTCTCTTTATGATTGTCGAAACCATTTTAAAGTTTGATTTAAAAATGGGGAATCGACTTTTAAAAACGAAAATGGGAGTCGCCACCAATCCCTTTTTTATTTAGGTGTGATTGGATCACCTTGAAAATCGTTTTATTTCAAAATACTGATTTTAGTCCACGAAAAACAAAAAAAAAAAGGGTTCGGGAGTCGGTTACGTATGAGGAAGGGTTAGCACCCTCATAACGCCCAAAAATTGGTACCTAATCGATAAAATCATGTCCTAATGTTGAAAATTAGAAAAATTTTAGAAAATGATCCTTTTATTAGAAAAAAAAAACCTAGACTTACCTATATCAAAGAAATAAAACACTATACCCAATAAGTTAGGATATAACATCTCTTGACTTCGAAACTAAACACGCCTTTATTTTAAAAAATTCCTACCTCGAGACACAAAACATCATATCCAGTAAGTTAGGACACAACGTTTTGAATTCCCAAGAATAAATTTTTGATTTGAAATTTGTGAGTTTCGGTTTTAAAAGAGAAGGGATATCTAATACCTTAAGTTCCACGAGAAAAATCGAAAACCAGTAAGTTAGGGCACAATTCTTCTCGAAGTCTCCAAATATCACATATCACCGTTTTTTAACTTTAAATAAATACGACAATTTTGCGAAAATATTTTTATAAAAAATGATATGAATTTGATTTTGCATTAATATTACAAAATATAAATATCCAAATAGCAACTTACTATAAATATGAATCGTATTAACTAATAATTTAAACAATTAGCAAAAGAATAATATGACATATTGAATGATACATATAATAAATAAATAATGCTAAAACAATATTAAGGAATAAAAGACATAAATAAATAATCACAAGTTATAGAATATGCAATAATACTTTAAAATCTATAGAAAGCATACAAAAGGGAATGGATATAAAGTTATACAAATAAGATCAAATATGAGAATAAATAAATTAACAGTATATTTAAACACTAAATAAATATTATAACAAAAAAAAATGACAACTTTGTAAAACAATTAATATGTATAATAATATAAAAAATGATTAATAAATAGTATATAATAACTTTAAATAAAGATATCTAAAAATATAATATAAATAATATAAATGAAACATGCTATATAAATAAATTTTATACAAAAATAGAATTTTATATGATACTAATATAGTACTATATAATATATAAGATTTTAAAAATATAATATAATAACTAATGTATAAATTACAAATAATACATAATAAAATAATATTAAACAAATAAAATGATAAGTAATAATAATTTTTATATATAAGGATAATACATATAAAAAATATATACGAATTTTATATTATTAATAAATTAATATACAAATAATAAAGAAAATAATATAAAATATTTAATATGATAAAATAACTTAAAACAATGTTAAATTAACTTAAAATAAAATGAAATAAAAAGGGTTTTAAAAAAATAAAAAAGGATCAAATAGCAATAAAAAAATAAAAGGGGTTAAATTAAAACGCGCAACAACTGCGAGGGGTCAATATGGCAATTATGCCAAACTTTCAAAACACCGTCATTCGGGTATCCACCATTAAATAGCCCAAAGGACTAAATTAAAACAGAAACAAAACTTTCAGGGCCGAATTAGAAATAAAGAAAAAGATTAATTTGAACAAAAAGAAATTGCGGAAGGGCTAAATAAGCAATTGGACCTTTTTCTAAAAATGCGCGGATCCTCCCCGGGTTTTCGGGTCAACGCGCGGATCCCTTCTTGAAACGACGCCGTTTTGGTTATTAATGGGCTATACCAAAACGACGCCGTTCTTATAGCCTATATAAACCAAAAGATCGGTAAAAAAAAACATTTTAGTTAGGTTTTTTAGAAAAAAAAAGCAAAAGAGCTTTCAGAGAAAAGCTCTGCCATTACAGATCGTCCGATCTCCGGCTACCCCTGCACGCGCTTCACTCGCCGCCGTTCGCGACGGTTCTTCGGCGAGAAATGCCCACCTTCTAAAGGTAATCTCGTTTTTTTTGTTTTTAAGAATATTTTATATATATAAAATGCGCATAAATCGAAAAGAAAGAAAAAACTTAACGAAAATAAAAAAAAACCACCTTCTGTTTTCCTATTGCTTGTAAATTTCTCTGTATTTTCTTTTGTATTTTTGGGTATTTTTGTGCTATTGTTTCTCTGTTGGTGTCCATTACAGATTTTTTGTAAGGCTTTTATAGCTTTCGAAATAAACAAAAAAGGAAATAATAAAAATTTGCCACTATTTTGCCATTTTTTTCTGTGATTCCTTCCCTTTTCTGTGTAGGTCAAAGGCGAAGAGAGCGGCGGTGGTGCGCAGTTCGCGAGGATTGCGGCGCTATCGAGGGCGCGAGGGCTGAACGAGGTTGCGGCGCGAGGGTAGTCAGGAAACCTAGGGTTTCCTAACTTTGCTTAATGTCTGGGCCTTTTTGGGCTTCCTGGGTCTGGGTTTTAGTTAAGGCCTGTTGGGTCTGGGTAGGATTTGGGCTCGGGTGTAATGGGTAGTTTGGATAGTGGGTCAGTATTTGGTTTATTGGGCCATGGGTATTGGGCTTGTATTTTGGGTCTGTTTTGATTTTTTAAAATGGACTGTAAAATGAACATTTTATTTTTATTTATTTTTGTTTTTTTCTGAATAAAATGGGCTCGGGCAAAATGGCCTTATTACAACTGTCCCTCTTTGCTCATTGTCGTGTAACGAGAATAGAGCAAAGACTATAAAAGGGCCCATTTTGCCCGGTCTTGTCAGATGGTTGCCAACCCAACTGCAACTTCAGGGAGACTGGAATGTAAATTTGATGGCTTCAATTTGCTTCACTGCAACTTTAGGAAGACAAAATCTGCTATCTTTAGTCTGTTCTACTGCAACTCAGGGAGACTAGACTAATGTATTCGATCTGCTTTCTGCAACTTCAGGAATGCCAGATCTACTATTTTTCGATTTGCTCCACTGCAAACTCAGGGAGACAAAATCTGATGTCTTCGATATGCTTTCTGTAATTTCAGGAATGCCAGATCTACTATTTTTCGATTTGCTCCACTGCAAACTCAGGGAGACAAAATCTGATGTCTTCGATCTGCTTCTTGCAACTTCAAGAATGCCAGACCTGCTCTGGTTTGATCTGCTTCCTGCAACTTCAGGAAGATGAGATCTTCTATCTTTAGTCTACTCCACTGCAACTTCAGAGAGACAAGGCTGAAAGTGTCTTTGATCTGCTTCCTGCAACTTCAGGAAGATAAGATCTTCTGTCTTCAGTCTAATCCACTGCAACTTCAGGGAGATAAGACTGAAAGTGTCTTCGATTTGCTTCCTGCAACTTCAGGAAGATGAGATCTTCTGTCTTTAGTCTACTCCATCGCAACTTCGTGGAGATAAGGTGAAAGTGCTTTTGATCTCGCTTCGCAACTTCGTGAAGATAAGATCTTCGCTTGATCTACTCTCTGCAACTTCGGAGATAAAAGTGAAAAGTGCTTTTGATCTCGCTTCCAACTTCGTAAAGATAAGATCTTCTGTTTTCAGTCTACTCCACTGCAACTTCAGGGAGATAAGGCTGAAAGTGCTTTTGATCTGCTTCCTGCAACTTCAGGAAGATGAGATCTTCTGTCTTTAGTCTACTCCGCTGCAACTTCAGGGAGATAAGACTGAAAATGTCTTCGATCTACTTCCTGTAACTTCAGGAAGATGATATCTGCAAATTCACCGATATTGCTACACCATCCACTGAGGGACATGTCCTGTAGACTCGGTTTCGTATGTTTATGTCACATGACTAAGATGCTATGATTAGAATGAATCAAATGCTTCTAGTTACATGTAACATGTTATTGAAATGACTCCTTTTAAAGGATTAGGATTAGGATGCAATGAACAGAATGAATCAAATGCTCCTAATGAAATTTGTTATGATACAAAAATGTTATGAGTATGATTCCTACTCTAGGTGTTATCACTCATTTGTTCTTCATTCTTGTTCATCAATCATGTTTTGCTTAACAAGCTTGCCCCAATGTAATTTCTGAATCAACTCCGCTTGGATCTTGAGAACACAAAGCTTGTACCATCCTATCATAATGGGAATTGAAACTTTTTCAATCTGACCCATTTGAAATTTTCAGGGTATAGGGTTTATTTCGAATTCAACCCATTCCACCACAATTCAGGGTTTCTTAGTTCATCACACCACCCCCCGAATGTTATGACCTGATGTCATCACTTACTTCCATCACATCAACTCATTTACTTTGTCCAATTATCAATTGAACCAAGAATTTAGAGAAATAGTCTCTATCCAGACTCTTCTTTCTCAAATATTTCTATGCACATGGAAATTCTAAAAAATTGTCCTGTTTTGGTTCCTTGTCTTATCTAGAAATTTCCAAAGTAATATGTAGAACTTCTTTTTGTGAAATTATTAGTTCGTCAATCATTATTTCAATGCAACACATTTATGAATAGTGGGTAACTAATAAATTGATCTCAAAAGAGTTAAAATTGAATAAATTATAAAAAATACAAAGAAAATTAACTGAGAACATATCTTTGAGAAGAAAAAGAATCCCAAGATAGTAAAATAAATAGGACAAAAATCAGATGCCCTAGATATCGCCGATTTGAGCTTTTATATACAAACTTTATGAAGACTGCCTTGAGCTCAACATGTGTTTAGAAGACCCAAAGTACTTTGTGGATGCCCCGATATGCAACATTCTTCATTTCATTGTTGATTCAAGTGTAGCAAGATGACTGCGTGTCCATTCAGAATTTGAGCCGCCCTTTTCGGGTTTTCGACTCAAAACCCCTTTGGTCTCAAGGTGCCCTTTGCGGGTTTTCACCTTGGCCTCTCCATTTTTTTTTGGAAACTCAAAGCGCCCTTTGCGGGTTTTCACTTTGGCTTCTTCTCCTTTTCAAGCAAAATAATTTTTGACTGAGTCAAAGTTCACAAGGTTAGGTAAACTTTTCCCATCCATTTCGGTCAAGATCAGTGCTCCTCCAGAGAAAGCCTTCTTCACCACATATGGTCCTTCCCAATTCGACATCCATTTTCCTCTGAAATCCTTTTGTATGGGAAGGATCTTTTTCAGTACAAGGTCCCCCTCATGAAACTCTCTTGGGCGAACTTTCTTATTATAGGCTTGCATCATTCGTTTTTGGTACATCTGACCGTGACGAATAGCCCTTAGCCTCTTTTCTTCAATTAAATTCAACTGATCATACCGAGCATGGATCCATTCAGCTTCATCCAACTTTATTTCTGACAAAACTCGAAGAGAAGGAATTTCCACTTCAATGGGTAGAACAACCTCCATTCCATAGACTAACGAGAAGGGCGTTACCCCAGTAGAGGTTCTGACGGACGTTCGATAAGCATAGAGTGCAAATGGTAGTTTCTCATGCCAATCCTTATAAGTCTCAGTCATCTTCCCTACTATCTTCTTGATATTTTTGTTGGCCGCTTCCACTGCCCCATTCATTTTTGGACGATACGGAGACGAGTTGTGGTGCTTGATCCCGAATTGAATACAAATTTTTGCTATCGTGCTGTTGTTTAAATTCAGTGCATTATCTGATATGATCCTCTCGGGCATTCCATATCGACAAATGATCTCATTCTTCAAGAATCGACTAACTGCCGACTTAGTGACACTAGCATATGAAGCAGCCTCTACCCATTTCGTGAAGTAATCAATTACCACAAAAATGAATCGATGTCTATTCGAAGCTTTCAGTGAAATTGGTCCAATAACATCCATGCCCCACATGGAAAAAGGCCACGGGGAAGCCATAACATGCAAATGTGACGGAGGCACATGAATTTTGTCTCCATAAATCTGGCATTTATGACATCTCTTGGCATAGCTGACACAATCTCCTTCCATAGTGGACCAATAATATCCAAATCCCATTATCTGTCTGGCCATTGTGAATCCATTAGCATGTGTTCCACAAACGCCCTCATGCACTTCCTCTAGGATCTTCCTAGCTTGACTGCATCAACGCATCTCAATAATACTTGATCTTTTCTCTTTTTGTACAAGATATCCCCGTCTAAAATATAGTCAGAGGCCAATCTTCTTAAAGTCCTTTTCTCATTTTCAGTGGCATGCTCCGGGTATTCACGATTTCTTACATATCGTAATACATCCTGATACCAAGGGTGATCATCTTTTTCCTCCTCTTCCACATTATAACAGTAAGCTGGAACTTCAAAGATGCTCATCTGAATAGGTCTCATATCTTCTGGTCTGTTTACTTTGATCATTGAAGCCAAGGTTGCCAAAGCATCCGCCATCTGGTTTTCATCACGAGGGAGATAATTAAAAGTAATTTCATCGAACTCCTCGATCAATCCTGGGACTATTTTCCGATAATCACTTAGCTTGGGATCTCTTGTCTCCCATTCTCCTTTAAGCTAGTAGATTACTAAGGCAGAATCTCCATATACTTCTAACACTCTGATCTTACGCTCTACAGCTGCTCGAATTCCCATGATGCAGGCTTCATATTCCGTCATGTTGTTTGTGCAATCGAAATCCAAATTGCATGTGAATGGATAATAATCACCACTAGGGGATACCAAGATTGCCCCAATTCCATTTCCAATAGCATTCGATGCTCCATTAAAGTTTAGCTTCCACAGACAATCTTCAGTATTTGCCACATACATCAGCTCTTCATTTGGGAAATCAAAGCTCAAAGGTTCGTAATCCTCCAAAGCTCTGCTAGCCAAAAATTCTGCTATTGCGCTCCCTTTTATAGCCTTTTGGTTTATATAGACTATATCAAATTCAGACAGCAAAATCTGCCACCTAGCCATCCTCTCATTCAAAGCAGTGGACTCCATCATATACTTTAACGGATCAAGCTTTGAAATTAACCAAGTAGTATGATATAGCATGTACTGCCTCAACCTCCTAGTTGTCCAAATCAAGGCGCAACACAATTTCTCGATCGACGAATATCTCATTTCACAATTAGTGAACTTTTTACTGAGATAGTATATCGCATTTTCTTTTCTTCCTGACTCATCATGTTGACCAAGCACACATCCCATAGAGTTATTAAATACTGACAAATACAGTATCAATGGTCTATCTGGATTAGGCGGAGATAATCGGTGCATTTGATGAGATCTTGCTTTGACTTTGTCAAAAGCTCTCTGGCATGCATCGTCCCATACACATTGGTTGTGTTTCTTGAGAAGACGAAATATGGGATCACATTTCTCAGGTAATTATGAAATAAACCAAGCAATGTAATTTAACCTTCCAAGAAAACCTCGGACTTCCTTCTGAGTGCACGGTGGAGGCAATTCTTGTATAGCTTTGACTTTACTTGAGTCAACTTCAATTCCTCTCTGGCTGACCACGAAACCTAATAATTTTCCTGACCGAGCTCCGAAGGTACACTTTGCCGGGTTGAGCTTCAATTAAAATTTTTTCAACCTCAAAAATAATTTCTTCAAAACCTCAATGTGTTCCTTTTCCGTTCGAGATTTGGCAATCATGTCATCAACATATACTTCAATCTCTTTGTGCATCATGTCGTGGAATAATGTTACCATGGCCCTTTGATATGTTGCCCCAGCATTCTTTAGTCCGAATGACATTACCTTATAGCAGAAGGTACCCCACAATGTTATGAAGGTAGTTTTTCCCATATCCTCAGGGTGCATCTTGATCTGATTATATCCCAAAAAGTCGTCCATGAAAGAAAGCAGTGAGTATCCCACCATATTATCCACCAATGTATCGATATGCGGCAAAATGAAATTGTCCTTTGGGCTAGCTTTATTTACGTCCCTATAGTCCACACACATCCAGACCTTTTCGTCCTTCTTAGGGACATGAACATTGTTGGCACCCACTCTGAGTACTTGACCACTTGTAGAAAACCAGCATTTGTAAGCCCATCTTCGTGGTCTTGGATATCTTAGACACCGAAACTTCATTTCCTTTCGAAATGAATATTGCGTTGATGAACTCTAAAGACCGAAAAGAACACTCAATGGCCTCCTCATTTGTCTCTACATATGGCGCGTCATTGGTAACAGTTGCTATGATGTCTTCCTCCGCATTTATAGTGACCAGTCGACCATCCGTCACCAGTTTCAGTTTTTGATGAAGGGATGAGGGCACTGCCCCTGCCGAATGAATCCAGGGCCTTCCTAGTAAGTAGTTGTAAGAGGGTTTTATATCCATCACCAGAAAGTCCACCTCATATGTGTTTGGCCCAATCTGCAATGGTATATCAATTCTTCCCATCACTCTTCTCTCGGTGCCATCAAACGCTCTCACTATGTTCTGGCATGTCTTCATGTGAGAACTGTCTATTGGCAACCTCTTCAGCATTGACAACGGTAAGACATTCAAGGCTGATCCATTGTCGATTAATACACTTGGTAGAGTGTATCCCTTGCAACGAGTGGTGATGTGCAAGGCTTTGGTTGATCCCATACCTCCAGGTGGAATTTCATCGTCACTGAAGGAAATAAAGTTGTCAGCACTTATGTTACTAACTAATCGGTCAAGTTTATTGACAGATATATCTTTAGTAACATAAGTCTCGTTCAACACTTTCATCAATGCCTCACGATGTACTTCCGAACTTAAAAGTAAGGCTAGCACCGATATGTGAGCCGGTTGCTTGCGCAGTTGCTCAACCACACTGTATTCACTATGCTTCAAGAATTTTAAAAATTCTTTAGCCTCTTCCTCCTTCACAGATTCGTTGATAAGGGCGTCAGGTCCTTTCTCTGGTTCAACTGCCACAGTCTTTGATCTTGCTGGTTCTGTTCTGACATTTACCGAGTCGTAACGCCTCCCACTTCGTGTGTAGAATCCCTCACTTTGGTCCTCATTAGAGGTGCTAGCTGAGTTTCCCGGCATCGTCACGTTACAATCGTAATTTCATGGTACCATCTTGTTATCCTTGTAAGGAAAGGGCACAGGTTTCTGGATTACAACTTTATGCGCGATTTGTGATCCGCCTTCTGTGTTTCTCAGTCGGGAAATTATGATCCTCGGTTAATTGACTTTTTGATTTGTCAACTCTCCTTCGGTTACATGTACGTTTCCTCCCTCTGAGCCTTCTTCGTAAAACTCCAGTTCCTTATTGTCCATAAGGTTCTGCACCATTATTCTGAACTCAGTACATTCCTAGATCTCATGTCCTTCAGCGTTGTGGAACTCACAGTAGTTCCTTGGTTCTTCACCTCCTTCCTCAAAACTTGATTTTATCAGTCCCCTTCTTACCATTTCCTTCCACACCATTTTCAATGGGGTTTTTACCTCCGAGATATCCCCTTTAATCTTTCTCACGACATTTTCCCCAATCGTATTTATCCCATTGTCTCCATGATTGGGTAATGGGTTCTCTGCACTGGGTGTATCATCAAACTTGACAATCCCCATCTTGATGAGCCTCTCAACTCCCTTTTTGAAGGCAGTGCAATTTTCTATTGAATGCCCCGATATTCCCACATGGTAATCACAATGAGCGTTGGAGTCATACCATTTAGGATATGGGGGTTGTAACGGCTGTAGATAATATGGGGACACTACACGTGCATCGAATAAACTTTGATATAGCTCCTTATACGTCATTGGGATTGGCGTAAATTGAAGCTTTTCATAATTCTGTCTGGGGCCTGATTCTTGTCTTATCGACCCTTGTTGCCCGGCAGTAACTACTTTTGGCTGGTTAAAAGTAACTGCCTTTGAGTACCCTTTGTTATATGTACTCGTATTGTTCACCTCATTGTCCTTTTTCCTAGGAGCAGATCTTCTAGTGGTCTCTCCCGCTTCAATCTTACCACCCCTTATGGCATTTTCTATCATTTCCCCTGCCATCACTATATCCGCGAAGCTCTTAGTGGTGCTTCCTATCATATGAGTGATAAATGGTGCCTTTAAAGTGTTGATAAACAACATGGTGGTTTTCTTTTCCAGGTGGTTGAACTTACATGGCAACTTACCTCCATCTTTGCGCGTATTGCCTGAAGCTTTTGTTTGATTTCTTTTTCATGTTTTGCAACATGATTCTATCAGGCGTCATGTCTGTAACATGATTTTACTGCTTCATGAAGGCTTGAGCTAAGTCTCTCCAGGAGCTAATGTTAGCGCCGGGTGAGTTGATTGTACCACTTGGATGTCGCCCCACTAAATCATCTTGAAACAATGAACCAAAAGTTGATCATTGTTCACGTAACCAGTCATGCGTCTACAGAACATAGTGATGTGGGCTTCAGGGCAACTAGTCCCATTGTACTTCTCAAATTCTGGCATCTTGAATTTATGAGGAAGTACCAGATCCGGGACCAAACTCAAGTCCTTTGCGTCACTACTATGGTGATGGTCGACATTTTCCAAAGCATTAAATTTTTCTTCCAACCATTTACAGCGATCTTCCAATTGTCTTGAAGATTCAATTCTGATCCCCTCTCTCTCTCTGCTATGTCTAGGTCAGGGATAACAGAATTAGCAGGGTTATCCCCTCGGTTGGATCCTGTGCCAACTTGAAAATTCATGGGCACTCCAGTGTCAGCTTGCCCTTGCTAAAGCCTAATCGTGACAGGTGGCCTTCTGGGGTATTCCTCAGGTTGTGTTTGCACATGTGGTGGAGTAAATCCCCTAGGAAAATCCTCATTGTCTTCAGCGTTAACTATGAGACCCTTTCCCTTGTCCATTGCCCCACTCAGCATCTGGGCCATTTGAGTCATCATGTTCTTTTGAGCCTCCAACATCTGGTCCCTCATCTCTTGTTGGAGTTTTTCCATTTGCTCTTGCATCTGGTCTTGCATGTCTCTTTGGAATTGTTCCAATCTTTGATCCATTTTCTTTGATTTGGCACGTGTACCGTAAGGATGTTCAGCTTTTAGATTTTCCTTCCCTTTCTCTCTCTCTCTCTCTCTCTTTGTTATAATTTCAACTAATTAGACTCTCTCAATGGATTTGAATGCATATGATGTTATGTAATGCAAATGCATGAATGTAAAGAGGCATCGATTCTGATTCAACTTTATTTTAGAAAACTTTATTAGAAAACAAAATCCTTTACATAAAACGGATTACAAATATGCTTTCGCACTAAGTCCTAAAGTTTTGATTTTCCCAAGCAATGAAGCTAGCTCTTGACTACGAGCTCATACTTCATACTCAACGTATCAGCTTGTGATGCCAAAGTCTATAGATGATCAGCTACCTCTCGAATCTGAACTATTGCTTCACCCATGAGGTAATCCCGACTTCTAACTTGGTCATGGGAATGGTGAAGCTCTTCCTTCCAACGCCCTTCTCTTTGTTTCAAGAAGCTCGATCCGAAGTTCACAATCGCAATGTCTTTTTCTAACTCTTCAATCTTACCCTTCATTTCCTCGATCTTGTTCAGACTTGATTTTAGCTCGATTTCAGAATTACGACTTCGATGGTGATGAAGAGATCACCCAAGTTCAGCCACTCTAGCTTTTAATTCTCCTTTTTCATTTCGACTTTCTGCTAAACTCTTCTCTAAGGCCTCATTTCGCGCTTGCATTTCTCGAAACTTCCTCTCCCAATAGTTAGCTTTGGCCTTTTCCTATTGAATCTCCTGTTGTCATTGTTCCGAAGTCTTTCCCAATCCAGCGCTCTTCATTGTCAGACGTATCTTCTTATACTCTGTCTTCAAACTGTCTCAATCTTCTTCTATCTTCCTCTTTTCCTTCCTTAATTTCTCGGCCTCTGATTTTTGAACATCCACATCTAGCCTCAAGTACATTTTTTGTTCTTCTAACTCTTCTATCCTCTTTCCAAGCTCTGAACTCTTCTTTTCGAAATCTTACTTCACAATTTCTAACTCTGATGGGACCACTTGCAAGCATTCATCTCTTAATCGGGCGTCTTCTGGATTCAGCTCAGGGATGTTATCATTAACCCTTCTAATCCTCCATCCAATATATTCTGGGGTCGTCATTGGGCCTGCGGATAACCTTTTCATCCTACGAATCTGATTCCAAGCCCCAGAAATCTCCTTAACCCTCTTCTTATAATTTTTCTCTCTGTAGGAGAACTCACACTGAGCCAGCCCATATGTCGTTGGTACGAACTGTCTCGACCCATATTGCCTCAGTACGAGCAAAGGGGCATATCCAACGGCTCCCCAAATTCCAAGTAAAGGAACCCAGTCAAAACTCCCACACCGATAAAGGATTTCGTCAGGAATCATCCAAGAAGCCCTCCACTCGATGTCTTCTTCTTGAAGGTTTTGAAGGAGCACCATCCAGCTTTCCTCGGACACGTCTTCTCTCATCGGTGTCGCTACTATCTCTTTCAACGGAGAGTAATTCTCAGAAAAAAACCCGATAAGACACTTTCTCCACCTTCCAGAAATGACTGTGGAACCAAGCCAATAACAACTGCGTGCACCCAATGAACCTGCCTTCACCTGTTCTCCGACATGCATTCAAAGATCTAAACGTCTCAGCTAAGATCGCAGGTACAGGCGTGACTCCTCTGCCAAGTCGATCGAATAAATCGGTAACTGTTTCATCTACATGTCTTAGAGCTTTAGGGACGATTACCAAACTGTAAATACACAAGGCCAAGACGTCAACCTTCTTCTTTACATCTGGATGTGTTAGGACCAAATCCCTCAAATTCTCCAAGAAATGCATTTACCTTCACCTTTCTCTTGAATTCTGACTGTAACCCACTGTTCACTCATCCCCGTGATATTCATTAACTTCTTCACAAAGGTTGGAACATTAGCAGCACTAGAATAAACTCTGTCGACTTGGATCCTCGAACAGCGAAGCAAGGTTGTATATTCCTCCACCGTGGGCACTAAATCTACTTTCCCAAAAGTGAAATAACTATAAGCAGAATTCCAAAACTGAGTCATAGCGCGGAACAGATACATATCTATTTTGACGTCGAGCAAGTAAGGTAGATCACCATAATTACGATAGAACAGCTGCTTTGCTTCATCGTCCCACTGGGTCCATATTCTCTTCAACTCCTGAAACTCATTTTGCGTGACACTAATGCGAGCGAAATCCCATAGTTCTGACACATGCCCCTCAGCTAAGCTATCTCCTTTCTCTAATTGGCTTTGCTCTGACCATATACGAACGACTGCATTGTCTTCCACTTTATCAAGGAATTCATTCTCCATAACCAGCTTTCTAACTTCAGAAACTGACCGTGAATCGATACCTCTTTAAATATGAAATGATATGCACAAGAATGAAACACAACAAGTTAGTACCACATAATAAAATATAAATCAAGTAAAACGAACACTTATCTGGGTAACTACTAAAGTTTGGCATAGCTCTACCTAAGGTGAGTTCTTAGGGTTTACTATATGCGGTTTAGCTCTAAAGTTGAGGTACCCGAACCAGCAGATTCCTCGATCCTCATCCATTATAGGCTCATATAGACCGAGTTCAGTTCAGGGGAATACATTTCCCTATGGCCATGCGGAAGTGAAAGCTTCACGAAGACATAGGTACAGATGTATTCCGGAAGCAGTCCACTAGCCCATGCGGAGGTGAAAACCTCACGAAGGCATAGCTTCTCGCTCCCACTTAAGGGTGCGACCACGACGGTCATGCAGTGTAATGCAGAGAGATATATTTAAAATTAGAACCAAATGCAATAAAAGGATCGTATTTTTAAAACCAGAATTTTAAATTCGGACAAAAGGACATGAAATTATCGATTTTACGGCTTGACTCTCTTATTTGTCCCCAGTGGAGTCGCCAAGCTGTCGAAACCATTTTAAAGTTTGATTTAAAAACGGGGAATCGACTTTTAAAAACGAAAATGGGAGTCGCCACCAATCCCTTTTTTATTTAGGTGTGATTGGATCACCTTGAAAATCGTTTTATTTCAAAATACTGATTTTAGTCCACGAAAAACAAGAAAAATGGGTTGGGAGTCTACACGTGATGAGGAAGGGTTAGCACCCTCATAACGCCCAAAAATTGGTACCTAATCGATAAAATCATGTCCTAATGTTGAAAATTAGAAAAATTTTAGAAAATGATCATTTTATTAGATAAAAAACCTAGACTTACCTATCTCAAAGAAATAAAACACTATACCCAGTAAGTTAGGATATAACATCTCATGACTTGAAACTAAGCACGCCTTTATTTTAAAAATTCCTACCTCGAGACACAAAACATCATATCCAATAAAGTTAGGACACAACGCTTTTGAATTCCCAATAATAAGTTTTTGATTTGAAATTTGTGAGTTTCGGTTTTAAAAGAGAAGGGATATCTAATACCTTAAGTTCCACGAGAAAAATCGAAACCCAGTAAGTTAGGGCACAATTCTTCTCGAAGTCTCCAAATATCACATATAACCATTTTTTAACTTTAAATAAATACGACAATTTTGCAAAAATATTTTTATAAAAAATGATATGAATTTGATTTTGCATTAATATTACAAAATATAAATATCCAAATAGCAACTTACTATAAATATGAATCGTATTAACTAATAATTTAGACAATTAGCAAAAGAATAATATGACATATTGAATGATACATATAATAAATAAATTATGCTAAAACAATATTAAGGAATAAAAGACATAAATAAATAATCACAAGTTATAGAACATGCAATAATACTTTAAAATCTATAGGAAGCATAAAAAGGGAATGGATATTAAGTTATACAAATAAGATCAAATATGAGAAATAAATAAATTAACAAAGATATTTAAACACTAAATAAATATTATAACAAAAAAATGACAACTTTGTAAAACAATTAATATGTATAATAATATAAAAATGATTAATAAATAGTATATAATAACTTTAAATAAAGATATCTAAAAATATAATATAAATAATATAAATGAAACATGCTATATAAATAAATTTTATACAAAAATAGGATTTTATATGATATTAATATAGTACTATATAATATATAAGATTTTAAAAATATAATATAATAACTAATGTATAAATTACAAATAATACATAATAAAATAATATTAAACAAATAAAATGATAAGTAATAATAATTTTTTATATATAAGGATAATACATATAAAAAAATATATACGAATTTTATATTATTAATAAATTAATATACAAATAATAAAGAAAATAATATAAAATATTTAATATGAAAAAATAACTTAAAACAATGTTAAATTAACTTAAAATAAAATGAAATAAAAAAGGGTTTTAAAAAAAATAAAAAAAGGATCACATAGCAATAAAAAAAATAAAAGGGGTTAAATTAAAACGCGGCAACACTGCGATGGGTCAATATGGCAATTATGCCAAACTTTCAAAACGCCGTCGTTCGGGTATCCACCATTAAATAGCCCAAAGGACTAAATTAAAACAGGAACAAAACTTTCAGGGCCGAATTAGAAATAAAGAAAAAGATTAATTTGAACAAAAAGAAATTGCGGAAGGGCTAAATAAGCAATTGGACATTTTTCTAAAAATGCGCGGATCCTCCCCGGGTTTTCGGGTCAACGCGCGGATCCCTTCTTGAAACGATGCCGTTTTGGTTATTAATGGGCTATACCAAAACGACGCCGTTCTTATAGCCTATATAAACCAAAAGGTCGATTAAAAAAAAACATTTTAGTTAGGTTTTTTAAAAAAAAAAAAGCAAAAGAGCTTTCAGAGAAAAGCTCTGCCATCACAGATTGTCCGATCTCCGCCACCTGCACGCACGCTTCTTCACGCGCGCCGCCCGTTCATGACGGTTCTTGAAGAAAATGCCCACCTTCGAAAGGTAATCTCGTTTTTTTGTTTTTAAGAATATTTTATATATATAAAATGCGCATAAATCGAAAAGAAAGAAAAAACTTAACAAAAAAAAAACCACCTTCTCTTTTCCGATTGCTTGTAAATCTCTCTGTTTCTTTTGTATTTGTGGGTATTTTTTGTGCTATTGTTTCTCTGTTGGTGTCCATTACAGATTTTTTGTAAGGCTTTTATAGCCTTCGAAATAAACAAAAAAGGAAATAAAAAAAATTTGCCACTGTTTTGCCATTTTTTGCTGCGATTCATTCCCTTTTCTGTGTAGGTCAAAGGCGAAGAGAGCGGCGGTGGTGGGCAGTTCGCGAGGATTGCGGCGCTATCGAGGGCGCGAGGGCTGAACGAGGTTGCGGCGCGAGGGTAGTCAGGAAACCCTAGATTTCCTGACTTTGCTTAGTGTCTGGGCCTTTTTGGGCTTCCTGGGTCTGGGTAGGATTTGGGCTCGGGTGTAATGGGTAGTTTGGGTAGTGGGTCAGTATTTGGTTTATTGGGCCACGGGTATTGGGCTTGTATTTTGGGTCTGTTTTGATTTTGTAAAATAGACTGTAAAATGAACATTTTATTTTTTTTTTGTTTTTTTTTTCTGAATAAAATGAGCCTGGGCAAAATGGCCTTATTACAATGATGATATCATTAATGACAGTAGGACTGAGAGGAGAATCATGAAGAGGATCGGTCCTCCCGGTATTTCTCTCTTCACAATGATATCATTAATGTCAATAAAACCTAGAGGAAAATTGTGAAGAGGATTTGGTCCTCTCGGCGTCTCTTTCTTCATGATGATATCATTAATGATAGTAAGACTGAAAGGAGAATCATGAAGAGGATTTGGTCTTTCCGGTATCTCACTCTTCACGATAATATCATTAATGACAGTAGACTTAAGAGGAGAATTGTGAAGAGAATTCGGTCGTCCCGATATTTGTCTTATCACATTGTTTGCAAAGTATTTAATACAGATTTCTATTTCCATTTTTGATAGTATTGATATCAAGAAATTATTAGGTAAGCTGTTCCTACCCTAGATATATGTCAGCCCTTCATTTCTTTCGTGCGCCTGTTTTCTCCGTGTTTGACTCCTTTCCCCCCTTCTAACCACCAGAAACCTTGCAATCCGTTTACAGGAAAAGATACAAATTATTCTGTTTTTTAATTGAAAACAAACACTAAAAGCAACGTCCCAATGTACACAGTTCCAACAATTATGGCTGAAAGAAAGATACATTATTTTCTTAAACTTTTAAATAAATTAATGTTCCATTGTGAACAAAAAGAAGGATAGAACTAATTGGCTTTATTTTTATATTATGCAAACTTCCCCTACCCTCCTCTATACTCTTTTCTACATTTTTAATTAATTTATTTAGTAAACAAATAATAAATTATAACAAGAGAAAAGAAATCGAAAATATGAAAAACATTTAACCCAAATTTTATAGAACAGAGTTTGAATTAATTTTCCTCTTTTTTTTTTTCTTTTTTGTATTTAAGATTACCCGAGATTCAACTTTGATTTGATTTTTGTGATTGAAATTCCAGAGTTTTACTCTGTTTTTGGATAGAAAGGATGAATATTGGAATTGATTAACTATTCTATCACCTTATAATAAATTATACTATTGCCATTCGGGTCCTACCATTAGTGGTATCGTACGTCTTCTTGTTAAGCTTAATCCCATAAGCTATAGAATAGAATAAGTTGTCATTTTTGCTTACTTTTTTGTGATTAGAAGCAGCGGTGATGCCAGAAAGAGGTGAAATTAAATTATAATAATAAAAATATAATTTTATTATTTTAATAGTCTATATTTTTATAATTTTTAAATAATTAAATTAATTCTTTTTATCATTTTTAAGGTAATAAAGTACTAGTTTAAAATTTTAAGTAATTTAAAAGGTGTAAGAAAATTTTATTATTTCAAGGAAAAAAATTTATATCTTCCATGGAAACATTACAATTCATTTATCTGTCCGCAGCCTATTTTTTCATCACTGTTAAATTAATTTATTCATCATAAATAAACTTTCTTTTTCCTTTTGAGAAGCAATTCATAAATAAAACGTAGTTTGTGTTTGAAATTTTTGATATTAAGAAATGAATTTTAGCTAAAAAATTAGTAAGAATTATGTACTAAAACACATATAAATATTTTATATATATACTCTATTAAATCATAATTAAATTTATCATTATATATGAATCTAATTCTTTAAATTATATTAAAAAAACTGAAATCTAAAATTTCAAATTAATATTATATATGTTTTTGGAAAGTTATTTAGTATTTAGTTTTTAATGTAAATACACTCTAATTGTAATTAGTTATTTAGTAATTAGTTTTTAAAGTTATATTTGATTAATTATTGTAATTGCTGAGTCTCATTGAATTTAATGTAATATGAATGTCTCAATTATACTCTCTAATTCTTACGGTGTTGTTGAGAATTTGAATAATTATGTAGGTAGTTTCAAACAATTACCCTTAAATCTAATTACATTATGATTTTTCAAAAAAACTCTTACTTGATTTAAGTTTAAGAATTTATTTTTATATATTTTAATTTTAGGAAATATATTTTTTTGTAAAAATGTAATTATATGTTATTTTACTAATATTCTATTCACAGGAGATAATTTTTCATATCTTTTCGGCTACTAAATTTTAACTAAATTATATATTATTTATATTAATTTTAACTAAATTGTGATTCAAACTCAAGTTATTCTTGAAGAAAGTGAACACCTAACCAATAGTCTACAACTTAGGGTTCAATTTTAACTAAATTACATCGTATTTGTTATTAATTATTTATAGTTAACTAAGGATAAGTACAACAAATGAGTATATGTTTAATATAATTAGATAAAATTACATAATATGTTTATTCTTTTTATTTTATTTTATTAGTAATAGTATTGTTAAGTAATTTTTTGAATTAGCATATGTAATATACGATGATTTGATTTTAATTTTTATTATTTGTTTAAAGATTTTTTTCTCAATTATTATTAATAATTTTTATAATTTAAAATTGTATAATTAAATTTATACTACTAAATATGATATAAAAATTATAATAAAATTACACTCTATTAATTAAACAAATTTAAAAAATTAAAATCCATTGTAATGCTAAAATGTGTATTATTACCATAATAATGTACATTATTAAAGAGAAGCACGTGTTAAATGCTTAACACCATTATCAGATTCAAGAAATGGTGGAAAAAGGGATAGAAGTGGTCATGCAGTCCACTGGACTTTACCAGTGGCTCACTCCAACTAGAGAGGAACCGACAGTGTGTGGCGAAAGCAATGTAGGAAATGGGCTTCCTATCTTTCGTTTAATTCGGTTTTCCTCTATTTGGGCAAGGCAGTAATATTAAGTTTCTGGGTTTTTTTTTGTTAGACGGGATAGGAGCAACTTTTTTTTTTTTTAAAGTGATGGCATTAAACTCTCAATTTTTTTTATAAAAATAACCTTAAAATATTAAATAATTTCGAAAATGATCTGAAAAAATATATATACACAAAAATAACCAATTTGTTCCGGTGAAAGTGGATGTCAATTGACTAAGGGCTAGTTTGGCAGTGCTTTTGAAAAGTACTGTGGAAAAGTACTGTGAAAAAGTACTTTTGAAAAGTGATTTTGAAAAGTTTGGTTTAAAATTTGAGTGTTTAGCATTACTGTCAAAAAGTATTTTTGAGAAATAAAATGTCTATTTTAGACATGTTATTATCAAGTAACAAATGTGCATTTAAATAATATTTAAATTAGTTAATATTATTATATTATAGTAAAAATATAAAAAAATCATTATAACTTGTTAATATTTTTATATATGAAATATAAATTTTAAATATTTTTAAGCAATAAATATTTATTATTTATAAATTTTAATTAGAATATATAAACTATATTTTAAATATTTAAATACAACATTTAAATATTTGTAATTAGTATTTTTTTAAAAAATATTTTTTTTTAATTAATGACTTTAACACATTTGTAATTAAGTACCAAGAAAAAAAAAGAAAGTTATGTTATTGGAGGGGTAAAAAAGTAATTAAACACTAAAAGTACTTTTGAGAGAGGAAAAGCTAAAAATTTTAGCTTCTCCTTTTTAGAGTGCTTTTCAAAAGCACTTCTGAAAAGCTAAAAATTTCAGCTAAAAACAGCTTTTTTAGCATAGCTTTTCTTCCAAAAGTGCTGTTGGAGCCAGAAGTGCTTTTTTTTTAAGCACTGCAGAACAGGCCCTAACTGGCGGCATCACCTCCTTTTCCCCCTAATCATCAGTTTGTAAAAAAAAAAAAATGGTGTCGCCACTATGTTAGGCAACACATGTATGTATTTTTTGAAATACCCATTAAAAATACATGTATTCACAATGGGAAACAAGAAAAAAAATATTTTTTTAATGTGTGTTGTTGGCCTATTAAGCGACACCGGTCAAATTTATTAAAAATATATATTTTTCAGTGAGAAAAAAATAAAAAAAAATTGGTGTCGTCGCCATCTTAGACGACATCGGTGGTTATTAGGGAAATTTTTTTAATGGGTGTCGTCGGTGTGTCAGGCGGCACCAATGACTTTTTTTTTTAATTAATTGGTGCCACCACGCTATCAAGCGGCACCACCCACTATATATACCCTATCCCCGGTGCAAATTTTGTATATGTTGAAGTGTTTGGTTATTTGTTAAATTTTTTTTGTTTAAGAGAAGAAAAAAAGAAAGAAAAATTTGTGGTTAGTAGTAGTGGAAAAAAATATCAGTGTTAAATAAAAAGGGAGAAAATAGAAAAAAAATTATTTTTTTTTGTGTTCGGTGTTCGAAATTAGGGGAGCAAGATTTATTTGTGTTGGTGTTTTAGGGGGAAATTGTGATAATTTTAAGGTATACTTGAGTTCACGGTGATGCAGTGGCGCTTGGAGACCCACAAATTTAATTTGTTGTGTGGGGGGAGTGCACCATCACCTTAGAAGATGTTGCATTACAACCCGAGCTCCCAATTAACAGTGGTTATGCGGTCATGAGTTCAAGTATAGTGTTTAAACCTGCACAAGGAAAGCCTTATAAGTTAATATGATGCTTTATAAACCTCATACATAGTTTAAGATTATAATCATATTGGGAAAAAGGGGTTTAATCAACTTATTATTTTTCTCCATCAAAGTAGTATCCTTAATCTCATTGTTCAAAACCTATGTTAGATGGATGTGGGGGCAAGAAGACTTTTAGAGGGGGAGTGACTGTGACGGTGGAGAAAAGCCAAAACACCACTCGGGATGGCAGCGATTGTAGTTATTAAAGTGGTGCATGAAAGAAAGGGTGGAGTGAAAAAATAAAACAATTGAAAAAAAAACAGAGACAAAAAGAAGAAGAAAATATGGTGGGAACGTGACCGCCACTATATCATGTGATTATTCCAACTATAGTTAATATTATTATCATACAACTTAAAATGATAGTAGGGATCATCATATTTGAATCCATTATTCATGTAACTAGACCTAACACGTCAATGACAGCACTAATAATGTTTTTTCAGTCTCTTTTTTTCTCTTCACAACTATTTTTTTTCTACAAAAAACACTGGTGCCGACTTGTTGCCTAACACATCGACACCACCTATTATTATTATTATTATTTTTTTGATAATCTGCCAACGGACTACACCCATTATTATTTTTATTTTTAACAATCTGCCACAAGTGTCGCCTGACAGTGTGGCAGTACCAATTAAAATAATATTTAAAAAGAAATCACCGATGCCGCCTGACAGACCAATGACACCCATTAAAAAAATTCTTTCCCTGATAGCTATCAGTGCCGCTGAAACAGCGACGACACAAAAAAATATATATTTTTTAGTCTTTTATTACTAACAGAATATTTAAAAAAAATTTGGCAAGTGTCGCCTGATAGACAGGAGATACCCATTTAAATTTTTTTTCTATTTTTTTCTCCTATGTGAATACCTGTATTTTTACGGGTATTTTGAAAAATATATACGAGTGTCGGCACAAAAAAATTCTTTTTTTTATACACTAATGATTAGGTAATAATTAGTGAAAAAATAGGTGGTACTACTGGTTGGTCAAGCGACACCGATTTTTATATAACAAATGGGTAATTTTCGTATATATTTTTTCCTTCAAGTCAGTTTCAAAATTATTTAATATTTTAAGGTTATTTATATATATATATATATATATATATATATATAAGCCAAACTCTCATCATGTCGATTGACTGTTGAAGATGTGAGACTTGGAAATGGAATTTCATCTCCAGCACTCAACTTTTAGTAGCAATTTAGTTAGAAAAGGTTTTAAGGGTTTGTGTGGATATTTTGTGATGATGTTTGAGTTGATACTTGACAGCAGGGTAGGGTTGGGAAAAGCAAAAGGATTTTGGAATATTATAAGATGAGAAAATACTAGCTTTAGATGGAACAAAACTGTCACTAACTATATAACTAAATGTTCGAAATCCATGAAAATGACCTCCGGTAATAAAAATTTCCAGGGTTGACCTTAATCAGATGATAATCATCGCATGCATGCAAATCGTGAGGAACAAGACGATGGAAGTATAGATTAAGGAGTTGGGACTGAGTTGTATGGTTCAAAGCAAAAGAAAATCGGTCCATCATGTGATGAGACACTGATATTATTGGAGAAAATGATATTGCAGCACTGTCAGACAATAAATGGTAGATGGAGTTAACTTTTAGCCTTCGAAAAATGGCTAATTAACCAGAAAATATTAATTTTTAATAAAATTTATAGAAAAATACTTAAAAAATAATTATTTATTGGAAAGGTTCATTTTTCCCGAAAACGCGTCCACGTCAGCGCGTTTTCAGGGGATGAACTAAAAAAGCGCGTCCACGAGAGAGCACTTTGTGCCACATCAGTAAAAAACGCGTCCTTGAGGGCGCGTTTTGCTGATGTGGCAAAAGCGCTCCTTCATGGACGCGCTTTTGCCCTTTCTCCCCGATGGGGTTTTCAGTTGCTTTTAATGTTAGGGTATGAGTTTTTAGAGTTTTAGGGTTACGATTTAGGATTTTTAAGGTCTTAGGGTTTATGGTTTTTAGGGGAAAATTAATGAACTAGATTTTAGGGTTAATTAATTAAAATAATTTTGAGAAGACGTTTCTGAACAAATAGTGACCAAAACGCTTCAAGCGGGATGCAATCACGGCAAAAAGTACCAAAAACTCCTACGTGGGCGCTCTTTTGCTCTGATGATCTCTCGCAAAATAATTTTGAGAAGACGTTTACGAACAAATAGTGACCAAAACGCGTCAAGCGGATGCACCGTCGCAAGAGTATTGAAAAAGCTCCCACGTGGGCGCTCTTTTGCTACTGATGAGTCTCTCGCAAACTAATTTTGAGAAGACGTTTACGAACAAATAGTGACCAAAACGTTCAAGCGAGGATGCACTTTGTCGGCAAATCTTGAAAAAGCTCCCACGTGGGCGCTCTTTTTGCTCTGATAGTCTCGGCAATTCTTAGACTATAAATGAGCCAAATTTCATTCTCAGGTTGCATAATAGAAATTGAGGCAAAAGTAAAATAGAAACTGAAGATGAGTGAACGTATTAGTGCTGTTATTTACTATGATGGTGAGGTTTGTGACACCGAAAATGGTGTTGTTTTTTTATCGGAGAACACAAATACGATCGGTTTTTAACCTAACATAGATTTGACAGAACTTCGCAAAAGAATTAGGCGTAAAATCTTCGGAACAACGCCAATGAAAGTTCATTCTATTAAGTATAGATTTTGTGCTTCGGTTGATCCCGTGAGATATGACTCATTCAACATCAAAGGTCCTCGGAGCTTGGAGGCAATGGTGGAGACTCATCTTGCCAGTGGATCACCCTATCTTGAGGTATATGTACAATTTTCATCGCCAAGTGATCTTCCTTCGACTTCAACATCTACTGCTGTTCGAGGGGAATACACGACCTCAAGCCGACACTTTGTTAGTGGGAGGCAGAATACGGAAGCGCCCGTGTTTGGTGGTAGTATGGAAAACACAACCCCTGCACGACACTTGGTTGGTGGATAGGACATGCATATCCTTCCTTCGACGTTCGATGCTAGAAATACGTATTGGGGAACGTCATCAACTTCTAGTGGTTGACAATCCACATATGATTGGGAACATTACGAAAGTTGTTTAAGAAGAGATAATGTACTCCCCACGACATCCACCGGCGAGGGGCCCTCGTTCGTTGCAGATGATGGTGGGTCGGATGATGAGTCCGATGTGGATCCACCTCGAGAGCCCGGCCCCGATGGTGCAAAAGTTGCATTATTTTCTAAACCGGAGCCTGTTCCAACCGTACCTGAAGATGTTGAAGGCGATTCAGATGAAGAAGAAGAAGATCCGCGGTTCAGGGCGTACTCGCCTCCAGCCCACATGTATAATGTCGATCTATCTCAAGACGATGCATTGGAGTTTCCTGAACTACCACACAGAAGGCGTGACCGTACAAGTTCGTCGTTGGATTCGGGCAAATTAGAAGTTGGTAAAGAGTTTTCCAACAAGGATACTTTTCTTGGTGCATTGAAACAATATAGCATCAAGAACGGGGTTAACAACAACGTTGTTAAATCCAAACTCGATAAGTATGAGGCCAAGTGTGTAGTGCAAGACGGTACATGTTCATGGAAAATCATGGCCTCGCTGAGGAAAATGACAGGCTTGTGGGAGATTAAAAAGTACAAAGGTCCACATACATGTCTTACCGGTACAGTATCACTAGGTGTTTAAGGTTTTTGAATAATACTCGATATTACGTAATGTTGCATTATTTAACGTGCCGTTGTGTGTGTTTCACAAGATCACCCAAGATGGATTCGTAGATGTTGGTGACTTAATAATACCGACGGTGAAGGCGGATCCCAAGACTACTGATGCGGCCTTAATTGGCAATATTCATAGCCAATTGGGGTACACGCCCTCTTCTGGGAAGACTTGGATAGCTAAGCAGAAGGCGTTGGAAAAGTTGCATGGTCGGTGGGACGCTTCATATAATGAAGTGTGGCAGTGGTGTCAGGTCCTAGAGAGATATGTCCCAGGCAGCATAACAGACCTTGAAACGGAACCGGCGTACTACAACGATCGATTGCTCTATGGATGCCAAGTGTTCAAGCGTCTGTTCTGGACACTTAAGCAATGTTGAGACGCATTTTTATACTGCAAGCCATTAGTACAAATTGACGGTACCTTTATGTATGGTAGATATACGCATCGGCTATTGCTAGCTGTGGCACAGGATGACAGTGGGAGAATCCTTCCAATTACATTTGCAATAACACCGGGGGAGTCAGCTGATGACTGGGATTTCTTTCTATCTAGGTTAAGGAGGCATGTCTGTCCCCAACCTGATATATGCGTTATATCGGATCGGGGCCCTGGAATACTAGCCGCAATAGAGCGACAGGGAAGCCTGTGACATCGCACACACTATCGATATTGCCTAAGGCATGTTGCGTCCAACTACCACGAGCAACATCGATCTACAAGTGAACGACGGCAAGTGACCAACATGGGTATGTAATATCTATTAATATAATTTTGTTTGTAATATTCAATTTATTCTTAATTGAAGAGTGGTATGTAATATTCGCTATCAACTTATATTGGCAGGCTACGAGATCAATAAGGACCGTTTTCACGAGATGTTGGCGAGTTTGCGCTCAGTTAACGAAGAAGGCGCAAACTACCTATGCAACATACCTTTCGAACAGTGGACACAAGCATACGACGGCGACCTACGATATGGTCTTATGACCTCAAACCTGGCCGAATGCATAAATTCTGTTCTAAAAGGAACGCGTCATTTGCTGATAACATCGGTTGTGCGAGAGACATATTTTCGTTTAGCGGCACTATTTCTGAAGCGAGCAGCGAGTTATAAAGGTCAAATGCAAGGAGGTCATGTATGGTGCGCGAAGGTATTGCGAGAAATTAACAAGGGGAAGGCACGGGCCAACATCATGCACACAGTGTGTCATGATATCGACAACCTATGGTTTCGTGTGACGGAGTTTGACAGACCGAACCAAGGTATTGTTGGCGGGCACTATCGTGTACACTTGAGAAATAGGACCTGCGACTATGGGATATTTGATGCATTTTGTTATCCATGCGCTCATGTAATTGCGGCTTGTCAGAATCTCCGCCTAGATCCCATGAGCTATGTCGACGAAGTGTATAAAATAGAAAACATGTACAACGTGTGGAGACACGTATTCCCACCAATCCCGGATGAACGTAAGTGGCCGTCTGTATCGCTTGCTCCGTATAAGCTGTTACCGGATAGAGAACTATGTCGCAAACCAAAGGGTCGACCTTGCTTGACTAGAATACGCAACAATATGGATATTCGAGAAGTAACCAACCAACGGAAGTTATGCGGATGGTGTAGGAACCCAGGCCATATATCTCGCTCGTGTCCAAATCAGAATAGTTGATAGTCTCATTATCATTTTATTGTAATTAACCCGTCATATTTTTTCACTTATTCAATTTAGTCATAATTCATCCATTTCTTATTAATTTCTATATATAAAAAATAAAAATAAAAAATAAATTACAACTTTTATTTTATGTAGGATATAAAAAAATGAAATTGCAATAAAAAAATAAACAACTTTTATTTTATTAAAGATATAAAAATTAAATTACAATAAAAAAATAAAAAATAACTTTTATTTTATTAAAGATATAAAAATTAAATTACAATAAAAAATAAAAAAACTTTTATTTTATTAAAGATATATAAATTAAATTACAATAAAAAAATAAACAACTTTTATTTTATTAAAGATATAAAAATTAAATTACAATAAAAATAAAAACAACTTTTATTTTATTAAAGATATAAAAATTAAATTACAATAAAAAATAAACAACTTTTATTTTATTAAAGATATAAAAATTAAATTACAATAAAAATAAAAAACAACTTTTATTTTATTAAAGATATAAAAATTAAATTACAATAAAAAATAAACAACTTTTATTTTATTAAAGATATAAAAATTAAATTACAATAAAAAAATAAAGAACAACTTTTATTTTATTAAAGATATAAAAATTAAATTACAATAAAAAAATAAACAACTTTTATTTTATTAAAGATATAAAAATTAAATTACAATAAAAAATTAAAAAACAACTTTTATTTTATTAAAGATATAAAAATTAAATTATAATAAAAAAATAAAAAAAACTTTTATTTTATTAAAGATATAAAAATTAAATTACAATAAAAAATAAACAACTTTTATTTTATTAAAGATATAAAAATTAAATTACAAAAAAAAACAACTTTTATTTTATTAAAGGTATAAAAATTAAATTACAATAAAAAAACAACTTTTATTTTATTAAAGATATAAAAATTAAATTACAATAAAAAAAATAAAATAATGACAGTCGGAATCAATGTTGGTGCCAGTCGGAATCAGTGCCACATGGGGGTGGTCGACGGTTACGCGCTGGATTCCTCCTTCTTCTAGCTTCCGAAGGGGGTTGTGGAACCTCAGGCGGGGATTCTAGTTCCTCCGGCAGGGGGTCTGGTTGTAGGTGTTGGGAGGATGACCCACATTGATAAAATATTGACTGGGGATGTGTTTGTATCGCCCATGGCGGAGGTGTCTGAATCCCATAAGGCGAAGGAGATTGGTAAAAAGAATAGCTCCCCGACGGCGCCTCGTGCGATCTCTCATGCGACGGCGCTATAGATCGGTGGCGCCAGATGTCGAGAAGCCGAATCGACAACCGGCAATGCATTCCAACCAACCATGGGACTGGAAAAAAGAAACATATAAGGGTTAGGATACATATAAGGGCTAGGGTACGCACCTGGCATAATCTAAAAAGGCTGTGATGTGGGTGTCGTCGGCTGAAGTGTTGGGCCCGATGACTGTGTGGGCGCTGTTGATGGGCCCGGTGGTTGTGTCGACGCTGTTGATGGTCCCGTCTCATCACCCATTCTCCTTGGATTTAAAGGGCCCCGTCGTTCCCTTTGTTCATGAAGTTGCCGTCGCCTCTCCTTTTCCAACAATAAATACGGCTTGCCATGGATCCTAAACCATGGCATGTATTCTGGCATGCACGCTAACTCAGGAACGATGATCGGTTCCCGAGTAGGTATATAATCATACCGGTTTTCCCACATTTCGATATATGCTGACCAAAATCTTGGCCAATCCGTATGCAACTGCCGTAAGTCGAATTTGTGCTCATCATCGAACACCTCAGGTGCCACGGGAATCGGTTGTCGGAATCCAAATTGACACAGAACCCGATCTGACTGGTGCATCTCCACGATGGCATAGTTGACCAATGGCACCTTCACATGCCAAATGTTCGGATTTTGAAAAAACTCTTCCGGAATTACTGCCCGAATTGACGGGTCCTCGTATGGTGTCCATTCAAACTATATTAACATGATAAAAATATTAGTTATATACTAAATACTAAATACTAAATACTAAATAATAAATACGAAATGACTATTTTATTACAAAAATATATTTTATTTAATACTTACTTGTGCTTCCGACCGTTGCTCTAATAGAAGCCGTATATCTTCAAGCGATGTAGGTATTCCAACATAACTCGCCGAATGGTTCCACCTAATTAAATAAATTTTTAGCATACAATTATATTTTAAATCAACGTAATAATTGTAAAATCTAATATTAAATTTACCTCGTTATGAGTGGGAATGTATATGGGTGGTCGACTCGATGACGTAAAAATGGAAACCAAAGCAGTGCCCATGATTGCGATAGTGATAGGCAACCTCCGATTTTCGCTTTATTAATTTTGCGTCGCCGCACATCTCCCGATACAATTTTGCTAGCACGGCGGACCCCAACTCAATTCACCGGCTGCTCTAAAATCAACGAGTTTCAGACCATCTCGGATGTACGAGGTTTCGTGACAAGTCCGGCATCAGATAGCCTCCAATCATCTCAAGAATGTATGCCCAAGCATACCGTATTCTTTCTATTTCGGTCGAATCATTATCCGCTTAGGAATGTGTCTCGTAACCAGCCCATCTCGATCCGACCTCCGTAAATGTTATCCCAATAGCACCCAAAAGCTCGTAGCATACGGCTCCCCAATCGCCGAAGTTGCGGACCGGTGACTACGTATCCATCCACCGGCAATCCTAATTGCAAATGCACGTCTTCCAGAGTGATAGTATACTCTCCGCATGGAAGATGGAAAGTGTACGTCTCGGGTCTCCACCTCTCTATCAACGCACTGATTAACTTCGGGTCCAACTTGCACCCCCGGCCTATCTTGGCCACGTGCCAAAAACCCGCTTCCCGCAGGTAATTCTCGATCAACGGCGATGGCGGACCAGGCATATTGCGAATATAGCATTGCAACACCCGATCTACAGACTGTTTAAAAATTATAAAATAAAAATTAATTAAAATTGCATAAACCTAAAAAATATTAAATAGTATTGAAAAATTAAAATTAAAACTTACCATTGTCATTTGACCGACGAAGATGTGTTTATTGTCGAGACAAATTAATTCTCCGGCCATTGCTAATACGATCGGATATTTTTAAATTTATCAAAAAAAATTTCAAAAAATTTTTAAAAAGGGCTTTTTTGTATATATTAAAGGACTATTGTGAAATTTGAGAGGAACTTTAAAGGAATTTGAGAGAAATTTGAGAGGAATTTGAGAGAAAGTTGAGAGAAATTTGAGAGAAAAATGAGTAAGGACTTTTGTGTGAAAAAAATAAAAGGGTGAGGGGGTATTTATAGTTTTTTTTTTACCGTTGGAGGCCCAACGGTCAAAAAAATTGACCGTTGGAAGCGGGCAAAGCGCGTCCATGAGGGAGCGCTTTTGCCACATCAGCAAAGCGTGCCCTCAAGGACGCGTTTTTTGCTGATGTGGCACAAAGCGCTCCTCGTGAAACGCGTTTTCTCGGTTCATCCTCACAACGCTACTTGGCGTGGGCGCTGCTTTTTTCGGGAGAAATGGCGCTTTCGGGAGAAATGGCCCTTTCCGGTAAATAATTATTTTTTAGGTACTTTTCCGTAAATTTTGTTAAAAATTGGTATTTTCTGATAAATTGCCCTCGAAAAATTGGATTTTAAAATTTTAATTTAGATTTAGAAAACAATGCATATTAAGTAATAATAAATAAAAATATAATATTTATTATTTATCAAATCTAAGAATTTATAGGATGTTTATTTAGGAATTTGAAATTTTTGAGAACTTTATGAATTTAGAAAATCCATACTTTTTACACTTACAATTTATACAGATATTAAATACTAATCTAAATTTTGAAGTTTAAGTTCCCAAACACAACATTGTAAATTTGGTCCAAAAAGTTTACTAAAAATGTAGGTGGCACACAATAAAGACGTGTCACTAGTTTGAGTTTTTTGTGGCTATTAATTAATGACATGATCGTTGATAGATATTAACCTAGATAAATGAGTGTTCAATTTACCAAGATTTATTTTTTACATGATCCAAATATTATAAATATTTAAGAAATCATAAAATTATATATAATAAAAAAAAATGTCACGTACCATCGTGGACTAATATATATGTATTTAAATTTGTGTTCCCATCTACTTCTTAAAAATATTGTCTTCCTATCTCTATAATTGTTCATCTCACTTACTACTCATGAGTTGGGTAGCAATCTAATTTCAAAAAAAATTTCAAGTCCAGATTCATTTTTAAGCTAGTTTAGCCCGACCCAAAAGCTTGTTTCATTAATCAAAATATTAAAAAATTAAAAATATGTTTTTAAATTAATATTTATACATTTTATAATTGAATTACAATTTAAAAATATTTTTTATTATTTAAATCGAATTTAAACTAAGTTAAACTAAAAATGACTTTTGTCGAAGCCCATCCTTAGTTGGATCGAGCTTTCCAACTACCAAGCCTTTGGACAATTGACTTTTACAAAATCAAATTGATTTTTTTGAGACATTTTAATGATTCTTTATGATTTATAGTTTTTTAATAATTTTTACAAAATTTAAGTTTTTTCATATTTAAATGAATTTAGACAAATAATTATTTGAATTTAAATAAACGTTGATGTCCATTTGTTTAGATTCATTATGGACAGACATTTTTAGTATTTTTAATTTATTGAATAAATTAGACAATTTTTTAATATTTTTTTAATATTATTAACTATAGTTCAATATGAACCTGAACAAACTATTTACCCAAATTTGAATGAAGTTGACATTTATTTATCTAGATCAACGTTTGATCAATGTTGATCATCACCAATTAATGGTCAACAATCATGTTATCGATCAATGGTTATGTCATTGATGACATATGAAAAAGCTAAATATATGACACATTACCATCCGTTGAGTGGGTCACATATTTTTTTAACACGATTAATTTTTTACATCAAAAACTATAATGATGAAATAATGTATATACTAAAATTGAGACAAAAAAAAATTTTAAGTATAAAAAAAAAAACATAAATAATTTAGAGACCATAATCATTAAATAAACAAGAGTACGCTCAGAAAAATATTTTTTTCTAGTTTTAGTAGATGAAGATTCGAGAGTTTTAGCAGTTGATGTACCTGAACTCAAGCATCTCTATTACACCGGAGATGGCAAAGCAAAACCCGGGGTTTTTTTGTAACAGTCCGATTTATACCCTAGTCGGAACAGTAGTTTCGGGATCACAAATTCGAGTCTGAATAATATTTTAATATTATTTTCTGTGTCTTTAATATGTGATTAAGCATATACTAAATTTCCGTAAGTTAATTTGTCCGTCTGTGTGTTTAATTTGACAAAAGGATTGAATTGCATTAAAAGAGAAATTTGCATGTTTTATGGAAGGATGCTTATTTGTTATGTATTCTTAAGAGTAAGGACTCATGTGGCAATTAAGCCACTATCATAGTTAGTGGATGGCTAAGGTCATAAATGACCTTGAATTATATGTTTTAATATATTTGATTAAAGGTTAAAAATGTCTTTTATGTATTAAATGATTATAAGATAAATAAAAACATGAAAATGGCCACATTATCATCCTTTGTTAGCCGAAATAAGCAAAGAAAGAAAAAAAAAATCATAGGCAAGGGCTCGGTCATAGTTTTGGTCTAATTCAAGGTTAGTTTTCGATCCGTTTTTGATAATTTCTACGTTTTTGCAATCGTTGCTTCGTCTACTATCAAGCCCATGTCTCAATTTTGTGTATTGATGATGTTTGTGTGATATGCCATTGATGATATGTTGAGCTTTGTGATGTTTTATGGTGTTAAATGAAAGATTTGAGCTAGATGAACATACTTTGTTCTTGAATTTTTGATGAATTTGGCTAATTAGGGCTAAATTGAGAAAATAGTAACTTGAGGGACTAAATTGCAAATTTGATGAAAAATATGGGCTTGTATGAGATGTATGGACATTCGGCTAAGCATGTGTATGAATTGATTTTTGTGAATTTGATGTTTTGAGAAAAATGGACTAAATTGATAAATTGTGCAAATGTGAGGGTTAATTTGCAAATAGCCCTAAATGTTTGTCTTTGGATTGAATTGAATGAATTATTGAATAAAAGGGTTAATTCTGAATATGTTTAGATCAAGAGCCGAGGAAAACGGATTTAGATCGCGGGAAGCGAAAGTGTCGAGTAACCGCTTTCATTCGATAAACCGAATCCGAGGTAAGTCACTATGCAAATAAATGTATATGTATGTAATTATAATTGTTCATATGATTAATATTGGTAATGAATGCCTATGAGATGTCCTGCATATAAATTCCGAGAAAAGTTTGATATAGTGACTAAGTCCGAGAAGTCCCGTGTGAACCTAGGAGTCGATAGGATTAGCTATGTCATGACATGGGTATCTGCTCGCTTTTATCATGTATAAGACCACGTGCGGGACGTTGGCATCGATATAAGCTTTACGTGTAAGACCTCAAATGCGGGGCGTTGGCATCGATATAAGTTTTATGTATAAGACCACGTGCAGGATGTTGGCATCGAGATAAGCTTTACGTGTAAGACCATGTCGTGGACATCGGCATCGTATTGATCGTGTAAGACCTGTGCATGCGGGACAGCGGCATCAATGTCCGAGTGCATGTAAGACCTCGTGCGGGGCGTTGGCATTGTCACGACCATTCCGAGTTTTACGAGTATCCTACTAGATTCCTTACGGTTCAACGGGCAAGTTTGTGATACGAAATAGCCATGTAAATAGTGAATCCGATTCAGGTACGTTGATTCATACACTAAGTGTGTATATAAGGTAAGTTCCTATGTAACCTTGCTATGATGGTTATGGACCTTTGAAATAGTTTTGTGCATAAGAGACTTTTGGAATTGATGAATGTGGCAAATGTGGCCAATAGTATGAACCAAAGTATATATGTGAGAAGATGTTATGTATATAAAATGTGCCTATATTTCTGTATGCTTATATACTTGTCTATTAAGTTTATTTGTATATGACTTACTAAGCTTTTGGAAAGCTTACTCTGTGTGTGTGTTTTCTCTGTTTTATAGGTCGTCAAGCTACTGAAGGCTCGGGACCGTTAAGGATCATCATCACACTACTAAACTTATTTTGGTACCTTTTTGAGAATGAATATAGCTAAATATGGCATGTATAGGCTAGATATGTGTAAATGTTTATGAAGTGAACTTAGCCATGTGTTTTGGCAAGAATTGAGTTGGTAATATGCTTGAATGTATGAGTTATATGATGCAAATTTTGATATGTTTTGATGCTTATGAAATGGTTAATTTTGGATAAGCAAATGGATGATATATGATTGAGATGATGTGGGTTTTAGTTTGTAATTTGGTAGGAAGGGAATTAGTATCGAATGTGTTGATGGAATGTTCATTTTGGTATGTTTTTAGTTGCCATATATGCATGAAATGAGATGAATAATGATGCTTGTAGGCATGACCCCTTTTTGGGTGGCATTCTGGCCTTGTAAATGGCCTATAATGTCACACGGTTGTGGCACACGGGCGTGTCTAAGACCGTGGTTGTATTGGCAGAATGTAGCTTAAATAGCACACATCCTCGACATGGGCGTGTCATCTGGCCGTGGTGTACAAGTCAGTATCTAGCTAAGAGCACACAGCCATGGCACATGGACGTGCTTGGTGGCCGTGTTGGGAAAGTCAGTATATGGCCTAGAAGCACACGGTCATGGCACACGGGCGTGCCTAGTGACCGTATTGATATAGTCAGTATATGGACACGGATGGACACACGGGGGTGTCTAGAAGCCGTGGAGGGTAGGGGTGTGCAAAATTCGGGTAAAACCGAAAAAATTCGGTTGGGGTTCGGTTAATTATTTTGTGATTTTTCGGTTAATGGTTAATTCGGTTCGAAACTGGTCGGTTAACCAGATTTTTCCGATTTAACCGAAAAAATTAATAAATAAAATTATAATATATAAATAGGCCCACTATTCACCTAAACCCAATCCCTAAACCCAATCCAAACCCAAATATCTAACCCAACCCAATTACCCAATCCAACCCAATCATAAAAATTACAAATAGTTTAATAAATAAAAATAAAATTCTAAAACTAAAACTAAAATTATGTAATCTTTTTAATTATGTAGTGATTAATTTCGGGTAATTCGGGTAATTCAGTTGATTCGGGTAATTCGGTTAATTCAGTTAATTCGGGTAATTCGGTTAATTCGGTTAATTTTTAACCAAAAATAAAAAACATATAATTTTCGGTTAATTCGGTTAACAGACCGAATTAACCGAAAAAAATTCAGTTCGGTTAATTTTTTTGAAAAAATTTCGGTTCGGTTAACGGTTAAAAATTTTGAAAGGTCGGTTAATTCGGTTAATGTTATTTCGGGTCGGTTAACCAAATGAACACCCCTAGTGGAGGGCACACGGTCTCCTCCCACGGGCGTGTCTCCCCTGAAAGTTAGAAAAGTTTTTAATGTTCATGAAATTTCATATGTGTTTCAGTTTAGTCCCAACTCGGTTTATATGCATGCTTTGGGTCTTGATGACTCATCTAAGGGACACTATGATCGTTAATGATGAATGTAATGTATGAAATGTTATGTAAGTTTCTGATCTGTCTGGTAATGCTCCTAACCCTAGTCCGGCGTCGGTTACGGGTTAGGGGTGTTACATTTTTACTAAAATAATACAAAAAAAAAAATAAAATATCCAAAATGGCATGCACTTTTTATTATGTACCGAAATGGTACATTCAGGGTGGTCACGCCTCTGCCAGAGGCGGCACCACCCTGTGTCAGACCTATACCTGCCGGAAAAAAAAAGAAACTGTGAAAAAATTGAAAACGAGGAAGAAGCTGACACAGCCTGATCAATGGGCTGCCACAGGCGGCACCAAAGGTGCCATTGCCAGAGGCGGCACCGATGGTGCCAGTGGCAGAGGTGGCACCAGTGAGAAGACCCCTCATGCATGCCGTTTTGGCATGTTCTGCCTCTTGGGGACCTTATAATGGTCCCCTCCCCCCCCCCCAAAAAAAAAATTGAGTTTTAGGTAGTAGTAGTAGAAGAAGAAGAAGAAGAAGAAGAAGAAGAAGAAGAAGAAGAAGAACAAGAAGAAGAAGAAGAAGAAGAAGAGAGTGGTGGCTCCGGAAAAAGGAAAGAAAAAGAGAGAAAGGAGAAAGAAGAAAGAAAGAAAAAGAAGAAAAAAAATAGAAGTATGTATATATTTTTTTTAAATAATGGATGATATTGTTGTTATTGTGTTTATAATTTGTTGTTGTTATTATTATGATATATATATTGATTTTTATTTTTATTTTTATTATTTGTTGTTGTTAGTTTAGTTTATAACTATTGTTAGTTATTAGGATTAGTAGGTTAATTATTATCTTAGTTAGTTAGTTAGTTATTATTATTGTTAGTTAGAAATCCTAAAATGATATTTTAGTTTGTATATTAATATGTTTATCAAAACCCTAAAATATATTGTTAGTATATTAATATGTTAGTATATTAATATTTTAGTTAATATGTTAGTTAGTATATTGTTAGTATATTAATATGTTAGTTAAAAACCCTAAAATAATATATTGGCTATGTTAGTATATTAATATTTTAGTTAATATGTTAGTATATATACTAATATGTTAGTTAAAAACCCTAAAAACCCTAAAATAATATATTGACTATGTTAGTATATTAATATTTTAGTTAATATGTTAGTTAGTATTATTAAATATTGTTAGTAAAAAACCCTAAATATTATTTTTGTTATTTTTTAGTTTTGTTTTAAAGCTATGTTGTTTGTTTATTTTGATTTGTTAGTAAGTTTTGTGTTTGTATTAATTATTTTTTTATTGTGAATGTTATGTTTTAATTTTTTTAATATATTTGAAAGTTTTTATATTAGTAACTATCATAAAGTAATTGTTAATTAGTGATAAAAATTGAAAATATTTCTGCTGTAGATATTGTTAGAAATGGCAACATATTTGGTATTGCCTGATGAGATAATAACTTCAGCACAAAGGGAGAAAGTTGATAAGATGATGAGAGAAGTGCAAGATTACAGAATGAAACCAGAAGAAGACATTGTTCAACACCTTATTACCATAAATAAAAAGATGCAAGAAGTGTTGTGGAATGGTCATGAAATGATTAGGAAGAATAAAGTGCAATAGTTAACCCTTAGAGGGACATTAATAGAACGAGACCATCAAATCATTTTAGACGAACTTTGGAAGACATTGGTACCACGAACCTATTAGAATCTAGTTATATGCTTTGTGAAGTTTATAATCTCTCATGGAGCTAGGAAAACAGTGCAACAACGTATAGGCTCACGGAAGTTGACTAGGAAGCAAAGTGTGTTTGACATACCATGGATGGATAAACTAGATGTTAGGAAATTACCAAGAGAATTTCTAAATTCAATACCTGTTATAAAGATTGAAGAGGAAGAAGATCCCGAGGAAATTTCAAATTGGATTGTAGAAGATGAATATGAAGAGAATCAAAAATTTCTAAATTGGATTGTACAGTATTTCCCAGAGGAAGATACAATATCGGAGATGGAAGAAAATGTAGAACTGAATTTAAGTGGTTAGATGTAAAGATAAATGTTGTTCATGTACAAAATGATAATTGTAATAGTATGAGCTTAAGAATGAAAAAAATTGCATATTGAAACATTAATTTTTTTATTTAAGAAAAGTATATACTGATCGAATTTTTTTTGAGCAATTTTGTTTATTTTTTTAACAGATTGAATATTGAAGATGGATGATCAGTTTTTCGTATGCGTTTATTTCGATGGAATCATCTTGACAACAACCGTTGGATGCATATTTGAATGTCGGCAACAAATAGCAATGAGATTTAAAAGAAATGTCTCGTTGGATGATATGAAGGGAAGGATTAACGCAAAAATTGTTAGATGTTGTGGGAGAAGGATTTCGAGAATTTTCTACAAGTTTCCAGTTTCGGCAGATCCGATCAAATTCACAGAAATGGAACTTGTAGACGACGAAGACGTGGAGACAATGATCGCTCTTTACTGTGAGAATGGGAGTAACAAAAATGCACCGATTCACTTATTTGCTGTAACACCCCAAACCCGGCCCATAAGTTTCGACCAGATCTGGTATGCTACGGGTTGTACGTTGAAAACTTTTGCTAAGTTGGTTTTAGTAAATCATAAGTTATTAGGCAAAATTCGAATAAACAAGTGACTTTTGAAAAAAAAACCTTGTATTATTATTATTTTGAATAATAAAACCTTTGACAAAGTTCCATAAGTTGCAAATATTAAAAACTAAGTAGTGAGTATAAACTATGGGGCCTTATTACATAAATGTTTCCAAAATTAAAAAACTTAAGGAAAAACCGAAATAATCTATAGGAATAAAAACTTGATGGCCCCTCCTTTGCTCCCATGTCCACGATCTACTGCTCATCCGCAGTTAGGGAAAAATAATAGGTAAGTCACCAAGACTCAAAGTGTAAATCCTTAAAACACATCAAAGGCTTGACCCACAAACACATTATGGCCTTGGCCCGTATACAAGGGTAACTATATATGCATCATGGCCCATCCCAGCCTAGAAATCCATCCTCTACACACCAACCCGTACCAACCATCACACCTTGGGGATTTCTACAATCAACCCTCCAACCGCTACACACCATATCGACAAATGTGTCTTTGTCTTAAAGACCGATCATCATGTGACCTATGTGGCAAAGCCACCGATCGCCATGCGACCTTAATAATACATTGTAGTATTTCGACAACTGAGCTGCCTGTCATAAAGACCGATCACTATGTGACCTATGTGGCAAAGCCACCGATCGCTATGCGACCTTCTTCCCTTTCATCATATCAATCCCATCCTATGCATACATACATGCAGAATCAAAACAATATACTACCTAAAAGTTCACAGTCTATCACATACATCGATACACATAGAGAAGTTTCTATGATTACGTACCTGGCATCTCTTGCCTACCCTTTTTTGGGTAATCCGACTGTCTATACAGCCTTTTTCCGGCTTTTAGCCCATAACATATATTTAGTACAGATTACTATAAAGCCTTTTCCCGGCTTTTAGCCCATAACATATATTTAGTATAGATTACTAGTGTGTTAGAGATCTACACACCTGATTACCGTTAGAACGACACTCTCTATGTCGACACTATCGTAAGTCGATACAACCGCTACATGCCTAAGGTGTTGTTCGTGCCTTGGTCCACAACCCGTGGCCAATCCCGTCTTCTTGACACACGGCTCGTTTCTTAAACTTAGGATTCTCTCCTTTGCTCGATCCATATTTAATTCCATCACAAGTCCTTGTCGAACTACTATCACAACATATGATCGTTAATCCACATCATAAAGTTAAGATCTCGCATGCGATGGACGAATCTAGTGAAAATCTAGGGAAAATCACCTTACCTTAAAATCCCGAAATTGGAGACTAGCGATTTTCAGCTTTTAAATCTAGATGATCAGGTTTCCTTCAAATCCCGGAATGCCGCCCAAACACAAAAAGAGAGGAAATATTAGCTTCATTCGACACCTTAACAACCAAGTGGCCATTCGGCCTTGTCTCTAAAAACTGAAAGAGAGATTGAAGAGATAGGAAAATCGGCACTCACCTTAACGCAGAAATTCGACTACCCTTTAGAGATTCCTGCTTTTGAGAAGATCGAAGAGAAGATGATTCAAGAAATCTATAGAGATTCGGCTTTTAGAAGAAAGAAGAGAAAAGAATAATAGAGTTTTCGGCTTTCGGCTTTTTAGAAGAAAGAAGAGAAAAGAATAATAGAGTTTTCGACTTTTAGGAGAAAGAAGAGAAAAGAATAATGGGGTTTTCAGCTTTTAGAAGAAAGAAGAGAAAGATAAGGTGGAAACCCTAAATGCCGAAAAATAAAGAAGAGAACCCTTCCTATTTATAGAAATTTCGGCACTCACCTATGAAAAACCGAAAGTGCCCTTCCTGATAACTAAAAATTAATCAAATAAAAAGGAAAATTCAAGCACCCCCTTTGCCATAAAGAAACCGATTTCTTTACTTCTCTAGGTGATGGAATTTCTACCAACTCCTAGCCTTGTAGATAGCTCCTATCTTTTCTCCTTTTTTTTTCCTTCCATATTATCAACTATATTATCTACATTATCCCATTCACATAAATCCTCCTATTTTTGAGCCTTGTTGCCGTCCACTCTACCTAACCCTAATGCCAAAATTTAGCTAACTTAAATTAAAAGAGTTGGGCTCCATGTAACTTAAATTTGGGCCCCTTACTCCCTTGTGTGGCGTCACCTCCTTGCTCCCTAAGTGGCGCCACTGACCACTGGGCCACAAGCCCATTTTGATATTTTAAACTCAGATACCACATTTTAAACCCTATAGTACCCAAACCAAAAATTTAACTAAGGCTTCAGCCCAATCCTGAGCCCAATTTGGACCCCTAATGCTCAAATTAACTCATTACACATATTCACCCATTAAATGCGTAGGCCCAAAATTCAGGATGTTACAGTTCTACCCCCTTAAAGAAATTTCGTCCTCGAAATTTCCAACTAACTATTAATCATACTACCCAAGTCTCACCACTATGCTTTCGCTGTGAACTCTAATTCTAAAGCCAAAAGAAACACTTAGGATAATATGATAGAGTACGCACCATCATTCGCATCTGGAGCGTCTCCGTCCCCTACCACGGCCACGCGGCGGTCGTCCTCGACCCCTTGTACTCATTCTACCGATTCGCATTTATCTGATTAGAAATATTATGAATTATTAATTTCTTCCACTAATTAACCACGAACAATCTTATGGAAAGTAGTTTTAAGAGTGGTTCTTTCGAATTCGAACTTATCTACAGTTTCAGTCTCAAGTTTATCTCCTAATTCTAGAAACCACATACATCAACCCGCATACATCAATCACACAAGTAGCATCCATGCACACACATTCATCGCATAAGGTTTTTTTTTTTCATTTCCTCTACCTGGGGTATTTTCGTAGTTTTGCCCTCTACAGGTATTTTCCAAAATAAAGTGTCTTAGTGATTTTCTCAAAATAGGGTATCTTGGTGTTGTTGTTGTTTTTGTTTTTTTAGCAGGGTATTTTTTGAAAATTTAATTTTTCAAACCGGGTCACATTTGTAAATCTAGGGGTTTTCGGGTAAATTTGTAAAACATGGGTATTTTATAAAATCACGGTTGTTTGGAAATTGTCACAAATCAAGTGTATTTTGGAAATTTTACAAAACTTGGGGGTATTTTGGTTGCGAAATAGGGTGGTGGTCCTTTCGTGTTTTAATTATAGATTTTGGCCCGTCAACAAATCCTCGTGGCTAAGGTGAACAGTCACTGCGCACCAGGTAGGATTCCAGCGAAGAGGAGGTGAGTCACTAGGACTGCTTAAGTACCAAGCTCTCCCTGAATCCAATCCTAGACATGCGTATGCCTGTTGCCACACCCTAACCCATCGACTCGTTCACGGGTTTGTTTGGATAGATTAAGTCTTATGAATTTAAAGAGTTGTTTTAACTAAGCCTATAGTCCATCAATGCCTAACATACTAGTCTACGTCCATCAAGCCCATCAAGCCCACATACATATCACATCCAAAAGTTTAGAATACTTACCTGCGTGGATCGGGTGCCGGTAGACTCGAAGGCCATTTCTCAACCCAAACTTTTCCAAATTCTTATCAACTTTAAAATAGTACTAGACCCATTTCACAGCCCGAGTTTTGAACTGGACTCTGATACCAAAATGTAACACCCCAAACCCGGCCCATAAGTTTCGACCAGATCTGGTATGCTACGGGTTGTACGTTGAAAAATTTTGCTAAGTTGGTTTTAGTAAATCATAAGTTATGAGGCAAAATTCGAATAAACAAGTGACTTTTGAAAAAAAAACCTTGTATTATTATTATTTTGAATAATAAAACCTTTGACAAAGTTCCATAAGTTGCAAATATTAAAAACTAAGTAGTGAGTATAAACTATGGGGCCTTATTACATAAATGTTTCCAAAATTAAAAACTTAAGGAAAAAGCTGAAATAATATATAGGAATAAAAACTTGATGGCCCTCGAGTCCGCCTTTGCTCCCATGTCCACGATCTACTGTTCATCTGCAGTTAGGAAAAATAATAGGGTGAGTCACCAAGACTCAAAGGTGTGTAAATCCCGAAAACACATCAAAGGCTTGGCCCACAAACACATTATGGCCTTGGCCCGTATACAAGGGTAACTATATATGCATCATGGCCCATCCCCCTAGAAATCCATCCTTTACACACCAACCCGTACCAACCATCACACCTTGGGATTTCTACAATCAATCATCCAACCGCTACATACCATATCGATAATTTGTCTTTTCTCGTCTTAAAGACCGATCACTGTGTGACCTATGTGGCAAAGCCACCGATCGCCATGCGACCTTAATAATACATCGTAGTATTTCGATAGTCGAGCTGCCTGTCATAAAGACCGATCACTATGTGACCTATGTGGCAAAACCACCGATCGCTATGCGACCTTCTTCCCCTTCATCATATCAATCCCATCCTATGCATACATACATGCAGAATCAAAACAATATACTACCTAAAAGTTCACAGTCTATCACATACATCGATACACATAGAGAAGTTTCTATGATTACGTACCTGGCATCCCTTGCCTACCCTTTTTGGGTAATCCGACTGTCTATACAGCCTTCTTCTGGCTTTTAGACCATAACATATATTTGGTACATATTACTATACAGCCTTTTCCTGGCTTTTAGCCCATAACATATATTTAGTACAGATTACTAGTGTGTTAGAGATCTACACACCTGATTACCGTTAGAATGACACTCTCTATGTCAACACTATTAGAAGTCGATACAACTACTACTTGCCTAAGGTGTTGTTCAGAAGTCGGTCCACAACCTGGTGGCCAATCCCGTGCTGCTGACACAGCTCGTTTCTTAAACTTAGGGATTATCTCCTTTGCCTGATCCATATTTAATTCCATTACAAGTCCTTGTCATAACTACTATCACAACATATGATCGTTAATCCACATCATAAAGTTAAGATCTCGCATGCGATGAATGAATCTAGTGAAAATCTAGGGAAAATCACCTTACCTTAAAATCCCGAAATTGGAGACTAGCGATTTCCGGCTTTTAAATCTAGATGATCAGGTTTTCTTCAAATCTCGGAATGCCGCCCAAACGCAAAAGAGAGGAAATATTAGCTTCATTCGACAGCCTTAACAACCAAGTGGCCATTCGGCCTTGTATCTTAAAAACCGAAAGAGAGATTGAAGAGATAGGAAAATCGGCACTCACCTTAACGCAGAGAATTCGACTACCCCTTAGAGATTCTGACTTTTTGAGAAGATCAGAAGAGAGGATGATTCGAAAAAATCTATAGAGATTCGACTTTTAGAAGAAAAAAGAGAAAAGAATAATAGAGTTTTTGGCTTTCGGCTTTTTAGAAGAAAGAAGAGAAGAGAATAATAGAGTTTTCAGCTTTTAGGAGAAAGAAGAGAAAAGAATAATGGGGTTTTCGGCTTTTAGAAGAAAGAAGAGAAAGAAAAGGTGGAAACCCTAAATACCGAAAAATAAAGAAGAGAACCCTTCCTATTTATTGAAATTTCGGCACTCACCTATGAAAAACCGAAAGTGCCCTTCCTGATAACTAAAAATTAATCAAATAAAAAGGGAAAATTCGACACCCCCTTTGCCATAAAGAAACCGATTTCTTCACTTCTCTAGGTGATGGAATTTCAGCCAACTCCTAGGCCTTGTAGATAGCTCCTATCTTTTCTCATTTTTTTTTCCTTCCATATTATCAACTATATTATCTACATTATCCCATTCACATAAATCCTCCTATTTTTGAGCCTTGTTGCCGTCCACTCTACCTAACCCTAATGTCGAAATTTAGCTAACTTAAATTAAAAGAGTTGGGCTCCATGTAACTTAAATTTGGGCCCCTTACTCCTTTGTGTGGCGTCACCTCCTTGCTCCCTAAGTGGCGCCACTGACCACTGGGCCACAAGCCCATTTTGATATTTTAAACTCAGATACCACCTTTTAAACCCTATAGTGCCCAAACCAAAAATTTAACTAAGGCTTCAGCCCAATCCTGAGCCCAATTTGTACCCCTAATGCTCAAATTAACTCATTACACATATTCACCCATTAAATGCATAGGCCCAAAAATTCAGGATGTTACATTTGCTGAGTTAGCCGGTATTGAGAAAAATGAAGATATCAATGCATATGGTGAAGAACATGAAGCTCAAGAACCGTGCATGGTGCCTCCAATATCGTATGTTGATGCCGAATCGACTATACATGGGATCGATATCAATCTTAATATTACACCCGATATTGATGTGGTTGGTGATGATGGACACGATAGTAGTGATCATTGTGAGGAAGAGGTCGATAGTGACAGTGATCCCGATGTGGACGATATACCTGATGATATTGACGATGAAGACGTGAATGACGATGAAAACATTAGTGCGTCTTCGGTCGGGAACCAGATGCGATGTATTATGATACACAATAATCTTGGGCCACACATGTCGCTCATAGACCTCGACACAGCGCGTGTAGCTGAGTTCTCGTAGTACCCTGAAATATTTCCTGCTCACCGGCTGGCCGTAAATTTCAAGCATGAGTTATTCGTAGGCCAGAGATTCGAAAGTAAAGAAGAGTGCGTATCTGCTATTAAACGGTATAGCATGGATATATCAGCGGATTACAAAGTCACAGTGTCTAAACCGACGATATATATTAGGGAGTGTTGGAAGGCAGCGGAAGGCTGCAATTGGCGGGTACGAGCTGCATTCATTCAAAATTCACAGATGTGGGAGATACATAAATTGGTTGGACCTCACACATCCAGTTCGTTTTTAACGTTAAATTATGAGTGACTTTAGTGAATATATGAAAGTTTGGAATTGAACTGTTGATTCGTAATGCCTTATACAAATTTTGTTATGGTCACAATTTGTTACAAATTTTAAAGCTCCCATTAATCAAGTTAATTTTATACAAATAAAGTACAAACACTGTAATATTTAAAAATACAAAATAGAGGAAAATCAAAACCGCAAGAAACACCTAAAATTGATGGTTTGATGGTGTGGTCCTAGGTGTATACTTCTGCGGTGGTCGACGTTCATGTCGTGGGTGCTCGCGACGACCAACATCCTCTTCAGGCTCAGGTAGGGGTCCAGGTGAGGGTGTGCTAAACATGGCCGAAAAATCATGTGGCTCGAATGGCATCGATGAACTTGAGCCAGAAGGAGTGCCATGATGCAGTGGATACGACCCAGGAGGCCTGATGTCCTGCAGTGGATACGAGCCAGGAGTGCTGTACTGCGGTGGGTACGATCCAAATATATCAAACCCGTAATGGTATCTACCTCCTGACGAGCCTAGGAAGTAGTCATTGCCCGGCACATCTGGATGATACGAATGTGCATCTGAATGTGTATGTGACTGCTCGGGCTCCGGCTCCGGCTCGAGATCAGGATATGCAGCTGCCTCGGCCTCCATATCATCCACTGGCTCGTATGCCCCATGTCGCTGTATGTGTGGGGGGACTACAGTCGACTGCCCTCCGAGTATATATGGCTTCTCCATAGTAGAGTACCATTGTATGTACTCTAATGGAGGTTACAAATCGGAAGACATATCCATCTGACGTATTCGAGACATCCAATCATTCCACACCGCAATAAATCTCCGATGCTTCACCCCTCAATGCAGTCCCTGTTTCCCTCTCTTGTTCATGCCGTGAACCTCTCCCACCTGGCATGGCGAATCCGGGATATACTGGATGCAACCAAATTGTCGCAGCACTCGATCCCCGTGGTACCACTCGACTACATTGAAATTTATAATTGGTGCGTTAGTGCACCACATATGCGAGTGAATGTAGGCAGACGGGGGTATAATGGCTGCAATTTCCGGTCTACGATACGGCATCCATATAAACTGCACGATTAATAACATTGTTAAAATTTAACACGGTGTGAGTAAGATATACAAAGTAACACGTCACGAATATTGGAATCGCTTACCCCTTCCCCGGCATGTTGTTCAATCATAAGCCGGTATATCGGGACAGTATACGACCTCCCGATACCCGGATAAATACTCCATCTACAAAAACAAATTTCAAGTCAATATAGTATCGTTACAATAGTATGAATATAAAGAAGTTGTCAATTATTAACAAGTTATATTTTATCACCTGTTGACTAGCGGATATACGTATGGTTGGTGGGTAACTAATGCCAAGAATGGCATCCGATAAAGAGCCCCCGACTGCAATAATGTCAGGCATCCGCCTATGTCTACGACCGATGGCTTTGTCGTCCGACAAAGCTCATGGTACAACAGCGCAAGAACTGCGGAGCCCCAACTATACGAGCGAGTATTGCTCAAATCAGCTAATAGGGGTAAGTACATGATATGAACCCTATTATTGTTTGCACCGGGCATCAGTACACCCCCTATGATGTGCATAATGTATGCTCGAGCAGGGCACATCAACTCGCCTTCAGTGGCATTAGCTGATAAGTTTTCATACCTCGCTCTCAGCCATGTAAATTTCAAGCTCGAAATATTTTCTTCATCATTGCCGTACGAGACTCCTAGTAGGCTCTGACAAAGTGGAAATGGGTCAACTATCGCACTGACGCCCGTAACGGGACTCCCGTCGATTGGGAGCCCAAGTTGCACTGCAACATCCTCTAGAGTCACTGTGCACTCTCCACAGGGGAAATGAAAAGTGTGGGTCTCCGGGCGCCAACGCTCAACTAGTGCGGATATTAAATCATACCTCAAATCAAACGTCCGCATCAGTGCTGCTGACCCGAATCCAGCTTGCTCTATATATGGCATCAATCGTTCATCCGGGGGATTTCCTAAGCCATTCACCCGGCCCCTTAATACACGGTACGAGCCCTGACAGTGTTAAATCAGCAAAAAAATTATTATTATAACATAATTTATTATGTAGCTATTTTGTTAATATAACCCGCGATTAATAAATAATAATACATTACCATATTATTAGCTGCGTCAGATATGTGAGGAACTGTACTAATCAATGGAGCCATTGCCGTCTCAAATATTTAATTTTTAACCTACATAAAAAAACAATAAATTTATATTAAATTACTAAAAAATAACATGCCAATAAAAATAATTTAACAAAAACATAACAATATACTAACTAAAATAATAATTAGGGTTTTTAACTAACATAATAACTAACAATATACTAACTAACTAACTAAATTATTATTTTAGGGTTTTTAACTAACTAACTATAATAATAACTAACAATATAATTAAAGTTTAAAGTTTTTACTAATCCTAATAATAACTAACAATATACTAACTAACTAACTAAATTATTATTTTAGGGTTTTTAACTAACTAACTATAATAATAACTAACAATATAATTAAAATTTAAAGTTTTTACTAATCCTAATAATAACTTACAATATATACTAACTAACTAACTAACTAAATTATTATTTTAGGGTTTTAACTAACTAACTATAATAATAACTAACAATATAATTAATATTTAAAGTTTTTACTAATCCTAATAATAACTTACAATATACTAACTAACTAACTAAATTATTATTTTAGGGTTTTTAACTAACTAACTATTATAATAATAACTAACAATATAATAATTTTATTTAAATTTAAATCTAAAAATCGAAGTATTTATCCATTTGGAAAAAAAAATTGAAATATTGTATAATATTTTCATCATTTTGTATCTTTGTCTATTTGTGTTACTTTTAAGTAAACTTCTAGTTTTATACAAAAGTAATTAGTATTATAATTTTCTTTATTATTGAGTGTTATCTGTGAAATAAATAAAATAATTATTTAATTAAAAAATATTAACTCAATTAGCATTATCCTAAACTAAATTTTTGTTTATTATAAAAATATTTAAAATATATTAAGAAACAAAAAGTTAAGAAACCCAATATATATATATATATATACTAACTAAAACAAAATTTAAAGTTTTTACTAATCCTAATTATTACAATATACTAACTAACTAACTAAATTATTATTTTAGGGTTTTTTAACTAACTATAATATTAATAATAACTAACAATATAATACTACTACTAACTAACTAAATTATTATTTTAGGGTTTTTTAACTAACTATAATATTAATAATAACTAACAATACAATACTACTACTAACTAACTAAATTATTTAAACTTTTTACAACTTTTTACTAATCTTAATCTAACAATAACTAAACTAAACTAAACTAACAACAACAATTAATAAAATAATAATGTCATATCATATAACAAACTAACAACAACAATTAATAAACTAACAACAACTAAACTAAACTAAACTAAACAAACTAACAACAACAACTAACAAGAATATCATATCATATTATCATCTATTATTTAAAAAAAAATTATACCTAATTCTATTTTTTTTTCTTCTCTTCCTTTCTTTCTTCTTTCTCCTTTCTCTCTTTTTCTTTTCTTTTTCCGGTGCCGCCGTCTCCTTCTCCTTCTTCTTCTTCTTCTTCTTCTTTTTCTTTCCCTTTCTCTCTCAGCTGAAACTGAAATTTGGGGACCATTATAAGGTCCCCAAAGCCACAAGATGCCGAAATGGCATGCATGACTGGTCTTTTCAGACCGGTGCCGCCGTGTGCACTCCTCCACCGAGATCCTATCACATCGTCACTCTTTTTTTCGGGCAGATGTCTTTTTTTCAGATTTGATGATTTTTTTAATTTTCAGTATTTTTTTTTAACTAATTGGTAGGTCTGACACAGGGTGGTGCCGCCTCTAGCAAAAGCGTGACCACCCTGAATGTACCATTTTGATACATAATAAAAAGTGCATTCCATTTTGGATATTTTTTTATATTATTTAAAAAAAAAACCCAAAACTCGAAACAAAAATGGTCTAAAAAATATATAGGATTTGACGGGTGGCGACCCACTCAACATTGCTTTAGTTGGCCAACATGATTGAAGTTTAGGAGAGACAAAAGCTGGTTTTATGTCTCATAAAAAGCATCTATATATATATATATATGTTTTTTACAACCCATATCCCTCACTCGTAGGAGACTTGTTGATGACAAAAGCACTTCCCCCACTTGAAATAACTAAAAACTACCCACCAAAAAAAGCTTCTACCTTTAACTGCTCTGTCTGTCGTCCATCACTTGATCGTAGGAAAGGATCTGCAACAATCAAAGACAACTTTTGAGCTTCACTAGTGCCTTGCACGTGGATTGTCCACAATCCTGCAATGCCCGCTGTTGATAATCAAGAATACGTGCCACTAAATTTGGTTATTTTTCTCTCAAATTTCTTGAGCAACTAGCATACATGTTATAGACATATATAGTATTGTTGACATGAGCAACTAGCATGACTAATGTTTAGAATGTGAAGTGGTACAACAAATGTAGTCATAAAAAGAGGCGTTTATTTGCCTTTAAGATTGTAATTAAATGATTTTGGGAAGCACATCCGCATCTAATCAACCTATTTTGGCCAATAAATATATAATATAACATAAAGAATGTGGGTACTTAAGGCTAGAAATTGGGAGGAGCAACAGGCCAACTAAGTCTGGCTTGTGGCCAATTAGGACTCAAAAATTCAACGCAAATCTAAATATCTGTTTCTAATTTGGTTTGGTTGGGTGATTTTGATTTAAACAAAACCCATTTCTTAATTCACAAGGTGGCGTATTGGCATGGGCCTATAACCGAATGTGAAGATACCTTGCTTTATTCCTGATAACAGGAGAGGAGAGAAATGGGCATATCATGTAACATGTGTTATATTCATATTCACATTCTCATACAGTAATAGTAGCTTTTACCATCCATACACGTGGCATGATTTTTATTTGAACCGAAGAGGACCACAACTGCACTGCAAGGGCCAAGCCAAGGCTAAAAAGGGACCTTAAAAAATCTCAAGTCGTTTTCATCTTACCGTGCTACATGCGCTATACTAAAAACGCAGCGTTGGACATTATTGTAAGAGCTCATCACATGGATCTCTATCTGTTATACCGTTGGTAAAATTATGAAGCTGTGAAACAAGTGGAGCCAAGGAGGCTATAGTCGGCTTCAATCATCTGGGCTGGACCAGCGCCGCACCCACCTCAAGTGGCTCACAGCTAGCTGTCATTTCTCTTACACCTTGATTGGGCCAGATTACTCCAGGTCCAGGCACTTGTTTTCTGTTATCCTTTCAATAATAATAATAAATAGTAGTGTCCGCTTACTGGAACTACATAACCCAGGGACGTCGGACAGGAATAAAATAAAAGTGTCGGTCATCGATGGTATTTGCTAGGCTACGGCTTCCTTCTCAATTGAAACAAAGTTCTACATTTTTTATATTCATTTTTAGAGAAAATAATAGGCAAGGATTTATAATTTATGAGCTATGATTAATCTTTGTCGCCATCCGTACTCAGCATGTTCTGAAACTAGTTATCTCCAACAGTTTTTAATTTACTGTTATGTATTTTTATAAAGTATTTTTTTATGGTTTAAACCACTTCATATGAATAAAAAAGATTTAGTAGACGCCTCCACAATGAAAAAGATAATAACCAAGCAATCAAACATGACCCCATGTGACCAAGATTAGTAGGTGTCCAATAACTAATCAAAAGAAAAGAAATGGTACACCGAATTCAATGTACTAAAAGACAAGTATTTGTATGTATGTATATATATTAATACCAACATTATTCTAAATCTCCAAACCTAAAATAATTATCACCAAACAACATGCAGTACTCACTAAAGAACACTAAGAAAATGACCTTACGTGTTTGATGAAATACATGCAAGACAGCGCGACAAAAAATTACAAGTACTCACCACAACCATATGTTATTTCGCAGGTAGGCGGCAAGCATGATTATTTAACAAAATTCGACCAAATATAGTTAATCTTAGGTGTCTTTGTGTTTATTGTATTCTATCTAAAGATTGCAGCCCATCAAGGGTTGTTTCTTGTTTAGGTTCTTTCTTAGGGGAAACAATCAAGGAAGGAGCTTTCATGGAGATGGTTGGAAAGAACTCGAGGTTCGACCGAAAGATCATTTAACTACCCCCGAAAGCCTGAATTAACTACCTCTTTTAACAAACCAAGAATCTGACAAGATCAAATACTTTTTAAGAATTGGAGAAAGATCACCTTTTTTTTTTTACCAAAATGAAGATTAGGATAAGATTTAAGCAAAAGTGGTAGCTCTAATAATGGTGATCCCGCAAATGATATCAAAGAATAGAGAATCTAGGGATGCCTTTGTCTGATATTCCTAATTCTCAAATCTAAACTAGATTATAACTACACATTAATGAAGGCGGTAATGGTTGACTGAGGATCCAAAGCAAGATATAGGCATTTCAATGAGGCAGCTTGTAAAGCACCTAGATAAGGAACCACCATGTCCCCACAAGAAATCTTTTCTACTCATAAATGTTGGAACAATAAGGGGGTGTGGTTTATTCTGAGAGTAGTTAAAGGCCAAGGGCACCCCCACCTTGGACAAATTTTCCTGATTCTTTGCTTGCTTTAGCACCACTTCCATATTATCACCTTTTCAACAAAAATAAGTACTCTAATTATGCACAAGAAAGTATGCATAATATGCAACATGGTAGAAAAGAAGGAATTAGGATTCAAGCATCATAAACATTATTTGAGAACTTCTGAACAGCGCCCGAGAAATATAAAACGAAATTCCAGTAAGTTGTATTTGCAATTTCAGAAGTGATTGTTGTCAAATATACAACAACTGTCACCACCTTAACCAGGAAATGAATCAGCTTCTCACCAGAAAAAAACAAACAAACCAAAGAAACCAGAATACCATAGCAGCAACATCAATATGTCCAAAACAAAAGGCACATACTAGAGTTTTGCAGTCAAATGTTTTCTTCTACTGGGAATTGCATCTACATTAGACAAACAAGTAGAGGGGACTCACAAATACGACAATGAATGAGTATTAAGTCATAAAAGCTGAAGAATTTACTGATTATTGGCTTAATTAATTCTTCCAGATAGAGTTTGATAGATTGTGAGATACTAAAATAAACCAACCTCCCCTGCCTGTCTAAGTTTGCTACTCAGCACCTCCAAGCTGAAGCTGAGATAAGATTCCTCTGCTGCCAGCAAAGAACAAGTGAAGCCTGGCGCTTCTCAACATGAAATCCCCTCACTTGAGCTCTCTTCACCACACAATCTGCCTGAGTTTCAGTGAAGTTACTGAATGTCACAGGGGTGAATCCAGCTGAGGAAAAAAATGTGCTCCAAAGAGGCATCTTCTCAGGTGTTTGCAGACGCCCCAGCACGCTGCTTTCAATTCTTGGTACAAAAAGGAACCTCTCAATCTTGTTCACAGCATCAGATGTCGCATTACCAGCATCAAGTGATTCTAATAGGTTTGTATATGACTGAAAGGCATGGATCACATGTTGTGGGAATGTCAGATCATTTCTATCACACCCTTGGTCTAAAGACACCACAATTTTTGGTGAAAGCTGCTTCACAAAGCGCATAAGATGGGGCAAAGCAGAGGGCCGATTCGAACAAGACCAAACAGGGAAATTCACAGCAATTGCCTCATTTCCATTTGATTGAAACATTGGCAAAGAATGAGGGTTCTGATCTAAAGAATCGAAATTAACCACCTCAAGCTCAAAACTTAGACCAATTTCATTAGCAAATTGCATAAGAATATCACGCATAAGCCTAAGCTCAATAGAATGGTGCGTTGAAGGGGAGGCAAAGGCAGTAATTCTCAATGAGGGAGCTCCTCTACTCCTCATGGGAAGCTCCTGCATAAAGGAAGCCCATTGAGCACCAAAACCAATATCAAAGTCCACAATGTGAATCCGATCAGTATCATCAAGAGCTTCAAGGAGAGCCTGATTGCAAGTAAAATTGACGAATTGGATGAGCGGAGAAACTTCAGAGAAGACCTTGTAAGCCCCCATTTTGAAGATAACATCGAAAGCGGTGGGGCTCCTTGGAGGCGGGGGAGAGACTGGGCTATTCATGAGGAGAAGTACTTGTAAAGCCTCCTTGAAGTAGAAAGCAGCCCTTTGGAGGGGCATACCTACAGGGGAGACCTGGTGATTGAGCCGCGCCAATATCAATTGCGCGTGTGAAAAATTCCCAGTCCCTACCAACTCAGCAGCCTTGTAAAGCTGGTCGAACAATGTGGCTTGTTGTTGCTGGTGTAACTGGTACTGATGCTCTGGCTGAGCCATCTCCTCTCCTGGGACCAACACTCTCTTCTTTTCGACCATCAGCGGCTGCTGCTGAGGAACATACTGGACTCCCTGAGAAAACCCCATATGCTGTTGCTGCTGTTTTCTCGTAAACAACTCATGCCCGGCATCAGCAAAGGGGAGTTTTGGGATCTGAGAAGAAAGTTCTAAGTTACCAGAATTGAGGCGCTGTGGTAAAGGCTGGAGGAGGTGATGTTCTTGAGCCAATGGCAGGAAAAAGTTCGGATATTGGGGATGCTGTTGCGGACCAATGAAAATCCGAGGTTTCTCTTCTTGATGCTGCTGTTGATAAAGGATAGGCAAAGAAACAGGAAGGCCAAAATTGCTAGCCGGAGAGCTAAACAATGGATTTTGAATGTTACAATTGGACCCAACAGTAGCACCGAGAACCTTGCTATTGTTAACAAGCTCAACTGAAGAACAACTTGGTTCATTCTCATTGTTGGCATTCGGCACAAACCCAGAACCAGGAAAACCACCCAAATTAAAAGCAGCATTTGAAATCCCATTACCAGAACCAGAAGAAATTAGGCTACCAATTGGGTCAGACACTGGACCCTGATCAACAGCCCCCACCCCTGCATTGCCTTCAAAATCAACACCCTGATTAGGACCACTACTCCCACTTTGAAGCAGCTGCTTGAGACCGAAGGAAGGGTCATCCACCTCACCAGAGATCCAACGCAGAAGCGAGTGGTCTTGATTCAGAGACACGGCTGACTCAGACAGCATAGTCTCCCAATCTTCCAATCCGCTATTGCATCTCTGAGCGCCTCCAGGCCCTGGAACAATGTCTAGTTCACTCGGGATAGGTTGATGCTCCGAGGCCCATTCTTCTTTGCTATTGTTTGGAGCTGTAGTCTCAGGTGGTGCTATGGTGGCCGCCGTGGTGTTGGTATTTCCGGTGGAATTGACTCCGCCTCCAGAACCGGTGGCTCCGCCGTTAAAAGAAGAAGAGAGAGTGGATGCTGATGTGGGTGGGCTTTGGCTTCTTCTTAAATGAAGAACAGAAGTTGGTTCTGGTTCGTTGTTGTAGTAAAAGCTGTTTTCAAAGTTAAAGCTATTAGCTTCTCGCTGCTTTATCCACTTGTTTTGTTGACAAATCGAAGCAAAACCCGGGAGTTCCACCGCCCCTTTAGCCTGTAACTCAAAGTGCATTTGTATTGTAATACAAACGAAAAGACAAAGACACGCTAAGTTTTTGGAGAATCAGAGATAATAGAAAGACAATATTTTTACCAACAGCAACATAAAAAACCTTTCTTTGCATGCCATAAAATCAATCTCCCCCAACTTCGACCAAAAAAAGAAAAGAAAAAAGACCCATTTCACCAAACTAGCTCCTTTTGTCATCCGTCATCTTGTTCCTTCTCCCTCTTAACCTCCATCCTTATTATCCCCACCCTTACTCAGGCTTGCCAACAATCTATATTTTTCAGTTCCATCAAAGAAATTATTTTTTCCCTCTCTTTTGGGGGAAGTTAATGGGCTGAAGCTGCTGCTTGTTGGTCCTCTTCTACCCTTGTGTCGTAGCAGTACTGTGTACCCTTGGCTGTTCTGCCAAGGATGCGTGTATCATAAAAAAAGGAATAAAGTGCCCTTCCTCTTCCCCGTTTCTCTCTCTGTATTCCTATCTCTCCATCCCTTTCCAAATATTTTCCTCTTTTGGCTTGCTTTTTATTTATTTTTTTTGAATAATTATTTATCTGATAATAGAGTGTTAATTACATGCCCAGATTTAATCAGATTGTGTATGTAGCTTAAGTAATACTTATTAAAAAAATAATAAAAAATAGATTAAACTCTGAATTACTTGATTCCATACTTAAAAGCTCAGCACATTTCAACTCTGAATTACTTGATTCCATACTTAAAAGCTCAGCACATTTCATAACGTAAGTGGTAATCTGCAAACTCCATATGATCTTGACCTTTTGGACTTTGGGGCACTCTTCTATTGTAATTTACACAACAGGTCCCTCCTTTTTTTTAGTATTATCAGAATAGAAAATATAGGTAGCTTTTTGCTCTTTGGCAGAAACATTGAGGTAAACTATCCAATCTATATTCACTTTTTTCTTGGGTTTTATAAATTTCGTTTACTTTTTCTTTTTTCTATATATATTTTTTTGTTGGTAGTGGATCAAGAATGTTTGATTTGATTAATGACTGATGTAGAGTTGTTAGAATTATTCTTTTTACCAAAAATAAATATAAAGGCCTAGTAATTAAATTTACTTACTACTAATCCGTAAAACAGTGAAATGAAAAATGAAAATCTTGTGGCAGTGACAGTGGCAGTGGCAGGCACATCTCTGTAATGGACTTTTCAGACTGCTAAGGTGGAGCTAAAGGCAGGGCACCCAAATCAATGAAAGATTTACACTTGTTTTTTCACCTACACTGACAGACTGACCCCTTATTGTAACATGTAATGAAGGTAAAAAGTAAAAAAAAAATTAAAAAGCCAAAAAGTTAATGTTCTTACTGTCCCTCAATTACCCACATCTTTTCTCTTTATTACTTATCCAAGAGATTTGGTAATTTTGATTTGCCCCTATGATGTATTTTCTTCTGGGCCTGTCTCCTTCGCTCTTTGCAGTAGTTTTACATCTCTGCAACTACAAGCCCATATCATTGGCTTGTGAACATTGAAGGGCCCTCACCTTATTGAACCCTTCAATTTTCTAAGTCAAGCCATTTTGATTATGACCCTTTTTCTTACAATCTGCTTTGCCAGCTAAAAATGAACAAAATATCTATTGCAAAAAAAACCCTTCATATATTTTCAGCTTAAAAGGTAAGAGCGCAATGACTGGCAGTGTTGGATTTGGGAGTCAAGGCATTGCTCTAAAAAGATAAGCTCCCTTGTCTACACACTTATTAAACAAAACAAGATTTAGGGTAATTTGTGTAGGGAGGAGGGGACAAAACTTCTTTGAAATTTATAGGAAAAACATGATATGGACATGTTTGTCAGGGTGAAGAAGGGTTTTTATTTTATGTCCAGCTCCATGTGATGCCTAACCAAACCCTCTCTCCTTCCATCTTATGAACTGGAAAGTGACACAGCTCTAGTCCTCTTTGTCCCCACAGCAGTATTTTTTTATGGGTTTTTTCCTATTTTTATTGGTTTCCTTTCCTCTCGTTGTTTTCAGGATTGTTATGAAGACATGACTTCACCAGGTCTCTTCCCTCTCATCAAGGCCAAATATTGAAGGACCCCAGTCCCACACCTTCCCCCCATTTCTAATTTACATTTTGATAACAATATAAGATCTTTAAAGTTGTCTACCAGTCCCCATTGAAGATCTTAATGATTTTATTTATTTTTCTCTGCTTGCTGGCTTTAGAAAAGCAACTATAAATAACATGAACATACATACGATGTTGTTATTGACATTCATTCACCTTAATGAAATTCATGAATCTACCAAGGGCCAAATCTCAAGAGTTTTAACAAATAGATTCAATCATCATATAGGATAGAGGAGTAGGAGTAGGAGTAGGAGTAGGAGAGTAGGACCATAACAAAGCAGATTTTTTTCTTGCTGGAGTTTTCACATCATAGACCAGTAAACTTTCAAGATCTTTTTTTGAATATTATAATGTATGCCTTTAAATTATTTTGGATTTTTCATTGGAATGCTTAAATCTATGTTACCCATCTTTAATGACCTTTCAAACTGTAAAGCTGTAGCCTTTTTGTTTATAGTAATATTTTAATTCATGTAACTTTGGTCAGCTTTTTAACCATTATGATAATGATATATCAGGACTGGCTTTAAGCCTGAATAAGGTAACCAAATAAAGTTGCATTCAACCCTACTGTTTAATTAATTAACCAATTACTATTACCATACATATAAAGTTGAGAATGACCACATTCGGGACCAAAAGAAAAACTAATTAATTAACCAATTATTGCTAATGACTAGAAAGTGATGGATGGCTTTAGTAGATAAAAATAGGGCATGATGAGTTGGGTGTATGTCGGGGAATGGTCACCACTCACCAGCAAATTCATTAGCTTAACAAAACTCTTATAACCAAAGTGGTAACAAAAGGAGGAGACAAAGCTTTGCTTTCGGCTGGGTTTTTGCTTGTGGGTTTGGTCTAAATTTGCCTTTGCCTCCATTGCATGCTTGACCTTTCTTTCTTCCCCTTTGCTAAATTGTTTTGTGGATGTTGCATACTATTTGTTCCCTCTGAAATGAAGATTAAGTGCCTTTTTCTCCTTGTTTGTTTCTCTAACAACAAAAAATGGTCTGAAAATGATTTGGTCAAGTAGAATAATTAAGACACTCAAAATGAATCCTCCCAAGTCTTATATATTCGTATCCAGATAACAGGAAGATATAGACATTACTAGAAGGGATATTGGTTCATATATTTTCTTTTGGTGCCATCATTCCCATGTAAAATACGAGGACTGGAGAAGAATGATAAAGATAGATCTGGGCTCTCTTTTTTTTTTTTTTTGAAATGTGGTTCAGCATAATTTGATCTTTGCTTTTAACATATTTCTAAAGCAGCCCACAATAAGTTTGCTGCCAATTTTGCTCTTAAATTGGGCTCCAATATTGGATATTCCTCTGTTTCTCCCTCTACGTTTTGCTTCCGGAGAAGCACGGAAATGACAAAAGGTTGAAATTTTGCTATTAGTCCCTGTACTCTACATAAGTTGTGAATTTAGTCTCTATACTTTAATTTGGTCAATTTTTAGTCCTTACACTTTTCAAATTTTGAAATTTCAATCCAAACCAAATGGTAGTAGTTAAATCCATTCGGTTAAACTTTACTATTAGTCTTGTACTATGCCTAAAGTTGTAGATTTAGTCTATGTTCTCGAATTAGATCATTATTAGTCTCTATATTTTTTGAATTTTGAAATTTTAGTTTTAATGTAAACGACAACCTTTAAATCCATAGTTGAATTTTTTGTAAGTAATATGTGAAAATAGCAAGTTGATATGACATTATATATATGATAATATGTTGCCACATCATATTTTGGAAATAGCAAAACTTAATGAATTTAACTGTTTGATGGGGATTACAATTTTAAAATTCATAAAGTATATGGACTTAAAATGATCAAATTAAAGTATGGGGATTCGATCCAAAACTTACAGGAGTAATGATAGAATTTAACCGATGGCTGATAAACCATAAAAGTAACATATTTCAATCCCATGCTTAGCGTGTTTTTGGATGATTTATTATTTAATTTAGTGAATTTAATGCTCCTAATCATTTAATTTCATGTTTTATACTTAGGAGAGCATAGGGGAACAAAAGGAGCGGAAAACGGGCCAAAATCGGACAAAACGGGCTATTTAAAGGATCCACACGGCCAAGCCTTTTTCCACACGGGCTGAGCATACGCCCGTGTTAGCCACAGGGTTGGCCACACGCCCATGTGGCAGCCTGTGTCGATATCGCTCCCTGTTTCCCAAACACGCGAAAAAAGCCAATTTTTAGGGTTTCTGAGTATTCTAAAGTCTATAAATACACACTAGAATAGGATCTAAGAGGATACAGAGCTAAACGAAGAAAAGACTCGAAGAATGCCAACGGATTCAACTCAGAAGCAGGATCTCCTTCAAGACTGAAGATCTCCATTCAATTTCTCTCGAAGTCTTTGGGTTTCTTTATGTTTTGTTGTTTTCCTAATTTTGAGATGTTTTCCCCCAAAAGTATGAATTAAATTCCCTAGATACCTAGGGAGGATGAAACCTAAGACGGATCTTATTATTTTATTTTTCTGAATTACATGATAAATATTTGTTCTTGATATCAATTATGTGTTCTTATTTCATGTTTTAATGTTTTCATGATATTAATTCATGATTGATGTGCTTATTCAGTGGAGCAAAAGTCCCTGTTTAAGAGTAGATCTGGCATAATTGAGTGGAGTTGCATGCATCCTAGAAATAGGATGACATAAATCTTCCGGATTAGAGTCAAATCTAATAGGGGAATCCATAGATCGAGTTAATGCGACAATAGGGGTTTTAATTAGAAAGAGATTTCAATTAATCAACCTAGAGTTAGTTATTTTTACTCTCGAAAGAGATATTAATATAATTTAAGGATTTCTACGGATCAAGGCATGTGAATAAATCGTTTAATTCAGATTCAGAATAATAAGTGAAGTCTAGGTGGATTCTTTCCTGGGTATTGTCTCACATATTGGTTTATTCGATTATTTTCTTACTTTATTCTCTGTCGAGTTCTTAATAATTAGTTTAGATAATTTTAGATTTAAAACAAACTTATTCAATTTACCGGCTAGATAATAGAAAGATAGTAAGTACTAGTACTTTTAGTCCTCGTGGATAGATATTCCCGACTCACCATAGTTATACTATTATTCGATATGTGCGCTTGCCTTTGTCTTGATTTTAGTTAGTTAAGTGAATCATCATCAAGTTTTTGGCGCCGTTGCCGGGGAACTAAAATATTAGGAACACTTAATTTTTATTACTTTAGCCATTTTTATTTTCATTTCATTTTATTTTGTTTTAATTTTAATCTTTGTTTACTAACTTTTCTTTTATTTGCTTCTGGCAGGTTCCTTTAGTTTATGACTAGAAGAAACCCATCAGGACCTCTAGTGTTCGACAGCGAAATTGAAAGCACAGCTCGCAGAAATCGTAGAGAAGCGAGGCAAAGTCGATAAAGTACAGTAGAAGAGCAAGAGGAAGTTATTGTTATTACTGAGGAGATGGCTGAAAATCAGAATAATCAGCTACCTCCTGTGGTTGCCGCAAATCCTGCTCCTCGTACTATGTACGATTATGCCAAGCCCAATTTAACTGGGGCTGAATCGAGTATTGTTAGACCTGCTATTGCTGCAAATAATTTTGAACTGAAACCTAACACTATTCAAGTGATTCAACAGTTTGTTCAGTTTGATGGTTTGCAGGACGAAGACCCAAATACTCATTTGGCTAATTTCTTAGAATTCTGCGACACTTTTAAAATTAATGGCGTTTCTGATGATGCCATTAGTCTTCGTTTGGTTCCTTTCTCGTTGAGGAACAAGGTTAAACAGTGGTTGAACTCCCTACCGCGAGGTTCTATCACTACATGGGAGCAAATGACCGAAAAATTCTTGTTAAAGTATTTTCCACCGGCTAAGACAGCCAAGCTGAGGAATGATATCTCTTCCTTTGTGCAAATGGATTTAGAAACTCTATATGATGCATGGGAAAGGTATAAAGATTTATTGAGAAGGTGCCCTCACCATGGGTTACCTCTATGGCTACAGGTTCAGACTTTCCACAATGGTTTGAACCCCTCAACTAGGCAAATGATTGATGCAGCTGCCGGCGGTACTATAAATAATAAAACACCTGAGGAGGCTCATGAGTTCATAGAGGAGATGTCACTGAATAATTATCAGTGGCAAGTCATGAGGACAAAGCCGACAAAAGAAGCTGGTGTTTTTAATGTTGATGCGGTCACCATGTTATCAAACCAGGTAGAACTCTTAAATAAAAAGATTGATGGTCTATGTGTTTCTACGCAGGTACATCCGGTGATGCAATGCGACACAAGTGGAGGTGGATTAAACAATGCAGAATATTTACCCTACAGTCCTAGCATGGAGAATGAGCAAATAAATTATATGGGTAATAATTCTAGACCTCAAAACAACCCTTACAGTAACACTTATAATGCAGGTTGGAAGAACTACCCAAATTTCTCATGGGGAGGTCAAGGAAATCAAAGACCACCAACCCCTCTAGGTTTTCAGCAACAACCTTATCGGCCAGAAAAGAAACCGAACCTTGAAGAGATGTTGGAAAAATTTATTTTGGTGTCAGTGACTCGTTTCCAAAACACCGAGACTGCTTTGAAAAATCAGCAAGCGTCGATTCAAGGGCTTGAAAATCAAATTGGGCAGCTTGCTAAATTAGTTTCAGAAAGGCAACAAGGTAGTTTACCTAATAACACCGAACCCAACCCAAAAGAGCATGTGAAAGCAGTTACATTAAGGAATGGGAAAGTGTTAACTGAACCTGAAAAGAAGCTGCCACAGTAATCTGATAAGAAAAAGGACGAGGAGGTAAAACCCGAAGTGAGTGTAACACCGGTACTCAAGGAATATAAACCACCAATCCCATATCAGCAAAGTTAAAGAAAGACCGTATGGATACAAAATTTGGTAAATTTCTTGAACTTTTTAAACAGTTGCATATTAATTTACCTTTTGTTGAAGCTATTTCGCAGATGCCTACATATGCAAAATTCTTGAAAGAGCTATTAACGAATAAAAGGAAGTTTGGAGAGCTATCTACTGTGGAACTCAACGAGGAATGTTCAGCTATCCTTCAAAATAAACCGCCAACCAAACTGAAAGATCCAGGAAGTTTTACTATTCCCTGGCTAATTGGTAGTTTAAATATTGAGAAGACATTAGCTGATTTAGGTGCTAGCATTAATTTGATGCCTTATAAAATGTTCAAGCAGCTTGGTCTTGGGGAACCAAAACCCACTAGGATGAGTATTCAATTAGCTGATAGATCTGTTAAATATCCTAGGGGTATTATTGAAGATGTGCTTGTAAAAGTAGATAAATTCATATTCCCTGTTGATTTTGTTGTGCTTGATGTAACAGCCCGATTTAGGGGCTAGTCGAAACAGTGACCTCGGGATCACTAATCCGAGGTTAGAGAAAAATATTTTCATGTTATTTTATGTGTTATAACATGTTTATAGGGGTGCATGAAAATTTTGGTGCTTTAATTTTAGCGATTTCTTGCTTAATCGCGAAAAAGGACTAAATCGCATTAAGTGCGAAAGTTCTATTTTATTTGCTAGAGGTGCCAAATAGCTATATAATATCAATTGGAGGTCCCAAATGTGCAATTTGGCCTTGTTTTAAGTGATTTGGTTGGCCATGTGACATAGGGGGCAAGAGCATTTAATTTTGGTCAAAATTGGTGGAAATTAGGTGAAAAATGAATAAAATAAGATGAAATAAGCAAAAAGCTATCATCTTTTTATTTTCTTCTCTTCTTCCACCGAAAATACAAGCAAGAATGGGGGTTCTTAAAGCTGAAAATTTCAGCAAGCTTTTCTTCACTCAAGTAAGTGATTTTGATGATTTTAATTGATAAATTTTGTACTTTTGGAGTCCCCAAAGCTTAAGCTAACTAATGAGGGGACTAATTTGCAATATGGTTGAAAGTATAGGGACTTGCCATGAGAGATTTTATGTAGGTTTTTGAATTTTTATGGGAGAAAATGAATGTTAGAAAGATAAGAAACAACTTTTGTGAAATGTGTTGTTATGAAAACACCTAGTTAGGACTAATTTGTAAATGTTGCAAATTGGTAATAAGTGCATGAAATAGTTGAAATTTTGAGTTGCTATAGAAGAGAATATGATTCGGCTAGGTTTGATTAGTAAAGAAGATGGATGAAAATTTATTTACGAGCCTAGGGGCAAAATCGTAATTTTGCCAAAGTATAGGGGCAAAATGGTCATTTTTGCCTAAGTAGAGATTAAGTTGTAATGTGATCATTAAGTGATTAAATGAGTAAATTTTATTGTTCTAGATTGAAGAAAACGAGATTCAAACCTAGAACGGGAGAAAAGAGAAATGTGGGAAAAAATGTCCCTTTCTACCCTTTTCGGTATCGAGGTAAGTTCATGTGTTAAATTTTACAACCTTGAGTGAAGTATTTGCAATATTTTGATGTTGTATAAATTGGTTATTTCCTTTATGTGTACGTTAGATATGTTTTGATATGATGTCAAGACATGAAAGTCTTGATTTAATCCATGAATAGTGGAAATGTAATTAGTATGATACGATGGTAATTAAGGTCCCGTGTAAGACCATATTTAGAATATGGCCTCGGTATGGGATTTCGTATAAGACCATGTTGGGGACATGGCATCGATATGTTAATTCATGTATGACCCTATCGGGGGTATGATGTCAGTGTGACTCTATGTGTATAAGACTCAAGGGAGTTACTTAACAATTTTAATGACTCAACAAGTATTTTGAAATTGAGAATGAATGTGTTGTACCATGAGAGGTACATGTATGTGTTAGAACTGAATTGAGATGAATTCGGTATATGATGAACCCATAGGGGGTTATGTGTACATGATGCACTTTGGTTGCATAAGTTATAATTATTAATGCATTGTGTGAATGCAAACGATTATAGTAGAAAGCTAAGTAAGAATGGTAGTGTGTGAGGATGTTCCGGGTAAACATTTGAAGTAGATAAACTCATGTGGATAACTATCCATGAATGTACAATAACGGTGGACTGTGTGCGTTACCACCTTATTAATTATTAAACGATGGGCTGTGTACGATACCATCGCTTATTTATTTTAGTTGGTGGGCTAAGTACGATACCACCGGAATTATAAATGATTGGTGGGCTAAGTGCGATACCACCCTAAATGCTTAACTACGATGGGCTGTGTGCGATGTTATCGTTAAGCATATTATCTAGTGGGCTATGTGCGATACCACTATAATTACCCTTTTTGGTAGGCTAAGTGCGATACTACCCTACTATCTGATTGTGGTGGGCTAAGTGTGAAACCATCGAGTACTTTAGCATTGTGGGTGGATTAGTGAGAATTCATGATGTGTGGTATCATGAGTAATGGGCGGTATGAGTGATTTATTGAAAATGTTTTACGTGATTATGTGGTGACAAGTACAGGGATGCATGCTAATTAATATGGGCATCTGGCTCGTGGCATGGTTAGAAAGTGGTAAGAGACAGAATGAGTAAGCTTCAAGGGTGATTGTGTAGGTAACTATGAGTTTAAGATGTAAAACTCATTATAATACCTTCTGGTTGGGGTATAACTAATGGTCATCAATATCCGATTATTATATGCATATGAACTTACTAAGCATTATTGCTTACTCATCTTCCTTTCTCATCTCTTATAGGTTATTTTAGCTAGCTCGGGTTGGAGGTCGCCGGGGATATTTTCACACTATCGAGCAGACACTTGGTATGAGGTTTCGAGTCCTTATGAGTCATGGCATGTATAGGGCTAGTATTTAAGGTTGATTAAGTCATAGTTGAGATCGCCAAATGTGATAATCCAAGATTTGTAACTGATGATATGTGGAGTTTTTGTAATGGAATTTGTATGTGTGCAATGTAGAGTGGCAAGGGCTTGGTAAATAGCCTGATAATTGTCCACATAGGTAGACACACGGGCGTGTGTCAAGACCGTGTGCCCAAGCCGTGTGAAGTCTGCACTTTACATTTGGAATTTAAATTGCCCACGGCTGAAGCACACGGGCGTGTGTATATACCGTGTGGATAAGTCAGAATGCTAATTTTTAGCACACGGGCCATGGCCACGGGCGTGTCAAGGTCGTGTGAAATTAGTCAGTGTCACCCACGGGCTAGTCACACGGGCGTGTGCCTAGGCTGTGTGACACAAACAGAATACTCATGATTTTATACACGGGGTAGGGACATGGGCGTGTGTGACCACACGACCTGACCACACGGGCGTGTCCTACTTCACATGGGCGTGTGGCCCCTGTTTTATTGAGAAGTTTCTCAAATTCGTAAAAGTTCCCGGGATAGTTCTGGTACCTCTCGGAAGTATGTGTAGGGCCTCCTAGGTTGAGTATGTACAAGTGATGAGTTTAAACGAAATTTTATAACCCCGATCAAGATGTTTAAGAAAGATAAGTTAGGTAATGCCTCAAACCCTATTCCAACTTGAATACGGGTAAGGTGTGTTACATTTAGTGGTATCAGAGCTATGTTAGCAGCAGATCACCTGTCCAGGTTAGAGAATTCACATATTAAGGAGCTTGATGAAAATGAGATAAATGACTCGTTTCCTGAAGAACAACTTTTGGCTATAACCAACTCTGAAGTCCTTTAGTTTGCGGATATTGCGAATTATCTAGCTGCTAACATCCTTCCAAAAGGGTTGACACATCATCAAAAGAAGCGATTCTTTGCCGATGTGAAAAACTATTTTTGGGAGGATCCTTTTCTTTTTCGTGTATGTGCAGATCAAGTAATTCGGAGATGTGTTACAAAATCAGAAGCGAGTAAAATCTTGGAACATTGCTACTCAAGACCGACAGGAGGTCATTACAGTGGGACTAGGATAGCACATAAAGCGCTTGAATCAGGTTTTTATTGGCCCACACTGTTCAAAGACGCTAACAGGTATGTTACTTCTTGTGATAGATGCTAGAGAACAGGTAATATCTCTAAACGTGATGAAATGCCTCAAACGTATATGCTCTCATGTGAAATATTTGATGTCTGGGGTATTGATTTTATGGGTCCATGTAACACCCCTAACCCGTAACCATCACCGGTTTAGGGTTAAAGGCATTACCAGACAAATCAGAACTTTTACAAACATTTCACATCATAACTTAACAATTCAAATCAAAGTGTCCCTTAAATAGGTCTATGAAACCTTAAACATGCATTAGAAAGGGATCGGGACTAAACTGAGATCATACAAAATTTTTCTGAAAATCAGACATTTTTCAAAGTTACAGAGGTCACACGCCCGTGTGGGCAGGCCGTGTGCCTCGCACAGCCTCGGACACACCCGTGTGCCCAAGCCGTAGCAAAACAGGGCATACATACTGACTTGTCCACACGGCCTGAGACACGCTCGTGTGCCTCATCCGTGGTCGACACTGACTTGCACCACACGGCCAGTCACATGCCCGTGTGTCTAGCCCGTGGTCGAGCCTGACTTGTTTTGAAATACAACCACGAAGGACACGGTCGAGCCACACGCCTGTGTGCTCAACCGTGTGGGCAAATATAGGCCATTTGCAAGGCCAAATTGCCACCTACACATTAGGATATACCTACAAGCATTATACCAATTCAAATCATATCAAAATGACCATCTTTTTTAACCATTCAAGAACATATCAAACATACCAACTTATACAACATTTATTTCAATCTCATCACAAGCATTTCTAAGTATAAACCATTCAAAATCTTACCAATTCAATGTGACAATCTTTCATCAATAATATGCCAACTTTGCATCATAATACTTATCATAAATTTGAGCATTTCATCAATTCAACCATTAACCACTAAACATACCAAACTATGCATCATATAACATAACTACTCATTCACATCATATCATTATCTAGCCATATCACATGGCTATTTATATACAACTCCAAACATAATCCAAACTAACTAGCCTATGCATGTGGCAAGACCGGAAATATCGTATCCTCAAGGACCAAGAGTACTAGTAGTTACTATCTTTTTATTATCTAGCCTAAGTATTAAGGGATCAATGTTTAATTAACTAATTACTAAACTAAGGTTGCTAAGATACAGAGAGTGAATTGGGAAAATACTTTTGGGAAAACCAGTTGATTAAGACAATACCCGAGGAAGAATCCACCTAGACTTCACTTATTACTTAACTCTGAACCAGACGATTTATTCACTTGACTTGATCCATAGGATTCCCTAATTTATATTAATAACTCTTTTGAGGCTACTAACGTCTAACCCTAGGTTGATTAATTGAAATCTCTTTCTAATTAAAACCCCTAGTGTTGCATTAACTCGATCTATGGACTCCCATATTAGGTTTGACCCTAATCCGGAAAATTTTTGTCATCCTATCTCTAGGGTTTCGATCAACTCCACTTAACTATGCTAGATCTACTCTTAAACAGGGACTTTTGCTCCACTGCCTAAGCACATCAATACTTGAATCAATATCCTGAAATATTAAAACAAGAATTAAGAACACATAATTAAGAACAAATCAAGTATTTATCATACAGTTCAGAAAACAATAACAAGATCCGTCTTAGGTTTCATCCCCCTCCGGTATTTGAGGGGTTTAGTTCATGTTTAATAAAGAATACATCTCAGAAGAAAGTAAATAACAAAACATAAGAAAAACCCTAAAACCCCCTGAAGGAAATTGAAGGGAAGATCTTCCGTCTTGAGTGTGATTTCGGCTTTTGGGATGAATCAACTGGCTGTCTTTGAGTAATTTCCTGTGTTCAGCCCTCTCTGGCTTTGCCCCTGTCAAACCACCCTTTTAGGTCACACTTAGGGTGTTTATATAGACTTCAAAATGTCTTTTTTCGCCCCTAAGTATCCTTTTCCGAGTAAAATTACAACGGGTCACGGCAGAGACACACCCGTGGAGCACGCTCGTGTGAATCGAGCCCAGGCTGTGTTCGAGCCTGTTAAAGGGGCAAGGCCGTGTGGTGAACCCCAGGCCGTGTCGATTTTTTATTTTGGCCCATTTTCTCTATTTTTGGCCCGTTTCTCGTTCTTTTCATCCTCCTATGCTCTCCTAAGTATAAAACATGAAATTAAAGGATTAGGAGCATCAAATTCCACAATTCAAGGGATTAATTCATCCAAAAGCATGCTAAATATGAGATTAAAATATATACATATTACGGTTTATCAAATACCCCCACACTTAAGCATTTGCTTGTCCTCAAGCAAAATTCTCAACTCACAATTAAACATCGAATTTCCTCAATTCATAACCTTCATCAATAATGTTTCATCATAATTCATAGGTAATTCATACATTGATAATTTAACTAGAAGGTTCCTAAAGATTCAAACAATCAAAGTCCTAGTTTTTATAGTACGAAAAATAGGTGTTTCCCCTTACTTAAATAATTACCTCTGATTCAAAATCGACAAGTATTGACATCCTCACTAAGGGTTCACTCAAATCACTCAAGGTGTTTAAGGTTCAAAAATTGGCACTCAAGAGTCAAACATGAAAAGTTAATCCCATAGGCTTGCATGAAAATCAAATCTCCACCACTGTAAAATGATATGATACACAAATCAAAAGGTCTTTTATGGGTTGTAACGGAGCTTGGGTTAAAGGTGTGGATAAAGGCTGAATTAACGGGTTAGTATCGAGACTGAATTGATAAATTACCTAACTAGAAAAATAACTAAAACTTAAATAATTACATCAATTAAGAATTCATCACTAATAACACGAGCTTCTTCTCAAAATGTAAAATTAACTGCTTAAGCTCCAATAACAAAGAAGTAATAATGAATAGATTCCCATAATTTTTTTAAGAACAAATCTCATACAATAATAATAAGATAGAATTTAACAACTGAAATAAAGAAAATAGTTAAGTAACCGATCAAATCAAATCTCGATATAGGGGTAGTCAAGAGAAATGGTGATAACAAATACAAAGTGGGTTTTGGGTTAATATTAATGGGTGAGTCAAGAAACGATTTGTTAGTCTCAAAGGGGTTCACTAGGGGTTAATTATGAAGGTAGGCTTTTTATGGAGTAAGTGGGTTAAAACCTAGGTGCCTTTACCATCTCAGTATATCAAATCAAAAGTGTGATCTTGACATGCATAATCGAAGCAAGTTCTAGAATAACAAATCAATGTTGACACACTCATAACCAACAACAAAGTGAGCATGAAAAATATATGCTCTAAAAGGTTCAATATCTCACAAAAATTTATGGTTCTTGATGTCAACCTTGTAAATTTCAAACTTCAAGGTAATAATTAGATTCAGGTAGACAACCTAAAAATTTTTAATTCTGAAAATAAACTCATCATGCTTGATTCTCTAGTCTCCTAAAGTTTAAATCATCACTTGCACAATTAACTATGACTTAATCCAAAACATATCAGTGAAAATCATAAATCAAAGGAAATTTCATTCTAACAGTAATATGAGAACATTTACTTAAGAACAAGATATAATTCAGGGATTTGAGAATAATGCAAAAAGTTAGGAACTTTTCACGATAACATTCACCCCCCCACACTTAAGATGTACATTGTCCTCAATGTACAAAGATAAGTAATAACACTATATTAAGAAAATCATAAGATAGGGAGAGGAGTGAAACTTCCTGAATTTTGGATGGAGTCCTTGAGTTGGAAGTGTAGAAAAACTTAAAGGGGGCGTGGTAGATTTTCCTCATTAGAGTTGGGTATTCTAGAGTGCTATTTTAGGCTTTTTAACTGCGATTAAATCAGTGGGTTCTTTAGACTGTAAGGATTATTCAAATATTGCCAAAAGATGTAAATTTGGTAATAGTAGTTATGAAACCTAAAAGTAACTTAACATGAGTCAAAAATAAAATGAAAATAATAATAAAATGAAAATTATTATTCTAAAATTTAAAGGAAAATAACAAATGAAAGAGGACTCAGAAGTCCTCATCGCCAGAAGGCTCGCGAGGTGAGGGCGGCGATGAAATGTGAAGGTGCTGACATATCTGGTAGAGGGTGGCGTCAATGTGATCAAAACGCTAGAAGCATTGCTGCTCGAATCGTGTTAGACGCTCAGATATGTCTGAATTTGAAGCAGCCGCATGAACTGGTCGGCGAGGGGGGTGTGGTGCCGAATGTGGCTCCTCGTGCTGTGGAGTGACATCATAAGTAATGTCCTCTGGGTCGACGGTAGCTCGTGATAGCCTATACTGGGGAGGATCGAACCCACGGCGGCGCTCAATCATCCTCATGTGGAGCATCATCTGGATGCCCTGTGGGGGCATCTGTCCTATCAGTGTGAGTGAGGAGGACTGAGCGGCAGTGTTGAGGAGTCCAAAATACCGAGCCAGACGTGTGATGTAGGGACCCATGGAGATGACCCCTCTCCTATACTGCTCCGTCTGATGTTGAATGGCGTGAGCTATGAAGTAGGCTAAGTCGAAGACGTGCCCGTTCGCCATGCACCATAGGAAGTAGGTGTCGTGAGTATTGATGACGTCGGTGCTCTCTCGCCTACCTGTTAATGTATGAGCTAAGATGGCGTGTAAGTACTTCAGAGGATGGGCGAGCAGAGCCGCCTTGGGCGGCCGGGGTCATAGGTGGCGATCACGGGGCTATGTTATTCCAACATCTAGAAGGGGAGTTATGGATGTGGCGATGGAGGTTCTCGAGATCATTGTCCGCCATGAATTAAATCATGTAGAGCCCAAGGCGACCGAACTGTGGGACACTCAGTTCACGTACAATGCCTCCGAGACGGAATTGGACTGTGCTGGGGTCATCGTGGTTCGTCATCACCGTCTAGAGGTGGAATTTGGAGCAGAGCTCCAAAGTGAGCTCTAGATATGTGGGCTCGATGATCTCGAAGAATTTCCCCCATGGGTCAGTAGTCAGGAGGGCCCGGACATCGTCGGTTAGTTGGACCTGCTCCAAAGTGGTCCAATCAATGCACCTTCCTACGCCGAGGGGTCGCGTGCGAAGTATCTAAAAAAGGTCCTCCTGTGATCCCGGAGGAAACCGTAGGAGTGGATGGCGCACTTCAGCGGAAGCGCTTGGGGAAGTTGCACCGATACCTTTCCGTTTTTTGGAAACGGGAACGGCGGTCTTTTTCCCTCTTGGTGGAGTCATTACGTACCTGAAAATAAAGGGTATTCAAATGATTCAAGTATTATTGCCAGCCAAGAATGCAATTCCTAATCGTTCTAAATAGTTTATTAAGTAAATAATCAAGGAATGCTAAAACTATGAAGAAATATCAGAATAGAATTAAACTAAGTAAAGCAAATACTAAGAAAATCATAAAAATCTAAATCATGAAATAAGAACAATGAAACAAATAATAAAATGGAATAAAATAATGAAAAATTAAAGAAATAAGCAAACGATAGTGGAGAAGGGTGAACCGGTGGAGTTGGGGGAAGTGGTGGCACGGATGTGGTGATGGCGCACGGTCGTGGCGGTGTTGCACGGGCATGGTCTGCTGGACAGGAGTTGCACGGGCGTGGACTTGTGTGGAGAAGAAGAGAGGGGGAAAAGAGGAAAAAGAGAGAGGAGGAAGCTTGGGGTGGGTGTTAACGTTGATGGTCAGACTGAGTAGGGGAGAGGGAGAAACGGCTAGGGTTTTGAGGTTAAGGAATTGGGGAGAAGATGAATAGTGAGTTGGTTTAAATAGGAAATAGGGAACACGGTTAGGGGCCACTCCCGTGTTTCCTTTATTTAGCCCGTGTTTCGCGAGAATTTTGAGTTTAAACGCGTCTGAGTTGTGTCCCACGCCCGTGTTACCTGGGCGTGTTGGATCACACGGCCGTATCGCACGGTCGTGTACTATCTTGTTCGCTTCTCCCATGCCCGTGTGACCGTTAGCACGCCCGTGTTGATTTAGTCATTGTCGACCACGCCCTATGGGCACGGGCGTGTCTCACGCCTGTGTGGTTCTTTCAGTTTCAACCATGGCTTCTGAGCACCAGTATCGACCACGGGTGTATCGCACGGCCGTGGCCCTTTAATTGCAGCCCGTGTCGTTTACTCAGTTTCGGCCACGGCCTCATCGCACGGCCGTGGTGTTTTATCGTAGGCCCACACGGTCTCCGCCACATATTTGTCTCTTCCCGTGGTGTTCACATGTCCACGGCCACGCCCGTGTTCTAGGCCGTGTGGGAAGGAAATCCTGCGCTTATGAAATTAGTTAGTTCTTAGTTAGATGCTAAAAACAAAAATATGAATGTTACTGAGGTTAGTGCCCAGGTTGCCTCCCGAGAAGTGCTCGTTTAAAGTCTTAAGCTAGACTTACCCTGTTTTCATTTCTATATGAAGGTTCACGGAGCTGAAGCTCCTCTTTCATATCCCTAAAATCTTCACCATTATAAATTTCAGTCGCTGATCGTCTACCTTGAAAGTGCCATAAGTCGGATGAGTTACCTCGATTGTGCCGTAGGGGAAAATAGTTTTGATTACGAATGGACCTGACCATCTTGATTTCAGCTTTCTAGGGAATAATTTGAGTCTTGAATTATAAAGTAACACGAGATCTCCAACTTCGAATTGTTTAGGTCGCTTTAGACGAGCATCATGGCGTCGCTTTGTTGCTTCTTTGTATAATCGTGAGCTCTCATAGGCGTTCGATCGCCACTCATCAAGCTCGTTCAACTGCATCAATCTTTTCCCGCCTGTAAGTTTAAGATCGTAGTTTAAGAATTTTATAGCCCAAAATGCTTTATGTTCGAGTTGAAATGATAAATGATAGCTCTTCCCGTAAACAAGTTTGTATGGGGATGTTCCTATGGGAGTTTTAAAGGCGGTTCTATATGCCCATAAAGCGTTGTCTACTTTTGATGCCCAATCCTTCCTGTTTGATTCTACAGTTTTCTCTAGGATACGTTTAAGTTCTCTATTGGATACTTCGACTTGTCCACTGGTTTGAGGTGATAAGGGGTAGGCGTTGCATGTGGTGTATTCCATATTTCTTTAAGATTTTCTCGAATTGGGTGTTACAAAAATGAGTACCCCTATCACTAATAATTGCTCTAGGTGTTCCAAATCGAGAGAAAAGTTTCTTAAGAAATCGCACTACCACTCTTGCATCATTGGTGGGTAAAGCTTGAGCTTCCACCCATTTTGACATGTAATCAACCGCTACGAGGATGTATTTATTCCCAAATGAGCTAGGGAATGGACCCATAAAATCGATACCCCATACATCAAATATTTCACATGATAGCATATATGTTTAAGGTATTTCATCGCGTTTAGAGATATTACCTGTTCTCTGACATTTATCACATGAACTAACATACCTGTTAGCGTCCTTGAACAGAGTGGGCCAATAAAAACCTGATTCGAGTGTTTTATGTGCTGTTTCGTCCCACTATAATGTCCTCCTGTTGGTCCTGAATGGCAATGTTCTAGGATTTTGCTTACTTCTTCCCTCGCGACACATCTCCGAATTACTTGATCTGCACATATACGAAAAAGAAAAGGGTCTTCCCAAAAATAGTTTTGCACATCAGTAAAGAATCGCTTCTTTTGCTGATGTGTCAACCTTTTTGGTAAGAAGTTAGCAGCTAAATAATTTACGATATCTGCAAACCAAGGTACCTCGGCGTTGGATATAGCCAAGAGTTGTTCTTCAGGAAACGAGTCATTAATCTCACTCTCATCAAGTTCTTTAAGATGTGGATTTTCAAGTCTAGAAAGATGGTCTGCTGCCAGGTTTTCAGCTCCTTTCTTATCCTGAATTTCCAAATCAAATTCCTGTAAAAGTAGAATCCATCTTATGAGTCTAGGTTTTGCATCAGATTTAGTTAAAAGATAACGAAGGGCTGAATGGTCAGTGTAAACGACGACTTTATATAATATTAAATATTGTCTAAATTTATCAAATGCAAAAACCACAGCTAGCAATTCTTTTTTTGTGGTGGTGTAATTCTCTTGTGCGGCCGTCAGTGTCTTGCTAGCGTAATAGATCGGTTGAAAATGCTTGTCTCTTCACGACCTAAAAGCGCACCTCTTTGCAAAATCACTCGCATCACACATTAGTTCAAAGGGTAAATTCCAATCAGTGCAATAATAATTGGGGCATTTGTTAATTTAGTTTTTACAAATGTTAAATGCATCTAAACATTCCTGATCAAAATTAAAAGGTACATCTTTTTCTCGTAATTTCAATCAAAGGCTTAGCTATTTTAGAAAAATCCTTAATAAATCTTCTATAGAAACTGGCATGTCCTAAAAACTTCTAATAGCCTTAATCGAATCGGGAGGAGGTAATTTTTCTATGGTTTCAATTTTTGCTTTATCGACCTCAATCCCTTTACTAGAAATTTTATGACCTAACACAATCTCTTCTCGAACCATGAAGTGACACTTTTCCCAATTAAGCACAAGGTTCGTTTCCTCACATCTCATTAAAACTCGTTTTAAATTTTTAAGGCAAAGGTGGAACGAATTACCGAATACCGAAAAGTCATCCATAAATACTTCCATGATATCTTCCACAAGTTCATCAAAGATGGCTAGCATGCAGCGCTGAAAAGTGGCAGGAGCGTTACATAATCCAAAAGGCATTTTTCGATAAGCAAACGTACCGTATGGACATGTGAATGTTGTCTTTTCTTGATCCTCAGGAATTATGGGGATTTGGAAATAGCCAGAGAGTCCGTCTAGGAAGCAGTAGTACATATGCCCAGATAATCTTTCTAGCATTTGATCAATGAAGGGTAAAGAAAAGTGGTCTTTTCTTGTGGCATCGTCGATTTCCTATAGTCGATGCAAACTCTCCAACTTTGTGGATCGTTCTTGTTGGAATTAATTCATTCTTTTCATTAGCTATGATAATCATGCCTCCTTTCTTTGGAACAACTCGCACAGACTTACCCAAGAACTATCGAAAATAGGATAGATAATGCCAGGCATCTAGAAGTTTAATTACCTCGATTTTGACAACTTCCTTCATATTGGGATTTAATCCTATTTGAGGTTTCACACATGGTTTATATTCATCTTCTATTAAGATTTTGTGGGTGCAAAACGATGGGCTTATCCCTTTAATGTCAGAGATTTTCTAGGCTATGGCTCTTTTATGCTCCTTTAACACCTGTAGTAACTCTTCTTTCTCATTGGGTCCTAGGACTGAAGAAATAATTACCGGTAGTGTAGAATTACTTCCAAGGAATACGTACTCTAAGTGTGTTGGTAACTGTTTCAATTCCAATTTGGCGGGTTCTTCAATAGAGGGCGTTTGTTTAAATTCGTTGTTTTTTTCAACGCCCTCATACTCTTTCTGTCTTAGGGAGGAGCTATTAGGAGTTATTTCAATTTTTGTCTCCCCCATCTCATTGGCATCATCATCTGCCTCCTTGCCTTGAACAAGACACAGTTCCAACGTGTCTTTATGTATGATTTTCTGAAAAGAATCTTGAATGAAATGATCAATAGAGTCAATAAAATAACAGGTGTCATCTTGCTCTTTAGAGTATCGCATAGCATCCTAGATTTTAAAAATAATTTCCTTATCACCTACCCTAAGCGCAAGCTTACCATTCCCTACATCAATATTAGCCCTAGCAGTGGCTAAAAATGGGCGTCCTAAAATTAAAGGTACCTCAACATCCTCATCCATGTCAAGCACAACAAAGTCAACAGGGAATATGAAATTATCAACTTTAACTAAAACGTTTTCAATAATTCCCCTAGGGTATTTAATAGATCTATCAGCTAGTTGGATACTCATCCTAGTGGGTTTTGGTTCCTTAAGACCGAGCTTCTTGAACATTTTATAAGGCATTAAATTGATACTGGCACCTAAATCTGCTAATGCTTTCTCAATATTTAAACTACCAATTAAACAAGGAATAGTAAAACTTCCTGGATCTTTCAATTTGGTTGGTAGCATATTTTGGAGAATAGCTGAACATTCCTCATTAAGCTCCACGGTTGATAGTTCTTCAAGCCTTCTTTTATTCGTTAAGAGCTCTTTTAAAAATTTTGCGTATGTAGGCATCTGCGAAATAGCTTCGACAAGGGGTAAGTTAATATGTAATTGTTTAAAGAGTTCAAGAAACTTACCGAATTGTGCGTCCATGTGGTCTTTTTTCAACTTTGCTGGATATGGGACTGGTGGTTTGTATTCTTTGAGTACCGGCGTTACATTTTCGTTCACTTCCTCACCTTTCTCCTTATTAATTTCTCGTGGCATCTTCTTTTCAGCTTCAACCAACTTTTTTCCACTCCTTAATGTAATCGCCTTCGATCAGTAAATCGAGTTTTAAAATTTATAAAAGAATGATCGAACCTGGAAACTAACTCTGACAATGATTAAAGGCAAGTGCACCTATCGAACAGTAGTATAGTTTAGGCAAGACCAGATTATCAAACCCAAAGGAACTAAAAGTACTAATACTAACTTTCTTTTTATTATTTAGCCTAAAATAAGTGAAGTTTGTTTATTAATCTAAATTAATTAACTACTAAACTAAAGACTCTAAGACAAAGAAGAATGAATTTAGAAAATAACTTGGGAAAAACTCAGTTGATTTAGACGATACCCTAGAAAGAATCCACCTAGACTTCACTTGTTATCTAACCTTTAACCATATGATTTATTTACTTAGTTTGATCCGTAAGACTCCTTAACGTATATTAAACCCTCTCTCGAGGCGAATAACGTCTAACCCTAGGTTAATTAGTGGAACTCTCGTTCTCTTATAATAACCCCTAGAATAGCAATGAATCGATCTATGGATTCCCATATTAGGTTTCACCCTAATCCGCAAAATCTCGTCACCCTATCTCTAGGCGTGCGATCAACTCCGCTTAATTATGTTGGATCTACTCTTAGGCGTATTCTATTCCTCCTCCACCTAAGCACATTAAATTTGGATTAAGCTCACATAATTAAGAACAAACTAAGTATTTATCATATAATTCAAATAATCAAATAACAAGATTCATCATAGGTTACATCCCTTCTGTATCCGAAGGTTTAGTTCATAACAATAAAGGAAAACATCTCAAGAGAAAAGATAAAACAAAACATAAGAAATCCCTAAAACCCCCTGAAGGAATTGAAGAGGATATCCTCCGTCTTGAGTATAATTTTGGCTTCTTGAGATGGATCAACTGGCTATCCCTGAGTGAATCCCCACAAATCTGCCTTCTCTGGCCTAGCACGACGCCCTGACAAAAGCCCCGCGTAAGGCTTCTGCCAACTCCCCATTAAGTTGCCCCCTAGGTGTTTATATAGGCTTTGAGATGTGTTACTTGGCCTCCAAGCATCCTAATTTGAGTGCAATTCCTATTTGGGAGTTTAAGTAGACTTAGGAATGTGTTTCTTTGCCTCCAAGCATCCAAATCCGAGTAAAATTCCTCTTTCCCGCGGCTGGGACACGGCCATGGCACATGTCCGTGTGAATCGTGGCCAGGTCGTATTGGACTCCGTTGATGAGGCACGACCGTGTAAATCGTGGCTAGGCCGTGTTCTAGATAATTAAGGAGGCACGTAGTGTGGCTTGAAGTCCGTGCCGTCTTGATTTCGTGGCTTGGCCCAATTTAGTCCGTTTTAAGCCCGCTTTCTCGCTCTTTTCATCATCGGATGCTTTCCTGAGTATAAAACATGAAAAGAAAGGATTAAGAGCACCTTTTTACATAAATTGAGGCTTAAATCATCCAAAAGCATATTAAATGTGGGCTTTAAATATGTTACTTTTATGGTTCATCACCTTCACATGCTCTTTTGAGTTGGTGTTACTAGGTGAATTACCTGGTTGCCTTTTGGAAACTATCTTGACTAGTTGCCCAATTTGATTCTCAATCCTTTGAATCGATTCTTGTTGAGTTTTTAATGCCGTTTCAGTATTCTGGAAATGATTCTCTGACACCGAGATGAATTTTTACAACATCTCCTCAAGGTTTGGTTTCTTTTCCTATCGGTAGGGTGGTTGCTGCAACTCCGGAGGGGGTGGTGGTCTTTGCTTCCCTTGATTTCCTTGACCTCCCCATGAAAAATTGGGGTGATTCCTCCACCCTGCATTGTAAGTATTACTATAAGGATTATTTTGAGGTCGAGAATTATTACCCATATAATGTAAGTGCTCGTTTTCCATGCCATGTCCGTAGGGTGGGTACTCAGGATTCGCTACACCTCCTAAATTTGAGTCACATTGCATTATTGGGTGTACCTGCATAAAACCATACAAACCATCAATCTTTTTATTTAAAAGTTCTACCTGATTAGAAAGCATAGTGACTGCATCAATATTGAAAACACCGGCAGCTTTTGTTGGTTTTGTCCTCATGACTTGCCACTGATAGTTATTCAGTGACATTTCTTCTATAAACTCATAAGCCGCTTCAGGAGTCTTGTTATTTAGGGTTCCACCGGGGGCTAAATCAATCAACTGCCTAGTCAAGGGGTTCACACTGTTATAGAAGGTTTGAACCTGTAGCCATAATGGTAACCCATGATGAGGGCACCTTCTCAATAAATCCTTGTATCTCTCCCATGCATCGTAAAGTGTCTCTAAATCCATCTGCACAAAAGAAGAGATATCATTCCTCAACTTAGCCGTTTTAGCCGGCGGAAAATATTTTAACAAAAAATTTTTGATCGTGATTGATCCTCGTGGAAGAGAATTCAACCATTGTTTGAATTTATTCCTTAATGAAAAGGGAAACAACCGAAGGCGAATGGCGTCATCAGAAACGCCATTAATTTTAAACGTATCGCATAATTCCAAAAAGTTTGCTAAGTGTGTGTTAGGATCCTCATCCTGTAAACCATCAAACTGAACAAACTGTTGTATCATCTGTATAGTGTTAGGTTTTAATTCAAAATTATTTGCAGCAATAGTAGGTCTAACAATACTTGATTCAGTACCGGCTAAACTAGGCTTAGCATAATTGATAAACCGTAATAGTAACATATTTTATCTCCACATTTAGCATGCTTTTGGATGATTTATCCCTTGAATTATGGAATTTGGTGCTCTTATTCCTTTAATTTCATGTTTTATACTCAAGAGAGCATAGGAGGATGAAAAGAACGGAAAACGGGCTTAAAACAAGCCAAATGGGCCAAAGTAGGAAATCAACACGGCCTGGGCCCAAAGCACATGATCGTGCCCCTTTAGCAGGCTCGAACACGGCCTAAAGTCGATTCACACGGGCGTGCCACACGGGCGTGTCCCTGCCGTGACAAAGAATAATTTCACTCGAGTTAGGATACTTAGAGGCAAAGAAACACATTCCGAAGCCTATATAAACACCCTAAGTATGACCTAAAAAGGGGAGTCGACAGAAGCCTTCTATCGGGGGCGTCCAGCTAGGCCAAGGAGACAAGCCGGAGAGGTCAGAATTGTGAGATTTACTCGAAGAAAGCCAGTTGATTCATCTCAAGAAGCTGGAGTCATACTCAAGACGGAATATCTTCTCTTCAATTCCTTTAGGGGGTTTTAGGGTTTTTCTTATGTTTTGTTTTATCTTTTCTTCTGAGATGTATTCGTTTATTAGTATGAACTAAACCCTCAGATACCTGAGGGGGATGAAACCTAAGACGGATCTTGTTATTGTTTTCTGAGCTATATGATAAATATTTGATTTGCTCTTAATTATGTGTTCTTAATTCTTGTTTTGATATTTCAGGATATTGATTCAAGTATTGATGTGCTTAGGCAGAGGAGGAATAGACCCTGCCTAAGAGTAGATCTAGCGTAGTTAAGCGGAGTTGCTCGTGCGCCTAGAGATAGGGTGATGAGAATCTACCGGATTAGGGTCAAACCTAATATGGGAGTCCATAGATCGAGTTAATGCAATTCTAGGGGTTTTAATTAGAAAGAGATTTCAATTAATCAACCTAGGGTTAGACGTTAGTAGCCTCAAGAGAGGTATTAATATAAATTAGGGAATCCTACGGATCAAGTCAAGTGAATAAATCGTTTGGTTCAGAGTTAGATAACAAGTGAAGTCTAGGTGGAGTCTTCCTTGGGTATTGTCTTAATCAATTGGTTTTTCCCACAAGTATTTCCCCAATTCATTCTCTTTGTCTTAGTGTCTTTAGCTTAGTAGTTAGTTAATTTTAAATTAAACAATAATTCACTTCAATTCTTAGGCTAAATAATAGAAAGAAAGTTAGTATTAGTACTTTTGGTTCCTTTGGGTTTGACAATCCGGTCTTGCCACTAAGCTATACTACTGTTCGATAGGTGCACTTGCCTCAATTGTTGTCACAGTTAGTTTCTAGGCTCGATCATTCTTTATATAAATTTTTAAGACTTCTGACATAACGATCAAGTTTTTGGCGCCGTTGTCGGGGAACTAAAATATTAAAAACACTGGATTTTTATTACTTTAGCCATTTTATTTATTTACAATTTATTTTTATTTTATTTTAACTTTGCTAAATTTTCTCTTTCTTTGCTTCTAGCAGGTATTTCTAGTTTATGACTAGAAGAAACCCGTCTGGACCCTTGATTTTTGACAGTGAAATAAAACATACCACTCGCAAAATCGAAGAGATGTCACCAATAATTATCAATGGCAAGACATGAGGACAATGCCTAATAAAGCGATCGGTGTTTTCAACCTTGATGCGGTCACCATGTTATATAACCAGTAGAGCTTTTAAATAAAAATTTAATGGTTGGTATGGTTCTCAGTAGTACATCCGTGTACAATGACGATACAAATGGAGGAGGGTGAACAACACAGAATATCTATCCTACAACCCTAGCACGGAGAAACGAACAAGTCAACTATATGGGTAACTATTCTAGACCTCAAAATAATCCCTATAGTAACACTTATAATGCAAGTTGGTGGAACCATTCCAATTTCTTGTGGGATGGCCAAGGAAATTGGAGACAACAACCCTCCCCGGGCTTTCAACAACCACCTTACCAAAGAGAAAAGAAGTCGAACCTTGAGGAGATGCTAACAAAATTTATCGCAGTGTCAGAAACCTGTTTTCAAAACAACGAGACAATGCTCAAAAACCAGCAGGCATTAATTCAAGGAATCGAGAACCAAATAGGTCAGCTTGCTAAGCTGATCTCAGAAAGACCACAAGGTATCTTGCCTAGCAACACCGAAACTAACCCAAGAGAGCAACCGCAAGCAATAACTGCTCATGATAGTGAAGGGTTAGATGAACCAAAATTGAAGCAAGAGATTGTGGTAGAGGAAGGTAAGGTTGAGGTAAGCCAGGATAAACCAAAACCGGTAATTACAGAGTACCAACCTCGTGTGCCATACCCCAATGCGATAAAGAAAGACCACACAGAGGAACAATTCGGTAAATTTCTTGAACTTCCAGAGAAATTTCATATTAACTTACCGTTACTTGAAGCTCTTTCGCAGATGCCAGATTCAAGGAAATTTTTAAAAGAGTTTTTGACAAACAAACGGAAGTTAGACGATACGTCGCATGTGGAGCTAAACGCAGTGTGCCCAGCAATTCTACGAAAAAAACTACCACGTGAGCTCACATTTCTTGTAAGTGACGAAACGATCATTCTTCAAGTTCTTGACACGGCTAGGACATCGAGTATTAAAGGTGGAACCAATCACTTCAAAGTTGGGGACCAGGTACTGTCAGATACAACCGACCCTCGAATAGTCACTTCAGAACTTAATACAAATGGTGCGACTCCTTTTACGGTACTTAAGGTCTTTCCATACGAAACAGTCGAGGTAACACATTCTAATTTTGGCACTTTTGAGGTAAATATTACCCGACTCAAACCATATGTTGATAGAATTGATAGTAAGAAAAATGAGTTTCGAATCCGTAAACCACCATGGCCATACGAATAAGAGGTAAGTCTAGCTCAAGACTTTAAACGAGCGCTTCTCGGGAGGCAACCTGAGCACTAACCCCACTAACGTCCATATTTTCGAATTTTAGCATCTAACTAAAAACTAACCAAATTTTTAGGCGTAGGTTTCCATACCACATGGCCTCACACACGGGCGTGGCCGTGGCCGTGTGGACACCACGAGTATGCATGTCGGCATGGCGGATATCGTGCAGAAACAGGACAAAAATTTTCCCCAGGACACGGGCTCCGACTAAATACCACGGTCGTGCAACGTGGCCGTGGTCGAAACTGCCTAAAGAACACGGGCTGAGATTAATCCACACGACCGTGCGAGGCGGCCGTGGTCGATATTATCAGCTTTTTCACATATCGCCGCCACCACCACCTCGAGATCACTCCGATGATGAGGACCTTTGAGTCCTTTTTATTTTTTTTATTCTTATTCTTATTTTTATTTATTTATTTTTATTTTAGTTCATTTTCCTTTATTATTAAACTCTTTAAATTTTTAAGTATAATTTGATTTCTTTTATCTCTGGCAGTTTAACTCTCGAGTAACTATAAAAAACGTCCATTAAATAAGAACTCCCTAAAAACTTTACTGATGACTTCGTAGTTTAAAAAGGTTCAAGGTGCCACTCAAGGAACGAACACACCACCGGAGTATTCTCGACCACCTTCACCTATGCCTAGTCATCATGTGCATCATTGATTATACTCCAAGGATTTCATCCATAATTCAGGAAGTTTCACTTCTCTCCCTCTCTCTTGATTTTCTTACTATATGATTATTATCTATCTTTGTACATTGAGGGCAATTGATAAACCGTAATAGTAACATATTTTAAAGCCCACATTTAGCATACTTTTGGATGATTTATCCCTTGAATTATGTAATTTGGTGCTCTTAATCCTTTAATTTCATTTTTTATACTCAGGAGAGCATAGGAGGATGAAAAGAACAGAAAACGGGCTTAAAACGGACCAAATGGGCCAAAGAAAGAAATCGACACGGCCTGGGCCAAATCCACACGGCCGTGCCTCATTGATAGACTCGAACACGGTCTGGCCACGATTCACACGGGCGTGTGCCAAGGGCGTGTCCCTGCCATGACAAAGAGGAATTTCACTCGAGTTAGGATACTTAGAGGCGAAGAAACACATTCCAAAGTCTATATAAACACCCTAAGTATGACCTAAAAGGGAGTCGTGAGAAGCCTTCTATCTATCGCGTCGCGCCCAAATAGGCCAAGGAGCCGAGCCAGAGAGGTCAGAATTGTGGAATTTACTCGAAGAAAGCCAGCTGATTCATCTTAAGAAGCAGGAGTCATACTCAAGACGGAGGATCTTCTCTTTAATTCCTTCAGGGGGTTTTAGGGTTTTTCTTATGTTTTGCTTTATCTTTTCTTCTGAGATGTATTCTTTCATAATTATGAACTAAACCCTCAGATACCTGAGGGGGATGAAACCTAAAACGGATCTTGTTATCGTTTTCTGAACTATATGATAAATACTTGATTTGTTCTTAATTCTTGCTTTGATATTCCAGGATATTGATTCAAGTACTGATGTGCTTAGGTGGTGGAGCAAAAGTCCCTGCCTAAGAGTAGATCTAGCATAGTTAAGCGGAGTTGCTCGCGCGCCTAGACATAGGGTGACGAAATTTTGCCGGATTAGGGTGAAACCTAATATGGGAGTCCATAGTTCGAGTTAATGCAATTCTAGGGGTTTTAATTAGAAAGAGATTTCAATTAATCAACCTAGGGTTAGACGTTAGTCGCCTCGAGAGAGGGATTAATATACATTAGGGAATCCTACGGATCAAGTCAAGTGAATAAATCGTCTGGTTCAGAGTTAGATAACAAGTGAAGTCTAGGTGGATTCTTCCTCGGGTATTGTCTTAGTCAATTGGTTTTTCTCACGAGTATTTTCCCAAATTCGTTCTCTTTGTCTTAGCATCTTTAGCTTAGTAGTTAGTTAATTTTAGATTAAACAACAAATTCCCTTGTTTCTTAGGCTAAATAATAGAAAGAGAGTCAGTATTAGTACTTCTGGTTCCTTTGGGTTCGACAATCCGGTCTTGCCACTAAGCTATACTACTGTTCGATAGGTGCACTTGCCTCAATCGTCGTCACAGTTAGTTTCCAGGCTCGATCATTCTTTATATAAATTTTTAAGACTCTGACGTACACGATCAAGTTTTTGGCGCCGTTGGTGGGGAACTAAAATATTAAGAACACTTGGTTTTTATTACTTTAGCCAATTTATTACAATTTATTTTTTATTTTATTTTAACTTTGCTAATTTTTCCCTTTCTTTGCTTCTGGCAGGTATTTCTAGTTTATGACTAGAAGAAACCTGTCAGGACCTTTGATTTTTGACAGAGAAATAAAACATACCACTCGCAGAAACCGAAGAGATGTCACTGAATAATTATCAATGGCAAGACATGAGGACAATTCCTAATAAAGCAACCGGTGTTTTCAACCTTGACGCGGTCACCATGTTATCTAACCAGGTAGAGCTTTTAAATAAAAAAATTGATGGTTGGTATGGTTCTACGCAGGTACGTTCGGTAATACAATACGATACAAATGGAGGAGGGATGAACAACACAGGATATCTATCCTACAACCTTAGCACAGAGAACGAACGAGTCAACTATATGGGTAACTATTCTAGACCTCAAAATAATCCCTATAGTAACACTTATAATGCAGGTTGGTGGAACCATTCCAATTTCTCGTGGGATGGCCAAGGAAATCAGAGAGAACAACCCCTCCCAGGCTTTCAACAACCAGCTTACCAGCAGGAAAAGAAGCCGAACCTTGAGGAGATGCTAACAAAATTTATCGCAGTGTCAGAAACCCGTTTTCAAAACAACGAGACAATGCTCAAAAATCAGCAGGCATCAATTCAAGAGATCGAGAACCAAATAGGTCAGCTTGCTAAGCTGATCTCAGAAAGACCACAAGGTATCTTGCCTAGCAACACCGAAACTAACCCAAGAGAGCAACCGCAAGCAATAACTATCACGATAGTGAAGGGTTAGATGAACCAAAATTAAAGCAAGAGAATGTGGTAGAGGAAGGTAAGATTGAGGTAAGCCATGATAAACCAAAATCAGTAATTACAGAGTACCAACCTCGTGTGCCATACCCCAATACGATAAAGAAAGACCACACAGAGGAACAATTCGGTAAATTTCTTAAACTTCCAAAAAAATTACATATTAACTTGCCGTTTCTTGAAGCTCTTTCGCAGATGCGGTTTAAGGAAATTTTCAAAAGAGTTTTTGACAAAAACGGAAGTTAGGCGATCGTCGCATGTGGAGCTAAACGTAGTGTGCCCAAAGAATTCTACTGAAATAAACCGTCCACGTGAGCTCACATTTCGTGTAAGTGACGAAACGATCACTCTTCGTGTTCTTGACACGGCTAGGACATCGGGTATTAAGGGTGGAACCAATCACTTCAAATTTGGGGACCAGTGCTTATCATCGATACAACCGACCCTCGAATAGTCACTTGAACTTAATACAAACAAAGGCGACTCCTTTTACGGTGCCAAGGTCTTTTCATACGGGCGGTCGAGGTAACACATTCTAATTTCGGCACTTTCGAGGTAAATATTACCCGACTCAAACCATATGTTGATAGAATTGATAGTAAGAAAAAAGAGTTTCGAATCCGTAAACCACCATGGCCATACGAATAAGAGGTAAGTCTAGCTCAAGACTTTAAACGAGCACTTCTCGGGAGGCAACCCAAGCACTAACGTCCATATTTTCGAATTTTAGCATCTAACTAAAAACTAACCAAATTTTTAGGCGTAGGTTTCCATACCACACCGCCTTGCACACGGGCGTGGCCGTGGCCGTGTGGACACCACGAGTATGCATATCGGCGTGGCGGATATCGTGCAGAAACAGGACAAAAATTTTCCCTAAGACACGGGCTCCGACTAAATGCCATGGTCGTGCAACGCGGCTGTGGTCGAAACTGCCTAAAGAACACGGGCTGTGATAAATCCACACGGCCGTGCGAGGTGGCCGTGGTCGATATTATCAGCTTTTTCACATATCGCCGCCACCACCACCTCGAGATCACTCCGATGATGAGGACCTTTGAGTCCTTTTTATTTTCTTTATTCTTATTTTTATTTAATTATTTTTATTTTAGTTCATTTTCCTTTATTATTAAAATCTTTAAATTTTTAAGTATAATTTAATTTCTTTTATCTCTGGCTGTTTAACTCTCGAGTAACTATAACAAACGTCCATTAAATAAGAACTCCCTAAAAACTTTACTGATGACTTCACAGTTTAAAAAGGTTCAAGGTGCCACTCAAGGAACGAACACACCACCGGAGTATTCTCCACCGCCTTCACCTATGCCTAGTCATCATGTTCATCATTGATCATCCTCCAAGGATTTCATCCATAATTCAAGAAGTTTCACTTCTCCCTCTCTTTTGATTTTCTTAAAATATTGTTCATATATATCTTTGTACATTGAGGACAATGTACATCTGAAGTGTGGGGGGTGAATTTTATCGTGAAAAAGTGCCTAACTTTTTGCATTATTCTCAAATCCCTGAATTAGGTCTTGTTCTTAAGTAAAATTTCTCATATTACTATTAGAATGAAATTTCCCCTTATTTATGATTTTTATTGATATGTTTTGGATTAAGTTATTGGTCGCTGTGATTTGTCAAAGTCTTAAAAATTTATATAAAGAGAATGATCGAACCTGGAAACTAACTATGACAATGATTTGAGGCAAGCGCACCTATCGAACAGTAGTATAGTTAAGGCAAGACCGGATTGTCGAACCCAAAGGAACTAAAAGTACTAATAGTAACTTTCTATTTATTATCTATCCTAAAATAAAGGGAATTGTCGTTTAATCTGAATTAACTAACTACTAAGCTAAAGACTCTAAGACAAAGAAGAATGAATTTGGGGAAATACTTGTGGGAAAGACCAATTGATTAAGACAATACCCGAGGAATAATCCACCTAGACTTCACTTGTTATCTAATACTGAACTAGACGATTTATTCACTCGACTTGATCCGTAGGACTCCCTAAGTTATATTAATACCTCCGTCGAGGCTACTAACGTCTAACCCTAGGTTGATTAATTGAAATCTCTTTCTAATTAAAAACCCTAGAATTGCATTAACTCGATCTATGGACTCTTATATTAGGTTTCACCCTAATCCGGCAAAATCTCGTCACCCTATGTCTAGGCGTGCGATCAACTCCACTTAATTATGCTAGATCTACTCTTAGGCAGGGAGTTTTGCTCCTCCACCTAAGCACATCAAACTTGAATCAATATCTCGAAAATATCAAAACAAGAATTAAGAACACATAATTAAGAACAAATCAAGTATTTATCATATAGTTCAGAAAACAATAACAAGATTCATCTTAGGTTTCATCCCCCTCAGGTATCTGAGGAGTTTAGTTCATAATGATAAAAGAAAACATCTCAGAAGAAAAGATAAAACAAAATATAAGAAAAACCCTAAAACCCCCTGAAGGAATTGAAGAGAGATCCTCCGTCTTGAGTATGACTCCGGCTTCTTGAGATGAATCAACTGGCTTTCTTCGAGTAAATTCCCACAAATCGCCTCTTTGGCCTAGTGGGTAGCCCCATGACAAAAGCCTTGGGCTCCCGTCAAACTCCCCCTTTTAGGTCATACTTAGGGTGTTTATATAGGCTTCGGAATGTGTTACTTCGCCTCTAAGTATCCTAATCCGAATAGAATTTCTCTTTACCACGGCAGGGACACGCCCTTGGCACACGCCCGTGTAAGTCGTGGTCAGGTCGTGTTCGAGTCCGTTAATGAGGCACGACCGTGTGGTCTTGGGCCCAGGCCGTGTCGATTTTGTGATTTGGCCCATTTGGTCCGTTTTAAGCCCGTTTCTCGTTCTTTTTATTCTCCGGTGCTTTACTGAGTATAAAACATGAAAACAAAGGATTAAGAGCACCAAATTACACAATTCAAGGCTTAAATCATCCAAAAGCATGCTAAATGTGGGCTTAAAATATGTTACTATTGTGGTTTATCAAATACCCCCACACTTAAGCTTTTGCTTGTCCTCAAGCAAAATTCTCAACTCATAACAAACTTCCTCAATAATATTCATCGATAGTGTTTCATCATAATTCATAGATAATTCATACATGGATAATTCAACTCAAAGAGTCCTAAAGATTCAAACAATCTAAGTCATACATTTTGTAGCATGAAAACATAGGTGTTTCCCCTCATCTAAATAATTACCTCTGATTCAAAATCGACAAGGATTGACATCCTCACTAAAGATTCACTCAAATCACTCGAGGTGTTTAAGGTTCAGGAAAAAGCACTCATAAGTCAAACATGAAAAGTTAATCCCATAGGCTTGCATGAAAATCAAATCTCCACCACTATAATATGAGATGATACACAAATCAAAAGGTCTTTAACAGGGTTGTAACGGGGCTTGGTTAAAGGTGTGGATAAAGGCTAAATTAGAGGGTTAGAATCGAGATTAACTTGACAAATTACCTAACTAGAAACAACGAACTAAATATAAATAATTACATTAATTGAAAATTTGTACTAATAATACTCTAACAGAGCTTTTTCTTCAGATCTCGCAACTATATCTCTCGTAGTTCTCTGACTACCACTGACATTTCTTGTGTTTCTTGAAGGTCTACCCCTAGCTGAAACATTATCTGACTCCAGATTCTTTACAATTTCTTGTTCAACTGATTCAGGGTAGTCCCGGATGAAATGATCTAATGATCCACATCAAAAACAGACTCGGTCATTCAATCTACAACTACCCGGATGTATTTTACCACAATGCTTACATTTAGGTCACTCAGATTGGACATTTTCCACACTAGCCACCGAAGTTGCTGGAGCTTTGGAGTTCGGTTGTGATCTAGCTCGATCTCTGTTCGAATGTCCCACATTAGTCTTTGAACGACTATATTCATCTCTGAATTTCTTCGATACAAACTGAAATGATTTGCTTGAGAATCTCTTTCTCACATCTCTCGCTTCAGATTCAGCTTTTCTTTTATCTTTCCCGAGTGCCTCAGCTTTACATGCTCGATCAACAAGCACAACAAATTCTTTTATTTCCAGAATCCCAACTAGCAAACGGATATCTTCATTTAGGCCGTCTTCGAACCTTTTACACATTATCGCTACGGTTGAAACATATTCCCGAGCATATTGACTTAATCTCACGAATTCTCGTTCGTATTCAGTGACAGACATGCAACCCTGTTTCAAATCCATAAATTCTTTTCGTTTCTGATCTATAAATCTCTGACTAATATATTTCTTCTGGAACTCAGACTAAAAGAAATCCCATTTAATCCATTATTTTGGAACAACAGAGATCAAATTCTTCCACCACTGATAAGCTGCATCTCGTAACAAAGAAACGACACATTTCATGCATTCATCAGGGGTCAATGACATTTCATCAAATACTCAAATTGTGTTATCGAGCCAAAACTCAGCTCTCTCAGCATCATCATCACTAGTGGCCCTAAACTTTTCGGCCCCATATTTATAGATTTTATCGACCGGAGGCTTATTCAACAGATTTAGATTCACAGCCGGAGGCACAACAGAAGTCTGAGGGGGATTAGGCGGGGGCGGAGGTTGTGAAACAGCCGAATTTTTTTAACGTATTGAGTGAACTACTCATTCATCATTTGGAAGAAGGCTTGTTTAGCCTCTCATTCCTGACCGCTAGTAGCCGATCTCGACTCAGATGGCGCTGTCCCTTGAGCGGGAGCAGACGCATTACTTTCTACATTGTCAGCTACAGCTCTTTCGGGATCCATTTACTATACGAAAAACATATTTTACACGTCAGGATTCATCACACTATCACAGTTCGTATATATGGCATGTATAGCTAGACTCTCACACGCTACGTTAGTCCTAGAATCGACTAAACCGTAGCTCTGATACCAATCAAATGTAACACCCTTAACCCGTAACCATCGCCGGTTTAGGGTTAAAGGCATTACCGGACAAATCGAAACTTTTACAAACATTTCACATCATAACTTAACAATTCAAATCAAAGTGTCCCTTAAATAGGTTTATGAAACCTTAAACATGCATTAGAAAGGGATCGGGACTAAACCAAGATCAGATAATTTTTTTTCGAAAATCAGACATTTTTCAAAGTTACAGAGGTCACACACCCGTGTGGGCAGGCCGTGTGCCTCGCACGGCCTCGGACACACCCATGTGCCCAAGCCGTGGCAAAATAGGGCATACATACTAACTTGTCCTCACGGCCTGAGACACACCCGTGTGCCTCACCCGTGGTCGACTCTGACTTGCACCACACGGCCAGTCACACGCCCGTGTGTCTAGCCCGTGGTCGAGCCTGACTTGTTTTGAAATACAACCTCGAAGGACACGGTCGAGTGATAAACCATAATTTACACATATTTTAGCCCCATGCTTGGCTTAATTTTGGATGAATATTCATTAGATTTGATGAATTCGATGCTGCTAATCTCTTGATTTCATGTTTTATACTCAGGAGAGCTTAGGAAATTGAAAAGAACAAGAAACGGGCCAAAAAGAGACAAAATAGGCATACCTTAGAGACTCACACGGCTTGGGCTATCACCCACGGCCGTGTGTTTCGAGCAATAACCTAGACACGGCCTGGACTATCGACCATGGGCAGATCACACGGCCGTGTGTGGCGAGCAGGATCGACCACGGCCAAGGGAGTCCACCACGGGCATGTCACACGGGCGTGTCCCTGCCGAGATCAAGATGAGTTTCATTCGGAATAGGATACTTGTGGGCCAAGAAAGGCATCTCGAATCCTTTATAAACACCCTAGGGGGTAACCTAAAAGGGAGAGCTCGACAGGACGTCGAATAGATGTCGAGTAGAAGGAGAAAATACTCCAAGACAGCCGTGGTGAACAGCTTAGGAGAAGGATCTCCATCAAGACGGAGGATCTCCCATCAAGTTCTTTAGAAGTTTTTAGGTTTTCTTATGTTTTGTTGTTTTTCCTCTTTTATGATGTTTCCCTCTTTTAGTATGAACTAAATCCCCTCAATACCAAGGGAGGATGAAACCTAGATAAATCTTATTATTATTTGATTTATGAGATAAATACTTATGCTTATTCTTAATTGTGAGTTCTTATTCTTGTTTTGATAATTCAGGTTATTGATTCAAGTCGAATGTGCTTATTCAGTAGAGCAAAAGTCCCTGTCTAAGAGTAGATCAACACAATTAAGTGGAGTTGATCGCAACCCTAGAGATAGGGCGACGAAAATCTGTCGGATTAGGGTCAAACCTAATAAGGAAATCCATAGATCGAGTTAAATGTGACAATAGGGGTTTTAATTAGAAAGAGATTTCAATTAATCAACCTAGAGTCAGTTGTTAGTAGCCTCGAGAGAGGTATTAATATAATTTAGGGATTTCTACGGATTAAGCCAAGTGAATAAATCGCATGAATCAAAAGTAATAAGTGAAGTCTAGGTGGATTCTTCCTTAGGTATTGTTTGTGATCGTGTCCAAACTAACTATGACAATGAATAAGGCAAGCGCACCTATCGTTTGGTAGTATAGCTATGGCAAGACCGGAAATATCGTATCCTCAAGGACCAAAAGTACTAGTAGTTACTATCTTTTTATTATTTAGCCTAAGTATTAAGGGAATTGATGTTTTATTAACTAATTACTAAGCTAAGGTTGCTAAGACATGGAGAGTGACTTGGGGAAATACTTTTGGGAAAAACCAGTTGATTAAGACAATACCCGAGGAAGAATCCACCTAGACTTCACTTGTTATTTAACTCTAAACCAGACGATTTATTCACTTGACTTGATCCGTAGGATTCCCTAATTTATATTAATACCTCTTTCGAGGCTACTAACGTCTAACCCTAGGTTGATTAATTGAAATCCCTTTCTAATTAAAACCCCAAGTGTTGCATTAACTCGATCTATGGACTCCCATATTAGGTTTGACCCTAATCCGGCAGATTTTCGTCATCCTATCTCTAGGGTTGCGATCAACTCCGCTTAACTATGCGAGATCTACTCTTAAACAGGGACTTTTGCTCCACTGCCTAAGCACATCAATACTTGAATCAATATCCTAAAATATTAAAACAAGAATTAAGAACAAATCAAGTATTTATCATATAGTTCAGAAAATAATAACAAGATCCGTCTTAGGTTTCATCCCCCTCAGGTATTTGAGGGGTTTAGTTCATGTTTATAAAAGAATACATCTCAGAAGAAAGTAAATAACAAAACATAAGAAAAACCCTAAAACCCCCTGAAGGAAATTGAAGGGAAGATCTTCCGTCTTGAGCTTGATTTCTGCTTCTGAGATGGATCAACTGGCTTTCTTGGAGTAATCCCCTGAGTTCAGCCCTCTCTGGCTTCGGCCCCGATCAAAGACACTTTTTAGGTTATACTTAGGGCGTTTATATAGGCTTCAGAATGTCTTTCTTAGCCCACAAGTATCCTATTCCGAATGAAACTCATCTTGGCTATAGCAGGGACACGCCCGTGTGACACGCCCGTGGTCGACTCTCTTGGCCGTGGTCGATTTTGTTTGCCACACACGGCCGTGTGATCTGGCCGTGTATGATGTTCTAGGCCGTGTCTAGGTTGTTACTCGAAATGCACAACCGTGGGTGATAGTCCAGGCCGTGTGAGTCTCTAAGGTAAGCCCATGTTCTCCGTTTTCGGCCCGTTTCTCGTTCCTTTCGACCTCCGATGTTCTCTTAAGTATAAAACATGAAATTAAAGTATTAGGAGCATCAAATTCCACAATTCAAGGGATAAATCATCCAAAAGTATGCCAAATGTGGGATTAAAATATGTATATATTACGGTTTATCAAAAACCCCCACACTTAAGCATTTGCTTGTCCTCAAGCAAAATCCTCAACTCATAATTAAAATAGAACTTCCTCAATTCATAACCTTCATCAATAATGTTTCATCATAATTCATAGGTAATTCATACATTGATAATTTAACCAGAAGGTTCCTGAAGATTCAAACAGCCAAAGTCATAGTTTTTGTAGTACGAAAACATAGGTGTTTCCCTTTACCTAAATAATTACCTTTAATTCAAAATTGACAAAAATTGACATCCTCACTAAAGATTCACTCAAATCAATCAAGGTGTTTAAGGATTCAAAAATAAACACTCAAGAGTCGAACATGAAAAGTTAATCCCATAGGCTTGCATGAAAATCAAATCTCCACCACTATAAAATGAGATGATACACAAATCAAAAGGTCTTTAAAAGGGGTTGTAACGGGGCTTAGGTCAAAGGTGTGGATAAAGGCTGAATTAAAAGGGTTAGAATCGAGATTGAATTGACAAATTACTTAACTAGAAAGATAAACTAAAACTCGAATAATTACATCAATTGAAAACTTAATACTAATAACATGAGCTTCTTCTCAAAATATAAAATTAACTGCTTAAGCTCTAATAACAAAGAAGTAATAATGAATAGATTCCTAAAATATATGTATATATATATTTTTAAGAACAAATCAAGTACAATAATAATAAGATAGAATTTAACAACTGAACTAAAAAAAATAGTTACGTAACCGATCAAATCAAATCTCGATATAGGGGTAGTCAAGAGAAATGGTGATAACAAATACAAAGTGGGTTTTGGGTTAATATTAATGGGTGAGTCAAGAAATGGTTTGTTAGTCTCGAAGGGGTTTACTAGGGGTTAATTATGAAGGTAGGCTTTTTATAGAGTAAGTGGGTTAAAACCTAGGTGCCTTTATCATCTCAGTATATCAAAACAAAGGTGTGGTCTCAATATGTATAAACGAAGCAAGTTCTAGAATAACAAATCAATGTTGACACACTCATAATCAATAAAGTGAGCACGAGAAATGTATCCTCTAAAAGGCTCAAAATCTCACAAAAATTATGGGCTTTTGATGTTAATCTTGTAAATTTCAAACTTCAAGGTAATAATTAGATTCAGGTAGACATCCTAATAAATTTTTAATTCTGAAAATAAACTCATCATGCTTGATTCTCTAGTCTCCTAAAGTTTAAATCATTGCTGCACAATTAACCATGACTTAATCCAAAACATATCAATGAAAATCATAAATCAAAGGAAATTTCATTCTAACAGTAATATGAGAACATTTACTTAAGAACAAGATATAATTCAGGGATTTGAGAATAATGCAAAAAGTTAGGCACTTTTCAAGATAAAATTCACCCCCCACACTTAAGATGTACATTGTCCTCAATGTACAAATATAACAATTAAAAAAGGAAAAGCACAAGAGAGTGAGAGAGGTGAACTTCCTGAATTTTGGATGGAGTCAGAGAAAAAAAATCGAGGAAATTCGGGCCGTGTTGGAGGAAGACATTCCTGTGGCAGCGGTGTCTATGGTCGTGGTGGGGTGATTCCCAAGCAGCCTTTAGAACCTAAAACCAAGAAACTAAAATAAAATATATTAAATTAAGCACAAGAGAAATAAAGAGAAGGAAAATAAAGGAGAAGAGAAAAGACATAGGTAGAATAAATTGACTCAAATGTCCTTGGCTTGTCGGGTCGATGAAGCGGCCGACATGAACTTATATAGATCGGTCTCGCACGGGGAGACTGTGCTAGGGTCCTTTCACTTCTTCGGCATGGGGATGGTGGTGAGGATGGTGAAAGAAAAGGAATAAGGGAAATGGGAACGAAAAATGAAGGGAGAGGATAGTGAGAAGAGGAAGGGGTGTGGTGGTTGGTGGTTGGTTGAAGAAGAATTTGGGGAGAAAGTGAGAAGAAGGGGGGTCTTAAATAAGAAACAAGGTCCTGGTTGCTGCCCACCAAAAACTTGATCGTGTCCAAACTAACTATGACAACGAATAAGGCAAGCGCACCTATCGTTTGGTAGTATAGCTATGGCAAGATCAGAAATATCGTATCCTCAAGGACCAAGAGTACTAATAGTTACTATCTTTTTATTATTTAGCCTAAGTATTAAGGGAATTGATGTTTTATTGACTAATTACTAAGCTAAGGTTGCTAAGACACGGAGAGTGAATTGGGGAAATACTTTTGGGAAAAACCAGTTGATTAAGACAATACCCGAGGAAGAATCCACCTAGACTTCACTTGTTATTTAACTCTGAACCAGACGATTTATTCCCTTGACTTGATCCGTAGGATTCCCTAATTTATATTAATACCTCTTTCGAGGCTACTAACGTCTAACCCTAGTTTGATTAATTGAAATCTCTTTCTAATTAAAACCCCTAGTGTTGCATTAACTCGATCTATGGACTCCCATATTAGGTTTGACCCTAATCCGGCAGATTTTCGTCATCCTATCTCTAGGGTTGCGATCAACTCCGCTTAACTATGCTAGATCTACTCTTAAATAGGGACTTTTGCTCCACTGCCTAAGCACATCAATACTTGAATCAATATCCTGAAATATTAAAATAAGAATTAAGAACACATAATTAAGAAAAAATCAAGTATTTATCATATAGTTTAGAAAATAATAACAAGATCCGTCTTAGGTTTCATCCCCCTCAAGTATTTGAGGGGTTTAGTTCATGTTTATAAAAGAATACATCTCAGAAGAAAGTAAATAACAAAACATAAGAAAAACCCTAAAACCCCCTGAAGGAAATTGAAGGGAAGATCTTCCATCTTGAGCTTGATTCCGGCTTCTGAGATGGATCAACTGGCTTTCTTGGAGTAATCCCCTGAGTTCAGCCCTCTCTGGCTTCGCCCCCGATCAAAGACACTTTTTAGGTTATACTTAGGGCGTTTATATAGGCTTCGGAATGTCTTTCTTAGCCCACAAGTATCCTATTCCAAATGAAACTCATCTTGGCTATAGCAGGGACACGCCCGTGTGACACACCCGTGGTCGACTCTCTTGGCCGTGGTCGATCCTGCTTGCCACACACGACCGTGTGATCTGGCCGTGTACGATGTTCTAGGCCATGTCTAGGTTGTTACTTAAAAAGCATGGCCGTGGGTGATAGTCCAGGCCGTGTGAGTCTCTAAGGTTAGCCCATGTTCTCCATTTTCGGCCTGTTTCTCGTTCCTTTCGACCTCCGATGCTCGCCTAAGTGTAAAACATGAAGTTAAAGGATTAGGAGCATCAAATTCCACAATTCAAGGGATAAATCATCCAAAAGTATGCCAAATATGGGATTAAAATATGTATATATTACGGTTTATCAGTCTATCTCATATAAGTTTTCCAAAAGTATTTTCCCCAATTTACTTACTGTCGCGTTCATAGTTAGTTAAATTAGTTAATAGATTTTAGATTAAAAATAAATCCCCTTAATTATTAGGCTAGATAATAAAAAGATAGTTAATACTAGTACTCTTGGTCCTTGAGGATACAATATTCCGGACTCACCACAGCTATACTACTGTTCGATAGGTGCGCTTGCCTTTGTCGAAATAATAGTTAGTTTCGAGGTCCATCAAGTTTTTGGCACCGTTGCTGGGGACTGAGATATTAGGAAAACTAAATTTTTATTACTTTATCCATTTTATTTATTTGCAATTTATATTTATTTTATTTTTAACTTTGCTAATTTTTCTTTTATTTGCTTCTGGCAGTTAATTCTAGTTTATGACTAGGAGGAACCCGTTAGGACCCTTGATTTTTGACAGTGATATAGAAGGTACAGTTTGCAGAAATCGTAGGGAAATAAGGCGAAGCCTACAGTACATAGAAGAAGAGCAAGAGGACGATACCAACACTACCAAAGAGATGGCTGATAATAATCCGCTACCTCCTGTGGTTGCCGCAAACTCGGTGAATAAAAATCCTGTTCCTCGAACTATGTATGATTTTGCTAAACCTAATTTAACAGGAACCGAGTCGAGTATTGTTAGACCTGCTATTGCTGCAAATAATTTTGAACTGAAACCTAACACTATACAGATGATCCAACAATTTGTTCAGTTTGATGGTTTGCAGGATGAGGATCCAAACAATCACTTGGCAAATTTTCTAGAGTTTTGCGACACTTTCAAAATAAATGGCATTTTTGATGATGCCATTCGTCTTCGATTGTTTCCCTTTTCATTGAAGAACAAAGCTAAACAGTGGTTAAACTCGTTACCACGAGGATCAATCACTACATGGGAACAAATGACCAAAAAATTTTTGTTAAAATATTTTCCGCCGGCTAAAACGGCTAAATTGAGGAATGATATTTCTTCTTTTGTGTAGATGGATCTAGAAACACTCTACGATGCATGGGAGAGATATAAGGATCTACTAAGGAGGTGCCCTCACCATGGGTTACCTTTGTGGTTACCGAAATAGTAACATATTTTAAACCCACATTTAGCATGATTTTGGGTGATTTAAGCCTTGAATTGTGTAATTTGGTGCTCTTAATTTTTTATTTTCATGTTTTATACTCAGGAAAGCACCGGAGGATAAAAAGAACGAGAAACAGGCTTAAAACGGACCAAATGGGCCAAATCACGAAATCGACACGGCCTGGGCCCAAGCAACACGGCCGTGCCTCCCTAATCAGACCTGAACACGGCCTGGGCCCAAGCAACATGACCGTGCCTCCCTAATCAGACCTGAACACGGCCTGGCCACGATTCACACGGGCGTGTGCCATGGGCGTGTCTCTGCCGTGGAGAAGAGGAATTTCACTCGGATTTGGATACTTCGGGGTAAAGAAACACATTCCAAAAGCCTATATAAACACCCTAGAGGCCAACTTTCAAGGGGCGTCTAGCTAGGCCAAGGAGCCGAGCCAGGAAGATCAGAATTGTGGAAATTACTTGAAAAAAGCCAGTTGATTCATCTCAAGAAGCCGGAGTTATACTCAAGACGGAGGATCTCTCTTCAATTCCTTCAGGGGGTTTTAGAGTTTTTCTTATGTTTTGTTTTATCTTTTCTTTTGAGATGTATTCTATTATCATTATGAACTAAACCCTCAAATACCTGAGGGGGATGAAACCTAAGATGAATCTTGTTATCGTTTGCCGAACTATATGATAAATATTTGATTTGTTCTTAATTATGTGTTCTTAATTATTGTATTGATATTTCTGGGATATTAATTCAAGTTTGATGTGCTTAGGTGGAGGAGCAAAAGTCCCTGCCTAAGAGTAGATCTAGCATAATTAAGCGGAGTTGATCGCACGCCTAGAGATAGGGTGACGAGATTTTGCCGGATTAGGGTGAAACCTAATATGGGAGTCCATAGATCGAGTTAATACGATTCTAGGGATTTTAATTAGAAAGAGATTTTAATTAATCAACCTAGGGTTAGACGTTAGTCGCCTCGAGAGAGGGGTTAATATACATTAGGGAATCTTACGGATCAAGTCAAATGAATAAATCGTCTGGTTCAGAGTTAGATAACAAGTGAAGTCTAGGTGGATTCTTCCTTGGGTATTGTTTTAATCAATTGGTTTTTCCCACAAGTATTTCCCTAATTTCATTCTTTTTGTCTCATCGTCTTTAGCTTAGTAGTTAGTTAATTTTCTAGATGAAACCGATTCACTTCAATTTTAATGCTAAATAATAAAAAGAAAGTTAGTATTAGTACTTTCGGTTCCTTTGGGTTCGACAATCCGGTCTTGCCACTAAGCTATACTACTGTTCGATAGGTACACTTGCCTCAATCATTGTCATAGTTAGTTTTTAGGCTCGATCATTCTCATTATAAATTTTAAGACTGTGACACATTCGATCAAGTTTTTGGCGCCGTTGCCGGGGAACTGAAATATTAAGAACACTCAATTTTTATTACTTTAGCCATATTTTATTTTTGTAATTAAATTTTATTTTTATTTTGCTAATTTTTCTTTTATTTGTTTTTGTCAGGTAATTTTAGTTTATAGAGGAGATGGCACTGAATAACTATCAGTGGCAAGTTATGAGGACAAAGCCCACGAAAGCTGCCAGTGTTTTCAACCTCGACGTAGTAACCATGCTATCGAATCAGGTAGATGTGTTAACTAAAAAATTTGATGATTTGTGTAATTCCTTGCAGGTACAACCCGTTATGCAGCGCGAAACAAGTGGAGGTGTGGCGAATCCTGGGTACCCACCCTACGGACATGGCATAGAAGGCGAACAAATGAACTATGTAAGTAATAATTTCAGATATCAAAATAAGCCTTATAGCAATACTTACAATCCAGGTTGGAAGAACCAGCCTAATTTTTCATGGGGTGGTCAAGGAAATCAAAGACAACAACACCCTCCAAATTTCCAACAAAGAAGCCCGCACCCACAGAAAAGAAGCCGAACCTTGAGGAGATCTTGACAAAATTCATGGCAGCCACAGAAACACGTTTCCAGAGTATAGAAACAAAACTTGAAAAACAAGAAGCATCGACATAGGAACTCAAGGATCAAATTGGACAACTTACCAAGTTAGTTTCTGAAATACGATCAGAAATTTTACCTAGGGACAAAGAGCAGGTAAAAGCAGTGACGCTAAGAAGTGGAAAGGAATTAATTGAAACAAAGAAAAAGACATCACACGAACCCGATGAGGCAAATGCAACTCCAATTCGTGAGGGAATTAAACCACCGATTCTATATTCAGGAAAGTTGAAAAAAGACCGTTTAGACGCACAATATGGTAAATTTCTTGAACTGTTTAAACAATTGCATATTAGCTTACCTTTTGTTGAAGCTATTTCGCAGATGCCAACATATGCAAAATTTTTAAAGGAGCTTCTTACAAATAAGAGGAAGTTCGAAGAAATTTCAACAGTGGAACTTAATGAAGAATGTTCAGCCATCATCCAAAATAAGCTACCAACTAAGTTAAAAGATCCAGGAAGTTTTACTATTCCCTGTTTAATTAGTAGTTTGAACATAGAAAAGGCATTAGCTGATCTCGGTGCTAGTATTAATTTAATGCCTTATAGAATGTTTAAGCAACTTGGTCTAGGAGAACCCAAACCCACTAGGATGAGTATTTAGTTAGCTGATAGATCTATTAAATATCCTAGGGGAATTATTGAAGATATTCTGGTAAAAGTTGATAAGTTTATATTTCCTGTAGATTTTGTTGTGCTTGACATGAATGAGGACGTAGAGGTACCTTTAATTTTGGGACGACCCTTTTTAGCCACTGCTAGGGCTGTCATTAATGTTGGTAATGGTAAACTCGCGCTAAGGGTAGGCGATGAGGAAATTATTTTTCAAATTTATGAGGCTATGCGATATTCTAGAGAACAAGATGATTCTTGTTACTTTGTTGATACCACTAATCACATTATTCAAGAGTCTTTGCAGAAAATCATGCACAATGACACGATGGAACTCTGTCTTACACAAGGTGAGAGGATAGATGACGATATCGATGAATTGAATCTTAACACATCCTCCCCAAGACAGACGAAAATAGAGGATATTGAAATTAACGACGAACCAAAACAAAAACCCTCCATTGATGAACCACCAAAGTTAGAATTAAAACAATTGCCAAAACATCTAGAATATGCATTCCTCGGGGATAATTCTACACTACCAAGAATCATCTCTTCGAATCGGAACCCAAAGAGAAAGAAGAGTTGCTTAAGGTACTAAGGGAACATAAAAGAGCCATAGCATGGAAAATGTCTGACATTAAAGGAATAAGCCCATCATTCTGCACTCACAAAATTTTAATGGAAAATGAGTATAAACCGTGTGTGCAACCTCAGAGACGTTTGAACCCCAATATGAAAGAAGTTGTTAAAGCTGAGGTAATTAAACTTTTAGATGCAGGAATAATTTATCCTATTTCGAGCGATGCTTGGGTAAGTCTGTGCGAGATAGTTCCAAAGAAAGAAGGCATGACTGTCGTAGCCAACGAAAAGAATGAACTGATTCCTACAAGAACAGTCACAGGTTGGAGAGTCTGTATTAACTATAGAAAGCTGAACGATGCCACCAGAAAAAATCACTTCCCTTTTCCCTTTATTGATCAGATGTTAGAAAGATTATCCGGGCATATGTACTCATCGCTTCTTGGGCGGACTCTCCGCTACTTCCAAATCCCAATAGCTCCCGAGGATCAAGAAAAGACAACATTCACATGTCCATATGGTACGTTTGCTTATCGTAGAATGCCTTTTGGATTATGTAACGCTCTCTGCTACCTTTCAAATACGCATCTTTGGCCATCTTTGATGAACTTGTGGAAGACATTATGGAGGTATTTATGGATGACTTCTCGGTAATCGGTAATTCTTTCTATCTTTGCCTTAAAAATTTAGAACAAGTTCTAATGAGATGTGAGGAAACAAACCTTGTCTTAAATTGGGAGAAATGTCATTTTATGGATAGAGAGGGGATCGTGTTAGGACATAAAATTTCTAGTAAAGGGATCGAGGTAGATAAAGCAAAGATTGAAACCATAGAAAAATTACCTCCCCCTAGTTCAGTTAAGGCTATTAGAAGCTTCCTAGGACATGCTGGATTTTATAGAAGATTCATTAAAGATTTCTCTAAAATAGTTAAACCTTTAACGAGATTACTAGAAAAATATGTTCATTTCAATTTTGATCAGGAATGTTTAGATGCATTTAATATCCTTAAAGACAAACTAATAAATGCTCCGATTATAATTGCACCTGATTGGAATCTACCCTTTGAACTAATGTGTGATGCGAGTGATTTTGCAGTAGGTGCAGTTTTGGGACAGCGAAGAAACAAGCATTTTCAGCCAATCTATTATGCTAGCAAAACATTGACGCCTGCACAAGAAAACTACACCACCACAGAGAAAGAATTGCTAGCTGTAGTTTTTACATTTGACAAATTTAGACAGTATTTGATATTATCTAAAGTTGTCGTTTACACTGACCATTCAGCTCTTCATTATCTTTTAACTAAACCTGATGCAAAACCTCGACTCATATGATGGATCTTACTCAAATGCAGAATTTGATTTGGAAATTCGTGGATAAGAAGGGAGCTGAAAATCGCAAACAGATCACCTCTCCGGCTTTGAGAACCCACATATCGAAGAACTCGACGAGAGTGAGATAAAGGACTCGCTCTCTGAGGAACAACTCTTTTCTATAACTAGCTCGAGGTACCTTGGTTTACGGATATTACGAATTATTTAGTCTGCTAACATTCTTCCAAAAGGTTAACACATCATCAAAAGAAGCGATTCTTTTGCGATCACGAAGAACTATTTTTGGGAGGACCCTTTCTTTCCGCATTTGTGCGGATCAAGTAATTCGAGATACGTTACAAAGGCGTAGCAAGCAAAATCCTAGAACATTGCCATTCAGACCTTCGGAGGACATTACAAAAGGATTAAGACGGCACACAAAATGCTCAAATCAGATTTTATTGGCCAACTCTGTTTAAAGACGCCAACAGTATGTCGCCGTGTGATAAATGCCAAAGAATGTAATATCTCTAAACGCTGATGAAATGCCTCAAACATATATGTTATCATGTGAAATATTCGACGTATGGGGTATTGATTTTATGGGTCCATTCCTAGTTCATTCGGAAATAAATACATCTTAGTAGCGATGAGATTACATGTCCAAATGGGTGGAAGCCCAAGTTTTACCTACTAACGATGCTAGAGTCAGAGTAAAGTTTCTTAAGAAACTCTTCTCTCGTTTTGGAACACCTAGAGCGATTATCAGTGATATGGGTACTCACTTTTGCAATACTCAATTTGAGAAAGTCTTAAGAAAATATGGAGTACACCACGTAACAGGCTACCCCTTATCATCCTCAAACCAAAGGGCAAGTGGAAGTGGCAAATTGAGAGCTTAAGCGGATCTTAGAAAAAAAAGTTGAATCCAACAGGAAAGATTGGGCAATAAACGTAGATGATGCTTTATGAGCCTATAGAACAGCCTTTAAAACCCCTTTAGGAACATCCCCGTACAAACTTGTCTACTGGAAAAGTTGTCATCTACCATTTGAGTTAGAACACAAAGCTTCTTCGGGCTATAAAATTCTTGAATTACGATCTTAAAACCGCAGAGAGAAGAGGATGATACAATTGAACGAAATGGATGAATGGCGAAATGAAGCCTATGAAAACTCACGGATATATAAAGAGGCAACAAAAAGACGTCCACGATGCTCGCTTAAAACAATCAAAGCAATTCAAGTAGGAGACTTAGTCTTGCTGTATAATTCAAGGCTTAAACTATTTCTGGAAAGTCAAATCAAGGTGGTTAGGCCCATTTGTGATCAAAACCATTTTTCCTACGACACGCTTGAGGTAACCCATCCAACTCGGGAACATTCAAGGTAAATGGTCACCGACTAAAACTTTATAATGGTGAAGATTTCAAGGAATTAAGAGAGGAGCTTCAGCTCCGTGAACCTTCATTTAGAAATGAAAACAGGGTGAGTCTAGCTTAAGACTTTAAATGAGTGCTTCTCGGGAGGCAACCCGAGCACTAACTTCTCTAACAATTTATTTGTGACTTTTAGCAACTAACCCCAAACTAACCAATTAAATGAAGCACAGATTTACCAACCACACGGCCTTACACACGGGCGTGCCCGTGGTCGTGGGGATGCCATGGGACGAAGAACGGGCGTACAGGTAGTCGTGCGAGAGGAAGAAGAAAAATTTCCCCAAAACACAGGCTTTGATTATACACCACGGCCGTGCGATTCGACCGTGGTCAAAACTGTCCAAAAGAACACGAGCTACGATAAAAGACACACGCCCGTGCGGTTAGACCGTGGTCGATACTGACTAAAGTGACACGGGCTTGCGACACGCCCGTGCATCCAAACCGTGGTGAACACTGAGTAACCAGGCACGGGCATAAGCCACGCACGTGCCCAAAGACCGTGGACGATACTGACTTATAAAGCACGGACGTGTGACCAAAAACACAGGCGTGGAACACGGCATAAACACGCCCAAATTTTGAATCCATGAAAAACACGGACTGCATAGAAGAAGCACGGGCGTGGTACCTGCCCGTGCTCCTTTCCCCTATTTAAAGAAAATAGTCCCCATTCTCCCCAAAATTCTTCCCAAACTCCCAACCCTAGCCGTTTCCATTAGAATCCTCTACCCCACTCCAGCCACCACCCCAACTCTTGAATTCCCCTATCATTTATCACCCTCCCTCCTTCACATACACATAAAAAAAAAACCAGTACACGCCCGTGCCATCCGGATACACGCCCATACACAGACGCGACACAGCCGTGTACCCCATTTGTCTCCACAGCACATGCTCGTGTATCGCCATTCAGCGACCGTGCCCCTCCCAACTGCGCCATTTCTCTCCAATCACCACACCGGTTACCTCTATTTTTGCATTTCTTAGAACAATTTTATCATTAGAATATTTTTAAGTTGCTATCTAGTTTATCATTATTGCTTAGAATTAGTTATTTTCACTATTAGATTGATTAGTCATTTAAATCCTTATTTAATATTTATGCAAAATATTAGACTATTCTTGTTGAGATTACATTACTATATCTTTGACATTGTTGTATTCTTAACTGTTATGAGACATTTCTTGGCTAGAACCGCCACTTGAATCGTTGAATATATGTTATTTCAAGAATACAATGTCATCGTCCCAAAGTAAGAAAACCGTAGTCCCGAGTTCCAAAAGACGAAAGGGACCCGGTTCATCATCCGCCAGCGCATCGACCGAAGTGAGACGTCCATTCCTACGGTTCCCTCTTGGAGCCCAAGACAAACTTTTCCAAATATTACGAGCATGACCTCTCAGTCAAGGACGATGTATCGATTGGGACGCCCTGGAACATGTTCACCTCGCTGATGATATTCAGGCACTCCTGACAACTGACCCCTGAGAACGTTTTTTCGGTATAATAGAACCCACCTACCTCGAACTAACATTAGAGCTTTGCTCTACTTTCCATTTGCAGGTAGTTATGACAGACCATGACGATTCGGGCACTATTCAGTTCCGTCTAGGAGGCTGATCGCTGTAAAGTCAGAGTTTTAAATTTATAAAGATAATGATCGAACCTGGAAACTAACTATGACAACGATTGAGGCAAGTGCACCTATCGAACAGTAGTATAGTTAAGGCAAGACCGGATTGTCGAACCCAAAGGAACTAAAAGTACTAATACTAACTTTCTTTTTATTATTTAGCCTAAGAATTAAGCATGTTTAATCTAAATTAATTAACTACTAAACTTAAAGACTCTAAGACAAAGAAGAATGAATTTGGGAAAATAACTTGAGGAAAAACCAATTGATTAAGACGACACCCAAGGAAGAATCCACCTAAACTTCACTTGTTATCTAACTCAAACTGCACGATTTATTCACTTGACTTGATCCGTAGGATTCCCTAATTTATATTAAACCCTCTCTCGAGGTGAATAACGTCTAACCTTAGGTTGATTAATTGAAATCTCTTTCTAATTAAAACCCTTAGAATTGCATTAACTCGATCTATGGACTCCCATATTAGGTTTCACCCTAATCCAGCAATGCCTCGTCACCCTATCTCTAGGCGCGCGATCAACTCCGCTTAACTATGCTAGATCTACTCTTAGGCAGTGACTTTTGCTCCTCCACCTAAGCACATCCAACTTGAATTAATATCCGCGAAATATCAACACAAGAATTAAGAACACATAATTAAGAACAAATCAAATATTTATCATATAGTTCAGCAAACGATAACAAGATTCATCTAAGTTTCATCCCCCTCAGGTATTTGAGGGTTTAGTTCATAACAATAAAAGAAAACATCTCAGAAGAAAAGATAAAACAAAACATAAGAAATCCCTAAAACCCCCTTGAAGGAATTGAAGAGGAGATCCTCCGTCTTGAGTATGATTCCGGCTTCTTGAGATGGAACAACTGGCTATCCCTGAGTGAATCCCCACAAATCTGCCTTCTCTGGCCTAGCAAGACGCCCCTAAACGGTAGCTTTAGGCTCCCGTCGACTCCCCCCATTTAGGTCATACTTAGGGTGTATTTATAGGCTTTTGGAATGTGTTTCTTTTCCCCTAAGTATCCAAATCCGATTGAAATTACTCTTTTCCGCGGCAGGGACACGGCCAGGGCACACGCCCGTGTGAATCGTCTTTAGGCTGTGTTCGGACTTCATTAATGAGGCACGGTCGTGTATCTCGTGGCTAGACCGTGTTCAAGATTATTGAGGAGGTACGGTAGTGTGGTCTTGGGCCCAGGCCGTGTTGATTTCGTGCTTTGGCTCGTTTTAAGCCTGTTTCTTGTTTTTTTCATCCTCTGGTGCTTCCCTGAGTATAAAAAATGAAAAGAAAGGATTAAGGGCACCTTTTTACATAAATCAAAGGATAAATCATCCAAAAGTATGCTAAATATGGGATTAAAATATGTTACTTTTACGGTTTATCAGAGGCGCAGTTCGGGAAATGAGTGTACCTGAATTTGGCATCGCTCTAGGCCTATACACGGATGACTTCCGAAGGGAGCATAATCTTGCAGAACTTCATCGCCACATCCATAAATCTCTCGCATAATGTTGGTATAATATAGCTCCCAGCGCAGACACCTATGACCCTAGTCACTCCAAAGCGACAGCCCTCGCCCCATCCTTGAGATACCTAAACGCCATCTTAGCCCACACATTGACAGGAAGACGAGAGAGAACTGGGGTCGCTAACACACATGACGCCTACTTCCTCTGGAGTATGTCAAATGGCCACGTCTTCGACCTTGCATACTTCATCGCTTTGGCAATTCAACATCAGACGGAGCGCCATCGAAAGGGGGTCATATCCATGGGTCCCTACATCACACGTTTGGCTCGATATTTTGGGCTCCTCAACACAGACGCCCAGATCTCCTCCCTCACACTGATAGGCCAGATTTCCCCACAGGGCATCCAGACGATGCTACACATGAGGATGATTCAACGTCGACGTGGGACCGATCCCCCCAATATCGGCTGGCACCTACCACCGACAAGGAGGACCCGGAGGACGTCACTGACGATGTCCCAATACCACAAGAAGCACCACAACAAGGCCATCGCCAAGCTCATTCGGCTACCTCCCTCTCAGACATTTCTGCACGTCTCACTCAGTTCGAGCACTACTGTACGCAGTAATTTGATAACATCGCTCGAAGATTTGACGGGATTGAGGCGACTCTTCAACAGATCTGTCAGCACTTCCATATCTCACCACCGCCACCACCTCGAGATCCAGCCGACGACGAGGACCTTTGAGTCCTTCTATTTCCTTTTTATTTTCCATTTTCATCTTTTATTTATATTTTTATTTTTAAGACTTTTTGCAATTCATGTTTAAAAATTTTATTTATAGTTTAATTTCTTTTATCAACTGGTTGTCTAACCCTCGAGTATCTCTAACAACTCTCATTATTTATTTTCCCCTAAACATTTAATTGATGACTTTCGCAGATTAATTAGATTAAATATACAACTCAAGGAGCGAAAACATCACTTTTACCTAGTCATCACATTTGTCATGGAACATCCTCCAAGGATTTCATCCATAATTCAGGAAGTTTCATCTCTCCCTATCTTTTATGAATTCTTATCTATCTTTGTACATTGAGGGCAATGTACATCTTAAGTGTGGGGGGGGGGGTGAACCTTAAAGGTGCCTAACTTTTTTCATTATTCTCAAATTCCTAAAAGTAGGTGACCAAACTTTTTGCATTATTCTCAAATCCTGAATTATGTCTTGTTTCTTAAGTAAGTTTCTCATATTATGATTAGAATGAAATTTCCTGTGATTTATGATTTTTATTGATATATTTTAGATTAAGTCATTGATAATTGTGCATTGATGATTAAACTTTAAGATACTAGAGAAGTCAAGCATGATAAGTCTATTTTTCAAAATTAAAAAAAAAAAATTTAGGTTGTCTACCTGAATTTGAATATTATTTTGAAGTTTGAAATTTGCTAGGTTGACATAAAAAAAAAGCCATAATTTTTGTGAGATGTTGAGCCTTATAGAGCATATATTCTTTTTCTTGCTCACTTTATTGATTATGAGTGTGTCAACATTGATTTGTTATTCTAGAACTTGCATCGATTATACATGTCGAGACCACACCTTTGATTTGATACACTAAAATGATAAAGGCACCTAGGTTTTAACCCACTCACTCCACTAAAAAGCCTACCCATTTGATTAACCCCTAGTGAACCCCGTTGATCCTAACAACCCTTTTTATTGACTCACCCACTAATATTATCCCAAAACCCTTTGTTTTTGTTATCACCATTCCTTTTGACTACCCTTATATCGAGATTTGATTTGATTGATTGCCTATTGATTTCGATAGTAAATTCATCAATTATTATAAATATCTGATTTGTTCTTAAAAAAAATCAAAGTATATTCATTATTAGTTCGGTGATTAAGTGAGCTTATACGTTTAAATTCCAATTGTTGAAAAAGAAGCTGGTATTAGTAATAGTATTATTATTACAAGTTCTCAATTGATGTAATTGTTTATTATCAGTTCATTGTTTCTGGTTAGGTAATTTGTCAGGTCAATCTCGATTATAACCTTCTAATTTAGCCTATATCCACACCTTAACCCAAGCCCCGTTACAACCCTGTTAAAGACCTTTCGATTTGTGTATTATCTCATATTATAGTGGTGGAGATGTGATTCTCATGCAAGCCTATGGGATTAACTTTTCATGTTCGACTTATGAGTGCTTAATTTTTGAACCTTAAACATCTCGAGTGATTTGAGTGAATCTTTAGTGAGGATGTCAATCCTTGTCAATTTTAAATCAGAGGTAATTACTTAGATGAGGGGAAACACCTATGTTTTCATGCTACAAAATGTATGACTTGGATTGTTTGAATCTTTAGGACTCTTAGAGTTGAATTATCCATGTATGGATTATCTTTGAACTATGATGAAACATTATTGATGAATATTATGAATCAAGAAAGTTCGTTTTAATCATGAGTTGAGAATTTTGCTTGAGGACAAGCAAAAGCTTAAGTGTGGGGGTATTTGATAAACCGAAATAGTAACATATTTTAAACCCACATTTAGCATGATTTTGGGTGATTTAAGCCTTGAATTGTGTAATTTGGTGCTCTTAATTTTTTATTTTCATGTTTTATACTCAGGAAAGCACTGGAGGATAAAAAGAACGAGAAACAGGCTTAAAACGGACCAAATGGGCCAAATCACGAAATCGACACGGCCTGGGCCCAAGCAACACGGTCGTGTCTCCCTAATCAGACTTGAACATGGCCTGGGCCCAAGCAACACGGTTGTGCCTCCCTAATCAGACCTGAACACGGCCTGGCCACGATTCACACGGGCGTGTGCCAAGGGCGTGTCCCTGCCGTGGAGAAGAGGAATATCACTCGGATTTGGATACTTCGGGGTAAAGAAACACATTCCAAAAGCCTATATAAACACCCTAGAGGCCAACTTTCAAGGGCGTCCACTAGGCCAAGGAGCCGAGCCAGAAGATCGAGAATGTGGAAATTACTTTAAGAAAGCCGGTTGATTCATCTCAAGAAGCCTGAGTTATACTCAAGACGGAGGATCTCTCTTCAATTCCTTCAGGGGTTTTAGAGTTTTTCTATGTTTTGTTTTATCTTTTCTTTTGAGATGTATTCTATTATCATTATGAATTAAACCCTCAAATACCCGAGGGGGATGAAACCTAAGATGAATCTTGTTATCATTTGCTGAACTATATGATAAATATTTGATTTGTTCTTAATTATGTGTTCTTAATTCTTGTGTTGATATTTCCGGGATATTAATTCAAGTTTGATGTGCTTAGGTAGAGGAGCAAAAGTCTCTGCCTAAGAGTAGATCTAGCATAATTAAGCGGAGTTGATCGCACGCCTAGAGATAGGGTGACAAGATTTTGTCGGATTAGGGTGAAACCTAATATGGGAGTCCATAGATCGAGTTAATGCGATTCTAGGGGTTTTAATTAGAAAGAGATTTCAATTGATCAACATAAGGTTAGACGTTAGTCGCCTCGAGATAGGAGTTAATATACATTAGGGAATCTTACGGATCAAGTCAAATGAATAAATCGTCTGGTTCAGAGTTAGATAACAAGTGAAGTCTAGGTGGATTCTTCCTTGGGTATTGTTTTAATCAATTGGTTTTTCCCACAAGTATTTCCCTAATTTCATTCTTTTTGTCTCATCATCTTTAGCTTAGTAGTTAGTTAATTTTCTAGATTAAACCGATTCACTTTAATTTTAAGGCTAAATAATAAAAAGAAAGTTAGTATTAGTACTTTCGGTTCCTTTGGGTTCGACAATCCGGTCTTGCCACTAAGCTATACTACTATTCGATAGGTACACTTGCCTCAATCGTTGTCATAGTTAGTTTTTAGGTTCGATCATTCTCATTATAAATTTTAAGACTGTGACACACCGATCAAAGAGCTGTTGACGAACAAACGGAGATTAGACGAGGCGCCACATGTGGAGCTAAACGTAGTGTGCTCAGCAATTTTGCAAAATAAACTACCACGAAAATTAAAAGACCAAGTGAGGTTTACAATTCCATGCTTAATTGGTAGTTTATCTGTTGATAATGCTTTAGCTGATTCAGGGGGAAGCATAAATGTTATGCCTTATAAAATGTTTATAAAGCTAGGTCTAGGGAAACCCAAACAAACTAGGATGAGCATTCAATTAGCTGATAAAACTATTAGAATTCCTAGGGGTATAATCGAAGATGTACTAGTAAAAATTGATAAATTTATATTCCCAGTAGACTTTGTCGTTTTAGACATGGATGAGGACAATAATGTTCCTTTAATTTTAGGAAGACCCTTTTTAGCAACTGCCAGAACTAAAATTGATATTGATACAGGTGAACTCACACTTTATGTAGGTGACGAAACGATCACTCTTCAGGCTCTTGACTCGGCTAGGACATCGAGTAATCAAGGTGAAAACATAAATTCCATTAATAACCATTTGGTTCAACCTTCTTTATAGGAAACACCATGAAACTACACAACTGAGCCAGATTCTAGACTTCGGGCCAATAAAGAAATAATTCATGAGGAACGAAGGCTTCAGACCGATGAACTAGACGAGTGGAAGACACATTTCAAGGAGAAACTAAGAACACACGAAGTAAAACCGAGAGAACCCCCAGATGAGCTTATAGGAACAACAAATCACTTCAAAATTGGAGATCAGGTACTGTTAGATGCAACCGATCATCGAATTAGCACCTCAGAGCTTAAAACAAATGGAGCGACTCCTCTCAGGGTACTTAATGTCTTCCCATACGGAACAGTCGATGTGACCAATCCTACATTCGGCACTTTTAAGGTAAACGCCACTCGACTCAAACTATATAGTGATCCTAGAATTGATAGCAAGAGAGAGAAGTGTCAACTCCTCGACCCACCATGAGATATGCGAATTAGAGGTAATTTTAGCTTAAGACTTTAAACGAGCGCTTCTCGGGAGGCAACCCGAGCACTAATCCCTTTTATTTTCATATCTTTGATTTTTAGCACCTAACTAAAAACTAACCAAGTTAATAAAGCGTAGGTTTCTGTACCACACGGCCTTGCACACGAGCGTGGCCGTGGCCGTGTGGACATCACGAATTTTGCACACTGGCATGGCAGAGATCGTACGAACCAAGGAAAAAAAGTCCCCAAATCACGGACGGCTATAAAATGCCACGGTCGTGCGATACGGCCGTGGTTAACACTGAGAAAGTCACACGGGTATGAGCCACGCCCGTGCTTTAAGGCCGTGGCCGACACTGAGAAAGATACACGGGTGTGGAAACCTCTACCCAAGCGTGGGAGAAACGAACAAGCCACCACACAGCCGTGCGATATGGCCGTGTGACTTAACACGCCCAGGGAACACGGGCGTGGGAAGCAACCAGAGGCCACAATTTCTATTTAAACCCCCTTCTTCTGTTCACTTCCTTCCTCACTCTTTCTTCAGCCACCCAGCCACCACACCTCTCTCTTTTTCTATTATCTTTCTCCCTTCATTTTCCTTTCCCCTTACCTTCATTTTTTTTTCTTTCTTTCACCATCCTCACCACCATCTCCATGTTGAAAAAGCGAAAGGACTCTAGCACAGTCTCCCCGTGCGAGACCGATCTACATAAGTTCATGCCGGCCACTTCATCGACCCGACAAGCCAAGGACATTTGAGTCCATTCAGTTTTTCTTTTTCTTTTCTCTTCTCTTCTATTTTCTTTCTCTTTATCTTTCTTGTGCTAAAACTATATTATTATATTTTGATTTCTTTAATTTAGGTTCAAAAGGCTGTTAGGGAATCACCACACCACGACCCTAGTATCCACACCCACCGGCGCATCCTCCTCCAACTCGGCCCGAATTTCTCTCATTTCTTTTCTTTGACTCCATCCAAACTTCAGGAAGTTTCACTTCTCTCCCTACCTTATGATTTTCTTACTATATTGTGAATATCTATTTTTGTACATTGAGGACAATGTACATCTTAAGTGGGGGGTGAATTTTAAAAGTTCCTAACTTTTTGAATTATTCACAAAACCCTGAATTCTGTCTTGTTCTTAAGTAATTTTCTCATACTACTAATTAGAATGAAACTTCTATTGATTTATGATTTCCATTGATATGTTTTGGATTAAGTCATAGTTAATTGTGCATTGATGATTTAAACTTTAAGATATTAGAGAATCAAGCATGGTAAGTCTAGTTTCCGTAATTAAAATTTCTAGGTTGATTTCCTAAATTTCCTAAATTTCTAGGTTGACATCAAAAACCATAATTTTTGTGAGATTTTGAGCCTTTAGAGCATACATTTTTCATGCTCACTTTATTGATTATGAGTGTGTCAACATTGATTTGTTATTCTAGAACTTACTTCGATTATACATGTCGAGACCACACCTTTGATTTGATATACAGAGATGATAAAGGCACCTAGGTTTTAACCCACTTATTCCACTAAAAAGCCTACCCGTTTAATTAACCCCTAGTGACCCCTTTGAAACCTAATCAACCAATTATTGACTCACCCATTAATATTAACCCAAAACCCACTTTGCATTTGTTATCACCATTTCTCTTGACTACCCTTATATCGAGATTTGATTTGATCGGTTGCTTAACTGTTTTCTTTATTTCAGTTGTTAAATTCTATCTTATTATTATTTTATGTGCTTATTCTTAAAATAATAATAATAATAATAATAATTTCTGGAAATCTATTCGTTATTACTTCTTTGTTATTGGAGCTTATGCGTTTAATTTCACATTTTAAGAAGAAGCTCGTGTTATTAGTGATGAATTCTTAATTGATGTAATTATTTAAGTTTTAGTTATTTTTCTAGTTAGGGAATTTATCAATTCAATCTCGATACTAACCCTCTAATTCAGCCTTTATCCACACCTTTAACCCAAGCCCCATTACAACCCTTTAAAAGACCTTTTGATTTGTGTATCATCTCATTTTATAATGGTGGAGATTTGATTTTCATGCAAGCGTATGGGATTAACTTTTCATGTTTGACTTCTGAGTGCTTAATTTGAACCTTAAACACTTTAAGTGATTTGAGTGAATCTTTAGTGAGGATGTCAATCCTTGTTGGTTTTGAATCAGAGGTAATTATTTAGGTAAGGGGAGACACCTATATTTTCGTGCTATAAAAATTTATGACTTAGATTGTTTGAATCTCTAGGACTCTCTTAGTTAAATTATCAATGTATGAATTATCTATGAATTATGATGAGACATTATTAATGAGGATTATGAATTGAGGAAGTTATTTTTAATTGTGAGTTGAGAATTTTGCTTGAGGACAAGCAAAAGCTTAAGTGTGGGGGTATTTGATAAACCATAATTTACACATATTTTAGCCCCATGCTTGGCTTAATTTTGGATGAATATTCATTAGATTTGATGAATTCGATGCTCCTAATCTCTTGATTTCATGTTTCATACTCAGGAGAGCTTAGGAAATCGAAAAGAACAAGAAACGAGCCAAAAAGGGACAAAATAGGCATACCTTAGAGACTCACACGGCCTGGGCTATCACCCACAGCCGTGTGTTTCGAGCAACAACCTAGACACGGCCTGGACTATCGACCACGGGTAGATCACACGGCCGTGTGTGGCAAGCAGGATCGACCACGGCCAAGGGAGTCCACCATGGGCATGTCACACGGGCGTGTCCCTGCCGAGATCAAGATGAGTTTCATTCGGAATAGGATACTTGTGGGCCAAGAAAGGCATCTCGAAGCCTTTATAAACACCCTAGGGGGCAACCTAAAAGGGAGAGCTCGACAGGACATCGAATAGACACCGAGTAGAAGGAGAAAATACTCCAAGACAAATGTCTCGAATGAATTAGGAGAAGGATCTCCATCAAGACGGAGGATCTCCCATCAAGTTCTTTAGAAGTTTTTGGGTTTTCTTATGTTTTGTTGTTTTTCCTATTTTATGATGTTTCCCTCTTTTAGTATGAACTAAATCCCCTCAATACCGAGGGAGGATGAAACCTAGATGAATCTTATTATTATTTGATTTATAAGATAAATACTTGTGCTTATTCTTAATTGTGAGTTCTTATTCTTGTTTTGATAATTCAGGTTATTGATTCAAGTCGAATGTGCTTATTCAGTGGAGCAAAAGTCCCTGTCTAAGAGTAGATCAATACAATTAAGCGGAGTTGATCGCAACCCTAGAGATAGGGCGACGAAAATCTGCCGGATTAGGGTCAAACCTAATAAGGGAATCCATAGATCGAGTTAATGCGACAATAGGGGTTTTAATTAGAAAGAGATTTCAATTAGTCAACCTAGAGTCAGTTGTTAGTAGCATCGGGAGAGGTATTAATATAATTTAGGGATTTCTACAGATTAAGCCAAGTGAATAAATCGCATGAATCAAAAGTAATAAGTGAAGACTAGGTGGATTCTTCCTTAGGTATTGTCTATCTCATATAAGTTGTCCAAAAGTATTTTCCCCAATTTACTCTCTGTCGCGTTCATAGTTAGTTAAATTAGTTAATAGATTTTAGATTAAAAATAAATCCCCTTAATTATTAGGCTAGATAATAAAAAGATAGTTAATACTAGTACTCTCGGTCCTTGAGGATACGATATTCTGGACTCACCACAGCTATACTACTGTTCGATAGGTGCGCTTGCCTTTGTCGAATTAATAGTTAGTTTTGAGGTCCATCATCGAGCCACACGCCCGTGTGCTCAATCGTGTGGGAAAATATAGGCCATTTGCAAGGCCAAATTGCCACCCACACATTAGGATATACCTACAAGCATTATACCAATTCAAATCATATCAAAATGACCATCTTTTTTAACCATTCAAGAACATATCAAACATACCAACTTATGCAACATTTATCTCAATCTCATCACAAGCATTTCTAAGTATAAACCATTCAAAATCTTACCAATTCAATGTGACAATCTTTCATCAATAATATGCCAACTTTGCATCATAATACTTATCATAAATTTGACCATTTCATCAATTCAACCATTAACCACTAAACATACCAAACTATGCATCATATAGCATAACTACTCATTCACATCATATCATTATCTAGCCATATAACATGGCTATTTATATGCAACTCCAAACATAATCCAAACTAACTAGCCTATACATGCCATATTTAACTATGTTCGCATTCAAAAGTACCAACGTAAAGTTTGATAGTGTGGTGATGATCCTCGATGATCCCCGAGCCTTCCGTAGCTTTAACGATCTATAAAACAAAGCAAACACACACACAGAGTAAGCTTTCCAAAAGCTTAGTAAGCATATACAAATAAATTTATCATAAAACATTCTTAACATATCAAATACATAGTCATTAGTATATCACATATGTAAATTCATAATTCTCCTTGGGCTCAATAGTTTAGCCATTGCATACCAACTAGTCATATCTCCAAGTATCTCTTTTGTGCATAACATATTCATACCTATATCATATTTTGTCTCATTGAATCTATACACATATATCTCTTGCAAGTTCACAAATACTTACCTTTCATACTCAATCATAGTATACATTTCAAACGTACCTGAAACGGTCATACATTTCATATAGTCTTTCATTTCTTGGAATTTCCCGTTGAACCATTCGGAATCAAATAGGATACTCGGATAACTCAGAATACTCGTACAATGCCAACGTCCCATACGTGGTCTTACATGTAACCAAATATCGATGCCACTGTCCCAGACAGGGTCTTACACGAATCAAATACGATGCCAATGTCCTAGACATGGTCTTACACGTAAATCTCATACCGATGCCAACGTCCCAGATGTGGTCTTACACGATATCACATATCGGAAACCTATGTCATGACATATAAAATCCTATCTATTCCTAGGTTCGTACGGGACTTTTCGGATATTGACACTTTGTCGATACTTTCTCGGATTTCATCTCGTACACATTCATCACAATTAAATTTCATGGGTACATAATTAAACCAATTCAAATACACTTATTTGTATATAGACTTACCTCGGATTCGGATAAACAGACGAATTCGACTACTCGATCACTTTCGACTTTCCTCGGTCTAAATCCGTTTTCTTTGGTTCTTGATCTATACATATTCAAATTTAACCTATTTATTCACCAAATCATTCAATTCAATCCAAAAACACATATTTAGGGCATTTTACAATTTAGCCCTTACATTTTCACATTTTGACATTTTAGTCCCTATTTCATAAAATCACAAAATACACATAATTCAATATAACCCATGCTTAGCCGAATTCTCTATAGGCCCCTAGCAGCCCATATTTTTAATTTATATCACATTTTAGTCCCTCAAAATATTATTTTCTCAATTTAGTCCAAATTACTCAATTTCATAAAAAATCCAAAGACAAAATATGTTAATCTAACACATATATTTCATATTTCATCAACTAACATCACAAAGCTTACAAAATCATCAATGGCACATTTCAAAATCATCATCAAATTCCAAAATTAAGGCATGGGCTAGATAGTACTCGAAGCAATGATCACAAAAACGTAGAAATTATCAAAAACCGAGTCAAAAACATACCTTAATCAAGACTTGTATGGTCGAACCCTATTTTGTTTTCTTTCTTTTCTTTTTCTTCAAATTCGGCACAAAGATGAGCATTATCTCATCATTTTACTTATTTGTTTTATTATAACCATATTAATAAACTTTTTACCAAGTTACCCTTTGTAATTTAATAAGAAAACCTCATAATAATAGTCCATTACCGTCCACTTACTAATATTGTGGCTAAATTACATCTTAAGGACCTCACATATTAAAGACAATAACAATTCAACACTTATTCAATTAATAGGCCACTTTTACATTTTCTGCGATTAAGCCATTTTATCAAATTAAGCACACATACAACAAAATTAATTCACGAAACTTTCACACATGCTTAATCACATACTGTAAGTACAGAAAATAATATTAAAATATTTTTCTAACTCAGATTTGTGGTCCCAAAACCACTGTTCCGACTGGGGTCTAAACAGGACTGTTATAGTCCATTTCCTAGTTCGTATGGTAATAAATATATCCTAGTAGCGGTCGATTTTATGTCAAAATGGGTAGAATCTCAAGCTTTACCTACTGATGATGCTAGAGTGGTAGTTAGATTACTCAAAAAGTTCTTTTCTCGATTCAGAACACCTAGAGCAATTATTAGCGATAGGGGTACGTATTTTTGTAACGCTCAATTTGATAAAATACTTAAGAAATATGGAGTGCATCATAGAACAACTACCCTTTATCACCCTCAAACTAGTGGACAAGTCAAAGTCGCAAATCGAGAGCTTAAATGCATCCTAGAGAAAACCATAGAATCAAATAGAAAGGATTGGGCGATGAAAGTAGATGACACTTTATGGGCATATAGAACTGCTTTTAAAACACCCATAGGAACATCTCGTAACAAACTTGTTTATGGGAAAAGTTGTCATTTACCATTTGAGTTAGAGCACAAAGCATTTTGGGCTATAAAATTTCTAAATTATGATCTCAAACTTGCAGGTGAGAAGAGATTGATGTAGATGAATGAGTTAGATGAATGGCGAGCGAACGCTTATGAGAAATCACGATTATACAAAGAAGCGACAAAGCGACGCCATGACGCTCGTTTAAAGCAGTCCAAACAATTTAAAGCTGGAGATCTTGTCCACTTATATAATTCAAGGCTCAAGTTGTTTCCTGGAAAGCTGAAATCAAGATGGTCAGGGCCATTCATAGTACAAACCGTTTTCCCATACGATACGATAGAGGTAACTCACCCAGAATATGGCACATTCAAGGTAAATGGTCATCGACTTAAACTTTATAATGGTGAGGATTTTAGAAATGATAGAGAGGAGCTTCAGCTCCGCGAACCTTCATAATCGTACGCACAAGGTAAGTCTAGCTTAAACTTTAAATAAGCGCTCCTCGGGAGGTAACCCGAGTATTAACATTTATAATTTCCTTATTTTCATTTTATAATATTTCTTTAAAATTAACTAAACATTAAAAATGTAGGTTTTTGACCCACACGGCCTGGACACACGGGCGTGTCCTTGGCCGTGTGATCGAACAGGGGTGCGATAATGAATTACACGGCCGTGTGACAGGGCCATGTAACCTACACGGCCTGGACACATGGGCGTGTCCCTGGCCGTGTGACCCACACGGCATGGACACACGAGCGTGTCCTCGGCCGTGTGTATCTCATAACTTAGTTTTTTAATTTTAAAGAAATCGACAAAAAGTTACACGGTCAGGTGACACGGCCGTGTAACCCACACGGCCTAGACACACGGGCGTGTCCTTGGCCGTGTTGATCCTGGAGTTTAATTTTCCCAAATATCGACAGAGACACGACCTAAAATAGGACACACGGGCGTGTGACATGGCCGTGTGGGCCACACATCCTGGACACACGGACGTGTCCTAGGCCGTGTGAAAACTGCAGCTTAATTTTTCAAATTTAAAACAAGTTAGAGAGTTACACAGGCAAGACACACAGTGATGTGGGAGGTCACACGGGCGTGTGGGCGGCCACACGGGCGTGGGAGAAGTGAAGGTGATTGTACATGGCCGTGCGACACGACCGTGTGAACCACACGACCTAGACACACGAGCGTGTCCAAGGCCGTGTGAAAGCTAGGCTTAAATTTTTAATACACACTGGCGTGTGGCAGGTCATACGTGCATGGGAGAAACAAAAGACATTACACACGGCCGTGTAACTCGACCGTATGGACCACGTGGCCTTTACACATGGGTGTGTCCAAGGCCGTGTGAAGACTGGGCTTTCAATTTTATCGCACACGGGCTGAACAGGAGACCACACGGGAGTGTGACACGGCCGTGTGGGCCAACACGAGCCTCACACGATCGTGTCACCCTTTTAACCCCAAAAACCCTAAGTTATTTTTACTTTTTCCTTCTTCTTCTTCAAAATTTCTTACCTAGCCGCCGTTTTCCCCAATCACTCCTTTTCTGGCCACCGTTCGCCACCCCACACCACCGCCGTCCGTACTCCCAACACCCACTCCGTTGGTTTCCTCTTTTGACATATTTTTTTTATTTTTATTTATTTATTTATTTTCTTTCTTTATTCTTTGCTAACTCATCTATTTGTTATTTGTTGTTTCCTTTATTTTCAGCTTACTCTTTAATGATATTTCTAGTTTATGTTAATTAGTTTTCCATTTTAGTATTTTTTGTTCTTATTTGATGATATTTTCTTCTACTTGTTAGAGTTAGATTAGATAGATATTGTTCTCATGCTTATTTTTGTTATTGGCTGCATTATATTATTTCTATTGGATTCTTGCTGCTAGTTTTATGTTGACTTTTCTTGTTACTATGCTTCTTTCTGATCTTATTGCCCATTATTAGTTATCCTTAAGTTTTAGCATACTATTTTTTAGTTTGATTATTGTCCAAATTCATTTATCTATTTAGCCCAGATGATGAGTTCAACTTAGAATTATTATTTTCTATTAGCCTGCATTTATTCTGTTGGTTCATTTATTTAATATTTTTTGTTCGCTCTTTGTCAGGTACATTATGCCGAACACTCGAGGCAAGACTAAGACCGCCATCCCCGCTTCAAAAAAGTGGAAGGGTCCTGGCTCGACCTCCACATCGAACACTTCTACCGAGACTCGCCATTATTATCTTTGTTTTATAGCGGGCCCCAAGAAGATCTATACCAGTTACACCGAGTACGACCACTCGGTCTGGGCCGCTGCATTGATTGGGTTGCGCTGGAGCATGTTCAACTCGCTGATGACGTGCGTGCCATTATTGCTACAGCTCTGTAACACCCCTTACCCGTATTCTATGCCGGAACCAGGTACGAGGCATTACCAGACTTAATCCACTTAACCACACAACTTCAACCAATAACTTTCAGTTCTATCTAGACATATCTCTATGGCCACCATAACAACCTCATTGAGAGCCTACGAGGCGTTAAACATTCATACGAGGGGTTTTGGAACCTTACCGAAAACCTTTGCGATCTTAAAATTTTCACCTGAACAAGGGCCACACGTCCGTGTGACACGGGACACGCCCGTGTGGGCAGGCCGTATGGTCACACACGCCCATGTCCCTACCCCGTGTGGGATTTATTTTCATTTCGAACCTACAGGGGTTTTCACACGGCCTAGACACGCCCGTGTGCTTAGTCCGTGTACTCCACACGGCTTAAACACGCCCGTGTCCTGCCCGTGTGTAAAAACTTGGGTATTCTGTTTGGGTCACACGGCCTAGGCAAATGCCCGTGTGGCTAGCCCGTGGACGACACTGACTTACAACACCAACGTGCAAGGGACACACGGCCAAGTCACATGCCCATGGGCTGACCGTGTGTCACACACGGCCTAGACGCACGCCCGTGTGCCTATCCGTGTGGATAAGAACAAGGCTATTTGCCAAGCTCCTTTCATCCCTCTAGCTCACACAATATGGATCCATTCAACATATCATCAAAAAACTCATATTTTGCAATCTAAACTTCCACGAATGACCATATCTTTTCATAAATGACAAGGTGAGCCATCAACCATGGCAATATACAAGATAGTTGTCTCAAAAAGGGGCCAACTCACTTTTGGCTAAAATAACAAAATAATCTAACTAGTCTAGCCCCTATACATGCCATACAAAAAATCACTAAATCTAGATATACCGAGGTGAGTTGATAGTGTGGGCGATCTTCTGGTTAACTGCGTATCCCGGCTCGGCTCTTAAACTCTATAAAACAGGGGAAAAGAAAGGGAAGTAAGCTTTAAGCTTAGTAAGTTTACATGTAAACAATATAACATTATAGTATGTGCTAAACAATTATATAGCACTACATACTAAACAAGAAACAATCCATAATCATAACCATACTTACTCATTCCTTCCATTCCCACACTCCAACCATAACACAAGCTTAATGTATACATTCAATAGCATAACTCCCTGCACTTAGCACAACAATGTCACATAACACAACACATCACAATCTCTTAATCAACTACCCATAATCAAATTACTCGGTGGTTTCGCACTTAGCCCACCATCAGTCTTTATTAGGGTGGTTGATAAACCGTAATAGTAACATATTTTATCTCTACATTTAGCATGCTTTTGGATGATTTATCCCTTGAATTATGGAATTTGGTGGTCTTAATCCTTTAATTTCATGTTTTATACTCAGGAGAGCATAGGAGGATGAAAAGAATGGAAAACGGGCTTAAAATGGCCAAAGTAGGAAATCAACACGGCCTGGGCCCAAAGCACACGGCCGTGCCCCTTTAGCAGGCTCGAACATGACCTGAAGTCGATTCACACGGGCGTGCCACACGGGCGTGTCCCTGCCGTGACTAAGAGGAATTTCACTCAGAATAGGGTACTTAGAGGTAAAGAAAGACATTCCAAAAGCCTATATAAACACCCTAAAGGCCAACCTTTAGAGGGGCGTCCAGCTAGGCCAAGGAGCCGAGCCGGAGAGGTTAGAATCGTGGGATTTACTCGAAGAAAGCCAGTTGATTCATCTCAAGAAGCCGAAATCATACTCAAGACGACGGATCTCTCCTTCAATTCCTTCAGGGGGTTTTAGGGTGTTCTTATGTTTTGTTTTATCTTTTCTTCTGTGATGTATTCTTTTATAATTATGAACTAAACCCTCAGATACCTGAGGGGGATGAAACCTAAGACGGATCTTGTTATTGTTTTCTGAACTATATGATAAATACTTGATTTGTTCTTAATTATGTGTTCTTAATTCTTGCTTTGATATTTCAGGGTATTGATTCAAGTATTGATGTGCTTAGGCAGTGGAGCAAAAGTCCCTGTCTAAGAGTAAGTCTAGCATAATTAAGCGGAGTTGATCGCAACCCTAGAGATAGGATGACGAAAATCTACTGGATTAGGGTCAAACCTAATATGGGAGTCCATAGATCGAGTTAATGCAATTCTAGGGGTTTTAATTATAAAGAGATTTCAATTAATCAACCTAGGGTTAGACGTTAGTAGCCTCGACAGAGGTATTAATATACATTAGGGAATCCTACGGATCAAGTCAAGTGAATAAATCGTCTGGTTCAGAGTTAAATAACAAGTGAAGTCTAGGTGGATTCCTCCTTGGGTATTGTCTTAATCAATTGGTTTTTCCCACAAGTATTTCCCCAATTCATTCTCTTTGTCTTAGCGTCTTTAGCTTAGTAGTTAGTTAATTTTAGATTAAACAATAATTCACTTCAATTGTTAGGCTAAATAATAGAAAGAAAGTTAGTATTAGTACTTTTGGTTCCTTTGGGTTCGACATTCCGGTCTTGCCACTAAACTATACTACTGTTCGATAGGTGCGCTAGCCTCAATCGTTGTCACAGTTAGTTTCTAGGCTAGATCATTCATTATATAAATTTTTAAGACTTTGACACACGATCAAGTTTTTGGCGCTGTTGCCGGGGAACTAAAATATTAAGAACACTTGATTTTTATTACTTTAGCCATTTTATTTATTTACAATTTATTTTTATTTTATTTTAACTTTGCTAATTTTTCTCTTTCTTTGCTTCTGACAGGAATTTCTAGTTTATGACTAGAAGAAACCCGTCAGAACCCTTGATTTTTGACAGTGAAATAAAACATACCACTCACAGAAACCGAAGAGATGTCACTGAATAATTATCAATGGCAAGACATGAGGACAATGCCTAATAAAGCAACCATTTTTTTCAACCTTGACGCGGTCACCATGTTATCTAACCAGGTAGAGCTTTTAAATAAAAAATTTGATGGTTGGTATGGTTCTCACGCAGTACATCCGTGTCTACAAAGACGATACAAATGGAGGAGGGGTGAACAACACGTAATATCTATCCTACAACCCTAGCACGAGAAACGAACAAGTCAACTATATGGGTAACTATTCTAGACCTCAAAATAATTCCTATAGTAACACTTATAATGCAGGTTGGTGGAACCATTCCAATTTCTTGTGGGATGGCCAAGGAAATCGGAGACAACAACCCCTCCTGTGCTTTCAACAACCACCTTACCAAAGCAAGAAAAGAAGCCGAACCTTGAGGAGATGCTAACAAAATTTATCGCGGTGTCAGAAACCCATTTTAAAAACAACGAGAAAATGCTCAAAAATCAGCAAGCATTAATTCAAGGGATCGAGAACCAAATAGGTCAGCTTGCTAAGCTGATCTCAGAAAGACCACAAGGTATCTTGCCTAGCAACACCAAAACTAACCCAAGAGAGCAACCGCAAGTAATAACTGCTCACAATAGTGAAGGGTTAGATGAACCAAAATTGAAGCAAGAGAATGTGGTAGAGGAAGGTAAGGTTGAGGTAAGCCATGATAAACCAAAACCGGTAATTACAGAGTACCAACCTCGTGTGTCATACCCCAATGCGATAAAGAAAGACCACACAGAGGAACAATTCGGTAAATTTCTTAAACTTCAAAAGAAATTACATATTAACTTTCCGTTTCTTGAAGCTCTTTCGCAGATGCCAGATTCAAGGAAATTTTCAAAAGCATTTTTGACAAACAAATGGAAGTTAGACGATACATCGTATTTGGAGCTAAACGCAGTGTGCCCAACAATTCTACGAAATAAACTACCACATGAGCTCACATTTCGTGTAAGTGATGAAACGATCACTCTGCAGGTTCTTGACACGGCTAGGACATCGGGTATTAAAGGTGGAACCAATCACTTCAAAGTTGGGGACCAGGTACTGTCAGATACAACCGACCCTCGAATAGCCGTTTCAGAGCTTAATGCAAACGGTGCGGCTCCTTTTACGGTACTTAAGGTCTTTCCATACGGAACGGTCGAGGTAACACATTCTAATTTCAGCACTTTTGAGGTAAATATTACCCGACTCAAACCATATGTTGATAGAATTGATAGTAAGAAAAAGGAGTTTCGAATCCGTAAACCATCATGGCCATACGAATAACAGGTAAGCCTAGCTCAAGACTTTAAACGAGCGCTTCTCGGGAGGCACCCTAAGTACTAACCCCACTAACGTCCATATTTTCGAATTTTAGCATCTAACTAAAAACTAACCAAATTTTTAGGCGTAGGTTTCCATACCACACGGCCTTGCACACGGGCGTGGTCGTGGCTGTGTGGACACCACGATTATGCATATCGGCGTGGCGGATATCATGCAAAAATAGGACGAAAATTTTCCCCAAGACACGGGCTCCGACTAAATGCCATGGTCGTGCAACGCGGCTGTGGTCGAAACTGCTTAAAGAACACGGGCTGAGATAAGTCTACACGGCCGTGTGAGGCGGCCGTGGTCGATATTATCAGCTTTTTCACATATCGCCGCCACCACCACCTTGAGATCACTCCGATGATGAGGACCTTTGAGTCCTTTTTATTTTCTTTATTCTTATTTTTATTTTTATTTTTATTTTTATTTATTTATTTTTATTTTAGTTCATTTTCCTTTATTATTAAACTCTTTAAATTTTTAAGTATAATTTAATTTATTTTATCTCTGCTGTTTAACTCTTGAGTAACTATAACAAACGTCCATTAAATAAGAACTCCCTAAAAACTTTACTGATGACTTTGCAGTTTAAAAAGGTTCAAGGTGCCACTCAAGGAACATACACACCACCGGAGTATTCTCCACCACCTTCACCTATGCCTAGTCGTCATGTTCATCATTGATCATCCTCCAAGGATTTCATCCATAATTCAGGAAGTTTCACTTCTCCCTCTCTTTTGATTTTCTTAAGATATTGTTCATATATATCTTTGTACATTGAGGGTAATGTACATCTTAAGTGTGGGGGGTGAATCTTAAAAGTGCCAATCTTAAAAGTGCCTAACTTTTTGCATTATTCTCGAATCCTGAATTATATCTTGTTCTTAAATAATTTTCTCATATTATGATTAAAATGAAACTTCATTTGATTTATGATTTTCATTGATGTGTCTTGGATTAAGTCATAGTTAATTGTACATTGATGATTTAAACTTTAAGATACTAGAGAATCAAGCATGATAAGTCTAATTTTCAGAATTAAAAATTTTGTTAGGTTGTCTACCTGAATTTAAGTATTACCTTGAAGTTTGAAATTTACAAAGTTGACATCAAAAGCCCATAATTGTTGTGAGATCTTGAGCCTTTTAGAGCATACATTCCTTTTCGTGCTCACTTTATTGATTATGAGTGTGTCAACATTGATTTGTTATTCTAGAACTTGCTCCGATTATACATGTCGAGACCACACCTTTGATTTGATATACTAAGATGATGAAGGCACCTAGGTTTTAACCCACTTACTCCATAAAAAGCCTACCTTCACAATTAACCCCTTGTGAACCCCTTTGATCCTAACAACCCTTTTATTGACTCACCCTCAACATTAACCAAAAACCATTATTGTTGAAATCTCTTTTATTAATTTGACCAACATTAAATCGAGGTCTGATTTGAACAGATTACTTAGCTAAACTATGCTTTCCATTTCAGTTGTTAATTTCTTTATTATTGTATGATTTGTTCTTAAAAAAAATGAAGTATATTCATTATTAGTTCTATGTTATTTGAGCTCAAACTGTTAATTTCATTATCTTTAGAAAAAACTCATGTTATTAGTATTAAGTTTCCGTGATGTAATTATTGGTACAACTTTTTAGTTAGGTAATTTGTCAATTCAGTCTTGATACTAACCCTCTAATTCAAGCCTTTATCCACACCTTTAACCCAAGCCCCGTTACAACCCATAAAAGACCTTTTGATTTGTGTATCATATCATTTTACAGTGGTGGAGATTTGATTTTCATGCAAGCCTATGGGATTAACTTTTCATGTTCGACTTCTGAGTGCTTATTTTTGAACCTTAAACACTTCGAGTGCTTTGAGTGAATCTTTAGTGAGGATATCAATTTTTGTCGATTTTGAATCAGAGGTAATTATTTAAGTGAGGGGAAACACCTATGTTTTCATGCTACAAAAATATATGACTTAGATTGTTTGAATCTTTAGGACTCTTTGAGTTGAATTATCCATGTATGAATTATCTATGAATTATGATGAGACATTATTGATGAAGGTTATGAATTGAGGAAATTCTGTTTTAATTGTGAGTTAAGAACTTTGCTTGAGGACAAGCAAAAGCTTAAGTGTGGGGGTATTTGATAAACCGTAATAGTAACATATTTTATCTCCACATTTAGCATGCTTTTGGATGATTTATCCCTTGAATTATGGAATTTGGTGCTCGTAATCCTTTAATTTCATGTTTTATACTCAGGAGAGCATAGGAGGATGAAAAGAATGGAAAACGGGCTTAAAATGGCCAAAGTAGGAAATCAACACGGCCTGGGCCCAAAACACACGGCCATGCCCCTTTAGCAGGCTCAAACATGGCCTGAAGTCGATTCACACGGGCGTGCCACACGGGCGTGTCCCTGCCGTGACAAAAAGGAATTTCACTCGGAATAGGGTACTTAGAGGCAAAGAAAGACATTCCAAAAGCCTATATAAACACCCTAAAGGCCAACCTTTAGAGGGGCGTCCAGCTAGGCCAAGGAGCCGAGCCGGAGAGGTTAGAATTGTGGGATTTACTCGAAGAAAGCCAGTTGATTCATCTCAAGAAGCCGAAATCATACTCAAGACGGTGGATCTCTCCTTCAATTCCTTTAGGGGGTTTTAGGGTGTTCTTATGTTTTGTTTTATCTTTTCTTCTGTGATGTATTCTTTTATAATTATGAACTAAACCCTCAGATACCTGAGGGGGATGAAACCTAAGACGGATCTTGTTATTTTTTTCTGAACTATATGATAAATACTTGATTTGTTCTTAATTATGTGTTCTTAATTCTTTCTTTGGTATTTCAGGGTATTGATTCAAGTATTGATGTGCTTAGGAAGTGGAGCAAAAGTCCCTGTCTAAGAGTAGATCTAGCATAATTAAGCGGAGTTGATCGCAACCCTAGAGATAGGATGACGAAAATCTGCCGAATTAGGGTCAAACCTAATATGGGAGTCCATAGATTGAGTTAATGCAATTCTAGGGGTTTTAATTATAAAGAGATTTCAATTAATCAACCTAGGGTTAGACGTTAGTAGCCTCGACGGAGGTATTAATATACATTAGGGAATCTTACGGATCAAGTCAAGTGAATAAATTGTCTGGTTCAGAGTTAAATAACAAGTGAAGTCTAGGTGGATTCCTCCTTGGGTATTGTCTTAATCAATTGGTTTTTCCCACAAGTATTTCCCCAATTCATTCTCTTTGTCTTAGCGTCTTTAGCTTAGTAGTTAGTTAATTTTAGATTAAACAATAATTCACTTCAATTCTTAGGCTAAATAATAAAAAGAAAGTTAGTACTAGTACTTTTGGTTCCTTTGGGTTCGACATTCCGGTCTTGCCACTAAACTATACTACTGTTCGATAGGTGTGCTTGCTTCAATCGTTGTCACAGTTAGTTTCTAGGCTAGATCATTCATTATATAAATTTTTAAGACTTTGACACACGATCAGTGGTATCGCACATAGCCTACCAAAAAGGTTAGTTACGGTGGTGTCGCACATAGCCCACCAAATGATAAATAGACGATGGTATCGCACATAGCCCATCGTAATTAAGTAATAAGGTGGTATCGCACTTAGCCCACCGTCAAGTATTGATATAACACACTTACATATCCATTCTATCATTCATACTAGAGTTATTCAATAACTTCTACATTCAACCCACTTGAACCATACATGTTCTCAATTATGCCATGCACTAATTAGCAACAACAATATATATATAATGCGTCGTTTACGCATAAACTTACCTCGGTGCAAAACGCGTCAACTAACGGTTTAATACGTAACCTTGCCTTTTCCCCGGTCAAGGTTAATTCCGCGCTCTTCTTGATCTATAACAGTAAAATTCATTCATTTAGATCATTCTATGATCATAATGCATCAAAATCTACACTTAGGCAAAAATGACCATTCTGCCCTTGTACTAGGGCAAAATTACGATTTTGCCCCTAGGCTCGTAAATCATTTTTCAAACCATTTTCTCATTAAACAAGCCTAGATGACCATTTATTTCTCTTACAACTACTCACAATTTTAACTATTTCATGCATTTATGACAACATCCCAATCTTTGCATTTAAGTCCTACTTAGGTGTTTTCATGCAAACACCTTTCACAAAAGTTGTTTCTCATCTCCCTAACATTCATTTTCTTCCATAAAAACTCAGATAACAACGTAAATACTCTCATGGCAAGTCCCTAGACTTTCAACCATATTGCAAATTGGTCCCCTCATTAGCTAGCTTAAGCTTTGGGGACCCCAAAAATACAAAAATCATCAATTAAAACCACCTAAATCACTTACTAGCAAGGAGATAGCTTGGCTGAGAGTTTGAACCCCAAAATGCTCTATTTCCTCTTCAATTTTCGGTAGAAAGAGATGAGTGAATAGCGAAATATGATAGTTTTTCTCTTTACCATATTTTATTTATCTTTTCTCACCTAATTCACCCACTTTTGACAAAAAAATTAAATGCTCTTGTCTCCCTATACCACATGGCTGGCCAATACATTCTAATTGGCCTAATTGCACTTTAAAGACCTCCAAATTAACATTCTATAGCTATTAGGTACCCCTACCTTATAAGATAGAACTTTCGCACCTTATGCGATTTAGTCCTTTTTCACAATTAAGCATGCTATTGCTAAAATTAAAGCACCAAAATTTCTACATAGCCATATTTTAATGCTATAAAACATAAAATAACATCAAAATAATTTTCCCTAACCTCGATTTAGTGGTCTCAAAACCACTGTTCTGACTAGCCCCAAAATCGGGTTGTTACAAGCTCCGTGGGATCAGTTTTTCAACATCATCGAGCCCACCTATACGGAGCTCACTTTGGAGTTTGGTGCTACATTTTCGGTCCAGCAGGTCATGACAGTCCATGACGAGCCAGGCATAATTACCTTTCGCCTTAGTGGGTTGGTGCGACACATGAGCGTCGCAGAGTTCGATACTGCGATGGGACTTTACACGGAGGAGTTCATGTCCACCGAGAACTTCCTTCAGCTTCATCGGCATATACATCACTTGCCATGCGTTGTTGGATCGACCTGACAGCTAGCCAGACACCTTACGACGCGAGTCGCTCGAAGGCGACTTCTCTCTCTCCAGCCCTACGATATGTTCACGCACTTCTCGCTCACACCTTAACAAGACAGAGAGAGAGCACTAGAGTCGTTAGCACCCACGACGCTTACTTCTTATGGAGCATGGCTCATGGCCATATTATTGACTTGGCGTACTTCATTGCTCTATCTTTCCGCCATCAGGCTGACCACCACAGGAGGGGCCCCATCTGTCTAGGCCCTTATGTGACTCGCCTCACTCGACACTTCGGTCTTCTCGACACACCGGAGCAGTCCTCGACACTTACCCTAGTCGGTCGAATGTCCTCTCAGGACATCTCGAGCATGATCCACATGAGGATGATCGAGCGGCGATGTGGAGTGGATCCTCCTCAGTACAGATTGTTTCATTTTGACGTTCAGAATGACCTCGAGGACTTCACTGATGATGTTCCTCCCTATCACGAGGATCCACCTCAGCCACCACCTTCGAGTCATAGACCTGTTCATTCTGCTGCTAGCTCCCAAGGAGTATCCTACGAGGAATTCACTAGTTTACGTCAGTACTGTGCTGAGAGGTTCGACAGTATTGATGCGACATTGCAGCAGATTTGTCAGCATTTTCATATTTCTCCTCCAGCGACGACTACTCATGCGTCTGATGATGAGGACCATTGAGTCCATCTCATTTATTTTATTTTTATTTTTATTATTTTTATTTTTATTTTTATTTTTATTTTTATTTTATTAAACTTCTTTCGCTTTTATAGTTTAAACTATCATTTTATTTATTATAGTTGTTTCTTAACAAGTAACCCTTTAATCTTCTTCAGCATTGTGTTTATTTTCTTATCAGATGCTCAGAATCTTGACACACCTACATTTATCTACAATTTCGCTTTTCACTATTCTGGGAATTTCATCCAATATTCAGGGCAGTTTCAATTATCTCCCTCTCTTATGATATTCTGTTTCTACTGTGATTATATTTGTTTGTACATTGAGGACAATGTATATCTTAGGTGTGGGGAGGTTATTTATATGATTATTTGAAAATCCCTGAATTATGCCCTGTGCTTAAGTAATTTTCTCATATTACTATTAGAATGAATTCTTATTGATTTGTGATTATCATTGATGTGTTTTAGATTAAATTCATAGGTAATTGTGCATTGATTGTTTAAAGTTTAAGACATGAGAGAATCAAGCACGATAAGTCTATTTTCAGAATTAAAATTTGTTAGGTTGTTTCTTTAAATTTAAATATTACCTTGAAGTTTGAAATTTGCAAGATTGACATCAAAAACCATAATTTTTGTGAGATTTTGAGCCTTTAAGAGCATACACTTTTCTTGCTCACTTTATTATTGGTTATGAGTGTGTCAATAATTGATTTGTTATTCTAGAACTTGCTTCGATTATGCATGTCGAGACCACACCTTTGATTTGATATACTGAGATGATAAAGGCACTTAGGTTTTAACCCACTTATCCCATAAAAAGCCTACATTTATAATTAACCCTTAGTGAACCCCTTTGAGCCTAAAACACCATTCTTGAATTACCCTTAATATTAATCCATAACTCATTTGTGATTCGTTGAGAATTGTTCCCATTTTATTGACTCTCTTTTTGTTGAGATTTGATTTGGTTAGTTGCTTAACTATGTTCTTTTGTTTTAGTTGTTAAATTTTCTCTTATTATCCATTGTTCTAAAAAAAAGTGAATTTTTTTTTATTATATATACATTTATGTTGATTATTACTAGTTCTTTGGTTTGAGCTTAAAATTTCATATTCTGAGAAGAAGCTCGTGTTATTATTAAATAATTTCGATTGATGTAATTATTCAGTATTAGTTTATTTTTCTAGTTAGGTAATTTATCAATTCAATCTCGATTCTAACCTTCTTTTTCAGCCTTTATCCACACATTTAACCCAAGCCCCATTACAACCCTTTAAAGACCTTTTGATTTGTGTATCATCTCATTTTATAGTGGTGGAGATTTGATTTTCATGCAAGCCTATGGTAATAACTTTTCATATTTGACTTTTGAGTGCTTAATTATTTAATCTTAAACACTTTGAATGATTTGAGTGAATCTTTAGTGAGGATGTCAAATCTTGTCGGTTTTGAATTAAAGGTAATTATTTAGATAAGGGGAAATACCTATGTTTTCATGCTTTAAAAATGTGTGACTTGGATTGTTTGAATCTTTAGTGCTCTTTTAGTTGAATTATCAATGTGTGATTATTTGTGAATTATGATAGAACATTATTGATGAGAATTATGAATTGAGAAAGTTTAATTTTAATTATGAGTTGAGGATTTTGCTTGAGGACAAGCAAACGCTTAAGTGTGGGGATATTTGATAAACCATAAAAGTAACATATTTCAATCCCATGCTTAGCGTGTTTTTAGATGATTTATTATTTAATTTAGTGAATTTGATGCTCCCAATCCTTTAATTTCATGTTTTATACTTAGGAGAGCATAGGGGAACAAAAAGAGCGGAAAACGGGCCAAAATCGGACAAAATGGGCTATTTTAAGGATCCACACGGCCAAGCCTTTTTCCACACGGGATGAGCACACGCCCGTGTTAGCCACACGGACTGGCCACATGCCCATATGGCAGCCCGTGTCGATATCGCTCCCTGTTTTCCAAACACGCGAAAAAAGCCAATTTTTAGAGTTTCTGAGCATTCTAAAGTCTATAAATACACACTAGAAGAGGACCTAAGAGGATACAGAGCTAAACAAAGAAAAGACTCGAAGAACGCCAACGGATTCAACTCAGAAGCAGGATCTCCTTCAAGACTGAATATCTCCATTCAATTTCTCTCGAAGTCTTTGGGTTTCTTTATATTTTGTTGTTTTCTAATTTTGAGATGTTTTCCCCCAAAAGTATGAACTAAATTCCCTAGATACCTAGGGAGGATGAAACCTAAGACGGATCTTATTATTTGATTTTTCTGAATTACATGATAAATATTTGTTCTTGATCTCAATTATGTGTTCTTATTTCATGTTTTAATGTTTTCAAATCTAATAGGGGAATCCATAGATCGAGTTGCGACAATAGGGGTTTTAATTAAAAAGAGATTTCAATTAATCAACCTAGAGTCAGTTATTTTTACTCTCGAAAGATGTATTAATATAATTTAGGGATTTCTACGGATCAAGGCAAGTGAATAAATCGTTTAATTCAGGTTCAGAATAATAAGTGAAGTCTAGGTGGATTCTTTCCTGGGTATTGTCTCTTATATTGGTTTATTCGATTATTTTCTTACTTTATTCTTTGTCGAGTTCTTAATAATTAGTTTAGATAATTTTAGGTTTAAAACAAACTTCTTCAATTTACCGGCTAGATAATAGAAAGATAGTAAGTACTAGTACTTTTAGTCCTCGTGGATACGATATTCCCGACTCACCATAGCTATATTATTATTCGATAAGTGCGCTTGCCTTTGTCGTGATTTTAATTAGTTAAGTGAATCATCATCAATGACAAAATCTTAATTCTATTACACACTAAATGACAAACATTAATGAACTCAAGGATTTGCATGTAATTAAATCTTTTCCTCTCTGCCTAAATAACTGAGCAAACAGGTGAGTCATTAGTCTATGTTTTACTTTAACAGGGGTCGCTTAAATATTAGGATCAAATCAAACTCTTTATCATATGTAATAATTGATAAGTGTGACCACATGAATCTGAACCACCTAACTCTCGCCCTTGTAGCTACCATCTACCAATTTGCATCAGAGTTTTACCTTCGGGTCCCAATTGGAGACCCATTATATGCAAAGGTGCACTGGATTCGGATGTGTATACATCGCTGTAAGTTGGTGAGGCTCATGTTTCTCACCCTGTGTTCCGAGCCAATATGTCTTAATTCAACATGCCATGGACATAGAGAGACAAAAACTGAAACAAAAGAAAAGAGACCATAGAATCGACATGGACACTTGCTGAGGTGGTCCGTGTGAAGGGCCCAGTGACTGACGTGGCAGCATAAGATATGTAAATAGCACACATGGAGATGCGGTGAATGCCATGTGGCATGCGGGCGCTATGGTGGGGGAACTTGACCCTCCTTGTCCCTCCTGTGGAAACGCAAGGGGCGGTTTGGCCATGCAGCTTTGTCTTCAAACCATTGGCCTCTAACCCTTCCTGGCTTCCTCCTCCATTTCATTGTCGGTCCCATGTGTTCCATGCAGTTTGATTCAGACAAAAAAAGACCCCCAAAATTTAGACTTAAAATTATCCCTGACGAATTTGGTTTGTTTACGTATGAGTTCCATACATTAATATATACACACACACACATTCATAGTCCTAATCATCATCCTGTTCATATATAAACGTACAAACGGATGTTACTCATGACTGATCTGAAAATCACTCCTTCAATTTCATTAATTCTCAAGGTTCATGTTTCATACACGTTCATGCATGAGGAGTCTTATAAGTTTGTGATCGTGAATGAAAAGATAAGAACATAGGTACTCCAATCTAACTTTACAAGGTCAACTAAATTTGTGATTATCCTAAATCTAATTCCATCAGTCGATTCAAAAAGTATGTAATTTCATCGTTTAAAATATATTAAAACATTTCATTGTATATCCATTTCTTGGTCATAAACGACACTGCTTCCACACCTTCGATAAGAGAAACTATGTATGAAAAATGAAAAACAAATAATCCAAGGCCATGCGGTAATATTTCTGCCATACATTTTAAGGGTGGGGCAAGGAGTGGACTTCCTCATCACAAACACATGGTAGGGCCTCTACTTATTTAGAAATCTCACAAATTCGAAAAACTCAATTAGTTCACGTAATTGTTATTAAAGAAAAGTTACTTGACAGTCAAAAAAATTATTTTATGATGATATTTGAGAGTACATCTCTATAATTCTTTCCTTCTTGATTTGGAATACGTCCCCTAAGGTGATTTAAAAAAGGGAAAAGTAAGGGACATAGGGAGGCCCCCTAATATCTTGAATTTGGTTTTCAAGATTCATCATCGGAACACCTGCATGTTCTCTTAAAGAACGGATTTCATTTCAGTACAAAACATGCATTTAATGCGCCCTCTTTGATAACTTCTATCAGTACAAATACCTGGAAGACCTAACACTGAACTCACACCCCCAGACCACATACAATCTTTTTCTCTGTTTCTCAAAGTTCTCATCTGAACTAAGCTATCTTTCATCATACAAATGTATTCGCTAGGTGTTATCTTCTTTCTCCTTTGTCTTCCTATGCATGCATGCAATGCTCGTTGTCTAGGTTATGCTGCTGAAGATATTGACAATCATGCCGATTTTCTTGCCAAGGTTAGCGCATAATATATTTATATATAGTGATTACGATAAATATGTATATATGTGTGACTTATAGTTTATATACGTTAAAACCAGGATGTCAATAAGTTGAAGCTCCACGATCAACTAGAGATGAGGTCTTCAATCTCAAAGGAAGTACAAACACAAGAATATGGGGTTCACGGAATAAGAAAACAAGAGAATGGGACTGATGCAGATAATATGAAACAAACACTTTGCAACTTACTTCTCAAGGCAAAAGAAGCTGTTGAAAATGCTATTTCATCAGGTTATTTTTCAAACTAAGATGTCCTTTTTGTATTCGGAATAGTTTATCTTCTTATTTAACAGGAAATATGAGAGACATATCCTTTTGACTTACGCTATGAAATAAAATAAAAACTGGAAAAAGACTATCATTATTTCATGCTACACTTGAACTGCTTTAAGCTTTTTGCACCTTTCATTATCCTTTCACAAGTCGTCCAACTTGGTTTCGCTAAGGAAATTTCAGCAGTGACCTAAGTTCTTAAAATATAACGTGTTGTTGCGTAATCATAGACCTTAGTTTTAGCTTTAGTGTTAAACACTGTTTCATATTATTGATGATGATGATGGCGCAATAGCAGTTTTGCTTCTATGTTCATGCAGGATATGAAATTATCTTGTCTTCTGGGGTTGATTTCCACGGCATGGCAAAAGTAGAGGTAACTACAACAGTTTTACATTAAGTCATAGATCATGCATTTTTTTAGTATGATTAATATTCCTAAGATTATTTACTGCTTGTGTTGAGTTGGGTAGGGATTGAAGAGAGTAAGAAGGTCAAGATCCATGTTAGGAAATTCAGGTGGTGACACTGAGGAAGATGTGGGTTCCAAGGAAAAGGATATGGTGGATGGGGACATTGACGACGTTATGGATTATTCACAACCCCATCGGAAACCTCCTATTCATAATGAAAAAAACTAGACAACACTCGTTAATATTACCCAAAATGTTAATTGTTTCGTACCAGCTTCTAGTGTCATTTAAAAGAGAACCAAGAAAAAGTTATTATGGTTTCTCCCCTAAAACAACCATCTTTTGGCTACCTGTTCAAGGGCGTTTCGTATGTTATTTTATGGTCAAAATTAAAATATATATGTTAAGTCCAAGCTCCACTGAAACACTATGCAAAAGACACTTGAAATTGCCAAATGTGTTCAAAAACCTTGCTGTGAAGACGGCTTATCAGAACGTGGTGATTTAAAGCTACTGTTGTCTAGACCATAATCTTATGGCCTATTCTCCACCCGTCTGATCCGACCTAATAGATTCAATAATTCAAATTTGAGATAAATTTTAATAACCCAAGCAGATTTGAATAAAATTACCGTTCTAACCAAAAATATTTTTTTAATAATCTCTATAAAGAGATAAATATCAAAACTATATATGAATTTTAGTCAAATATGCAATGTTATATATAAACTAAAATTTTATTTAATTTTGTACATAAAATTTTAATTTGATTCATTTTTCACAAATCACAAACACAATTATTAATATAAAATTATTTTCTGTTTACAAATTGCATACATAAATAGTTTTATTTATTTCTTTAAATATGTATACTTGTATCAAAATCAAATTTTTAAATATACATTTGAACCACAATCAAAATTTCATGTATGATTACACCCAGTCAAGGCATATGTCACATCAAAATTCAAGTCTATTTTTTAGATTTATCTCTTCTATAAATGTTCTTTTTAACTCACCTGACCTAAATCTAAACGAGGAAAAAGAGTTATTTGGACTCAAGCTCAAACCAGCGTGTGCGCATACATATTATTATATATACTGACATCTAATCCAAAGATTACGCATGTACAGACTGATGAGATAAAGGTGTTCTCACCTCCCGAAACTCCTGCATCTGTTTTTCATAAAAATAAAACATAATCCAAACCAACACGAGTTTCCCACATTTACATGGCTGAAACATGTTGAGAGAATATGACTAAAAACCGAGGCTTACATGTTTATTTAGGTTACGTTGGAGGAGGATGTTAAGCGCGATAAAGTGGAGCCCACTCTGAACTGTCCAAACGACAGTCTGCAATGTACTGTCCCCTGTATAGAATTCAATAACCAAGCCCAAAATTGTGCAAAACGTGGCCATCTGTGAATCATGTGCCACCATTGCCAAGTAATTGATCTCGTAAAACAATCTGAAAACGGGTTAAAATGCATCACATTACCATGAAAGAAATGTTCCCGAAATTTCAGGCTCTGATCCCTAAGAAATCAAATTTTCATTCCTATCTAACAATTCCACCTTACTACATAACCAAAGTACATGTCTGTCTCCGGAGGACTTAACATTTCCAATTGCGCAATTGACTTCCAAAATTTGATAATCAAAAGAAACCAATAAAAGATAAAGCATCATTCTCGACCGGATAGGATGCCCATGTGAATGGATTTTCTTGAAGTCTTTAGTAAGTTGTCTTGAGTTTAATTTCTTCTTATTTAGTTTGTGGAATCAATGGTAGATAATTAGGTACCACTGCAGCTGACAATGAAAGGTTTGACAAAGTTTATAAATTCAGAGGTTCTGATTCCCAGCTTCAAATCAACCTCGCCTCCACCCAACCAGAAGAAATCTGGATCAAGCTTTACAATGGCTTCATCTAAAATTACCTGCAATCAGTTTCAATTTTCCCGTTACTAAGAGTATGATGAAAAACATGAAATCTTGCTTCCTGCCTTTCATGGTGTATGCATGCATGGCCATGTCTGAACTCATGCATTTTAGCTAATCACACAGATCATACCATCAATGAGAAACAATAAACTTGGCTTTTTGCTTCTTTATGAAATTTGTAATTTAGTATCTCAATTCTGATTGCTAATCACCCCTTAATGTGGACTGTCACTTTTGTATTATATGAACTTCGTCAGTTTCAGGTAAGTTACATACCCTACAGCCTACATGATAAGAAAAGAAACTTCATTCTAGCACCTAAAATTTCAAAGCATCTTAGGCTTCCATCTCTAACAGTTTATGCAAGCTGTCGTCTTATGCAAAAGGAATATGCTGATAAACTCCACAGTGCATTTTCAATGTGACAGACTGGCAGGAAATGATTTGAGCTGACATTAGGAACAGTGGACCAGCCAGAAAGCTGGCAGATAGATTCAAATTCATGGACAAGGAATTCATGTGTTGCTATACTCAAATGCATGTTACAGACTTAATAAGTACTTGATTTTACTTGTTCGATTTTGTATATAAACAAGCCAAACTGGTCCTAAGCATGATGAGGATGGATATCTACCCAGGCAATTAAATCCTCAGGGCCCCATGTGCTCTTCCTACAGAAGGACAGGGATCGAAGGGGGGTACTGTCTAAAAGACAGGTGCCAAGAACATTTTTACACAACAAAAGCCTCTCAAAACAATGAGATTCCTAAAAGAAAAATGAACCAACATTTTTGTTTGAAACTTCTGTTCTTGTTCCCTCTCTATTGTTATTATACCATATTACATATTGAACATAAATACTATATTGAACAAGTCCCAATACATTTCATTTATACAGTAACAGCATACCAAGTAGAAAAAACAAGCAATACAAAATCAATATACTAACAAAAAACAAATAAAAAAACAAAATTCAATACATTAGATGTTATGTAAAGCTAGCATACAAAGGTTTGCATAAAGAGCACTTACTGGAATGTCAGTTTGCATACCGATGCAAGTAACTGCATTGTGCTCATAGCCAGTCAACTTTATTGATGTTTCCTCTGGAGCAAGTCTCACTGAATTATTCAAAACATGTAATAATTAACTAAATATTTCGGAGATCCCAGCATTAAATAAATCTTCTAACCATAAAGAGAATTATAGGAGCCAATATTGCACCAAAAGTTGATTGGTTTCTTCAGCCCATAAATGAAGGGAAAAAGATGACAGCATTAAGAAAACATTAATCAACAACTTGACCATGCAACAGAATAATCAAAAACTTTACAAGCTGGGTTATGAATACATCTTCATAGATGATTTAACAAAATTCAAACAAATAGTTATTGCTGTTGAATCAGAAATAAGGATCACCAGATAGTTATTAACATTAGCAAAGTCATAAGCACCATTGCACCATGTTAGTCAACAGCTTTTGCCTACAAGCCAAAAATGTGACGTTGAATTGGTCACAGCTTGCAGTTTATTACTCCTTAGTTCTCTCTCAATTAATCATTCAGATGATGCTGAAACTAGTCCTCGAAAACAACAGTAAGTGAACTAATGTTTAGACCATAAATGTAATGGTAAGTTGGTGATAACTTGCAATTTATTACTCCCTAACTTTCTCTTAATTAATCATTCAGTTGATGCTGAAACTAGTTAAATGACAATAAATGAACTAATTTCAGCCCCCGTTTAAATAAATATTTTTTTTCTGCAAGGGATGCAAACAGCTTCAGGTTTCAACTACTTATGGTTGTGTCTACACTGACATAAAGTGCAGGCTACCAAATATAAGCAAACAAAGCTCTTGCAAGTCAGTGGTAGTAAGAATGCATTATTACCAATACAAATTTATTAGCTCTTCAAAACTGAAATAATGAAAAAGAAAAAGAAGGTGACAACAAAGACATAAAAGGAAGGTCCATGAGACTCTGACAATTGATTTATAATATGATTCATCCTTAGCAAATTATAAGGCAACTGAATGACTAGGTTAACAAGAAAATAAGCGAAATTAGGAATCCATAGCTCTTTCCACACAAAGAGCTTAATCAAGACTTAAGGCATCATGTATTAATGCATGAATGATGTGTACTGGCACCAACCAGCCAGAATATAATATTAAAACAAGCTATAATCAGATATGCCAGGATCTTTACACCAGACCAAGTTTTATCTACTCTCTGCTACATATATGTGCTTTGAATCATCATTACAGTAACATGTTTGTATTGGGTTTTGAGACATAAATAACTCATTTCAGAATGGCTAGAATAATCTAATAATAATTTCAATGAAATACCCTTGAGTAGGTGTCTTTTTTTTATCATAAAGAGGATCACAGTTCACAAATAAATAAACTTACAGTTAAATTTCTTCTTTGATATCTTTCCATTGTTGAGTGTGTAGAGAAAATTTTTGACAGTTTCAGCGTTGAATCTAGCAGTATACTGCAAATATTAAAGGGTTCAAACGTAAGATCCTTTCTATATGGGGCATCTTGTTGGTACTTAGGGAAAAAGGAAGTTACCTGAACTACAACAACATAATACTTTGAATTGTTTCGATCACTACAATCAATTACATTGGACGGGGCTTGAGTATTAACCTGAGCAAGCAAAGCAGCCTTAGTATGGAGCCTGACAGATTAAAATGAGCAAATCAGACTTATGGTCTTTTGCACTAGAAAAAGAAAAGTCGCCACAAAAATGGGAGTGGAAGTAGGTGGGTGTCAAATATTTTGAAGGTATGACTGCCTATATTTATTTTCATCTGTATCTCCACTACCCCTGATTCACGAGTATGCTCTGGATGCTTTGCAGTTTAGGGTGCATTTGGTTCATGTAATGTAACATTCCATCTCGTAATCTCAAATATCACACTAAGATTACCTTGTTTGGATTCAAAACACCCCCACCACCCCATAATCTCACTTTTCCAAGTAGCGTTAAGATGCCAGAATATAGGGTGTAATCTCAATACCCCTCTTCCCCCAAGTTATCTTAGATTCCGAGCATAATCTGAAATTTTGGATAAATTTACCTTTTGTTTTTATTATTTAAATCAGCATCGTCCTTTTTTTCCCAAATAAAATTTTAAGTCTAATAAAAAAACAAAAACCTCTCTTTTATACGAGAACTATTTGAGAAAATTTTAGTTTCACTTCTCTTTCCATAATAAAAGCAACCACACTCTCGAACACAAACAATTGATAAACCATATAAATAAGTTATCAATTCATAATTAGGTTCAATTGTTCAAAACAAAAAAAGGTTCAATGGTTGTTCAATTGAATTCATGTGATAAAATTGAGGTGTAATAAAAATGAACTTCATAAGTTATTATAATTATATGGAAAAATTGACACTAAAAATGTAAAAGGAAGTGAACTTGCAAAAAACTTTCTTTTAGATAATCTTACATTCCATCAATCAAACACCAAAATCCTACATTCCAGCCAAATGAACCAAGCAGGGTATCTAATATACCTAGTAATCTTACATTCCAATAATCCTATTTACCCAAAGTAATCTTACATTTCTTCAACCAGATGCCCCCTTAGTGTTTTAACACTCCACTAACAACCAACCACTCTTAAAAGCATCTTCAACAATCCACATGAAACCCCTTACTACAGAATCTTTCTCTTCAAACATGGACCAACTAAGCAAAAACCAAGACAGGTACTAATATATTCTTTATACTCCATACAAATATGACTTTGAATGCTAAAATGCATTACTTGAAAAGAAAATAAAAAAGGAACTGGAGCATAAAATGGCAATATTTCACTGTTCATATCAGAACTTCAAGCATTTGATCATCCTAACAACATATTCTCCTCAAAACCATTAAATTTCTACACGTAGAAGGGGCAAGACCATAAATCATATCACCTCAAAAAAGCCCATCTCAAGTTGGTGATGCAAGCTTTTACGGCCGCACAATATCAACCATTTTTCCAAGATGACAAATAGGCATTTGCATAGCATTTCTCCTCCTTAACTAAAGCAAACCAACTTGTTCACCTTCTGACACAACCAAAATCACATTCTCCCATCTGCTGCTACGCCACTTCAAATAATCTTTCTTCAATTATGTAAGTTCAATGTAAGCAATATATCCATTATTATTATACATAACTAAGATGGATAGTCTTGAAACTTCATATGAATTAAAAAATTTTGAGTCTAGATTCACTGCTTAATTACTTCCGAATCTCACATTTATCGCTAATTAATTGAATCCAATGACAAAAGTCGAACTAATGACAAGGAAGTACCAAAGCAATTAAAGAAATTCACACAGATTCACTATCTCATACTCGTAGCTAACTAAGAAAAAAAGGTACTAAAATGCAACTAATTGATCGATGATTATCAGTTCGAAGTAAAATAGTAGAATGACAAACCAAAACGATGCTTTTGCAAAGATGATGAACAGAGGCGGCGCCGAGAACGTCGCGGCGGGACTCGAGAGGCCAGTCGTAGTAATCGGAGGCGACTCGCTTGAAAATGAAGTCGTTGACGCCATTGGATCGTAGAATATTAGAGAGGCAAGCTTCAACATCGGAGCTAGCATCGCCGTTAGTGAGAGGGGATGAAGAAGGGATAGGTTCAGCATTTTGAGGCAGGTGAGAGAGCTCTAGCTTCGATATTCGTCGAAGGATTTGAAGCTGGACTCTCTCGAGCTCTGCCAACGCAGCCTCCATTTTCACAGGGGAAAGATCAAAGTAAGCAAACAGCTACTATTAGGTATTGCCCGCGGTTTACAGATGCGGGAGAGAGGGACTTGACGACCTCAGGGGACGATTGGTACGATCGATTTTAATTGGTGGTCATGGTTGAAAATTAAAATATGGGCTGGGTCGGATCCGCTTAAAAACGTTTAACTCATATTTTAAAAATTGCTTTTAAAAAATAAAATTTGTTCTAAACATGGTATTCTAAAATAATAAATCTATATTTAAATAATATTTAAATTAATTAATATTATGATATTTTAGTTAGAATATAAAAATAATTTATTATAACTTATTGTTAATATTTTAATATATGAAATATAAATTTTAAATATTTTTAAGCAGTTAATATTAATTATTTATAAAATTTAATTAGAATATATAAAGTATATTTTAAATATTTAAATATAATCATTAAATATTTGTAATCAGATATTAATAGAGTTGTATTATTTTAAGAAATATTTTTTTTATTTTTAATTAATGATTTTATTTTAAAATGTTATATCTATTATATAACATTAGCATTTGTAATTTAAAGTTAATGAAAAATGGGAGAATAAAAATAGAGGGGTGAAAAAGTAATAATGCTTCCATAAGTGCTAGTTTGGCAATGCTTTTGAAAAGTGATTTGAAAAGTGTTGTGGAAAACTGCTTTTGAGAAGTGCTTTTGAAAAGTTTAGTTTAAAATTTGAGTGTTTAGCATTGCTGTCAAAAAGTGCTTTTGAGAAATGAAATGTCTATTTTAGACATGTTATTATCAAGTAACAAATATGCATTTAAATAAAATTTAAATTAGTTAATATTATTATATTTTAGTAAGAATATAAAAAAATTACTATAACTTGTTAATATTTTAATATATGAAATATAAATTTTAAATATTTTTAAGTAATAAATATTAATTACTTATAAAATTTAATTAGAATATATAAACTACATTTTAAATATTTAAATATAACCATTAAATATTTGAAATTAGTATTTTAAAAAATATTTTTTTATTTTTAATTAATGATTTTAACACATTTGTAATTAAGCACCAAGAAAAAAAAGGAAAAATACTATGTTATTGGAGGGGTGAAAAAGTAATTAAGCACTAAAAGTGCTTTTGGGGAGGAAAAGCTAAAAATTTTAACTTCTCATTTTCAGAAGTGCTTTTCAAAAGCACTACGAAAAGCCAAAATTCCACCAAAAGCGACATTGCGCGCATGCTTTTCTTCCGAAGTGCTTTTGGCGTAAGTGCTTTTAAGCACGTAAGAAGAAGTGAGCCCTTAGTAAAAGTGCTTTTGAAAAGTCACTCATTTCAGCAAAAAATTGTTTGTTTAGCACAATTTTTCTTCAAAAAGTATTTTTCAATCCAAAAGTATTTTTTTAAAGTATTGCTAAACACAGCATTAGACAAATAATTTCACCTATTAATAGGTCTAATAAATATGTATATATAAAATTAATTCATGAAACAAACTAATTTTTAAAAGATGAAAAAAAATAGTTGAGCTTTGCTGGTTGTGCGACGGTTTATTTGTGGCTTGGGATGCGGGTATTCGGTGTTTAGTGGTGAAATCTAATAGCCAGGTTGTGTGGACCTTGTCACGGCTGTTATTGGAGAAGAGATGTTGGAGCTCGTAACAGCTGTTCGTGGCCTTTTGCCTCGGTCGTGGCAGGTATTAGCACGTCATGTTCCGCAGGGTGCTGATGCTGCAGTGAATGCTATCACCAAGCTCGCTAGGGATCGCCTATTGGCGTTGCAACTGGTTTGGCATCCTCCTCCGTCTATCAAACTCATGGTTGAATGGGAAGAGAGACCATCCTTTGTCAATAACGGTTAATTTTAGCTAGCTTTTAGCTAGACCTGATCATAAGTCGGGCCATCTATCTAGGTCCAAAGGCCTGCTCAAAAAGTGAGAGTTTGAGTAAAAATATAAGCCCGAAAAATGGACTTTGACAAAAAATAGGGCATGTTTTTTAAACGGGCCAGGCCTCGGGCAAGATTTTTTGGCTCAGCTCAACCTAAATTTGACTAATTTTTCTTTCTATTACTGTTTACTACTGTTATGTTGTTGTTTTGTTATTGTTATTGATAAACCATAATTTACATATATTTTAACCCCATGCTTGGCTTATTTTTGGATGAATTCTCATTAGATTTGATGAATTCGATTCTCCTAATCCATTAATTTCATGTTTTACATTCAGGAGAGCTTAGGGAGTCGAAAAGAACGAGAAACGGGCCAAAAAGGGACAAAATGGGCCTACCTCAGAAATCAACACGGCCTGGACTTTCTCACACAGGAAGACCACACGGCCGTGTGTGATAAGCAAAAGCGAACACGGCCTGAACTATCGAACATGGGAATATCACACTGCCGTGTGTGATGAGCAGAATTGAGCACGGTCTAAGGAATCGAACACGGGCGTGTCACACGGGCGTGTCCCTGCCGTACCAAAGTTTAATTCTATTCGGAATAAGCTACTTGTGGGCCCAGAAAGGCGTTCCAAAGTCTATATAAACTCCCTAGGGTGTAACCTAAAAAGGAGACGCGGAGTAGAAGGCAGAAAATACTTGAAGACAGCCATCGAGAGCAGCTCGGAAGAAGGATCTCCATCAAGACTGAAGATCTCCCATCAAGTTCTTTAGAAGTTTTTGGGTTTTCTTATGTTTTGTTGTTTTTCCTATTCTATGATGTTTCCCTCTATCAGTATGAACTAAACCCCATAAATACCTGAGGGGATGAAACATATGACAGATCTTATTATTATTTGATTTATAAGATAAATACTTGTTCTTATTCTTAATTGTGAGTTCCTATTCTTGTTTTGATAATTCAGGTTATTGATTCAAGTCGAATGTGCTTATTCAGAGGAGCAAAAGTCCATGTTTAAGAGTAGATCAACACAATTAAGCGGATTTGATTGCAACCCTAGAAATAGGCGGCGAAAATCTGTAGGGATTAGAGTCAAATCTAATAAGGAATCCATAGATCGAGTTAATGCGACAATAGGGGTTTTAATTAGAAAGAGATTTCAATTAATCAACCTAGAGTCAGTTGTTTTTAGTCTCGAGAGATATATTAACATAAATCAGAGATTTCTACGGATTAAGTCAAGTGAATAAATCATATGAATCAAAAGTAATAAGTGAAGTCTAGGTGGATTCTTCCTTAGGTATTGTCCCCATCACATAAGTTGTCTAAAAGTATTTTCCTAATTCATTCTTTGTCGTGTTTTAATTAATTAGTTTTAGTTTAAAAAGAAATCACTCCAATTCTTAGGCTAGATAATAAAAAGGTAGTAACTACTAGTACTCTTGGTCCTTGTGGATACGATATTTCCGGTCTTACCATAACTATACTACTAATTGATAGGTGCGCTTGCCTTTATTGTGATCGTAGTTAGTTAGAGACACATCAAGTTTTTGGCACCGTTGCCGGGGACTAAGATATTAGGAACACTAAATTTTTATTACTTTAGCCATTTTTATTTTTATTACAATTTATTTTTGTTTTTAGTTTAAATTACTAACTTTTATTTGCTTCTGGCAGGTATTTTTAGTTTATGACTAGAAGGAACCCGTCAGGACCATTACTTTTTGACAGTGAAATTGAAAGTACAGCTCGCAGAAATCGAAGAGAAATAAGGCGAAGTTTACAATACATAGAAGAAGAGCAAGAAGATGAAACTAATACTACAGAAGAGATGGCTGATAATAATTCGCTACCCCCTGTGGTTGCCGCAAACCCGGTGAATCAAAATCCTGCTCCTCGTACTATGTATGATTATGCTAAACCTAATTTAATAGGAACTGAATCAAGTATTGTTAGACCTGCTATTGCTGCAAATAATTTTGAACTGAAACCTAACACTATTCAAATGATTCAGTAGTTTGTTCAGTTTGATGGTTTGCAGGATAAGGATCCAAACAATCACTTGGCAAATTTTCTAGATTTTTGCGACACTTTCAAAATTAATGGCATTTCTGATGATGCCATTCGCCTTCAGTTGTTCCCCTTTTCGTTGAGGAACAAAGCTAAATAGTGGTTGAACTCGTTACCACGAGGATCAATCACTACATGGGACCAAATGACCGAAAAATTTTTACTTAAATATTTTCCGCCGGCTAAAATGGCTAAGTTGAGGAATGATATCTCTTCTTTTGTGCAGATGGATTTAGAAACACTTTACGATACATGGGAGAGATATAAGGATTTACTAAGAAGGTGCCCTCACCATGGGTTACCTTTGTGGCTACAGGTTCAAACCTTTTACAATGGTGTAAACCCCTCAACTAGACAGTTGATTGATTCAATTTACTTGGTGGAACCCTAAATAATAAAACCCACAAAGAGGCTTATGAGTTTATAGAGGAGATGGCACTTTGAATAACTATCGCGGCAAGTTATGAGACAAAGCCAACAAAAGCCGCGATGTTTTTTCAACCTCGACGCAGTGACCATGCTATCAAACCAGGTAGAACTGTTAAATAAAAGATTGATGGTTTGTGTGGTTCGCAGGTACATCCAGTGATGCAGTGCGATACAAATGGAGGAGGTACAAACAATACAGAATACCCACCCTACAACCCTAGCATAGAAAACGAATAGATGAACTATATGGGTAACAATTCTAGACCTCAAAATAACCCTTATAGTAACACTTACAATCCAGGTTGGAGGAACCACCCAAACTTTTCATGGGGTGGCCGAGGAAATCAGAGACAACAACCCCCTCCAGGCTTTTAACAGTAACCCTACCCACAAGAGAAGAAGCCGAACCTCGAAGAGATGCTAACAAAATTCATCGCGGTGTCAGAAACCCGTTTCCAAAACACCGAAACTCACTCAAAAATCAGCAAGCATCAATTCAAGGGCTCGAGAACCAATTAGGTCAGCTTGCCAAGTTGATCTCAGAACGACCACAAGGTAGCTTGCCAAGCAACACTGAAAACTAACCTAAAAGAGCAAATTCATGCCATTACTGTTCACGATAGTGAAGGGTTAGACGAACCAAAACAGAGGCAAGAGAACGTGGTAGATAAAGGTAAGGTTGAGGTAAGCCATGATAAACCAAAATCAGTAAGTACAGAGTACAAACCTCGTGTACATACCCTAATGCGACGAAGAAAGACCGCACAGATGAACAATTCGGAAAATTTCTTAAACTTCTAAAGAAATTACATATTAACTTACCGTTTATTGAAACTCTTTCGCAGATGCCCAATTCAGCAAAATTTCTAAAAGAGCTCTTATCAAACAAACGGAAGCTAGACGAAGCGTCGCATGTGGAACTAAATGTAGTGTGCTCAGCAATTCTACAAAATAAACTACCCCGCAAATTAAAAGATCCAGGGAGTTTTACGATTCCTTGCTTAATCGGTGGTTTATCTATTAATAATGCTTTAGCAGATTTAGGGGCAAGCATAAATGTTATGCCTTATAAAATGTTTAAATAGCTAGGTCTTGGGAAACCCAAACAAACTATGATGAGCATTCAATTGGCTGATAAAACTATTAGAGTTCCTAGGGGTATAATCGAAAATGTTCTAGTAAAAATTGATAAATTCATATTCCCAGTAGACTTTGTTGTTTTAGACATGGATGAGGAAAATAATGTTCCTTTAATTTTAGAAAGACCCTTTTTAGCAACTGCTAAAACTAGAATTGATGTTGGTACAGGTGAACTCACACTTCGTGTAGGTGACGACACGATCACTCTTCAGGCTCTTGACTCGGCTAAGACATCGAGTAATAAAGGTGAGAACATAAATTCTATTACTGACCATTTGGTTCAACATTCTTTGCAGGAAACACCTCGAAAAAACGTGATAGAGCCATGGTCCAATTTATATGGCACGAACAGAACAAATCATGAAGAAAGAAGACTACAAATCGATGAACTAGATGAATGGCGGACACACGCCAAGGAGAAACCGAGAATACACAATGAATCAAAGTGACTCCATGACAAGCTTAAGGATGGGACGAGCCAAATTAAGGTTGGAGACCGAGTTCTAGTGGATAATACAGATCCTCGTGTTACCGCTTCTGAACCTAATGGAACAACCCCTTTCACGGTACTTAATATTTTCCCATACGGTACAGTCGAGGTAACTCATTCCAAATTCGGCACCTTCAAGGTAAATATTACTCGTCTAAAACCTTATCTTAACAAAATTAATAGCAGGAATGAGGAGTTTCAACTCCTCAAACCACCATGATCATGCGAATGAAAGGTAAGTCTAGCTTAGGACTTTAAACAAGCGCTTCTCGGGAGGCAACCCGAGCACTAACCTCATTAAATTTCATATTTTCGACTTTTAGCACCTAACTAAAAACTAACCATATTAATAGGCGTAGGTTTCCCTACCCACACGGCCTTGCACACGGGCGTGGCCGTGGCCGTGTGGCGACCACGAGTAGGCACAAGGGCGTAGCAGCGACCGTGCGGGCCAAGGATAAAATATTTTCCCAAAACACGGGCTGAGATAAAATGCCACGGCCGTGCGATGCGGCCGTGGTCAAACCTGCCTAAAGAACACTGGCTACGATAAACCGACACGCCCGTGCCTATAAGCCGTGGTCGATACTGATCAATCAACATGGGCGTGGAATCCTCTACACGGGCGTGGGAGGACCTTTGAGTCCATTTATTTTTTTTTATTTTTATTTTATTTTATTTTAAATTTTGAACTCTTTCTTTTTATCTTTCTTGTCTTAAATTTTTATTAGTATATTTTGATTTCTTTATATCTCTAGCTGTCTATTATCGAGTAACCATAACAATGACCATTAATAAAACTCCATAAAACTTTACTGATAACTTTGCAGTTTCAAAAGGTTCAAGGTGCTACTAAGGAACGACCAAACTACCGGAGTATTCTCCCCCACCTTCACCTCTGCCTAGTTCATCAGGCTTCTTTTCACTTTCTAAGGATTTCATCCATAATTCAGGAAGTTTCACTTCTCTCCCTCTCTTACGATATTCTTATTATCTTATCATTATCTATTTTTGTACATTGAGGACAATGTACATCTTAAGTGTGGGGAGGTTATTTAAGTATATCATTATCAGAAAATCCCTGAATTATTTCTTGTTCTTAAGTAAATTTTCTCATATTACTAATTAGAATAAAACTTCTATTGACTTATGATTTTCATTGATATGTTTTGGATTAAGTCATAGGTAATTGTGCATTGATGGTTTAAACTTTAAGACATTAGAGAATCAAGCATAATAAGTCTATTTTCAGAATTAAAATTTTTTAGGTTGTTTCCCTAAATTTAAATATTACTTTGAAGTTTGAAATTTGCAAGATTGACATCAAAAACCATAATTTTTGTGAGATTTTGAGCCTTTAAGAGCATATATTTCACTCTATTGATTATGAGTGTGTCAACATTGATTTGTTATTCTAGAACTTGCCTCGATTATGCATGTCGAGACCACACTTTTGATTTGATATACTGAGATGATAAAGGCACCTAAGATTTAACCCACTTACTCCATAAAAAGCCTACCTTCATAATTAACCCCTAGTGAACCCCTTTGAATCCTAATAAATCGTTTCTTGATACACCCTTAATATTAACCCAAAACTCATTCTTTTTTTTTCATTAAGAATTTTCCCTATTGAATTAACCCCTTTTTGTCGAGATTTGATTTGAGCAGTTGTCTAATTATGTTCTTTATTTCGGTTGTTAAATTCTCTTATTATTGTAAATTCTTGTTCTTAAAAAAAAGAAGTTGGAAATCTATTCATTATTAATTCTATGTTATTTGAGCTTAAGCGATTAATTTCACATTTTGAGAATAAGCTCGAATTATTAGTGATAAGTTTTTAATTGATGTAATTATTCAGTATTAGTCCATTTTTCTAGTTAGGTAAATTGTCAATTCAATCTCGATTCTAACCCTCTAATTCAGCCTTTATCCACACCTCTAAACCAAGCCCCATTACAACCCTTTTAAAGACCTTTTGATTTGTGTATCATCTCATTCTATAGTTGTGGAGATTTGATTTTAATGCAAGCCTATGGTAATAACTTTTCATGTTTGACTTTTGAGTGCTTAATTTTTTAACCTTAAACACTTTGAGTGATTTGAGTGAATCTTTAGTGAGGATGTCGTATCTTGTCGGTTTTGGATCAAAGGTAATGATTTAAGTAAGGGGAAAATACCTATGTTTTCATGCTACAAAAATTTATGACTTATATTGTTTGAATCTTTAGGACTCTTCTAGTTAAATTATCAATGTATGAATTACCTGTGAATTATGATGAGACATTATTAATGAGAATTATGAATTAAGAAAGTTAATTTTAATTGTGAGTTGAGGATTTTGCTTGAGGACAAGAAAATGCTTAAGTGTGGGGATATTTGATAAACCATAATTTACACATATTTTAACCCCATGCTTGGCTTATTTTTGGATGAATTCTCATTAGATTTGATGAATTCGATTCTCCTAATCCCTTAATTTCATGTTTTACATTCAGGAGAGCTTAGGGAGTCAAAAAGAACGAGAAACGGGCCAAAAAGGGACAAAATGGGCCTACCTCGGAAATCAACATGGCCTGGACTTTCTCACACGTGAAGACCACACGACCGTGTGTGATGAGCAGAAGCGAACACGGCCTGAACTATCGAACATGGGGAGATCACATGGCCGTGTGTGATGAGCAGAATTGAGCACGGTCTAAGGAATCGAACACGGGCGTGTCCCTGCCGTACCAAAGTTTAATTCTATTCAGAATAAGCTACTTGTGGGCCCAGAAAGGCGTTCCAAAGTCTATATAAACTCCCTAGGGTGTAACCTAAAAAGGAGACGCGGAGTAGAAGGCAGAAAATACTTGAAGACAGCCATCGGGAGCAGCTCGGAAGAAGGATCTCCATCAAAACTGAAGATCTCGCATCAAGTTCTTTAGAAGTTTTTGGGTTTTCTTATGTTTTGTTGTTTTTCCTATTCTATGATGTTTCCCTCTATCAGTATGAACTAAACCCCATAAATACCTGAGGGGATGAAACCTATGACAGATCTTATTATTATTTGATTTAGAAGATAAATACTTGTTCTTATTCTTAATTGTGAGTTCCTATTCTTGTTTTGATAATTCAGGTTATTGATTCAAGTCGAATGTGCTTATTCAGAGGAGCAAAAGTCCATGTTTAAGAGTAGATCAACACAATTAAGCAGAGTTGATTGCAACCCTAGAAATAGGGCGACGAAAATCTGCCGGATTAGAGTCAAATCTAATAAGGGAATCCATAGATCGAGTTAATGCGACAATAGGGGTTTTAATTAGAAAGAGATTTCAATTAATCAATTTAGAGTCAATTGTTTTTAGTCTCGAGAGAGATATTAACATAAATCAGAGATTTCTACGGATTAAGTCAAGTGAATAAATCATATGAATCAAAAGTAATAAGTGAAGTCTAGGTGGATTCTTCCTTAGGTATTGCACCCATCACATAAGTTGTCTAAAAGTATTTCCCTAATTCATTCTTTGTCGTGTTTTAATTAATTAGTTTTAGTTTAAAAAGAAACCACTCCAATTCTTAGGCTAGATAATAAAAAGATAGTAACTACTAGTACTCTTGGTCCTTGTGGATACGATATTTTCGGTCTTACCATAACTATACTACTATTCGATAGGTGCGCTTGCCTTTATTGTGATCGTAGTTAGTTAGAGACACATCAGTTATATTGTTGTTTTGCTATCATTTCGCTATATTGCTACTATTTTGTTGTTATTGTTTGAATATTGTATAACTCTTATTTTATTGTATTTTGCTACTATTTTAGAGACATTTGCTTGCTAAGTTGAAACTATGTTAGTGTTATTTAAGAAGAAATATTTTTTTAATTTATTTTCAATTTGTTAGGAAACATTTATTGTAACACCCCTAACTCATATCCGTAGCCAGAACAGGGTTACGGAGCATTACCACAATATACAGATCAAATACAGACATTTCATATTATTTAACATTCATGTCATAAATTATTCAAAAAGTCCCTTATATGAGCCCTTGAAGCCCAAAATATGCATTAGAAACAAGTCGGGACTAAACCAAGTGCTCAGAGAATTTTTCACAAAATTTAAAAATTTTGCCAAAGTGCAGGGGACACACGCCCGTGTGGTCAGACCGTGTGGCTCACACGGTCAAGAGACACGCCTGTGTCTCAGGCCGTGTGGGCATTTGGAGTAGGGCACACGGTCGTGTCTTAGTCCGTGTCCAAAATTAGGTGCTCACTGACTTGGGTTACATGGCCAAGCCACATGCTCGTGTGCTAGGCCGTGTGAGCATATTGACTTGTATTAATTAGGTGCAGGGGTCACACGGCCAAGCCACACGCCTGTATGCTAGGCCGTGTAAACATTTCGAGCATTCTGTTTTGCAAAATTTAAAGATGCAGGGGAAATATGGCAAAACTACACGCCCGTGTGCTAGGCCGTGTGGACAAAATAGGTCATTTCCAAGCCTTATTTCTCACCCAATTTGTCTTGCACCTACATTCACACTTAACCACATTCACAAGCCAATACAATACATTCAAATCAAGCTATAACTAAGTCTTATGCATGACATATCAATTCATATGTTTAGCTATCTAAACTTATCAAAATTAACCATATATACATATAAGCATATTTTATCCATTATTCCATCACAAATCAATCACCAATATGCCTATATGATTTTCATCATTCATTCATTTCAAACACATATCAAACATGATATGGCCTCTTATATAACCATCAAAATATGTCTAACATAAGCCATTCCAATGGCTAATCACAATCAATCACATACATTCCATCCTTAACCACCTTTAGCTTATACATGCCATTATAACCTAAAATTTGATTTATTATTTATACCGAAACAAGCTGATGGATAGTGTGAGATATATTTGCCAAGCTTCCACCCAAAGAACTTCTGAAGTACTATAAAACAGAGGAAATAAAACAGAGTAAGCATTTAATGCTTAGTAAGTTCGTATAACAGGAAATTAGCTTACCATTTAATTCACATTTAAGGTAAGCTAACTAAGCATGCTCAAACCAATTTGGCCAAATGCCTAAACACATATCCTGATCAAGCATGTTAGTCATGTATTTCACATGAATATCAAGAAACATGTATGAGCTCATCAAATATCAAATTTCCATATTCATAAACTTTCCACATCTTGTGTTCATATATAAATTCCATGTATTTCAGGTATATATGGCTAGTGATTCACTTTTAAATTCATATATTTTTCTCATGCCAGGATTTTACCCGTTGAATCATTTAAAATATCGATGGATACACGTGTAGTACACACAAAGTGTACAAAACTGCAATCTGTCAATTCATTTACATGTATGTTTATACAAACATGTAAATGGGAAGCTCTTCCGAGCCATATAACGGGAAGCTTATGTGAACCATGTAACGGGAAGCTCCGAAGAGCCATTAATAGGAAGCTCATACGAGCCAATATCGGGAAGGTTTAAGCGAGCTAATATCGGAAAGCTCTAGAGAGCCAATTAATCGGGAAGCTCAAGAAAGAGCCTTTAATCGAGAAGTCCGGAGAGCCATATATCGGGACGCTCATAAGAGTTGTGGTGTGTCCACAACACATGTAGAATCACAACCAATTGGGATACTCCGAAGAGCTATTAACGGGAAGCTCACAAGAACCATATAACGGGAAGCTCATGAGAGCTAATAATGGGACGCTCTTTCGAGCTGTGGTGTGTCCGCAACACATGCATGACCACAACCAATTCGGGAACCCTCTATCCATCGAATCTCATTTATCCAAACAAGACTTATTATTTATCGGACATTGTTGGATATGTGATCAATTTCATATATATGACATTTATACATTTCACAAACATAATATTCAATTTAAACATATAAACATACACAATTTAGTTCAATGAACTTACCTCGATAATTATTCGTGTATGCAAAATTTACTAATCCGACACTTTTTCTTTTCTTCGATCTAACTCTGTATTTGGTCTATCGGATCTATCCGAATGAATTTAACATTAATTTAATACAATTCATACTCAATTCATTCCAATTCACACCTTAGGCAAAATTACCATTTTGCCCCTATACTTTTAATTAATTACAATTTTATCCCTAGGCTCGGAAAATGAAATTCATGCAATTTAACCCTTATTCCAAGCCTAGACAATTTTTACATGTAACATTAATAGCCCATGTATTTCATAAAATTTAGAATTTTTCCATAAATTTTACATCTTTACAATTTAATCCCTAAATCACAACTTCATCAAAATTCCCTTTACAAAAGTTATTTATCTATCAACATCCTTTCATTTTCTACCATAAAACTTCATAATTAAATTATGTTCATCCATGGCAAAACCCTAGTACTTTGATAACTTTACAAATTAATCCTCGAGATATCTAGATTAAGCTATTACGATATCGGAAATATAAAAATTACTAAAAACGGGACAAGAAACATACCTAATTGAGCCAAATAAGTTTTCTCAAAACCCAAATTCCATGGCTAAGGTTTCCATATATTTTGATTTGGAAAAGATGATGAAATAAGATGATATTAGATTTTTATCATCTTTAATTATTTCTCTTTCCAATTTAGTCCTTTTCTTTTCTTAAATTTCCAATGATGAATCATCACACTTATCTACTGATCGTTAACGTCGGAGTCTTAAAAATTTATATAAAGAATGATCGAGCCTGGAAACTAACTGTGACGACGATTGAGGCAAGTGCACCTATCGAACAGTAGTATAGCTTAGTGGCAAGACCGAATTGTCGAACCCAAGGGAACCAGAAGTACTAATACTGACTCTCTTTCTATTATTTAGCCTAAAAAACAAGGGGATTTGTTGTTTAATCTAAAATTAACTAACTACTAAGCTAAAGATGCTAAGACAAAGAGAACGAATTTGGGAAAACACTCTTGAGAAAAACCAATTGATTAAGACGATACCCAAAGAAGAATCCACCTAGACTTCACTTGTTATCTAACTCTGAACCAGACGATTTATTCACTTGACTTGATCCGTAGGATTCCCTAATGTATATTAATCCCTCTCTCGAGGCGACCAACGTCTAATCCTAGGTTGATTAATTGAAATCTCTTTCTAATTAAAACCACTAGAATTGCATTAACTCGATCTATGGACTCCCATATTAGGTTTCACCCTAATCCGGAAAAATTTCGTCACCCTATGTCTAGGTGCGCGAGCAACTCCGCTTAACTATGCTAGATCTACTCTTAGGTAGGGACTTTTGCTCCACCACCTAAGCACATCAGTACTTGTGTAACAGCCTATTTTTCAGTGGTGTCGGAAATGGTGATTTGAGATCACTAAATTCGACAAGTAAGATTGAACAAGATAGTAATTTAATATTTATGAGTCAAGTAATAATTTAGAAGAATTTGTGAATTGGTGAATTTGGTGAATTAAAAGAATTTATTAGGTCAAATAGGTTAAAATAATAATAATAATAATAATAATAATAATAATAATAATAATAATATGAGGTATCGAGACCTCAAATTTGAAAACCGAGCCATAAATATTTTTAGAAATATTTATGGAGTGTTATTAAGTTAGTATTAAAGTTTGGTTGAGAAATTTAAACATTTGGGTAGTAAATTAAATAAAAAGGACTAAATTGTAACAAATGCAAAATTTGCTAGAAGGATTAGATAGCTCAAGTGTTAAAATAAAGAGTATTTAAAGGGAAATTAAGCCTAAAAGTGAAAAGTTTGGACGGCAAGGGAAAGAAAATCATCAGAAAATAAGGGAACTAAGGGCAAAATTGGAAATTTTATAATTTTAACATGTATAATAAAGATAAAATTGAAAGATCTAGAGATATCTTCATATTTTCTCAGCCAAAATGCCATAGGAGGTCTGGAGAAAGCTGGTTTTTCATATTTTCACATCATGTGAGCTTATTTCTTGCTTTTTCTTGATAATTTTTGTGTTTTTATGACTTTTACAACTAGGTCCACTTATAGAATTCATTAGTTTTTGATTTGATGGGTGAATTAGAAGTTACCCTGGCTGGGTAATGGAATTTTATGATAAATTATTGTGAAATTTAAATTCTAATTTCATATTAAGGTGGTTTTATTAAGTGATTTTGATAGAAAATGGTATTTAGGACCTAGTTGTGAAAAAGTTATGAATTAGAGGTTGGTGTTGAAATTCAGAATATCAAAGGTTGTGAAATAGTTTAGAATGATAAAATAAAGTGTTAATTGAGAAAAATCAGTTCAATTGATTGGTGAATTGAGCGAGGATTAAATTGTAAAAATAGTAAATTTTGGGGTAAAAGTGCAATTTTGAAAATTGAAGAGCATAAATTATGAAGTGAAATAGAAATGAAATAAATGCTAATGAGTGAAAATATTTTACATTATAGATCAAGAATCCAAAGAAGAACGAGGAAAAGAAAAAGTTGCGAGAATAGTCCCTAAATTTCAATATCATCTACAAATCAATGAGGTAAGTTCATATGGTTGAATTTATATGTTTTATTGTGAATGGTTGAATGATATAATGTGTCATTGAATATGAATTTGCTGTTGGATTGTGAAAACTATGATAAAATAAAAGAATAAATGTGGTAATTCAAATTAGGAAAAACGCAGGATTGAGTATGCGTTCGTATCGTGACATGTGATGAATTGACGGAAAAAGTCCATGGTTAATCCATGGCAAAGTATGAAACGTAGGTATGGTATTAACCATACCGAGTTGTGAAATGTAGGTATGGTATCATCCATACCGAGTTGTGAAATGTAGGTATGGTATTAACCATACCGAGTTAAAAACGTAGGTATGGCATTTCCCATACCGAGTTGTGAAATGTAGGTATGGTATTTCACTGAGGAAAACTATCTTGAGTTGTGAAGCGTGGCCTTTGCAAACGACGTGCTCAAATTCATAAGACGTTTCCTAATTTGATAATAAGTAACACAATAGAAGTGAATCAAACGAAAGAGATTGAGTAGTTGTTAATGTCGAGCTCAACTATGTGAAATATTATAACAATGGTTGTGAATGGCGGGGAACTTTAGTAAATGTTTTGTTATTGTTTGGAAAAAATTATGTTTGGTAAGCATTGCTTTTAAACCTATGAACTTACTAAGCTTCAATAAGCTTACTTGTGTGTGTTTGATATTTTTATGTAGATTGAATTTAAGGGAAGTTGGTAGATCGGATCATCACAACAAAGCTCACTATCCAGATCAATTCCAGTAGCTTTTGTTTTATGTTTAAAGATTTATATGGCATGTATAGAGTTTAAATGAAATGGAGTAAATATGTTATAAACTAGTTAACCATATTTTGCAATGAAACAGTTTTTGGTTAACAGCAGTGACGTGATTTTGAAAAATCACCAAAAATAGGGAAAATGGAATTATAAAGTGAATGAGATATAGAATTAAATATTATTGTGTCTATTTTTATGTGAAAGAAACATAATAGGCAAAGGAATTTTATATTCTGTGATATTTGAATTTTAATGAGACTGGTTCAGAATGATTACGTGATCCCCTGTTTAGACTTATAAAAATCATTAAAAATTGTAAAAAATGAATTATGAGTTATAATTTATATGTCTATATTCCTTATTAAGTCTATTTTCAATAGAAACAAGTGTGAACAATATATGAAAAATTTACAATGAGATATTTGAATTTAGGTTAAGATAGGTCAGAACCGTTGGTCAGTGAAACAGGGGAAACTTTAATGAATAAACTGTACTAATTGGCCACATGAAAAATTTTGAAAAAATTATAGTTAGAAGATATATGAGTCTAGTTTCAGGAAAAATTTACGGATCTAGATTTTGAGTTTCTTAACTCAAGTTATAGTCAATTTAGTCAACATGACGCAGATGAACAGTTTCAATTTTTATGCCCTAAACTAAAAGTTAAGTCTAGTAATGCCTCGTGCTCGACTCCGGCAACGGTCTCGGGTAAGGGGTGTTACAACTTGAATCAATATCCTGGAATATCAAAGCAAGAATTAAGAACACATAATTAAGAACAAATCAAGTATTTATCATATAGTTCAGCAAACGATAACAAGATTCATCTTAGGTTTCATCCCCCTCAGGTATCTGAGGGTTTAGTTCATAATTATAAAAGAATACATCTCAGAAGAAAAGATAAAACAAAACATAAGAAAAACCCTAAAACCCCCTGAAGAAATTGAAGAGAAGATCCTCCGTCTTGAGTATGACTCCGGCTTCTTAAGATGAATCAACTGGCTTTCTTCGAGTGAATCCCACACTTCTGACCTCTCTAGCTCGGCTCCTTGGCCTAGCTGGACGCCCCCGACAGAAGGCTTCTGTCGACTCCCTTTTTAGGTCATACTTAGGGTGTTTATATAGACTTTGGAATGTGTTTCTTCGCCTCTAAGTATCCTAATTTGAGTGAAATTCCTCTTTGTCACGGCAGGGACACGCCCTTGGCACACGCCCGTGTGAATCGTGGCCAGGCCGTGTTCGAGTCTATCAATGAGGCACGGCCGTGTGACTTTGGCCTAGACCGTGTCGATTTCTTTCTTTGGCTCATTTGGTCCGTTTTAAGCCCGTTTCTCGTTCTTTTCATCCTCTTATGCTCTCCTGAGTATAAAACATGAAATTAAAGGATTAAGAGCACCAAATTACATAATTCAAGGGATAAATCATCTAAAAGTATGCTAAATGTGGGTTTAAAATATGTTATTATTACGGTTTATCAAATACCCCCACACTTAAGCTTTTGCTTGTCCTCAAGAAAAATTCTCAACTTACACTTAAAACAAACTTCCTCGAATCATAATATTCATCAATAATGTTTTTTCATAATTCATAGATAATTTATACATAGATAATTCAACTCAAAGAGTCCTAAAGATTCAAACAATCTAAGTCATACAATTTTGTAACATGAAAACGTAGGTGTTTTCCCTCTTCTAAATAATTACCTCTGATTCAAAATCGACAAGGATTGACATCCTCACTAAAGATTCACTCAAATCACTCGAGGTGTTTAAGGTTCAGGAAAAAGCACTCATAAGTCAAACATGAAAAGTTAATCCCATAGGCTTGCATGAAAATCAAATCTCCACCACTATAATATGAGATGATACACAAATCAAAAGGTCTTTAACGAGTACATGCTTGGCTTAAGGGTTAAAGGTGTGGATAAAGGCTGAATTAGAGGGTTGGAATCGAGACTGACCTAACAAATTACCTATCTAGAAACAACAAACTGATAGTAAATAATTACATTAATTGGAAACTCATAATACTAATAATAACACGAGCTTCTTCTAAAGATGTGAATTTAACTGTTTTAAGCTCATAGAACATAGAACTAATAATGAATATACTTCGATTTTTTTTAAGAACAAATCAAGTAATAATAAGATAGAATTTAACAATTGATAAATAAAATAGTTAAGTAATCGATCAAATCAAATCTCGATATAGGGGTAGTCAAGAAGAATGGTGATAACGAATACAAAGGGTTTTGGGTTAATATTAGTGGGTGAGTCAATAAAATGGGTTGTTAGGATCAAAGGGGTTTACTAGGGGTTAATTGTGAAGGTAGGCTTTTTATAGAGTAAGTGGGTTAAATCCCAGGTGCCTTTATCGTCTCTGTATATCAAATCAAAGGTGTAGTCTCGACATGTATAATCGATGCAAGTTCTAGAATAACAAACCAATGTTGGCGCACTCATAATCAATAAAGTGAGTGATCGCTGTGAATCAGAGCTTTAAAATTTATAAAAAGAATGATCGAACCTGGAAACTAACTCTGACAACGATTGAGGCAAGTGCACCTATCGAACAGTAGTATAGCTTAGGCAAGACCGGATTATCGAACCCAAAGGAACTAAAAGTACTAATACTAACTTTCTTTTTATTATCTAGCCTAAAATAAGTGAAGTTGTTTATTAATCTAAATTAATTAACTACTAAGCTAAAGACTCTAAGACAAAGAAGAATAAATTTGGAAATTAACTTGGGAAAAACTCAGTTGATTTAGGAGATACCCTAGGAAGAATCCACCTAGACTTCACTTGTTATCTAACACTGAACCATACGATTTATTCACTTAGTTTAATCCGTAAGACTCCCTAACGTATATTAAACCCTCTCTTGAGGCGAATAACGTCTAACCCTAGGTTAATTAGTGGAACTCTCGTTCTCTTATAATAACCCCCTAGAATAGCAGTAAATCGATCTGTGGATTCCCATATTAGGTTTCACCCTAATCCGGCAAAATCTCGTCACCCTATCTCTAGGCGTGCGATCAACTCCGCTTAATTATGTTGGATCTACTCTTAGGCAGGGTCTATTCCTCCTCCACCTAAGCACATTAAATTTGGATTAAGCTCATATAATTAAGAACAAACTAAGTATTTACCATATAATTCAGTAAACAATAACAAGATTCATCATAGGTTTCATCCCCTTTGGGTATTCGAAGGGTTTAGTTCATAACAATAAAGGAAAACATCTCAAGAGAAAAGATAAAACAAAACATAAGAAATCCCTAAAACCCCCTGAAGGAATTGAATGAGAGATCCTCCGTCTTGAGTATAATTCTGGCTTCTTGAGATGGATCAACTGGCTATCCCTGAGTGAATCCCCACAAATCTGCCTTCTTTGGCCTAGCACGACGCCCCTAGACGATGGCTTTGGGCTCGCTTTTCAGGTCATACTTAGGGTGTATTTATAGGCTTTTGAAATACGTTTCTTTCTCCCTAAGTATCCTTTCCCGAATGAAATTGCTCTTCTCCACAGCAGAGGCACGGCCATGGCACACGCCCGTGTAAATCGTGGTCAAGCCGTGTTCGGATTTCTTTAATGAGACACGGCCTTGTGAGTTGGGGTTAGACCGTGTTCTAGATGATTGACTTGGCACGGCCGTGTGGGTCTAAGTCCAGGCCGTGTCGATTTCCTCTTTGGTCTATTTTGGTCCGTTTTGAGCCCGTTTCTCATTCTTTTTATCCTTGGGTGCTTTCCTGAGTATAAGACATGAAAAGAAAGGATTAAGAGCACCTTTTTACATAAATCAAAGGATAATTCATCCAAAAGCATACTAAATGTGGGCCTAGAATATGTTACTATTTCGGTTTATCAAATACCCCCACACTTAAGCTTTTGCTTGTCCTCAAGCAAAATTCTCAACTTATAATTAAAACGAACTTCCTATAATTCATAATAGTCATTGATAGTGTTTCATCATAATTCAGGGATAATTCATACATAGATAATTCAACTCAAAGTGTCCTAAAAATTCAAACACTATAAGTCTTATATTTTGTAGCACAAAACATAGGTATTTCCCTTCATCTAAATAATTACCTCTGATTCGAAATCGACAAGGATTGATATCCTCACAAAAGATTCACTCAAATCACTCAAAGTGTTTAAGGTTCAAAATTTAGGCACTCAAAAGTCAAACATGAAGAGTTAATCCCATAGGCTTGCATGAAAATCAAATCTCCACCACTGAAATATGAGATGAAACACAAATCAAAAGGTCTTTGTTAGGGTTGTAACGGGGCTAGGGTTAATGTGTGGAAAAAGGCTGAATTAGAAGGTTAGAATCGAGATTGAATTGACAAATTACCTAACTAAGAACTAATGAACTAATAATAATAAGTACATCAATTGAAAACTAATAATACTAACACTACGAGCTTCTTCTTTGATATTTGGAATTTAAATGTATAAGCTCGTTTAATCACATAACTAATAATGAATATTGAATATACTTTTGATGATTTTTTTTAAGGAACAAACTAAATACATAATAAAGGATAAACTACTAAAATTCATAATTAGGCAACTAATCAGATCAAATCTCGATATAAGGGTAGTCAAAAGGAATGGTGATAACAAAAACAAAGGGGTTCTGGGTTAATATTAGCGGTTATGTCAATAAATAGGGTTGTTAGGATTAAAAGGGGTTCACTAGGGGTTAATTATGAAGGTAGGCTTTTTATGGAGTAAGTGGGTTAAATCCTAGGTGCCTTTATCATCTCTGTGTATCAAATCAAAAAAATGTGGTCTCGACATGTATAATCGATGCAAGTTCTAGAATAACAAATCATTGTTGACATACTCATAATCAATAAAGTGAGCAAGAAAAAGAATGTATGCTCTATAAGGCTCAAAAACTCACAAAAAATATGGGTATTTTGATGTCAACCTCGTAAATTTCAAACTTCAAAGTAATATTTAAACTCAGTTCGACAACCTAGAAAATTTTTAATTTCTGAAAAATAGACTTATCATGCTTGATTCTCTAGTATTCTTCAAATTTAATTATCAATGCACAATTATCAATGACTTAATCTAAAACATATCAATAAAAATCATAAATCATCAAAAATTTCATCCTAATTAGTAATATGAGTAATTTACTTTCAAACAAGACTAAATTCGTGGATTTGAGAATAATGCAAAAGTTTGGTACCTAATTTGAGAATTTATAATAATGAAAAAAGTTAGGCACCTTTTTTTTTAGGTTGTTCACCCCCCACACTTAAGATGTACATTGCCCTCAATGTACAAAGTTAGATAATAACACAATAATACTAAAATCATAAGATATGGGGAAAAGTGAAACTTCCTGAATTATGGGTGGATTCCTTGAGTCGGAGGTGACAGATGACTTATGTAGCAGTGAGTTACTCCTAGTGATTTGTTCGTTATTTTTGAGTGTACCGTTGAAGCTGCGAAGTCATTAGTTAGATGTCTAGGGGTCGAAATTAGACCAGTGTTTGTTAGTAGTATTCTAAGGTTAGATAGCCAATGATAAAATGAATAAAATAAGGGTATGAAACATATATGGCAAAAGAGTTTAAATTAAGACAAATAAAAATTAAAACGAAAGAACTAAAAATAAAGAAAACTAAGAATAAGGAGAATAAAAGGACTCAGAGGTCCTCATCATCAGCTGGATCCTGCGGTGGTGTTGGTGAAGAGATGTGGAAGTGATGACAAATCTGCTGGAGGGTGGCCTCGATACCGTCAAAAACGTCGAGTGTGTCGGTGAATTCTTTGAGTATAGTATTGCTCGGCCCGAGTAAGGCGTGCGCGAAAATGTCACGAAAGTGAAGGCTGCTTTGCATGAGTAGGCGCGGCTCGGGAGTGATGGCTCTGTGGTAGTGGGACATCATCGCAATGTCCTCGAGCTCCTCCTCGTCGCTGGGTAGGGCTAATCGGTATTGAGGGGTTTGGTTCCACGTCGACACTGGATCATCCTCATATGTAGCATCGTCTGGATGCCACAGTGGGAACCATCTCCCCTATCGATGTGAGTGAGGAGGTTTGTTTGTCGGTGGTTAGGAGCCCAAATACCGAGCTAAGTGTGTGATGTAGGGCCCCATTGATAAAATCCCTTCCCGTGCGCGGCTCTGTTTGATGTTGAATTGCCGACGATGAAGTATGCCGGTCGAAAACGTGCCCTTCCGACATGCACGATAGGTAGTAGACATCGTGCTTGTTTACCACCCCTGTGCTCTCACGTCGTCTGTGATGGTGTGAGCGAGAATGGCGTGAATATATCGTGAGGGGTGGGCCAAGGCGGTCGCCTTGGCGGCGGGATCGTGAGACATTCGTGGTGGGTGCTAAGTGCGCCGCCAGATAAAGAAGTCTGATGGAGTTGACGGTCTAACTTTCGGAGAGTGGATTTTCCTCTATAAATTCCTCTCAGATAGAGTCCGAGTGCCGTGCCGAATTGCGATGCGCTTTAGTCGACGTCTCGCACCTCCTAAGCGGAATTACACGTGCGGGTCGTCGTCTTGAGCCATCACCGTGCAGTAAGGTAAAGTAGTGCGAAACTCGAGGTGAGTTCCAAATAAGTTGGCTCAATGATAGAGAAAAATTGCTCCCACGGCTCGGTTGATATGAGGGCTCGAATATCGGTTGCTAATCCGACCTGTTCCACCGCGTTCCAGTCAATGCATCTATCAGTTCCTAGAGGTCTTTCCCGGAATGCCTTGTATCGTTTTTCCTGAGCTTTTTGAGAGAATTGGAGGAAGCGGTGTCTTAATTCGGAAGATGCGCTGGCTGATGATGATCCGAACCCCTTTCTTTTCTTAGTTGGTGCAGCCGTGGTTCATTTCCCTCGTGATGACGACATTGTACCTAAAAATAAAGAGTATTCAAGTAACGGTTGTACCAAATTGTCATCTAGGCCCGAGATATTTAAAATCTAAGCACAATTATTCACCTATGAGCAACCAATTCTAATTCTACGTAGGAAGGTTTGTAAAAGATTTTAATCAACAGAGAATATGAAATCCATCCAATAACGATAAATAGCACACATAACTAATCATCAAGATTGTGAACATTCAATAAGTTCTAAAATGAGTTCTAAAAGCAAATAAATCATATTTAATATTAAAACTTTAAACAAAACGAAATAATATGAAATATATCAAACTTTGAGTGCCGAAAATTTGAGTAATGGGAAAACTAGAGGTGGTGGTGGTGGAAATCGGCTGGACACGGGCGGAGCACGGCAGTGTTGTGAGGTTTTCTACAGTCGCACGGTGGTGGCGCGAGTGTGTTTTTTCTATAGCACGGTGGTGGCGCGGGCGTGTTCACGGTTTTAGTGTGGTTTTCTTGAAAGACAAGGGGGTTGAGGGGTTGATGGGACGGTGGAGGGTTTGAGTGTGGCCGGATTTGAGAGGGGTGAGGCTTGAAATTTTGTTTAGGGTTGATTTGGGGGAAAGGAGACGGTTAAAGATGCTTAAATAGGGATACGAGCACGGGCATGGGCCACGCCCGTGTTTGATTTTTATGCGCCCGTGTTTTTCGCGATTTCAAATTTTAGGCGCGTTCAGGTGGATTTGCCACAGCCGTGTTGCTTATGACATGCCCGTGCTTGATAAGTCGGTAACCTCACACGGTTTGGTGGCACAGGCGTGTTTCTCCGTGCTTAACAAGTCGATAACCTCACCGCGCTTAGTAAACGCGGCCGTGTTTCACCCGTGTTTAATAAGTCAGTAACCTCACACGGTTAGTCGGCATGGGCGTGGGATATTATCGCAGCCCGTGTTGAGGAAAAAGATTATTCTTTGTCGTGCATGGCCGCTGGCACGCTTATGGTTTGTCCCCTGGCTTCCGCACGGCCACGGGCACGCCCGTATGCAAGGCCGTGTGGTCTAAAAGCTGCACTTTATTAGATTAATTAGTATGAAGTTAGATGCTAAACAGTTAAAAGTATAATGTTAGAGAAGTTAGTGCTCGGGTTACCTCCCGAGAAGCGCATGTTTATAGTCTTAAGCTAGACTTTCCCTGTTTTCGGTTCTAAAGAAGGTTCTGGAGCGAAGCTCCTCTTTCATATCTCTAAAAACTGCACCATTATAAATTTTTAATCGGTGACCATTTACCTTGAATGTGCCCTTAGTGGGGTGAGTTACCTCGATTGTGCCGTATGGAAAAATTGTTTTAATCATGAATGGGCACGACCATCTCGATTTGACTTCCCAAGAAATAATTTAAGCCTTGAGTTGTGCAGTGGGACCAAGTCCCCTACTTGAATTGTTTCGACTTCTTTGAGGCGGCGTCATGGCGCCGCTTAGTTGCCTCTTTGTATAGTTTCGAGTTCTCGTAGGCCTCAACTCTCCATTCGTCTAGCTCGTTCATCTGCATCATTATTTTCTTACCTTCAGTGCTAAGATCAAAATTTAAAAAATTTATGGCCCAAAAAGCTTTGTGTTCTAACTCGAATGGTAGATGACAGCTTTTCCCGTATACAAGTTTGTATGAGGATGTCCCAAGAGGGGTTTTAAATGCTGTTCTATAGGCCCATAAGGCATCATCTACTTTTAATGCCCAATCTTTTCTGTTTGATTCAACCGTTTTTTCTAGAATACGCTTAAGTTCTCGGTTTGCTACTTCAACTTGCCCACTGGTTTGAGGGTGATATGGGGTAGCTATCCTGTGGTGTACTCCATACTTTTTTAAGATTTTGTCAAATTGAGTATTACAGAAATGAGTGCCCCTATCACTAATGATAGCTCTAGGCGTTCCGACTCGAGAGAACAATTTCTTGAGGAACTTAACTACTACTCTAGCATCATTAGTAGGTAGAGCTTCGGCTTCCACCCATTTTGACATGTAATCGACTGCCACAAGGGTGTATTTATTTCCGAACGAACTAGGGAATGGACCCATAAAATCAATACCCCATACATCAAATATTTCACATGATAGCATATATGTTTGAGGCATTTCATCACGTTTAGAGACATTACCTGTTCTTTGACATTTATCACATGAAGCGACATACCTGTTTGCATCCTTGAATAGAGTGGGCCAATAAAAACCTGATTCGAGTATCTTATGTGCTATCTTAATGCCACTGTAGTGTCCTCCTGAAGGTCCTGAATGGCAATATTCTATAATCTTACTTGATTCTGTCCTCGTAACGCATCTTCGAATTACCTGATCTGCACATATTCGGAAAAGAAAGGGATCTTCCCAAAAATAATTTTTTGCATCAGGAAAGAATCGCTTCTTTTGGTGATGTGTTAATTTTTTTGGCAAGATGTTAGTAGCTAAATAATTTGCAATATCCGCAAACCATGGTACCTCAGAATGAGTTATCGAAAAGAGTTGTTCTTCTAGGAATGAATCGTTTATCTCTCCTTCATTTAGCTCTTCGATATGGGGGTTTTCGAGTCTAGAGAGGTGATCAGCTGCAAGGTTCTCAGCTCCTTTCTTATCCTGTATTTCCAAATCAAATTCTTGTAAAAGTAAGATCCATCTTATGATTCGTGGTTTCGCATCAGGTTTAGTTAATAAATAACGAAGAGCTGAGTGGTCAGTGAAAATGACAACTTTAGATAATAATAAATACTGTCTAAATTTGTCAAAAGCAAAAACTACAGCTAGCAGTTCTTTTTCCGTGGTGGTGTAGTTTTCCTGTGCGGGTGTCAAAGTCCTGCTAGCATAATAGATTGGCTGAAAATGCTTGCCTCTTCGTTGTCCCAGAACTGCACCTACTGCGAAATTGCTTGCATCACACATTAGTTCAAAGGGCAGATACCAATCAGGTGCAATTATAATTGGAGCATTTATTAGTTTATCCTTAAGGATATTGAATGCGTCTAAACATTCCTGATCAAAATTGAAAGGAACATCTTTTTCTAGTAATTTTGTTAAAGGCTTAGCTATTTTAGAAAAATCCTTAATGAATCTTCTATAAAATCCTGCGTGTCCTAAAAAACTTCTAATGGCCTTAACTGAACTAGGGGGAGGTAATTTTTCTATAGTTTCAATCTTTGCTTTACCTACCTCGATCCCTTTACTAGAAATTTTATGTCCTAATACTATTCCCTCTTGTACTATAAAGTGACATTTTTCCAATTTAAAACAAGGTTTGTTTCCTCACATCTCATTAGAACTCGTTTTAAATTTTTAAGGCAAAGATGGAAAGAATTACCGTAAACTGAGAAATCATCCATAAATACCTCCATAATATCTTCCACGAGTTCATCAAAGATTGCTAGCATGCAACGCTGAAAAGTAGTAGGAGCATTACATAATCCAAAAGGCATTCTACGATAAGAAAACGTACCGTATGGGCATGTTAATGTTGTCTTCTCTTGATCTTCAGGTGCTATTGGGATTTGGAAATAGTCGGAGAGTCCATCTAGGAAGCAGTAGTACATATGCCCTGATAACCTTTCTAGCATTGGATCAATGAAGGGTAGAGGGAAGTGATCTTTTCTAGTGGCGTCATTCAGCTTCCTGTAATCTATGCAAACTCTCCAACCCGTGGTCGTCACTGTAGGAATTAGTTCATTCTTTTAGATTAGCTACTACAGTCATGCCTCCTTTCTTTGGGGACAACACACAGGACTCACCCACTTGTTTGTCGTAAATAGGATAAATTATTCCAGCATCTAGAAGTTTAATTACCTCGGCTTTCACTACTTCTTTTACGTTGGGATTTAATCGTCTTTGTGGTTGCACGCATGGCTTGTACTCGTCTTCCATTAAAATTTTGTGGGTGCAAAATGTTGGGCTTATTCCCTTAATGTCAGAGATTTTCCAAGCTATGGCTTTTTATGTTCTCTTAGTACTGTATCAACTCTTCTTTTCCCGAGGTTCTAGCTCAAGAAGAGATAATCACTGGTAACGTATAATTTTCCCCAAGGAATGCATACTCTAAATGTTTTGGCAATTGCTTTAATTCTAATTTAGGTGGTTCATCAACAGAGGGTTTTTGTTTTAAATCGTCATCGAATTCAATGCTTTCTTTTTCCGTTTGTCTTGATGACGATATTTTTGAATTCAGCTCGTGGACTTCATCTTCTTCCCCCTCTTCTTGAGTGTGACACAGTTCCATCATGTCATCATGTAAAATTTCCTGTAATGAGCTTTGAATGATATGATCAGTGGTATCAATAAAATAACATGAATCATCTTGTTCTCTAGAATATCTCATGGCATCATAAATTTGAAAAATAATTTCCTCATCGACTATCCTTAATGCAAGTTTACCATCACCTACATCGATAATGACCACAGCGATGGCTAAAAAGGGCGCCCTAGAATTAAGGAACCTCAATGTCCTCATCCATGTCAAGCACAACAAAATCAACGGGGAAAATAAATTTATCAATTTTTACCAAGACATCCTCGATAACTCCTCTAGGGTATTTAATAGATCTATCATTAATCGAATACTCATCCTAGTGGGTTTTGGTTCCCCAAGATCTAGTCGTTTAAACATTTTATAAGGCATTAAATTAATCTCGCACCAAGATCAGCTAATGCTTTATTAATATTTAAACTACCAATTAAACAAGGAATAGTAAAACTTCCTGGATCTTTTAATTTTGTTGGTAGCTTATTTTGGAGGATGGCTGAACATTCTTCATTAAGCTCCACCATGGATATTTCTTCAAGCTTCCTTTTATTCGTTAGGAGTTCCTTTAAGAATTTTGCGTGCGTCGGCATCGTGAAAATGGCTTCAACAAAAGGTAAGTTAATATGTATCTGTTTAAACAGTTCAAGAAACTTACTGTATTGGGCGTCTAATCGTTCTTTCTTTAACTGCGCTGGCTATGGGATTGGTGGTTTACTTTCTTTGCGTTTTGGAGTTACATCCCCAACTCTCGTATCCTTTGCTTTGTCATCTTCATGTAGTATTTTTTTCTTTGGTTCAACTAACTCCTTTCCACTCCTCAGTGTAACTGTCTTCACCCGTTCTGTTGTTTTAGAGAAAATCACTGATCGAATTTCGGAAACCATTTCAGAAAGTTGTCCAACTATCTCAGTGAGTTCTCCAACTTATTTCTCTATCACTTTGATCGATGTTTGTTGGTCATCAAGTGCTGACTCAGTCTGTCGGAAATGGGCTTCTGTGGATGCTATGAATTTGTTCAACGTCTCTTCAAAATTCGGCTTCTTTTCCTGTGGATAGGGCTGATTTTGGAAATTTTGAGGAGGTTGTTGTCTTTGATTTCCTTGATTTCCTTTTCCTCCCCACGAAAAATTTGGGTGGTTCCTCCAACCTGGATTATAATTATTACTATATGGATTATTATTAGATCTGAAATTATTACCTATATAGTTCATCTGTTCGCTCTCTGTACCCGGTTGGTAGGGTGGGTACTCTGGATTCGGCACAGTTCCACTTGTGTCGCACTGCATGACTGGATGTACCTGCGAAGAACACAAACTATCAAGCTTTTTATTAATCAACTCTACCTGATTTGATAGCATGGTTACTGCGTCGAGGTTATAAACTCCGGCTGTTTTTGTTGGCCTTATTCTTGTAACTTGCCACTGATAGTTATTCAGCGACATCTCTTCAATAAACTCGTAGGCTGCCTCAGGAGTTCTATTATTCAAGGTTCCACCGGCGGCTGAGTCGATTAGTTGCCTCGTCGAGGGGTTTACACCGTTATAGAAAGTCTGGACTTGGAGCCACAAAGGTAAACCATGGTGCGGACACCTTCTCAAGAGATCCTTATATCTCTCCCATGCATCGTATAATGTCTCTAAATCCATCTGCACAAAAAAAGATATATCATTACGTAATTTGGCCATTTTGGCCGGTGGGAAATATTTTAATAAAAAATTTTCGATTATTTGTTCCCATGTAGTGATTGACCCTCGTGGTAACGAGTTTAACCACTGTTTAGCTTTATTCTTTAATGAAAAGGGAAATAACCGAAGTCGTATGGCATCATCAGAAACGCCATTTATTTTGAATGTATCACAGAACTCTAAAAAATTAGCTATATGAGCGTTTGGATCTTCGTCCTGCAAACCATCAAATTGAACAAACTGTTGAATCATTTGTATAGTGTTAGGCTTTAATTCAAAATTATTAGCAGCTATAGCAGGCCTAACAATACTTGATTCGGCTCCCGTTAAATGAGGTTTAGCATAATCATGCATAGTACGAGGAGCATTATTTTCTGCCACATCTTGTGGTGGAAGATTATTTTCGTCCATCCCTTCAGTAGGATTGGATCTGTCTTCTCGTTCTCCTTCTTGGTAATTTAGGGCTCGCCTAATTTCTCTGCGATTTCTCCAAGCGGTAGCTTCAATATCACTTTCGTATTCTAAAGGTCCTCTCGGGTTCTTTCTAGTCATAAACTAGAGGTACCTGCTAGGAAAAGAAAGAAATAGAATTTAGCAAAATTAAAATAAAAACTAAAACTAAAAATAAATTGCAAAAAAGGAAAATAAAAATAATGGCTAAAGTAATAAAATAGAGCGTTCTTAATATTTTAGTTCCCCGGCAACGGCGCCAAAAACTTGATCGCTGTGAATCAGAGCTTTAAAATTTATAAAAGAATGATCGAACACGAAACTAACTCGACAACGATTGAGGCAAGTGCACCTATCGAATCAGAATATAGCTTAGGCAAGACCGGATTATCGAACCCAAAGGAACTAAAAGTACTAATACTAACTTTCTTTTTATTATCTAGCCTAAAATAAGTGAAGTTGTTTATTAATCTAAATTAATTAACTACTAAGCTAAATACTCTAAGACAAAGAAGAATGAATTTGGAAATTAACTTGGGAAAAACTCGGTTGATTTAGGAGATACCCTAGGAAGAATCCACCTAGACTTCACTTGTTATCTAACACTGAACCATACGATTTATTCACTTAGTTTGATCCGTAAGACTCCCTAACGTATATTAAACCCTCTCTCGAGGCGAATAACGTCTAACCCTAGGTTAATTAGTGGAACTCTCGTTCTCTTATAATAACCCCTAGAATAGCGATGAAATCGATCTGTGGATTCCCATATTAGGTTTCACCCTAATCGGCAAAATCTCGCCACCCTATCTCTAGGCGTCACGATCAACTCCGCTTAATTATGTTGGATCTACTCTTAGCGCGTGTCTATTCCTCCTCCACCTAAGCACATTAAATTTGGATTAAGCTCACATAATTAAGAACAAACTAAGTATTTATCATATAATTCATAAAAAATAATAACAAGATTCATCATAGGTTTCATCCCTTCGGGTATCCGAAGGGTTTAGTTCATAACAATAAAGGAAAACATCTCAAGAGAAAAGATAAAACAAAACATAAGAAATCCCTAAAACCCCTGAAGGAATTGAATGAGAGATCCTCCGTCTTGAGTATAATTAAAGCTTCTTGAAATGGATCAACTGGCCGTCCCCCGAGTGAATCCCCACAAATCGCCTTCTGCGGCCTAGCACGCGCCCCTAGACGATGGCTTTGGGCTCGCTTTTCAGTCATACTTAGGGTGTATTTATAGGCTTTTGAAATACATTTCTTTCTCCCTAAGTATCCTTTCCCGAATGAAATTGCTCTTCTCCACGGCAGAGGCACGGCCATGGCACACGCCCGTGTAAATCGTAGTCAAGCCGTGTTCGAATTTCTTTAATGAGACACGACTATGTGAGTTGGGGTTAGACCGTGTTCTAGATGATTGACTTGGCACGGCCATGTAGGTCCAAGTCCAGGCCGTGTCGATTTCCTCTTTGGTCCGTTTTGGTCCGTTTTGAGCCTGTTTCTCGTTCTTTTTATCCTTGGGTGCTTTCCTGAGTATAAGACATGAAAAGAAAGGATTAAGAGCACCTTTTTACATAAATCAAAGGATAATTCATCCAAAAAGCATACTAAATGTGGGCCTAGAATATGTTACTATTTCGGTTTATCTGTGAGCAAGAAAAAGAATATATGCTCTATAAGGCTCAAAATCTCACCAAAATTTATGGGTTTTTGATGTCAACCTTGTAAATTTCAAATTTCAAGGTAATAACTAGGTTCAGGTAGACAACCTAATTTTTTTTTTAATTACGAAAAATAGACTTATCATGCTTGATTCTCTATTATCTTAAAGTTTAATCATCAATGCACAATTAACTATGACTTAATCCAAAGCATATCAATAAGAATCATAAATCAGGGGAAATTTCATTCTAATAGTAATATGAGAAATTTTACTTAAGAACAAGACATAATTCAGGATTTGAGAATAATGCAAAAAGTTTGGCACTTTTAAGATTCACCCCCACACTTAAGATGTACATTGCCCTCAATGTACAAAGATAGATAAGAATTCATAAAAGATAGGGAGAGATGAAACTTCCTGAATTTTGGATGGATTCCTTGAGTTGGAGGTGTGGAAACTTGATTCGGAGGTGAAAGATAAGTTGGAGGAGGCGTCTCTGGTGGTGGTATGGTGGCTGCCCACTATTACTGCGCTAGATGAAGAAATTGGGTAGCCCGTGAAGAAATAGCCAGAAAATACTAAGAAAAATTCAAAATAAACTAATTATTTATTTAAGGACAAGGAAGATAAAGAGAAGGAAAATAAATGAGAAGAAAAAAGAAAATTAAAAACTAAATGGCCTCAAACATCCTTGGCTTGTCGAGTGGATGAAGCGGCCAGCATGAACTTATGTAGGTCGGTCTCATGAGGAGACTGCTAGATCCTTTCACTTCTTTGACATGGATATGGTGTAGATCTAGAGTTTGGAAAAAGGGCCAAGGAAGGAGAATATAGAAGGGGGTTTGAGAATGTATGGAAGAAGGGGAATGTAAGCAGTTGAGAAGAGGGAGGGAGGTGGTTTAAATAGAGTTTTGATGTTTGGTACATCCCCACGCCCGTGTTCCATGGGCGTGTTGGGTCACACAGCCGCATCGCACGGTCGTGTTGTGCTTCGTTCGTTTCTCCCACGCCCGTTTCGTGGTCTACACGCCCATGTTTGATGAAACAGTGTCGACCACGGCTGTATCGCACGACCGTGGTGTTCAGTCGGAGCCCGTGTGACTTCCCTCAGTGTCGGCCACGGCCATATCGCACGGCCGTGGCAATTTATAGTCGTCTGTGATCTGGGAATCTTTCGTCATTGGCTCTTACTACCTCTGCTATGTCAGTACGAAAATCTGTAGTGTCCACACGGCCACAGCCACGGCCGTGTGCAAGGCCGTATGGTATGGAAATCCACACTTTGGTTAGTTTAAAATTAAATGCTGAAAAGGAAAAATTTAAAAATGTAAAAATTAATGGAGTTAGCGCTCAGGTTGCCTCCCGAGAAGCGCTCGTTTATAGTCTTAAGCTAGACTTACCTCTCATTCGCATAATCAGGATGGTTTGAAGAGTTGAACATCCTCTCTCATGCTATCAGTTCTATTATCATGATAAAGTTTGAGTCGAGTAGTATTTACTTTAAAAGTGTCGAAGATAGGATTACTTACCTCGACTGTTCCGTATGGAAAAACACCTTAAAAGGGATTTCTTTGTTTGTATTAGGGTCAGGAGGAGATATTCGAGGGTCTGCTTTATCTAACAATACCTGATCTCCGATTTTGAATTTGTTAGTCCCATAGAGTGGCTTGGGTTCTGCTTCGTGTATCCCTAGTTTTTCCTTGAAGTGTGTCTTCCACTCGTCTAGTTCATCAATATGAAGCCTTCGATCCTCATGAATTATTTCTTTGTTGGCATGATGTCTAGATCCGCTCGGTTGTGTGGTTACGTGGTGCTTCTGGAAAGAAGGTTTAACTAATTGGTTATCAATTGAATTTACTTTCTCACCTCTATCACTTGATGTCCTGATTGAGTCGAGAGCCTGAAGACTGATTGATTCGTCACCTACACGGGGTATGAGTTCACATGTACCCACATCAATTTTAGTTACGCGATTGCTAAAAGGGTCTTCCTAAAATTAAGGGGATACTATTGTCCTCATCCATGTCTAAAACTACAAAGTCTACTGGGAATACGAATTTATCAATCTTTACGAGAACATCTTCGATTATACCCCTAGGAATTCAAATAGTCTTATCAGCTAATTGAATGCTCATCCTAGTTTGTTTGGGTTTCCCTAGACCTAGTTGTTTAAACATTTTATAAGGTATAACATTTATGTTTGCCCCTAAATCAGCTAAAGCTTTATCAATGGGTAAACTACCAATTAAACAAGGAATCGTAAAACTCCCTGGATCTTTTAATTTCCGTGGTAATTTATTTTGTATAATTGCTGAGCACATTACGTTTAGCTCCACATGCGATGCCTCGTCTAACCTCCGTTTGTTCGTCAAAAGCTCTTTTAAAAATTTCCTTGAATCTAGCATCTGCGAAAGGGCTTCAAGTAACGGTAAGTTAATCTGTAATTTCTTTAAAAGTTTAAGAAACTTACCGAACTGTCCCTCTGTTTCATCTCTCTTCATTGCTTCAGGATATGGTATGCGAGGTTGGTATTCTTTGATTACCGGTTTTGGCTTATTATTACTTACCTCAACCTTACCTTCTTCTACCACATTCTCTTGCCTGAAATTGGGCTCGTCTACCCCTTCACTATCTTGAGCTGTTATGGCTTGAATTTGCTCATTTGGATTAGTCTCGGTGTTGCTTGGTAGGCTTCCTTGTGGTCTTTCAGAGATCAGCTTAGCAAGTTGCCCTAATTGATTCTCGATCTCATGAATCGATGCTTTTTGATTTTTAAGTGTTGTCTCGGTGTTTTGGAAACGAGTTTCTAACATCGCGATGAATTTTGTCAGCATCTCTTCAAGGTTACTTCTTTTTCACGTGGGTTGAAATTAACATTGGAAGTTTGGAGGGGGTTGTTGTCTTTGATTTCCTTGACCACCCCATGAAAAATTTGGGTGGTTCTTCCAACCTGGATTATAAGTATTACTATAAGGGTTATTTTGAGATCAAAAATTGTTACCCATATAGTTCATTTGTTCGCTCTCCATGCCCTGTCCGTAGGGTGGGTACTCAGGATTCGCCACGCCTCCACTTGTTTCATGCATCGCATAATCGATGTACTGCGAAAAACACAAACTATCAATCTTTTTATTTAACATCTCTACCTGATTCGATAGCATGGTTACTGCGTCGAGGTTGAAAACTCCGGCTGCTTTAGTTGGCCTTGTCCTTGTAACTTGCCACTAATAGTTATTCAATGACATCTCCTCTATAAATTCGTAGGCCGCTTCAGGAGTTTTGTTATTCAGAGTTCCACCGCGTTGAATCAATCAATCTGCACTGGTTGAAGGATTCACACCGTTGTAAAAAGTTTGGACCTGTAGCCACAAGGGTAATCTGTGGTGTGGGCACCTTCTCAACAGATCTTTGTATCTCTCCCATGCATCGTAAAGTGTCTCTAAATCCATCTGCACAAAAGAAGAGATATCATTCCTCAACTTAGCCGTTTTACCCGGCGAAAAATATTTTAATAAAAAATTTTTGGTCATTTGATCCCATGTAGTGATTGACCCTCGTGGAAGAGAATGCAACCACTGTTTGGATTTATTTCTCAAAGAAAAGGGAAACAACCGAAGACGGATGGCATCATCAGTAACGCCATTTATTTTGAAAGTGTCGCAAAATTCTAGGAAATTCGCCAAGTGATTATTTGGATCTTCATCCTGCAAACCATCAAACTGAACAAATTGATGTATCATCTGAATTGTGTTAGGTTTCAGTTCAAAATTATTTACAGCGATAGCAGGTCTAACGATACTTGACTCAGTTCCTGTTAAATTAGGTTTAGCATAATCATACATAGTTCGAGGAGCATGATTTTCGGCCATCTCTGGAGGTGGCGAATTGTTTTTAGCCATCTCTTCGATAGTATTAACTTCGTCTTCTTGCTCTTCTTCTATGTAATTTAAGCTTCGCCTTATTTCTCTACGATTTTTGCGAGCGATACCTTCAATATCACTGTCGTAAACTAAGGGTCCTGTCGGGTTCCTTCTAGTCATAAACTAGAGGTACCTGCAAGGAACAAAAGAAGGAAAATTAGCAAAGTTAAAAACAAAATAAGAAATAAAGGTAAATTGCAAAAATATAAAAATGGATAAAGTAATAAAAATTGAGCTTTCTTAATATTTTGGTTCCCCGGCAACGGCACCAAAAACTTGATCGTTAACGTCTGATAAACCGTAATAGTAACATATTTTAAGCCCACATTTAGCATGCTTTTGGATGATTTAAGCCTTGAATTATGTAATTTGGTGCTCTTAATCCTTTGTTTTCATGTTTTATACTCAAGAAAGCACCAGAGAATGGAAAGAACGAGAAACGGGCTTAAAACGGACCAAATGGGCCAAATCACGAAATCGACACGGCCTGGGCCCAAGACCACACGGCCGTGCCTCATTGATAGACTCGAACACGGCCTGACCACGACTTACACGGGCGTGTGCCAAGGGCGTGTCCCTGCCGTGGCAAAGAGGAATTTCACTCAAATTAGGATACTTAGAGGTGAAGAAACACATTCCAAAGTCTATATAAACACCTTAAGTATGACCTAAAATAGGGAGTCGATAGGAGCCCAAGGCTTTTGTCAGGAGGCGTCCAGCTAGGCCAAAGAGGGCAGATTTGTGGGAATTTACTCGAAGAAAGCCAGTTGATTCATCTCAAGAAGCCGGAGTCATACTCAAGACGGAGGATCTCTCTTCAATTCCTTCAGGGGGTTTTAGGGTTTTTCTTATGTTTTGTTTTATCTTTTCTTCTGAGATGTTTTCTTTTATCATTATGAACTAAACTCCTCAGATACCTGAGGGGGATGAAACCTAAGATGAATCTTGTTATTGTTTTCTGAACTATATGATAAATACTTGATTTGTTCTTAATTATGTGTTCTTAATTCTTGTTTTGATATTTCCGGGATATTGATTCAAGTTTGATGTGCTTAGGTGGAGGAGCAAAAGTCCCTGCCTAAGAGTAGATATAGCATAATTAAGCGGAGTTGATCGCACGCCTAGACATAGGGTGACGAGATTTTGCCGGATTAGGGTGAAACCTAATATGGGAGTCCATAGATCGAGTTAATGCAATTCTAGGGGTTTTAATTAGAAAGAGATTTCAATTAATCAACCTAGGGTTAGACGTTAGTAGCCTCGACGGAGGTATTAATATAACTTAGGGAGTCCTACGGAACAAGTCAAGTGAATAAATTGTCTAGTTCAGTGTTAGATAACAAGTGAAGTCTAGGTGGATTCTTCCTCGGGTATTGTCTTAATCAATTGGTCTTTCCCACAAGTATTTCCCCAAATTCATCCTTCTTTGTCTTAGAGTCTTTAGCTTAGTATTTAGTTAATTTAGATTAAACGACAATTCTCTTTATTTTAGGCTAGATAATAAAAAGAAAGTTAGTATTAGTACTTTTAGTTCCTTTGGGTTCGACAATCCGGTCTTGCCTTAACTATACTACTGTTCGATAGGTGCGCTTGCCTCAAATCGTTATCATAGTTAGTTTCCAGGTTCGATCATTCTTTTTTTTTTATAAATTTTAAAACTTTGACAAATCACAGCGATCAAGTTTTTGGCGCCGTTGCCGGGGAACTAAAATATTAAGAAAGCTCAATTTTTATTAATCTTTAGCCTTTTTTTTTGCAATTTACTTTTATTTCTTATTTTGTTTTTAAAATTTGCTAATTTTCTTTCTTTTATTCCTTTCAGGTACCTCTAGTTTATGACTAGAAGGAACCCGACAGGACCCCTACTTTACGACAGTGAAATTGAAAGCACAGTTCGCAGAAATCGTAGAGAAATAAGGCGAAGCTTAAATTACATAGAAGAAGAGCAAGAAGACAAAATTAATACTACCGAAGAGATGGCTGAGAACAATCTGCCACCTCTAGAGATAGTCGATAATCATGCTCCTCGAACTATGTATGATTATGCTAAACCTAGTTTAACAGGAACTGAGTCAAGTATTGTTAGACCTGCTATTGCATAAAATAATTTTGAATGAAACCTAACACAATTCGGATGATACAAACAATTTGTTCGGTTTGATGGTTTGCGGGATGAAGATCCAAATAATCACTTGGCAAATTTCCTAGAATTTTGTGACACTTTCAAAATAAATGGCGTTACTGACGATGCCATCCGTCTTCGGTTATTTCCCTTCTCTTTGAGGAATAAAGCCAAACAGTGGTTGCATTCTCTTCCACGAGGGTCAATCACTACATGGGATCAAATGACCGAAAAATTTTTATTGAAATATTTTCCGCCGGCCAAAACGGCCAAGTTAAGGAATGATATCTCTTCTTTTGTGCGAGATGGATTTTGAGAAGCTTTACGATGCATGGGAGAGATACAAGGATTTGTTGAGAAGGTGTCCACACCATGGATTACCCTTGTGGCTACAGTCCAAACTTTTTAAACGGTGTGAACCCTCAACAAGGCAATTAATCGATTCACCGCGTGAACTTTGAATAACAAAACTCTGAAGCGGCCTATGAGTTTATAGAAGAGATGTCATTGAATAACTACGGTGGCAAGTTACAAGGACAAGGCCAACAAAAGCAAACAGAGTTTTCAACCTCGACGCAAAGAACCATGCTATCAAATCGTAGTAGAGGTGCTAAATAAAAAGATTGATGGTTTGTGTTCTTCGCAGTACATCCGGTCATGCGGTCGCGACGCAAGTGGAGGCGTGGTGAATCCCGAGTACCCACCCTACCATCCGGACACGAGAACGAATCAGATGAACTATATGGGTAACAACTTTAGATCTAGCAATAACCCTTATAGTAATACTTATAATCCAGGTTGGAGGAACCACCCCAATTTTTCATGGGGTGGTCAAGGAAATCAAAGACAACAACCTCCTCCAAATTTTCAAAATCAGCCCTACCCACAGGAAAAGAAGCCGAACCTTGAGGAGATGCTGACAAAATTCATAGCAGTCTCAGAAACCCGTCTTCAAAAAGCTGAGACAACACTTGAAAGTCAGCAAGCATCAATTCAAGAGATCAAGAATCAGGTAGGTCAACTTACCAAGATCATGTCAGAACGACAACAAGGTAGATTGCCAAGCAACACTGAAACTAACCCAAAGGAGCAGATTCAAGCCATATCAGCTCATGATAATGTAGGGTTAGATGAGCCCAATCTAAGGCAAGAAAGTGTGGTAGAAAAAAGTAAGGTTGAGGTAACCCAAGAAAAGCCAAAACCGGTAATCAAAGAGTACCAACCTCGCATACCATACCCCGAAGCGATGAGGAGAGACGACACAGAGGAACAATTCGGTAAGTTTCTTAAACTTTTAAAGAAATTACATATTAACTTACCATTACTTGAAGCTCTTTCGCAGATGCCAGATTCTAGGAAATTTTTAAAAGAACTCTTGACAAACAAGCGAAGGGTAGACAAAACATCGCATGTGGAGCTAAACGCAATGTGCTCAACAATTCTACAAAATAAACTACCACGAAATTTAAAAGATCCAGGGAGTTTTACAATTCCATGCTTAATTGGTAGTTTATCTATTGATAATGCGTTAGCTGATTTCGGGGCAAGCATAAATGTCATGCCTTATAAAATGTTTAAACAACTAGGTCTAGGGAAACCCAAACAAACTAGGATGAGGATTCAATTAGCTGATAAAACTGTTAGAATTCCTAGGGGTATAATCAAAGATGTGCTAGTAAAAATTGATAAATTCGTATTCCCAGTAGACTTTGTCGTTTTAGACATGGATGAGGACAATAGTATCCCCTTAATTTTAGGGAGACCCTTTTTAGCAACTGCCAGAACTAAAATTGATGTAGGTACAGGTGAATTAATACTCCGTGTAGGTGACGAATCAATCAGTCTTCAGGCTCTCGACTCAGCTAGGACATCGAGCAATCAAGGTGAGAAAATAAATTCTATCGATAACCAATTAGTTAAACCTTCTTTTCAGGAAGCACCACGGAACAACACAACTGAGCCAGATCCTATATCTCATGCCAACAAGGAAATAATTCATGAGGATCGAAGGATTCAAGTTGATGACCTAGACGAGTGGAAGACACATTTCAAGGAGAAACTAAAAATACACGAAGTAAAACCGAAAGAACCACCAGACGAGTTAGTAAGAACAACAAATCGCTTCAAAATTGGAGATCAGGTATTATTAGATAAAGCAGACCCTCGAATATCTCCTCCTAACCCTAATACAAACAAATAAATCCCTTTTAAGGTAATCAATGTTTTCCCATACGGAACAGTCAAGGTAAGTAATCCTATATTTGGCACTTTCAAAATAAACGCTACTCGACTTGAACTATACACGGATAATAGGACAAATAGCATGAGGAAAGATATTCAACTCTTCAAACCACCCTGACTATACGAATGAGAGGTAAGTCTAGCTTAAGACTTTAAACGAGCGCTTCTCGGGAGGCAACCCGAGCACTAACTCCTTTATACTTTACATTTTAGTTTATTTTATTTTTACCTTTATTTCTCCTTTTTAGCATTCAATTTTAAACTAACCAAAGTGCAGATTTCCATACCACACGGCCTTGCACACGGCCGTGGTCGTGGCCGTGTGGACACTATAGACTCCCGTACTGACATAGCAGAGGTAGTACGAGCCAATGACGAAAGATTCCCAGATCACGGACGACTATAAATTTCCACGGCCGTGTGATATAGTCGTGTCTGACACTAAGGGAAGTCACACGGGCTCCAACTAACTCGCCATGGCCGTGCAATGCGGCCGTGGTCGACACTGTTTGATCCTACACGAGCGTAGTGACCTGAACCTGGGCGTGGGGGTGTACCAGACATGAAAATTCTATTTAAACCCCCTCCTTCTTCTCACCTACTCCCCACCTCCTTTCTCCCATCCTATTCTTCAGACCCCTCCCCTTCCATACTTTTCTTCTTTAGTCCTTCCCAAAACCCTTGACCTCCACAACATCTATGTCGAAGAAGCGGAAGGATCCAAGCACAATCTCCCTCTGGGAGATCGATCTACATAAGTTCATGCTGGCCGCTTCAATTATTCGACAAGCCAAGGGTCTTTGAGACCATTTAATTTTTCTTCTTCTTTACTCTTCTCCTTTATTTTCCTTATCTTTACTTCTCTTCTGCTTAATTTAATTTATTTTATTTTGGTTTCTTATTTTTAGGTTCTTTAGGCTACTTGGGAATCACCCCACCACGACCTCTTCCAACATCACTGCAGCCTTAGAAATCACACCCACCTCGCGAACCATCCAACAATAAGGACTCCTTAGTCCATAAGTCTTTTCGTTTTCTTGTTTTTTACTTTTTACGATCTCTCTCTTTATCTTTCTTGTCTTTAAATAAATAATTAGTTTAATTTGAATTTTTCTTAGTATTTTTTTGCTATTTCTTCACGGGCTACCCAATTTCTTCATCTAGCGTAGTAATAGTGGGCAGCCCCCATACCAACACCAGAGACGCCTTCTCCAACTTATCTTTCACCTTTGAATCAAGTTTCCACACCTCCAACTCAAGGAATCCATCCAAATTCAGGAAGTTTCATCTCTCCCTATCTTTTATAAATTTCTATCTATCTTTGTACATTGAGGGCAATGTACATCTTAAGTGTGGGGGGGTAAAACTTAAAAGTGCCAAACTTTTTGCATTATTCTCAAATCCTGAATTATGTCTTGTTTCTTAAAGTAAGTTTCTCATATTATGATTAGAATGAAAATTCTTGTGATTTATGATTTTTATTGATATATTTTAGATTAAGTCATTGATAATTGTGCATTGATAATTTAAACTTTAAGATAATAAAGAATCAAGCATGATAAGTCTATTTTTCAGAAATTAAAATTTTTTTTAGGTTGTCGACCTGAATTTGAATATTACTTTGAAGTTTGAAATTTGCTAGGTTGACATCAAAAAGCCATAATTTTTGTGAGATGTTGAGCCTTATAGAGCATATATTCTTTTTCTTGCTCACTTTATTGATTATGAGTGTGTCAACATTGATTTGTTATTCTAGAACTTGCATCGATTATACATGTCGAGACCACACCTTTGATTTGATGTACTAAGATGATAAAGGCACCTAGGATTTAACCCACTCACTCCACTAAAAAGCCTACCTTCATAATTAACCCCTAGTGAACCACTTTGATCCTAACAACCCATTTTATTGACTCACACACTAATATCAACCCAAAACCCTTTGTATTTGTTATCACCATTCTTCTTGACTACCCTTTTTGTCGAGATTTGATTTTGAGCAGTTGCCTAACTATATTCTATATTTCAGTTGTTAAAGTACTTTCTTATTATTGTAAATATTTAATGATTTGTTCTTAAAAAAAATGACGAAGTATATTCATTATTAGTTTTATTAGTCTTATAATTAAGTGAGCTTACATATTTAAATTCCACATCTTGAAGAAAAAGCTTGTATTATTAGTATTACAAGTTTATGTAATTATTAAGGATTAGCTCATTTTTCTAGTTAGGTAATTTGTCAGGTCAATCTCGATTCTAACCCTCTAATTCAGCCTTTATCCACACCTTTAACCCAAGCCCCGTTACAACCCTGTTAAAGACCTTTTGATTTGTGTATCATCTCATATTATAGTGGTGGGGATTTGATTTTCATGCAAGCCTATGGGATTAAATTTTCATGTTTGACTTATGAGTGCTTTTTCCTGAACCTTAAACACTGATAAACCGAAATAGTAACATATTTTAATCCCACATTTAGCATACTTTTGGATGATTTATCCCTTGATTTATGTAAAAAGGTGCTCTTAATCCTTTCTTTTCATGTCTTATACTCAGGAAAGCACCCAGAATAAAAAGAACGAGAAACGGGCTCAAAACGGACCAAAATGGGCCAAAAAGAAGTCGACACGGCACGGACTAAAGCCCACACGATCGTGCCTCCTCAAATATACTAGAACACGGCTGATGTCGATCTACACACCGTGTGCCTCACTAACGAGTCCAACACGGCTGGCCACGATTCAGACGGGCGTGTGCCATGGCCGTGCCCTGCCGCTGTGGAGGAGAGTAATTTCACTCGGAAAAGGATACTTAGGGGCAAAGAAACACATTCCAAAAGCCTATAAATACACCCTAAGTATAACCTAAAAGGGGGAGTCGACGGGCGGTTAGCTAGGCTAAGGAGCCGAGCCGAAGAGATCAGATTTGTGAGAAACTCTCAAGGGATAGCCAGTTGATCCATCTCAAGAAGCTGGAATTCTACTCAAGACGGAGGATCTCCTCTTCAATTCCTTCAGGGGGTTTTAGGGATTTCTTATGTTTTGTTTTATCTTTTCTTCTGAGATGTTTTTCTTTATTGTTATGAACTAAACCCTTCAAATACCTGAAGGGGGATGAAACCTAGATGAATCTTGTTATTATTTTCTGAACTATATGATAAATACTTTATTTGTTCTTGATTATGTGTGCTTAATTCTTGTATTGATATTTCGCGGATATTAATTCAAGTTGAATGTGCTTAGGTGGTGGAGCAAAAGTCCCTACTTAAGAGTAGATCTAGCATAATTAAGCGGAGTTGATCGCGCGCCTAGAGATAGGGTGACGAGATTTTGCCGGATTAGGGTGAAACCTAATATGGGAGTCCATAGATCGATTTCTTTGCTATTCTAGGGAGATTATTAATGGGAAAGAGATTTCAATTAATTAACCTAAGGTTAGGCGTTATTAAGCCTCGAGAGAGGGTTTAATATAAATTAGGGAGTCCTACGGATCAAGTCAAGTGAATAAATCGTCTGGTTTAGTGTTAGATAACAAGTGAAGTCGAGGTGGATTCTTCCTAAGGGTATCGTCTTAATCAACTGAGTTTTTCCCAAGTATTTCCCCAATTCATTCTTTTTGTCCTTGCGTCTTTAGCTTAGTAATTAGTTAATTTAGATTAATAAACAACTTCACTTATTTTAGGCTAAATAATAGAAAGAAAGTTAGTATTAGTACTTTTAGTTCCTTTGGGTTCGACAATCCTGGTCTTGCCTTAACTATACTCTTTGTTCGATAGGTGCACTTGCCTCAATCGTTGTCATAGTTAGTTTCGAGTTCGATCATTATCTTTATAAATTTTAAAACTCGACTTCACAGATCATCAAGTTTTGGCGCCGTTGTTGGAACTAAAATATTAAGAACACTCTATTTTTATTACTTTAGCCATTTTTTTATTTTTATTTTTATTGTTATTATTTTTTTACTTTGCTAAATTTTCTTTTATTTGCTTTTGTCGATAATTTTAGTCTATAGAGAAGATGGCACTCAATAATTATCGTGTGGCGATGAGAGACAATTCTCGCTAAAGCGGCCGGTGTCTTCAACCTCGACGTGGTCACGGGTTATCTAATCGAGTTAGAGATGATGAATAAAAATTTGATGGTTTGAATAGTCTCTCGCAGTACACCTAAATACAATATGATTCGAATTTAGGAGGCGTGGCGAATCCCGAGTACCCACTCTACGGATATGGCATGGAAAACGAGCAAGCTCACTATACGGGTAACTATTCTAGACCACAAAATAATTTTTATAATGACACTTATAATGCGGGTTGGAGGTACCATCCCAATTTCTCGTGGGATGATCAAAATAGCCAAAGACCTAAACTTCCTCCAGATTTTAAAACAACCACCTCACCAACAGGAAGAGGAGTCGAACTTTGAAGAGATGCTGACAAAATTCATGGCAGCCACAGATACCCGTCTCCAAGACACTGAGACAACACTTAAAAACCAACAAACATCGATTGAAGGGATCAAGAACCAAGTTGGGGAACTTACTAAGTCAGTTGGGGAAATTACTAAGTCAGTTGGACAACTTGCGAAGCTGATTTCCGAACAACTACAAGAAAGCTTGCCAAGCAACACTGAAACTAACCCCAAAGAGCAAATTCAAGCCGTAACAGCTCATGACAGTGAAGGGTTAGACGAACCAAACCCAAGGGAAGAACCTGTGGTAAGTGAAGGTAAGGTTGAGGTGTGCCATGATATACCAAAACCGGTAATTACAGAGTACCAACCTCGTGTGCCATATCCCGATGTAATAAAGAAAGACCACACAGAGGAAGAATTCGGTGAACTCACACTTTGTGTAGACAACGAAACAATCACTCTTCAAGCTCTTGACTCAGCTAGGACATCGAGTAATAAAGGTACGAACGTTAATTCTATTGATAACCATTTGGTTCAACCTTCTTTACAGGAAGCATCACAAAATCACCTAGCTGAGCTAGATCTTAGACCTCATACCCATAAAGAAATAACTCATGAAGAACTAAAGCTTCAAGTCGATGAACTAGACGAGTGGAAAACACACTTTAAACAGAAACTAGGAATACACGAAGTGAAACCGAAGGAAACCCCAAAAGAGCTGATAGGAACAACAAATCACTTCAAAATAGGGGATCAGGTATTGTTGAATAAGGAAGACCCTCGAATCACCAATTCAGACCTCAAGACAAACGAAGAAATCACTTTTGAGGTACTTAATGTCTTCCTATACGGCACAGTCGAGGTAAGCAATCTTAAATTCAACACTTTTGAGGTAAACACTACTCGACTTAAACTATATATCTATAACCGAATTGATCGCATGCGAAAGGATTTTCACCTCCTCAAACCACCATGACCATACGAATAACAGGTAAAGTCTAGCTTAAGACTATAAACGAGCGCTTCTCGGGAGGCAACCCGAGCACTAACCCTACTAATTAGTTTAGTTTGATTTCTTTTCATATTTAGGCGTAGGTTTTCATACCCACATGGCCTCGCACACGGCCGTGGCCATGGCCGTGTGGGCACCATAGGTAGGTAAAAGGGCGTGGACCGTATCTTTATTTTTATTTTTATTTTTATTTTTACTTCCTTTATTATTTTTCTTTTAGCTTAGGATACAATGAAATCAGACCGGCTACTTTGAGGATTCAAGTTCAAACGGTTCGAGGCGCTTCCCCACGTTCACCTCCAATCCTATCCGGTTTCTTTTCATTAACTTTATCCAAAATTCAGGAAGTTTCACTTCTCTCCACATCTTATGATTTTATGATTTTATTTTGCTATTATCTATCTTTGTACATTGAGGGCAATGTACATCTTAAGTGTGGGGGGGGGTGAACAACCTAAAAAGGTGCCTAACTTTTTTTTCATTATTCTCAAATTCCTGAAATTAGGTGCCAAACTTTTTGCATTGTTCTCAAATCCCTGAATTATGCCTTGTCTTAAAGTAAATTTCTCATATTATCATTAGAATGAAATTTTCATGATTTATGATTTTTATTGATGTGTTTTAAATTAAGTCATTGATAATTGTGCATTGATAATTAAATTTGAAGATACTAAAGAATCAAGCATGATAAGTCCATTTTTTCAATTAAAATTTGCTAGGTTGTCGAACTGAGTTTAAATATTACTTTGAAGTTTGAAATTTACGAGGTTGATGTCAAAAATACCCATAATTTTTGTGAGTTTTTTAGCCTTATAGAGCATATATTCTTTTTCATGCTCACTTTATTGATTATAAGTATGTCAACATTGATTTGTTATTCTAGAACTTGCCTCGTTTATACATATTGAGACCACACCTATGATTTGATATACAGAGATGATTAAGGCACCTAGGTTTTAACCCACTAACTCCATTAAAAGCCTACCTTCACAATTAACCCCTAGTGAACCCCTTTTAATCCTAACAACCCTTTTTATTGACATAACCGCTAATATTAACCCAAAAACCCTTTGTTTTTGTTATCCCTATTCCTTTCGACTTCCCTTATATCGAGATTTGATTTGATTAAGCTACCTAATTATTCCATCTTACTATATGAATAGATGTATAAATATATATATATTTAGTATTAGTACGATGAAAGGCGAGCTTGTACAGTTAAAGTCTATTTATTGAAGAAGAAGCTCGTATTATTAGTTTAAAGTTTCAATCCATTATATAATTATTCAGTTTATTGTTTCTGGTTAGGTAATTTTTCAGGTCAATCTCGATTCTAACCTTCTAATTCAGCCTCTATCCACACCTTAACCCTAGCCCCGTTACAACCCTAATTAAAAACCTTTTGATTTGTGCATCATCTCATATTACAGTGGTGGAGACTTGATTTTCAGGCAAGCATATGGGATTAACTTTTCATGTTCGACTTTTGAGTTCCTAAATTTTGAACCTTAAACACTTTGAGTGATTTGAGTGAATCTTTTGTGAGGATGTCAATCCTTGTCGGTTTTGAATTAAAGGTAATTATTTAGATAAGGGGAGACGCCTATATTTTCGAGCTACAAATCTATGACTTAGATTGTTTGAAACCTTAGGGCTCTTTGAATTGAATTATCCATGTATAAATTATCTATGAATTATGATAAGACATTGTTGATAGGAATTATGAATTATCGAAAGTTCGTTTTAATTGTAAGTTGAGAATTTTGCTTGAGGACAAGCAAAAGCTTAAGTGTGGGGGTATTTGATAAACCGAAATAGTAACATATTTTAATCCCACATTTAGCATACTTTTGGATGATTTATCCCTTGATTTATGTAAAAAGGTGGATTCTTCCTAAGGGTATTGTCTTAATCAACTGAGTTTTTCCCAAGTATTTCCCCAATTCATTCTTTTTGTCCTTGCGTCTTTAGCTTAGTAATTAGTTAATTTAGATTAATAAACAACTTCACTTATTTTAGGCTAAATAATAGAAAGAAAGTTAGTATTAGTACTTTTAGTTCCTTTGGGTTCGACAATCCGGTCTTGCCTTAACTATACTACTGTTCGATAGGTGCACTTGCCTCAATCGTTGTCATAGTTAGTTTCCAGGTTCGATATTATCTTTATAAATTTTAAAACTCTGACTTCACAGCGATCAAACACCTCGAGTGATTTGAGTGAATCTTTAGTGAGGATGTCAATCCTTGTCGATTTTGAATCAGAGGTAATTATTTAGATGAGGGGAAACACCTATGTTTTATGCTACAAATGTATGACTTAGATTATTTGAATCTTTAGGACTCTTTGAGTTGAATTATCCATGTATAAATTATCTATGAATTATGACAAAACATTATTGATGAATATTATGAATCGAAGGAGTTTTTTTTAATTGTGAGTTGAGAATTTTGCTTGAGGACAAGCAAAAGTTTAAGTGTGGGGGTATTTGATAAACCGTAATAGTAACATATTTTAAGCCCACATTTAGCATGCTTTTGGATGATTTAAGCCTTGAATTATGTAATTTGGTGCTCTTAATCCTTTGTTTTCATGTTTTATACTAAGGAAAGCACCAGAGAATGAAAAGAACGAAAAAAAGGGGCTTAAAATGGACCAAATGGGCCAAATCACGAAATCGACATGGCACAGGCCCCAAACACCTGCAGCGTGCCTCATTGATAGACTTCGAACACGGCCTGACCACGACTTACACGGCGTGTGCCAGGCGTGTCCTGCCGTGGCAAAGAGAATTTCACTCAAATTAGGATACTTAGAGCGAAGAAACACATTCCAAAGTTTATATAAACACCTAAGTATGACCTAAAACGGAGAGCCGACGAGAGCCCAAGGCTTTTTGTCGGGCGTCCAGCTAGGCCAAAGAGGCGATTTGTGGGAATTTACTCGAAGAAAGCCGGTTGATTCATCTCAAGAAGCGGAGTCATACTCAAGACGGAGGATCTCTCTTCAATTCCTTCGGGGTTTTAGGGTTTTTCTTATGTTTTGTTTTATCTTTCTTACGAGATGTTTTCTTTTATCATTATGAACTAAACTCCTCGAGATACAGAGGGGATGAAACCTAAGATGAATCTTGTTATTGTATTCTGAACTATATGATAAATACTTGATTTGTTCTTAATTATGTGTTCTTAATTCTTGTTTTGATATTTCCGGGATATTGATTCAAGTTTGATGTGCTTAGGTGGAGGAGCAAAATTCCCTGCCTAAGAGTAGATATAGCATAATTAAGCGGAGTTGATCGCACTCCTAGACATAGGGTGACGAGATTTTTCCGGATTAGGGTGAAACCTAATATGGGAGTCCATAGATCGAGTTAATGCAATTCTAGGGGTTTTAATTAGAAAGAGATTTCAATTAATCAACCTAGGGTTAGACGTTAGTAGCCTCGACGGAGGTATTAATATAACTTAGGGAGTCCTACGGAACAAGTCAAGTGAATAAATTATGCAGTTCGGTGTTAGATAACAAGTGAAGTCTAGGTGGATTCTTCCTCGGGTATTGTCTTAATCAATTGGTCTTTCCCACAAGTATTTCCCCAAATTCATCCTTCTTTGTCTTAGAGTCTTTAGCTTAGTAGTTAGTTAATTTATATTAAACGACAATTCCCTTTATTTTAGGTTAGATAATAAAAAGAAAGTTAGTATTAATATTTTTAGTTCCTTTGGGTTCGACAATCCGGTCTTGCCTTAACTATACTACTATTCGATAGGTGCGCTTGCCTCAAATCATTGTCATAGTTAGTTTCCAGGTTCGATCATTCTTTTTTTTTGTAAATTTTAAAACTTTGACAAATCACAGCGATCAACATCAGAGTCTTAAAAATTTATATAAAGAATGATCGAGCCTGGAAACTAACTGTGACGATGATTGAGGCAAGTGCACCTATCGAACAGTAGTATAGCTTAGTGGCAAGACCGGATTGTCGAACCCAAGGGAACCAGAAGTACTAATACTGACTCTCTTTCTATTATTTAGCCTAAAAAACAAGGGGATTTGTTGTTTAATCTAAAATTAACTAACTACTAAGCTAAAGATGCTAAGACAAAGAGAACGAATTTGGGAAAACACTCGTGAGAAAAACCAATTGATTAAGACGATACCCAAGGAAGAATCCACCTAGACTTCACTTGTTATCTAACTCGAACTGCACGATTTATTCACTTGACTTGATCCGTAGGATTCCCTAATGTATATTAATCCCTCTCTCGAGGCGACCAACGTCTAATCCTAGGTTGATTAATTGAAATCTCTTTCTAATTAAAACCCCTAGAATTGTATTAACTCGATCTATGGACTCCCATATTAGGTTTCACCCTAATCCGGCAAAATCTCGTCACCCTATGTCTAGGCGCACGAGCAACTCCGCTTAACTATGCTAGATCTACTCTTAGGTAGGGGCTTTTGCTCCACCACCTAAGCACATCAGTACTTGAATAATTATCATGGAATATCAAAGCAAGAATTAAGAACACATAATTAAGAACAAATCAAGTATTTATCATATAGTTCAGCAAACGATAACAAGATTCATCTTAGGTTTCCTCCCCCTCAGGTATCTGAGGGTTTAGTTCATAATTATAAAAGAATACATCTCAGAAGAAAAGATAAAACAAAACATAAGAAAAACCCTAAAACCCCCTGAAGGAATTAAAGAGAAGATCCTCCGTCTTGAGTATGACTCCGGCTTCTTGAGATGAATCAACTGGCTTTCTTCGAGTGAATCCCAAACTTCTGACCTCTCTGGCTCGGCTCCTTGGCCTAGCTAGACGCCCCCGACAGAAGGCTTCTGTCGACTCCCTTTTTAGGTCATACTTAGGGTGTTTATATAGACTTTGGAATGTGTTTCTTCGCCTCTAAGTATCCTAATTTGAGTGAAATTCCTCTTTGTCACGGCAGGGACATGCCCTTGGCACACGCCCGTGTGAATCGTGGCCAGGCCGTGTTTGACTCTATCAATGAGGCACGGCCGTGTGACTTTGGCCCAGACCGTGTCGATTTTTTCTTTGGCCTATTTTATCCGTTTTAAGCCCGTTTCTCGTTCTTTTCATCCTCTTATGCTCTCCTGAGTATAAAATATGAAATTAAAGGATTAAGAGCACCATATTACATAATTCAAGGGATAAATCATCCAAAAGTATGCTAAATGTGGGTTTAAAATATGTTATTATTACGGTTTATCATCTACTAACTCCACTAATTGGTCTATTTACCATATAAGGACCTCAAATTTTGAATTCCATAGCTATTTGATACATATAGCTACTAGAATCCAACTTTTGCACTTTATGCAATTTGGTCCTTTCTATTAAATTAAATATGTAATCAGTAAAATTTCTTTACGAATTTTTCATACGATATTTCAATCATAATGCATACTATGAAATAATATTAAAATCATTTTCTTTTTGGGCTTGGATTTGTGGTCCCGAAACCATTGTTCTGATTTTTACTGAAAACGAACTGTTACAACTCTCCCCCCTTAAAGAATTTTCGTCCTCAAAAATCTTACCAGTAAAGAGGTTTGGATATTGCTTTCTCATTGTTTCCTCAGGTTCCTAGGTAGCTTCTTCTATTCCATGTCGTTGCTAGAGGACTTTTACTAGAGCTAGCTTTTTATTTCTCAATTCTGTTGTCTCACATGCCAGAATTTTGATTGGTTCTTCACTGTAAGTCATATCAGGCTAAATTTCAACATCTATCGGAGAGATAACATGTGAAGGATCTGACCAATATCGTCGTAACATAGACAAGTAAAAGACATTGTGAATCTTTTCTAGTTCTGATGGTAAAGCCAATCAGTACGCAACAGGTCTGATTCTTTCAGTAATTTCATATGGCCCGATAAATCGCAGACTCAATTTTCCTTTACGACCAAACCAAAGAACTTTCTTCCAAGGCGAAACTTTTAAGAATACCTTGTCGCCAACTTGAAACTCTATTTCTTTTCGTTTAAGATCCGCACAAGATTTCTGATGATCAGAAGCTGCTTTTAAACTATCTCAGATCACTTTCACTTTTTCTTCAGTTTCCCGAATCAAATCAACTCCATGTATCTTTTTCTCACTGAGCTCAGTCCAATACAATGGAGTTCTATATTTGCGTCTATCTAAAGCTTCAAACAGTGCCATCTTAATGCTTGTCTGATAGCTATTATTATATATGAATTCGACTAACAGCAAATATTTCTCCCAATTGCCTTCGAATTCTAAAATACAACACCGAAGCATATTTTTTAAAATCTGTATTACACGTTCAGACTGACCATCAGTTTGATGATGGAATGTAGTACTGAAATGTAATTGCATACTCAGGGCCTCTTGTAACTTGTTCCAGAATCGGGATGTGAATCGTGGATCTCTATCAGAAATAATGGAGACCGGCACTCCATGTAACCTGACAATTTCTGAAACATACAACTCTACTAATCTGTCCAGGGAGAAATCCATACGTACCGGAATAAAGTGTGCAGACTTTATCAAACGGTCGACGATTACCCAAATGACATCTTTCTTTTTCAAAGATAGGGGTAATCCCGACGCAAAATCTGTAATGACCCAAAATTCACGGGCATCGGAAAAGTACATTATCAGGCCTCCGTCTTAGCAAAATGGGTTCGTAAAAAATTATTAGAAATATTTACGAGACTAGTTGTGTGTTTAATTAGGTTTTAGATAGGTGAATTTGACTTAATTAGGAGTAATTAATAAAAAGGACTAAATTGAATAAAGGGTAAAAGTTGAATTATAGATTAAAAGAAAATAAAAAAGACTAAAAGGGCAATTATACCAAAAGTATAAATTGAGGCGATTTATCGTGAGGAAAATCTAAGATTTTTATGTTTAATATATTATTATATTATTATATAATAAAGATATTTTATGTTTTAATTATAATATATTATATTATATTATATTATATTATATTATATATATATATATATATATATATAAACTAAAGAAACAAAAGAAAGGAAATAGAAACAGAATAGGGGACGAAACAGAAAGAAAAGAAAAAAAAAAGAATAGAAGAAATTTAGGGTTTTCAAGGTTCAATTTCAAATTGGTAAGTCAAATTAAGTTCTTTTCTTGTAATTTTTGAGTTTTTATGAAACTAGAACAAAATACTATTAAGTATGTGCTGAAATTTTGGAAGATATTAGATTTTTAGACATTAAATTTTATTGAGTAAAAGTGTGAATTGGGGATTGAATTAATATAATTTCTAACTAGAAGTGGGAGATAGAATAAATTGTAGAATAAGTTATAAATTTTGTATAATAGGGACTAAATTGAAAGAAATTCGAAATTATGATTTTTATGCTGAAAATTTGTTGTTAAGTTTAAGTTTAGTTAAAATTTGAGTAGAAATAAGGTATAAATTGAGGTAGAAAAATGGATGAATTTAGTTAGGACTAAAATTAAGGTAGAAATTGAATAGAAATTCAAGTATTTAATGTAAATTAATGTTGTATTAATCATTGTAAATTTATTTTAATTTTCGTAGCTAACAAAGAACCAGAGGTATCGGCTCAAAAGGGAAAGAAGAATATTACCGAGGAGTAAATCAAGAATTTCGGGTTTGTATTACTATAATTCGAATTTATTATTATTATTAATTGTTGAATTTTAATTAAAGTACTTGGTAAGTGAAAATTGAGGTGAGTATGAATATTGCATTGAATAAAAGTGAATGAAATTATGAATATGTGTGAATATATGAATTGTATATTGATTGGAAAAGTGAATCAAATTGAATTGAATAAAAGTGAAATTATCTGAAATGTGTATTGAATAGATATTGGAAAGTGCTATAAATACCTTATTAACTAAGTCGGATATAGTTGGCATGCCATAGGATTGGAAGTGTTCAGGGATACTTCGACCTCGAGTCGATGAGACATTGGGTGTCACTATATTACTTCGGATAGATTCGATGAGGTACTGGGTACCAACTTTCTTCGGATTTGCCGATGAGACACTGGGTGTCAATTATATTGCTTCGAACTATCTGATGAGGCACTGGGTGCCATTCTGGTGTGTTTGGTTGGATCCATGTATCCATCAAGGTCCGAGTCTTGTTAATAGGGGTGAATAAATGAAATAAAGAATCGAATGAATTTGATTGATTGAATTATTGAAAGAAATGAGAAAATTGAATTGTGAATTGAAATTGAGATTGAGATTGGAAATGGAAGGCATGAACTAAATGTTCATGAAGCGAATGGAATTGAAGCTTATGATATGTGATTGTAAGTGTTTAATAGCTAAAATTTGAGTTGCTATTGTTGATGAATGAAAGTTTAAGATTGAATTAGTACTTCAGAAATTCAATTGTTACATGTTTGATATTATATTCCATTAATTGTTATTATAATTTGAATTATGGTAATACCACTGAGTATAGACATACTCAGCGTACGGTTGTTTCTGTGCGCAGGTCAGTAGAAGTCAAAGGTCCCGGTTCAGCATCCAGATTAATCCCGGCTTCAGCACAACTTTGGTGATGTACTTTTCCTTTTGGTAAATGTGACATGTACCTAGGTTATATACATGGGTCATATGATTTTGGTTATAAAGTATGGATGGTTTGTAATGTTTTGAACTTAGTCTAAGTGAAATGGTAAAAAGTATACTATAAAATTTGGTATTAAGTTTGAATGGAAAATGAATGAAGTTATTAGTAAACTTTGAATGATATTATGAATGTTTAATTATTAAATTATTTTGTTAATGAATTGGTTATGATTTAGGTGTATTTGAGTATAAATTGTTTTGGTTGTGCCATTGGTTTTGGATTGGTTGTGGTTTGAAATTGCAGGGAAGGTTAGATGTTTATAAAGGGGTTATATTGAGTTCACACAAAAAAATAAAAAAATAATTACGAAAAATTTTCGGAGCACCCGATCAAGTCTCGATTCACTTCTAATTCGTATTTTGGGCTTCGAGGGTCAATGAAAGGGACTTAATGAATATATTATATTATAAATGTTAATTAATTGTATAAAATTCTTAAGTTGTCCATAATGTTCGGTAATGCTCCGTAACCCTATTTCGGCGACGGTTTAGGGTTAGGGGGTGTTACAAAATCCATGGTAACTCTTTCCCATTTCCATTCCAGTATCATGACTGGCTGTAATAATCCTGAAGGTACCTGATGTTCAGCTTTAACTTGCTGACATATCAAACATCTAGATACAAATTCAGAAATGTCGCGTTTCATTCTCGGCCACCAGTACATCTTTTTCAAATTATTGTACATCTTATTACTCCTTTGATGAACAGATATAGTACCATTGTGAGCTTCGTGTATAATCTTTTGTACAAGCTCTGAATTCTTTGGAACGCAAACTCTGCCTCTGAATATGAGCGATCATCGTCCAATCGAAATTGCAATCGTAAGTCGATTCACACACATGCACGTTTACTTTTAACTCATTATCACTTTTCTGAGCTTCATAGATCTTCTGTGGAAACGTCGGCTTAGCTTTTAACTCAACTAAGATTGAGCCATCATCATACTATGACAATCGGGTATTCATTGCCCGCAAAGCAAACAGAGACTTTCTACTCAAAGCATCTGCAACTACATTTACTTTTCCCGGATGATAACCGATAATCAAATCATAATCTTTTAACAATTAAAGCAACCTGCGCTGCCTCAGATTCAAATCTTTTTGCGACATCAGATACTTTAAGCTTTTATGATCGGTGTATATGTGACACTTTTCACCGAACAAGTAGTGTCGCCAATTTTTTAGCGCAAAGACAATAGCTGCTAGTTCTAAATCATGTATCGTGTAATTCTTTTCATGTGGTTTAAGCTGTCTAGAATCATAGGCTATTACTTTACCATCCTGCATCAAAACACAACCTAAACCATTCAATGATGCATCACTTTAAATCACAAATTCTTTACCCGATTCAGGTTGAACTAGAATTGGTGCTTCAGCCAATAGGGTTTTTAACCGGTTAAAACTTTGCTGACATTTGTCGGTCCATTCAAATTTCTCATCTTTCTTTAGTAGCCTTATCATCGGCAAAGCTATCATTGAAAACCCTTGTACAAATCTCCAATAGTAACCGGCTAATCCCAGAAAACTTTTGACTTTCGATACATTTTTCGACGGTTTCCAGTTAACAATTACTGAAATTTTATTTGGATCAACTCTAATGCCTTCAAACGATACTATATGTCCCGGAAAACCAACTTCCCGAAGCTAAAATTCACATTTGCTAAATTTAGCATACAGTTGTTTCTCACGTAGAGTTTGCAGAACAATTCTCAAATGATCAGCATGTTCATTTTCATCTCGGGAATATACCAGAATATCATCAATAAATACCACCACAAATCTATCAAGATACGGTCTGAAAATTCTGTTCATCAGATCCATAAATACCGCATGTGCATTTGTCAAGCCAAACAGCATCACAAGGAATTCATAGTTGATGAGTCACTAAACTAACTAAACTCACGACAAAGGCAAGCGCACCTATCGAATAATAGTATAGCTATAATGAGTCGGGAATATCGTATCCACAAGGACTAAAAGTACTAGTAATTACTATTTTTTTCATTATCTAGCCTATAAATTAAAGGGGATTGTAGTGGGCCAATTTAGCCCGGGCCCAAATAATAAATAAAACCAAATATTACAGTCCAGTTTTCACAAGCCTAAGTACAAGGCCCAAACGGCCCAAAAAAGTAAAACCCTAAAGGTTCAACTGGCCCAACATGTAAACAACCAAAAAGAAAGAAAAAAAAACCCTAGCCCCTAGTCTGCCGCCCCTAGCCTTCTGACCCACCGCCACTGCCACGCCTGCAACACCGCCCTCAACTTGTCACCGCCAATTGCACCTGCAAAACAAAAGAAGAAAAGACAGAAAGCAGCATAAACAGTAGCATTTTCGGCTATAAAAAGCTCGAATCATCTTTGTAATTTTTTCCTCGGACAGATTATCAATACAAAAGCAATAGATTTTCAAATACAAAAACAAAAGAGATAAAACACTAAAAAGAGAGAAGAACCAAAACACAAAATCAAATCGAAAACTTAAGAGGTGATCTATCTTTATATTTTTTTTTTATTTAATTTTTTTCGAATCTTTTTTTTCTTTTTACATACATACATATATATATAAATAAAAAAGGGAAAAAGAAGCTTACCCTTTAAATCGCCCGAAAAAAAGGAACCTTTTGAGTTCCGGCCGCCGTGCACGGCGGCGCTGACGGCGGCGGACATAGGCGATCGGTGCCAGAGATCTCGCCGGAGCTCGCAGGTGAAAGTGGGGAGGAGAGGATTTTTTTGAGAGAATTTTTGGTTTTTTTTTAAAGGGCGGAGAAGAATGAAAATCTTAAAAAAAAATCTAACTTATATAGGCCCCCAAAATGACGTCGTTTTGGGACTGGCCTCAGATGCCCAAAACGACGTTGTTTTGGCCTCAGACCCGAATTCGACCCGACCCGCTAGGGAGGATCCGCGTGTTTTTGATTAATGGGTTAATTGCGCATTTAGCCCTTCCGCTTTTTTTGGCTTTGCGATTAAGTTCATTTTATTTTTTTAATTTTGACCTATAATCTATTTTGACTTTCAATTTGGTCCCTATTGATGCTGTGCATTTTGGAGGAGAAGGGAAAATTTCCCTTTTGATCCCTCCTTATTATTCGCGCGTTTCAATTCGGTCCTTCACCTTATTTTTATTCAAAATTTGCCCCAAATTTCTGTTTTAAAGTCAATTTTAGTCCTTTTTGGTTATTTTGGCTACTTTATTATTAAGTTAATTATTATTATTATTAGTAGTAGTAGTAGTAGTAGTAGTAGTAGTATCATTCTTATTATTATTGTCTTTACTATTATTATTATTAATGTTTTATTATTAATGTATTATTATTGTATTATTATTTTTATTATTATCATTTTTAATTTGTTTTTGTAATATTTTTATTCTTTTATTTATTTGCTTATTTTCAAAATATTCTATTTAAACTTTTAGTTTTACTTCTTTTACTTATTGTTTTTTATTTTACAATTATCTTGTTTTTCATTTATTTATTTATCTTATTGTCATTTATTTTCGCTTTTATTATTTTCGTTCATATTATTGCATCTATTATTATGTTGTTACGTGTATTAACACCGTGATTTGCTTTCACATTTTTACTATAAATCGTATTGCATTAATCTTTACTCGACGTACAAAATTATATTATCTAAAATAAGCTTTTTTTCATATTTTGAGATTCAAAAAATTGTTCCCTAACTTACAGGGTTTCGATTTTCTCGAAAAATTCGAGTAAACGAACATTTTTTAAGCATGAATTTTAAATAATCTCGGGAATTAAGGAAAGATCGTGTTCTAACTTACGGAACATGATTTCTTCCTAAAACCGAAATAATCGAATATCTTTTAAAATAAATAAATTTGTTGGCGTTCATTCTCGTAGCGGGAATTTGAGGCATTGTGTCCTAACTTACGGGACGTAATTCTTTTTCTCGATTAACGTGAAATATGCCCTTTTCCAAAAAAATTTAATTAAGCGATGTTTTAACAAAGGATCGTATTTTTAAATCTTTTCAAAATTCTCAATTTTCGACACTAAGACATTAATTAATCAACTAGGTACCAATTTTTGGGCGTTACGAGGGTGCTAGTCCTTCCTCGTGCGTAATCGACTCTCAAACCCGTTTTTTTGAATTTCGTAGACCAAAACTGTCATTCTAATAAATCAAATCTCTTATTAAAGTGATCGAATTACGAGGTGACCCGATCACACCTCATCAAAAAAGATTTGTGGCGACTCCTACATTTTTTCCGTTTTCAAAATCAAAGTCGACCCCCGTTTTACCCAAAAAAATGGAAACGACAGCTTGGCGACTCCACTGGGGAAACAAAATACGAGAGTTAAGCCACGAGTTGATTATTTTCTATCTTTTGTCGAAAGTTGAAAAAATCGGTTTAAATTTACGATCCATTCGTTGTATTTCATCCATCTTTGTGTGGTCTTTGTCATAATATGTTTGCTTTATCGGTTCGAGCCTTTTGATATATTTCTGCATATCGCATCACATAAATCGGTCGATTTTACCCTTTTAAGTGGGAGTGAGAAACTATTCCTTCGTGAGGTCTTCACATTCGTATAGGATAGTGGATCGCTTTTGGGATACATCCGTACCTATGTCTTCGTAAGATTTTCATCTTCGTATAGCCATAGGGAAATGTATTCCCCTGAACTGAACTCAGTCCATCTGAGCCTATAATGGGTGAGGATCGAGGAATCTTCCGGTTCAGGTACCTTTGCTTTAGAACTGAACCGCATATAACGAGCCTTAAGAGCCCGCCTTAGGTAGAGCCATACCAAACTCTAGTGGTTACCCGAGTAGGTGCTTTTATTCCTTGCTTGCTTTAAACTGTGTATGAAATACTGACTTGTTTTATTTTGATTATAACTGCATGGCATTTTCATCACAAAAAAGGTGTTGATTCACATTCGGTTGCTAAATAGATAACTTGTCATGAAAAAGGGGTTTCTTGATAAAGTGGAGGACAATGCGACCGTCCGAATATGGGCCGAGACAACGCAGCAAGAGAAAGGTGATAGTCTTACAGAAGGATATGTGTCAGAGTTATGGGATTTTACTCGTATCAGCGTAACCCAGAATAATCTTCAAGAGATGAAAGAAATATGAGATCAGTGGGATGATGAGATCAAGCAACTATTCTACTGTAATTACGGTGACTTGCCCTATCTACTCGATATCAAGGTAGACAAGCACTTATTCCGAGCTCTCGCCCAGTTCTGGAACCCTGCCTATTGTTGTTTTACTTTTGGTAAGGTGGATTTGGTACCTACTGTGGAAGAGTACACGGCCTTGCTCCGTTGCCGGAAGATTCAAACTGACAAGGCCAATTCTAGAGCTGCCAACGTCCTAACGTTCTTAAAAAAGCTAATGAACATCACGGGAATGAGTGAACAGTGGGTTGCAGCCTGAATCAAGCAGAAATAAGATAGTAAGTGCATTCCTTAGAGGAATTTGAGAGATTTGATTCTAGCACATCCTGATATGAAAAAAAGGGTTGATGTCTTCGCATTAAGCATTTACAAATTAGTTATCTTCCCCAAGGCTTTAGGGTATATAGATGAGGCGGTCTCTGATTTATTCGATCGACTTGATAAAAGGGTCACACCCGTTCCCGCAATTTTAGCCGAAACTTTCAGATCCTTGAACGTATGTCGAAGAGCGGGAGAAGGGAGATTCACCGGATGCGCACAACTCTTGCTAGCGTGGTTCCACAGCCATTTTTGGAAAATGGAAAAGGTCTTATATCGAATCTTCTTCGAAAACTATTCTCCGCTGAAGGAGTTAGTGGCTACGCCAAGACGTGATAATATCACGGAGGAGAAGTGGATGATGATTCTCCAAAATCTGTAAGACGAAGAAGTCGAATGGACAGCCCCTTGGATGGTCACCGACGATATTTTATATCGGTGTGGTGATTTCGATTGGGTTCCCCTACTTGGAATATGGGGAGCTGTCGGGTATGCCCCTCTACTCGTGTTAAGACAGTACAGATCGAGACAGTTTACGCCAGCAATGCAAGGTTTAGTTCATTGCGAGTTTGTATACAAGAGAGATAATTACAAAAAAGAAGGTTCGAGAAATATCGAACGCTTGGAACCGAACTCGCAGAATAAAAAGGTTTGCTGCCAATCCAATGACAACCCCTGAATATGATAAGTGGTGGGGTCAGAGAATCAACGACAACATCCCTACGTCAGACCAAGAAAACACCCAATCAATAGAAGAACACTTGCAGGTGATCCCGTCTGAGCTAGAGATCATCAAACAGGATTTTGAGAAAAAGAGTTTGGAACTAGGAAAAAGGATAGAACAATTTGAGGAAGAGAAAATGCAGCTGGGACTGGATGTCGATGTCTAGAAACTAGAAGCCAAGAAACTGAGAAAGGGGAAGAATAAGGCTAAAGAAGATTTGGACAGTTTGAAAACAGACTACAAGAAGCTGCGAAGGTCAATGAGAACCGCCGGACTGGGAAAGACGTCAGAACAATGGCGATAAGAAATTAAAGAGGAAAAAAGAAGAGCCAGCCAATGGGAAAGGAAATTTCGAGATGCTCAAGCTCGAGAGGATACTCTAAAAAGGAGTTTGGTAGAAAGTCAAAATGAGAATGTAGGATTAAAGACTCGGGTGTCAGAGTTAGAAAAATCCCTGCATCTGTATCGTAGTCGTAACTCTGCAATCGAGTTGAAAGCTAGCCTGAGGAAAATTGAAGAGTTAAAAGGGAAGATAGAAGAACTTGAAACTGCGCTGTAAAACTGTGAACTTCAGGTTGAAGCCCTTGAGGCGAATAATGAGCAGTGGAAAGAGCAACTTCATCGATCTCAAGACCAGGTCAGGGATAGGGACTACGTCATGGGGGAAGCTGTGGCTCAAGTACGAGAGGTGGCTGATCATTTACAAACCTTAGCAGTCCAGGCCGATGTACTGAGTTTGAAGTACGAGTCAGAGTCAGATCGAGGCTGAGAGTTAGCTTGGCTTCTTAGGAAGGTCAAGGCCTTAAGTATTAGGGCGATGCCTTATATGTAATCTGTTTTATGTAAAGAAATTTGTTTTCTAGAAAAGTTACTCTAATGAAATTGAATCAGAATCAATGCCTTTTTGTTGCATGCACTTCATGCATTAGCATTACATTGCATCATATGTATTAAATCTCACAAAGAGACCCTAAAATCATGGCAGTTACCCTGGAATATCGTTACGGTACACGAGGAAAAACTAAAGCCATGGATCAAAGGTTGGAAAGATTGGAACAAATGTAAAGAGAGATGCAGGATCAACTGCAAATACAGATGCAAGAATAGTTGGCCAAAATCCAACAAGATATGAGGGATCAGATGCTAGAATCCCAGAGAAGCGTGATGAGCCAGTTAATGTAGTTGCTGGCTGGGGGGCTAGAAAAAGGAAAAAGCCTTATGATCAATACTGGAAACGACAACGAGGACCCTGCTTATCCTCTAGGCTTCACCCCAATGAACACCCAAGCACAACCACAAAGGGTGTCCGTCAACATCAGACCTCAATATCAAACTGGTATTTCTGCACCGATAAACTTCCCGACGGGTTCAGGCTCCAACCCCGGAGACAATCCAGCAAATCCTGTTGTCCTTGACCTTGATGATATAGCGGAAATGGGAAAGGCGAGAGTGGAGCTCCCAAAACAACTGGAAGACCGATGAAAATGGCTAGAAGAGAAATTCAAGGCGTTGGAAAGCGTTGATTACCATTGTGGAATTGATGCTAAGGAATTGAGCCTGGTCCCAAATCTAGTGCTCCCTCCAAAGTTCAAAATGCCGAAGTTTGAAATATATAACGAGACCAGCTGCCCTAAGGCTCACATTACAATGTTCTGTCAGAGGATGGTCGGATATGTCAGTAATGATCAGTTATTGATTCACTGTTTCCAAGACAGCTTGACTGGGGCTGCAGCCAAATGGTATAATCAGCTAAATCGTGCCCAAATTAATTCGTGGAAGGACCTGGCATAGGCCTTCATCAAATAATATGGCCACGTGACAGATATGGCGCCTGACAGAATCACATTACAGAATATGGAGAAAAAGCCAAATGAAAGTTTCAGGCAATATGCTTAAAGGTGGAGGGAAGTCGCCACGCAAGTCCAACCGCCACTGCTGGAAAAAGAAACAACCATGCTCTTCATTAATACCCTGAAGGCACCTTTTATCAATCACATGCTGGGAAGCGCAACTAAGAGTTTCTCAGACATAGTGATGTCTGGCGAAATGATAGAGAATGCAATAAGGTGTGGAAAAATATAGGCCGAGGAAAACACAAAAAGGTCGGCCCCGAGAAAAAGAGAAAATGAGGTAAATAATGTGAGCACGTATAACAGGGGTTATTCGAAACTAATCACTGTGAACCAATCAAGAACGGTAACCATTGGTCATCAAGGACCACCAAGATAAGAGTCCAACACAAGGCAAAATACGGAGAAACTCCAGTTTACGCCTATTCCAATGATGTATAGGGAGTTATACCAAAGTTTATTTGATGCACATGTTGTATCCCCTTTCTACCTAAAACCAATGCAACCCTCATACCCCAAATGGTACGACGAAAAGGCCCAATGCGAATACCATGCGGGAATCACGGGACACTCGATAAAAAACTACACTGCTTTCAAAAAGTTAGTCGAAAGGCTCATCAAAATGGGCATTGTAAAATTCGATGATCCATCTGGTGTGGAAAATCCGTTACCCAACCATGTTGATAATAGGGTAAATGCAATAGTCGAGAATGCGAGAAAGAAAATCAAGATGAATATTGCAGAAGTGAAAACCCCGTTGAGAGAAGTTTGGAAGAAAATGGTAGAAAGAGGGTTAATTACACAAGACTCGAGGGACAGATCCCGAGAAGTAAGGAACTATTGTGAGTTCCATGATGAAGAAGATCATGAGGTTCGAAAATGCAGTGAATTCAAGACCCTAGTACAAGGTCTAATGGACAACAATGAGCTAGAGTTCTTTAAGTATTCCGAATGAGAAGAGGTGTGCGCCTCAGAAGGAGGGTCGACAGAGAAGATCTATGAGGCCAACCACTCGGTGGTAATCATCTCACGACCAAGAATCAACGAACCCGGAGTAAAAATTGTACCAAGAGTTGTAATCTAGAAACCCGTTTCTTTTCCTTATAAAGATAGCAAAAGGGTACATTGGAACTATGACTGCAATGTGACAGTCCCGGGAGAGGTGGGCCCGGTCAGCACGCCAGAGGAAGGTCAAGATGTGGGTTTCTATACACGTAGCGGAAGACGTTATGATACCCCAAATACAAAAGTCGAACTTGTAAAAGGGAAATCCTTGGTGATTGAACAAAGGAAAGAGAAGCCAGAACTACCTGTTAATGAGCCGGTAACGGAGAAAGAAGCTAAGGAATTCTTGAAATTCCTAAAACACAGCGAGTATAGTGTCGTGGAACAACTACACAAGTAGCCAGCTCTCATATCGGTACTGGCTTTACTCTTAAACTCGAAGACACACTGTAACGCGCTAATTAAGGTGTTAAACGAAACCTATATCGCTGATGATATTTCAGTAAACAAGCTAGACCGTCTTATCAACAACATAAGCGTCGATAATTTCATCTTTTTTAATGACGATGAAATACCACCGGGGGGTATGGGATCCACCAAGGCTCTGCACATCACCACTCGCTGCAAGAGGTATACATTACCAAGGTACTAATTGACAATGGATCGGCACTGAATGTATTGCCCCTGTCAACATTGAACAGGTTGCCTGTGGACAGCTCTCACATGAAGACATGCCAAAACATAGTGAGAGCATTTGACGGCACTGAAAGGAAAGTAATGGGAAGGATTGAGATACCTCTCTTGATCGGTACAAACACATACAAGGTAGACTTCTTAGTGATGGACATCAAGCCTTCTTACAATTGCCTATTGGGGAGGCCTTGGATTCACTCAGCAGGGGAGGTACCATCATCACTGCACCAAAAGCTAAAGTTGGTAATGGAGGGCCGACTGATAACGATAAACGCGGAAGAAAACATTATTGCATCCGTTACCAGTGATGCGCCAAACATAGAGAGTGATAGTGAAGCGATGGAATAATTCTTTTAGTCGTTGGAATTTATGAATGCAACCTTCATTATCGAAGGAAGCAAGATCCCAATACCCAAAATATCCAAAGTTACGAGGATGAGCTTACAAATGACAGTGGAAAAAAGAGCATTGCCTAGAAGGGGACTCGAGAAATACCTCTATGGACGGGTCGAAGTACCAATCTTGACTGACAACGGGATCGCTTTGGCTTGGGGTATAAGCCAGACGCGAAGAAAAGGAAGAAGGAGTTGGAGAAGAAACAAGAGATAAGAATTATTCGTGTTAGGAAGAATTATTCAGAACATTCGTGTCAGGAAGAATTATTCACCTTGAACGGAAAATGACAAAAAAAGAATCTGCTAAAGATATGATGGGAAATTTGAACATCAATGCTATATCTGAAGAGGGAATGGTGGAAGAAAACTTATCATGCATCCACCCTTATGAGCCTGGAAGTGTTTTGAATAACTGGACTGTGGAAGAAATTCCTGTAGTTTTTAGAGCCAATACAGAGTAATATTCAAAACACACTTGTTACTCTAAGCCTAGGAGTAATAATGATCCTTTTATGAAATAGGCATATGTCTAATATCTTTATTTCAATAAAATACATCTTTGCGTATCATTTTAAGCAAATATTCTTTCGTTCTTTCATTTCATTCATAATCATACCATACAGATAGTTATTCTTTGATTTTTTTGTTCTTTGGATCTTCCTTCGTTCCTATAATAGGTCTCCAGATATCAATGATATGAGCGACGCTGCTACTAACTCAGAATCTCCTTTTGAGCGAGATATGTGTTTAGAGGAAACTTAGGACTTTGAAGATGACAGAGATTGTAACCTATCTCCTGATTTATTAAGGATGGTAGAACAAGAGGAGAAACAGATTCTACCTCACAAAGAGTCAGTAGAGATTGTGAGCTTGGAAGAAGGAAAAGAAGTGAAAATTGGAGCTTGCATTAGCGCAGAAACAAAACAAGACCTCATTGAATTACTCCAAGAATTTAAAGATGTCTTCACATGGTCATATCAAGACATGCCTGGGTTAAGTACTGATATCGTGGTACACCGGCTCCCCATAAAGAAAGAGTGCAAGCCAGTTCAACAGAAGCTCCGAAGAATGAGGCCCGATGTCTTACTGAAAATAAAAGAGGAAGTCAAGAAACAATTCGATGCTGGTTTCTTACAAGTGGTTAAATACTCAGAATGGGTAGCCAATATTGTCCCCGTCCCTAAGAAAGATGGAAAGGTACGGATGTGTGTAGATTACAGAGACTTAAATAACGCTAGCCCAAAAGATAATTTCCCATTGCCTAACATTGACAGTTTAGTGGATAATACGGCAAGCTACTCACTGTTCTCCTTCATGGATGGCTTCTCTGGATACAATCAGATAAAGATGCATCCTGAAGACATGGAAAAGACCACATTCGTAACCTTGTGGGGAACATTTTGCTATAAGGTGATGCCATTTGGATTAAAAAATGCGAGAGCAACGTATCAAAGAGCCATGGTAACCTTGTTTCATGACATGATGCACAAGGAAATCGAGGTTTACGTCGACGATATGATTGCAAAATCCCGAACATAAAAGGAGTACGTGCAAGTTTTGAGGAAATTATTCTTGAGGTTGAGAAAATTTCAGCTAAAGCTCAATCCAACAAAATGTACTTTCGGGGCTAGGTCAGGAAAACTGCTAGGTTTTGTAGTCAGTGAAAAGGAAATTGAAATCGACCCAGTAAAAGTCAAGGCTATACAAGAAATGCCTCCGCCGCGTACTCAAAAGGAAGTTCGAGGTTTCCTAGGAAGACCAAATTACATTGCCCGGTTCATTTCATAACTAACTAAGAAATGTGACCCCATATTCCGTCTTCTTAAGAAACACAATCCAGGCGTATGGGATGATGAATGCCAGAAAACTTTTGACAAGCTAAAATAGTACATGTCCAATGCCCCAGTGCTGTCACCACCTAGTCCAGATAGGCCACTGATACTGTATTTGACAGTATTTGACAATTCTATGGGATGTGTGCTTGGTCAACATGATGAATCGGGAAGAAAATAAAGAGCGACATACTATCTCAGTAAGAAATTCACTGGATGTGAGACAAGATATTTGCCAATCGAGAATTATGTTGCTCCCTGATTTGGACAACCCGAAGATTGAGACAGTACATGCTGTACCACACAACTAGGCTCATCTCAAAGTTGGACCCTCTAAAATACATGATGGAGTCGACTGCTTTAAATAGAAGAATGGCACGATAGAAAATCCTACTTTCCGAATTTGACATAGTCTATGTGAACCAGAAGGCTGTAAAAGGGAGTGTAATAGCAAATTTTCTAGCCAGTAGAACTCTAGAGGATTAAGAGACTTTAAACTTTAATTTCCCTAATGAAGATCTAATGTATGTGGCAACTACCGAAGAAGATGCTCCAGAAGATCGTCCTTGGAAACTGAACTTCGACGGAGCATCAAACGCTGTTGATAACGAAATTTGGGCAGTCCTGATATCCCCAAATGGAGATCATTATCCATTTACTTGCAAATTGGATTTTGATTGCACAAATAATATGGCAGAGTACGAAGCATGTATCATGGGAATCTGTGCGGCCATAGAATGCAAAATCAAAGTGCTAGAGGTGTATGGGGATTCTGTACTAGTGATATATCAGCTCAAAGGTGAATGGGAAATAAGAGATCTCAAATTGATCAATTATCGAAAGATAGTTCTGGAATTAATTGAGAAGTTCGATGATATCACCTTCTATTACCTCCCACGAGATGAAAATTAGATGGCTGAGGCCTTGGCTACCTTGGCTTCGATGATCAAAGCAAACAAACAGGAAGATGTAAAACCTATCCAAATTTGTATTTATGAGACTCCGGCCCATTACTACAACATCGACGAAGAAGAAGAAAGAGATGATAACCCCTGGTATCACGATATACTGCGATACGTGAAAAATCGTGAATACCCTGACCAAGTAACTGAAAATGATAAAAGGACCTTGAGGAGGTTAGCCAGTGACTACGTCCTCGACGGGGAAATCTTATATAAAAGAAGAAAGGACAAGGTGCTATTAAGATGTGTGGATGCCGTTGAGGCTAAGAAAATCTTAGAGGAAGTCCATGAAGGTGTCTGCGGAACACATGCCAATGGTTTAACAATGGCCAGTGAAATCATGAGATTCTTTTATTATTGGTCCACCATGGAAGGGGATTGCATCAGCTATGCCAAGAAATGCCATAAGTGCCAAATTTATGGAGATAAAATTCATGTACCTCCCTCACCTCTTCATGTTATGACTTCTCCGTAGCCTTTCTCTATGTGGGGCATGGATGTCATTGGGCCAATTTCACCCAAAGCTTCTAACGAGCATCGATTCATCTTCGTGGTCATCGATTACTTTACAAAGTGGGTAGAAGCCACTTCATATGCCAATGTCAAGAAGTCGGCAGTCAGCAAGTTCTTAAATAAGGAGATCATATGTCGATATGGAATGCCAGAAAGGATCATATCTAACAATGCACTAAATTTGAACAACAGCACGATATCATAAGTCTGCAGTCAGTTCAAGATTAAACACCACAACTCATCAACATATCGCCCAAAAATGAATGGTGCAGTAGAGGCAGCCAATAAGAACATTAAGAAAATCGTGGGGAAAATGACTGAGACGTATAAAGATTGGCATGAGAAGCTACCATTCGCCCTCTACGCTTATCGAACATCTGTCAGGACCTCAACTAGGGCAACGCCTTTCTCTTTGGTTTATGGAATGGAGGCGGTTTTACCCATTGAAGTCGAGATTCCTTCTCTCCGAGTTTTGGCAGAATTAAAGTTGGATGAAGCAGAATGGATCCAATCCCGATATGATCAGCTAAACTTTATTGAAGAGAAAAGGTTGAAAGCCATCTGTCACGGTTAGATGTACCAAAAGCGAAAGATGCAAGCCTACAACAAAAAGGTCCATCCCAGATAATTCTATGAGGGAGACTTGGTATTAAAAAAGATCTTTCCCATACAAAAGGACTTCAGAGGAAAATGGATGCCAAACTGGGAAGGACCTTATGTGGTAAAGAAGGCCTTTTCGGGAGGAGCGTTAATCTTAACTAAAATGGATGGCAAGACTTTGCCTAATCCAGTGAATTTGGATTCAGTCAAAAAATACTTCACTTAAAAAAAAGAAAAAAGAGGAGAGCCAAGGTGAAAACCCGAAAAGGGCGCCTTGAGACCAAAGGGGTTTTGAATTGAAAACCCGTAAAGGGCAATTCAACTTTTGACCAAAATATGGGGCATGCGGTAGTCTTACTATGCCTAAATTAACAAGAAAGAGAAATTCTATGTCTTGGGGCATCGACAAAGTACTCTAGATCTCCTAAACAAATTATGAGCTTAAAATGGTCCTCAAAAAGTTCGTGCAGAGAAGCTCGTGCTGCGATATTTGGGGCACCTATTTTTCTTTTTCTCATTTTGTGTTTCAGCAATGTTTGCTTTCTTTGATTAATCTATTCTTTTCAAATTTTGTTCCTGATAAATTTTAGTTCCGCCCATCATTATGATCTTTTTCGAGCATTTTGCATTGAAATAACGATTAATAGACTAATAATACTTTCACAAAAGCAGTTATGCATATTACTCTGGAAGCTTCTAAATAGTACGGGAACCTGAAACAAGACTATTACTTAGAACTAACCAAACCTAAGAGTCAGAAACATTTGAAAAAGAATAGTCTAAATTGTGACTATTTCTTCAGATTTTTTGTCAACAATATCAGCTAAACAAGAAGAAAGGATATTGCGTCAGTGATAGAACCTTGATGAACAACGAGCAATGACAACCCGAACATTAAAAAGTGATCATCCTTGTGACATTCTGCATTCATTCATACACATCTAGTTAGGAGCATTTGATTCAATTTGATCATGACATCCTAATCATTTTGCATAAGCATAGGCCCATGGAATCAGAGGACGGTGTAGCAAGATCGGTGTATCCACAAATCTCATCTCCCTAAAGTAGCAGTGGAGCATATTAAAGTTGTAGATCTTATCTCTTTGTAGTTGCAGTGGAGCAGACCGAAGATAGCGAATCTTATTTCCCTGACATTGCAGTGGAACAGATTAAAGCTACAAATTATAGCGAACCTTATCTTTCTGAAGTTGCAGTGGAGCAGATTGAAGCCACTAGCCTTATCTCCCTGAAAGTTGCAGTGGAGCAGACTGAAGATAGCAGATCTTATCTCCCTGAAGTTGCAGTGGAGTAGATCGAAGATAGCAAACCTTATCTCTCTGAAGTTGCAGTAGAGCAGGTTGAAGTTACAAGTCTTATCTCCCTGAAGTTGCAGTGGAGCAGACTGAAGATAGCGAATCTTATTTTCCTAAAGTTGCAGTGGAACAGATTGAAGCTATAAATTACAGATCTTATCTCTCTGAAGTTGCAGTAGAGCAAATCAAAACAAACCTTATCTCCTTGAAGTTGCAGTGAAGTAGGTTGAAGTTACAAGTCTTATCTCCCTGAAGTTGCAGTGGAGCAGACTGAAGATAGTGAATCTTATTTCCCTGAAGTTGCAGTGGAGCAGATTAAAGCTACTAATCCTATCTCCCTGAAGTTACGGTGGAGCGGATTAAAATGACAAATCCTATACCTCTGAAGTTGCAGTAGGTCGGATTAAATATACCATGGCAAGTCTTATCTCCCTAACATTGCAGTGGAGCAGACTAAAACCACAAATCTCATCTCTCTGAAGTTGCAGCAGAGTAGATTGGAACTACAAAGTCCTATCTTCCTAAAGCGGCGGTGGAGTGGATCGAAGCAACAGTTCCTATACCCCTAAAGGTGCAGTGGATTGGAATGAGGCTACTCGAAGAAGATACGCGCCAAGAGAAGTCAAGATTCGGCAAGACCAGGAAAAATTGGCCCTTTTAAGGTCTTTGCTCCGTTCCCGTTACACAACAACGAGCAAAGAGGGGCAACTGTAGTAGGCCAATTTAGCCCGGGCCCAAATAATAAATAAAACCAAATATTACAGTCCAATTTTTACAAGCCTAAGTACAAGGCCCAAACGGCCCAAAAAAATAAAACCCTAAAGGTCAAACTGGCCCAACATGTAAACAACCAAAAAGAAAGAAAAAAAACCCTAGCCCCTAGTCTGCTGCCCCTAGCCTTCTGACCCACCGCCACTGCCACGCCTGTAGCACCGCCCTCAACTTGCCACCGCCAATTGCACCTGCAAAATAAAAGAAAAAAAGACAGAAAGCAGCATAAATAGTAGCATTTTCGGCTATAAAAAGCCCGAATCATCTTTGTATATTTTTCCTCGGACAGATTATCAATACAAAAGCAATAGATTTTCAAATACAAAAACAAAAGAGATAAAACACTAAAAAGAGAGAAGAACCAAAACACAAAATCAAATCGAAAACTTAAGAGGTGATCTTTCTTTATATATATATATATTTTTTTTTATTTTATTTTTTTTCGAATCTTTTTTTCTTTTTACATACATACATACATATATATATATATAAAGGGAAAAAGAAGCTTACCCTTTAAATCGCCCAAAAAAAAGGAACCTTTTGAGTTTGGTACTGGTGCACTGTGAATCGATCGGCAATGCAGATTTACGACAGAGATCTCACCGGAGCTCGCATGCGAAAGTGGGGAGGAGAGGATTTTTTTTAGAGAATTTTTGGTTTTTTTTTTGAAAGGGGGAGAAGAATGAAAATCTTTAAAAAAAATCTGACTTATATAGGCCCCCAAAACGACATCGTTTTGGGACTGGCCTCAGATGCCCAAAACGACGTCGTTTTGGCCTCAGACCCGAATTCGACCCGACCCGATAGGGAGGATATTCGTGTTTTTGATTAATGGGCTAATTGCGCATTTAGCCCTTCCACTTTTTTGGCTTTGCAATTAAGTTCATTTTATTTTTTAAATTTTGCCCTATAATCTATTTTGACTTTCAATTTGGTCCCTATTGATGCTGTGCCTTTTGGAGGAGAAGGGAAAATTTCCCTTTTGATTTCTCTTTGTTATTCGCACGTTTCAATACGGTCCTTCGCCTTATTTTTATTCAAAATTTGCCCCAAATTTCTGTTTTAAAGTCAATTTTAGTCCTTTTTGGTTATTTTGTCTACTTTATTATTAAGTTAATTAATCTTATTATTATTATTATTATTATTACTATTACTACTACTACTATTATTATTATTACTATTACTAATATTATTACTATTATTACTATTTTTATTAGTATTATTATTATCATTCTTATTATTTTTGTCTTTTCTATTATTATTATTAATGTATTATTATTATTATTCTTTATTTTATTATTATTATTGTATTATTATTTTTATTATTATCATTCTTAATTTGTTTTTTTAATATTTTTATTCTTTTATTTATTTGCTTATTTTCAAAATATCCTATTTAAACTTTTAGTTTTACTTGTTTTACTTATTATTTTTTATTTTACAATTATCTTGTTTTTCATTTATTTATTTATCTTATTGTCATTTATTTTCGCTTTTATTATTTTCGTTCATATTATCGCATCTATTATTATGTTGTTACGCGTATTAACACCGTGATTTACTTTCACATTTTTACTATAAATCGTATTGCATTAATCTTTACTCGACGTACAAAATTATATTCTCTAAAATAAGCTTTTTTCGTATTTTGAGATTCAAAAAATCGTTCCCTAACTTACGGGGTTTCGATTTTTCTCGATAAATCCGAGTAAACTAACATTTTTTAAGCATGAATTTTAAATAATCTCGGGAATTAAGGAAAGATCGTGTTCTAACTTACGGAACATGATTTCTTCCTAAAACCGAGATAATCGAATATATTTTAAAATAAATAATTTTTTTGGCGTTCATTCTCGTAGCGGGAATTTGAGGCATTGTGTCCTAACTTACGGGACGTAATTCTTTTTTCGATTAACGTGAAATATGCCATTTTCTAAAAAAATTCAATTAAGCGATGTTTTAACAAAGGATCATATTTTTAAATGTAACACCCCCAACCCGTATCCGTCGCCAGAACAGGGTTACGAGGCATTACCAAGGAGTACAAAACACTTACAGATAATTTGAAATTATTATCGTTCAAATACCGAGACTAATTATAAACGTTCCTTTAACGGACCCTCGAGGTCCAAATCATGCATTAAGATCGGGTCGAGACTAAACCGGATCCTCAAGAAAATTTTTCGCGACTTTTAAAATTTTTCTCGCATATAAGGGTCACACGCCCTGGATACACACTCATGTTCTGAGGCCGTGTCCTCCACACGGTCGTGTCTCTGCCCGTGTGGCCAATTAGAAGCTAAAATTTAAGATGCAGGGGACAGACAGCCGGACCATACGCCCATGGGGTAGACCGCTTGTCACACACGGCCTAGACATACGCCCGTGTGTCTACCCGTGTGGACGAAAATTAGGCTATTTTCCAAGCCATGTTTCTCACTCACTTGATCCTTTATCTTTACCAACATTTTAATACAGTCAAGAACCAATTTAAGATATTCAACCAAGCCTTATACTTATTACCATTTGTTAGTCGTACACCTCATATAAATAACAAAAAACGTATATGGGCTCAATTCTTATTAAATTCCTCTTATACCTATACTTTTTCACATTATGTATTCATATTACATATAATAATCATACCTCTGTATTTCATATACATTTTCATAACAATTTGTCTTGGTTTCTAACTACCTCATATTTGAGTTCTACTCATCAAATCATTTGAAACATCATCTTTACACAAATAGTACACTTGAGGTGTACAGTTCTATAATTATGAATAAACACATTTATCAAACATATTTCAAGTTTTTATATATCACAGTCTCATATTTCCATGAATCAAGTACCATCATTTCCTCGTATTTCAGACAAATACGTGTAACAATTCATAGACATGCAACTCACTAACTCTTCTTGCCAATCACAATTTAAATTGACAAATCACTTATTGAGTCCAATTTCAATGTTCACTAAAATCTATCATATAAATTTGGATATACGTATCCACCAATAGATTCCATGTACAGATATCATCATCTCAAATTCCCACATACATTTACTTTCCACTTTATGAACTCAAATAACATATAAAAGATATACCAATGTATTTCAAGTACGTTTTCATAATATTTCATTTCGAATTCAGATTATTTCATATTAGAACTTTTCTCATTAACTCATTTGGAATACCAATTCATACGGATAATACACTCAAGGTGTACAAATATATAATAAAAAATGAACTCATTCATCAACCAAGATTTATGTTCATGTCTCATCAACTCGTATTTCCTTATATCACATAATTCCATGTAACACTTACCAAACTTTGTCAAATTAGTGAACGTCTTACGAATTGAAGTCCGCACTGATGTACCTTGAATTTCACTGATAATCACTGATGTCATAGCATAGCTATGGTCTTTTCACTAGAATGCCATAGCTCAGCTATGGTCTTACATCTTCACTATCATTATGCCATGGTGAAACCATGGATTTATCCGTCAATTCATCACTTTTCACTAGAATGCCATAGCCCAGCTATGGTCTTACATCTTAAACTCGTATCACACCGATGCCATATCCCAGACATGGTCTTACACGGAAATCACTTATCACTTTATTCTGATGCCATAGCCCAGCTATGGACTTATACGGATATCACTTATCACTTGTAGCCGAAGCTGCCACTTATCATTTGTAGCCGAAGCTACCACTTATCATTTGTAGCCGAAGCTACCACTATTCACTTGTAGCCAGAGCTACCACTTTTCATCGATCGGTGGCCGGAGCTACCACTTTTCACTTGATCGGTGGCGCCGGCTACCACTTATCACTTATCACATAGGAGCTCACTCTCGAGCTATTCACATTCACGGGTCTGCTCACACAAGCTGTCGGTCATACGTAACTACTCAGTGCTGCTCACACTAGCTGTCAGGTATCCGTAACACATGCCGAATTACCCAGCCACTGGTAGAATTTATAACACCAGCACCCGTTTCATATAGTCACAAATCTCGGGTCTGCTCACACAAATTGTCGGTCATGACGAGCTACATGGTGCTGCTCACACAAGCTGTCGAGTATCCGTAACACATGCCGGATAACTCAGCCACCGGTAGAACGTACGGACCAGCACCCGGATCACTTATTTCACTTAGTACAATGCCATGGTTTAACCATGGTCTTTTACCGTCAATTCATATTTCACTATGCAACGATCGTGATCGATCCTGCATTTTTACTCAATTCGAACATTTACTTAAATTTCCACAATTTAATCAAATATATGATAATGGTGCTTAATTAACACAAATCAACAACATTTATCAACATACGAACTTACAAATTCAATTTTTATATCATAATGATAATCACAATTTCATAGTAAATATTCGAAATAAAACATTATATCATTTCTAATTTAACATTTATCGATTATAATCGGGCATGTAGTCAATTTATACACAAGTCATTCATGTATTTTTCCTCCTCCTCCTCTCCATCCACATCCTTAATATAAATAACACACTTGTAAGTAACATTATCTATAATTTTCACTATTTACTTATATGAATATTCAAGCTATCCATCTGTGTCATAGTCACTAAATTATTTTTATCTTAAGCTACAGAACTCCAATTTTTGATGATTTTCCAAAGTCAGAACAGGGGAACGTAAAATCATTCTGACCTTGTCTCACAAAATTTATTATATCTCATGATTCACAATTCCATTGCTTACATCGTTTCTTCTATAAGAAACTAGACTCAATAAGCTTTAATTTCTTATTTTATTCATCCTCTAATTCGATTTCTACAATTTTTAGTGATTTTTCAAAGTTAGACTACTGCTGTTGTCCAAAATTGTTTTAGTGCAAAATGTTGATTTTCATTTTGCCCCAAATTTCACAGTTCATACAATTCAGTCCTTGCTCAATTAACCCCTCAATTGAGCTAATTTTTTTCTCAATTAATACTTTATTCTATCATTTTAAACTACTTCATAACCCTAGAAATCAGAACATTAGCACTAGACCTTAATTCTAAACTCTTTCACAATTAGGTCCTAAAATCAATTTCCATCAATTTTACTTGATAAAATCATCATATATCAAAATTAAAGCTTCAATTCTATGTTTATTCATCATATTCTTCCGGCACTCATCCATGGCAACTTTAAAAATTAGCCATGGAATCAAAAACTAATGACATAGTAAGTTGGATCCAATTGTAAAAGTCCAAAAACTTAGAAATTTCAAGGAGAAAGCAAGAATTAAACTTACATGAAGCTAGAGTATGAAAACCAGCTTGAACCCTCTTCCCTGGCTGATTTTCAGCTGATAAATATAAAGAAAAATGATGAGAGTTCTAGATATTCCAATTTGGTCCCATTTTTATTTAACTAATTTTGGCAATTTTCCAATTTTGCCCTTATTTCACCCATTTCCTGATTTTTCTCAGCTATTGCCGCCCAAAATATCTCCTTTAGGCTTATTTTCACTTTAGGTCCTTCCTCATTTGACAATTGAGCTATTTAATCCGTCTAGCAACTTTTACACCTTTTTCAATTTAGTCCTTTTTATTTAATTAACCAACCGAACGTCAAAATTTTCTAACGAAATTTTAATACTACCTTATTGACACTCCGTAAATATTCATAAAAATATTTATGGATCGGCTTATAACACCGAGATCTCGATAACTCTTTTTCTCAATTTCTTGACCAAATAAATTTTTATAAAACACAATTTACTATTTCAAAAATCTTTTAAAAGCTACATTTGGCTCGTAAATATTAAATAATATAATCTACGAATTTATTTGTCGGATTTGGTGGTCTCGAACCACTATTTTTGACATCGCTGAAATTTGGGCTGTTACATTATATCTCTTCAAAATTCTCAATTTTCGACACTAAGACATTAACTAATCAACTAGGTACCAATTTGTGGGCGTTACGAGGGTGCTAGTCCTTCCTCGTGCGTAACCGACTCCTGAACCCGTTTTTCTGAATTTCGTAGACCAAAACCATCGCTTTAATAAATCAAATCTCTTATTAAAGTGATCGAATTACGAGGTGACCCGATCACACCTCATCAAAAAAGATTGGTGGCGACTCCTACATTTTTTCCGTTTTCAAAATCAAAGTCGACCCCCGTTTTACCCAAAAAATGGTTACGACAGGGATATTTTTAATCTAAATTTAACTAAACTAATTATTAAGAGCACGACAGAGAATAGAATGAGAAATACTTAAATATAACCAAAGAGAAAGACAATACCCAGGAAATAATCCACCTAGACTTCACTTATTATTCTGAAATTGAATTAGACGATTTATTCAGTTGTCTTGATCCGTAGAAATCCTTAAATTATGTTAATATCTCTTTCGAGAATAAGAAAAACTGACTCTAGGTTGATTAATTGAAATTTCTTTCTAATTAAAACCCTTATTGTCGCATTAACTCGATCTATGAATTCCCCTATTAGATTTGACTCTAATCCGGTAGATTTATGTCGTCCTATTTCTAGGATTGCATGCAACTCCACCCAATTATGCTAGATCTACTCTTAAACGGGGACTTTTGCTCCACTGAAATAAGCACATCACATTTGAATTAATATCCTGAAAATATTAAAGCAAGAAATAAGCATACATAATTGAGAACAATAACAAGTATTTATCATATAATCCAGAAAATCAAACAATAAGATCCATCATAGGTTTCATCTTCCCTAGGTATCTAGGTAATTTAGTTCATACTTTGGGAGGAAAACATCTCAAAATTAGGAAAACAACAAAACATAAAGAAACCAAAAAACTTCTAGAGAAATTGAATGGAGATCTTTAATCTTGAAGGAGATCATACTTCTAAGTTGAATTCGTTGGCGTTCTTCGAGAAAATTCTACGTTCCACTCTGCGTGCTCCCTTAGGTCCTCTTCTAGTGTGTATTTATAGACTTTAGAATGCTCAGAAACCCTAAAAATTGGCTTTTTCTGTGTGTTTGGGAAACAGGGAGCGATATCGACACGGGCTGGCACATGGGCATGTGACCAGCCCGTGTGGCTCATACGGGCGTGTACTCAGCCCGTGGGAATGCCCAGACCGTGTGGTTCCTGAAAATAGCTCGTTTTGTCTGATTTTGGCCCATTTTCCACTCCTTTTGCTCTCCTATGCTCTCCTAAGTATAGAAACATGAAATTAAAGGATTAGAAGCATCAAATTCACTAAATTATATAATAAATCATCCAAAAATGCATCAAGAATGGGATTAAAACATGTTACTTTTATGGCTTATCAATAGTGTTCGTACCTGGTTTTGAAGGCTGTTTTTGGTACATCCGAGTATTTCACTCGTAACTGATAATAACCAGAATAAAGATCTATCTTTGAGAACACTATGTCACCTTTTAACTGATCAAACAAGTCATCAATACGAGGCAGTGGATACTTATTTTTTATTGTGACTTTATTGAGCTGTCGGTAATCAGTACACAATCTCATTGATCCTTCTTCTTTCTTAACAAACAGAACCGGTGCACCCTATGGTGAAAAACTGGGTCGAGTAAAACCTCTATTAGTCAACTCTTGCAACAGTGCTTTCAACTCTTTTAATATTGTAGGAGCCATTCTGTAGGTTGCTATAGATATCGATGTTGTCCCCGGAACAAGATCTATAGAAAATTCAACCTCTCTGAACGGTGGTAATTCGGGTAACTCCTCTGGAAACACATCAGGATACTCACAAACCACTACCATTGGCATTGACTTAATCTTTGATTCAGACACTTTAGTATCCAACATATAAGCAAGATAAGCATCATACCCTTTTCGGACATATTTTTGTGCTGACATGGCTGATAACATATTAGACAACCCATCCATTTTATCTGATTCAATACAGAGCATTTCACCATTCTGACATTTCAACTCAATACGCTTCTGTTTACAATTTACCACGGCATCATGCTGAGTTAACCAGTCCCTATCCAAAATCACATCAAATTCATCAAATGGTAATAACATCAAATCAGTCGAGAAACAGTAACCCTATACCATTAACAGACAATTATTACAAATTTTATCCACCATCACATACTGGCCCAAGGGGTTCGATACTTTAACCACGAATTTAGTGAACTCGACAGGCAAATTTTTATTAGACACTAAATTCGTATAAATGTATGAATGTAACATCCCGATTTAGGGCCTAGTCGGAATAGTGGTGCGAGACCACAAACCCGAGTCAGTAAAATTGAGTTCTTAAGGTTTAAGACATGTTTGCATCATAGTACTAAAGTTCCATGTAGAAATTTTGTGAAATTGACATGGAATGATCAAAAAGGACTAAAGTGCAAGAGTTGCAAAATATGAGTTTCTAGAAGCTTTTTGTATGCAATAGCTTTAGAATATTAATTATGAGTCCTTAAATAGAAATTTGCCCAAATTATAATTTTTGGACAAAAATGGACATGAGTTAGTAAAATAGAAATTTTTAAAGAGAAGGGTGTTTTGGTCATTAGCCTAATAAGTGATTAAAATAGGAAAAAGATGATAAAAATCTATTCATCTTCTTCCTTCCATTGCCGAAAATTTTAAGACTCCATAGCTAGGGTTCTTCATTTTTTTCAAGCTTGCCAGTAAGTTCATCTTAGCCCCGTTTTTAATATTCTTCGTATTTTCGAAGTTCTCGTATTATGAATTAGCTATTTTTAGCTATAAAGTGAGTTAAGATGCATGTTCAAAAATCTACCCATGAATGATATGCTTGTTAAATGATGTTTTATGGAAGTTTATGAGAGTTTTATGTTAGATAAACATCTTTTTCTAAGTGAATTTCATGGAAAATGAGCACAGGGACTAGTTTGTAAAAGTTATGATATTGTTCATACATAGTAGAAATAGTGAGAATTGAGGATTTTTATAGTAGAGAAAATGAATCAGCTAAGCATGTAGTCTAAGAAAGTTGAATGAAAATTATTTTACGAGCCTTGGGGCAAAAGTGCAAATATGAGAAAGTATAGGGGCAAAATAGTAATTTTGCCCAAGTATGAGTAAAGGGTCAATTTAGTCAATGTGAATATTAAATGATCTATTTATGACTATAGATCAAGAAAAACGAAGCCCGGATCGAAATCGAGGCAAGAACAAGGTCGAGGACTAAATTGCATACCTAGCTACATTTTGTATATTGAGGTAAGTTTGTATGATTTCTAAGCTTTATGATTTATATCATTGAATTTCTTAGTATAATGTACAATATTATTATGAAAAATTTTTAATGTTATGTTAAACAAAGAAATTAATGAGATCAAGCATGAGAAAGCCCCGATTGAAGTTGAATAATTTAGGACACTCGATCTACCACATGAAACAAGAAAGTTCGTATAAGACCAAGCCGAGGCATGGCATCGGCAAGTAAGCAAGATATCATGTAAGTCCAAGTCAAGCTTGGCATTGAACAAGTTATCATGTAAGTCCAAGGCAAGCTTGGCATTGAATAAGTTATCATGTAAGTCCAAGGCAAGTTTGGCATTGAATAAGTTATCATGTAAGTCCAAGGCAAGCTTGGCATTGAACAAGTTATCATGTAAGACCAAGGCAAGCTTGGCATTGAAAAGTTATCAAGAGAAAGAGATCCCAAATAAGTCTAAGTTAAGGCATGGCATTGGTGAGAACAAGAAAGACTTCGTATAAGTCCATGTTAAGTCATGGCCTCGAAATTTAGATGAGATTTAGTATCCTCGGTTATTCATATAAATTCATCGGGCAAACGAGTTAAGCTCCAAAGAGAGAATAAGAGAGCTAAGTAAGTAAGGTTATTATCAAGTGAAAAAGAATATTATTCATGTTATGAATGATGAATTAGAAATTATGAGTATTATGTTCAAGTATGCTGATCAATGTGATCTAGTGATACAGGTACTTTGTTTTGCCTATCAAGTATGAGACTAGTAAGTTTCATGAGTTATGTAAGAATCAAGTATGAGTAAGTAAGCTTTATATAGCTGAATTTATGATGCCATTGTTTATATCAAATGGTTATGTCTTTCATTCTTTCTTTCCATGTAGTCCCGCCAAGCTAATATCGAGGATCACCGTCATTGGAGCTCGGAGCACACTATCAATCGCTATTTTGGTATAGCCAAGTTGTTTTATTAAGTATGGCATGTATAGGAAACATTTCATTTTGAGTATATGTCTTAGAAAGGGGCAAAAGTATGGGCTGTCAAGTTTATTATTCTTTTGTAAATGGCTAAGTGATTGGCCAAGTTTGACTAAGTATGTATGTTATTAATATCAATGAAGCATGTTATATTGTTCATGAAAGATGTAATAATTGAGTTGCTGAATTGAGCTTGAGTTTGGTCTTAATTTCAGGATGGCAATTGGCTTGGTAAATAGCCTCTAAGTGCCCACACGGTTAGACACACGGGCGTGTGTCTAGGCCGTGCATAAACTGCACCTTAGTCTTATAAGTAAGAATAGGCCACGGACTAATCCCACGGCCGTGTGTTAAGGCCGTGCATGACACACGGTTAGAACATGGGCGTGTGCCCGGTCGTGTGAAATAAGTCAGTATATCAAGATGTAGTACACGGTCTAAGTCCACGGGCGTGCCATGGCCGTGTGTTATAAGTCAGAATGCTAAGGTTTTTCACACGGGCTAGGACCACGGGCGTGCCATGGCCGTGTGAAATTTGGCAGTAAGCTCGAGTTTTAAGCACGATTGGGAGACATGGGCGTGTCTCAGGGTTACACGGGCGTGTCCCAACTCACATGGGCGTGTGACCCCTGTTTCAATGAAAAGTTTTTTATTGAGTTATGAAAGTTTACGGACATGAGTTTAAGGCCTTGTAGGCCCATGAAAAGTACAGGTTGATTAAGAAAGAGAAGTTCTTATTTCAGAACGAAATTTTATAGCCCGTAAGTACATGATTAAGCAAGTTCAAGCATAGTAATGTCTCGTATCCGGTCTAAGCCTCGGACTTGGGTATGGGATGTTACATTTAGTGGTATCAGAGCTACGATTTAGTTGGTTCTAGGACTAACGTAGCACGAGCACGAGTCTAGCTATACATGCCATACGTAAGAATGTTTTTATAACGATAGTGTGACGACTCTTGACGACTTAAATTATGTTTATATATATAGTAAATGGATCCTGAAAGAGATATGGCGGATGACGTAGAAAGTCTTCGCGCTGGCTCTCCGCCAAGAGACAAAGGCCGAATGAGAATGAGAATAGACCCACTACGGTGAGTTAAAGAGGAGGAGAAGAGGCTAGAGAAGCCTTCTTCCATATGATGAACACATGGTACAAGGAGTTCGTTCGTACGAACCCAAATGCACAACCCCTTCCACCCCCACCTATTCCTCAACCTATCCCAATAACCCCTCAAGTAGTAGAGGTGGTAAGAGGAGAGAAGCCTCCTGGTTGATAGAATCAAAAACATGGGGCGTAAGAATTCGAGCTAGAAAAGATGATGATCCTGAAAGAGTCGAATTACTGTTTAGAAAATACCATTAGGGTATTTAATGAGTCATCATGTACACTGAAGAGTGCATGAAGTGCGTAGTTTCTCTTTTAAGAGATTCTTCCTATCAATGGTGGAACACCTTGGTATCAGTAGTCCCAAGAGAAAAGATCACATGGGAATTCTTCCAAGAAGAGTCCAAGAAAAAGTATATCAGTCAAAGGTTTGTGGACCAGAAAAGGAAGGAATTCCTAGAATCAAACAAGGCAAGATGTCTCAGAATCGACTACGAGCGTGAGTTTGTAAGACTCGGCAAATACACTCGAGAATGCGTGTCCACCGAAGCCATCATGAGTAAAAGATTTGAAGATGGGCTAAATGAGGACATCAAATTGTTTGTTGCTGTCCTAAAATTGAAGGAATTTGTTGTGCTGGTCGAGAGGGCTTGTAAAGCCGAAGAACTAGTAAAAGAGAAGAAGAAATCTAAAATGGAGTCTCACGACTCTAGAAAGAGGCAGTGGAACAAGTCATTCCAATCTTCATCCAAGAAGTCAAGAGATTTCGCTGCCTAATCGGTCCGGAAGGACAAGAGTAAACAGTATTCGGGAAATAAAGCACAGACTACTTCAGTCGCTAGTGTGGGGAATGTTCGATCTGATAGACCCGAATGCCCACATTGTGGCAGACGTTATTTAGGGGAATTCCGAGCACACGAAAATGCATGTTTCAGATGTGGTTCCCAGGACCAATACATAAAAGATTGTCCAGAGATGATGAAAGAGGACAGAACTCAGAACTCGAGATCTGGGAGTATGGTCAGAGGAAGGCCGCAGCGAAACCCCAGAAGTGGGGCAAGTGGAAGAGGTAACCCTAGAGAGCAAGCCGCGAGACCCGGTAGTAGGGGCGCTGCACGGACTTATGCCATTCGCGCTCCACGAAGAGGCATCTTCCCTTGATGTTATCACGGTACCTTTTCTCTTCATGATGTTAAAGTTATTGCTTTAATAGATCCCGGATCTACACACTCTTACATTTGCATAAAATTGGTATCCGATTTGAGTATGCCTATAGAGTTTACAGAAGTTGTGATTAGAGTGTCTAATCCTTTAGGCAAGAGTGTGTTAGTGAATGAAGTATGTAGAGAATGTCCATTAATGATTAGAGGTCATTGTTTTAAAGTAAACCTTATGTTGTTACCATTTGACGAGTTTGATCTCATTCTCGGTATGGACTGGTTAACTGCCCATAATGTAATAGTTAATTGTAGGAAGAAATACATTGAAATGAGATGTGAGGATGGGGACACCCTTCACATAGAATCAGATGAACAGAGTAATTGTCAGAATTGATTTCTCACGTGGCAAACACGAGAGATACATGAGAAAGGGGTATGAAGCATATTTGGCTTTTGTGATGAATGAAAAAGAAACAGAGTTAAGGATTGAGTCAGTGCCAATAGTGTGTGAGTACGTGGATGTGTTTCCCGAGGAATTGCCAGGACTACCACCAGTTAGAGAGGTTGAGTTCAGCATTGAGCTAGCTCCTGGTACTGTACCAATATCTATTACTCCTTACAGAATGGCTCCGACGGAGTTGAAGGAGCTGAAGTCGCAGTTACAAGAGTTGACAAATAAAGGCTTTGCAAGGTCAAGTTGTTCTCCTTAGGGTGCTCCGGTTTTATTTGTGAAAAAGAAAGACGGCACTATGAGATTGTGCATAGATTACCGTCAACTTAATAAAGTGACAGTAAAGAACAAGTACCCATTGCCTAGAATAGATGATTTGTTCGATCAATTGAAAGGAGCCGCTGTGTTCTCCAAAATAGACTTGAGATCGAGGTACTACCAAACTACGAGTAAAAGAATCGGATGTGCCTAAAACGAATTCTTCCAACAAGGTATGGGCATTATGAATTTTTAGTCATGCCCTTTGGTTTGACCAATGCTCCGACGGTATTCATGGACTTAATGAACCGCATTTTTTGATCGTACCTTGACAGGTTTGTAGTCGTTTTCATTGACGACATACTGATTTATTCCCGAGATGAGAATGAGCATGCCGAGCACCTACGGATAGTTTTACAGATTCTACGAGAAAATCAATTATATGCCAAGTTCAGTAAAAGTGATTTTTGGCTCACGGAAGTAGGATTTCTGGGACATACTGTCTCGGAAGAAGGAGTTCGAGTAGACCCCAGTAAGATTTTGGCTATTATGGACTGGAAGCCACCAAAGAATATCTCTGAGATTAGAAGTTTTCTAGGCCTAGCCGGCTATTATAGACGATTCGTCAAGGGGTTTTCCATGATTGCAACCCCGATGACTAAATTGTTAGAGAAAAATGTGAAGTTTGAGTGGACAGAACGATGCCAACAAAGTTTCGAGAAGTTGAAGGCAATGTTGACAGAAGCCCCAGTTTTAGTACAACCTGAGACAGGGAAAGAATTTGTGATTTACAGCGATGCATCCTTAAATGGATTAGGTTGTGTACTTATGTAAGAAGGCAAAGTTATTGCTTATGCCTCCAGACAGTTGAAGCCTCATGAGAAGAATTATCCGACGCATGATTTAGAATTGGCTGCCATAGTCTTCGCATTGAAGATATGGAGACATCACCTATATGGTGAGAAATGTCAGATTTTCACTAATCATAAAAGTTTGAAGTACTTGATGGCGTAGAAAGAGTTAAACTTAAGACAACGGAGATGGTTAGAGTTGATAAAAGATTATGAGATGGTCATTGATTACCATCCCGGGAAGGCGAATGTGGTCGCTGACGCTTTGAGCAGAAAATCCTTATTTACATTAAAGGAAATGAATTCACGGATGACTTTGTCCGACGATGGTTCTATTCTAGCTGAGTTGAGAGCTAGACCAATTTTCCTCCAAGAGATCATTGAAGCCCAAAAAGAGGATAGTGAATTGCAAGTTCAAAGAGATCAGTGCGAGACAGATGTTGAGTCTGACTTCCAGATTAGTCCCAATGGAAGTCTGATGTTCAAAGACAGAGTTTGTGTACCGAGAAAAGAAGAGCTTATTCAAAAAATTTTGCACGAGGCCCATAATGGATGTTTATCTGTACATTCGGGTAGTACCAAGATGTATAATGACTTGAAGCAACAGTATTGGTGGCCGAGAATGAAGAAAGATATTTCGTAATTTGTTTCCAAATGCTTGATTTGTCGACAAGTAAAGGTGAACACCAAGTACCTTCGGGTTTGCTTCAACCCATTTTAGTTCCGAGAGTGGAAGTGGGGCCAGATTATTATGGATTTTGTAACGGGTTTACCGTTGTCTCTAAGCAAGAAAGATGTCTTTGTATGGGTTGTGGTTGATAGACTTACGAAGTCACCCATTTTATACCCATGCGAGAGTTGATTACTCACTAGACAAGTTGGCAAACTTGTATGTTTCAGAAATAGTAAGACTTCATGGAGTTCCCTTGTCAATCATATCGGATAGAGATCCGAGATTCACATCCAGGTTTTGAAAGAAGTTACAAGAGGCCTTGGGTACAAAGTTAAACTTACAAAGAAATAGTAAGTACTCGAGGATATGCTCAGATGTTGTATTCTTGAATTCCGAGGCAGCTGGGAAAAGTTTCTCCCATTAGTAGAGTTTGCCTACAATAATAGTTTTCAGTCAAGCTTAAAGATGGCGCCTTACGAGGCTTTATATGGGCGTAAGTGCTGAACGCCTTTATATTGGACTGAACTTAAAGAAAACCAAATTCACGGGGTTGATTTGGTTAGAGAAGCTGAAGAGAAAGTGAAAGTGATACGAGAAAGTTTAAAAGCTGCATCGGACAGACAAAAGTCCTATTCGGACTTAAAGAGAAAAGAGATAGAGTATCAAGTCGAAGATAAAGTTTTCATGAAAGTGTCACCTTGGAGAAAAGTTCTCAGATTTGGCCGGAAAGGAAAGTTGAGTCCACGTTTTATTGGACCGTATGAGATTACCGAGAAGGTTGGGCCTGTAGCTTACAGATTGGCTTTGCCATCAGAGTTAGAAAAGATACATGATGTATTTCACATGTCAATGTTAAGACGCTACCAATCAGGCCCTTCGCATGTAATTCCCCAGTCAGAGGTAGAGATTTATCCCGACATGACTTATGGTGAAGAACCAGTTAAGATTTTAGCTCGGGAAGTCAAGCAGCTAAGGAATAAAAGTATTGCCCTGGTAAAAGTATTGTGGCAAAGACATGGAGTAGAAGAAGATACGTGGGAACCAGAAGAAATCATGAGAAACCAGTACCAAAACCTGTTTGCTGGTAAGATTTTCGAGGACGAAAATTCCTAAGAGGGGGAGAATTGTAACATCCCGATTTAGGGCCTAGTCAGAATAGTGGTGCGAGACCACAAACCCGAGTCAGTAAAATTGAGTTCTTAAGGTTTAAGACATGTTTGCATCATAGTACTAAAGTTCCATGTAGAAATTTTGTGAAATTGACATGGAATGATCAAAAAGGACTAAATTGCAAAAGTTGCAAAATATGAGTCCTTAAATAGAAATTTTCCCAAATTATAATTTTTGGACGAAAATGGACATGAGTTAGTAAAATAGAAATTTTTAAAGAGAAGGGCATTTTGGTTATTAGCCTAATAAGTGATTAAAATAGGAAAAAGATGATAAAAATCTATTCATCTTCTTCCTTCCATTGCCGAAAATTTGAAGACTCCATAGCTAGGGTTCTTCATTTTTTTCAAGCTTGCTAGTAAGTTCATCTTAGCCCCGTTTTTAATATTCTTCGTATTTTCGAAGTTCTCGTATTATGAATTAGCTATTTTTAGCTATAAAGTGAGCTAAGATGCATGTTCAAAAATCTACCCATGAATGATATGCTTGTTAAATGATGTTTTATGGAAGTTTATGAGAGTTTTATGTTAGATAAACATCTTTTTCTAAGTGAATTTCATGGAAAATGAGCATAGGGACTAGTTTGTAAAAGTTATGAGATTGTTCATACATAGTAGAAATAGTGAGAATTGAGGATTGTTATAGTAGAGAAAATGAATCAGCTAAGCATGTAGTCTAAGAAAGTTGAATGAAAATTATTTTACGAGCCTTGGGGCAAAAGTGCAAATATGAGAAAGTATAGGGGTAAAATAGTAATTTTGCCCAAGTATGAGTAAAGGGTCAATTTAGTCAATATGAATATTAAATGATCTATTTATGACTATAGATCAAGAAAAACGGTCCCTGATCGAAACCGAGGCAAGAACATGGTCGAGGACTAAATTGCATACCTAGCTACATTTTGTATATTGAGGTAAGTTTGTATGATTTCTAAGCTTTATGATTTATATCATTGAATTGCTTAGTATAATGTACAATATTATTATGAAAAATGTTTAATGTTATGTTAAACAAAGAAATTAATGAGATCAAGCATGAGAAAGCCCCGATTGAAGTTGAATAATTTAGGATACTCGATCTACCACATGAAACAAGAAAGTTCGTATAAGACCAAGCCGAGGCATGGCATCGGCAAGTAAGCAAGATATCATGTAAGTCCAAGGCAAGCTTGGCATTGAACAAGTTATCATGTAAGTCCAAGGCAAGCTTGGCATTGAATAAGTTATCATGTAAGTCCAAGGCAAGCTTAGCATTGAATAAGTTATCATGTAAGTCCAAGGCAAGCTTGGCATTGAATAAGTTATCATGTAAGTCCAAGGCAAGATTGGCATTGAATAAGTTATCATGTAAGTCCAAGGCAAGCTTGGCATTGAACAAGTTATCATGTAAGACCAAGGCAAGTTTGGCATTAAAAAGTTATCAAGAGAAAGAGATCCCATATAAGTCCAAGTTAAGGCATGGCATTGGTGAGAACAAGAAAGACTTTGTATAAGTCCATGTTAAGTCATGGCCTCGAAATTTAGATGAGATTTAGTATCCTCGGTTATTCATATAAATTCATCGGGCAAACGAGTTAAGCTCCAAAGAGAGAATAAGAGAGCTAAGTAAGTAAGGTTATTATCAAGTGAAAAAGAATATTATTCATGTTATGAATGATGAATTATAAATTATGAGTATTATGTTCAAGTATGCTGATCAATGTGATCTAGTGATACATGTACTTTGTTTTGCCTATCAAGTATGAGACTAGTAAGTTTCATGAGTTATGTAAGAATCAAGTATGAGTAAGTAAGCTTTATATAGCTAAATTTATGATGCCATTGTTTATATCAAATGGTCTATATTAAATAAGAATGTTGCTATGTGTATTATGCAAACTTACTAAGCTAAATGCTTATGTCTTCCATTCTTTCTTTCCATGTAGTCCCGCTAAGCTAATATCGAGGATCACCGTCATCGGAGCTCGGAGCACATTATCCATCACTATTTTGGTATAGCCAAGTTGTTTTATTAAGTATGGCATGTATAGGAAACATTTCATTTTGAGTATATGTCTTAGAAAGGGGCAAAAGTATGGGCTGTCAAGTTTATTATTCTTTTGTAAATGGGTAAGTGATTGGCCAAGTTTGACTAAGTATGTATGTTATTAATATCAATGAAGCATGTTATATTGTTCATGAAAGATGTAATAATTGAGTTAGTGAATTGAGCTTGAGTTTGGTCTTAATTTCAGGATGGCAATTGGCTTGGTAAATAGCCTCTAAGTGCCCACACGGCTAGACACACGGGCGTGTGTCTAGGCCGTGCATAAACTGCACCTTAGTCTTATAAGTAAGAATAGGCCACGGACTAATCCCACGGCCGTGTGTTAAGGCGTGCATGACACACGGTTAGAACATGGGCGCAGCCCGGGTCGTGTGAAATAAGTCGGTATATCAAGATGTAGTACACGGTCTAAGTCCACAGGCGTGCCATGGCCGTGTGTTATAAGTCAGAATGCTAAGGTTTTTCACACGGGCTAGGACCACGGGCGTGCCATGGCCGTGTGAAATTTGGCAGTAAGCTCGAGTTTTAAACACTGTTGGGAGACATGGGCATGTCTCAGGGTTACACGGGCGTGTCCCAACTCACATGGGCGTGTGACCCCTGTTTCAATGAAAAGTTTTCGATTGAGTTACGAAAGTTTACGGAAATGAGTTTAAGGCCTTGTAGGCCCATGAAAAGTACAGGTTGATTAAGAAAGAGAAGTTCTTATTTCAGAACGAAATTTTAGAGCCCGTAAATACATGATTAAGTAAGTTCAAGCATAGTAATGTCTCGTATCCGGTCTAAGCCTCGGACTCGGGTATGGGGTGTTACAATGAATTTGTCGAACCAGGATCAATTAAAGCAATTATATCAGTATCAAGAAAAGAAAAAGTACCAGTAATAATATCGGGTGCAGAAGTATCTTTACGTGCTCGAATAGCATATGTTCTGGCTAGTGCTCGAGCTTCAGATCTTACAGTTAAATTTTTTGTTGTACCCCGGCTACCACTCACATTACCGGAATTACGATGTGGTCTACCTCTTGTGGCGGGGTTGCTCGGCCGTGAAGTTTAAACTGTATCTTTTTCAGGCTTTTCCAGGTAGTCTCTTAGATAGTGATCAAAAGAATCGCATCTAAAGCAAGCTCCACTTTTCATTCTACATTCACCAAAATGCATTTTGTTACAGTGCTTGCATCTGTGTTTAGTGTTTCTAACACTATCCGTACTTGCTACAGATGTAGGCCGGGATCTTGGACTGGAGTGTTGATTACTTCTATCTCTCCTAAAATACCCCGCAGAGGTGGTAGAACGATCATGATATCTTTTTGATTTCTTTGAAGCCGACTGTTGTGACTTTCCCGTAAATCTTTTATTTGAAGCTCTAACTTCCATCTCATCTTGTCTCTTTTCTTTACTCAGCTCTTCGGCTTTATGTGCTCGATCGACCAGTACAATAAATTCTTTTAGTTCAAGAATTCAGACTAATAACTTTATGTCTTCATTCAGACCTTCTTCAAACTGCTTACACATTGCGATTTCAGTCGAGATGCATTCTCTGGCATACTTACTCAGTCGGACAAATTCCCGTTCATACTCAGATATAGTCATGTGCCCCTGTTTGAGCTCTAAAAATTCTTTCCGTTTCTGATCAAGAAACCTCTGGCTGATATATTTCTTTTTGAATTCAGTTTGGAAAAATTCCCATGTGATCTTCTCTTTCGGTACAACAAAAATCAGTGTATTCCACTATTGGTAAGTCGAATATTTTAACAGAGATACAGCATATTTCAGACATTCGGCCGGTGTACAAGATAATTCATCAAGAACTCTAATAGAGTTTTCTAACCAAAATTCAGCCATTTCTGGATCATCTTCGCTTTAGCTCTGAATTCTTCTGCCCCATATTTACGAATTTTATCTACAGGAGGCTTACCAGTTCTAACAAGTTCTGTACCCTGTGGCATATCGGGAACCAATTGAGTGACAGAAGGGGGTGGAGGTTGTTGTACAGCCGAGTTTGTTCTTACAAATTTTGTAAACCATTCGTTCATCATTTGGAAGAAGGCTTCTTTAGCCTCTCCTCCTCGGCCCTCAGATACGGGCCTTCTACTACTAGATGCTGCTCTTTTCACAGTAGCTTGAGCATTGCTTTTAGTTTCTTCGGATTCTGCTCGGTTGGATGACAATATTATATGAAAAACATATTTAAAATGGTCAGGAGATATCACACTATCACAGGTTATATAATGGCTTGTATAGCTAGACTCGTATATGCTACGTTAGTCTAAGGATCGGCTAAACCGTAGCTCTGATACTAATAAATGTAACACCCCTAACCCGTAATTGTCGCCAGAACAGGGTTACAGAGTATTACTAAAATATACAGATCAAATACAGACATTTCATATCATTTAACATTCATGTCAGAAATTATTCATAAAGTCCCTTACATGAGCCATTGATGCACAAAACATGCATTAGAAACAAGTCGAGACTAAACCGGGTACTCAGAGAATTTTTCGCAAAATTTCAAAATTTTGCCAAAGTGCAGGGGACACAAGCCCATGTGACCAGGCCGTGTGGGCATTCAAAGTAGGGCACACGGCCGTGTCCCAGCCCGTGTCCAAAATTAGGTGCTCACTGACTTGGGTTACACGGCCAAGCCACACGCCCGTGTGCTAGGCCGTGTGAGCATACTGACTTGTATTAATTAGGTGCAAGGGTCACACGGCCAAGCCACACGCCCGTATGCTAGGCAGTGTGAACATTTCGAGCATTTTGTTTTGCAAAATTTAAAGATGCAGGGGGCATACGGCCAAACCACACGCCCGTGTGCTAGGCCGTGTGTCACACACGGCTGAGACACATGCCCGTGTGGACAAAATAGGCCATTTCCAAGCCTTATTTCTCACCCAATTTGTCTTCCACCTACATTCACACTTAACCACATTCACAAGCCAATACAATACATTCAAATCAAGCTATAACTAAGTCTTATGCATGACATATCAATTCATATGTTTAACTATCTAAACTTATCAAAATTAAACATATATACATATAAGCATATTTTATCCATTTTTCCATCACAAATCAATCACCAATATACATATATGATTTTCATCATTCATTCATTTTAAACACATATCAAACATGATATGGCCTCTTATATAATCATCAAAATATGTCTAGCATAAGCCATTCCAATGGCTAATCACAATCAATCACATACATGCCATCTTTGACCACCTTTAGCCTATACATGCCATTATAACCTAAAATTTAATTTACTATGTATACCGAAACGAGCTGATGGATAGTGTGAGATATCTCCGCCAATCTTCCAACCCAAAGAGCTTCCGAAGTACTATAAAATAGAGGAAATAAAACAGAGTAAGCATTTAATGCTTAGTAAGTTCATATAACAGCAAATTAACTTACCATTTAATTCACATTTAAGGTAAGCTAACTAAACATGCTCAAACTAATTTGGCCAAATGCCTAAACACATATCCTGATCAAGCATGCTAGTCATGTATTTCACATGAATATCAAGAAACATGTATGAGCTCATCAAATATCAAATTTCCATATTCATAAACTTTCCACATCTTGTGTTCATATATAAATTCCATGTATTTCAGGTATATACGGGTAGTGATTCACTTTTAAATTCATATATTTTTCTCATGTTAGGATTTTACCTGTTGAATCATTTAAAATATCGATGGATACACGGGTAGTACACACAAAGTGTACAAAACTGTAATCCGTCAATTCATGTACATGTATGTTTATACAAACAACGATAAGCTCTTCCGAGCCATATAACTCATGTGAGCCATGTAACGGGAAGCTCCGGAGAGCCATTAACGGGAAGCTCATATGAGCCAATATCGAGAAGGTTCAAGCGAGCTAATATCGAGAAGTTCCAGAGAGCCAATTAATCAGGAAGCTCATAAAAGAGCCTTTAATCGGGAAGCTTCGGAGAGCCATATATCAGGACGCTCATAAGAGTTGTGGTGTGTCCACAACACATGTAGGATCACAACCAATAGGGATGCTCCGAAGAGCTATTAACGTAAAGCTTGCAAGAACTATATAATGGGAAGCTCATGAGAGCTAATAACGGGATGCTCTTTCGAGCTGTGGTGTGTCCGCAACACATGCAGGACCACAACCAATTCGGGAACCCTGTATCCATCGAATCTCATTTATCCAAACGGGACTTATTATTTATCAGACATTGTTGGATATGTGATCAATTTCATATATATGGCATTTATACATTTCACAAACATAATATTCAATTTAAACATATAAACATACACAATTTAGTTACACGAACTTACCTCGATAATTGTTCGTGTATACAAAATCTACTAATCCGACATTTTTTCTTTTCCTCGATCTAACTTCGTATTTGGTCTATCCGGATCTATACGAATAAATTTAACATTAATTTAATATAATTCATACTCAATTCAATCCAATTCACACCTTAGGCAAAATTATCATTTTGCCCCTATACTTTTGATTATTTACAATTTCGTCGCTAGGCTCGGAAAATAAAATTCATGCAATTTAATCCTTATTCCAAGCCTAGCCGATTTTTACATGTAACATTAATAGCCCATGTATTTCATAAAATTCAGAATTTTTCCATGAATTTTACATCTTTACAATTTAATCCCTAAATCACAATTTCATCAAAATTCCATTTATAAAAGTTGTTTATCTATCAACAACCTTTCATTTTCTACCATAAAAATTCATAATTCAACTATGTTCATCCATGGAAAAACTCTAGTACTTTGACAACTTTACAAATTAATCCCCGAGATAACTAGATTAAGCTATTACGATCTCTGAAATATAAAAATTACTAAAAACGAGACAAGAAACATATCTAATTGAGCCAAATAAGTTTTCTCAAAACCCAAATTCCATGGCTAGGGTTTCCATATATTTTGATTTGGGAAAGAGGGTTTTTTACTGAAATGGGGTAGAAAAAAAAATAAAAAATGAAAATGGGATGGGGTTTTAATTATTTACCAAAATGGGGTAACCAGGGTGGTCACGCCACTCCGTGGCGGCGCACCACCACAGTGTCGGACAAAAACATTAGAAACAGGAGGCTAGAACAGGAGGCATGCGGGCAAACAGTAGAAAGCCGACACAACTGAACAATGGCATGGCAGAGGCGGCACCAGGCCTGGAGAATGGCCTGCCAGAGGCGGCACCAAGGCTGGAGAATGGCCTTCCAGAGGCGGCACCTGCATGGGGTTTTGGCAGCTTCTGCGGCATGGGGACCTTAAAATGGTTCCCTTCCCCCCCCAAACACCCGAACGTTGAAGGAAGCAGCAGAAGCAGAAGAAACAGAAGAAGAAGAAGAAGAAGGTGGTGGCACCGAAAAAAGAAAGAGGAAGAAGAAAGAAAGAAGAAAGAAAGAGGAAGAAGGAAGAAATCACGGGAAAAAAAAATTAAGAAAGTTAGGTATAATTTTTTTTTAAATAATGTTTGTGTTTTTGATTTGTTATTGTTATTATATTATTTTATTATATATTAATTTTTATTTTATTACTTGTTAGTAGTTTATATTATAAGTATTGTTACTTAGTTAGGATTAGTAGGTTAAGTAGTAATTTAGTTAGTTAGTAAGTTAGTTATATTATAATTATTATTGGTAGGTAGTTAGAAACCCTAAAAAGAATATTTATGTTAGTTAGTATGTTAGTATGTATTAATATGTTAGTTTTTAACTCTAACATTATTTTAGTTAGTATATTGTTATTAGTTAAACCTTAATGATTAATTTAGTTAGTATATAAAACAGTTATTATTATTGTTAGTGTAATATTGTTGTTAGTAAAAAATGGTAAATGTTATTTTATTTAGTATTATATTATTATTGTTAGTAATATATTATAATTATTGTTAGTATAAAAAAATTAAAATAATACATAAAATATTATGTATTAAAATAAATAATATAAAATAATACATAAAAGTTAATATTTTAGTTAGTATTATTAATATTGTTAGTATTATGTTAGTATATTACTCTAAAAAGTTAAAAAGTTAATATTACTCTAAAAAGTTAATATATTGTTAGTTAGTATGTATATTTTTTAGTTTTGTTTTAAAGGTATTTTGTTTGTTTATTTTGATTTGTTAGTAAGTTATGTGTTTATATTAATTAATTTTTTATTGTGAATATTATGTTTTAATTTTTTTTTGAGAAATTTTGTTTATTTTTTAACAGATTGACCATTGAAGATGGATGATCAGTTTTTCGTATGCGTTTATTTTGATGGAATCATCTTGACAACAACCGTTGGATGCATATTTGAATGTCGGCAACAAATAGCAATGAGATTTAATAGAAATGTCTCGTTGGATGATATGAAGGGAAGGATTAACGCAAAAATTATTAGACGTTGTGGGAGAACGATTTCGAGAATTTTCTACAAGTTTCCAGTTTCAGCAGATCCGATCAAATTCACAGAAATGGAACTTGTAGATGACGAAGACGTGGAGACAATGATCGCTCTTTACTATGGGAATGGGAGTAACAAAAATGCACCGATTCACTTATCTGCTGAGTTAGCCGGTATTGAGGCAAATGAAGACATCAATGCATATGGTGAAGAACATGGAGCTCAAGAACCGTGCATGGTGCCTCTAGTATCGTATGTTTATCCCGAATCGAATATACGTGGGATCGATATCGATCTTAATATTACACCTGATATTGATGTGGTTGGTGATGATGGACACGATAGTAGTGATCATTGTGAGGAAGAGGTCGATAGTGATAGTGATCCCGATATGGATGATATACCAGATGATATTGACGATGAAGACGTGAACGACGATGGAAACATTAGCGCGTCTTCGGTCGGGAACCAGATGCGATGTATTATGATACACAATAATCCTGGGCCACATGTGTCGCTCATAGACCCCGAGGCAAGCGTAGCGTGTAAGCGAGTTCCCGAGTACCACCTGAAATATATCCTGCTCACCGGATGGCCGTAAATTCCGATCATGAGGAGTTATTCGTAGGCGGTAGATTCTAAGTAAAGAAGAGTGCGTATATACTATTAAACGGTATAGCATGGATATATCGATGGATTACAAAGTCGCAGAGTCTAAATCGACGATATATATTGCGGAGTGTTGGAAGGCGTGAAAGGTTGCAATTGGCGGGTACGAGCTGCATTCATTTAAAAATCGCAGAAGTGGGAGATACGAAAATTGGTTGGGCCTCACACATGCAAATCGACACGTATGACAGAAGATCATCGAAAACTTGATTCCAAAACTATATGTACGTGTATCATGCCAATGGTGAAGGACATGCCGACTATTAAAGTTTCGGTACTGATTGCTGAAATACAAGCACGATTCCAGTATCGAGTATCATATCGAAAGGCGTGGATAGCTAAACAGATGGCAATGGAACAATTGTATGGGGATTACAATTCATCGTATAACGAGCTACAAGGATGGATAGCTGCTATGCGAGAGTACATACCGGGAACTGTGATTGAGTTACAGACACGACCTTTTACTACTTCAAATGACCAATTACAAATGGGAAAAGAATTTTTCATCGGATGTTCTGGACGTTTGATCCATGTGTACGGGCATTTCCACACTGCAAGCCGTTTGTGCAGGTGGATGGGACATGGCTATACGGAAAATATACACAGATCTTACTTATTGCGGTTGCTCAAGACGGCAATAGGAACGTGCTCCCAATAGCGTTTGCAATAGTAGATAAGGAGAATATGGAATCCTGGGAATTCGTCCTTACCAACCTGCGGAGGTATATTATTAGCAACGATAATATTTGCATCATCTTCGATAGAGGGAAAGGATTAATTGCCGTAATTAGGCGTTCCGGTGTGCCATGGAGATCCGTTTACTGCATCCGTCACATTGCGGCTAACTTTCTTCGAGAGTATAAGAATGCAAAATGGAAGAGAGAAGTGGTGAAAATGGGTAAAGGATAACCTTATATTTTTTTCAATATAAGTTTATTGTTTTTATGTTATCCAGTTACCGTAACTTATCTTTTTTTTAAAACATGTACAGCGCACGAGTTAGAGCCACATATTTTTTGCCAAATAATGACTCAACTTGAGAGTGACATGGAAGGTCAAACAAACAAATCTTTTCGGGAGTGGTTGGGTACAATGGAGCCGTGGCAATGGGCTCAAAGTTTTGACGAGGGCTTTCGTTATGGTCAAATGACCACAAACTTTGTGGAGGGGGTCAACGCTGTGTTGTTAAAAACACGACATCTTCCGATTTCATCTGTCTTCTCGGCTACATTCTACAGGTTGGCAACCTTGATGCCAAGAATGGGCGAACAACAAGTCAACCGGATGAATGCGAGGACACGTGTTTATGGAAGATGTCGAGGATGCATTGATTGCAAACCGTCGGATTGCGGTCGATGATCAGAGAAATATATTCACGGCGAATAGAAACATTTCGAAGTTACGAGTCCATCGATCGTCGACCGGTTTGCCACCTAGGTCTTATGGAGTCGATCTTCTGAATGAGCGATGCGAATGCGGGAGGTTCCAAACACTACATTATCCGTGTGCACATGTCGTGGCAGCGTGTGCTAAAGCGAACCTTAATGTTGAACATTTTGTCGATGATGTGTACACGCTCGAGCGTACGTTGCGTGTCTGGGAAAATGAGTTCCCTGTCCTGCCCGACCTGTCTACATGGGAGGTGCCTCGGACGACTTTCGAGCTTGTCCCAGACAGAGCACTACGCAGGAATATGAGAGGTCGTCCGCAATCATCTAGAATCCGTAATGAAATGGACATTAGGGAGAAATCCGACGGTAAGCGCTGTGGAATATGCAGGTTAGGTGGTCATAATCGAAGTAAATGCCCGCAGCGAAACTATCATGTTGGACAATCGTCACAAGCGATTGGGAATTGAGCTTATTCAGATTAACATGTTTTGTATTCTGATTTCAAGCTCTCTACATTTTCGGTTTATGCATGATCAAATAAGGTTGGTATTTAAGCTTAGTTTTCATTAATTTCAACATTTTGGATTCATTTTGGAAGAACGTGGACAGCAAAATCAAAGTTTCTAGTTTGTGTAATTTTTCAATTAAGTTTCTTAGCACTGTAAATATCTGAAATTTATTATTTGGAAGAAGATTATTGAATGAAAAATATTTGAACATTTGTTCATCGAGTTGAGATTGTCTCCTCTTCACTTTCGAGTTTTCGATCTTGACTTATCAAGCTTGCTTGTGGCATCTATCGATTCTCTTCCATTTAATTTGATCCTAATTTGATGATTGTGTTTGTGTTCAGTGAGTTGTAGGTCTTATGTCCTAAATTCTTGTTACGAAATTTTAAAGCTCCAAATAATCAACAATCATAGCAATATTAAGTAATCATAGCGACCATATACATGACCAAAAAATCAAACTTAAATATTCCATCGCATGTTCAAATCTTGTTACAAAATTTTAAAGCTGCAAATAATCAAGTTAATTTTATACAAATAAAGTACAAACATTGTAATATTTACAAATACAAAATACAAGAAAATCAAAACCGCAAGAAACACCTAAAACTGATGGTTCGATGGTGTAGTCCTCGGTGTGTACTTCTGCGGTGGTCGACGTTCACGTCGTGGGTGCCCGCGACGACCAACGTCCTCTTCAGTCTCTGGTGGGGGTCCGGATGGGGGTCCAGGTGGGGGTGTGCTAAACATGGCCGAAAAATCATATGGCTCGAAGGGCATAGATAAACTCGAGCCAGAAGGAGTGCCCTGCTGCAGTGGATAAGACACAGGAGGCCTGATATCCTGCAGTGGATACGAGCCGAGTCTTTGTCTTTGCGGTGCAGCGTGTGTACGATCCAAATATATCAAGCCCGTACTGGTATCCACCTCCTAACGAGCCCGGAAAGTAGTCATTGCCCGGCACATATGGATGATACGAATGTGCATCCGAATGTGAATGTGATTGCTCGGGCTCCGGCTCGGGCTCAAGATCAGGATCTGCAGCTGCCTCGGCCTCCATATCTGCCACTAGCTCGTATGCCCCATGTCGCTGCATGTGTGGGGGGACTACAGTCGACTGCCCTCCTAGTATATATGGCTTCCCCATACTAGAGTACCATTGTATGTACTCTAATGGAGGTTGAAGACCGGAAGCCATATCCATCCGGGGCATTCGGGACATGCGATCATTCCACACCGCAATAAATTGGCTATGTCTAACCCCCCAATCCAAGTCTTGTCTCCCTCTCTTATTTTTGCAATGAACCTCTCCCACCTGGCATGGCGGATCCGGGATATATTGGACGCAACCAAATTGCCGCAGCACTCGGTCCCCGTGATACCACTCGACTACATTGAAACAGACAATTGGTGCGTTTGTGCACCACATATACGAGTGGATATAGGCGGACTGGGGTATAACGGCTGCAATTTCTGGTCTACGGTATGGCATCCATATAAACTGTACGATTAATAACATTGTTAAAATTAAACACGGTGTGCGTAAGATATACAAACTACCACGTAACCAATATTGGAATCACTTATCCCTTCCCCGGCATGTTGTTCAATCATAAGCCGGTATATCGAGACAGTGTAAAACCTCCCGATACCCGGATAAATACTCCACCTACAAAAAAAAAATTAAGTTAAATAGTATCAATATAAAGAAATTTTCAATTAATAACAAGTTATATTTTATCACCTGTTTACTAACGGATATACGTATGGTTGGTGGGTAACTGATGCCAAGAATGGCATCCGATACAGAGCTCAAGACTGCAATAGTATAAGGCATCCACCTATGTCTACGGTCGCTGGATTTATCGTCCGACAAAGCTCACGGTACAACCACGTAAGAACCGCGGAGCCCCAACTATACGAGCGAGCATTGCTCAAATCAGCCAATAGGGGTAGGTACTGAATATGAACCCTATTATTGTTTGCACCGGGCATTAGTACACCCCCTATGATGTGCATAATGTACGATCAACTAGCGCACATCAACTCGCCTTGATGGCATCACCGAGCAATAGCTGACACTCTCGCTCACCATGTGTAAATTTCAATTCTGTAAAATTTTCTCTATCATTGTCGTACGAGTCCCCTAGTAGGCTCTGACAAAGTGTAAACGGGTCAGCTATCGCACTGACGCCCGTGACGGGACTCCCGTCAATTGGGAGCCCAAGGCTGCGATGCAACATCCTCTAGAGTGATCGTGCACTCTCCACACGGAAATGAAAAGTGTGGGTCTCCGGGCGCCAACGCTCGACTAGTGCGGATATTAAATCATACCACAAGTCAAACGTCCGAATCAGTGCTGCTGACCCGAATCCAGCTTGCTCTATATACGGCATCAATCGTTCATCCGGGGGAGTTCTTAAGCCATTCACCCGGCCCCTTAATACACGATACGAGTCCTCGATGTTAAATCATAAAAAAATTACTACTTATGATTAATAACATAATTTATTATGTAGCTATTTTGTTAATATAACCCGCGATTAATAAATAACAATACATTACCATATTATTAGCAGCGTCAGATATGTGAGGATCTTTACTAATCAATGAAGCCATTTCCGTCTCAAATAAATATTTTACCTACATAAAAAACAATAAATCTATATTAAATTAGTAACAAATAACATGCCAATACTAATAATATAACAAAAACATCATGTAAACGACGCATAATAAATATAATATTTTATTATTTATACAAACATCATAATATTAACTAAAATAATAATTAGGGTTTTTACAAACAATGATAATAACTAATAATAATATTTACGATTTCTTAATAATATTATTATTATATTAACATAGCTAAAGTAATAATAATAATTTTTAGGATTCCTTAATAACAATATTACGTATACGTATACCTTTTTCTAATAAAATCAGTGATTAACAAATAATAATTTAGTACATAATTATTATATATTACGAGCCTTTGTTCATTTTATTTTATATTATTTTAGTACATAATAATTCAAATATGGCATTTTACTGTTCATTTTATATAAATTTAGTAAAAACCACTAATTTTGCACTATGTTCGTCTGTATTTTTTTAGTGTTCAAATTCTATAACTTTCAATAAAACACTATTTTCGTATTTTATTATTTTATATTATTTCTTTTAGTACGTAATGTTTCAAATGTATTATTTTACTATTTTTTATATATCAATTTAGTAAAAACCACTTATTTTGACCATTTATTCGTATTTTCCTTTTTCTCAAATTCTATTACTTTAACAAATATACTATTTTCGTATTTTATTATTTTATATTATTTATTTTAATTCATAATGTTTTATGTATTATTTTATTGTTTTTTTATACTAACAATAATTATAATATATTACTAACAATAATAATATAATACTAAATAAAATAACATTTACCATTTTTTACTAACAACAATATTACACTAACAATAATAATAAATGTTTTATATACTAACTAAATTAATCATTAATGTTTAACTAATAACAATATACTAACTAAAATAATATTAGAGTTAAAAACTAACATATTAATACATACTAACATACTAACTAACATAAATAATTTTTTTAGGTTTCTAACTACCAACCAATAATAATATAACTAACTTACTAACTAACTAAATTACTACTTAACCTACTAATCCTAACTAAGTAACAATACTTATAATATAAACTACTAACAACAAATAAGTAATAAAATAAAAATTAATATATAATAAAATAATATAATAACAATAACAAATCAAAAACACAAACATTATTTAAAAAAAAAATTATACCTAACTTTCCTAATTTTTTTTTCCCGTGATTTCTTCCTTCTTCCTCTTTCTTTCTTCTTTCTTTTTTCTTCCTCTTTCTTTTTCCGGCGCCACCACCTTCTTCTTCTTCTTCTTCTTCTTCTTCTTCTTCTTCTTCTTCTTCTTCTGCTGCTTCTGCTGCTTCCTTCAATGTTCGGGTGTTTGGGGGGGGAAGGGGACCATTTTAAGGTCCCCATGCCGCAGAAGCTGCCAAAACCCCATGCAGGTGCCGCCTCTGGAAGGCCATTCTCCAGCCTTGGTGCCGCCTCTGGCAGGCCATTCTCCAGGCCTGGTGCCGCCTCTGCCATGCCATTGTTCAGTTGTGTCGGCTTTCTCTGCTTGTTTGCTGCATGCCTCTCCGCTGCTTCTAGCCTCCAGCTTCTAATCGTTTTTGTCTTGACACTGTGGTGGTGCCGCCTACGGGAGTGGCGTGACCACCACCCCTGTTACCCCATTTTGGTAAATAATTAAAACCCCATCCCATTTTCGTTTTTTTATTTTTTTTTCTACCCCATTTCAGTAAAAAACCCTGGGAAAGATGATGAAATAAGATGATATTAGATTTTTATCATCTTTAATTATTTCTCTTTTCAATTTAGTCCTTTTCTTTTCTTAAATTTCCAATGACGAATCATCACACTTATCTACTAACTCCACTAATTAGTCTATTTACCATATAAGGACATCAAATTTTGAATTCCATAGCTATTTGATACATATAGCTACTAGAATCCAACATTTGCACTTTATGCAATTTGGTCCTTTCTATTAAATTAAATATGTAATCGGTAAAATTTCTTTATGAATTTTTCATACGATTTGTGGTCCCGAAACCACTATGAAATAATATTAAATTAATTTTCTTTTCGAACTTAGATTTGTGGTCCCGAAACTACTATTCCGATTTTTATTGAAAACGGGTTGTTACATTTATTTTAATGTTTTGATGTATTATTTTTTAAAATTTATTTTTATATAAAAATAATCTAAAAAATTAATACGAATGGGCTGGACCAAGCTCAAGTTTAAGATTTTTATCTAGATCGAGCTTGAATAAAATTTTAAACGTATTTTTTAAATTGGATCCGAGTTTAAAATTTTATATCGATTCAACCTAAATCTGGCCCATGATCGGGTTTACTTTTAGCCTAGCTTCTTCTTTTTTTGAAATTAAAAGCCAGCCACTTTTATTGAAAAAAAGGAGAAAAAGTTCCTTGGAAAATGGAAAAACAGAAAAGAAATCTAACCGTCAAAAACCATGGGCACTACCCCTGGTTTTTCACCTTCCAATGGTCAGATAGAAACAAAAGAAACAAAGAAAATAAACAGAAAAACAAAACCCTAAAAAACGTTCCCTCTTCAATTTTTATGTCGCCGTGCTTTTCTTCCCTGATGGATTTTAGCTTTTAGATTTACAGTCTGCATTGTATTTTTACTGCTTCGATCCATCCATTTCTGAGTTCCTCAGATTTCTTATGACCCTTTCCCTTCTCTGGACTCAGCCTTCTCTCGCAATAAACATTTCTTTTTAGTCAGTTTTCCTATATTCTCTAGTTATGATGGCCTCAATTTCTAGTGGTGTTTCTTCAACCCAGAAGTGCGGCGCTGCTCTTCCTCTTCCCCATACAGCTAGCGCATGTTTTTTGTTAAAAAAAAAGGGTTAAATATATAATTTAGAAATTTCATTCCACTTGTTTTTCTTTATTTTTGTTATGGGTTAATTTCCATCAATGTCTTCAAAGTATGGGTTCATTTTTAAATTAGTCTATAAACTTTAAAATGTTTTAATTGAGTTCTTAGATTCAAATTAGGTCATTACATAACAAATGTTACCATTTGTCTGCAACACTCATTTATTTTAAATTCAAATTAGGTCATTCTATAACAAATGTTTTGAAATAGTTTGGGTTCAAATCATCATTGTAAAATATATATATATATATATATATATATATATAATTTAACAAATTTTATTCGAAATTTTGGCTAAACATGCTCTAAGTCCCTATGTTTTTTGTACTTTTGAATTTTAGCCCCTCTACTTTCCTTTTTAGAATTTAATCCCTATACTTTTTATTTTTTTAAAATGTAAGTTCAATTGTTAACATTGTTAACAAAACAATTTTAGCTGTCAAGTGGATCTGAATTTTTTATTTTGAAAAATAGAGAGAATAAATTTTTAAAAATAAAAGTAATGGGATTAAATTCTAAATGTACAAAGTATATAAGAATTTGAAACATATTTTAACCATCAAATTTTTACTTTATAATTTGTCAAAAAAAAAAAATCAATCAAATGCGAAGAGTGAGTTGGAACCAGACTAGTATATATATGAGATAAAATTTTGCTTCTAGTCTATAACACCCCTTAGGGCTCCTTTGGATGCCCGTTTTCCTCCGGTGTGGTGAGATTGAGCTACCAATCTCACTGAACTGTTGTTTGGTTCAAACATTTCAAAGTCAGCAGTGAAAATTGGTTTCAACCTCATCTGCTGTCTTTAAACGGAATTGAGAATTTAGCAAAGAAGTTAAAGCAATTGGGGCAGTAAGTATTTTTAACAGACAAAAATACTCATACTTTCTATATGCAAAGGATTCCGAAAAAATTAAAGCATCATTGAAAGTAAAATCAAAAACAATTTGAAGTCATTAAAATTAAAGCATCAATTAAAGTAAAATTAATAGATTAAAAAATTACACCAGAAAAAGTTTCCGAAACAGGCACAACAACTATACAGATCAAGGATCAAAGATCTGTTTTGAAGAGCGATCACAGCGAGTTTGTTGAGAATCTTCGAAATTTGAAGGGTTCTTTTCTCTTTTGAAGATCTAAATGAAGAGGGGATGGGGGGGGAGCAAAAAGAAGAAGCCAGAAAAAGGAAGGAGAGAAGGAAAAAGAAGAAGCCAGAAAAAGGAAAGAGAGAAGGAAATGAAGGAAGAGAAAAGAGTTTGGAGACAGATGCGAGAATGAGAGATGACAAAACCCTTAAGATAAGGTATTCTTATTTTTCATTTATTTATTTTTGGATGTAATGAAACTTTGGGTTAATATATATTTTGCCCCTAGACTTGAATTATTTATTCTTATTTGGTACTCATCTCAATCTATATGTGTTTTTAGTAATTTTACATATTTTAAATTATTCTAATTTTTTAAGTTATTATTATTTTTGAAAAATATATAAAATATGAATTTATAAATTTATAATAAAATATCATAAGATACATTTTAATATTTTATTAAATGAATTTATAAATTAACATATTTTTAATAATTTTGTAAAAGTTTATATATCAATTCTAATCTGATGTCCTTAATAGTCATTTTATATTCTCACCTCACCGCTACAGCTGCGTTTGAATCCAAACACATACTTCACCGCTGTTTCTAATCTCACTGCTACAGTGTCTAATCTCACCGCTACAGTAACTAATCTCACCGCCACCGCTGTTTTTAACCTCACCGGAGGTAAACACACCGCCCATCCAAACTAAGCCTCGAACATGCATGCTTATCAACGACCCATCATTGTGCCAGCCTCGAACCCGTGTTTTAGAAATCCGAATCACATGTCAACCATGTTCATTTTCATATTCATATTCCACCATAACTCCTCGTAACATCCTTGTTAATTTGAACACGTGTTCTCCTACAAGGTTGAGTTGTGATCTGTCTGTCCGGTTTACAATATAACTGCTCTACTGGAGGCATCACAAACATATCACTTTTCCACATTTTTATATATCACAACTTGTCTGGTACTGCGCTCGTGCAACAAGGAGGGTGTTTTTACATCGACAATGACCATGCTCACACATACAATACTGATTTATTACACACGTCCAAACACAACATATCAACTCATTTACAATAGAGACAACTTACACTACACCAAAACAGACTTTTAGCGGCGTTTTTAGTGGCGTTTTAAAGAAAAACGCCGCAAATATTATCCAATAGCGACGTTTGAAGGAAAACGCCGCAAAAAAATGAGCAATAGCGGCGTTTTTCTTCAAAACACCGCTAAAAAGGATAAATAGCGGCGTTTTTACCTCAAACGCCGCTGTAAATCAGAGCATTAGCGGCGCTTTTTAAAAAATGCCGCAAAAGGTCTGAGCATTAGCGGCGCTTTTCAAAAAACGTCGCTAAAGGTCTGAGAATTAGCGGCGCTTTTGAAAAAACGCCGCTAAAGGTCTGAGCATTAGCGGCGCCTTCAAAAAAACGCCGCTAAAGGTTTGAGCATTAGCGGCGCTTTCGAAAAAACGCCGCTAAAGGTATGATCACTAGCGGCGCTTTCGAAAAAACGCCGCTAAAGGTATGATCATTAGCGGCGCTTTTGAAAAAACGCCGCTAAAGGTCTGAGCATTAGGGTTTAGGATTTAGCGTTTGTATGGGCTGACTAGGGTTTCGAGTTCAGCATTTCAAGATTTAGTGTACTATTTAGAGTTTACGGTTTACGGTTAGTCTTAGGATTAGGGTTATGGCTAGAGTTTATGAGTTTATGGGTTTGTGGGTGTATGGTTTAAGGTTCACGGGTTTAGGGTTTAGGATTTAGGGTATGAAGACAGAATATCAAATTTGATTTAATCATTAAAAAAATATAAAAATATATGTTATAAAATGGTGAGATTGCAATTTTTACTTACAAATTAATTTCAGCCCCTAACGAAATCTGATTGTGCATCTATTTATCCTTAAACTCTAAACCCTAAACCTTAAACAGTCTAAACCCTAAACTATAAACAATAGATTTAGATTTTAAACCCTAAATCATAACTCTAAACACTCGACCATAAACCCCCAAACTACAAACACTAACCTTAAACGCCGCTAAATGTTGAGCAATAATTCTATTTTCATTTAGGGTAATCGACACTCATTTCGATTTTATTCGATTTAATTTTCATTTTTTCTTATTTTTGTTTTGAATTTAATTTTATTTTGCTATTTGAAATTAACTGACTTAATTATGAAAAGTACGTTACAAATTGATAACTAAACCATTAAGAAGTTTTGCTTTATCGAAACCCTTAAACCCTAACTAGTAATGTTAATTAAAATACAATTTATTTTTAAATGAATATAGAAAAATATTTGTTAAAAATGAAAAAAACTATTAAATAATTTCTTATATAATCGTAAAAGAGATATAGTATTAATTTTAAAATATTGAATTAATTCTCATGAGAATTTGGGGTTTATGGTTTAATTTAGGGTATATAGTTTGTGGAACAATCTTTATAGTTTAAGGTCTAGGATTTATGGTTCAGGATTTAGGGTTTAGGATTTAAGATTAAGGGTTAGGTTAGGGTTTAGGTCGGGTTTATAGTTTAGTTTTTATTATTTTAGAGTTATGGGGTTTTGGGTTTAGTGCTTAAACCATATCGAATAATAAAGTTAGAGTCTTAGTGTTTAGGGATTTAAGTATTAGGGATTTTGATAAAATAGATAAAAATCATATTATTTTACGGTTTAGGTAAGCAATTAGATTATTTCTTTAATTACTTCTGCAATGTAATATATATATGAGTTAAGGTGTATAATTTAGGGTTGAGAAATTAAATTATAAAACTGTACAAATTAAACATATTGTTAGAAACAAAACAAAATTAATTTAAAGGAATCTAATTAATAATTAAACTAAAAAAATTTAATAATATTGAAGGTATTAGCGGCGTTTTTTAGCAAAAACGCCGCAACAAGCACATTACTAAACAAAACGACGCCGTTTACATGGGGCGTTAGCGGCGCTAGCAATAAAAACGTCGCGAATGAGTAGTATTAGTGGCCTTTTTTTTTTCAAAACGCCGCAAAAATATTATTTTTAATTGAAACGGCGCCATTTTCTATAGACTGTTAGTGGCGCTTTCTGTTAAACGCCGCAAATAAAAGAACCATTATATTTAAACGACATCGTTTTTTAGGGGATTTTAGTGGCATTTTTTGAAAACGCCACAAAAGGCCAATTTTTTTTAATAAAACGGCGTCGTTTTTCTTTCGCAAATTTCATTCACCGTTTCAACAAAACTAGCCATCCCCTCCTTTCCCCCAAAACAGCAGAAGGAATCCCTAATTTCTCCCCGATTAAGAAGAAAGCGAAAGCCATCTCTCGCTCATCTCGTGCCGGTCTCCAGGTACCTCTCTCTCTCTGTCCCCCCGGGGTTAATTTTTCTTTTGAAATCATCACAATGTCCTGTTCCTAAGAAGATTGGCATCATCCTAATCAGTAAACTTTCCTTTTTCAGTTTAACACGGAGGAGTTTCTTCTAAGGCTTCCTTTTCATTTTGTTTTTGTGTTGGATCATCAATTTGATGATACACTGTAATTCAATTCCGACTCCCCATTTCTAACAAAAACAAAGCTTGAAGAAGCGGCAGTGGACCATCTTTCTAATTTTCTTTCTTATCATCAAAGGTTATCTAGGCTTTTCTTTTTTCTGTTTTCATCTCTTTACTTTAAGTGTTTTGATATAGGCATATATAGGGAGATTTGTATGTTTTCCATCTATCATATAAATTTCGGATTGGCCTTGTAAAATCGAGTATTTTTATGCTTATTGATGCTGTCACTGAGAGTTATAACAAATTTTTCTTTAGGGACGTTGGGAGAGAAATATATTATTTCTTTTGGGGTAAAATTTGCCGACTGGTATGTTGAATGTTATTTTATAATCTGCTTTCTGCTCATAGAACGTAGTTCTATTGTTGTATGCCATTAAGGTCTGGATTCTATGCCATTTACAGATCATGGAAATTGAAAAGTAATGAAGTTTATGCTGTTGTTATATAGCACATAATGCCCTTTTTTTATAAGGTTAAATTTGTAAAATTCATTTGGTGGATAGTGTGTGTTATTTTATTGTTATCATTACTAGAATTCTATTGTAAGTTGGATCAGTATGTGCTGTTGACACATACATGAAATACCTGTCATGGTCGTATGTTTTTGCAAAAAAAAATGTAGATTGCTCATTTTGATGTATATGGTATCTAGCCCTGAAGTTTGAGGAAATTAGATTGTAAGGTAGGCATATTTATATGTGTTTATCACAACTTGAATGACTAGGATACATGGCTCTTGACTCATGACCAAGAAGAAAACCATGGGTTACAAATATTCCAGTGTTAGGAGCATTATTTCTTCCATTCATGTTAGCCTGAGCATGTCTACATATTAGGTTGATTTTAGTTATAACTGCACATGGGGTTGTAAGAAAAGATTATTATTTGCTTATTTAATGATAACTCTATTTTAAAAGCAATAGTTTACTTTCTGCACATGGGTTTGCACATGGATGGTAAGCTATATTTTACTTTCTGCATATGGGTTTGTTCAATATTTTTCTTTAAAATTTTATTTTATCTTTGAAAACAATTATGCCTATATACAAAAATAAAAATATGTAACTACCATATTTATCATTCCATATAGCCAATTAATTAATTATTTTGAAAACTAGCATAATTAATTCACTTGAGAGATCTGAAACTTCATTATCACACTCAGTTATACTTGATTCTGTTATAACTTTCCATTTGTCAGGTTTACCCTTACTTTTCATCTTTGGATAATTTTGTTGGATTTGATTTGTTTTACTTTGTCAAGTAATCTCATTTACTCCGGTGGTTAGCGATTGGATGCGTGTTGGGGATAAGTTGTTAGATACCTGATAAGTAGTGGGTAGTATTAGAGTTATGGGGTTTTTAAATTAGCTATTTAATTTTTGTTTTTCTTTTCTTTTCAATTTGGATTTTCTTTTCAATTTTGTTGGATTTGATTTGTTTTACTTTGTCAAGTAATCTTTTTACTTGCTGGATCTTCTTTGAAGGGTGGTGTTGTGCGAGGGTTTTGAAGAAAATCTGAAGCAGTGTTTAATGTTGGGTGGGTGCCTTTCATTTTGAATTTTCCCACTAAACTTACTTTCTCAACTTCATTTTTATTCTTTAAAGAAAATATGATGCACGCATTACAATATAGCAGCAATGTTGGGTGGGTGCCTTTCATTTTTGGTTCGTCTCTGTTTACAGCTTATGTTGATCGAGTAGGGGCGAATATAGGGGCTAGTAGGTCCGTTTCTCTTAAAATGATTTTTTTTTAATTTGACATTTTTAAAATATTTAAAATAGATAAAATTATATTTTGTCCAATTTAATTTTGACCCCTAAAATATTTTTCTGACTTCACCCAACTTATATTGATCATGAGATGATGATTTGCTCTTCGAATTTTTTTTTTAAATCTAAAGAAATCTGAGACTAAGACGTTAATACTTGGCAGTGAAGTTAACTATTTTAAATGTACTATTATTATTGTTATTTGTTACTAAAATGTTGAACTATTTCATGTGTATTGCAGGAAAAATGCCTAGAAGACGATTACGAGACTTAAACATTGTCCACACTACTCCAAATTTAGAAGAAGCAAATAGTGAACAACAAACAGTTGTTGGATCTTCTAGTCTGCCGGACATAGATGATGAGCCTGGAGAATTTGAAAGTAATGTTAAGTTTATTTTACATGCATGTTGAATTTTATTATTGATTCATTTTTCAATTTTAATATAATAATATATCATTTTTCAGCTGAAGGTGGTGGGACGCGCAGAGGGCGGGGACGTACATTACTTAAAGATTTATACGACTTAGAGCCTACCGATCGTGTTAAAGTAAGGAGAAACAATCATGGCCAGCCTATTGGATCTGAAGCTCGACTGTTAGCAGGCTATTTGGGCATTATAGCACGAAATGCCAATATGTTGCCCATTAACTACGAATCATGGCATCACATGCCTGATGCCAACAAAAATCAGGCTCTCGATAATATTAAGGTAACAAAACGTGAATGTAATTTATAATATTTTAATTTAACTTTCATTTATATTAACTTTTTAAACTTTTTTTCTTCAGGGTAGATTTACTTTAGAGGTCTCCGATGACTATGTTAAGAAGACCTTGGGTAAAAAATGGAGAGATAATAAAAGCACGCTAAAAAATCAATATTTTAAGAAAGACATAAGCCTCGACGAAAAATTACGAAATGTCCCGCCGGGAATGTTGAGGTACCAATGGGAAGATCAAGTTAGATTCTGGAATTCAAAGAAAGGAGAGGTATTACGTACTTGTAAAGTCTTATAAAATTTTCGGTTTATCGTATTTGCTATATACATAATTCAAATTCCATTATTTAGGACCGTGAACGAGTTGGAACAAGCAAACACAGAAACAAAAAAATTACGCATTGCAGCAGTTCCGAAGTTTTGCTTGTGTAGTTGAGGCCGAGGTATTATAATTTATTATTTCTTTCAAATATTAATGACTTTATACTACTAAATTATATTTTTCTCGCTATAATGTAGGAAGCTTCGTCTGGTCAAAAGTTGGGCGCCTTCACTTTTTGACATTACGCATTGAAGAAGGACGGATCTCCGATGACATCCAAGTCGCAGAAATTTTGGTATATTTACTTAATAATTGATTTATTATAAATATTTATAATGTTTAATTATAGTACTTTAATTCATCGTTTGTAGTTTTAATTTTATAATTTTAAGTTATGTTGCATTCCTTTTTATTATATATTTCATTTCTAACTCTTTCGTTGATTTATTAGGATAAACTAAAGGAGAAGAAGGCGGAGTATGAAACGCAGTTTGCTTGAGTGATAGTTCTGTTAATCTCGAGGAGATTGATAAATGAAATTATTACACGATGTTTTGGGTCCCGAGAGGTACGCATCGCTTGAATTGATAGTTCTCATTAATCTTGAGTATATTTATAACTAAATTATCACTAATGTTTTGGGTCTTAAAAGGTATGGTCGGGTTCGATGTCAAGGATCCAGGGTTACCTCGACCCAATATTTTGATCCGCCCAGCCAGCACATGCCTTCCGAGTCAATCTCGTCTTGAAGTTCGTAGACTAAAAGACCAGATAGCTCGGATGGAAGCGAGCACACCGAGCAAATTTCTCAACTTAGAGCGGAGGCAAAGAATGGGGAGGCAGAGCATATTGCTCAACTTAGAGCGGAGGCAAAGGCAAGGGAGGCAGAGCAGAACATAAAGTATGAAGAACTCCACCACAAACTTTCAGGCTATGATGAAGATGTTCCAAAGAATCGCAGAGGCCACTCGCTTAGACATTTGTTTTCTTGTTGTAAGATGATTTTTAACATTATGACATTTAACATTATTGTAAGAATTGTTTGAATTATACTTCATTTATTAATGTATATCATATATCTTTTATTAAATTTGAAGTATCGTTTAGATTTAATGCTTTTAGTGAGATTTAAATGTTTTATTTGTTTGTATTGAGTTGAAATTATATGCAATTGTCATTGCTTTTGGTTTGTTTTAATGCAGGGAGGGTAGGATATTGGAGAAAATGAGCATTACAAATCATGCAAATTAGCGGCGCTTGTGTTAAAAGCGCCGCTAAAAGTCCTTACCTTTAGCGGCGTTTTTTCAAGAAGCGCCGCTAAAAGTCCATACCTTCAGCGACGTTTCTCAAGAAGCGCCGCTAAAAGTCCACACCTTTTGCGGCGTTTTTAAAAGCGCCGCTAAAAGCCCATACCTTTTGCGGCGTTTTTTTGAAAAGCGTCGCTAAAAGTCCATACCTTCTGCAACAAAAACGCCGCTAAAAGCCCTACCTTTAGCGGCGTTTTTTTGAAAAGCACCGCTAAAAGCCCCTACCTTTTGCGGCATTTTTTTGAAAAGCGCCGCTAAAAGCCCATACCTTTTGCGGCGTTTGTTTAAAAGCGTCGCTAAAAGCCCATACCTTTTGCGGCGTTTTTTTGATAAGCGCCGCTAAAAGTCTTGACTTTTAGCGGCATTTTTTCACAAAAAACGCCACTAAATTTTGCGGCATTTTCTTTAGCGGCGTTTTTTGCGGCGCTTTCGAAAGCGTCGCAAAGACTATTAGTGGCGCTTAAAAACGCCGCTAAAAGCAAAAAAAAACGCCGCTAAAAGTCTGTTTTGGTGTAGTGTTACCGTACAAAATCACATATCATGGAAGTTTCATAATTCAAAGGAAGTAAGAAGGAACTCACCAGTAACTATAAAACAGAATCTATTCTACTAGTCATCTGCCTCGATTGCTCGGACCTTTACTAGCTTCTTGAGCTAAATAAGAAACAATTATAAACATCAAACCATTTCTCTATTAAAAAATGTAATCATGCATGCATGAATCGGTTGCATGCAATCCCTAATCAAGAAGTTTCCTTCCTCTCAAACCAGTTCTAAAAATCTATACATACACTAATGCAAAACGTAAATTCCCTTTCGATAACAACCTAAAGGTTTTCCAGAAATTACCATCAAGTTGGTACTTAACAATGGAATTATTGGCTAGATACCAGAAACCTTCATTGTTTTCTCAAATGAAAAATAGAGAACTTAAGAGTTTGCTCACAAACATGCTAGCAAGAAATGAAAAAGAAACTGATTTTCCTACCTATTATCATAGTTATACATTACTTTTATAGACAATCTTTTCTATCAAACACAACTACTACCGCTAAACAACCTTGTAAGTTGTGAAACGTTGCTTGTTCACTAAACAAGGTAACTAAACAAGTCATTCAACTACCTAAACACATCAAACTGTCATCTACAGTACTCTAGTTCAATTCCAACTAGGTTTCAACTAAATTCTGACAATACTCACCGAGTCATCGTTTTCACGCTAAAACACGGAAAACAAGTCTATCGATCCGCGAACTAACAAGTTTGCCCAAAATATCGGAGTTGGAGGACAATCTCACAAAAGAGTCCGCCAAAACCTAGAGTTTTCCAAATGGTGAATTCCAACGAGGCATTCCGCAATTGAGCATATTGTCAAATCCACGCAATACGCCACCTAAACATTTAACGGGTAATTCACCAAACAACATTTCGATGCGGTCTACACTAGGCAGGCTGTTACATAATCCATGTACTATGCAAAAGTTAGTTTGGTCAATTTTAGTATTTGTACTTTTTAAAATTTTAAATTTTAGTATTGAGTGAAACTGTTTTTTTTTTTTTTTTTTTTTTTTGTACAAAGTGAAATAGAAGACAAACTAAGTTCCGACTATTCCTCTTCCACAAGCATCAGCTAGTATAAAAAGGTAAATGCTTGATGGTGGAGAGCCTAGAAGAACCACCCCAACTGCTATGTCCTGTGCTAAATTGGCTAGGTGGTCGACGCACATGTTTCCATTCCTTAGTACATGTCTCACTTCGAGAATCCACCCCTCCTTTATGAACTTTACACAATAAGTAATCAAGGTGTCATACAGTGATCGTCATCAAATGGCCTAGTCAAGAAACGTACCACAAGTGAAGCATCCAGTTCAACTATTAGTTTGGAGATGCCCAAATTTTTCGCGAGCCGTAGTCCTTAATGAACGCCCCAGAGCTCAACTTGTTTGTTGTTTGATGTCCTAATTTTCAGCATAAAGCATTGTTTACGTACTATCCCCCACCGAAGCCAATTTGGATCGAGCTTTAACAACCCTATCCGTGTTTAAAATACAAACCTTGGCAGGTAGCTTTTTCCACTAAACCCAACGTGATCCTTGTAAGATTCGAGAAACATTTGAGAACATTGCCTTACGAATATCCTTAGCAAAAGAGATAGCATACTCTAATATATTGACTGCGAGTGACAATCTGCCGTTAGAAATTGTCATTTCTACCTTTCTACAAACCCCATAATATAGCAGTAAATAACATACCCCATGGCACTTGAAATGTAACACCACAGTCTCCCTAAAGATTTGCATGAGCCAATCCTTGAAAAGGGTTGAAAAAAAGTTTTGTTGTCTGTTATGACCAGACTATTGTTATTAAATTTTGTTATCTCTAAAATTCGATGTGATGTGACAAACATATTATCGTATGTATATTGTTATGTTAATTTACTATTTGAATATATTAAATGTTGAAATTAAAAAGTATAGGGATTAAAATGATTCGATTAGAAAATATAAAATAAATCTATAACTTTACATATAATACATTATTAGTATAATAATTTAACTACTATCATTTAAATGAAGACCAAAATCTCAAAATTCAAAAAATACAAAAACTAAAATTCACAATATTAATTTAGGCTGAATATAGAGATTAAATACTATAACGAATCATCATAAACTTTTTGCTCTTCCCTTTTATTAAAATGAAACAGAAGAAAAGGAAGGCAGACGATTTTTCTCCTTATAAAGTGATAGAATAGCCCCTAGTTTTTTCATGTTCTAAGATTTTTCCTTCTTTTTCGTGAGCAATGAGCAAGACCAGTTGGTTGCCAAAAGTTAGGCTTGTCCACCAAGAAAATATGATGATGTTGTAGAAATGGGGAGCGGTTGAAAGTCCTCTATTACGAATATCCTGGGAAATTTCTATTTCCCACAAATGTTTAATTTTTATCAAAACTAAATAATATTTGAAAACTTCAATGTCTTAAATGCAATTTCGTGGTACGTAATTAGTTATCTAGAACTCAAATTAGGTTGCCAAACAAGGTGGTTTGAACTTTCTTCCAATGTTACAAAAGCCGTAAGAATAGGAAATGAAATATTGTGGTAATTAGTACCTAAAAATTACGATATTAGCACACATTTTGTCCTTGTTAAAGACTCACTAAACTGCTTTTCTGAAGAAGGAGTTCAGATTGATTTGTTGTAATATTGATTAGGGTGAGCAAAACTCGACTCGATTAAAAAAATTTAATAAAAAATTTAAATTTTGAATTAAATTGTTTAAGTATCGAGATATTCGGATCAACTCAAATAAAAAATCAAGTTTTTCAGTTTAACTCGAATATGAATTACACAATTCGAGTTATTCAAAAATCCGAATAAGAAAACGTAAAAATACGTCGTTTTGATAAATGTTTACCCATTAAGTTAAAAGGCAAAACCATTATATCATTTATGTAGTTAAATAATCTTGTATTTCGTCTACTAGTTAAATAATCGGTTCATGTAAATGCAATATTGAGTATAAATAATAGGATTCATTAGCTCGACTTGATTTGACTCGGTTCGATTCAATTTTGAAAAAAAATTTAAATTGAGTTTAGTTGCTAAAATAAAATTATCAACTTGATTAATTCAAAAAAAAATTAACTCGATTTAACTCGACTCGATCGAATATTTACCTGATTATTTTCAAATCAAAATTTAAATTTATATCAAAAGCAGATTCGTTCATTCTCACTGCCCACGGATTTGGAGGGAATGAAATTTAGTACGGTAGCAGGAGCCCGCTCCACGTGACGCGACATGCACCGACTATAACAACATTCAAGACGCCATGTGTTGGTTCCATCATGATCATCATCGTAGGAGGCATACCCATCCATCTTTGCCTGCGCCATCAGTCCCTGTAATTTAGAGTATCAAATTTACTCGCAATTAAACCTCGTGTTTTAGTTGACAAATTTTAAAGACTTCATAAAATTGGGGATAATAAAATAACATTTATACTATCTAATAATATTAGAGAACAAAATTATTTAACACATATATCGAAATAGTTAGATATAAAATAAAAAATAATTAGTACAATTTAAATGTGAAATTATAAATATGAATAAAATTTATTATAAAAAAATAAGAGTACTTTAAAAATAAGGACTTATTTGATAACTCATTGAAAAAAATTAAATCGAAAAGGAGTTAAAAATGTTTTTTTCAATTTTTTATTCTTTTAACATTATTCGTTAAACATTTTATTTTTAAAATTATTATTTAATAGTTGAATGGGTTTTAGCTCAATTAACATAAGCATTATTGCTAATGCAAAAAGATGTGGATTCGAGTGCGCTGAAGCGCATTATCCTCTTATTTATTGGTTGGAGAGGGCCAACTATGTAAAAAAAAAAACAGATATAACCAAGATTTATAATGAGATTGTTCAAAAAATGTTATTATTTAACCAAAAATTTAATTACATTTTGTACTTAATTTTAAGTAGTATACTAAATATATTTTATAATTTAAATTTAATATTTAATAATGTTTTAATATTTAAATTTTCCATGTATCGAACAGTAAGAACGCAATGGTCAAAATACAATGGTTGAAAAAAGAAAATCAGAATTTTAGGTGTAGCAATTAACAAATAATTAAAAACTGAAAAAACTTCTAGTCAACAGTCAAAATATAAACGTGGCGGAGGATTGTGAATTATGGTTTGCGTTGCATGGAACCTTCGATAAGGAATAGCTGGTCGACACTAGGTTAATGAGAATTGAAGGTTGAATTAAATGGAATAAAAATGCACAAGAAAGAAAGAAGGGAAAGTCATTGGACCGTCTTACAGAAAATAAGGCTGTTCACATTCTTCTTCTCCACTCAACCCCTTTTTTCTTTTTCCATCTATAAATCCTTGTCTGGCACGGCTGAAAGGAGTCCATAAACAAATTTACTTATTGCATCTTCAATTATTTACAATGCATCACAGTGCTTCAGCTTCTTCTTTGGGTCCAGGCGGTCTAGACTTGTCTCAGGCTTTCTTCAAGCCCATACAAAATACCGCCTCACCTTCCTCCACCAAGCGCCATACCAAGGTCTCCGTCATCGGAGTTGGGAATGTCGGCATGGCAATCGCCCAAACCATCCTCACTCAGGACTTAGCCGACGAACTCACCCTCATCGACGCCAAGGCTGACAAGCTCCGTGGCGAAATGCTCGATCTCCAACACGCCGCTGCCTTCCTCCCACGTACCAAGATTGTTGCTTCCGTTGATTATGCCGTCACCGTTGGATCGGATCTTTGTATCGTCACTGCAGGAGCCCGTCAGAACCCTGGCGAGTCTAGGCTGAACCTGCTGCAGAGGAACGTTGCTTTGTTTTCGCACATTATACCTCCATTAGCAAAGTACTCACCAGATTCGATTCTCTTGATTGTTTCGAATCCCGTGGATGTGCTAACTTACGTGTCCTGGAAGATGTCTGGATTCCCATCGAATCGGGTCATCGGTTCGGGTACGAACTTGGACTCGTCCCGGTTTCGGTTCTTGATCGCTGATCACTTGGACGTCAATGCTCAGGATGTGCAGGTCAGTTTAATATTAATTTTTTTATGAGAATATTAAGTCTTTTTCCTGGCTACTATAAAGTAAGGCATTTGGAATATGCCAAAGACATAATATCTGTTCTGTTAGTGGGGTGATTTTTTTTTTTAAAGATTAATCACTATAACGCCACTAACTTTAGTTTAATTTATTATTTCTTAAGCAGCCATTACTCTCAATTCTCAAATATCATAAAATTTTCAAGGCATTCGAAGGCTATCGTGATCGTGACATTCATATGTTGTTGAACCTTTTTTATTGCGTTTTCAATAGAAACTTTAAAAGTTAAAATTTAATGTAATAGTTAGTGAGCATTATAAAATAATTGCAGGCCTACATAGTTGGTGAGCATGGTGACAGCTCGGTTGCACTGTGGTCTAGCATTAGTATTGGTGGAGTGCCGGTGTTGAGCTTCCTAGAGAAACAACAAATTGCCTACGAAAAAGAGACGCTTGAGAACATCCACAAGGCAGTTGTTGAGAGTGCATATGAGGTGATTAGCCTGAAAGGGTATACGTCATGGGCAATTGGCTACTCGGTCGCTAACTTGGCTAGGAGCCTGCTTAGAGACCAGAGGAAAATCCACCCAGTTTCGGTCCTTGCAAAGGGTTTTTACGGCATCGATGGTGGTGACGTTTTCTTGAGCTTGCCGACGCAGCTGGGCAGGGGAGGAGTATTGGGTGTCACCAATATCCATTTGACGGATGAAGAGATGGAGAGGCTTAGGGAATCAGCTAAAACTATTCTTGAAGTTCAGAGCCAGTTGGGAATGTAAGCAACAAAAAGGCCCTTTTAAGTTCAATTAACACTGCAATAAGTGATCTCTAGTCTATTCTTCGGTTTAATATAATTTGGGTCTTTTTGTTATATTATTGGTAAGGCCTCGTTTTCTCTTTGTATTGCCTTGTCAATATCTTTGCCTTCCATTTTTCGGAATAATATAAAATCTTTAACCACTTCTCCATCCCAAATCACTTGCTAATTTCATCATGAGACCGAGGAATCTTTAACAAAGATGTGCTATTAGCTTAGCTAATATTGATGTTGTTGTAAATGTTGCAGAGTTAAGGTTATTTTAATGTATTATTAATTAACCTCGATGTTATTGTAGAGGGATTTCTCAAAATTAAAATTGGTATATAATGTCTTTCTTAAATGTTATTATGCTTAAAACATTAAATCTTACCATGTAGATGAAAACCTCCATTGCACTAAAGATCAAATAAAAAAGCACGACGAAAAGGGAAGGTGAAAAACTAGTCGATCGAGTTGTTCAGTTTTAATGCCAAGGCTCTGGGCTTCAAACGACTTTTGTCGACCAGTAGGCTCAATTGAACTGGGCTCCGCACCTTGAGGCCCAAGGGCCAAGACATAGGCCTTGACGACAGTGATAAGGTAAGCATTGTTCAATTTAGCCGGAACTTTTTGAATTTTTTAAATCATTCATAAGTTTTTTAGTTTGTTAGGTTTTCGGTTTTTATATTAATTTTGGATTTATTTTAACGAATTGAGTTTTGTTTTATGTGGGCAATTATTTGATAAAGTTTTTTAAAAAAAAATTTATCGGTTGAGTTTTAGTTCGATTGGTATCGACATTGTTGTTAGTGTAAGAAAACGTGGCTTCGAGTGTGCTAAAACACATTACTCTCCTATCTAAGGGCTATAAGTAATTCTAAGTATTGTATCAAAAAGAACAAATATGATAAGAACATGTAGTGACATTAATATTCAAAAATAAATTTATTTTCTTAAATATTTAAAAATAATACATTTTCTACTAAATAATAAATAATCAATAACTATTATAAGATCTTTTTTGAAAATATTTATTATATAATATATTTAAATTACTTTTATTGTTTTAAATATAAAATATTCTTACATCTAAATTTTAAATTTATTATGAATTAAATAAAAAAATAGATTTTAATTCAATTTGGGTAGTCTTGATTTTTTAACTTGTGAAGAAGTTATTGGTTTGCACTTGAAAAACAATTTTGTTGTTTGTACCGAAATGAATAGAAAGGTTAAACACAAAGTAACGTAAAGAGAATAGACACAATGATCCTACATTTGCGGAGCCTCGTGCAGTGAATAATTTTATTCAAGAATCGTTCGAATCACCTATTGGCTTGAGGCCAATCTATCCTTACACAAAAAGTAATTGAAGCTCCAACACCGACTCCAATTATCACAAATCATTCACCCAAATACCCCCACAATATAATTAATAAACATCCCCAAATAATACCTAAAAAAGCCACAAAATAACCACAACAACACGGCAAAGTTGTCGACAATTAAGACACTAAAAAAACACTTAAGTGACACCACAAGCATGGTCATCACAAGTTCTCCAAAAATACTCTAAAAGATCAGAATAATAACTCAATCATTATCCAATAAGTTCATGGTCATTACAAGAAATGATTGACACATTTGAGAGTCCTAGTCAACCAAATTGTTGTTACTTAAATAAGTCACAATCTTATAGGCCATAAATAGCTAACATCAAAGAGACCGAATACGTCCCGTGGCTCAAACAAAAAATTCGTTCTCGTTCGAACAAAACAGGAAATAAAAGTACTAAAAACCCAATAATTTATATTTCGTGAACTATCTAAATATCTCAATTTAGTTAGTTTTCGATTTCTTGCTCATCTCTATAACTATCCCTTTTCAAATAAGTACTAAACCCTGAATGAGACTACAATATTCGCTATTAATGATATAATAAATTTTAACTCTCTTTATTGATATGTTTGTTGAGTTTTTTACTTCCACTATCGATAATATTTTATTTTTTTTGGTGAAAATAATATCTTTTCTTTTATTGATGATATTTGTATAAGTTTTTTTTAAAAAAATAATTGTTCGATTGTATTACTTAAAGAAATTGCATTAACGGCTTATTATAAAGAAATCAAATTATATTTATTTTTTAGAGTCTGTTACGATTTCTGTTTCCATCTCTACAACACTCCATTTAATTAAAATATTATAACGTCTCTTAACTTCCTTTATACTCCGTAAGATTTTTTTTTTTTTTTTTTGAATGACTGTGAGAAATATAATTAACAATACTGATGAAATTGATATTAATTTTTTATATGATAAAATAAACTCTGGGATATCTTCAATGGGTTGAAACTTGTGTTAGATCAGGGGTTTAAGAGAGTTTTAATTCAGACAGACAGTCTTGAAACAGTTAACATCATTTAGGATGGAATAAGCAGGGATTTCAATTCTGCTTTGGTAAGGAGAATTTATACATTATTGAAGTTTCTAAGGCAATGGTGTCTTCAGTATATTTCTCGAGAAGATAATAAATTCGCAGACAAGATCATTAAAGCGGTACGAGACAGAAGAATTGGTTTACTGCTGGTAGAAGATTCCATCTAAATGACTTCAATCATGTTAATGTTGATTATCTGAGCTGTATTTAATTTTCACAACAAAAAACCTCGAAATATACCAATTTCACTAAAATGTTTTAAGTCTAGTCAGACTCAACTTTGGGGTTATTTGAGAGTGTAGCCGTCCAGGCCCAGGGTTGAAAGGGGCCCTAAAAAAATATTTTTTCAGCTTTTCATGTGGGAAAAAAATTAGACTAAAATAAATTAATTAAATGACTAAAGCTTTCAATTTTTTACCATAAATACTTCATCTGCTAAGATCTTAAAATTTTTTCAACTTTTATTATATTACAATTTGTAATTTTTTTTAAAAAAGGAGCCTAATTTATTGTTTTACCTAGGGGCTAAAAAAATGTTAAGAACTGCCTGAATCTAGTATCATATTGTTTAAAGTTTGAATTATTTATAATTTTTATATTCAAGTTGACTTTAAGTTTGATTCTTAGTGATCAGGTTCTGGTTTATTGTATTCACATGTTAGTCTTGTTTGTTATCACTTCAGTTTATCACAGATGTAGTATATATGATCTTATAGTTTTTAGTTGATTCAAAACATCTAATACAACATTAAGATGCAATTTTTACAGTTTTTTCAAAGCATTGGTGCATAGGTATCAACCAAATATTATCCAAAATGGGGAAGAAAAGTGATCACTATGGAAAGGTTGTTTGGAACAATTATATTTGATTTATTTAGTACTCATAGATGAAAAAAATTCTGATTACATATATAACCAAAACCTCAACACTTCGTAGAAACGATTTTTCATGCATGGCAACCAAGACCTACACCATTGCCCAAACAGAAAAAGAGTAGATAATATGGGCAGCAATTATTAATAGCAAAAGCGGTTTGATTAACAGATGTATGTTCTGGTTGGGTGTCATCCACAGGCATTGAGCAGTAGCTCCAGTTGAGTGGTAGCGTCGACGTCGACAAGACTCAAGGTATTGACCTTGACGATAGCGCAAAGGCAAAGCTCTGCATCAAGAGCAATCGAATTTTTAATGAGGCTGCAACGTTGGGCCATCTTTAGTACGAATTGCCCCGAGCCTCAACACGTCAACGCAAACATTCACGTTATAGTTTGGCGATTGGGTTAGTGTAGCAATATCAGCGTTGGCCATTGAGAAAAACAGCAGGTTGAGGGAGACAAGTAGGGCAGTTGCTGCTGAGCCATGGAAACCATTTGTCAAAGGAAACACAAATTGGAGTTAATTTCTGTGGAGATTCGAGTCAAAACATTAATTACAAATGCTGAGTGAATGAAAAACCGTTGACTTCAAACAGGCTTTTATAGATGGGAGGTAAGGAACAGTTTGGGTATTAAAAATACCAAAATGTGGTTGAAATGGCCAATCTGGAGTGCTAATGGGGATTTTTATGTACCCAAGTCAAACGAGTTGTTGGCTCGGATCACGATATTCGAGTTTTTTTAAGCATGGTGACAGACAATGTTAGATTTCGCTAGCGACAAAGCACAGATTTAGGAGTAGGACGAAAGCATTTGCATTACAAATTTTACGGCTACACCTATGCTTACCATCACGTTGCTTTTAATAACATCGAATCTGAGTCGACAAAGGATCGACCGACGTGTTGCCACAAGGCATATTCTTTTGCAGATGCTCGATGGTGTGTAAAGATCTAACCTATCTAAACTTTTGTAATCAGAGATGAATATCATGTCAGGTACTCTGCTGCCGATGTTCTCTTTCATTACTCGACACCTTTTATTTAAAAATATGTTTTAACTGATATTATATATAAAGTTTTAAACATAAAACACACACTAAGCAAATTGGTAAACGTATCTAACCTATATATACATATATATTTTACTCATATACACACCATTATGTTTTTTTTTTTCCCTCACCAGTCGCCATACTTTTATATGGTCCGACAAAAGATCGATGAACTCATAATAATCTAGTGAAAGTAGATGTTAGTTTTTTCACATAAATTAGACGCAAATACAACACTTATCTAATTTTCATAACATCTGGTTTTACTGCTCAAGTAAATTTATACATGTATTGTAAAGGCTAGCTCTAATTTAATTGACAGGCATATTAATTTAAATAGTGTTATACCTGGCTTCAACTAGCTAGGTCCAGTGATGGTCATCTCTTTTTTAACAACCTAGTATACACTTTCCTCGCTGGTTCTGCTGACCATCAGGTGTTGGGCGTAAAGCATAGGTTTAGCCGTAAGTTTAGCAATGCATATGCTTTCATCCTAAAATAATGCATGAACTTAGGTTAACCTAAAACAAAACCTAGGGAAATTATAAAAAAACGAAAATCAAAGCATCTAAACTCTAAAGCCTATCGAAGATCGTGATTCGAAATTGGCCATATTGGGACACCATTTTGTATTTGTTCTTTTAAAACCCAAACTGTTCCCTACCTCCCATCTATAAAAAGCCTCTCTGAACTCAACGTTTTTCTTCAGCTCGACCAACCTTTGCACTAATTAAGTTCAATTTGTGTTTCCTTTGATAAATGGCTTCCAAGGTTTCAGCAGCAATCCTACTTCTCTCCCTTAACCTGCTCTTTTTCTCAGTGGCCAACGCCAACATTGTTAAACATACCGAATGCCCAAAGAATAACGAGAATGTTTGCGTCAACGTGTTGAGGCCCGGGGGAATTCTTGCCAAAGATAGCCCATGCTGCACCCACATTCAACATTTGGTAGCTCTTAAAGCGGAGCTTTGCCTTTGCGCTATCGTCAAGGCCAATAACTTGGGTCTCGTTGAAGCCGACCCTACCGTTCAACTGGAGCTACTGCTCAATGGCTGTGGATGTCGGCCAGCCAGAACCTACTACTGCTAACGAAACCGCTCTCATATTCTTGTCATTATCTCCTTGTTTATCTGCTTGGGTAAATGGTCTAGTCTAGGTCTTTTTTGTCATGCATGAATCATCGTTTGTGCGAATAATGTTTTTATGGACGAGATGGCTAATGGTTATCACCTTCCTTTCCAATGTCACGATTCTGGTTATTTATGTAATCAGAGATTTTTTTTTTTTTTTTTCATTTATGACCATGAAATAAAATGTTATGGATATAATTATTTCAATCTGTGCATTTCACGATACCTTTGCATACGACTTTGTCTGTGATCAGTTTTTTTTTTTTTTTTTTTTGGATGATATTTAGATATAAATCTAAAAATTGCAAATCATCATCTTCATTAGATTTGCAATTCCTAATGAATATGATTTGGGAGACTATTCTTGGAATATTATATCACTAAATTGTTTCTTTCATTTTAAGATCGGATGGTGGACTAATTAATGTCCTCTTAATTACATTTTCAATTAAATTATCCGATAATTAAGAAAAAAAATGCGATCACTTAATTAACTAGATTGTAAAATGACCTTTTATTTTGTTACTAGTATTTGGTTTTTTAACCTTTTTTTTTATTCTATTAATCTTGGAAATTAGATAATGAGATAAAGATTGTTATTTTAACAAGCATTAAAAGAAAGTGGGTTAAAGTTTCATATTTGATCCTGAATTTGTACCCAATTTATAATGTGGTAACTATATAAAAAAATTGTTCAATTTGATGCCTATCGTGTGCTAATCTACCCTGTTAACTATATAAAAAAGTTATAAGGGGATCATATGAGTACAGAGTGTGCGGAGTTAAGTGCGTTGATTGAGGGCATCACTTTGGCCTGCTCATTTAACTTCGATAAGGTCATCTTCGAGTCTGATTGTGCGAGTTTAGTCAACCGTTTTCGAAAACACCATGAGGACATTACAATCTTGGGCCATCGGATCAAAGAAACTAGAGGCATGATTGAGCTCTTCTGCAAAGCCGATGTTAAGTGGATTGGACACGATAGAAATAAAGTGGCAAATAACCTTTGTAAGCTTACCTTGAATAACCAGTGTAACTTGTCTTTCGGTATGGAGTATCCAAGCAATATCCATAATTGTATAATTCTTAATTCATTTTAATTGAGGTAGTGGACTTCGGGTCTATTTTTGTCAATTTTTTTTTTCATTACTTTGGCAACAAATGGATGTCAAATGTATATCTCTTTAAATTTTATTTGCTTTCATGGATGACATGTTGAATGCCATATGTGATTATACAATTGATTTTGGTTAAACTATTAATTCCCAATTCAACAATTATAAAATTAATTTTTTTTTAAAATGTTGTAAATATTTTAAAAAAAAAATCATAAAAAATAAGAAAATAAATAAATAAATAAATAATATAAATATAAAGATTCATTTTATAATTCATAACAATAAAATTAAATATTTAAATCTGATTCAAATATTTTTTTAATCGATTTTATGATGGCTCAGTGCTCCTCTTATTTCATAATCTCAAGTCGACCATTAATTTTTTATACAACTATTGTTGTAGTATGATTATGATCTCTTGTACATAAACAGGTCCATATTGAAGGACAACGAGCCCGTTCCATTTTGTTTATTCCCTAATACCACTGATGGGCCTATCGGGTTAGGTGATATCAAGACCCAACACTACCATACAATAACTTACCCAATAGGAAACTACTGTTCGGTTCTAGAGAAAGCGAAGAAAAAAAAATGGCAAGAAGATTGAGCAATGTAGCATCAAAGATCATGGGCGGAAACGGCATCGTTTCACGCTCCGCTGCCTCCTCTCTCCGTCTTCGTTCCGGCATGGGTCTCCCTGTTGGCAAACATATTGTGCCCGACAAGCCTGTAAGCTTAATCAATCTATTGTTTTCCTGATTTATTCCTTGACTATATTAAAACAATTCATCCAAAACCCTAAAATAGTTTCACATTGTTTTTGACGCTTCAGCTTCCTGTAAATGACGAGCTAATGTGGGACAATGGAACTGCCTTCCCAGAACCTTGCATAGATCGAATCGCTGATACCGTCGAAAAGGTAATAAAATTTTCGAATTTTTAAGGTCCATTTTGTGATTATCGTTGCGGGATTTTGGATTAATTAAAGAAATTGAGTTTCTGTTTTCCCTCCCTTGTTTATTCTTATGTTTGATTTTTTATTTTATGTCTTCTTTCTGAGAATAGTATGAGGCATTGGCTTGGATGTGTGGTGGTTTGAGCTTCTTTGCATCGTTGGGATTCTTAGCTTGGTGGAATGATAAAGCCTCTAAGATTCCATTTGTAAGTAAAAAAAACAATGGCTTGATTGTTTGATTTTGCCTTGGTTCAGTTCAATTTTCCTTATAGCTCTTAAATTTCTTTATGCGAGTGATATCATTTTGTAGCTTTGGTGACGATTTTTGGTATACCCCAAATTGGAAAAAGTAGAAATAGAGGATATTATTGAATCAAATGCCATGGTACCATAGTGTCGCTCTGTTTGTCTGCTTAGAAAAATTGAATCTCATGCTCAAGTCAGTGGCGATCATAGGATTGGGGATCGGTTATCTGAATTATACTAACTACACACGTTAGAACAGAATATCTTTCTTTGTAGACGATTCAGGACTCTAGCCTGTTTTCAACAATCTTTTATAGCTCTAAGAACTTTGCTCAAGTTTATGATTTAAGATCCATGTCTTTGGTTCTCCTAGCTTCTTTTTCTAATGAACCCTTGCATTTGGAATGGAGACTGCTTTTGGCTGTCTGCCTTCATCAAATGTTGAGTTAGCAAAGTTGACAATGTATTTTGGGGTTTGCAAAAAAAACCCTTGTAGGATAGTTTCCTTTTATTCCTGTACATGAGGGATGCGAAAGTACTTACCATCTCACCTCCATGGATATCTCAAGTGGTTTGTTTGATAAATAGCAGAACATAAGCTCTCTGGAGAGGTACTCAGTATGACATTGCTCTGGACAGCAGTATATTTGATATGCATTTGTTAAATTTGGTTTAATATTGTGTTTGCTTGCAAGGACTAATTAGTTTGTTATAATCTTTGGCTTTGCTTGGTAAGGTTGAAAGGAAAGGAAAGATGAAAAATTGAAGGAGAAAAGTAGAAATATAGAAAAAATATATTTTTCTATCCATTAGTGTGGTTGGCAAGAAAGATGGAGAAATGGAAAGGAAAATTAATTTTCTTCCATTCATTCCTTGGTAGAATCGAAAAATTAGAGGAATTTTAAAAAAAACATTTAATCCGGTAAAATGCGTATACTTAACTTAGATTTCTCTCATTCCCCCCCCCCCCCCACCCTTTCATTCCAGTTTGGAATGATTTATTTTTATGCATTTGGATTGAAAATAGTAAATGTTTTTTATTTTCTTTCCTCTCACAGTCTCACTTTTCTTTTGTATCAAGTACATTCAAATTATTTTGTTTTCACTTTTTCACTTCCTTTTTCCATCCATTGTTTTACTTTTCTCTGCAACAAAGCACGCCCCTAGGGTTGTGTTACTTGTTGGGAACATATTTTGATACTTATACTGGTTATTTTTTTTTTCGAACTGTTAACCAGGCACCTAAAGTATATCCATATGACAACCTGCGAGTGGAGCTTGGTGGAGAACCATAGGTAGATCTGTATGAGCAATTGTACGGTTCTTGTTGTCACTTGTCTCCCCATGTGTTTCATTTTACTTCTGGAACTCTGAACAGTTGAATAATGGATTGTGGGTTTTTTGCTGAAGCAAACATTTTGAACAAATATGCATTTCCTCCTTGTCATTTTAGGATTGGTGCTAAATCATGAGAGAATCAGTATATGGTGTGTGTGTGTGATTATTGGTGCTAAGCCATTTTTATGTTCATCAATGAATGGCAAACAAAGGGTGAAATTGCTTTCTCTGCTTTCCTTTTTCCAATGAAATCTGTTTTCCCGCATATTATAAATTTATAATATGACTTGTCCATTCCCACGTCTCAATGCGGAACCATTTCAAAATTACATACTATGTGTTGATTAAATGGAATCACTGTTTGAATTAACTAAATATATGTAGCAGGCATTAAACAAAATTATAAATAGTATTGCACCATTTCTGTATTAGCTATGAACTTGCAAATTCAAAGTATCGATTGTACAGTAACTATATGGTGTACCTTAGGCTGTATCATGCTAGGGACTTGATCATAAAGATGGAAAACAATGAAGGACTTTTTTTTATACAATGCATATGTTATATTACCACACAAATAAGCCCACAGATCTAATTTTAATCTCGCCATAGATGAAATTACTTCAACCAATAGGTTTACTTTTGATGGGAATATCATAATTATATTTCTATGCAGATGTTGTGTCCACATTATTCAATGATTGTTCTATTTTTGTTAAGCCAGCCAACTTGAAAACCCAGTGGGGTTTTACAGAATCCAGGGATCCAAATCCAAATCTGGGGGCCATGCGCTGTAACCAGAAACTGGAAATCAGATATAAAGTTGGGTTAAGATCATTAGTGTGTAATTAAAAAAAAAATGTAATGTGTTTTTAGGATAGATTTAAATAAATAAAAAACTTGGCAGAAAGTATTATAAAAAATTGAAGTTTATTAATTTCAATAAAAGCTTAATATGTGATTTGATATTTGAGTTTGACATTTTGTAATATTTTTTGATCCAATTAAGTACTTGTATTTAATAAAAATTATTATAGATTTTGGTACTTAAATGTAACAATGTTAACTTTTTAGTATTTAATTCGAATTTTAAAATTAAGTTAATGGAAACTAATTGCTAATAGTGGTGTATTACAATTTTATATATTTAAAATAAAATTAGAAGAAATGATGGCATACCCATACAAATATTTTAAAAATACACATATATATTTACCATTTACAATTTAAAATGAAATCACTAAAATACAAACAATTAGAAAAATAAATCAATAAATGAGGTATTTTGATTATTTAGCATTACAATGGTACTTTTAAACAGTACAAAAAAAAAAAAAAAAATCATCGTTTGTTTAAAATAGTGGGATGGGGTCAGCGTATTTTTCCATTTAAGAAATAATTTCAAAACAAAATTACATCATAGTTTGTTTCATTATCATTTATGGATGATGTTTTTTAATCCTATTATTTCCGAAACATGCCCATCATCTATGTTTCAGTATTGTCCCCAAACCCTCCAATTATACCTCATTGCTTTAAATTTTCTATAAAAATCGTTTTTCCTAAATAATAACTCTGTTTTGATAGTATATTTTTCATATGAATCTCCAAAACTGAGTGAAGAATTCTGGTTTTCTCCTCCAGTTCCAGAAACGGCACCTTTAAATTCCCAGGAGTAGTCATCAAAATTATTATCACCATTTACTAAATTGGAACCCAGATCTATCTGAGAGGAAAAATGTCCATATTCACTTGGATTGCTAGTCAGATTTAAAGAAGCATTTGTCTCAGCTTGGCTATACCAACTTGATATAAGATCAACATCTTCATGTTTCAATGGATCCTCACCAGAGATGGACAGGGGCAATGCTCCTCTGTTTTTCTTCGAAGTTTCCTCATTCCCCTATGCACATTAAATGGAAGATGAACAGTGAACGAATGAAATTTTATTTCAACCCATTTTTTATTGCGTAAAATTACTGCTTATGTGGACATGACTAGGTATGCCCGTTAGTGAATTAATGATTGGGTAATTAAAATGTTTTCAGATAATGATTAAATTGTAAGATCAAGATAAAAATATTTAAAAAATTAATTGATTAAATAAATGAATAAATTCTAATTTATTTATAATAATATCCATTTTGAATTGTACTATTTATGTTTTTAATTATCTTTTTATCTCATATTTTATTTTTCAAATTATCGGGAAAAAATGATTTTAAAATTGAATTTTAGATTTTCAAATTTTTAGTAGTTTAAACATATTATGGGCTACAGAACTTCGATTTGGGCTCTTATTCATCTTATTTAATGACTTCAACCAAAAATAAAGTCAATAAGGTTGGCTTAAAAATTTGAAACGTAAATTTGCCAAAACCTAGAAAAACTCCTTTAATTATTACCCCCAGCTGCTGCTACATTATCATTCTGTCATACTGCCCCATCAATGTTCACTTTCCACCAGCCTTCAGGCGGTCTTGTCCACCCTTAGGTCGATGATTACATTGGTTACCCCCATCCAACTCCAGCCCCTCACTACCCCGACTCCTAATGACCTCTAAATTCAGCCTTTGGCTCCTCCTTTGCAGAACACTTTCCATATCACAGAAATCTTCATCAAAGATTAACCTATTACATCTTTGCCATAAGTTCCGGCAAATGGCTTCAAAGAGCACATCCCAATCCATAGCATCATTGGCAAAATAATCCGGAAATCGCAAATTAACAAAAACCTAATCCTTAATTTCCATCGACAAAAATTCATTCATATTTTGAGGTATCACGACCAAATTCTCATAACATTGTTTGCATCCTCCATTATATTCAAGCAAAACGGGCACTCCCCATTCATTTTCACGTGTCAGTAAACCCTTTTCGCATTCGTCATAATTTTACCATTGCTGAGTAGCCATAAGAAACTTTATCAATGGTGTCAAAGCTTTCTTTGGTAATCACTTTATATAGGCGAACTGAACTGAGAATTGTCGTCTAGTATCCCATACCCACCTTAGGTAATCATCTATGTCTAGATGTAGATTTGATCATGTTCACTATTATTAAGAATTTATTTTTGTAAGTTCCAACTGCATTACAATAAAACTGAAAGAGAATCACAAATAATTCACATACATTAGGACTCAAACTTGAACACTTTAACTTATTTTAGTTGTTTAATTCGAGTTTTTTTTTCAATGCAACTTATTTAAACAATGTTTAACCTTAATTTAGTTAATGCTGTTAATATTATAACAAGTAGGACGCGAGTACCATCTACAGAATCTAATTAATAAAAAAATTGAAAACAAAAGACGAGCTTTCACATGTTCAATTATTAAAAACACAGCAACCGCAAAGTGCAAACCCTTAGCTAGCTCACGAATGACTTCTGCTCTGATACATTACTTAGGCTCCCTTTGGATGCCCGTTTGGCTTCAGTGAGGTGAGTTTTTCTTCTTGGATTTTGTGCAACCTCACCGGTCACCCCTTTGGATGATATTGAGTTTGCCAGTGAAAAACATTTTAACCACACTGAGATGCTGAAAAGAGACTGGGGGTTTCAGCAGTAATTGAACCCAGTGAGATAGTAGGTATTTTCAGGAGACAAAAATACCCATACAAAATGAGAACTACTTGAGTATAATTTTCCTACATTTTCTCAGCTACCAAAAATCCATGCATTCTACCATCCCAATGCAGTTGCAGAAACTAGAAAACACCTCATTTTCCTTAAATCTATCAAATTCCAAAACCCCATTAACCTAAACAAAGCAATTGAGAAATAGTAGTAAATAAAAATACTTATCTTTCTCAAAGGATTTCGCTTTATTAAACCAGAAGATAGCAGCTTTAATATTACCTCTATCCACATACGCCTTGATGATTTTACCCACGAAGAAATCAGAGAGCTTTTGGGATTTCTCAAGGAGTTTGACTGTAGGGTAGAATAAAGAGTGGCGAAGGAGGAGATCTGCGATGGCAACAAGTGTGATTGTGAGAATAGTTGTTGGGGCTGGGTTTGGGTTTGGGTTTGATGCCCAGTTGAATATGTACAAAGTTTAAAAATAAATTATTAGAATTTCATTAACCATATTCATAATATTAAAATAATTATCTATTAAATATTTATTTCCATTTTTGTAAAGTAAAAATCTTATTCCAAATTCATAATTTTGAAATTTTACACTATTTAATTGTAATTAAAATTATATAAATGTGTTTTCAAAAAATGTATAAATGTCATAGAAATGTGTTTTTAAATTTAAAATTATATAAAATGTATTTTTCAATTTACTGTTTAAAGCTAGATTTATGAAATGTTTAAAGAGAGATTTTTCAATTTAATGTATTTTTAAAGATACATTTTAATAATTTATTAAATGAATTTATAAATTCACATATTTTAATAATTTTATATAAGTAAAATAATTTAAAACTTCTATTATATATCAATTCTAATCTGATGTCCTTAATAGTCATTTTTAATTTTTACCTCTGCTACAGCTGCGTTTGAATCCAAACACATACTCCACCGCTATTTTTAATCTCACTGCTACAGTGTCTAATCTCACCGTTACAATAACTAATCTCACCGTCACCGCTATTTTTAATCTCACCGGAGGTAAACACACCGCCCATCCAAACTAAGCCTTAAGCTGTACCATCTACTGATCTTACAAGTAAGCACAGCATAAATAATAGAGGATGCTTGGCCGTAACTATTCAGGTCGAAAATTTATATATTGCAAAAACATTTTATTTTTCCTTTTCGAAAGATGCAAAAGCTGGTGGATATTGTAATTTCAAATTATTTTAGATTATGTAAGTATTTATTAATTGGTTTTAGATATGAATAGGGAATGTACTTAACCCTTCTTAAGTTATTTATGCTTGGGTGATGTTCCAAGTTTTTATAAATACCTCTTTAATTATAGTAATGAAATGATATTAGTTGAATGTTTTAAAGAACAAAAAAAAAAAAAGATATTCATAAGTACTCTTCCTCCACCAAAATCTTTTATAGAAATTATTTCTCTTCCTTCTTCCAACAAAAATATTTCTTAATTAGATATCACAACGAAATTGCAGAATCTGATGAAAATAAAAAATGAAATTGCAGAAGTAACCCTAGCAAAGGCTAATAATATTAAAGGAATGGCAAAGGTTTTCAAAACGATGTTAAAGGAAATGAAGTAACCAGTGTAAGAAACAAACAAATTAGCAGGTCATAGAAATCTGCGAAACTGAACCTCTACTGTTCCGGCTCAGAAATCGATCACTTGTTCACGGATTCAAACTCAGCTGTTCAACAGTCACGGACAGGACATTGTAGTTTGCAAACAACTTACAACCTTCCAAAATCTTCAATTTGTTTTTCAATTTCGTCTCTTGGGAACCGTATCCTCCATTTTTTTTTCTTTCAGGTACCTTCTTAGGGGTCTCGCTGTTTTGAAACTCTTAGCCATAGTCACGGGTTACACTGACACGTTAAAGTTGAGCTATATATAGTTTCCTTTGAATTTCATCCAATCCTATCAAAACTCAAACGGGGGGAATATCTTGGAACCCTAAGTCATGGGTTGGAAGCTTACGGCCATGTTTTTCATCTTGTTGATTTTCATGTTTGTATCGTTGCCACCCATTTATGCTTGTGCTCCTTGCACAAGTCCACACCCCCCCTCATACCACCGCCCAAAACACCCGGGTCACCCTAAACCTAAGCACCCACCAAAACATGGAGGCGCCCCAAAGGTAGAACCACCATCCAAAAAGCCGCCAAGGCCACCAGTTATTGTCCCACCAATACCAAACCCTCCCGTTACCAACCCTCCCGTTACAAACCCACCACCTTCTTCTCCTTACCCACCTTCTGGTGGAGGCGGAGGCGGCGGTGGAGGCGGTGGCGGTGGTGGAGGTGGAGGTGGAGGTGGTGGGGGTAGCACTCCTGCTCCACCAACTACCCAACCAACATGCCCGGTTAATGCACTTAAGCTAGGACTGTGCGTGGATGTGCTTGGAGGATTGGTGCATATTGGGTTAGGAGACCCTGTTGAGAATGCTTGCTGCCCAGTGCTGGGAGGTCTACTAGAGCTCGAAGCAGCCGTTTGTCTTTGCACAGCCATAAGGCTTAAGCTCCTAAACCTTAACATCTTCATTCCCCTTGCTCTTCAAGCTTTAATAACTTGTGGGAAAAACCCTCCACCTGGTTTCATTTGTCCTCCTCTTTAAGCGCCACATTCATTACTTAATAGGCTATCCGTCACACTTTCTCTCCCGACGCACAAGTAAAAAGACAGTCAGATAGTCAGTTCAGCTTTTAGGCAGGGTTGCCACCTTGGTCACCTATTCTTAACTGTTTCATTAACTACCAAAAAACCCGTTGAAATTGTGAAAAGAAAATCTGTACTTTTCGTCATTAGGTTTGAGTTAGGGTCGTTTTATGATTTCACCATTGTTGTTGTATTTTCAATTGATTTAGCGTTTTTTCCTTTAATCTTCAGGGCTGGAACTTATAGAACTTGCATTTGAAAGTATCATGATTTAAATCAACTAAAATGAATTAATAATCTTGGGTGGTACTTAACTTAGAAGAGACCTAAATGCAATACATTCACTCGCTTCTTTTATATTATGATTTACAGCTAAATTTTCAAAAATTTTACAGTATTTATGTTAGATATTAGAGAAGTCTATACATATTTTTCCCCTTGGGTTAATATAGTAATAATAATTGTCGTAATCGGCTTTGCAAGAAAAATTAACGTAATTAGACATCATGGTAGATAACATATATATTCTTTAACTACTTATAGTTATGGACAGGCAAACTATATATGGAAGAATCTATTGTAATAATTGCACTTACAGTAATGCCACTATTATCGTTAGAATAGCAATTCATCGACATTATCTAAATAGAACTTCGTTGCTTGTGGACGTCATTTTCCTTCGAACGAAGACGAAAATAGTTTCAGTTTTAGCATTAAGTACTAATCAAATTTCCAATGCCTCAAAGTTCAACCTAAATCTCAAGTACAATAATAATTAATCAGGATGAGTTGGATATCCATCTCAGCTCTCAAAAATCAATATCTATGACATGCCAAAGGTGTCCTCCCCTCCCCCCTTTTTAGTAAGTTTTGTATTTGCATTTTAGTTATTATAATAGTACATGTTCCATGCATGTATCGAGGAGATTATGAAAACTTAATTATTGGATTATGATGGTTGTGGTATTAGGTTATAACAGGAAACAAAAATCAGTTCACGGGTCTTGCTTTATAATCCTTTTTTAGGTTATAATTTATTTTAAATCTTTTATATATATATATATATTTCTAATTATGTTATAGGTGTTAAGCAGATGGAATCTCGTTTTTTATCACTAAGATTTGATAGGTGTAAGAATGGGATTGGGAGGGTTATCGGCTATTATTACCTCCCTTTGCGTGGGGTTGGAGTGCCCGTTTTCTTTAAAGAATCTTAATGCAAGAAATTAAAGGTTAATGGTAAAGAATACGACTTTGGTCTTATCCATGGTAGACAATAATCATAATTTTCCAATTTCCTAATAATGTTTAAAATCTAGTTGTCGTTCATGCTTTTTGTTTTAATAATTTAATCCTTTCAGGTATTGCATTATGACCAGAAACTTACCATTAAAATAATAATAACAAGGTAGTGATGTGATATATTACATTCTTAAAACAACTAGTATTTATAATTTTTAAAATGAATATAAAAAAAAATGCTTAACTGTATGAAATAAAATACACATGATTATCATTTTTTATAATGTAATCATAAAATTATCACTTCCTAAGTAATCAACACGTTTAAAGGATGACCATCATTAATTGTCTTGAAATCTCTGGAAGGCCAAACGAATCTTTTGCCTTTCTTTTGGTGCAGTGAGGGAGGCTGAGGTGAAATGAACCTTCTTTTTCATCATTTCCTTTTTCTTTTTCCTCGTTTGAGAACGCGTTCATATTAGTCACGGGCTCCAAACTGTGCTTCAGTGGGTGGTTCTACCGGCTCTCAAAACCATGAGCCATGAGCCATACCACTCTCGTTTATTTACTTTCTTGAAACCACTTAGTACTTACTAGAAAAATTTATTACTATATTATGTACCCATAAAACATCTTATATTTTTAAAGGTAGACAAAATATCAAACGTAAAATGAATATTAAAAATATTAAAAATGTTTATAGTTATGTTATCAATAAAAGTATTATGGAGATATTTTTATTAAGAGTTAAATTGTATTTCACCTCATTTAAAAATTGGGTAAATTAATAATTTTTATATATTAGATTAAAAAGTAAGTTAATTTATTATGTTAAAAAGTTCATCAACTTGTACTATTAAAAATTAGTGTTGCTAATAGAATAATCAAACAGTAACACATAACATGTCACTTGTACCCCATGTTAATGTATATGTATATATAAATTTTTAACAATAAAAAAATTTAACAGAAAATCAATTTATTTTTTAATTTAACATTCCTGAATTAATTTACTCAAATTTTTAATGAAAACAAAACGTAATCTTACTCATACTACTTGGCTGAATGGTACTTCTAATTATCTCTCCCACTCCAAGCAATAAACGAGATGAGAACCGTAGGAACGATTGTAACATCTCGTCCTAATTGTTTACACTTGTCGGGCCCTGTTAGTGAAACATGTCCCAGCTGTTATTTCTCAGACCTTCCCAAAATCTGAATCGGCATTGATATGCGAGCATGTTCCCCCTCTTTTGCTTCTTTTATTACACGACATATTCCACACTTTTGCCTTAAACCTTCACGAGGTTTAATAATTCTGGTACTTTATAATTATTCTTCATGGCCACAGGAGGTTTTAGATATCATGTTATTTAATTGAAATAATAACAAGCTGGTTACATGAGGCTTGCACTAAGATACTGACAAGTAACAAAATAGAAAGGATAATATAGGAGACAAACCAGGTGATCTCAACCTGTAGAGTATAAAATAAACAAAAGAAGTGAATGCTTCCTATATACAAAATGTTTTCGCCACTAAAGTCACGGCCACGGGACCAGATACTGTAGAATTAGAGCATTGAGAAATTAGACATGCTTCTACTCTGTGATGAAAGATAGTCGGCATATTATAATTTTTTTTTTTAAAAAGCTGAATTATACTAATATTTCATTCCCCATGAAGATATATAAATCCAAAGAAATTAAACATCTTTTTTTTATATGGTGTTACATTTATTCAGTATCAATCACAAAGGAAACAACACTACAACAACGTAAATTAAACGACCGGTTGCCGAGAAAACATTGATAACTGCAAACTGGACCTTAAGAACATCAAAACCACGCAGCACTAAGAAGAGAAAGAATTTAGAGAACTGATTTAGCGACATTGGAAGCCAGAGGGTACTTTCTTTGAGCAGACATTAAGAAGCAAGCTGAGGGAAAGTGGGACATTAAGGTTGATGCCCAAAATATTAGCTTTGATTGCCGTGCAAAGGCAAACGGCAGCTTCAAGATCAGCAAGACCTTGGATGAGAGAGCAGCAAGGTTGAACAGGAGGGGTACCAATGGTGACGTTGAGCAAGCCACCGAGCAAATCAGCACATACACCGAGTTTAAGAGCATCTCTAGGGCACTTGCCAGAAGAAGATGGGGAGGGAGTGGGGTTTGGCTTTGGTTTAGGTTTAGGTTTAGGTTTGGGGTTGGGGTTGGGGGAAGGGCAGGAACCACAAGCACTCACCAGGGAAAAGAAGAGGATGTTGAGTGCAAAGAAGAGGGCTAGTGATGCTGTTCTTTTCGAACCCATCTCTCTGGCTCACAAAACCCTAGCTAGCTAACTTGCTTTTATGTGGAAGAAGTTTAGTATAGGAGAGAGAGTGTAGCATAGGATGGAGAATCTAGAGTGAAGGGTGGGGGGGTTTTATAGTGACGGAAAAGGAGGGTAAGTCGGTTGATTTTGACGATAGCTAATTAATATACATAGTAAAATGTGAATGCATGGGATTTTATTTTATTAACAAACAACGGCCGACATAAAATTATGATTTTAGGTGGCACAAGAATAAGAATTTTGGTGTAAGTTTGGATGTTTGTGATTGTGAGGTGGGGGAGCAAATTGCCATGTTACGTCAATCATTCAATCTCTGCTGAAAAAGGCCCATTATTCGAGGTCTCCCAAACCCAATCTCATATGAAAGCCCAAATATAACACCACCTATCTTTGCATTGGCTCCTCTAAGTTAATTGGATCAAAGCCCTAATCAATGAACTAACAAAGGCAAAACTATCTTATAAGACCCCATAATTTGCCCAAGTGAGAGATTTCATCATCATCGTAGAATTCTACTTTTGAACATTATAGAAATAACATGAATGCAACATAATTTTTTTTATACAATATTAAGAATAGGAATGTAAATAAATAAGATTTGAATTCATACTAAATTGACAAAAATTTTAACCATCACTCCATTCAAATTAAAACATGCATTGAATTTTATGTAAATATATAATAGCAACATAAAATATGTCACGAGTGATAACTCTTATGGGTCAAAGATGTAGAGATAGAACACTAAACATTTCTAGGACAAATAGTATATATTTAATATTTGATGCCATGATTGTGAAGCGAAAACACGAGGGTTTTTCATCTTCATTGATATATCATTTTCTATGTTTGATAAGTATGACATCCATACATGAAGGCCAGATGAGGTGTTGGCCATATCTGTGAAGCGAAAACTCGACTGACTTGGAACTTCTTTCATTTTCCTTCCAACATTTCATCAGTGCCTTTAACTTGCATTGTGGAGCCAAAACTAGAGTGCTTTCTCTCTTTTTTTACTCTTTAATCAACATCCCATTCATGCCCGAGAAGCGAAAACTCGAGACTTGTAATTACTTTAATCTCTTTTTTTCTCTCTCTCCCACCCTTTAATATTAATGGCTGTGAAGAGAAAACTCGAAAACATGGAATTGAAAACCAAAAAAAAAGTTGACTACTTACAGTATATTTTTCTTGATTATCAATCAATGTGGGGAATTTACATTAAAGAGTGTTTTTTGTTTTTCATATTTACATTGAACTCTGTGAATAAACGAATATATATATTAAACAATTGTAAATACCATTTTGATGGGCAATTGACCCATAAATACCAAAAATAAAAAATTTACGGAAAAGGGCCGGAATTGGGAAAAATTACGGAAAAGGGCGAATCCCCAAAACGCGCGTCCACGTAAGCGCGTTTTGGGGGCGAGGGACAAAAGCGCCTGCTTTGAAGGCGTTTTTGTCCACGCCATCCAAAAACGCTCCCACGTGGACGCGCTTTGCGGACGTGGACAAAAACGCCTCAGGCAGGCGCTTTTGGTCCCAACGATCAAATTTTTTGACCGCTGGCTCCCCAACGGTCGAGAAAAAAAAACTATAAACCCCACCCCTTTATTCTTCACATTTCAATCCTTTCTCAATATTCTCTCAATTTTCTCTCAATTTTCTCTCAATTTTCTCTCAATTTTCTCTCAAGGTCCTTGAAATTAACGCTCAAATTTCAAAATAGTCCTTTACTATTTACGAAAAAGCCCTTAATTTTTTTTAAGATATTTTTATCGGAAAATTTTAAAGCCGATTACAATGGCCGGGGAATTACTTCGCCTAGGCGAGAAGCACATTGCCGTCGAGCAAATAAAAATGGTAAGTTTTAATTTTAATTTTGAAATATTATTTAATTTCAACATCGGGATTATCATGTCAGCCAACATCTCTGAATCCATCCTCGGATGATCTTGTGTTACACCTGTCAACGAAGTACGTTAAACAATGCAATATTACATATTATTACTGTTATTCAAATCACCGAACACATAGTGATATCATCTCTGAGCAAGACATGTATGTCGACCTTTGTACTTTTAATCTCCCACAACCTGTCTTTTTCTTCAACGACGCCATGATTTTCCATTGACATGTGCCATCTTGCATCGCATACACTTCGCTTCTCGAACTTATCGAGCTTCGATTTAACCACCGTGTAGTTAACCCCGTTCTTAATGTCAGATTGTTTCAATGCAACAAGAAAATTATTCTTGTTCGCAAACCGTTACCAACTTCTAATTCGTCGGGAATCAAACGATGTATCTGCATGCGGTCACGCGTCCGGTGTGTTAGTTCAGAAACTCCAATGCATCATCATGAGATAGATCGACATTATGCATGTGGGCCGGAGGCGATGCACGCTGAATAGCGGATCTTCTTCTTCTTCGCCCGAACCGCCTCAACGTCTTCAGTACAATTGGAACGGGCTCCGTTCGTAAAATAATCCAACTTCGCACCGTCGGGCCTCGCCTCTCGAGGTGGATCCACATCGGATTCATCGTCCGACCCTCCATAACTCGCAACAAACGAGGCCTCCTCGCCGGTGGATGTCGTCGGGAGTTCATCATCCTCCTTAAACATCTTTCGTCATGATTCCAATCGTATGTGGATTGCCAACCACTAGAACTTGCCGGCGCCCCCAAAGACGTATTTCTATCATCGGACGTCGATCGACGGATATGCATGTCCCATCCACCAACCGAGTGTCGTGCGGGGGTTATGTTTTCCATACTACGACCGCACACGGGCACTTCGTGTTTGGCCTCCCACTTACAGAGTGTCGGCTTGGGGTCGTGTATTCCCGAACAGCGCAACATGTCGAGGTCGCAGCAAGATCACTTAGAGATGAAAATTCTACATATACCTCCATATAGGGTGATCCACCGCAATATGAGTCTCCACCATTGCCTCAAAGCCCCGAGCACCTTTGATGTCGAATCGACTCATATCTCACCGGATCAACCAAAGCGCCAAAACCTATACTTAATACATTTGAACTTTCATTGGCGTTGTTCCAAATATTTTACGCCTAATTCTTTTGCGGTTCAACCAAATCGATGTTCCGATTAAAACTCGATCATGTTGTGTTCTCCGATAAGAAAACAACGCCATTTTCGATGTCACGAACTTCACCGTCGTAGTAAATAACAAAGATTAATACGTTCACTCATTTTCAATTTTTTCCTTTGCCTCAATTTCCCTTTACGCTAACCGAGAATGAATTTTCACCGATTTATAGCCTAATTTTGCCGGAGGCTCTTTGAGCAAAGGCGCGTCCCACGTGGGAGCGTTTTCATTACGCATGCTTGACGATGCGCGCTCTGCTGAAGCGTTTTTGGCCACTGTTTATTCGTAAACGTCCCTCAAAATTATTTCTCCGTAGACTCATCAGTAGCAAAACGCGTCCACGCGAAGCGCTTTTCGAACGCATCTTGTTTTTGGCCGGTGTTTGTTCGAAACGTCCCTCAAAATTATTTCTCCATAGACTCAGAGTAGCAAAAACGCGCGTCCACGCGCGCGTTTTCGAAACGCATCTTTGTTTTTGGCGGTGTTTGTTGAAAACGTCTCTCAAAATTATTTTGCCGGAGACTATTGGGCCAAAAACTTCAACACGGTAGTAAGGGACCAAAAACGCCTCGCTGGAAGCGCTTTTGTCCACGCCGCAAGCGCGCCCGCGTGGGAGCGTTTTTGGATGGCGTGGACAAAAACGCTTCCAGCGAGGCGCGCTTTTGTCCCCGCCCCAAAACGCGCTTACGCGTGGCGCGTTTTTGGGGATTCGACCCTTTCCGTAATTTTTCCCAATTCCGCCTTTTTTCCGTAAATTTTTTATTTTTTGGTATTTATGGGTCAATTGCCCCATTTTGATTCTATTATTTAAAAAAAAATGGGCAAGCTTGATATACTCTTTTCACGTTTATCACAATTTTCCAAATTTGTTTATTTTAATTTTTTGGTTTTGATTTTTGAGCCATGTTTACCCTCTTTTTTCTTTTTTGGCCTTTAATTTTAAGCTAAAAATACATAAATGGCCACCTTTGATAGTGGGGGAGGGTGGGAAAATGAATCTGCACCGTGGGACATGCATTCCACTTTCCCTTGTTTCCATTCCTTAAATCTTGTATTATATTAGCTTGGTTTAGTATTTTCAACACAATGGGATCAACTTTTTGAATCTTTGATAATATAATTTAAAGAAATCGAAAATGGATCTGAATCCAAAAAGCTTAGATCAGTACATTCCCAACACATGGGATCATGCTTTAATTATGAAGAAAAATAAAATTGTTGTTGGCGAATGGCGTCCACCCAATTATTGTGACTTCCCCCAGTTGTGGACTTCCTTAGGTATTAGCTTAATTACTATCTTACATTGCTCTAATTACATAATCAAACTCCTTCCTTGCATCTCTCAACTCAGCTTCTTGGAATCTACATCTTCCTCTTTTTTCCTTATATATTTTCTTTTAACACTTGTGATTATCAATAATTGTAGATATACTCTCTCTCTCTCTTTTTTTTTTTTTTTCCAGAAAATGGGTGACATAAGAGCTCTGACTCTTTAAAATGCAAAAATGACGCTTTAAAATTTATAAAATTATATTCTCACTATTATCGACCTATAATTTGATTGGGCCTGGGTTGAATTCTACACAGTTCGCACATCGAACTCGCTTGACACCATGGGTTCGTAGATAAAGCACTCGCACCTGCACGTAAGATCGCACAATGTGACATCGCACACCATCACATAGGCGAACCCCCATCGTATAAACACGTGTTAAACCTAGAATAGGGTACGTGTTGACATGCATGGAACCTACTAGGATATATATCACATTAATAAACAGTAACCATATCATATAAATACGTAACTTTACCATCTAAAGAAGGGAGAGAAAAACAGTCAACAATCAGGGGCGAAGCCAGAACAATTTTTTAAGGGGGCGGATGAAATTTTAATTTTTTATAGTTTATATCTTTATAATTTGTAAAGGATTAAATCAAATTTTTATAATTTTAGGGGGGTCAAAGTGCAATTTTACCTTTACTAATTTAAAATTTTTAAAAAAATTTAAGGGCCTAAATAGCAATTTTACATTTTAGGGGGGGCCGGGGCCCATGCCAGCCCCCCTGGCTTCGCCCCTGTCAACAATGTTATACATGGTAAGATTGCACTCAGGCCTTCCAAAAAATTGATAAAATAATTTATTTAATCCTTTGAAAAATTATAAATATATAAGTTAATACAATGACAAAATTACATTTTAACTCTCAAAAAAATATAATTTAGTTTTGACCTCTTAAAAAAAAGGTTTTGCCAGTTTATGATTTCAATATTTCACTGAAAATGGCTTCCGGAAAATGGCTTGCTTTTCTGAAAAAGCTAATATTTTTTGGTGTTTGGATGAATCTGCGTAAAATATTTTCGGTTGTTTGACAGATTTCTTAAAAATATTTCATAAAAGTTGTTTTTAATGAAACAAACATACATGTGAAATTCTATTGAATTTTCATTATTTAATTGAGTTTATTGTATATATAAATTTATATTTTATATTGTTCTTTGTAAAACAAACACGACATAAATATATTTTTTATAAAAAATTATAGTGCAATTTCCTTTTAACAATTAAAATTTATTTTATAATAAAAAAATATTTTGTAATAATCAATGTCATAAATAAACTTAATAATAAATAATACTTAATTAAAACTTAATTTAAATTATATGAGAGTACATATTGACACTGTACAAGCCCATTTGGCCCACTAAGACCCAAAACCAAACCTAAAACAAACCCAAATTAAACCCAATTTTAGCCCAATTAGCCCAATACCCTTAACAGAAAAAACAAAAATTCCTAACCCTAATGCTAGCCGCCCCTAGCCTTCTGCCCTCTGCACCGTTGTCTTGTCCACTGCCACTGGCCTCCCACAGAAAGAAGGAAATAGACAACCAACAGAGGCAATATTTCATCTTTTTATTCGACTATAAAAGCCTTAGATCAAAGATGTAAATGAGGATTTTTTTTTTTTGAATAGAAAAAAAGCAAGATATCTTAAAAAAAAACTGACGATCAATATAATAAAAAAGAAAACAGATTCGAACTAAGGTGATTGTCTTTTAGCATTTTTGTTTTTTCGTTTATTTTATTTTTTCTTTTCATTTTATTTTTTTATTGTTTTTCAAAAGTATATATATACATACAAAAAAGAGAGGGGAAAATTACCTTTTTTTGGGACCTCGGCCGCCGCACATGGCGGAGCCAATGACGGCGAGCGGTGGCCGGCACGGTGGTCCAACGCCGAAAAGTTGGCCGGACTCTGGGCCAGATGAGAGGAAGGGAGAGAGTTTTGAAGATTTTTGGATTTTTTTTTTGACAATAATTCACATTGGGCTTTATTAATTTAATTTTGAAAAACAAATAACCAAAATAGTTCAGGCCCATATCGCAAAGGCCGAAAATAAATAACCAAAGGAGAGAAAATCTAGAATGCCTATTTTGAAAATTAAAGTCCATCATTAAACCGCCTAATGAGTCATCTTTTACCTTTGACCATTCGCGTCGTTTCGTCATTTCTGCATTAAAGGCGAACTTGCAATTCCGAGGATAAGTTCGCTACTTTGAAGCCGTTGCTTTTATCATTTGGAAAACCCCTCAGTTCCTTCTTCATTTCTTCCCTTCAATTCGGCTCCCTGATACTGTCGTTTCTCAACTGAGTCTCTGCATACCTTGGAACACTGCTCACCAGGTAAATCTCTACTTTCCTTCTTAATGATTCTGTTGCCAATATGTGTGCGAGTTGGTTCGCTGATCTTGGAATAAATTTAAACTGTAAACTGCTGCATCTGTGTTTCATCCTATGAATATCATGAATAAAAGGCCCGATCTGTGATTTGTCAAAGGCTTTCTTTTTACATTTCTTGGTAGTAGTCAGTGAATCACCTTCAATAATGGTGTTTTCCTTTTCCATTTCGAGTGCGACTTGGGTTGCTCGTCGACAGGCTAGGGCTTCAGCGGCGAAGGCGGACTCGACCCTTTTATGAACTTCTGTTACAGAAATGAGGACTTGACCAGATCTATCCCTTACTACCATTCCGGACGCAGAACATTTGTTTCTCCCATCAAAGGCCGCATCAAAATTAATTTTTATTCCCTGACCAGATGGAGGTCTCCATTTGATGTCCATATTTGAGGTATTTCGAGATAACTTTTTAACTTCGTCCAACTCATTAAGATATCTGAGAACAAATCTTGCTATTTCTTGACCTGTTCTGCTCTTTTTCTCATGGATGCGTGTATTTCGTTCACCCCAAATGGCCCAAAGTGCAGTGCAAAAGGTGCGACATTGTTCTGGTGCGAGGGAAATCAAACCCGGGTAAGCCAATCACTAAACTCTTCATTTGTGAACACTGTCAAATCAAGATCTGATAAGGCTCTCCAAACCTCTTTTGAAACAGGACATTCTCTAAAAAGGTGGTTCATTGTTTCCTCCCCATTCCTACAGCAGGGACATAAACTACTAGTGGTTAATCTACGCATAGACATATTAACTTTTGTTGCCAAGTAGTTCCACATAGTTCTTCATATAAAGATTTTTATTTTAGCTGGTAGATCTATCCGCCATAATTTTCTGTAAAAATCTCTATAGATGGTTTGTAAAGCATAAGCTGTAGGATCCAAACTTTGTAATAGTTTGTAGGAGCTCCTTATCGAGAACTCTCCGACGGTTCCCATTCCAAGCCATAAAATCTTCATGGGGCTCGGCGCCAAAGGAATGCGGAGAATCGGATCGCGCTCTCGCTTCGGGGAAGGTATTCGTAATCAACTCTGTTCCATTCTCTGTTATTCTGCTAATTAACTCTGCAACTCTATCGCTTTGCAAATTATCAAATCTGGACATTAATCTAACATTAACGTAATTGGGAATCCACGCGTCTTCACTAATCGAAATATTTTGACCTGTACCCACTCTCCAGAGAAGCCCTTTCTTCAAAGCGTCCCTAGTAGCCTAAATACTTCTCCACACATAGGAACAAGAATTCCCCAGTCGAGAGTCAAGAAAATTACTCTCTGGAAAGTATTTCTCTTTAAAAACTTGCGCTACCAATGTGTCTGGATAATTCAATAACCTCCATCCTTGTTTTGCTAAAAGAGAAATATTAAATTGAGCCATATTTCTAAAGCCCAATCCTTCTTCTTCTTTAGGCCTGCACAAAAACTTCCACTGGCACCAATGGATACCTCGTTTACCAGCTCCCTTTCTCCACCAAAAATTGGCTAATCTGCTATCGATCTTCTCACACAGAGCTTTAGGGAATAAAAAACATGACATCGCATATGTGGGTATTGCCTGCAAAACGGACTTAATGAAAATCTCTTTACCTCCTTGCGATAACAACCTTGAGCTCCAAGCCTCAATTCGTGCTGCAATTCTATCCACCAAGTTCTGAAAAGCTTGTTTTTTCCTTCTGCCTATCATGTTAGGGAGACCCAAATATTTTTCTGGATTGGGCGAACTCCTAACACCTAACATTGTCGAAACCACTGCTTTCGATTCCTCATTCGTATTCGTACTGAAGAAAATTGTGGATTTGTTAAAGTTAACGCATTGACCTGAACAGTTTGCATATTCCTTCAGTATTTCTTTCAAAATTTTTGCCCCCCTTTCAGTTGTTTCACCAAACAATATGCAATCATCTGCAAATAAAAGGTGTGAAATCTCTGGCCCTTTCCTGCTAGCCTTTGCCCCTTTGACTAAACTGCTCTTTTTTGCGGATCTCATCAATGCTGACAAACCTTCACTACAAATGAGAAATAAAAACGGACTTAACGGATCCCCCTGTCTGAGTCCCCTGGAAGGTTGAAAAGAAACTCCCATGCTTCCGTTGATAATGACTGCATACGAGGCTGTAGTAATACACTTCATAATCAAATCAATCCAGTTTACTGCAAAACCCATCTTTCTCATCACTTGCTTAACAAAATCCCATTCCACCCTGTCATATGCCTTGCTCATATCTAATTTTACCGCCATGTACCCTTTTTTCCCTGTTCGCTTCTGACGGAACGTATGGAGCAGTTCATATGCTAAAAGGACATTATCCGAAATCAGACGTCCTGGTGTAAATGCGCTCTGAGCTTTATCAATGCAATTACCTATGACATCTTGCAATCTGTTAGCAATTGTTTTTGTCACTAGTTTGTACATGACAGTGCATAGACTTATTGGCCTGAAATTGACAAGGGTTGTTGGTTGTGAGACTTTTGGAATCAGCACAATGTCAGTCGTATTAGCTAAACCAATTTCTTTCCCCTCGTTCAACACCACTAAACAATATCCCAACACCTCTTTTCCTACAATATGCCAGTATTTTTGAAAGAATAAAGCTGGAAAGCCATCCGATCCCGGTGCCTTCATTGGTCCCATCCCCGTTAATGCTGCATAGACTTCATCCTCCTTGAAGGGTAATTCAAGGCCTCTACTGATCTCCTGGGAAATACATCATTCTATTCCTTCCAACACCTTTTTTGGATAAGCCACACCCTCTGATGAGAACAAATTAACAAAGTAATTTTTTGCAGCCTCCCCGCAAGCTGTATCATCGAGAACTTCTCATCTGGTCGTCCAATACCAACTTAGAAATGGAATTTGCCCTTTTCAGTTGTTGCACTTTTGTGAAAATAAGCTGTATTTCTATCTCCAAGCTGTAGCCAACTCACACGAGCTCTTTGTTCCCAGTACATCTCCTCTTTGTTGATCTCCATGTTTAAATGAATTTTCGTATCGATAATCTTTGCCAATGTTTCATCATCTCTATCATCCATCAACAAAGCCTCAAGCTCTCTTGTAAGTTTCCTTTTAAATTCCCCTTTCTTTCTTTTTAAGTGCATTCGCCCACTGTTCCAAACCAAGCTGCAAGGTCTTTAATTTCTCCATTAACGGTTCCGACGAAGATTCCCAAATTTCCTTAAGCACACTCTCAAATGACTCCTCCATGGTCCACCAAGCTTCAAAGTAGAATCTCCTATTTCTTGGGAAGAAACTAGCGCTGTCTGAATTAATGAGTAAAGGACAATGATCTGATGTAGCGAAAGGAAGATGCTGAATACGACCCATCGGAAATAAAGAAACCCATTTCTCATTTGCAACCCCCCGATCAAGTCTTTCTCTTATATTCGTTTCTGGAAGATTTCCCCTTTCCCATGTGAACCAAGCTCCCGAATACCTAATATCCATTAATTCACACTCTTCTAAAGTATCCCTGAAAGTCTCCATTCGTCTTTGATCTCTTGGCAAACCCCATTTTTTTTCTCAAAAGAATACATAATCTCATTAAAGTCACCTGCAGCAAGCCATGGATGATCCTTATCTTGGCTTAACCTCTTTAGTAGATTCCAAACATGATTCTGATCTCTCAAATATGGCGAACCGTAACAGCCCGTAAACCTCCACTCATCCTGACTACCATCCTCCTTCACTAACACGTCTATATGCCACTTAGAAAAACTCCTCAAAGTAATCTCAATATCAGCTTTCCAAGCTAAAGAGAGACCCCCTCGAGATCATTCTGCTTCAACATCAATAACATTAGTAAAACCACAACTCCTCCTCACCTTTTCCATGCGTTTCTGATCCAACTTCGTCTCCATTAAGAAGACCGCATGGGGATTATGCTGCTTAATTAGATGCCGCAGCCTCCGTACTGCCCGTGGGCTCCCCAACCCACGAACATTCCAACAAATGAGTTTCATTGTGCCCGATCAGCTGGCTCATTGCCAGTCGCCGATCCTGAATTATCCGAAACAATATTAATCTCCCCATCCACACACATGATCTCAACATAATTTGTCGTATTTTCAGTTGAAGCAGTATATTTCAATTTTTTCCTAGCATCATCATTGGCTTCCTCCATGTTATCTTCCTTCTCCTCATTGGGAGATTTCCTCTTGGACCCAACATTTGCATGTTTACGATAATCTGTCTGATTTATTGATATTAGTCTCTTCCAGCTAGACTTTTTTGGGACCTTACGCCAATCCTCTCCTGAATTATTATTCTCTACTAACTGTTCACTAGGCACCCCAGCATCGCTTTCCTCCCGATGCTTCAAACCATCCTTCTAACTATCTAACATTGTCCCCCCTAGTAACGAACCGTCCTTATCATCAAAAACAACAGCCTTGTCCCTTCCGTATTGCTCTTTAGATTTTCCTGTGTAACTACGTTGGGATCTCAATTTTTTGGTAAAGGCCGAAAACTGCATGCTTTCATTTCCCACCATTTTTTATTCTGCTTTCAATGCTATAGAGTATGGAGGATCCTCTCTAATTTTATTTTTTTCTACAGGATTAAATGCCCAGCAATCATTGAGGCCATGATCCATTCGCCCACACCCAAAACAAAATATTGGTAATTTTTCATATTTAAAAGGAATCCAGGACTTAACACTGTTTTCACTAAAAATGAAAATACCGCTTCGCAGGGGTTTCTGTACATCCAAGTTGACCCGAACTCTGCAAAAATCATCTTTAATTTCAGATCTAAGAACACCTCCAAAAGTACTCCCAATAGCATGCATCAGATCCTTCTTGTCATATTCTGGTGCACATGGCCCAATTTTTAACCAGTATGGCGATGAAATTAATTGAATCTGATCCCATTCCATCGGACTTCTTAGTCTATCAAATAGAATGAGAAATTTTTGGAAAAGCCAAGGGCGCCCTTCCATGATAAATTCCAGATCATCTTCTGAATCAAACACAATGGAGAATAGATTTTGCCCAGCCACTTGAATTTCAAACTTTTTTTTAGACTTCCATATACTTCGTAACTTAGCCCTAAAACTTTCTGGATTAAATGACTTCCTCGTCCAAACAGAACAAATCAAGGTTGGCTTGATATCAGGCACCACCAAAGATCTCTTAATTGACAATTGAATAAGCTCTTCCGCAAGCAGCGAGACTTCCTCGCTGGTATCCCTTTCCACACCACCACTCTTTGCCATCCTAAGTCGCAGTAGTGACTGCTTTCTCTAGGATTCTTCTAAGGAGCACTCTTGGTTTTCTAGGGATTTTTATTCGTTGGATTTTTTTTTTGAAACAGGTGTTAAAGTGAATTTTTTTTTGTTGGGAATTTTGATTTTATAAAGGGCTAAAACGATGTCGTTTTGGTTTGGGTCTTTAAACCCCAAAACAGCGTCGTTTCATGTTTAGCCCGTGCGCGACCCGACCCGCTTCCTCAGGATCCGCGTGTTTCTATTAGATGGGCTATTTACGCGTGCAATCCCCCGCTTTTGCAGCGCTTTGCAATTTGGTCCTTATTTGTTTTGTTTTTTTTTTTACCACATACTCTTATCCTCGTTGCATTCTGGCCCATATTGAAACACTGCGCAAAGGGAAGGGGAATAATTTCCTATATGGTCCCTACCCTTTTGCGCGCGTTTTAAATAAGCCCTTTCGAGTAGGTTTTTTTTATTTTTTATTTTATTTTTATCCCCTTATTATTTTTACTTTTAATTCATATTATTTTGAATTTCTTTATTTTATTATTACTATTATTGTTATTTTAGTTTTATTACTAGTACCGTTATTATTATACTTGTTTTTAGTGTTATTCTTATTTATTTATTTTATTATTTTTCGTTTATTAGTGTATTGCTTATTATTATTTTTATTATTACTATTAATACTATTATTATTATTATTTAATATTTCTATTATTATTAATTATTATTATTATTACCTTCACTATTATTATTTTTATCATTTTTTATTAAAACTACTGTCATTATTATTATGGCTATTATTAATCACCATTATTATCACTATTATTGTTATTTTATTTTAATTATTAGTGTTATTATTATTATTATTTTATTATTATTTTATTATTATCGTTATTATTTTCATCATCAATATTACTATTAACATTTTCATCAAATTTACTCTTAGTTTCCCTTTCGCCATTATTCCATGGTGGCCGGCGATGGTGCGCCATTGGAGGTCCGATGATCGGAAATCGTAGGGGGGAGAGTGTTTTTTTTAAGGTTTCAGTTTTTTTTTTAAATTATAGGCCGAATGAAATTTTTAGATAAAATTTTGGTTTTTATAATAAAGCAAAACGGCGTCGTTTAGGGCCTGTTTTAGTGGCCTCAAAACGGCGCCGTATAGGGCCATCCGACCCACGACCCGACCTATACCGCCAAGGATCCGCGTGTTTTTGGACTGAGGGTCTATTTGCGCCCTCAGTCCCTCCGCTTTTGAGGCGTGTTTCGATTAAGTCCCACTTTTCCTTTTTTATATTTCTAATTTGGCCCCTGTAATTTCATTTTTGTTTCATTTAAGTCCTCTATTAAACACTGCGCATAGGACTGGGGAATAATTTCTCATCCAGTCCTTGCAGTGCCACGCGTGTTTTATTTTAGTCCCTGTTCCCTTTTTTTATTTTAATTTATTGCAATTTTAGCCACCTAATTTTATCTAGATTTAAATATAGTCCTCTAATTAACTTATTTAATTATTTGTTTATTGATTGGTCTAATTATTTTTCTTTTTTAATTAATATTAGACATTATTTATTTCAAATGGTTTTAGATATTATTTATTTTAAATTATTTCACATATTATTACTTTGAATTGCTTATTATATTATATTATTTTAAATTGTTATTTACATTACTTATTTTGATTTGTTTTTTATATATATATATTATCCATTTTTAAATTATTTTGTACATTATTTATTTTGAATTTCTCTTCATATATTATTTATTTTAACTTATCATTAACATATTATCATTATTATTAATATTATTATTATTATTACTATTATTTTTATTGTTATTAGTATTTCTATTTTTTATTACTATTATTTTCAATAATATTATTGTTATTATTCCCAATATTATTTTCATTTTTATTACTATTATTATTATTATTATTTTCATCACTATTATTATTATTATTATTATCATTATTACTCTTATTTATTTATTTTTACTATTATCATTTGTTTATTAATATGTTTTCATTATAATTTAGTATTATTATTACTATATTTTGTTACTATTACTATTATTTTATTATCTATAAACTATTGTATGTAGTACTTATTTAATTATCGATTTACTATTAACTTTTATTTCGTTATTATTTTCCTTTATTCGTTGTCTATCTATTTGCTTTTGTTACTTATTATTTCATGTGGATTGTCTATCTTGGCTTTTATTTTATTGTATTTTATTCTTGTCTTCATTATTATTTATATTATTGTCATCGTTTTTATTCTATTACGCATATCGCTATAATTATTTTCCATTTTACTACGACCGCATTACATTTTATTCAAAAGTTTTTTAAAATAAGGCAATGCTCGGAATTTGGGAGCTTCGAGAAATCGTACCCTAACTTACTGGGTTTTGATTTTTTCTCGTCGAGCCTAAAGAACCGATTATTTTTTATCGAAGCATAAAAGCTAAATAAGAAAACTTATTCTCGGGAATTCAAAAATGTTGTATCCTAACTCACTGGATGTGACATTTTGTTATCTCGAGATAAGGATTTCCAAAAACAAAGACAATATTTCGTATTCGGGAATTTTGAGAAATAGTGCCCTAACTTACTGGGTTTCTATTTCTCATTTAACCCAAATAACCGAATATCCTTCTTAAATTTAAATATACGAGTTTTAAATAGCAAAAGACAAGCTTAGTTTTGAGGATTTAAAAGGTCGTATCATAACTCACTGGGCATGATATTTTATTTTTTCGAAATAAGCGGGTCTCGGTGTCCGGTTTAATTTATACAAGTTTTCTTTAACAAAACGGATCGTATTTTAAAATCTTTTCAAATTTTCGACATTAAGACATTAATCAATCAATTCGGTACCAATTTTGGGCGTTACGAGGGTGCTAATCCTTCCTCGTACGTAACCGACTCCCGAACTTGCTTTCTCGAATTCCGTAGGCCAAAAGAATTGTTTTAATAAATCAAAATGTTTAAACGATCAATCTTAAGGTGACCCGATCACACCTCAAAAAGATTGGTGGCGACTCCACATTCATTTTAAAAGTCGATCCCGTTTTCCAAACTTATAAAAAATGGTTTCGACATATATAATTAAAATATTCATATTTTTATACTAGGTTAAAATATGTCATAAGTCCTTGTACTCTTCGTAAATTTGAAATTTAGTTCATGTACTTCTATTTTTGGGTTAGTCTTACTTTATAGATATCAAAATTCAGGTTTGGCTGTTAGCATTATTAAAAATATTTTGTTAAATTCATGTTCATTATAACATCATTTTTTTAGTTGCATGAATACCAAGTTTTTTTTTATTAAAAAATGTGACATTAACAAAATTGACAAAAAATTTTAACAATGCTTACAATAGGGTTTGATTTTTAAATTTGAAAAGTAGAGGGACTAAATTCTTGAAAATAAAAGTACATGAACTAAATAACATAAATGACTTGTTTTTCTTTGATCTATAAGTAATTTTACGTTGATCAAGCTGTTTTTCATGAAATAAACACAAAAAATATAAAAATATTTTTCAAAATCTAATTTCAATGAAACAAACTAAGCTTAAATAACACTATAATCTTATTTTGTTTTATTTGACCGAGTAAATTAGGTTTGATTAGGATAATTAAAGTAGAAAAGGAAAAGGTAGAAATTTAATATTGATTATCTCATTATATTCCAAAACCTATATAATTAAGGAATTAAAAATAGCTAGATCCCTAATAACTAACTTAACTATATATCAAGCTACAATGTTGGTCTTGACCACGTATCTGAGTTAGTGTGTCATCTCATAATCAAATCAAACAGTGTACCAAAGGATACGATAAACATGTCGGTTTAATTGCCACATCAAACATGACTTCAGGTTGGTTTCAAAAATATTAACGCGTGGTGGGCGATGAAATCTTTGGTTACCCTAATTAAGTCCTAATATTGTTTTTTTAGGGTCCCGATATTGTCTTAATAATGATAGTTTTTTCTTGTAATTTATAGTCTCCAATTAATTTTTTATAGGTCAAATTCTATTGTTAGTCTTTATAATTTGCATAAATTATGAATTTAATTTATATATATATATTAATTTGATTAATTTTAATTATTTTATTTTTTGAATTTTAAAATTTTAATTCAGATTCAAACAATAACAATTAAATTTGTTTGATTAAATTCTACTATATTAGTCACGTACTATATGTAAAGCTATAGATTTAGACTATGTTTTCTAGTTTTATTATACTTTTTGAATTTCAAAATTTCAATATTAACATAAATGATAGTTGTTAAACCCATTAACTGTATTTTTTCTAATAAAATGTGATAATATGTTAATCGTATCAAATTTTGAAAATGATAAAACTTCATAAATTTAATAACTACCGTTAGAGCCTAAAAAAGAACATATTAAAATATAAAGACTAACCCATAACTACTAATTGATAATCAGTTTGTTTGACTTATAAGTTGTGCCGTCCATCCATGAATTAGGATATAAATTATCATTCAAAACCAGTAGCATGCTTCTTCTTCTTTTAGGGTAAATGTAACGTCCCGAATTTTGGGGCTAGAAGTTTTGGGATTTCGAGGTTAGGGTTTGCTGGTCTGGTGGTTGAGGAAGTATTAGTATACCTTTAGGTTTTGGGGTTCGAGTCTCTTGATATGCGTTTTTAAATAAAACATTTTTATTGTTAGTTACTATTTTGTAAATATTTTATTTGTTTATTTAATTTTTTTATTCTATTTTTTTATCTTTCTTTCTTTTTTTGGACGTATTCTTCTTGTGTTTCTTTTTGGGGTTTTTTTGTTTTTGCTTCTCCCTTTCTTTTTGAAAAGTGGTGGTTCTTGGAAAAGCTTCGCTTCAGTGTCGTCGAGTCTGTGTTTGGCCATCTCCGATTGCGAACAGGTGTGCGTTTCGAAACTATCCTATTTTATTTTGTGAATTGCTATGACAGAATGTGACAACTTTGGTGGTTCTCGGCATTGGTTGTTTAAGTACGGAAGTACTGTTAAATAGCGTGGAAATCAGCTTAGGTTGCTGTGCTACTGAGTTTGATCGACTGAGGGTCGATTTAGTTACCGGGAAAGCTTGATTTTCAAGCTGTTTGGGGGTGTTTTCGAGGCCACACGGGCGTGTGTTGGATCACACGGTCGTGTGGAATTAGGGATTAGGGGTTTCTGACAAGATTTGGTGCCACACGGCCGTGTGGTCGACTTGGGGATTTTATCGATTTTCACACAGCCGTGTCCCTCGGGCACACGGGCATGTGAGTTTAGGGATTAGGTTTTGAGTGTTTTAGTGTCACACGGCTTGGCCACACGGTCGTGTGGCTAATTTAGGGATTTAGGGATTCCACACGGGCGTGTGTTTTGGGACACACGGCCGTGTCTGGTGGGCACATGGGCGTGTGAGACCCTCACACGGCCGTGTCAGTCTTGTACTCGAATTTAGTACAAATGAACAGAGAGTTACACGGCCTGCTTCCACGGCCATGTCCCCAGTCCACACGGGCGTGTGCCACAGTCACACGGCCGTGTGCCCCTTTTTACACGGGCTTGTGACCTCCCACACGGCCTAGGCATGTCCACACGGCTAGAGTACATGGGCATGTGGCTCTAAGACACCTATTTTGATTCTGTGTGTTTTGATCTGAGCATTTGTCTGTGTGATTTGCCTTGTCTGATCTTTAGTCAGGGTGGCTAAGAATTATGATCTGGGCTCGGCCTGAGTGAATCTGTGACTGTCACGTGAGATGTTTGAAACTGATATCCGTTCTGTTGGGTGCGTGTGCATATCTGTTATGTCTGAATGTCTGATATTGTGTCACTGTTCTGTGAGATTGAATGCATACGTGCAATTGCATAAATTGTTTTGGGTTGGGTTGTTAATAGAAGGGAGACTGATTCTGATCTGATCTGGCAATTTTACTGCGACTTATACGTACAACGATTTATCGCATTGTACTGTACATGCGTCAGCTTTGCTGCGCACTACTATTTGATCTGGCAGTTTAACTGCAACATGTCGATCTGAAATGGTTACCGCATTGCATTGTATTGTCATCGTGCGTCGGCTCTGCTGCGTCTGGTTATCTCGATCCGTAGTTTAAATCGCGACTTGATCATGCACGATGGTCTGCGCATTACACAGTACAACATATACGCTAGCTCTGCTGCGTAATATTATCTGAGTGGCTTACTCCACATATGTGGTGTGTAGGGTTGGATGGGCCTTCCGAGGTCCTAATTGGTGTGATTGGTTGGATGAGCTTTAACAGTTCTTCTGAGGTGTGATCGGGGGACGGAGAGGTGTGTTGGCTGGATGGGTGGGTTATATTTTCTGACTGCATTTCATATGCATATTTGTCTGTGTGTTCTGAGTGTACGAATATCTGTTTGTGTTCTGTTATCTGAGCAACCGTGTTTAACTGTTCTGTGTATTGGGTGTGCTCCGCTCGATTGCAGTTGTTATCTGTTTCTGCTCATGACTTTAAGTCTATTACACCGCTGAATTAAATTATGAGTTTCTGCCTTTAGTATTGTTTCGGACTCACACTGAGCTCGAGTAGCTCACCCCCTCTTAGTGTTTCCTTTGCAGGTACATCTCAGAATTTTGATGCTGGACTCGGTATGCGGAGGTCTCAGATAGTTTCGGAGGAAATAAATTATTATCGGTTTATATTTAGCTAAACGATTTTTGAATTGTAAGATTTTATAAAGCTGTGGTACAAAATTTGAGCTAGTTTTAATCGTTTTATTCTCGCTTACATATGCATATACTATCTTAACTGAAATTTTAATAACTGGTTTTAAACGATCAAGTATTGCGATTCGACATGAAAATTGTTTTGTAAAAATTACCTACGATCACTTCGGTGATCAATGTAGCATCCGAGATTCGATCTAAACTTTTAGGTCGGGTTTCGAGTGTTACAATAAAACCACTAGCATGTTTTCAATAGGAAATTAGGGGGGACCCTCCCTATTTATTTTTCTTCTATGTTAATTAAAAAAGTGGTGCAGCATCCTATCATAATGTTACAACTGGATTAATTGATTCTCTCTCATCTATTATAGGACTGTTTTAATGAGAAATTAGTATATTCCATTTTTGAAGTTAATAAACAGCCTATGACTTTGCCACTTGTTCATATCTTGTCTACTATAGTATACGCATTGGCTCTTGGAGAACTCCAAGGAATACATGAAATGTATTCTTTATTCTACTCTACACGCCATCCTTAATAATGCAAACATTTAATACATTATACCATAATTGTTATCCATTTGTGACCTTTTCATTCCTTTCTTGGGTTGACAATGTGAGGCTATTCATTAGCTTATAAAAATTAATTTGTATTAACGAATGAAATTAATTATATGGTATAAACTATAAAGCTATTGAATGTCATTTGTAGCTATCGGTAGATATATATGCCTTTAATTTATGAAATATATGATTGCATTAATCACCTTAATGGTTCATGATCATATTTTGGTTGACTTTTCTTGATAAAAATAACATTATAAAATAGTTTATAATCCATGAAGAGAAGGTTTTATCAATATTTTTTAAAATTCTTTCATGTTGGTTTTAATTATCCGCTAGTAAATACACATTTTAACATTGAAGTAAAAAATATATATATACCAGGGTGATAATTAAAAAAAGAAAAAAGCACCTATTTGGCGAAGGCCGCCACCATGAAACCGACCAATGAAGTCTTTAATATTGACTAAAATTTTTTTGGTCGATGGGGGGTTTAAAAAATTATGGATAGTCAACCCTAGGGCTCAATCAGTGGTGGAGAATCCACCCCAAAAGAGCCCACGTAGAATCTTTGGAATCAGACGTGTCACGTGTTCCAAGGGTAGGGTGGGGTAGGTTCTTTCATTACCAACAACTGCAAATATGTCCTTTCCAGATTCCAATAAGCACTCTTAAATATTAAAAAATACAGCTTCATAAAAATATTCTTTCATTTATTTTATTGTGAGAGTAATATCAATTCAATAAATGAAATTATAACAAGGTCCTTCTAGTAACAACCTATAAGCAATACTCTTCTTCTTATAGCTTCATTTCTTAACATTGACTCTTCTTATCAGCATCCTTTTTTTTTCAATATTATTAAAATCCGATCAGTTGAATTGAAGTTAACCAATTACTGTAATATGATAAATTTATCAATAATTGTTTTCAACTTGTAAAATATTCACTATAGAATAAATAAATAAAATTTAAGAAAAAACGCTTGAATTATTTTTTTTTAAATATATTTTGTAGCGTTATTTAAACCGGATTAGATTGGTCGGTCGGATTAGTTGGATCGAGAATTGGTCAGCGTATCAGTTTGAAGAGGGGTTTTGAATAGATTGATTCTAGAATCGGTATAAAACGGTTGAATCGAAAAAAAATCGGTTTAACCAAGCGGTTGAGCCGGATTTTTTAATTTATTAGTTAATTATTTTTAATAATCATTTTAACCGGAAGTAGGTCCACATTAGCCATTGAACTCTTTTTTTGATCCATTTTGAACTCTAAACTTAAAAATTGTTATTCATTTAAGCCCATTGTGTTAATGACCGTGAAAACAATGGGGACAATGTAACTTTTAGCCCTTGAACTTAGCAAGTATTTCCACGTTGGCCCTTGAAGTTGACAACTAGGTTCACTTTGATACGTCTACTTTTTTTTTGTTCATTTTAGCTCTTGAACTTGACAATTAAGTCCATTTTGATCCCTAAACTTGAAAAATCTAAAACTTTGATAATATGACACTCTAAGTTTGAAATTTTAAAAAAAAATTAGATGATGATGTGGTAGAATCTCAGAGTTTCAGATTTAGTACAATTATTAAAATACTGAATATAACACTCTAAGATTGTACCACATCATCTAATTTTTGATAAAAAATTTAAACTCAGAGTGCCATATCATTAAAGTGTTAGATTTTTCAAGTTCATGGATCAAAATAGATCTAATTGTCAAGTTCAAGTGCTAAAGTAAACAAAATACAAGTATTAAATTGAACCTAGTTGTCAAATTTAAGAGTCAAAAGTTACATTTTTTATTTTTAGTTGAATTGATTCAATCAATTGAACCAACGAACTGATGACTTGATCGGTTCAATCACCCATTAGATTTTTAAAAAAATTCTTATTGAATTACAAGCCCACCCCGGTCCAAAGCATTAAATTCAATTTTTTTTTTTTTTAACAGTAAAGTTTTGGAATTTTTTAGCATCATATATGATAAGAGTTTAGGTTTTTAAATTAGTGGTCATAGAATGATGCTTAAGTTTTGTTTGTGTTCTATTGAATCATTTGAAACTTTTCCTAAATTTTAAATTTTGTTTTTTTTTATTATTTTGAATTAGTTGAATGGTCCGGCTCTATCGGTTTGGTTCCAACTGTACTTCTCAGATGGGCCGTTCTTGTCAGTAACTCTTTGTGGCAAGATATAATTATAAGCCGCCGTCCAACTTTCAATTAAACCAAATGTACGATTAATTCCCATAAGACAAAATAAAAGTCTGATTTAAGGGTGTCCATAAGCAACACTTTAAAAGATTATATAATTATCAATTGAAGAATTTTATTCTTATTTAATCTATTATTTTTAGTTGAATTTAATAAATAATTATAATATACTAATTATATGTGTATTTTTATAGATATTACCTTAGTCGGCATTAGATTAAGAATAGCATTAGCCATTAAGCAATTAAAAACGAAAAAAATAAAAACTATACATGAAGTTTAACTACGTGCTTAAACTTTTTATTTTTAGTTGGATTTGAATTTTTTTAAAAGCAAAAAATAGAAAATCAAAGAAAAATCTAATTTGTCATTCTCTTATTGGAAATGAATAGGGATGACGTAGAATCACAGTTTAGTTTCATACGGCGATGACGATGATGAATATCATACATACATACATATATATATATATATATTTGTATAAAGTGGATGCAAAAGAGAAATCGGGAGCAGGAGCCCCCGGAGAGCTTCATGTGAACGTACGGATGCACCCATATCCCTTTTTAACTTTTTCTGATTTCACCCCATCCTCTCATCTCCTGCACCAATATTCGCTGATTAATTGCTAATCAAATGCAATAGATATATAGCTGATATATGTCTCCCTCTCATGCATTTAAAACAATTGGGCACATATTTCAACTAAAAGCTCCTTTTGTGGATATGTTCTTAATTTACTCGTTGCTGGCCTGGGTCGTCAGTTTCCTTTCCAAGGGAACCTACCATTTTTAGCTTGTGCTATTTTCGCATTAATATTGGCACACTGTTAGTGCATTTCATACGTTGTTATTATTCCTATGCTGTATGAGTTGAGGAATTCATAGTTAGGAAGTATAGTGATGTGTAGCTAAATAATGAATATGTGCATATGTAAAATAAAGTCGAGGGGAAAAAAAAAAGAAAGGGTTATCCATGTTATCAGGTATCTCCTGGCCAACAATAAGCTATATATGATGTACCTAAATATCTTTGTTTTACCTAAATAATGAATATTTGCATTGTAAAAAGACTTAAAAAGTACCGAGTAACGTGAACTATACATGATTCACATATTTCTTGATAATTTTAGTGTTTCATATATTTTCAAACATAGTTATGCTTTCAAAAGAAAAGGTGTAATGAAATATGAAAAAGTGTAATGATGCATTGGCGAGAAACTCCAGGGTATTGGGAGATTGGGATAAAGACTCTGATAACCACTCTTTTGGTATAAAAGCAGACATGATGCATGTAAGAAATACAGTGAACCCATGGGCACTAGCTAGGTGGCGAGGGAAAAAGTAGAAATAGATTTTGACCTTCAATTCGTATAAAGGAAGGAAGCTTTCTTTTTCATTTTTATTTATTAAAAATTTCCCAGCAGCTGGTATGGCCATGGGAATTGGATGGTGTTCATAGCAAATGAAATTTGAACCGCGCGTTAACCAAAAGATTTTGTGTCATGGATCTTCTCTAACATGATTTCCTACACTTTGAGATCGACCAAATTAATGTTGCTTTTTGCGTGACTACTAGTCATTATTAATTAATGTGAAATCTGAAAGCAACTTGCATTAAATACATATCAATCCCTTTTAGGTAAAAAGATAATAAATAAAGAGTTTATTATTGTACCGAAAATCTTTAAAAAATCTGATTGCTAGGTCAACGCAGACTTAAATACAAATATTAGTTTATTGATTATTTTTTTTAATGGCATATATAAAAAACTAAATTGCAGCTGAAACTAAAAGTTTATTAATAAATACCAAATAAAGGTTGTCCCAAGTTAGAAAACTTTGGTTAATGGAAATGAAGACCAAAGGGGGGTGAAGTTGCCAATCCTAACACAATATCGTCTTTGGTGCACTCACTTATCATGTACATCATTGCTTATACAATATCCGAATATCTATCGTTATAACCTGCCAAAATAGTTTTGAGTAAATTATCATATTTTTTTGGTGATTCTGAACCCGATGGGTTGGTTTTTATGGGTTAAGGTTGTTTTCGTTTATAGAGCAACCCTTAAAATAATTAATATATATGGAAGATATCTTTTATGGGATAAACTTAAACAATCTTTTCCTTACAAGGTGCAAAATATTTGATTGTAGAAAATAAGGAAAAATTGAAATTATAAATATTGTTGTTCCAATCAATTTAATATATATTTAAATTAATTGTATGAAATGGTTAAATTAATCTTGATTGGGCAAAGTACAGAATTAATTTATTTACATAAATAGCGCATGATCATTTCTCTGTGTGTGTTTTTTAATTTTATAATTTCAAATCGTCATCAAAATTGTTATGGGATTTATCATTTTTAAATAATATGTTAAATAATTATATTTCTATTTTCTTGAAATCTTATATTCATTTGACGACGTGGACACAAACAATGAATGGAGACCTCTTAAATACGAAAACCGAAAAAGAAGCCTCTCACACTTATATATTTTATCAATGAGGCATATTTTCTATGTTTTATAAATTCATTAATTTCACTTTAAACTAAAATATAAAGTGTTTATAAATTATTTTCAGGCCCAAATCCGATGGGTTCAAATATTTAATTTCACAGTATAAAATTAAGGATTAATTTTTTACCTGAGCCGACCTTTCATTCCTGACCACAGTTTCAAAATTTTCAACTTTGGAGTACATCTATCAATCATTTGTGTCCAACAATCTAGGCCAAAAGTGTCATTTCCTTCAAATTGGACCTTTTATCTCACATGTTGGCCTCAACATGATTGTGCCACCACCCAAGCATCCTTCACTCCCCTCTCTATAAATAACCCCTCACCACCCATTGCTCCCATCACTACTCCTTTTATCAAATTCAAAGCTAGCTTTCTGCAACCCTTGTCTCACCTTATATCGAACAATGTCCCTCCCTGTAACACAAGGGAAAACCCTCCCTGATGCCTGGGACTACAGGGGCAAGCCGGCCGAGCGATCCAAGTCCGGTGGCTGGACCAGTGCAGCTATGATTCTAGGTCTTTCATCCCGCACCTCCTCCATTTGAATGCTTTAGTTTTTGCTTTTACTTTTTTTTTTTTAAATTCTCATAGGCGTTTGGTTTTGAGTTAGCTAAGCGGATGGGGTTTTCTTTTGCTTTTGTATATCTCTGTCAGGTGGCGAGGCATGTGAGAGGCTAACAACGTTAGGTATCGCTGTTAATCTGGTGACGTATTTAACTGAGACCATGCATTTGGGGAATGCTACCGCAGCCAACACAGTGACCAACTTCCTCGGCACCTCTTTCATGCTGTGTCTGCTGGGTGGCTTCATCGCGGATACTTTTCTTGGCAGGTTTGGCCTCTTCTCTAACTCCAACTCTCACCACCACATTTTCTACTTTTACATGCACCTGGCGGATAAAGGGGGGCTGGCCTTGGCCCCCTAAAAATAAAAATTTTCTATTTAGGTCATTGAATTTTAAAAAAAAAAATAAATTAGTAAAAATAAAATTGTAATTTAGCCCCTTAAAATTATAAAAAATTGATTTAATTCTTTAAAAATTATAAAGATATATACTATAAAAAATTAAAATTTCATTCGCCCCTACAAATTTGTTTTGGCTTCGCCCCATTGCACCACTCTCAGTTAACCATGAATTCTCTCCTATTCACAGATATCTCACCATCGCAATATTCGCCACCGTTCAGGCAGCTGTAAGATTCATTTCCTCTGACCTGAAGATTAATTATTTTCTCATTTTCTTTAACCTGCTACTTCCGTGTTTAACTTCCCACCTTAAATGTAAAGCTAAAAGTTCATTAATCTTTAATAACTTTATCGAGCAGGGCGTCACCATATTGACCATCTCAACCATAATCCCAAGCCTAAGGCCTCCTAAATGTATCAGGGATAGCGCAACAACTTGCACCCCAGCAAGCGGTATACAACTCATTATTCTCTACCTAGCTCTCTACCTGACCGCCCTTGGAACCGGGGGACTCAAATCAAGCGTCTCAGGGTTCGGGTCAGACCAGTTCGACGAGTCAGACCTTGAGGAGAAATCCCAGATGACAAACTTCTTTAACTGGTTCTTTTTCTTCATAAACATAGGCTCACTTGGTTCAGTCACCGTGCTGGTGTACATCCAAGACAATATAGGTCGTGAATGGGGCTACGGTATCTGTGCTTGTGCAATCGTGATAGGGTTGGTGGTGTTTCTATCGGGTACCAAGCGTTACCGTTTCAAGAAATTGGTGGGGAGCCCATTGACCCAAATTGCCGCAGTGTTTGTAGCTGCGTTGAAGAAGAGGCATTTGGAGTTGCCATCAGATTCATCGCTGCTTTTCGAAATTGATGATGCAGCTGAAGGATTGAATAACAAGAAGAAGAAGCAAAAGTTGCCTCACAGCAAGCAGTTCCGGTTAGTATTCTTTTTTTAAACCAATCTTTACTTTTATTTCATTTCAAAACATGAACAATAGAGGACAAATAATTAAGACATGCTAAACATGTTATTTTTGTTGCTTCATACAAATATTTTCATAAAAAGTAATACGAAGAACACGTTAACTTGACTAATCTTAATACGTAAAGTTAAGAGAAGTTGATGAATTTCATTACCTTCTAAAATTTTGTATTGAATCAAAAGTGAAATCTTGATCTAGGCTAATAAAACAAGGATACAAGAAATTGGACCATAATTTTTATGTTGATTCCCACTAATCTAAATAATGGAATACGATCGAGATTCAAACTAGTATAGTTAATTAGGAACACGTGCAATATTAAATGTCGGCAATATACGGTTAGGCGGAGGACCAATATCTGATAGATAATCATCAACTATTTGGGGGTGTTTAAGACAATCAAAGTGTAATTATTGAATTTCCTCTATTTTTTTCATTGTATAAGATATCTGGTTTAATCTTGACCGTGAAATATATGGGTGTTTAAAGATGAAAAGATTAAAAAACATGTGGATTGAGACTTTAATATGTAAGTTAGAGGTGATATTATTTAGTGAGAAATAGAAAAAGAGATCACGAGGAACCAAACCAGATCGATCCTCACAAAATCTTATATTAAAACCATCACTTTACACCTTCACCATCCCAGTTAAGCCTATTCACTTGCTTTGCATCACGCGCTATTAATAGTAACCATATCTTTTTTGACACTTGTGGACATTCTTTAATTGCCTTTGATATATGGGTCATAATTAAAAAAACACATTAGGATAACCTTTTATTTATTATTGGCTAATTTTTGTTTCGTTGCTTGGTATTGTGTACAGTTTCTTGGACAGGGCAGCGATCAGGGACCCATCTGTGCCTGAGGCAAACAAGTGGAACTTAGCTACCTTAACAGATGTTGAAGAAGTGAAATTGGTGGTAAGGATGTTACCCATTTGGGCAACCACTATCATATTTTGGACCGTCTATGCCCAAATGACAACCTTTTCCGTGTCTCAAGCTACGACCATGGACCGTCACATTGGCACATTCCAGATCCCACCAGCGTCACTCACGGTTTTCTTCGTCGGTAGCATTCTTTTGACTGTCCCAATTTATGATAGAATCATTGCTCCGATTGCAAGGAAAGTGCTTAAAAACCCACAAGGGTTAACTCCTTTGCAAAGGATTGGGGTGGGTTTAGTATTATCCATTATAGCTATGATAGCCGCTGCACTGACAGAAATCAAGCGATTGAGGTCTGCAAGCTCACATGGACTTACAAATGACCCATCAGCTCAAATCCCAATGAGCGTGTTCTGGTTGATCCCCCAGTTTTTGCTGGTGGGGGCTGGGGAGGCCTTTACATACATAGGGCAGCTCGATTTTTTCTTGAGGGAATGTCCGAAAGGGATGAAAACAATGAGCACGGGTTTGTTTTTGAGTACCCTTTCATTAGGGTTTTTCGTTAGTTCTGTGCTGGTTACTATAGTTCACAAGGTGACTGGAACCAAGCATCCATGGCTGCCAGACAATCTGAACCAAGGGAGGCTCTATGACTTCTACTGGCTTTTGGCAATCCTGAGTTGTTTGAACTTGGTAATTTACTTGGTGTTTGCTAGGTGGTATGTGTACAAGGACAAGAGACTTGCGGATGAAAGGATTGAATTAGAAGAAGCAGAAGCTACCTTCCATTAATATGGATATTGATAATAATGTTTCTTTGGAGTTGGAGTGAACAAGTCACTTTCATTAAGATTTTGTGTTTGTAACTTTGTAATATATATATATATAAGTCCTTCGGCTGACTTCAAAATAAGGTTGAAGCCCTCTTTACATGTACATATTGAATATGGTAAAGAAACAAGAATAATTTCAAGCAAAGAAAGTTAAAGAAACAAGAATAATTTCAAGCAAAGAAAGTTAAGTTCTTTGCTTTTGCTTCAAAATTATTAAGTAGTACTATGACTGGCACTTTTTTTTTTTTTTTTTTGAAGGAATCTGTGAGTAGCACGTTGTTTGATAGATTTGGGGAACTAATATTTGATACCCAATACTTGAAATCCATCTTTGAAATGTGATCCCCCTAAGAATTAATCAATCATTGGTTTGATGTTAAATATCTTTCTCAAACTTAGAAAGTAAATAAATAGGACCACACAAGCTTATTTAAAATTGTGAATATGTTTATTATATGTATAGAATCAAAGAAGTTTTGCTTGCAACGAGGTTGGAAACATGTTTCTGTAATAGATGGGTAGCATGCCAAGAATGACCTTTCGTTCATCCAAGAAGTGAAGAAAAATGAATATTCTTTTGTTTGAGGATCATCAACTAAAAAATTGGTCAACCTTTCAATTATTGTTTTATATATATACATCCATGCACCTTGCAGGATTCTATGTCAATAGGCAGAATATAACAGCACAAAAATCCATGGCAGGGTCTCTTAAATTTTAGGATCGAAACTCAGGAAAAAAAAATGCATATCATATAAAAAATATAGCACAATAACAATGGATGCTGCTTGCATTTCGATCAATTACGTGAAGATAATCCTTTGCTCTACAATTTGTAAGCCAATCTGTTCCCTTGTCGGCCAATTGGACAAACATGGGATGCCATCCATACCGCTCCCTAGCTTGGGGCGCAATTAAAAACATTTTTTGATTAATCAAAAGACCCCAGATGCTCAAACATATCATTTTACAGATAAGACAAGCCCAAAATCTCTTTTTCTTTTGTGGAACCCATAATAATTTAGGAGCTGCAGTATTGTTTGTATTTTGGATAATTACATCATCATCATCATGATAATCATATTTAAGGTATTTAATGAATTCCGTTAAGTTAATAATTCATATTATAACTTGTGCATTGTGTGGTGTTGTTCATGCCATATTTTGTTAAATGTGTATGATGTCTTTCGTACCATATTCCTGCAATATCAACGAGATTAAGCAATGAAGGGTTCAACATATATTCATCTTGATAAATAAAGCGAATTCCTTTTTGATTGTGAAGTGGATAACCATGAAGCTTGAAGGATAAACATGACATGTGCCTAGTTGCAGGGTAGTATGTCAGTTTCGACAGACATCCATATCATGAGGAAATGGACAAGTTATTGACTGAGATGCTATTTCCCCACAATGTTCTTAGCTATAAAAATTCACTTCCTTAATTTGCTCGTATCAGAGATGTAAATAAAAAACCTCATCGGTTTGATGTCACAGTCGAATTCAATAATAGCATTAAGTGGCTTGAATTATATAGCTACAAGTGGTTGATATAAAATTTAAGCAACCCAAGAAATATACCTGTTATTAAAGCCTTTTACAACACTAGTTGAAGTGCCTTTCCAGACATCTTCACTCCTGCCTTAATATGATATATAGCTAATGCATGCAACCTTGATGTTGTGCACCTGCTAACATGTTCTGTTCCAGTAGTCTTCTCAGTATCTGCAAGTGACAGGTGTATACTTATCTTTGGACACACCGAATATCTCTTCTCAAATATATACAGCAATTGCAGCAAGACTAAAAGGATGATCAACCCCATTTACTAAGAAAAGGACACCAGTCGAAGCTACGACAGATGAGCTGCATCACCTTCACATCAATACCATAGAAATAAAATAAAATACACCAAAACAGCAGGGTGAAATATGTATTTGCAAAGAGGACTGCTGTTTTACCTAGAAACCTGTTATGGAACAAAAAGAATTTTTTGATCGGAAACTCTGAGAAAAACTGTTTCCATTTAGACTTAGCATCCACTATTCTCAATTCTCAAATACCAAGTATGGGCTAAGAAGAAGGAGGCAAGCGCTTGAAAAAGATGGACTATAAGCAACAGTTAGATTGAAACATTCGGCTTAGTCCAACTTGCGGTAGAAGCTTTAATATTTGCCGTAAAGTTCACTGCTGCCAGCATTAACGTCCGTCCAATAACAACCTAATAAGTGATTCTATACAAGGCAATGACACAAAATTTTCTTGGAAAGGAATATGTACTAAGTTTATAAGGCCAATAAGTAGCTTTTACATGTCTATTTGCACAAAGAAACTGAAATTGAATAACCAAAAAATGTTTCAAGAAAAATATAAAAAATTGTTCTCAATCTAGGATGGATGATTTTCATAATTCATTACCTGTTAGTCTAGTCAGACCTCAAAGAAAATGTTTATCAAATATTCATCAGAAAATAACCAGAGACAATTGTTATATATGTTAATAATATCTGGTCAAAACAAATCACCTTGGATCAATCAAAGGGGATTGAAATTATTGTAACAACAGGCACTAGTAAGGCTGGACTAGGAAAAGAGAACAATAAATTTCATTTAACACTACCATCCCAGATATATCCATCACTAAACACTCCAGAGATAAATCTTTTGATGGAAGATTTTTATATGGTTTTAAAAGCGGGGTACCGTTAATAGATAAAAGAAAAGAAAAGAACTTAAAACTGGCATCTTTCATCACTTAATGAAAGAAACTTGGAAATTCAAGTATCTGTTTGCATAATTGTCAACGATTTAAAATGAAGGAGAGAACTTCCATTTAATTGCTGTAACGATGATCATCTACATTATGTAAAAAATACACCTACAGTAAGCTATAGCAATGAAGCAACTGAAATATCAAACAATACCTTCCTGGATGTACAGATCCTTTACAATTATGAAATGATCTTGGAAGTAAGAAAATATATACAAACTGACTAATCATCCTTACTATCAAACCCTTCATGTATGAAATAATAGTGATAGCATACACATTAGTAAATCGAATAGTCATTTCTAATGGTTGATACACGAGCTTCTTTCTATGAAAAGGTCACTGAGTTTATACGACTAATAAAACTCCAGCTCCTCAACATCAATAAAGTGCTGGATCATGACTAGGTTGATTTACATGAGGAATTATGCTACTAACTTCATTCAATTGACAACAAACCAAGTTGTGGTCATACAAAGAACTAGCTCCCTCATCCAACCAAAAACTAAAAGACCTTCAAAATGTGACATTACTAAGAAAATAAGCCAATATGACCTGCTAAAACTCACTTAGAAAGCTGACTGGCAAATGAAACTACATGCAACCTTACGCTTCATGATAGCAAAAGAAACATTATAGCAAACATTTCTAAAGCTTATAAATTGTACACCAAAACAAAACTTTGAAAAAGTGATAATTGATTAGCTTAAAATACATAGTTTGAATTTCAAATATCAACAACTTTTGCATCAATTATTACAAAGCAAAAGAATTCCCCCATGTAAACACTAAACAGTAAGTACAAAATTTAGCAACAAAACTCAACCCCATAAACAGATAAAAGAAAATAACTTAAAATTGGCATTCATGACATTGTTAATGAAAGAAACGAGGAAATCCAAGTAATCTTTTTGCATAGTTGTCAACAATTCAACAATGAAGAGGAAAACTTCCAATTAAATGCAGTAACAATGGTCATCTGTTTTATTAAAAATGCACCTACAGCAAGCCATAGCAATGAAGCAACTGAAATATTGAACAATACCTTCCCGCCTGTATATATCCTTTACGATTATGAAATGATCTTAGAGGGCAAGCTAATCATGTTTAACTCAATTCTAAGTTACCAACTGCATAAAATAATTACCATATAAAAATATATCTGCCTTGCTAACCAAAGTATTGCGGTAAGAAATACATACAAATCGATTAAACATCCTTACAATCAAACCCTTCACGTGTGAAATAATAGTGGTAGAATACACATTTGTAACTTGAATCATGATTCAATGGTTTATAGGAAAGCATCTCTATCAATTCAAAAGGGGGCCACCGATTTTTATAGAATCAATCAAACTCCATCTGGATCATGACTAGGTTGATTTACATGAGGAATTATGCTACTAGCTTCATTCAATTAATAACAAAACATATTGTGCTCATAAAAAGAATTATCTCCCTCAGCCAATCAAGGACTAAAATACCTTCAAAACGTGACTATGGTAAGAAAAGATGCCAAAATGATCTGGTAAAACTCATTTAGAATGCCGTCTGGCAAATGAAACTATATGTAACCTTACGCTTCATGAAAGCGAAAGAAACATTGTAGCAAACATTTCTCAAGCTTATAAATTGTACAATTTTGAAAGCAATCCAAAGAGTGATAAATAATTAGCTTAAAATACATAGTATGAATTTCAATTATCAACAACTTTGAAATCAATTATTACAAAGCAAAACAATTCCCCCCGTGTAAAAAGTACAAACATTAGTAACAAAAACTCAAACCCCATACCTTTGAGAACGCTCTCTAAAATCTCAAAAACCGAAACGCAACAATCCCTTCAAGCACCCCAACAAACGCCCCGGCCAAAACGTCGGAAAGGAAATGCCTTCCAAGCAAAACCCTTGAAATAGCAGTCAGTATAGCCCAAACCCATACGCCAAATAGAAACAAACCGGGTTCAAATTTAACCCACCGTAGAATAAAATCCGAAATGAGTCCCCCGTGGTTCTGATAAATAAGGTGGAAGAGAGTAGCTAAAAACATAACCCTTGAAGCGTGGCCACTGGGGAAAGAGAAGTTATCAGCGTGAACAGCGGGGGACATGTTTGGGTTGTAATGAGGACGGGTACGGCGGAAGGTTAGTTTGATGAGGCCGATCAAAGCGAGGTCGAGGAGGTGGCCGAGGATGAAAGGGATGGATAGAGAGGAAAAGGAAGGGGAAGCGAGGAACAGAGAGAGGGAAACAGGGAAGGAGAACCGGAAATCGGCGGAGTATTCGAGGAGGAGGAGAAGGAAAATTGGGAGGATAGGCTTGAAGAGTGTGTGGAGGAAGAGTGAAACCGAGGCGTCTATGGTTATTAGGGGCTTCAGGAAAAATGGGGATGATGTAGTGGTTGTTTCCGGCGACCCCATTGGCGGCATGGGTAGGTAGCGGAGTGGGTGGAGGGTCAACTCTCAGAAAATACAGTTTACAGTTAAAACGTGATTGGATGATAAGGCTGCCGTTTATAATATGGGCCTTTTCGGGCTAATTATCAGTGACTTGTTATGGGCTTTGTTGGACAATTTAATGGATCTAATAAGATATATTGGACCACCATCTTTATTATCCCAAATATGTCCGATTACTGTTTTGTAGCTTAAAACTTTGAATTAAACACTTGAGCTATTCAAATGTAAATATCAAAACGTTTAATCCCTAAATTACCAAATTAGTAACTTTAATTTCATGCACTAAAGAGTTTGTTGGGCAATTAATCTAATCAAGTTTAAACTTGTTAAAACAACACCGTGAGATAAAGTATGTACATTTTGACATACCATCATCAGCCTTTAAATCTACTAGATTATCCATTTGTTTTTTGCAAACTTAAAAAATGCAATAACATTCTACTTATTTTCACAAAATGAAAGTGAGGAAGATTTAAAATGATTAGATCAAATCAAAGAGGTTTTAGTACACATAGCCAAATTGTATGGCCAAATATGAACGAGGAGATTCCAGGGTTCACATCCGATTAGCTAGATAGGAATGTCTCAATAACATGGACAATCGAGATGGCATGGGACCAACTATTAACCTTTAGGGTTTAATGGGTCATGTGAATTTCACTGCATCTCTCATAGAATTTAAAGAAAATTTAGATTTCCTCCAAATATAAACGCACAGAAATTACTCTTTGGATCTACCTCTTGATTCAATGTTATTCTAATAATACTCTCATTTCCAACCATAGAAGAAAGGGTCCAATTAGACTTTTTATAGAGAATAAATTTATTTTTTTTTCTTTTTTCTTTTTTTCTTTTTTTATTTTGTAGAGAGGGATAAGTAGATATTTGCTTGTTGAGGTGATTTTGATCGCTCGAGGAGATGTTTGTATTGTTCGTCGAGATCTAATAGATCTTTGTGTAAGTTAATGATAACAGCAGAGTAAAAAGGTAGTTATGGTATGAGTTCACGCCAGAGGCATAGTGCACCTATATGTCTGAAGTACTGTTCAAGTTATGATACAAGGTAATCTAGTTAGGGTTCAACTAGATTGTATAACTGTGTATTTAAAATATTGAATTTTCATTTATTTCATTCTCAAATTCTATAGGCTATTATGAAAAACAAGCTCTGAATTCAGGTGACAAGTGTTGGGCTCTTGTAAGAGAATTGGAATATCTATATAAGTGTATGCGTTTAGAGATAGAGGGTTATTATTCTTCTTCTTCCTTCTTATAAAATACTGCCATCTGATTTTTTCTGGAACCAAAAACATTTCTTTCTCCTTTAAGATGGATGTTGTAACTTTGATCTGCTCAGCATTTATTGCATGTCTGGGTAAGTAATATGACTTTGCATGTTGAACTCAGAAAGAGTAGTCTATAAAGAATATATGAGTAGTAGAATAAAGTATGAGGCTCTGCATGGTGGTTATCAGTGTCTGAAAAATAAGGAATTGTTTTTGACGATATTCCTGTGTTCTATAAGAAGTGGTTGTTGTAGTTTCATAATGGATGTTTGAGACTAGAGCTTAAGTTGCTGCTCGTGAGTGTAAGGTGAGTTCTACACTGACTCTTGCATGTATATTGTTCATAGCGAAGTATGTTTGTAAGAGATTGATCGAACTATGAATTTTGATACCATGGAAAGTATAGTTTGAGTATGTTATGTATGTGGCTATATAAATGATCACTTAAGAAAATATATGAGTGTATGAATGTTTGTTGGGGATAGTATTTATATTTGGAATAGATTTTGATAAATTCAAGTATGTGATGTGTGGTGTATATGTACTGAGATGTGAAAGTATGGTTGTATATGTCTGTCTGGAATGTAGGCTAGGAGAAGTGTGTTCTTTAGGGAGTATGTTAGGGAATTAAAGTATTGGGTTTATATTGTAGCAGTGCTTGAAGAATCTATAAAATAAGTCTGTGTTAGGGAATTAAAGTATTGGGTTTATATTGTAGCAGTGCTTGAAGAATCTATAAAATAAGTCTGTGTTTGGTCATCGCGATGGTAGTTGACAAAGCTCGTTGGGACAGAAAACACAAACTCTGATATGAAACTAAGAGAAAAATCCATGATCATGGCAATATCTGAAAAATGAATTAAGGACAACATATGTCGCCGGGGATTTTGTGTGTGTCTCAAAGCGGTGATGGGCAAACCTTATGCGATGTGAGTTTAGGCAAATTCATATCGCAAACACAACAGTCTTGAAATGTCTAGTTGGCATTTTGTGAGCATTTGAGACGAACTCTGAAAGAATAGCCTTTGTGGCAAACTCTGAATAAATAGCCTTTGTGGTAAATTCTAAAAGAATAGCATTTGTGGCGTACTCTGAATGAACTGCCATTCGGGTGTACTCTGAAAGAATTGACTTGTGGTGTGTTCTAAAAGAGGTGCATGCGTAGCATATTCTAAGGGATTTCCCATATGACGGGTTCTGTATTAAATGATTTAGCATGTTCAGTATGGCATTTAAGTAAGACCAGTGAAATTAGAATATTGAGGTATTTATTGGATTCCAGGTAAGTATGGAACAAGTAAGTTGTAACACCCAATACCTGATCCAATCACCTAGTTCGAGCAACAGGATATCACATTCGTTGTTGGAGCAACTGACAACATTCATTCCAATATAAATAAATAAATAAATAAAATCATACATTTAGACCCATGACCAAGTCATGATTAATATATATATATATATCAGTATCTCCACTATTAACCTATTTATTCGTTACATTTCATGCAATCTCTTTTCCAATTATATATATACCGGTTCACACAAAAAAAAAATTATAGCTTCATCTAAATATTCGCACAGCATCATCAACATCAAACATATGCATAGTACAAACTATTATCAACTATCATATATGCCTATTTATATAACATCAAAAATTGGACAACTTAGTTAACTCAATATATTAGTATAAATAACAGCATATTGGACAGTGAATATAACACATTCGAGAACATATAAATTTCAAGCTCGCTAACAATTGATTTAGGTAGGAAATTATATGCTAAAATTTCCATCATTCGGACCGCAAATGTCCCTTAAGTGCAGCGGCCAAGTTAAAATAATGACAACCAATATTTTCCTTCATTTAACACAGCAACTAGTAACATTTAAAACAAAAGAATAAATATACTGAATTTCCAGCATTCAATTAAGATTACAAGTATTCGGTTTTGTACAGCTTTAACGTATGCTTTGGACATCATCAAATCTTCAACATTACAAGACATTAAATCAGCTTAATAGCATCACATTCAAACTGTTTTATTAGCCCCATCCGAACAGCTTAATTAACACCAATTTACATCCCCTTTAACAGCGAATTTAACCCTTTCGATCAGCAACAAAAACTAATATTTAACAACTATTGTTTTCTTTTATTTCATACATGCAGCAGACCAATTGCTCCACATATTACAGCACATTCAAATCAGTATTTACATGCTAGAATAATGAGCTTTCAAGCTGTAGTTTCCAGCAGTCATTTAAGCATTTAATTGTCAAATTTTTACTTCACTACTAACAACCGAACTTAGTAAGAATAACATAATATTTTAGCTACTAAACTCGATTTATCAACCCCTACAACCATAGCTTACCTGCATGCAAACATCAGAATTTAAACATGAGAATTTGCAACGTTTCCAATGAAAAACTCACTCACAAGCACATTCAATTTGTCCTATTTTGGACAGCACAAGACAGCAACATGCAGGGCATTTGTATCCCGCAAGAACACACTCAATAGTATTAAAATTTATTAGCTCATCACAACAACAATCCATGGTTTTTAATCCAATAATACTCAATTATTTGGTCCCAAAACTGAACAGCATAATGCAACAAATGGAACTGTCTTTACAGCCCTCAATCGACATGAAAATAGAACCGTTAATTTGTTCAAATTTTGGACAGCATAATAGGGGCACAAAATTGGATAGCAGTAATTTTTACACTATCTCCGAGCAGCATTTAATCTTACAATAAACAAATCTAGCTAATGCTAGACAGTAAGTAGCCTTGAAATTTTAAAGAACATTTTCAGCCTTTAAATCGAAACCGAAACATCAATGCTAATTTAATATATATTTTTTTAAGCATGAAAATAACAAAACGAGTTTAAAGAAAACTCACCATTAGCAACACTCAATTTGTACTTCTAAAATAACAAGTCATTCGGCAAATAAAACACAATTTACTCATTAACGGCACATCATCAATATCAATCTCAGAGTTATACATTTTAACCAAAGCACCAAAGCACTATAAATCACAGCTATAACCCCTCTCAATTTGTCGTTTGAAGATTCCACAGTTTCATTATTAAGACCGTTTAAATTACGACGATTAATCCACTTCAAATAATGGTTTAAGAGAACATAAATACTTACAGCATAAATACTAACATTTTAATCACAACTAAGCAGTAGGACATCTTAATTATAACTATGACATCTTCTAATTTCAGCTTAGGACATTAATATTTAATCAATTCCAGCAGCAGGTTACCTTAATTTCATTACAAAAAGTCATATTCGGACAGCATGCATGGAGTTTGCATGCCTCGACAGTTCACTCAACAACTAACAATCATCAAGACTTTTCCCTCAATTTTCATCACAAATACCAGCATTAGAGTACAATTAATCATTCAAGAAATAACTTAAACTCACACCATAACCAACGGCAGCCATTTTTTTTTTTTTTTACAACCATTTCTTCAAATTTCCAACATGATTTATTTGCTCCTAACCGAAAATCAACAGCAGCTAATTGACAGTTTAATAATAAAATTCAGACGACTTAATTGAAGTCACCAACTAGTTTAATTCGACTTGTCAATTAACTAAATGAGTAAGTGTGTGTAAATTTCAAGGAATACTTACCGAATTCTTCCCCAAATTGCTGTTACGAGCACAAACTTTCTCCTTGCCTTTACCACTTTAACCGTCTCCCACCTCTCAAGCTTCTTAATATGAAGAAACAACTATTTAATATGCCAAATCCATGGCCTCTCCCTCCATGCAACCGACCTCCCTTTTTATTTCATCCATACGGACCAACAAAAGAAAAGAAAAGTAAAAGTACAGATAATATATATATATATATATAATATAGAAGAAAACATGAAGAAATTTTAAAGAATTTTTTTCTCCCTTTTCTCCTCTGGGGTTTCAGCATTTTGGGGAAGATGAAGAGAAGAAAAGAAAAAATGTTCTTCCCTTTTTCTTTTCTTTTTTCCCCATTTTTCCTTACCCTCTTTTTTATTATTATTATCTATTTATTATATTCCCATAAAATTTTATTAAAATTTTATAATATATATTAAACACATATGTAAATCATAACCGGCCACTATAGTAACCATTTATATAATGGTTTATTTATTAGATAAATCCCTTAGTTATAATTTAGCTTTTAATTTAATAACAACCACACTTCTACCATTTACGCGATTTAGTCCCTGTACTTAAATTGAGCACTAAAACAACTAAATTATTTAATCAAAATTCAATTCACCTACAACATAACTCCATAAATATTTAATAAAAATATTTACTACATCGATTTACAGAAACAAAGTCACAAAATTGGATTTTTTGGTACTATTGACTTTCGGGTCGTTACATAAGTAATGACTGAAGGTAAATGTCTAAAGAGATTTAGAAATGTACAAGGGAATTGCAAGGTAAAAATGTCATGAAAATATGTTCAAATCTATATGTTTGAAGAATCTATCTGTCACCTTTGTTTGTGCTCGTTCAGGAATTGGGATTGTACTATTGATTCTGGGTTAAGTTTGCAAATGAAATGACTTACTGGCTGCATTGGTCATCGTAATGGAATTTGAGTGAATATATGAAAATTAAGATTGGAAGATATGAATGAAGAACTGGAATCATTGATTGGAAATAGAAATGGGTTAAAAGTAAATTTACGAAAAAATCAGAATATGGGAAGTATTCGCCAAAAGAAAGTCAGATGTCATAGAACAGTAAAATAGACATTATGAATCATCAGCTACATTATCCATGTATCAACTAAGGTCAATGGCGTTTTTTTCGCTAAGTTCTTATGAACTTATCTGTGTGTATATTTGTTACATATTAGTATGCTGAGAGACTGCGCCATGAGGGACAATGTTGGGACTATGCTAAGGAAGTGGCGTATCGGTTTGTTATGCATACAAGAGCAAGTCTAATGGCGTTTTAGCAATCAGTAGTGCTACATAGAAGTCTATACTTAGGATCAATGTAATAAGTTATGATATTAGATGATAACTTTTGTAATTAATTTATTCTACTTATCTTTGTATATGTCATTGTGTTTATGTGATTAATTGAATTTGTAATTATCGTGGTTTGTAATAATAGTTTAAATTTATGTCTGTATTCGTAAGGTAACACCCGAGACCCGCATCTGATCAATCGGATCGGGTTAAGGGCGTTACATTAAACCACAAAGGTAAATATAAATCAATTTAATTATTATACAAACTTACTAAACTGAAACAACAACAAACACAACACCAAGGACTACTCAGCAATTTTCCCCTTTTCGCGTTTATTTATTGATTGATCCGTTTCTTGATCTATATAATAATTTAATTCAATTAACCATTCAAAATACCTTATAATATCAAAAAAACATGCATATAACCATTTAATAATATTTTACGATATTTCCCTTAACTTTTACCTTTTATTCTATTTAGTCCTTAAAATCGAAATTTGCATATTTTCCATAATTCAACCTAAAACCTTAGTGTCGAATTCAATATAGTTCCTTAACAGCCCCTAACTAACAAAAAAATTACAAGAATTCCTTGTTAAATTCAATATTTTATCAATTTAGTCCTTGAACTCAAAACAAACTAAAATTACTTTACAAAATAGTCCTATTTTAACATCAAGCTTATAATCTATCAATTAACCTCAAGAACATCTAAAAACCATTAATGGATGGTAACATAACCTTTAACATTTTTACAAAATAGTCCCTAAACTAGTTAGATTAAGCTATAACAATCTCAAAAACATAGAATTCACTAAAAACAGAAGCTAAATTCACTTACATGCAAATAACCAAGCTTGACCGGTTCTTCCTTGTACAAAAATGGTGTTTTCCGGTTGGTATAGTTAAAATGGAGAAGATGATAGCTTTGTTTTCTTTTGTTTATGATTTTATTTACTCAATTACCATTTTACCCCTATAATTCATTTAAAATTTCCATCCAATACATGCATACATTGTCCATTACTATTTATTATGGTCTAATTACCATATAAAGCCATCCAATCATGCTTCTTTAGTCATTTAGCACATTTAAATTAATAGCGATTAACTTCTTCAACTTTTATGATTTAGTCCTTTTTACCTAATTAACCAACCAAACATCAAAATCATTGAACTAAACTTTAATATGACACTCTAATAGACTTTTAAATATTAAATAAATAATATTTATTGACTCACTAGTTGGAATTGTGATCCCGAAATCACCGTTTCTGACACCACTGAAAAACGGGTTGTTGCAAGAATATTAAGTTAAATGAATATTAAACATATTTTACATTTCACATACATACTATATTTCAATGCTTTAGCTTATCTTTTACATGTCATTTAAATGTGAGTTCATACTTACAATTTCAGTTACATTCGTTCTTCTCGTGACCATATTTTCACATATTTATACCAAATCATCATATTCATATAATCATTTATGTTATAATCACATATTTCATCAAGTAACAATTCAATTAAATATCAAGTCATAGGTAGAACTCAACTTTTATGAGACAAAGCAGCAATGTCACCTTACTCAATTTATTACTTAGTTAAAATATGAATTAAAACAAGTCATGAAAGCACCAACCGTATTAGCTGTTCGTTTATGATCCTTGCATTTCCATTCTCTCGGGACGGTCCAATGTCTTTTTTAGCTACTTACGATAATTCTTTATAGAGACGATATTAATTTTCACCCAATCACATTGAAAACACATTGTAAGGCCCAATTTAGCAGCCCGAGGCCCACACCAATACCAAAAAATAAAAAATAAAAACAGATTGGAATAAAGCCCAAATGGCCTAACATCAAAGCCCAAATTATTAGGCCCAACTAAACCCTAAAATTTCAGCAACCTAAATCAGTTTAGGTGCTTTGGTTGTGCGCCGCTCCCACGCCAGCAGAGCCGCCATCCGCGCCATCCACCACACCCACGTAGCATATCCCACGTCCTCCGTGATCTCCGCGTGCACCTGCAAAGAGGGGCCAAATATTCGGTACTAAGCAGTTGTAATTTAGGCTATATAAAGCCGTTCTTAACAATGTAAAAGGGGGGAGAGATTTGGGGTTTTTTTTTTAGGATACACAGTTGTAATTGGAAAGGAGAATACAGAATCTTTACAAAGAATATACGATATCAGTAAAAAAAGAGGCAAACGTTTGAATAGAAAACCATTTTCAAAGGTGATTTTCACAGATCTTACCGATTCTATGTAGTTTCTTTTTCTTTTTATTTTTATTTTTAAAAAAAAAAAGATTTCGAAAACAAGAGGAAAAGGAAAAAGCTCACCAGACCTTCGTTCCTACGGGTGATCGGCCGCCTGATCGGTGGTGACACGGCGGTGAACGAGAGATTGGGGGGGCTCTAACCTGGAGAAATAAACAAAAGAGGGTTTCTTTTTTTTAAAAATGGTAGAATGCCATTCATTTGTTTTTTTTTTTAGTTTTCAAATGGCAAACACAGTAGTGTCGTTTGGGAGGCATGGGATCTGTACTTTGAAAGGGAAATTTATGCGATTAGCCCTCCCCTGTTGCGCCCCTGCTTTGATTACATCCCTCTTCAACTTTCTTCTTTTCTTTTAAATTTGCCCCAGTAATTTTACTTGTTTTTCATTTTAGCCCTCAATAAAGCGCAGTGCATAGAGAGTGTGGGAATTTTCCCAATCTGGTCCCTTTTTTTTAAGCGCGTCACAGTATGGCCCAATCATCTTCATTTGTTCTTGATTCGACCCCAAAGCTTTTGTTTTTGTTCGAATTTAGTACCTTTTTGATTATTTTTGCTATTTTGTCATTAAATCAATTATTTTTTAATATCATTTTTGTTACCACTATTTTTATATGTGTATTATTATTACAACTATATTCTTTCTAGTATATTTACTATTATTATTTATATTATTTTGTTTACTTTTTTATTTATATATTATTATTATATCTATTATTTTTTATTATCAATATACCTTTTTTATTCTATTATTATACCTATTATTATATTTATCATTATTTTATTTTATTACTAATGTTTTTCTTTATTATTTTTATTATTTTTATATTTTATTACATACTATTATATATTATTATTTATTATGGTTTACTTTAATAGTTTTATTATATATTATTACTTTTATATCTATTATTTTTATTATTACCAGTATACCTTTATTTCTTTTACTACTATTTTTTTTGTTAGTGTTAATATCATTACCATGATTTTTTTATATTCATTATTAATTATTTATTATTAGTTTTGTCATTTATTATTATTACTATTTGTTTTATTTGTTACATATCATTTTTTTATTATAATATTATTGCTTTTTTCCCCTTTTGTGTTCATTATTATTATTCCTTATTAATCGTGTTTACATTTCCACGTTTTTTTTTTTTAAAAAACTCATAAAAGGTTTTCACAAAGGTAATATTTCGTGTCTGAGGAGTTCGAAAAATCGTGCCCAATCGTGCTGAGGTTCGATTTTTCGTTCGTCCAGATCACTAAATATCCTTTAAAGATTTTGATCGTGTTTTTTTGAAAATAAGGCAATGTTTCGTGTTTGGAAGCTCGAGAGATTATGCCCAATCGTGCTGGGTTTCGATTTTCTATTCGTCCAAATGACCAAATATCCTTCAGAGATTTTGACCGGGTTTTCTTAAATAAAGGCAATATTTCATTATTGGAAATTCAAGGAATCGTGCCTAATCGTGCTGGGTTTCGATTTTTAGTTTGGCCAAATAGTGAAATACCCTTTTCAAATTGCAATACATGAATTTTAGAAATCATGAAATGATCTTGGTATCGAGGGTTTGAAACATCGTGTCCTATCGTGCTGGATGTGGTATTTCATCTTTTCGGAACAAGAGAATTTCGATATCCAATTCGAGTTATCCAAACATTTTTTTAAAAGATTCATATTTTATTTTTTTTTCAATTTTCAATATTAGGACATTAATCAATCGATAAGGTACCAATTTTGGGCGTTGCGAGGGTGCTAATCCTTCCTCGTGCGTAACCTACTCCCGGACCCGTTTTTCCTAAAATTCGTAGACCAAAACTTTTTCAAAAGTGGCCCAATCGCATATCAAAAAAGGATTGGTGGCGACTCCGTTTTTCTTTTTAAAGTCGGCCCGTTTTCCAAACAAAAAAATGGTTTCGACAGCTTGGCGACTCCACTGGGGACAATAAGAGAGTCAAGCCGTAAAATTGATTGATTAATGTCATTTTATCGAAAATTAAAATTTGGATTTTGATTCTTCATCGCATGAGTTTGTGTCGTGTTATATGTTTGTGTGATTTGAGCCTCTTAGGATATTCCTGCATCATATTGCATGACCGTAGCAGTCATACCCTTTAAGTGGGAGCGAGAAACTATGCCTTCTTGAGGTTTTCACCTCCGCATGGGCTACGGGACTGCTTCCGGGATACATCTGTACCTATGTCTTCGTGAAGTTTTCACCTCCGCATGGCCATAGGGAAATGTATTCCCCTGAACTGAACTCGATCCGTATGAGCCTATAATGGGAGAGGATTGAGGAATCTACTGGTTCAGGTACCCTTTTTTTCCTTTAGAACTAAGCCACATATAGCGATCCTTAAGAGCCCACCCTAGATAGAGCCACGCCAAACCCGAGTGGTCACCCGGACAGGTGTTCTGTGTTGTCTATTTCTCTTGCACTAACATGTTTTCTTTCATTTTGACTACCTTGCATTTCATCATCATAGAAAGGAGAGGTTGATTCATATTCGATTGCCAAATAGAAGAGTTTGTCATAAGGAAATGGATTTCTTGATAAAGTGGGTTATAATGCGTTCGTCCAAATATAGTCCAAGTGAACACAATGAGAAAAGATTGATGTCTTTACCTGGACTATGAGGATGAAGCCGCATATGTAATCCATTTTATGTAAAGAAATTTATTTTCTAGAAAAGTTCTTCTAATGGAATTGAATTCAGAATCGACGTCTCTTTTTCTTTTTGCATTCATTCATTTGCATTGCATTTCATGCATTTGTATTACATCGTATCATATGCATCAATTACCATAAAAGAACCCTATTAACTAGAGATCGTGTTATAGCTACCCTGGAACATCGCTATTATACTCGAAGAAAAACACAAGTCATGGATCAAAAGTTAGAGAGGTTAGAGCAGATGCAGAAGGAGATGCAAGACCAATTGCAAACTCAGATGCAAGAGCAGTTGACCAAGATCCAGCAGGATATGATGGATCAAATGCTGGAATCCCAGAGAAGCATGATGAGCCAGTTAACACAGTTATTGACTAGAGGGCCTGATAAAGGAAAGAGCCTCATGGTCGATACCGGGGACGATAATGAAGACTCTGCTTATCCTCCAGGCATAGCCCCGACAAATACCCTAGCGTAGCCCAATGCGCACCCACCTAGGGTGTCCGTCAATATCAGTCCCCAATATCAATCCGGTATCTCAGCACCGGTAAACTTCCCAACAGGCTCGAGCTTTAACCCCGGAGATAATTTGGCAAAACCAATGGTCCCTGACTTTGATGATGCAGTAGAAGGGGAAAAAGCAATAGCGGAGCTCCCAAAACAGTTTGAGGATCGATGCAAATGGTTGGAGGAGAAGTTCAAAGCATTGGAAAGCGCTGATTACCAATGCGAAGTAGATGCTAAGAAGTTGAGTTTGGTCCCAGATCTGGTACTCCCACCCAAGTTCAAGATGCCAGAATTTGAAAAATACAACGGGACCAGCTGTCCTGAGGCCCATATTACAATGTTTTGTCGGAGAATGACGGGATATGTCAGTAATGACCAGTTTTTGATCCACTGTTTCCAGGATAGCTTGACTGGGGCCGCAGCCAAATGGTACAATCAGCTGAGTTGTACTCAAATCAAATCATGGAAGGATTTAGCACAGGCCTTCATGAAACATTATGACCATGTGACTGATATAGTGCCCGATAGGATCACGCTACAAAATATGGAGAAAAGGTCGGGCGAAAGTTTTAGGAAATACGCCCAAATGTGGAGGGAGGTCGCTACCCAGGTTCCACCACCGCTATTGGAAAAAGAAATGACCATGCTCTTCATTAATACCCTGAAAGTACCTTTTATCAATCATATGATAGGAAGTACCACCAAGAGCTTTGTGGATATAGTGATGGCAGGAGAGATGATTGAAAATGCCATAAGATGTGGCAAGATTGAAGCAGGGGAAACGACTAAAAGGTCAGCTCCTAGGAAAAAAGATGACGAGGTGAATAATACGAGTACTCACAACCAAGGGTACTCAAAAGCAATTCATCATTAACTGACCAAAGGTGATCAACTGCTTGGGCAACAAGGGTCGGTGAGACAAGAGTCAGGCACAAGGCAAAACTCTGAAAAGCTCCAATTTACGCCAATCCCAATGACGTATAAGGAGTTATATCAAAGTTTGTTTGATGCACACGTGGTGTCCCCATTTTATTCGAAACCGTTGCAACCTCTGTTCCCAAAATAGTATAACGAGAATGCCCAATGCGAGTACTACGCAGGAATAAAGGGTCATTCAATTGAAAACTGTACTACGTTCAAAAAGCTGGTTGAAAAGTTCATTCAAATGGGAGTTGTGAAGATCGACGTTTCATCAAAATCGGATCACTTCGATGCGACAGTAAATGTGATAATTGAAGGAAGAGACAAGAAAGTTGCGACTCCTTAAAAAGAATGAAGTTTCCAAGCCCTTGTGCACTTGGAAGTGTTTTAAATAATGGGACTATGGAATAGATCCCTGTATTTTTTAGAACTGATCTATAGTAATGTGCAAAACATGTTTGTTGCCTTGGGCCTAGAGGCAATAAGAACTCTTTTGTGAAATAGGCTTATATCCAGAATTATCATTTCAATAAAATGCATATTTTTGAATACATATTCTTTTATTCTTTACATTTCATACTGTACATTCTTTTATTTTTTTAATATTCTTTCACGACCATACCAATAATCATCCTTGGAATCATTCATTCTTTGGATTTCTTACCTTCGTACCTAGGTACCCAAATATCAACGACATGAGCAACGTTGTTACTGACTCCCTTTTTGAACGAGATATGGGTATAGGGGATCTAAGGACTGTGAATATGACAAAGATCGTAACATATCTTCTGATTTGTTAAGAACGGTAAAATAAGATGAAAAACAGACCTTACTAACAAAGGATCAGCAGATGTTATGAGCCTAGAAAAGGGGTGAAGATTGAAGCCCAGCTCACCATAGAAATAATGCAAGACGTCATTGGATTATTCAAAGATGTTTTTGCATAATAATATCAGAACATGCCTGGGCTACTAAGACGCGGGCTTAACATAAGGATCGGGTACTGCTGATCTACATAAAAAGGGATGGTATCAACTATGCCATATTTAAAGAGACGAGATTCATGTACTTTCTCCAATTCTTCACAAATTTTCCATATGTGGGGTATAGATGTGATGGGGCCAATCTTGTCAAACGCTTCTAGTTGACATCGATTCACCGTCGTGGTCATCGTCTACTTCGCTAAGAGGGTGGAAGTAGCTTCATATGCCAATATTACAAGGTCGACGTCATTAAATTCGCAAAAAAAATGGATCAAGATGCTAGCAGAATGCCATAAAGGATCGCGTTTAAATAACTGTACAAAGACAAAATTTGCAGTTTGTCTAAGGATTAGGCAGCGTATCACAGTATAGCAAAAGTTGCAAAATAAAAAAAAATTGAAGGATGGCTTAGACTTGTAAGAACTGGCATAAGAAGCTACCGTTACCTTCTGAACGTCGGCCAGGACCTTTGCTGGGGCAACACAGTTCTCATTGGAATAGAAACGGTTTTGCCAATTGAACCTAATTAAAGAAAGGCTTAAAAGTTATTTGTCACGGCCAGATGATATGAGCTTAGAGAAGTTCATATTAGGGAATTCCACGAAGGAACCTGATGTTGGAAATGATCTTTCTTCTACAAAAGGATTTCAAAGAGAAGTATATGCCAAACTGAGAAGGATCTTATATTGTAAAGAAGGCTTGTTCTAGAAGAGCATTGACATTGGCTGAAACGGAAGGCGATGACTTGCCCAATCCAGTGAATTCAAGTTCAGTCAAGAAATATTTGACCTGAAGGAAGAAAGACCAAGGTGAAAACCCGCAAAGGGCGCCTTGAGCTCAAATTCATTCAAAAAAAAAAGAGAAAAAGAAAAGAAAAAGGAGAGGCCAAGGCGAAAACCCCAAAATGGCGCTTTGAAACCAAAGGGGATTTGAGCTGAAAACCCGAAAAGGGCTTTTGACCAAGAGGTGGGGCATCAAAGAGTCTTACTATGTCCAGATTAGCAATGAGGAATAATGTTACGTCTTGGGGCATTGACAAAGTACTCTGGATCCCCTAAACACATATTGAGCTTAAAATGGTCCTCAAGAAGTTTGAATCAGAGAAGCTCAGGCTGCGATATCTGGGACACCTAGCTTCTATTTTACCCATTTTTGAATTTGTTATTCTTTTCAACATACACCCCAATCAATTTTCTTAGTTATCTTTTATAACTTATTTGTTTCGAGCTATGCTCTTGATTAATTTCTTTCTTGTCCATTGATCTTTTTCAAGCATTTTATATTGAAATAATGATTATTGGACTAATACTTTCATAAAAGGAGTTTCGCATATTACTCTGAAAGCTTTTAAATAATATGAGAATCTGAAACAGAACTATTATTCAGAACTCACCAAGCCTAAGGGGATTGGAAACATTGAAAAATTATTATCTTTTAAGATTCTTATTGGATAAGACAATTTCATTGGTAGCACCATATCGACAAATGACGAATAAGGTCAATCCAAGTGTAAAAGGGGGTTATTGTCGGTATACCCTGCATACATACATCTGGTCATTTTACTCAGGGGATGATATAATAGACCAAGTTGATTGAAAATTCCATACCTCTAAGTGATAACTGAATGGATGAAAAAAACCAAATGTTATTCCCCAGAAATTGCAGTGGGAGGTATAAATTTTTATATCCTAAGGACTCTGGAATTATAGCGGGGCAAGCTTGCTGAGCAGAATGATTATTTCTTTGGGTTTTTGTCCAAGATACCAGCTGAACGAGAAAGCATGGTAGCACATCAGTGATAGAACCTTGATGAACTATGAGCAGTGTCAACCCATAGGGATCATTCTCTCATTTCCAATTAGGAGCATTTGATTTATGCCGATCAATGTGTCCTAATCGTTTTTTTTTTTAAAAAATCATTTTCATGACATCTTGCATTCATACAAATGTCATCCCTAATATCATTTAGTTAGGAGCATTAGATTCATTCCGATCATGCGTCCTAATCATCATTTTCATGACATTCTGCATTCATGCAAAAAGTCATCCATAAAACATTTGAGTATACAGGACATGTCCCTCAGAGGACGGTGTAGCAAAACCGAAAATTTCAGATTTTGTTCCCAAGTGGATCAAACTGAAGAATGAAGTCTTCCTGAAGATAGTCAGGAAGCAAATTGAAATTTCAGATTTTGTTCCCTAGTGGAGCAAACTGAAGAATTAAAAATTTTAGATTTTGTTCCCAAGTGGATCAAACTGAAGAATAAAGTCTTCTTGAAGATAGTAAGGAAGCAAACCAAAAATTTCAGATTTTGTTCCCTAGTGGAGCAAACTGAAGAATTGAAAATTTTAGATTTTTTTCCCTAGTGGAGCAAACTGAAGAATTGAAAATTTCAGATTTTGTTCCCTAGTGGATCAAACTGAAGAATGAAGTCTTCCTGACGATAGTAAGGAAGCAATTTGAAAATTTCAGATTTTGTTCCCTAGTGGATCAAACTGAAGAATGAAGTCTTCCTGAAGATAGTAAGGAAGCAATTTGAAAATTTCAGATTTTCTTCCCTAGTGGATCAAACTGAAGAATGAAGTCTTCCTGAGGATAGTAAGGAAGCATTTTGAAAATTTCAGATTTTGTTCCCAGTGGATCAAACTGAAGAATGAAGTCTTCCTGAAGATAGTAAGGAAGCAATTGGAAAATTTCAGATTTTGTTCCCCAGTGGATCAAACTAAAGAATGAAGTCTTCCTGAAGATAGTAAGGAAGCAAATTGAAAATTTCAGATTTTGTTCCCCAGTGGATCAAACTGAAGAATGAAGTCTTCCTGAAGATAGCAAGGAAGCGGTCAAGACATCGATCCTGTCTCCCGAGTTTGCAAAGTGGAGCGGATCAAAAGATAGTGGATACTACCTTCATGAAATTGAAGCTATCAAGATGAAGTTCCAATACCATTCAAGTTGTAGTGGAGTTGGAGTCATTTGAAGAAGACGAGGATCAAGAAGTCGAAGTTTGGCCAAAACCGGGCAAAATTGGTCCTTTTATAGTCTTTGCTCTATTCTCGTTACACGATAATGAGCAAACAGGGGCAGCTGTAAGGCCCAATTTAGCAGCCCGAGGCCCACACCAATACCAAAAAATAAAAAAAAAAAACAGATTGGAATAAAGCCCAAATGGCCCAACATCGAAGCCCAAATTATTAGGCCTAACTAAACCCTAAAATTTCAGTAACCTAAATCAGTTTAGGTGCTTTGGTTGTGTGCCGCTCCCACGCCAGCAAAGCCGCCATCCGCGCCATCCACCACGCCCACGTAGCATATCCCACGTCCTCCGTGATCTCCGCGTGCACCTGCAAAGAGGGGCCAAATATTCGGTACTAAGCAGTTGTAATTTAGGCTATATAAAGCTGTTCTTAACAATGTAAAAGGGGGGAGAGATTTGGGGTTTTTTTTTAGGATACACAGTTGTAATTGGAAAGGAGAATACAGAATCTTTACAAAGAATATACGATATCAGTCAAAAAAGAGGCAAACGTTTGAATAGAAAACCATTTTCAAAGGTGATTTTCACAGATCTTACCGATTCTATGTAGTTTCTTTTTATTTTTATTTTTATTTTTTAAAAAAAAAGATTTCGAAAACAAGAGGAAAAAGGAAAAAGCTCACCGGACCTTCGTTCCTACGGGTGATCGGCCGCCTGATCGGTGGTGACACGGCGGTGAACGAGAGATTGGGGGGGCTCCAACCTGGAGAAATAAACAAAAGAGGGTTTCTTTTTTTAAAAAATGGCAGAATGCCATTCATTTGTTTTTGTTTTTAGTTTTCAAATGGCAAACACAGTAGTGTCGTTTGGGAGGCATGGGATCTGTGCTTTGAAAGGGAAATTTATGCTATTAGCCCTCCCCTGTTGCGCCCCTGCTTTGATTACATCCCTCTTCAACTTTCTTCTTTTCTTTTAAATTTGCCCCAGTAATTTTACTTGTTTTTCATTTTAGCCCTCAATAAAGCGCAATGCATAGAGAGTGTGGGAATTTTCCCAATCTGGTCCCTTTTTTTTAAGCGCGTCACAGTATGGCCCAGTCATCTTCATTTGTTCTTGATTCGACCCCAAAGCTTTTGTTTTTGTTCGAATTTAGTACCCTTTTGATTATTTTTGCTATTTTGTCATTAAATCAATTATTTTTTAATATCATTTTTGTTACCACTATTTTTATATGTGTATTATTATTACAACTATATTCTTTCTAGTATCTTTACTATTATTATTTATATTATTTTGTTTACTTTTTTTATTTATATATTATTATTATATCTATTATTTTTTATTATCAATATACCTTTTTTTATTCTATTATTATACCTATTATTATATTTATCATTATATTATTTTATTACTAATGTTTTTCTTTATTATTTTTATTATTTTTATATTTTATTACATACTATTATATATTATTATATATTATGGTTTACTTTAATTGTTTTATTATATATTATTACTTTTATATCTATTATTTTTATTATTACCAGTATACCTTTATTTCTTTTACTACTATTTTTTTTGTTAGTGTTAATATCATTACCATGATTTTTTTATATTCATTATTCATTATTTATTATTAGTTTTGTCATTTATTATTATTACTATTTGTTTTATTTGTTACATACCATTTTTGTTATTATAATATTATTGCTTTTTTCCCCTTTTGTGTTCATTATTATTATTTTTTATTAATCGTGTTTACATTTCCACGTTTTTGTTTTTGTTTTTTTTTTCTAAAAACTCATAAAAGGTTTTCACAAAGGTAATATTTCGTGTATCAGGGAGTTCGAAAATCGTGCCCAATCGTCTTTGGGCTTGATTTTTCGTTCAATCGAATCACTAAATATCCTTTAAAGATTTTGATCGTGTTTTTTTGAAAATAAGGCAATGTTTCGTGTTTGGAAGCTCGAGAGATAATGCCCAATCGTGCTGGGTTTCGATTTTCTATTCGTCCAAATGACCAAATATCCTTCAGAGATTTTGACCGGGTTTTCTTAAATAAAGGCAATATTTCATGATTAGAAATTCAAGGAATCGTGCCCAATCGTGCTGGGTTTCGGTTTTTAGTTTGGCCAAATAGTGAAATACCCTTTTCAAATTGCAATACATGAATTTTAGAAATCATGAAATGATCTTGGTATCGAGGGTTTGAAACATCGTGTCCTATCGTGCTGGATGTGGTATTTCATCTTTTCGGAACAAGAGAATTTCGATATCCAAATCGAGTTATCCAAACATTTTTTTAAAAGATTCATATTTTAAAATTTTTTCAGTTTTCAATATTAGGACATTAATCAATCGATAAGGTACCAATTTTGGGCGTTGCGAGGGTGCTAATCCTTCCTCGTGCGTAACCGACTCCCGGACCCGTTTTTCCTAAAATTCGTAGACCAAAACTTTTTCAAAAGTGGCCCAATCGCACTTCAAAAAAAGATTGGTGGCGACTCCGTTTTTCTTTTTAAAGTCGGCCCGTTTTCCAAACAAAAAAATGGTTTCGACAGACATAATCAAACATATTTTTTATTTTATTCATTTTAGTCCTTATATCCAAAATTCTCATATTTTTCAGTATTTATCATTTGATCAAAGTCTAATTTCATATCCTTTCATTAAAAATCTTGTACTTTTAATCCATGGCATAATTTTTCAACAACTTTCAATTTATTCAATTTAGTCTTTAATATCACCAAACTAATTATATAGCTTAATAGAATTTCTAATAAAGTCCAATACTTGTCTCTAATTTTCAACTTAGTCCTAACATGCTCAAAACTCATACTTTAATTTCTCATCGAAATGAAACTCATTTTCATCAAATACCCACTAATGGCAAATTGATAAACATTTAACAATTGATGAATCAAAGGCATGGGTAAGCTTAATCAAGCTTAGATGATTATAAAAACATAACAATTTCAAAGGACAAACATGTTTACCTTACGGATTTCAGACCAAATTTTAAAAGAAACTAAAAGAAATTACTCTCTTCCGTCACCAAGCTTGGACGACGAAAACAAAATAGGAAGGTGATGATTCTCATCTTTCTCCTCTCACCTAATATATTTACTAATATTTAAATAGTGATTAAGCTTAATTAACTTAATTTTGAACCATTAAACATGTTTAATCCATTAATTAACCTTATTTAATCAAAAGTGAATAGATTGTCTTCAAATTTCACTAATTCATTTCACAATAATGATTAAATTAATCATTTGATCCCTTTGATTAATTAATAACTGGGTCCTCAAATAATTCCCAATTTAAAATTTAATAACATTGAAAATTAACCATTTAATCTCTAAACTTTAATTAATAATTTTCTAGATTATATTAATTCCGTAAATACTCCAATCATAATATCACATACTCATTTTATTAAATTAGATTTCGTAAGCAACTAAAATCGAATCGTTGCAGTAGATCACCATTTAATGCAAAAAGTTGTGAGTCAGTTAATGAGTTCATCTCCTACTCAAAGGCTAAAATGGGGTAAATTTGAATGGCCGGAGGGTGAGCTTTACATAGTGATGGCGTGTCAAAGGATGTAAGGTATATGATTATATATTACGAAGGTGTGAGTGAGAGTAAGAATTAAGAAAAGTAAAGAGCATTTATTGGGTAAAGGTTGGGGAAAAATATGTGCATTTATGACACTTGAATTCTTATGTCCTTCAAGGCCTCCATTATTTTGGTCAAATTATGTCAAAATTCAAATTTATATCCTCTCCACACACACTTAATTTTAGGTTTCTGGTCTCACTCCCATCTTCATCTATTTTGTATTCTCATTCTCCTTAACAATTAATCATCTTATATTTCAACTCGTGGTCTCACTCCACCATGTCCCTATAATTATTTATCATTTCTTCCTATAGAAATGGGTCGTTGTTGTATTGATTTCTTTATCATCTTCCATTTTTTTATATAAAATTTACAAATTAAAGAATATGCATTAAAGTATTATGTCGTAAGTATTAGAGATTAATTCGATATAAAATAATTTCGTTCTCCTTCCAATTATATATATAAAAATTATTAACTTTTCATGAATCACTTCTTCATCTCTTAATCGGTACGTAATACTTCTTTTTACTTTATGAAGTTGGTTAAAAAAGACAAGGGAAGGGTATAGAAACCCTAGTTAATCTATTCAATTTTTATTCTATCAAGTTTTATTGCAAGTAAAGTGTTTTAAGATGTGTGAATATAAGAAAGATTGTTAGGCTAGAAGAGTTTGCCTCTTGAAATGAGATTTGGTTTGACTAAATCTCGAATTTAATTGATACATTTATAGCTTCCAAATACCGAAAATGAAAGATAAAATGAAAACTAATCCGTTTTGATATACCCTAAAAGAATTCAAAAACATACATAGAAGAAGGGTGTTTGAAAGGAAGCACGCCAAGATCTAACGCAGTTCCCGCAGCTTGAAAAATAGGTAAGATTCTGTAGGCGTGGAGGCAAAGGCTGGCAAAACTCCACCCACACCCTCCAAACCCTCTAACCCCAACTCCCCCCGACCTTATATTTACCATGCACGCACTCCTTTTTATTAACCTCCCTCTAATTAATATTCACTTTGTTCTTATCAACCTAATCACTCTTTAATCCATATATGCATTCAAATTTTTCTTGCCATTTCATCCACATCAATATTCAATCATGATTTCTCTCCATTTAATGGTTAAGAGGAGTAAAATATATGCAAATCTCAATGTTGTCCCCTACCTTCATAACTAAGAGTCTATTATCCCAAGGGGGCAAGCACCAAATTGTGTGTACCAAGAGAAGAATTAAAAAGAAATGTGGTAAAAGAAGAAAAAAGGGGTTGTCGTTTTATAAGTTTGAATTTCAGTGCTTTTCCAAGATGCTTTTTTTTTTTTTTTTTTTTTTTAATCTCTGCCAGTTTCCATTCTCTTTCTATTCTTTCCTAGTTTGCTTTTTTCTATTCATTCCATCTGTTTTTTTTTTTCTTTCTTCAAAGTTCAAACTTCTATAAAAAGATTCCAAACCCTTTGAATTTGGCCCCTCTCTCACATATTTCTTTTTTCAAATAACACTATATTTAATGGAATCTTAAGAAAATAATACTGGGTTTTGTATGTAATTTATATATAAAGTTAGATCATGGCAAAGAAATCCAGTAGGTTAGAAGTCATGTAGGAATGGGAACAAGAGGGAGTTTCATCCTCTGTTTTTTATTGGCTTACTCATCAGTATGTGTATCACAATACAAGTGAAAGCCAAGGTCTACTGGTTTTCTGTTTCATTGAAACAGCAAGCTCACCAAGAACCACTGTATAAAAATAAAGTTTAATTATTCATTAATGTTTCTTTGATTTGAAGGAGCATTTTCATATCTCTCAACAGCAAAAAAAAAAAAAAAAAAAAAACGAAGCTTTCTATAAAAGAAAAAAAAAAGACTTAATATTTAATCATTTTATGTAATAAAGCATACCATTTAGGAAAAAAAAAGAAAAAAAAAGAAGAAGGAACTTTCCCTTTGTTCATTGTTTATTGACAAACTTAAGGCTTAGACAGCATATTATTCACTATGTACCTTTTTACGATGGATATAAAGAATAAAGATAGAGATAGAGATAGGTTAGCAAACTTTAACAAGTAGTAGTGGTAATGCTAGCTACCGGCACTCAATATCTTTAACCCCCAAAAATCAACCCTTTTTAAGTTTATTTAGAAATTATTTCATTCCTTAATGGTAAAAAAAACTTTGCAATATTGTTAAAGCATCTCTTAAATATTTTTAAAAATGTGGGTAACAAACTTTCCTAGAAAAAGGAAAAAAGAGGAAGGAAAATAATAACTTTTCTATTGTTACATTGCTTTCTTTCATTAATGAATATTTTGTCCATGGAACCAAAGCAAACAATTTGTAAGACAGAATCCACGTGGGTAATGAAGTTCCATAAGGACATTTTCGTCATTTCTACTTTCTACCCCTTCAAGACACAGCTCCTCCATTAATATCCCGCCATCTCCTTTCCTTTCCACTCTTTTCCCTCACTCTCAAACCCCCACCCCCAAAGAAAAACACACAAACTGAAATGAAAAAGCAAACAAAAATGAGAGCAAAGCGTTAGAGAGAGAACAAAAGAGAAAAGGAGAGCGATATTTTTTCTTTGGCTAAAAAAAAAAAAAAAAAGGATCCGAGAATGGCGAGCGGGTGGGTCAAATCTTTGCAATGCAAATCGAGAGCATATGAAGATGTTTATCACCCCACCCCTAAGTATTTGATCCCTAGTACCAGTTGTACACGAAGTTCTCAGAGCATCAAGGATGTCATCCAAACGGCCAAGAAAAAACCCAAGAAATCGGACACCAAACCCAACCCCAAACTGCTTTCGAGGTCCAGCAGTAAACCCGAATCCGATTTGAATAGTGCTCCGCCTCCGCCTCCGCCTCGACCTCGCCGGAGTAGTTCAATGCCTTCCCGTGCCGTTAGGAACCCTGACCCTGTCCTGCCTGCACTGACCGAACTGCCTGAGGGTCACCCTTCGAGGAATGTCGTGGAGATTATTTTCCATACGAGTTGGAGCCCCAAGGCTTTCACGGGTCGGATCGAGATGATTTTTAAAGTTCAAAATGGACCAAGGACGGTGAGCAGGTTCGAGGAGTACCGAGAGACTGTGAAAACTCGGTCCAGCTCGGGCTCGGGTGGCCCGGCTTCTGCCGACGAGGAAAATGCGAGGTGCGTAGCCGACGGTAACGAGGTAATGCGGTTCCATTGCTTGGGTCCCACTACAGGGAGCTGCGGAATGAACGAAAAGTGGCTGTTTTCCGGCGGGAAAGGTGCTGCAATTTGCACGTATTCCGGTAGCGGCGGGGCTCACGAGAGGGCGGGAGGTGGGATGGGGAGGAAGGCGATGTTGGTTTGCCGGGTTATTGCTGGTCGAGTCTCGAAGCGGGTAGGGTTGGGGTACGAGACGTTGCTGGAGGGGCGAGTGGGGTGTGACACAGTGAGTGGAGAGAACGGGGAGTTGCTGGTGTTCGATCCACGTGCAGTGTTGCCTTGCTTTCTTATTATCTACAAATTGTAAAAATACCTTTTCAAAAAGGAAAAGAAAAGAAGATTTAAATGTTTGTTAAAATTAATATTTGTTGTGTGAGGGTCAGGGTATTGCATTTATCAACACAATTATTCTTCTTCTTCTTTTTGGGTTCAACGATGAGTATTCTGGAAGAGAAAAGAAAATTGGGTTGATAAATGCCTAATTAATTCAGGTACCTAACCCTGTTGCTTTTAACCCAATTTCAATTGAAGCCAGTGCTAGTATCATATTTAGGTCATCTCACTTCCTTTTAATTTAAATTATCCATATCTTCATGTTTCAGTTGCCGCATATCTATTTTAAAATACATTCAATGTTTGAATTGAATAAACAACCAAAATCATTATTCATTAATAAATAAAATAGATATTATCAGAAGAAGTCAAGCAATAGATAGGAGTGAGGCAGCTGATATAAGATTCAAAAAACTCCTATCATCATTACCATTCTACCTTCTGCAAGTTAGTCTGAAATCAGCAGTAGAATTGGGAATGCATCCAAAGATGTTTCGATTTCTATTTATGGTGTATTTACGTCGTCTTCTTTCTTTTTTTTGTCTGCTATTGTATCTATATTTAAAGTGATATGTTTTTATATCAATTTTGAAATGTTAATTATCATCCTAATCTTTGAATTGGCAGTAATAAATAAGATTAAAAGTGAAGGTTTGTATGTAAAAAAAATATAATAAATATATTTATTAAAAATTAATTCCTACTTTAAAGTTAAATTATTTATCATTCATGGTGTGTCAGGTTTAAATCTTATTATAATCAATTTTTTTATTGATTTATTATATAAAAAGATAAAAGTACCTTCATAAAAATTATTAATTTATTTTATATTCGAAAGAATATTTTAATAATTTCATAATCGACAAGTTGATGCTCAATTAACTCGTGATACTAATATCTTTAAAACTTTAATTATTTAACTTTCCACGTTCGCTTATTTCACTCCATGTTTTTACTTTTTTATATTTTCATTGTATAAATTATTAATAATTAAAAAACTACTCTTGTACTTTTTGACATCAATGTCGCAAAACTCGTAGTAATAGTTAAACCACTCTAATCATCTGATCTTAATCTAATTAATTCAAAATAAAATTTTTTAAATAATTGAAAATAGATAAATGAAATAGAAAATTATTATTATTATCAACACAAATAAGTAATAATACAAACATAAGCATTTAAATTCGATTCAAACAATTTTTAAATTGATTTTTATTTAATTTTGCATTGATCCAATTTTAATGATTCTAGAATAATAGTTGAATTAATTAGACCACTAATTTTGGATTCAATTTTAAAAATCAAATTTGTATTTTTTTTTAATCAACAAGTGTGCACAGCTTTTACTTACCTCATCAATAATTATTATTAAGTTAAAATTTTATTTTATATTGTTTGCTTCAACTTTTACATTTATTTATATTAAATAAAGGTTTAATGCTCAACAAACTATATTACATTTCCCACATTTATACTTAATTTTTTTTCTACTTAATTAAATTATCATTCCATTAACTAAAATACTCTACGTCAGTTAAAAAGAAATTAGCACTAATAACCTATTATAAAGTGCCAAGTGTTGTGATTTCTTCTAAGTTGGTAAACAATGTGGGGCTGACATGGAAAATATGAATTAAAATAAAAGTTTGTGTTTATTTTCCTCTACAGTTAAAATGATTTTTAATTTTGCAATTTGCATTATCCTTTTTTGTCTCCTCTCATTTCTTTATCCCCTCTCTGTCTCTCAACGCTTTCCCAGATTTTCTATCTTTCCAAACAACCATTTCCCCTTCACTTCCCCCACTTCATTCCCATTCTTTAGCTACTTCAAAAGGGGTATAAGAAGTGACAGTAGGATTTGGGGTTAGTGAAATTCTCTTGATGGTGGAATCCAAATTATTTGGAGATTTGAAGACACAAAATGGCGACATCTATGGATGTTTAGGTAGAAATAACAATGGGTTTTGATTCTTCTTTTTAACAATGTTCAGATTTCATGGAATAAAATGGCCAGCCGGTTTTTGGGTTCCGAGGGATTTAGGGGTGACTGAACTGTTGTTTAGTTTTCCTCGCTAGGTAAAAAGTTCTCGCTCGTTAAACTGAATAGTTGTTTTTCTTTAATTAAAATTAAGTTATTTCCATGTAGGCACCAAGTTGGTTGCTGATGCAGATATTTTTTGAAATGTGGCTTTTTTTTATAGGTGGAGTTCCGAAGTTTTCGGAATATTTTAAGGCTGTTACAAAGAAAAAATAAAAAATTGCAATACATTAAGATATACGTATAAGGTGAGATCCAGAATAACGTTACTTGCATTATAACATGCCAAATACGATAATGTTAACGTTCCTAAAATTTGAAAACACTGCAATCACCAGCCGACAGTGACATTGTAATGGAAAGTGAAAACGTAAGGGCACCTATCTCCACAATTGATAGGAGCACTTGAGAACCTCTCTCTTCTCTTTTGTCATCTGAATCTTAAATTAAGGAAAGATGCAACCGACATTTGCATTTTTGGAATATACATATGGTTTTTTTAGACCATTGTTTTCTGCCCAAGTTACATCCATGGTTGAGTTGTAAAACATTTGACCTTCAATGACAGCGATATTGAACTCTTACTCGACAGTGACAACCATTCCTAAATGTTTGTTCTCTTTGTGGACACGCAATCTAAAAGCATCTCCTGCCCTGAAGATTGGACAAATCCCGCATTGTTTGTTTCAGCAGACATATGCAGGTATAACAAAGCTACTGTTGTTATGAGACACGATTTCAGGGACGACAATGGGGGGAAGCTCTGTTTGTAGAAACTAGAAAGGGTCCATCCACACATGTCTTATCAAGACAACAACATATTCAGGGTTTATATATTTCATTTCTTAAATTAAAAAAAAAACAAAAGAAATAAATGAGAATAATCCTAAATAGCATTTTGTTTAATCAAAAGCCCTTCCCATGAATTCCAATGATTATGTGCTGCTAGTTGATATGGTCTTTTGCATGAATCAAAAGCCCTTTCTCCATCACCAAGGTTTTATCAATCTTCACTAATGAGAGTTGAGAATAAATAATAGTAATAATAATAAAAATAAAGATTCCAGGTGCAATTAGATATCCATGGAGCTCTAATGTACATCTTGTTATGCTAGCGCACCGTTTCGTCGGATAGACTCAATAGGACTCCAGAAGTACATACAATGGCTTGCCATTCAAGCGTTCTCGACCCTACAAATATGTTAATCACAATATTTTGCTAATTAAGGCCTAAACCAAATATACACAAACATCCATGTATATGGATAATGATATATACAGAAATTGAAAAATCCTTTGCCTTCACAAAGTGCATGCTTTTATGAGCACAATATACAAGATGCAGCTAAGATTGGAAGTTAAATACACACCTTTAAATCTGGCAACTCGATAACACATGCACATTCAACTACCTCTGCTCCAACGCATTCTGAAGATTACCACATTTATAGTGAAAAGATTCAGTAAAATCAGGAGAAGACAAATGCCATCTTTGAGAATATGGTAATCAATGTCAATGAAGATCACACAAGAATTAATTTTTGTTTCCTAGCAAAATATAATCACGGTATAACACAACTCAAACTAAATGTCACATAGTCTGCTGCTACTTCCTTTTGGCCGAGACACCTCTCTGAACTCACTGACCTACCGAACTGAATGCCATGTTATGCGCATCTTATTAACAGTGCAAATACAAATGTGAAATGCAGTAAGAAACATCTTCAGGCAGCTTTTCTTGTAATACCATTGCCATTTAGTTATATTCAAAATGCATTCGGCTTTTAATAACAATATGCTGTTTGTGTTAAGAGTTTGTAAGATTTACCCAGTAACTTCATAGCAGCACAAAGAGTGCCTCCAGTTGCTATCAAGTCATCAACAACCAAAGCCCGCTCACCGGGTTCAACAGCTCCAAGATGCATCTCCAGACAATCCCTTCCATATTCCAGTTCATACTCTTCTGAAATAACTTTACCTAAAAACATTGTATATTTTGAAGGGAAAAAAAAAAAAAGAAGACAAGTTAACCTCGAGAATTTAAAAAATCCGAATGGTATGTACATAAATAAATATACTACTCAGTCTTTGAGAATATCAAGTGATAAGATAAATAATGTACTCAGAAAATTATGAATATGTACGAAAAACACAGGCAATCAACAGAAAATATAGTTATCACATTAGAGACAGCTCTGACGAACATGCACAAGTAATCACCCTGACTAATCATCAATCTTAGTTCATCGTTAAATACTGACTGTGGTGCAATTTTTATCACTAAGCTTGAATTTTCTATTATAACAATAAAATAGATAAAAGTAGAATGAAATGTATTACCAGAATTCTCGGGTACATCAGATAACCAGACAAATTTCTGATTATACAAGCATGATATATATATAAAGTATAAAAGATTCTTGTGCATATCTGCACGGTAGGAAATATTACCAGGCAACTTGTTCGGTTTTCTTAAGGGAACAAACTTTGCTCCAATTTCCAATGCAATGGGAGTACCGAAGATAAAACCCCGAGCTTCTATACCTGAGATTCAAGCTTTCTTATTATAATCTGTAAGTACAACATATGCTAGAGGGAAAACAAAACAAGAGACAAATGCAGTGATAGAAGATTAATGATTGATATCAAAGGCTTAATATATAGATTGGCCCCTTAACTTGGAAAATTTTCTCAAATTGACCCCTAAACTTTTGTTTGGATCACATTAGTCCCTAAGGTTGGCATCCATTGCACAAATCGGTCCCTATGGTTAACACCATTAGTTTTTTAAGGCATAATATTTAGATTGGCCCCTCAACTTTTTTTTTTTGATCATATTGATCCCTAAGGTTGGCATCCGTCACACAAATTGGTCTCTACACTAACACAAGTTGTTTTTGAAGAATTTGTTTATGTGGAGAAATATGGGGGCGAGATGTGGAGAAATAAGGGGATCACACATGGATTCATCTTTAATCATTCTTAAATTTTTTTTAAAAAACCTTAAAATTTTGTTAAAAAGATAAAAGAAATATATAAAATTTAAAATTTTTAAAAAAGAATAGGTATATAAATTGAAAATAAAAATAACAAATTTAGTTAACATTTCAAAAAAGGTTTAAAAAATAAAAAATAATAATAATTTTGGTTAAAATTGTAGTAAATTGAAGAAACAGTAAAAATATAAAATTAAAAAAGACTTTAAACATTAAAGAAACGTTGGTCAACTCCCTGTCAATGTCGATCAATTCTGGTCAAGCCCAGTTAACTTCGGTCAACACACTATCAATTTTTCATTATTTTTTGTTTTATTCATTTTTTTGTATATTTTTAATTTTTATTTATTAAATATCTTTAGATTTTAAAGGTTATTTTTATTTATTTTTTAAAGTTGAATATTTAAAGAGTAAGCTTTTAAATGTTAAATATTAACTTAATTTATTGTTTTCATTTTATATTTTTTATATATTCAAATTTTTTTCAAAATTTTAAAGCTTTTTAGTTTAAAGAAAGGTTAAAGATGAATCCCCCTTGTCCACATCAACAATCTAAAAGAATTTTAAGGGCCAATCTATATATTAAGCCTATTACGAAGTGGTATATGACCCCCCTGCCACCCCTCCAAAAACCTTGTAAAATATTTTTGAGTTGAATTAAATAGCAAGTATTGCTCCAAATTCATCCCCCATTCCTTCTCCGCTTCACATAAAATAGAAACGAACATGGGTATTCTAAGTAAAAGTTAGATTCTCCCCCTCAACCTCTAACCAGATGAAAAGCCAACTAAACAAGAAGAGCAGGCCAAGGCTAGCATGAATTACTTAAACGTGACATGTAGAAATCGAACCAACCACAAGAAGCATAAACATGATCAATGCGCGACCATTGGCAAAGAAATTGGTAGTTGATTGACAGTTCATTGCATAATCAGATAAGATTTCTGTCTGACGAAAAAGGGCTCGAATTTCCAAAGGCAGTCAAATACAATATACACCCTTGTTCTAGTATGACAAAATCAGAACCCTAGGAACTGACCAAACCTATTGCACAACATTAACAGGTTCCATTAACACAAGAAGACAACCCATGTCTACGTTACCACACACAGAGACAAATTATAATGTACATGCAATAAGACAAAGCACACATAAATAATAAATGCTTAAATGATTCTTTTCTTATTAAAAAGAAACAACATACTGACCAAGGCACCACTATCAACGATAGATTTATCAAAACCCTTTTTAACTTCCCTAGTAGTGTGTCAAAGTGACAAGGCATGAGGAAAAAAGGAACAGCAGATTATCGTTTCATCCAGCAATGTAGAAGCTAACCAAAGCCAGCAATGAAAGGGAAAATGGAGGAAAACAACTAGTATTTCAATAAGCAACAAATGCATCAATCATTCAGCAGTGATAATCACATTATGGTTGTATAATTAAGGCCAAAAATTATAAGAAAAAGGCGGCTGGGAATTTACATCATCCTGTCCACCTCAAGAAAGGTGGGCATCCATCACCAACCACCATCAAGCCAAGTAGGATCCAAGCACATGGCCACAACAAGAATGTGTGTGGGCAAAAGAGAGTGAGAGGGAGCAATCAATGGCTCCTCCCACTAACAAGGGGTGGTAGTCAAACGAGAAATGAAATTTAAAGAGAAAAAAAAAAAAAAAAAGTCACTTCCATTCCAAAATCCGTGAAACGGCATTAAAAAAGATAACCAGAAACTTATGCAATTTGAAGGGGGCATATCCCTTTTACCCCTGTTTCTACAGAAGCTTACTTTCTCATAACCATGGACCCCACCCTCTTTGATGCTAATCAAACAGCCATAAAAAACAGTTCTTGAAAAGCTATGGATCAAATCTTTGGCACATCAAAAACCATAATAGTTTTAGGGAAAAAAAAGGACCTTCCATTTTTATAAAAAGGTTTTCTCCCCTTATCTTCACTTTGGTTTTTACCTGCAACAACTGAAATGTTCTTCCCTTTGTATCTCTCAACGAACAAATCCACTGTGTCCTTGAATGCTTTAGGATCCAGTAAAAGAGTAGTTATGTCTTGAAACATAATTCCTGCCATTTCCACCATACATGATACCAAATTCACAATCTAACGTCAACAAACAACATGGAACTGGTTTAGATAAATCATGCAATTTTCTTTCAAATGACAAGGTCCCAACTTGAATTGGGCAGAAAAACCGTATCAATCAATAAAAGTTCAGTCTTTAAGGTCGTTTATATTATTCCAAAGGCTGTAAAAATCTGGGTTTTAAATCATAATCCATTTTACAAAACTTTCAAGGCAACAAAAACGAAAAACGGAGTACATGACAGAACAAAGAGACTAAGAAACCTTTTTCTTTTCTTTTTTAATCTTGCAAAATTTTAAATAAAAAAAAAAAGGAAAGAAGGAACAGAGGAACCTGGTTTGGGGAAATTGGGGACAACACGAATCTTGGATTGGATGCCATGAATACGGGGATCTTTGTCTCTGTAAGCCGACATTGTCTATTGTTTTTTATGCAATCTATCTGTCTATAAATATTATCTATTTCCCTGTCTTTTGAATCTTATTTCTTCTCTCTATGACTCGCACCATGTAAGCAAAGAAGAAAGAAACAACAACACTCAACAAGGAAGACAACCAAAACGGCCAACACTTTCCTTTCCTCTTGTCTCCCCTCTCTCCCAATGTTCTTCCTTTGATACTCCTCACACCCTTTAAATGAAGCAAGATTAAAAAAAAAGAAAAAAAAAAGTGGGTATTTATAAGAAGAGGAGATTTAAATTGTCTGTTAGAGAAAGAAACAGAGAGAGATAGAGAGAGAGAGAGAGCTCTCTGCACAAGAAATATATAGAGGGAGAGGGAAGAAATCTTTGCTGGATGTAAGTAAGAGAGAGAGGGTGTGCGTAAAAAAGGGTTAAAAACAAAAAGTTGTATCACGAGGCCCCCCCTGCTTTTTTCTCATTTCCTTGTAAAATAAAATTATAATAAAATTTAGATTTTTTTGTCAAATATATATATAAGCTTTGCAATAATTTAAACAATATTTTTAAAAAAGTATAATAAAAATTTGAAAAAATAAAAATAAAAAGAATATAAAAAATTATATAGTAGAAAATTTTTAAATTTTAAAAATATTTTCTCAAAAAATAAAAAATATATATAATTTTAAATTTTTAAAAATAATTTTCTAATATAAAATTTGAAAATACTATTAAGTCAACATCGATCAAAGTCAAAGAATGCCACATGGCACCTTCTAATTGGTCACATTTCATCTAATTTTTTTAAACAAGAATAGGTTTTTTTAATAGTAATGAACTGAACCGATTAATAAAATGTAACTTCAGGTACTAATTTGATCCAAAAAAGAGTTTAGGTATCAAAATAAGAAAAATTGTATACTTTAAGGCAAAAAAAAAATCATGTGCCGAATTTAACTTTTATTAATGATGTTAATTTTAGTGATGCGTCGTTAAAAGCACAAAAAATATCATATTCCCTGTAAAATAGTAAAAATAACAGTAAAGGGGAAGTAGGGTCAAATCCTCAGGGACCGGATTGTACGAATGCTCGTTTCTTGAAATCCTGGACAATTTTTTGGCCAAGAAAACTTGCGTTCCTGAAAAATAAAAATAAAAACAGAATTAAGAATTTCGATCCGGAAAAATAAAACAGAATTTAAAGTGAATTGAAATTGCGAAATTAAATAAATTAATAAAAATTAAAATGAGGAATATGAAAATAAACAGAGTTTAGGGAAGAGTAAGTTTCTTATGTGGCGAGATTCTAGCCTCCGGTTGTCTCGCTTCGCCTTGGGTTCAATCCTTGGCTTTTAAGTAACCCTTCTCGAGCGAGATAAGCCGCTTATAATGGAAGATGACGCCTCGACCACCACTCAAGGATTTAGACTTAAAATTTGGTGGAGCCCGACTCTAGCCAATAATCGCTTTTGTGGGACTATCTTACGCTAGATCATCACTTCCCAACAGATGAATATCACGCCGTTTGTCTCTTGGATTCGCGAACCTCCGACGCAGAAAGCCAACGAACCGATCCGTATGCAACCTTACCAAAACGCATACAAGCGATTCGCTCTTGCACAAGTTGAAAAGATCACCTATTAAGGGACATGGGCCAGGCGCCACCCCCGTAATCTTTGAAGCGATGAATATCTTCTTGGGAGGCTAAGCGCGGTTCTAAGCCTCATGAACCTTTTGGAAATTTTAACAACCTTCGGCTAGATTGGTTTAGTGGCTCATGATTTTTGGGAAAGAAATAAATATAATAAAAATGAGATTTTTATTGAAGAAAATATGGAGAGAACAAAAGACAGAGTTTTTGGGAGAAAGAGTGTTTACAGAAAAACGAGATGTCAAATATGTGCTACTCCATCATCCCCTATTTATAGTACTAGAAAACCTAGCCTATTCCTAATTAAATTTTAAAAGATAAATACAAATAAATAAAGATAATTAAAGGCAAATAAAAATAAATGAAAATAAATCCTAAAATTAAATCTAAATAATTATCCTTAATAATTATCCTAATAACATTAAATAGAGTCTTGTGCTATAAAATCTCTTCTTTTGCATTTTTGTCCTTAGGTCTTCCATGTTTGTATTTTCGGCACCACCTTTTTCCCTCTGTCGCATGTTGGCCCAATTCATCTTTAATTACACGCTTTCGCCCTTAAATTTACTTTTGCCTTCAATTTAGTCCTTAAAAGATAAAAGACCATAAATAGCCCAAATTAGTAGAATCATACTCAAAATAAATATGCAATTAGCACATAAAAATATGACGTTCTAGAGTATTATCAAATTTCCCCCTACTTAGCCCATGCTTGCCCTCAAGTATGGTTCCTGTCCACTGTGAAAATTAGATCATGCCATGAAAGAAATTCTACTCCAAAGTTTTATAAAAATTAGTCAAAATGCATACGAAAAATAAAGAGAACCCTTAGCTTGATTTAACTAAAATTGAAAAAGTGTTCCAATTAACACACACAAAATTAAGATCGACTTGGATTATTTCATGAAAATTAGGTAATTTACCAAACCTATCAAGACACCTTATTTATTTCTCCCTTTAGTCCTCAAATTTTATTAAGGCATGTTTATTTATTTATTTATTTATTTTTTTTCTTTTTTACTTTAATTTCAACTTTATTTATTTACTTTCACTTAGGAAAATATTGAACCTTTTGACGCGAAGAGAGATGACAACCAAGCACCCCACCCCGGTTACTCAGCCCAACACATTCCTAATTTTTATTTTTCTTAAGAACATATCGAACCTTTTGACGCGAAGATAGATGACAGCCAAGCACCTCACCCCGGTTACTCAGCCCAACACATTCTTAAAAATTAATTCCGGTTAGCGGAGTTTTACCTAACACGTCACACAACCTTTTGACGCGAAATAGGATGACAACCCAAGCACCCTACCCCGGTTACTCAGCTAGTCACGTCTTAAGCTGCACTCATAACCACAGAAATATTATTATTATTAAACGAAATTTTAATTTTGGAGGACTTAGGAAAAACAATCAAGTGTCAAAAATAAGTTTCAATAACCACCTTAATAGTCATGAACATATTTTAAGCATGCAATTGTATTAAGTGTCCTCTTTGTATTTAGACTTAATCAAATTTACTAAAAGCAAAATATGGTTAACTCTATTAATCATAATTATTTTAACTAAAAGAAATAAAACAGTGGAGATGAAATCTATCAAGCAAAATCATAATTAACTCAGTAGATAAGAATCATGCATGGAGGTCAAACAGTGGCCAAGTCATGGTCAAATTCTTTGGCATGAAAAGAGGCAGAATATTCGAAAAAAATAAATGTGGGCAGAAACGAGCACAATGCAGCAACAACAGCAACACAACAGTAAAAGCAACAGATAAAACGGCAGAAATAATGAGGAATACCTCCCCCTACTTAAAACACATTGTCCTCGATGTGGAAGAAAATAAAAACATAGGTGGAAAAAGTTTAGAAGAACTCCCTGTGTAATTACTGTCGTAAAGGACGGCACACGCGGAGATGAGGGCGATGGTGCGGTGGTTTCGTGCGAAAGGGAATAAGAAGGCGAACCGGTAAAGGGTGGCGATGGGATAGGTGACGCGTGCAGCGACGGCTCGGCTTCGGGTTCTCACCTTGGTGGCTGAAAATCGATGATGGAGCGGTGGGGAAGAAGGTGCGGCGGCTGATGGGATTTTTAGTGTAAAAATAGATTTATTTTTAGGGTTTGGAGGTGTATAGGAATGGTGTTTGGCTAAAGGGTGAGTGTTTGGAGGCAGGTTTTAGGGAATCTAGAGCAGGAATGCGCTATTCCAGACTGGAATAGGGATGGAATAAAAATTGTTTCATGCCAATTTTTTTAGTTTTTCTCCTTTTTGTCCCTATTTTCGCGTTAGTGTACCTAGATAAAAGAAGAGAATTTTATCAATATCCAAAAATAAAGTAATAAATAATAAAATAAAATAATGAATACTAATAAAATAATAAATACTAATAAAATGAAATAAAATAATAAATAATAAAAATTAAGAAAAGTAAAAAATAAAGGTTGGGTTGCCTCCTAACAAGCGCTTGTTTAACGTCGCTAGCTTGACGCCTCAACTAGTATTGGGGCTGTTCCGGCTGAATTATTTCGTTCGTATGGGCTTGGAAATTCTCCTTTTTTTATCACATCCACCATATTTGGGTTTAATCGTCATTGCGCCTCTTTCATTGGTTTCATATTTTCCTCCAAGGGGTTGATCCCTTTTAAGTCGGCAATGGTCTCATCATTCTCCAAAAATGTGAATTTGAGATGCTCGAGAAATGATTTTAATTTCGGATCTGATGCCTGCACAACAGAAGGTAGAAGTTTAGTATCCATAGGAGCCAATAATTTATTAACAGATTCAAAATCATCAAACATCATTTTAGATTTATCTCCATAAGACGACTCAAAAGTTTTTTCTACTAATGAGTTAATTATGTCGACACGGTTTACGTCCAAGACTTCACTTGGGTGGCTAATAGTGCCATAAACGTTAAACTTCACGATCTCCCCATCAAACTCCATCGTGAGGGTTCCGCTTCGTACGTCAATCTTAGTATTTGCAGTACTAAGGAAAGGTCGCCCCAACAAGATGTCTGAAGACCCAGGAGCGTTATCCTCCTCCATTTTTATCACATAAAAGTCTGCAGGGAAGATAAGTCTATTGACTTTGACTAATACGTCCTCGAGGACTCCTTCGGGATGCACAATGGACCTGTCTGTTAACTGAATGATAACACCTGTTTTTGTCAAAAAACCCGCGTTAAGTGATTCATAAACAGAAAAAGGCATGACATTTATGGAGGCCCCTAAATCACACATAGCCTTCTTAATTCCTAAATGGCCTATTTTGCATGGTATTGCAAACATGCCCCTATCTTTACATTTCGCTGGCATTTTCCACTGTAACACTGCAGATACATTCTCACCAACACTTACCTTTTCATTACCTGTTAATTTTCGTTTGTTGGTGTAGAGTTCTTTAAGGAACTTGGCATACCGCGGAATTTGTCTGATGGCATCCAACAGTGGTAAATTGATTTCTGAATATTTCGAGGATCTCATTGTCTTCCTTATTTTTTCGACACTGATTTAATCGTCCTGGAAATGGAGGTCAAATTTTCGGCAGTAGGGGTTTCACTCGAACCTGTTCGTCTTTTTTGGGATTATTCTGGGTGATTTCTTGGCCAAGATTTTTATCAGGAACTGGTTCCAGTACCTTTTCACTTCGCAACGTCACTGCATTTGCGTGTTGTCTTGGATTAGGTTCTGTTTGTGACAGCAGCTTCCCTTGAGAGTTTAATTTCTCAATTGATATGGTCAATTATCTTATAGATACCTCGGTTTTCTGTTGAAAATCAAGCATATTAGCTGCTAATTTATTGACCAAAGTTTCTAGAGAATTACCTGAATCTTGTGGCTGCTGTGGAACTCGATTCTGGTATGGCTGGTTATATCGTGGGTTGGCCCCATAACTTAAGTTAGGGTGATCCATCCATCCTGGGTTGTAGGTATTAGCGTAAGGGTCGTATCGCCTTTGTGGTGGCCCAGGGAAATTTCTCATAGCATCCAGATGAGCCATGGTATCGTCATACAAACTAGGACATGCATCAGTTGTATGATCAGGCATAGCACATATTTCGCACAACCGGGCTGTCTTTGCTTTTTCTACAATAAGAGAATTCATCATATTAGTAAGTCTATCAACTTTATCCTCTAAGGTTGAATTACTTAGCTGGTGAACCCTTCTAGGGGGTTCAGTATTGGCTCGGAATTGCTGAGTATTTGCAGCCATTGTGGAGATTAAGTCCCTTGCTTGTTGGGGAGTCATGTTGACCAACGCTCCTCCACTAGCGGCGTCTACCATAATCATCTCCATGGGTTTCAGGCCTTCATAAAAGTATTGGAGGAGAGATTGCTCCGTTATACCATGTTATGGGCAGCTTGCGCACAATTTCTTAAACCGCTCTCAATAGTCGTAAAGAGACTCTGCTTATACCATGGGTTTATTAATGATGTTAATTTTAGATATTATAATAATACATGAATTGATAGTTCATATATGGTATTAGATAATTTCAATTATTTCGGTACCAATTTAGACACTAAATATGACATTATCGCAAAAATTATTACATAATCAATTACTTCTTTTCCACTATTTAGCCAAACAAATTTTGTTAATTTTATGTACCAATTGGGGGGGGGGGGGGTTTAATTTTAACCCAATGATGTAATACTTTCTTTTCTTTTAACTTTCCTCTCTTTTCATTTACCTTCTTTTTCTTTCTTTTCTTTACCTATTGTTAATCCAAACATAGGAGTAATGCAATACCAAAATAAATTTCCAAGTCTCACGTTATCATGATTATTGATTTAAAAATTATCGTATTCTTTTAAGTGCATCAAAGAAATAAATAACTGATCACAAAATATATTCCGATTTGCATGAGGAAAATAAAACCGACCATATTATTTAGAAAAATAAAATACATTTTTTTTTAAATAAGAGAAGAAAAAGCCTTACTCTATAAAGTTGCAATCCAATGATTAATTGTTTTATGTGGAGAGAATATATTAATAAAAGTTTTATAAATTTTGGGAGCAGAAATTAAGCCAAGACTCGCTCACTTTCCACATTCCCACCTTGGAAATTAGCGTAGTTTCTTCCCAAATCTAATAACAACTGTAATCTAAGGTCGTTGTTGGTATTAATTTAAATTCCAAAAAGCTGCCCATCCATCAAAGAAATTCAATATAGGAGTTAGGACAAAGTGAGATAAAGACTGATAACTACCTATAAATCTTGAAGATGCATAGAATTGATTGACCCCGAGAAATTAGATGATAATAATAAAAATAAATTTGGGGTGTTGGTTGATGCCAATAACGAAAATTTCAACATCAACTTACAAAATTTGCAGTTGATTTTGTGCTGTGTTTGAGACAAAAGTCTTTTTACTTTTTGTCTATCACCTACGGTTCTTAACTTCATGTTGTTTTCCTATATGCCTTAGTGTCGTTCTATTTGTGAAGAACTTTAGATATTTGCAAAAGAAACATTAATAATTGGTGAAAATTAATTTTGACTCAATAACTTATTCAACTTCTTACTATTCCTATTTTCTTAAATATGGGTAACACAATAACACATGAAAACTCAAATTAAGGATTGAATAAAAAAAAAGTTGGCTAATTTACTAAATAACCCTTACATTATTATACTTTATTTAAACAACCCTACCTGTTATTTCTATATGCATTTTCTTCACTTACTCATTTTACACCAAACTGTTCTATCCGTTACCAATTTTCAACTAATAACAGAAGACCACATCATATAAACTTTAAAATATAATTTTTAATTCTTTTATTTTCTTTTACATCATTTCTCTCTCTTTATTTTTTTTTTTCTATTTTTTTCTTCTTCCTTTGTAATGTTTGCCAATGCTAGCTATACTTGAAATTGGCGCTCTTGAGGTCAAGACGCGGACGATTAATTCTGTTTTCGAACTTCACCGCCTACTTGCTTGACCTAATGGGATTGAAAAAATTCTTTCATCGATCAAAATTGGTGTTCTCAGAATCAGACTGAACTAGACGATTAGACTGAAGAACCAATCTAGAGATAGGGGTTGAACCAATTGAACCAAGCTAAAAATTGGTTGAACTAGTTTTCTCTGTTTTTTAAATATTTATATAATGAAAATCATACTTTGTCTTTCTTCTTGCTACATGACAATTTTTATATGGTTGTATTTTTTAAATAGATTTAACCGTTTGACTAACTATTGAACTAATAGAGATACCAATTTGAGGAAAAAACAGTTTTCGTACCACTTGTAAACAAAAAAAATGTTTAAGTGCCCAAAAAAAAAAATATAGTTTATCAATACTAATCACTCTATCAGCAAAGCAACCCCTCGATCCATTGTCAATTTTATAATCAACTTTAATCACCTTCCCAACTATAGTACCAATTGGACACATGTCCCTGTTATACATCTCTTCAAGTAAAGCAGGAAGCCTAATCCATACCACCATATTCGAGGGATAAAAGACTGCATGGTTGAACTATTAGATATTGATCAAAGATTACTTAAGGATCTTGGGTTAAATTTCTTTTATAACCAAGAAGAAATAATGATTCACAATGTTCATAAGTTGGATTGATTGAGACGATTTTCACAACGAATAGATCTTATTATATACAACACTACAATTAATTTTTTTTGCCCAAACATTTGATAACAATTGTACGCTTCATGCTTTTATTTATCAACAAATAAACTCTATCAAATAACCGAAATCCCATCAACCATCTCTTCCCAAAATCTTCATCCTAAATATTCGCCCAATCCTCTTGAACATCCTCATTACCATTCATCAACATGTCCTTGAAAGAAGGCCACGTGTCAGTCTCCGCATTCATAGCCATGTCACCCTTGTCCGATGGTTCATCCTCGCGCCTCCTCACCTTTTTCAATGTGCTACTAGCAGTACTGCTCATGAAATTGCTGTAAATTCATACTTAATTAACATCCAAATTTGTGATATATGATATATATCATCTTCTTCGTGTAACAATTATGTTTTCCTTCTTTAGTGTGTTAAATTTCTAGGAAATTGTGAACAAATGTTGAGGGTATTTTATAGCTATAGAAGGCAAAGAAGTATCAAAAAATGCATGCATCAATGGAGCAATTGTAAGTCTACAGATTAGCTATTTAGGTGATTACATAATTGAGATTCCTGTGATGATATTTGCTTTTCATTGTCTTTGACATCAAAATCTTCAGAATTAATTATTTTCTCAGGAGGTTAGATCTTGCAGGATCTTGTGTGCTTTTTACGGTAAGGTTTTTGACAAAGGCAATAAATATAAATGTACGTACTCCAAACTTTGTTGTATAAATGGATTGACATGTTGGCAAAATTAGGTTTGTCAACATTTTTGGCAAATTATTTCAATTCACTTCGTGACAGGTCCATTATATACGATTTTGACTTTTCTCCTTTTTTTTTTTTTTGATGATCGTGGAGTTAGGGATGGAAAGAAAGCTAGCCCTACCCTACTGACCCACACTTAATTTGCCTTTTGCTGTAAAAGAAGAAGAGAAACCCCGGAGAAATGTATTGATTGGGTTAATAGATTCGTTTTTGGTAAGCTAATATTGAAAATTTTAATGTTATAAGTTGAGTTTAAAAATGGATCTTTTTAGGGACGGAATGAAAAAGTTTTTTAGGGGTTAAAATTAAATTATAATTTTTATGATAATACAAATGTAATTTTACTATTTTAATAGTCTATATTTTTATAATTTTTGAAGGATTAAATAAAAAATTTTATCATTTTTAGGAGGGTTAAAGTATAAATTTACATTTATTAATTTAAATTTTTAAAAATTTTAAATGACCTAAATGAAAAAAATTCTATTTTAGGGGGATCGGGCCCCTGCCAGCCCCCATATTTACGCCCTTGTATGTCTCGATTTATATATATGAAATCAGATTAGAAGATTTATAGCAATTAAAGGTTTGATATATTATTAATACTAAATTTTGTGACGTTAATCTAATATTTATATATAAAAAATCAATAATTGAATTATGGGTGGAGTGATAAAAGTAAATCATAAAGAAATTGTCTTTAGGCTTGGGTTCCACATCTCATTTTAGTTGTTTCATTTAAGTAGTTTATACAAAAATAGCAAATGACAAAAACATCATTATATTACTATTCACTATTTTATTAAAAATCGGTTTTTAAGTAAAAAATTTAATTGAATTAATTTGTGGATACATTATATAAATGTTTAGTTTTGGTGATAACACAAGTGATATGTGGCACTCAAACCACTAATATTATCAAATAAATTTCCATTGTTAATCACAAGAGTGCAAAACTTGGTTAATTAAAAGAAATGTTTGTGAAAGCAATAGTAGAAAATATTATGATGGTCCAATTACAAAAGGAAGACTCAAATTTCAGCCTTTTAACTTTTAACTCAACTCTATATTCTACAATCTTTTGGGTTTTCTTTCGGTTCCAAATTCCATATTATTATTTATTTATTTTACTTAATTGATTAACCCCACTCTCAAGTCTCAACTAATCTACTGCTCATCTTATACTTATACCTTATCTCTTCATCTGGTTTAATTGTAAGTATTATAATGTCAACTGCCTTCTTCTTCTTCTTTTTTTTTATCATTTTTATTACTTCACTTGGATAACATAACAATAAAATTAAGTAGGTATCATATTAATTTATATCAATATAATATAAATGGATGAACGCTCAACTCTATAAATTAATGAAAAAACATTATATGAATATAGTTTAGACAATTAGGGCGAATTACAATTTTATTATAGGTCCTGATCATATATTTTTTTTATATAATGCCTAGAAATATTTATAGTTGTTCTCCAACCAATAAATAAGAGAATGGTGCGCTTCAACGCCCTCAAACCCAAATTCTCTTATATTCGTAGCAATGTTCATGCCGGTTAAGTTAAAACTCAATCGACTATAATTTTTAAAAGTTAGTAAAAAAAATACATGTTATTAAAATAAGTGTTAAAACAAATGAGTATAAAAATAAAGAATGGAATGGAGACAAATTATAATAAAGGATTAAAAAATTAAAAATTCCACCGAAACCAAATAGAAAAGAAAAATAAAAAAGAGAAGGGGGAAGTTTCGGACCGCATTGTTTGTTTCTAAACAATTAGCCGCAATTTATGAGATGAATGGGAGAGAGAGAAAGTGGGACATCATGCATGAGAGGCACGTGCAGTTCACACGCTCGAATCCGGCTGGGGTCAATTTGTTGGGTTGCTGAGTGCCTCAATCATATGGTCCGCTCTTTCCATATGTCCAGGCCTCTCTTACAACAAATATCCATCACCCGGATTTATTAAAATTCGGCAAAATAACACCCCCCCCCCCGCGTGTCGCATTTGCAAAGATCGATCAAATAGGAATGATTAAATTTTCATTATTTCTTGAAATTTTAAAATTTATTTTTAATAATTAAAATTTTTTATTTATTAATTTCAAATTTAACTTTTATTATTAAATATTTTATGTTAAATAAAAAATTATGACATATTTTTAGCCATAAAATTTGTTAGCTTTAAATATATACTTTTTAATATAAAATAGGGGTTATCAAGTAAAACCCAGTAAAAATATACAAGATTGTTACACCCCTATATAATGGCCTGGACAATCAAGCCGACTAGCAATATGTATAAGCCCTCGGAAGAACCTCTTGTAAGATCGTCCATGTTGCAATTTTCCTGTCAAGCAAAACCACTCATTAACTCTGTAACAGTCCGGTTTAGACCCTAGTCGGAATAGTAGTTTCGGGACCACAAATTCGAGTCATAAAAATATTTTAATATTATTTTCCGAGTTTATAGTATGTGATTAGGCATGTGTGAAAGTTTATTGATTTAATTTATCCGTTTGTATGCCTAATTTGATAAAATGACTTAATCGCGTAAAATACAAAAGTGCCTTGATAATGATTAAAGTGCTTTAATGCTATGTTCTTTTAATATGAAGGCCTTAAATGGAATTAGGCCATTATATTAAAGGACGGACGGTTAAGGGCTATGGCTATATGGTTTTATAATTAGCTTATTAAGGGTAAAAATGGAAAAGAAAAATTATTATGATTAGTAATAAAACAAAAAGATGAATTAATGTTCATCTTAGATATTCACTCACCGAAAGTAGAAAAGAAAAACAAGGTTTGAGCTCTTCAAACATTCGGCCATTGATGTTCTTTGATTCAAGTTTCGTTTTTGTTCGATTTTTGATAATTTCTACGTTTTTATAATCGTTGCTTTGTGTTCTTCAAAACCCATGCATTAATTTTGTGAATTGGTGAAGATTTTGAAAAGTGCCATTGATGAATTCATGAGTTGTGTGATGTTTGAGGATGAAATATGAAATATATGTGTTAGATTAACATAGTTTGTCTTTGGATTTTTGATGAATTTGAGTAATTTGGACTAAATTGAGAAAATAATATTTTGAGGGATTAAAATGTGAAATAAATGAAATGTATGGACTTATATGAAGCTTGTGAAGATTCGGCTAGGCATGGGTAACATGAAATTTTGTGTATTTTGTGATTTTATGAAATAGGGACTAAATGTCAAAATGTGAAAATATGATGGCTAAATTGTAAATTGCCCTAAATATGTGTTTTTGGATTGAATTGAATGATTTGATGAATAAATGGGATAAATTTGAATATGTGTAGATCAAGAACCGAAGAAAACAGATTTAGATCGTGGAAAGTCGAAAGTGGTTGAATAGTCGAGTCCGTTCGTTTATCCGAATCCGAGGTAAGTCTATATAAAAATAAATGTATTTGAATTGAATTATGTATGTTTATATGAAATTTCATTGCGATGAATGTGTACGAGATGATAAATACTTGAAATCTGATGAAGTATCGATAATGTATCAATGTCCGAGAAGTCTCGTACGAACCTAGGAATAGATAGGATTACGTATGTCATGACATAGGTTTCCGATTTGTAATATCGTGTAAGACCACGTCTGGGACGTTGGCATCGATTTGAGATTTACGTGTAAGACCATGTCTGGGACATTGGCATCATATTTAATTCGTGTAAGACCCTGTCTGGGACAGTGGCATCGATATTTGGTTACATTTAAGACCACGTCTGGGACGTTGGCATTGTACGACTATTTCGAGTATTCCTAGTGTCCTATTTAGTTCCGAATGGTTCAACGGACAATCCCGAGAAACGAAAGACTATGTGGAATGTAAAATCGAATCAGGTATGTTTGAAATGTACACATTGTATGTGTATCAAAGGTAAGTGTATATATGAACTTACCAAGGTGAATTATGTGCATAGATTTGATGAAATAAAATATGATATATGCATTATTTGTGTTATGAGCAAAAGTGATAATTTGAGCTATGAATTGTGGGTAAGAAATGGCTAAACAAATGAGCAAAAGAAAATGTTATGAATTTGAAATTGAGAAACATTAATAATCTTGTATTAATATGATTATGTGCATTATATGTTAAGCTTATTTGTAGATCGTTAAAGCTACGAAAGGCTCGGGGATCGTCGAGGATCATCATTACACTACTCAATCCTGTTTTGGTACCTTTTGAAAGTGTATATACTAAAGTATGGCATGTATAGGCTAGTCACTTTGGATTATGTTTGAGATATGTACATAGCCATGTGATATGGCTAGATAAATGGTTGTGATATGAATGAGTAGTCATATTATCTGATGCTTTGTTTGGTATGGTTTAATGACTAATGTAATGGCCAAAGTAAGGGTAAGCTTATTGATGCAAATTTGGTATATCGTTGATGAGAAGATGTCTTATTATTGTGGTAAGTTGTGGATGAATCATGCTTGGTTATGCTTGTGATTTAGTTGGGCTAATTAGCATATAAGATGTTGTGATGAAATGTTCTTGAATGAGCAAAATAGATGGTCAATTGGGTATGTTTTTGGTTGCCATAAGTGTTGGGAATGATGCTTGTATGTGTTTATAGGGATGACCCAAGGTGTAGGTGGCATTTTGGCCTTGCAAATGACTTATATTTGCCCACACGGTTGAGCAGACGGGTGTGTGGCTCGACTGTGTCTCTCGTGGTTGCATTTCAAAACAAGTCAGACTCGACCACAGGCTAGACACACGGGCGTGTGACTGGCCGTGTGTTGCAAGTCAGGCTCGACCACGGGTGAGGCACACGGGCGTGTCTCAGGCCGTGTGGTCAAGTCAGTATGTATGCCCTGTTTTGACACGGCTCGGGCACATGGGCGTGTCTGAGGCCGTGAGAGGCACACGACATGCCCACACGGGCGTGTGACCTCTGTAATTTTGAAAAATGTTTGATTTAAAAAAAATTGTATGATCCCGGTTTAGTCCCGACCTATTTAAGGGACACTTTGATTTAATTCGTTGAGTTGTATTATGAAATGTCTGTAAAAAGTTCTATTTTGTCCGGTAATACCTTTAACCCTTGACCGATGATGGTTACGGGTTAGGGGTGTTACATTTGATTGGTATCAGAGCTACGGTTTAGTCGATTCTCGGACTAATGTAGCGTGTAAGAGTCTAGCTATACATGCCATATATTTTAACTGTGATAGTGTGATGAATCCTTATATGTAAAATGTGTTTTCGTATAGTAAATGGATCCTGAAAGAGCCGTAGCTGACGATGTTGAAAGCAATGCGTCTGCTTCCGCTCAAGGGACAGTTCTATTTGATTCGAGACCGGCTACTAGCGGTCAGGAAGGTGAGGCTAAACAAGCCTTCTTCCAAATGATGAATGAGTGGTTCACTCAATACGTAAGAACAAATCCGGCTGTGTCATAACCTCCGCCCCCACTTAATCCCCCTCAGACTTCAGTTGTACCTCAAGTTATGAACTTGAATCTGTTGAATAAATCTCCGGTTGACAAAATTCGTAAGTATGGGGCCGAAGAGTTTAGGGCCACTAGTGATGACGATGCCGAGAAAGTTGAGTTTTGGCTTGAGAACACAATTCGAGTATTTGATAAAATTTCATTGACTCCTGATGAATGCATAAAATGTGTTGTTTCTTTGCTACGAGACGCAGCTTATCAATGGTGGAAGACCTTGATTTTCGTTGTTTCGAAAGAACGGGTTACATGGGATTTCTTTCAGTCTGAGTTCCGAAAGAAATACATCAGTCAGAGATTTATTGATCAGAAATGAAAAAAATTTCTGGAATTGAAACAGGGTCGCATGTTTGTCACTGAATATCAACGAGAGTTCGTAAAACTAAGTCAATATGCTCGAGAATGTGTTTCAACTGAAGCAATAATGTGTAAACGGTTTGAAGACAGTTTAAATAAAGATATTCGTTTGTTAGTTGGGATTCTGGAAATAAAAGAGTTCGTTGTGCTTGTTGATCGAGCATGCAAAGCTGAGGCACTCGGGAAAGATAAAAGAGAAGCTGAATCCGATGCTAGAGATGTGAGAAATAGGTTTTCAAGTAAACCATTTCAGTCTGCTTCAAAGAAATTCAGAGATGAGCATAATCGTTCAAAGACTAATGTGGGACATTCAAACAGAGATCGAGCTAGATCGTAGTCAAACTCCAAAGCTCCAGCAACTTCGATGGCTAGTGTTGGAAATATCTGATCTGAACGACCTGAATGTAAACATTGTGGTAAAAGACATCCCGAAAATTGTAGGTTGAATGACCGAGCCTATTTCAGATGCGGATTCTTAGACCATTTCATTCGAGATTGTCCAGAGTATGTTGAGCAAGAGATTGTTCAGAATACGAGGTCTGATAATGTTTCAGCTAGAGGTAGACCTTCTCGAAATACAAGAAATGTCAGTGGTAGTCAGAGAGCTACGAAAGACACTGTTGCGAGATCTGAAGCTAGAGCGCCTACTAGAGGGTATGCTATTCGAGCCCGTGAGGAAGCTTCATCTCCAAATGTTATAACAGGTACATTTACTCTTTATGATACTTCTGTGATTGCATTGATAGACCCAGGTTCTACTCATTCGTATGTATGCATGAACTTAGTATCCAGTAAGACTTTGCCTGTAGAGTCTACTGAATTTGTTATTAGAGTATCGAACCCCTTAGGTAAAAGTGTCCTGGTTGATAAAGTACGCAAGAATTGTTCGTTGATGTTTCGAGATGTTTGTTTTCCGGCTGATCTGATGCTATTACCTTTTGATGAGTTCGATATAATTTTGGGTATGGACTGGTTAACATTGCACGATGCTGTTTGTGAATTGCAAAAGAAAGACTATTGATTTGAGATGTCATAATGATGAAATAATTCGGATTAAGTCTAATGAATTGAATGGGTTACCGGCTGTGATATCAGTGTTGAAAGCTCAGAATTATGTGAAAAAGGGTTGTGAAGCTTATTTTGCTTATGTGATCGACTCGAAAGTAACTGAAAAGAAAATTGAATCAGTGCTAGTGGTTTGCGAATTCCCTGACGTGTTTCCTGAAGAGTTACCAGGATTACCTCCGATACGTGAAGTTGAATTTGGTATTGATCTATTGCCGGAACGAATCTTATTTCAATAGCTCCGTATAGAATGGCACCGACAGAATTGAAAGAGTTGAAGTCACAGTTGCAAGAATTGACTGATAGAGGATTTACAAGACCGAGTTTCTTACCTTGGGGTGCTCCTGTTCTGTTTGTGAAAAAGAAAGATGGCACGATGAGAATGTGCATTGATTACCGTCAGTTGAACAAAGTGACTATAAAGAATAAATATCCTCTGCCCAAAATTGATGATTTATTTGATCAGCTTAAAGGAGCCACTGTGTTTTCAAAGATAGATCTGAGATCGGGATATTATCAGTTGCGAGTAAAAGATTTAGATATTCTGAAAACTGCTTTCAGAACGAGGTATGGACATTATGAGTTTTTAGTTATGCCTTTCGGACTAACGGATGCTTCTGCTGTTTTTATGGATCTGATGAACAAAATTTTTAGACCGTATTTAGATCGATTTGTTGTGGTATTCATTGACGACATTTTGATTTATTCGCGTGATGAAACTGAACATGCTGAACATTTGAGAATTGTGTTGCAAACTCTACGAGACAATAAATTGTATGCAAAATTCAGTAAATGTGAATTCTGGTTGCGTGAAGTCGGTTTTCTGGGACATATTGTATTAGCCTCTGGACTACGAGTTGATCTGAGCAAGATTTCAGCTATTTTGGAATGAAAACCCCCGAAAAATGTGTCTAAAGTTCGTAGTTTTCTGGGGCTTGCTGGTTATTACTGAAGATTTGTAAAAGGCTTTTCGATGATTGCTACTCCATTGACTAGATTGCTCCAGAAAGATGTGAGATTTGAATGGTCCGATAAATGTCAGAAAAACTTTGATCAGTTGAAAGCCTTTTTGACCGAAGCTCCAATTTTAGTACAGCCAGAATCGGGTAAATAGTTTGTAATTTATAGTGATGCTTCATTAAATGGTCTGGGATGTGGTCTGATGCAGGAAGGTAAAGTTATAGCTTATGCCTCGAGACAATTAAAGCCGCATGAAAAGAATTATCCGGCACATGATCTTGAGCTAGCTGCGGTTGTGTTTGCATTAAAGATTTGGCGTCATTATCTCTTCGGTGAGAAATGTCATGTATATTGGGATCATAAAAGTCTGAAATATTTAATGACTCAGAAAGATCTGAATTTACGACAGAGAAGATGGTTAGAGCTGTTGAAAGATTATGAACTTGTGATAGATTATCATCCGGGTAAGGCAAATGTTGTTGCTGATGCTTTGAGTCGGAAATCACTGTTTACATTATGTGCTATGAATGCTCCTTTAGACTTGTCTGATGATGGTTCAGTTTTAGCTGAATTGAAAACGAAACCGTTATTCTTACAGCAAGTATGTGATGCTCAGAAAGTTGATAATGAAATGTTAGCAAAATGAGCTCAGTGTGATTCGAACTCTGATTCTGGATTTCGAGTTGATGTTGATAATTGCTTGAGATTTCGAGATCGATTATGTGTTCCAAGAAATCCAGAGTTGATTCAGTTGATCTTGAATGAAGCACATAATAGTCGCCTATCTGTTCACCCGGAAAGTGCAAAGATGTACCATGATTTGAAGCAACACTATTGGTGGTCTGGTATGAAACGAGACATCTCTGATTTTATTTTTAAATGTTTAGTCTGTCAGCAAGTAAAAGCTGAACATCAAGTGCCATCTGGTTTGTTACAACCGATAATGATTCCTGAATGGAAATGGGATAGAGTAATGATGGACTTTATTTCAGGGTTACCTTTGACTCCGAGAAAGAAAGATGCAATTTGAGTCGTAGTTGACAAATTAATGAAATCAGCCCATTTTATTTCAGTACGATCTGATTACTCACTTGATAAGTTAGCCGAACTTTACATTTTTGATATTGTGAGATTGCACGAAATGCCACTGTCTATTGTGTCTGATAGAGATTCGAGATTTACATCACGATTCTGAAAGAAATTGTAAGAAGCTCTAGGTACGAAATTGCATTTCAGTACAACTTTTCACCCACAGGCTGATGGTCAGTCCGAGCGGATTATTCAGATACTCGAGGATATGTTGAGATGTTGTACTCTTGAGTTTAATGGTACGTGGGAACAATATTTGCCATTGATTGAATTTGCGTATAATAATAGCTTTCAGTCGAGTATCAAAATGGCACATTATGAGGCTTTGTACGGACGTAAATGTCGAACACCTCTGTATTGGACTGAGATCAGTGAAAGTAAAATACACAGGGATGATTTGATCAAAGAAACTGAACAGAAAGTGAAAGTGATCCGTGATAGTTTAAAAGCCGTTTCAGATCGTCAAAAGTCCTATGCAGACTTGAAACGAAAAGATATCGAGTTTGAGATCGGAGACAAAGTGTTTTTGAAAGTATCTCCATAGAAGAAAGTATCTCCGTAGAAGAAAGTACTCAGATTCGGGCGTAAAGGCAAATTGAGTCCGATATTTATCGGGCCATATGAGATCATTGAGCGTATTGGACCTGTTGCATACAAATTGTTGTTGCCACTAGAATTAGAAAAGATTCATAATGTATTTCACGTGTCAATGCTTCGTCGATACAGATCCGATCCATCACATGTGATTACTCCGTCAGATATTGAAATCCGATCCGACATGACTTATGAAGAATAACCGATCCATATCTTAGATCGTGAGGTAAAAGAATTGAGAAATAAGAAAATCTCGTTAGTGAAAATGTTATGGCATCGACACGGGGTTGAAGAGGCTACGTGGGAGCCTGAAGATTCTATGAGACAACAATATCCGAATCTGTTTAACGGTAATATTTTCGGGGACAAAAATCCCTAAGGGAGAGAATTGTAATAGTCCGGTTTAGACCCTAGTCGGAATAGTAGTTTCGGGACCACAAATTCAAGTCAGAAAAATATTTTAATATTATTTTCTGATTTTACAGTATGTGATTAGGCATGTGTGAAAGTTTCGTGATTTAATTTATCCTTTTGTATGCCTAATCTGATAAAATAACTTAATCGCGTAAAATGCAAAAGTGCCTTGATAGTGGTTAAAGTGCTTTAATGCTATGTTCTTTTAATATGAAGGCCTTAAATGGAATTAGGCCATTATATTAAAGGATGGACGGTTAAGGGCTATGGCTATATGGTTTTATAATTAGCTTATTAAGGGTAAAAATGGAAAAGAAAAATTATTATGATTATTAATAAAACAAAAAGATGAATTAATGTTCATCTTAGATATTCACTCACCGAAAATAGAAAATAAAAATAAGGTTTGAGCTCTTCAAACATTCGGCCATTGATGTTCTTTGATTCAAGGTTTATTTTTGTTCGGTTTTTGATAATTTCTACGTTTTTGTAATCGTTGCTTTGTGTTCTTCAAAACCCATGCTTTAATTTTTTGAATTGATGAATATTTTGAAAAGTGTCACTGATGAATTCATGAGTTTTGTGATGTTTGAGGATGAAATATGAAATATATGTGTTAGATTAACATAGTTTGTCTTTGGATTTTTGATGAATTTGAGTAATTTAGACTAAATTGAGAAAATAATATTTTGAGGGATTAAAATGTGAAATAAATGAAATGAGTGGACTTATATGAAGCTTGTGAAAATTTGGCTAGGCATGGGTAACATGAAATTTTGTGTATTTTGTGATTTTATGAAATAGGGACTAAAATGTCAAAATGTGAAAATATGATGGCTAAATTATAAATTGTCCTAAATATGTGTTTTTGGATTGAATTGAATGATTTGATGAATAAATGGGATAAATTTGAATATGTATAGATGAAGAACCGAAGAAAATAGATTTAGATCGCGGAAAGTCGAAAGTGGTTGAATAGTCGAGTCCGTTCGTTTATCTGAATCCGAGGTAAGTCTATATACAAATAAATGTATTTGAATTGAATTATGTATGTTTATATGAAATTTCATTGTGATGAATGTGTACGAGATGATAAATACCAGAAATCCGAGGAAGTATCGATAATGCATCAATGTCCGAGAAGTCTCGTACGAAATTAGGAATAGATAGGATTACGTATATCATGACATAGGTTTCCGATTTGTAATATCGTGTAAGACCACGTTTGGGACGTTGGCATCGATTTGAGATTTACGTGTAAGACCATGTCTAAGACATTGGCATCGTATTTAATTCGTGTAAGACCCTGTCTGGGACAGTGGCATCGATATTTGGTTACATTTAAGACCACGTCTGGGACGTTGGCATTGTACGACTATTTCGAGTATTCCTAGTGTCCTATTTAGTTCCGAATGGTTCAACGGACAATTCCGAGAAACGAAAGACTATGTGGAATGTAAAATCGAATCAGGTATGTTTGAAATGTACACATTGTATGTGTATCAAAGGTAAGTGTATATATGAACTTACCAAGGTGAATTATGTGCATAGATTTGATGAAATAAAATGTGATATATGCATGATTTGTGTTATGAGCAAAAGTGATAATTTGAGCTATGAATTGTGGGTAAGAAATGGCTAAACAAATGAGCCAAAGAAAATGTTATGAATTTGAAATTGCGAAACATTAATAATCTTGTATTAATATGATTATGTGCATTATATGTTAAGCTTATTTGTATATGGCTTACTAAGCTTTTGAAAGCTTACTTTGTGTGTGTTTACTATGTTTTATAGATCGTTAAAGCTACAAAAGACTCGGGGATCATTGAGGATCATCATCACACTACTCAATCCTATTTTGCTACCTTTTGAAAGTGTATATACTAAAGTATGGCATGTATAGGCTAGTCACTTTGGATTATGTTTGAGATATGTACATAGCCATGTGATATGGCTAGATAAATGGTTGTGATATGAATGAGTAGTCATATTATATGATGCTTTGTTTGGTATGGTTTAATGACTAATGTAATGGCCAAAGTAAGGGTAAGCTTATTGATGCAAAGTTGGTATATCATTGATGAGAAGATGTCTTATTATTGTTGTAAGTTGTGGATGAGTCATGCTTGGTTATACTTGTGATTTAGTTGGGCTAATTAGCATATAAAATGTTGTGATGAAATGTTCTTGAATGAGCAAAATAGATGGTCAATTGGGTATGTTTTTGGTTGCCATAAGTGTTGGGAATGATGCTTGTATGTGTTTATAGGGATGACCCAAGGTGTGGGTGGCATTTTAGCCTTGCAAATGGCCTATATTTGCCCACACGGTTGAGCACACGGGCGTGTGGCTCGACCGTGTCTCTCGTGGTTGCATTTAAAAACAAGTCAGACTCGGCAACGGGCTGGACACAAGGGCGTGTGACTGGCCGTGTGTTGCAAGTCAGGCTCAACCACGGGTGAGGCACACAGGCGTGTCTCAGGCCGTGTGGTCAAGTCAGTATGTATGTCCTGTTTTGACACGGCTCGGGCACATGGGCGTGTCTGAGGCCGTGGGAGGCACACGGCCTGCCCACACGGGCGTGTGAGCTCTGTAATTTTGAAAAATGTTTGATTTTCGGAAAAATTTTGTATGATCTCGGTTTAGTCCCGACCCATTTCTAAGGCATGTTTAAGGTCTCGTAGACCTGTTTAAGAGACACTTTGATTTAATTCGTTGAGTTGTATTATGAAATGTCTGTAAAAAGTTCTGTTTTGTCCGGTAATGCCTTTAACCCTAGATCGGCGATGGTTACGGGTTAGGGGTGTTACAAACTGCCACACAGAATCTTAACTACCATGTCCTACTCAAGAAGACCAAGACATGTTATAGCGCCACTCTGCCTAAGCTTATGGCACTGGACAACTTGGCCTCTAGACTGCTAGCCCGACCAATATTGGGCCAAGCTTGAACAAATATTTTTTTTCTCTCAGGTCAACCAACCTGACTCGATTTTTAATTAAATATTTTAAAATTTTAGTTGTAAGATATATACATGTTAATATAAAATATTATTTTATTGTTTTTGAAATAATGACATGCTTTTTTGAGTGGGTGAGGCTAGGTTGAGTGTGGACCTGAACCTTTTTTTAATTTGTGTATTGCCCAACCCATAGATTAGTCTACTTACCATCTAATTCCGGACTTCACATTCTCTTCCTCTTCTAATCTGGTCATCTTATCAAACAACTCTCTATCTTATTTCAAACAGAATGAACCACCTATCTTCGCCTCCTATTCAATGTATCAACAAATAACCAACTAATGGAAAATGAAAAATTCATCAAATCCCAAATTAAGTCAACAATGAAAAATTTTAAATAGAGGATATGAATAACAAATAATTAATTTGTACTTGAAATTAGAAAAAAAAATTGTTAATTAGCTAACATATTGGGTCAAAACCAGAAATTTTTTAGGGGATCGAAATTAAATTGTATATTTTTACGATAATAAAAATATAATTTTGCCATTTTAATAGCCTATATCTTTATAATTTTTAAAAGATTAAATCAAATTTTTATCATTTGGGGAAAGCTAAAGTGCAATTTTACCTTTAAAAATTTAAGAGGTTTAAATAGAAAATTTCTATTTTAGGAGGCCGAGGCCCGTGCCAGCCCCCTGGGTTTGCCATTGCTGACATATTAACATGAAAATTTCATATTAAAGTTAAAAGAAATGATCTATTATTTATAGTATTTGTATTAAGAATGATTGAGTTTTGGTGTGACTTCTAACTTTGTGTTTAATTTTTAAAGATTGAACAGTTTTTTTTATGATATAATGATTTTTTCAGTCTTCCAACTTTATAAAGAAGTTATTTTAGCCCTATATTTAATTTTTCTGTCACTTTTAACCTTTAAACTTGTATTTTTAGTTAAATCACCCCAAAATAGATAGAAAAATTAACATTTGTCAACTTTGCTAGCGTGGCTTACACGTAGGTTGCATCGTAGATGACACATTAGCATTTAATTAATTTTTTAAAATTAAAAAAATATTTTTTTTACTTTTTTTATAATTTTTTAATAATTTTTAAATCTTAAAAATAGTTTTTATAAATTTTTTGAAATTTTAAATTTTAAAAAATTAATTAAACGTTGACGTGTTATCCACATGGCAATCCACGTGTATGCAATGTGAGAAAAGTTAAAAAGAACGTTAACTTTGCCATTCATTTTGGGGTGATTTAACAAAAACTGCAAGTTTAAGGCTGAAAGTGAAAAATTAAATGGACTAAAATGATTTTTTTTGTAAAGATGGAGGGTCAAATAAGTCATTATGTGTTTTTAATTAGTTATTCAATCATGAAAAATATTTTCTGGGCCTTCATATTAGGGACAACAAAACCCGAATCACCCCATGGATTTCGAACCGATCCAATCCAAATGGAACATAGTTTTTCTTCTGAAAAGTGGATGCGGGGCGGGAAGGGGCGATGTGGATTTTTTCTTTTAGATAGTGAATATGAAGTAATTATGGTAATTCTTGCCCCACCCCGACCCGCTCTAGTATATGGAGTTACCATTATATCATTGTATATATAAATTATTAAAAGGTTAAAAATGTAAAAACACAAACTAGAATAAAAATAAAAATATTTTATGTTTAAATATATATATTTTTAAAAAAATTATGTTTAAATATTTACTTGGGTTTTAAAAAATAAAAAATATTAAAAATAAGTAACAAAATTTAAATTGAAGCGGAGTGAGGTGGGGTGGAGTGAGGCGGGGATGGATGGATTTAACATCTATAGAAATTGTAATTGCTTTGAAAATTATACATATATAATGGAGTGGGGCAGGTGATAGAGCGAAGCAGTGATGGATTTAGTAATATTTGTCTCCACCCGGCTCCATTGCTATCCCTACTTTGTATATCTAAAACCTCTTTATAAATTACAATCACATCTTCCTTTGGTTAGGTGAGATATTAAAGTTCGATATATTTAAATTATTTTTAAATATAATTTAAAAAACATATATAATTACTAACTAGTGATTTAAAGGGGAAGTAAACATTCTTTTCCATACATTTAAACAATGTCTGAATATTGAGAAAATTTAACTGAGTGTCACTAAAATTCAAACAAAATTGATTTTAGAGGACAAAATGTACGAAAACACCTATAATTTTTTTAAAAAAATCATATATGTATATAACTACATGTTGTCATTTGCTTACAAAAGGAATTACTTTATCTAAAAAATATTATTTTGGTCGCCCACAAAGTAAGTGTCATAAATTCAAATCTAGTATGTATAAGTGGACATAAAAAAATAAAACCCAAATGGGAGGTGTGAAAAATGTGGATCCTCATCATTTGCAAAGTAAAAAAGAGTCCACACTACGATTTTATATGAATGATGATGATAGTACGTGGGGGCAGTCCAAGACTTCCAAATTCAACTTTTATTTCTAAACCCAATAAAAACATTTAATGGGTTCACGGTATATAATTTCATATAATTAAGACTAAAGTTACATTAACATTTCATCGTGGCATGAAATTATATCAAATATCAACCCATAAAAATATGCTACATTTTGAGTTTTATGTTCTACTACTATGGAAGGGTGAAGTAGAATTTTTTTTTTTTTTTAAAAAAAATTTAAAATAATTATATCAATTACTACAAATGAAGACCTTAGAAAAGAGCATAAATTAAGAATCATTGTGATCATAAAAAACAAGCAAATTTGTCTTAAGCGGCGGCAGAAATTGCTGTTTTGCTGTCGTTGTATTAGTTTATTAGGCATGGAATGCAATTGGGTTTGGTGGGCTTTCTTACAATACGAACCATTATTTTATTATCTTTGTTGGTCATAAAACAACTTCCTGTTTCGTTACCCTCGTTCCTCTCTCTTACAACAAAACCAAATCGTGTTGTTTTTGGAATACGACACCCATGTAATTCCATGATAAATTATTGAGTTTGTTAAGAGGTAAAGCTTGGGATGGAAATCAAATTAAAAACACCCATCTTTTGTATTAAAATAAACATAAATTGGCTGAAACTTCCAATTTTGGTTGTTACATCAGCTTGAGCAATGCTTCAATTTTTGTTAATTGCAAGGGGCAGGGCACAAGACATTTACACCTCAACTCCAACAGTTTTAATTGTGTAGTTATAGAAAGGGAAGGAGACCCGGTGGTTAGGAGAATGGTGTAGGGCAGGTAAAACAGTAGGAGTATAAGGATAGCTGGATAGGGTACCCTACGCTAAGCTATAAACCTAAATAAAATGTGGGATTGGAGAGGAGGGAGGGGAGGGGGGCTTGGTACTCAGAATTGTGGGGAAATCTGTTAGGAAGATAGGGTAGAGATATTATTGTCCCCACTTTTCCCCATCCCATCAAATACCAAATCTAATGAGCAGCACCAAATTCTCCACCTTTTGCTATGTTGTTTTTTTTTTTTTGGGTTTCGAGTGGCATTGAGTTATTCGCTGTTATCTGTGCCACTGCCACTTCGACTAACCTATGCTCCCCCCGCTTGCTTGGGGTCTATTGTTAATTTTTATTTAGATTTGAAAATTTAATCAAAATCTCCTAACTTTATTGACTTTGATTTGAAGGAAAATTATTTAATATATTATTAGTGAAGTTTTTTTTAAAATTTTAAGTGGGTTAAGAGTTTGATAAGTATATTATAGAATATGATAAAAAATAAAAAAAAATTATATAAATAAATGTGACATTTGTCATACCTTAAATCTATTTGCGGAATTTAAAAAATTTTATTAGCGATGTAGCAAATAATTACTCTTAATTTAAATTTGAATTAATTTCAATTTGAAAGAAATTACTCAAATTCAAAATTAAAATGATTTGAACAAATAACCAAATGACTTGAACTTGAAATGATCGGAAGATGAAATGATCTGAACTTGTATTGACTCAACCAAAAAACCTGGACCTTTAAACATGAATGACCCAAACCGAAAATAGCACAAACTTTAAATCACTTAATATCAAAATGACTTGAATCTTAAGATTGAAACAATTCAAACATTTTAAAACTCAAATTGAAACCGAAAACAATTCAACAAGTCAAATTGCAAGCCTGATTGAAACCCGCCATCTTTGTTCAATCTTGTACAAGTGTTAATTTGGAATTTTACCTAAGCATTAGAACATAATAAGAAGTTTTCTCTCAAATTAAAACTCTTTCTATCATCGCAATGCAAAATCCTATGGATGGGCGACTGCCTGTTTTTTTAGCGACAGGCCTCCACTCTATCCTGGTCACACTCCCTCATCTTGCCTCCCTCCTCCCCATCCCCATCCCCATCCCTTCCTCTCTTTTTCATTTTTCTCACTCTTTCCATGTTTCTTCCACATCCATCTCAGACACCTTTCCCTCGTTGTTGCAAAACTTTGCTCGCTCCTTATGCAACATTTGACATGACGAGGTTATGGCTCATTTTTTCCCCTATCCATTGGGGCTCACTTTTGTCTATGCTTGGTTTCGATAGTTTTTATCAATCTATGATACTCTAATGGTTCTATTGAGAAGAATATGGTTGTCGTTGAAGGATCTTATGTACCGGCTCATGGAGATTAGATCTAGTGGTTGATGTGGATTGTGTCTGTGGTGTTCATGTTCTTGCAAGCATTTTTTCTCTGAAGTGTTGGGTTTGGAAAACAAATGTTTTCCCATGTCTATATATTTTCCGCAGGATTTTAATTTATTTTTATATAAATTTTTATTTTCATTTCAAAATATCGTACAAATAAATTTAACAGTAAAAGTTAAACAATATTAACATTTTAACTTAAATTCTAAAATATAAAAAAATAAATTATTACAAATAAAAATAATAATATTTAATTAAATTTCAAATGTATAAAAATAGCGAAGTTTTTTAAAGTGAAAGATTTACCAACTCAGATGGTAGATAAATAATTTTATTTAATTAGAAATTTTTTTTAAAAAAAAAAAAAAAAACCCCTTATGGGTTGCGTTCATTCAATTGGTGGTGTTGGCTTAAATCCCATAGCTCATTGGGACAAAAATATTTCAAATCTAGGGTTGTCTTATATTGCAATTTGTTTTATGTAGAAAGAAGAAGCGTAGTACAATCTTGACATATATATATAATTCTCACTTTTATTACGTACCAAGTGATATTTAACGAATGGGGACAAAATTTGAAACATAGAAGGACCTCTCATTTCACAAGTGGGGACACCATTTTAAGTTAAGATTTTAAATTGGATCTACATCCAAACTCGGCTCTCTCTGGTTTTATGGTTTGGGGTTTGGAAGATGACAGCATTTGGAGATTCAGTTCTAGACATTGTGCAGACCTATCGACATGGGTTGGGTCACAATCACATTTAACTCATTTTAATGTTCGTTGCAAGAAAAAGATCCTTCTTTTCTTTCATCCTCAACCAAACAAAAACACACTCTCTACACTGCCAATCCTTAACCATCTTATTTAAATTCAGACAACAATGATCATTAAACCTTTTGGTGCATGTTTAACCACTCAATTTATGTGTTTTTTTTTTTTTTTGGTTTTAACCAGTGATGTTCCTTTTTCTTTCAGCCAAAGAATGTGAGTAATATATTTTCTCCACGATATGATTGTTAGTAGGAAAATACATTAGTAGTTGATTATTGCTTCTTTTCCAGAAATTCATTGGTGTCCATGGGCTTAATTTTTTTTTTTAGCCTGAATTTGGTAATAGTTTTTAGGGATTCAACATTTTTTTTTTGTCTAGCTTAGTTCATTAAGTCTCAACATGAAAATAATTTTCAAATTTAAAAATTAACTTAAATAAAAAAAAATTAAAACCCGAAACAATTATCAAATTTAAAATTAAATTGGATCAAACCCAAATAATGCATTAAGTGAATTATTTAATTTGAATTGGTGGACAAAGATGGCATCCAGCAGGTTGAAATGCCAACAACTTCATTGCCTTGATAAAATTAGTTTATTTTTTAACATAAAAAATAAATTAAGGTCTCTCCCACAAAGACAAATAATGTGGTTGATGATTATTGATTAAGAAAAATAACTAGTTTCAAAGGATAATCATGATTCTAATTAGTTATTATTGGCTTGTTCATATATTCTAATTCATTTATTTTTATTAATTCAAATAAGGAAAACGAAGAAGAACGATGATGATGGAATGGGGGCCTACCACTACCACCCAAGGAAGCTTAAGCAAAGGCAACACAAGTGGCTGAGATGAAATAACACAAGGTAGTGCCCCCCCCAACTTTACATAACACACCTGCTTCTTCTACCCAATATTCCACTCATGCATATACCTAAATAATATTAGGGATCCACCATTTCGATAAGGTTAGCCCACACTTTGACAAATCATAGTTTTGATTAAAAGGACCTTCATCACTCCATCTACAATTTTATTACCATAACATCTTAATTTATTCATTTAACCCATCCTTTTTTATTTTAAAAGCCATTGATTTTCTTCATACAAATCAAAGTATCCAAAGCCATTGAAAAGCAAATGAATGGAAGCCCATATCTGAAAAGGGTGAAAGAATTCCTTTTAATTTCAAGGTTTAACCTGAGAAAAATAAACATGTGGGCTCAATATTTAGGCCCATCTCTTAAACACCAGTGCTTACTTTTTCACTTACAAATGTATCTTTGCAAGCACATGTAGAAACGACAAACACATTTTAGCACATTAATTGTGTTTAGTATTGGTAATGATCGGCCGTTGGTTCTTTTAAGTAAGACCCCCCCCCCCCGGGGGGCCTTAATGGTTCTTAAAGTGACGTTGCGACTTTTGGAGCCCACTTGGGCATTTATATGTTTTTGCTTCGAATATGAATGCCAAGTATTTGATTGGTTTCTCAGTGGAGAAGACTAATTGGTTGACTTGATCTGCAACCCCTACTTTGAGATGCAAAATTGGGATCATCCATCAATTCAATGGGATTTACGGTATGGGATTTTGGCAATGAACCATTTCGGGTCCTCTTGCAGTCTAATGGCAAGGATCATATATTCAACTAAGCAGGGGAAACTAGTGCAGATAAAGAAACAAACAGATGATGTGATCCCTGACTTTTCATATTTATTATTAGATATGCATTTCATCATGAATTTAAATGCAGTTGAAATCCCTTTGGAATGAGGTTGTTTCGCCAAGATTAAAGAACTTTTTTTGGGAGATTATTGCGTGGTTTTGTGCCTTGTATTAGTAAGCTTTTGACACTTGGGGCGAATATTGACTCCTTTTTGTCCGAGATACGGTCAAGCTAATTAGGACTTGGATCTCATCTTTATACATTGCCCTTTTGCACTTGCTGTGTGGCAGAAACTTGGTTTTGTACCAGGTTATTCATAGAACTTTGGCTAATCAACAAGATGACAGGAGGAGGTGTGTTTTGGGAATGTTATGGGAGGTATTTGGCACAGCAAGAATATGGTGATTTGGAAACAAAAAGTTATGATGGCAGGCGAACTTGTCCAACATGTGGATGAATTTATGTAATGTTGGTTGGGAGTGAGGTTAGTTCACAACTCTTGGGTTGTCATGCGTACGTCGGTTGAGGCGGGGAATGGTCGTTGGCAGAGGCCGGATATTGGAAAGCTTAAATGTAATTTTGACATAACCATTTTTGCTGATAGTGGGTGTATGGATGGGCGGCAGTTGTGCGAAATGATTCAAGTGACTTTGTGCGGTGTATTTCCGATTTCATGAAGAGCACTCTTGATCCCTTCCAGTCAGAAATCTTTACGGAGCGGGAGACCTTTTATTGGCTCAAGTCTTTGCATTTAGATAATATTGCAACGGAGATTGGTAGTTAAAGGCTTTGGCAAGCTTTTCATGTTAATAGAGTGGATGCTTTGGATTCAGGTTTGTTATTAAAGGATTGTGTTTCTATTGTTTCGAAATTTCAATCTGCTTTGTTATGTTGAATTTACAAGGATGCTAGCAAGGGGAGCTTTGAACTGACTTTCCTTCCACTATTGCTAATATTGTTGATACTGAGAAATTGTCTAGTCTAGATGAAAATGTGGGGAGAATTTAGGTGAATGTTTTATCCTCGTATGATGTTTCCAGCTTTTTCTCATAAAAAAGTGACACCAATTCAATGCATTATTTAAATGAATGCCATTCTATCTAAGGGTGGTACTGGTAGGGTATGTAAAATTACAGAAGATGACATAAAAGATTCAAAAGATTTACGTGAATAATTCTGGCACATTATTCCATGAATCTGTTCCGCTAAAAACATGTTTAAGCACTCTCTCTTTGGACCATTGGTATTTTTCCTTTGCGGGGCCACGATTAAAGCATGATTGTTCCTAAAGGATGTGCTCTTTAGTCGCTTTACTTCCATTCCTTCCTTTATTTCATTGAGTCATATGATAAGATCAATTCTTATGCTAATCTATGGAGTTGAGATAACAAGCAGATTTAATTTCTGAGATCTTTTCCTCCCTGGCTTACTGAAACAAAGAGCCCCTCTCTGCTGAAATGGAAAACCCTGGTGCCTTCTCAAAACAATATTTCCGTAGTCAACACATTGCTCTTGTTAATTCTTCCTTGAATCATATTTCAGAACATAGCTAAATAACTCTAAAAGACAAAGGGTCAAAAATAGGAAGGTCATATCATAATATCATAACATAGTCAAATAACTCTAGATCAATGAATGAGCTTAAAAGATTATTTGCAGTTAAAAGATATGGGGTTATACTAACTTGAATAGTATTATCTAAAACTTTTTCTTCCAACATAAGTGAGTCTTGACCGTTTGCCTCTCATTGGTGTGCACCAACTCTCTCCATTACCCATCTTAGCTCTCATTCTCTTGTACTCCCTTGATCTTAAAACTCCCTCCAGAATGTTTATGTCTTCACGAATTTCATGTCTAGAAAGACATGCAAGACCTGGAAGTATGTCCCTCTGAAAATCTTTCAGTCTTCTTCCTCTTCTCAGTTTGATACTAAAATCCTTTCCCTCCAGCTCACTTACTTCAAATGGCTTTGATGCTACAGAATAGACATCAACACTGCTTTCGGTCAGTTGCAGAGTCATTAACTCGAAATAATCAGAGGTACACCGTCGATGCCCCTTGTCCTCGTTCTCTAACTCATTAGACTCTGTCTTGGCTGAAGATTCATGATGGAAAGCTGGGTTCTCCAGGGATAAATGGATAAGTGATTCAGCAGCTGTTCGGAGCAAATCATCCACTTCTGCTGATTCTTCCCTATTATTGTTACATTCATGTTTCATTTCATTACTGTCAGAAGATCTTTGATCCAGCTCACTTGAAAAAGTTTCTACAACCTGAGATCTTCCATGAGTTCCAGAAAACTGATCAGAAGCAGGAAGGTTTGAATCATAGGGTTCAATTCTGGATTGCATAGTCCTTACAGGGCTTGAATCATTATCTGAAATGCAGCTAGACTTCCCTGAAGTAGGAGACTGATCAGGATGTTCATCTTCAATTATAATTTGGGTTTTATCAGAACATAACAGTGTGCCCCCTTTTTCAGTCTTCTCGCAATTCACCTGCATAGCAACTGCACGTGCAGTGTTCAGACCATGAGCAGGATCAGTTTGTAGTTCCGGCATCAGGACATCTCTTCCATTTTGGGTGTTTGAATGGTGACTGCCATGTTCTTGGGAAAGGCTTGTTTGGGTACTGGATATGCATGCATGACCAACAATGCTTGTTTCACATTCATTCTTTCCATTGAGTTCGGAATTTCTGACTTGAACATCCTTTCTCCTATCTTTGCTATTGGAATTCATCAAAGCAAGTTTTACACCATCTTCTTGTTGAAGCATCTCAAAATTGTTATTGGAGAACTCCTTTATTTCCTTTATCCCAAATGCAGTAGGACACAAGGTTTCCCGACTCCTGCTAACAAGTTCACTAAAACCACCTGATAAGCTAGTTGTTGATGGATGGGCAGCTATGGCATCATTTAAGTGACATGAGGAATCACCAAGCTGAACTTCATTAAGGTCCAAATGTCCCACTCCATAGGATTTGAACTGCTGCTTTCTAGTCAAAAAGTTTTCATGTGCCATATTATCTGGTCGTTTTGATCCTGTAGAGGAGACAAATAAAGAAAAGCTAACTTGCAATAATTAAAACATATGATTGAGGTGGACAAAGAACAGATGTTCCTACAAAAATGCTGCTCCAGCGTGAAGGAAGCATCAGTACCTTGATCAGAACAGCTCCAGGCTATGCAGCATTTGCTATCCATGACAAAGGAGCTACTCTCAGCAATCCCACAACATAGCTCTTTCTTCATGCTTCTTGAAGTGACTGGATTAGAGATAACAGTAACTTCTGAATCATGCTTTCCTCCAGAATCTGCAACTTTAGCAACAAAATCAGAAGGCGGATGTTTTGCCTCCTCATCTGAGGTCCTCTCATTAGATTCTACCAAATCAATGACAATTCTGGGGCAAGTATTACTATTCTTGCCATACCAACTTCTCCGTGTATCTTCCTTTTTCCCCGTAGCCGCTCCAAGGCTTAGGGAAAGCCTCAAGTCCAGTGGATCTGAGAAATCAGCATATTGTTGAGAATTTACATAGATGGCTTCTTTTAAGTGATCCCCAACCTTTCTTTTATTTGGAAGATTATCATCACCGAGATTAGTATATTGATCAGGTAAAAGTTGAAGATCGAAAGGTCCTCGCTGAAACTTATGGTAATTGTTGCCCTTCCACTCACCTAACAACTTCTGACTTGATGATACTCTTGAGCCCAACTGAACATTTCAAAGAGAAAAGGGCATAAATCAGTTAGCCTGTCAATTAGATCACTTCCAAACAATAAAAAGTTATGATAATTCATGCAAAAGTGAAAACTCTTAACCAGATTTCTTCTATGACAAAAAAAGAAAAAAGAAAAAGAACTACCATATCTCGATTACATGGCATCATATTCCGAACTAAGCCTTTGTTCTCTAACTAATAAATTGAAAATCACTTTAGCATCTTTGGAGGTCAACTTTCTAACAGTCGAAAAGATAGTAGCCTCTATTACCATGGGAATTGAATCTGCAGGGAGTCTGGTTTCTTGGGACCACGATTGGTCATTTTCTTTCCATAAATTGTATGTTTCATGCTCCTGCAGGTGAAGATCCTTCATTAGAGTCTTCTGAACACTATATAAACGATGGAGCTCGTGGACCTGATAAAACCAACAGCAAGAATATAAGCATCTAAAGTGAGGGTAGAATCATGTTTCTTCATGCATCAGATTTTGACATGCATGGCCTCATGGTCCACCCTTTCAGTAAAAGCAATATATTAAAGTATAATTCCAAATCATGTAAACTCATCCAGTTTGAGAGCTATAAAATTAACACCACAAAGTTTAAGCCAAAAGTTTCCACACCAAGATCGTCAAAAGTGTGCCCAACAAAGGGAAATTATTAATAAGCATCAAATCCTGGTCTGACTTTATGGCAAATTCAGAATAGAAAATTTTAGCAAACTAACAAGTAATGAGCCAAGAAGGTATCCTTGTACCTGATTTCTGAATATGATCTCCTGATCGAGCATCGTCAGTTTGAAAATATCTTTAAGTGAATCAGTGTATCGTTGCACTGAATTCAAATCAAAATCTCCCAGCATCAACATCTTTTCCTCAGAAGAATGAAACAAATACATCAATTGATATCAGATCTTGCATCCTCGAATAAATGAGTCTTGAAAAGATGTTTCACATGTTCCTTTGCTCTCCATTTCTGCACACAGTTTTCACATAGAAACCACAGTGATAAGATAGTGACTACCACTAGTAATTAATAAGGTTGCCATTCAGGGAAAATGATAATAGCCAATAAGGCAGCCAATCTTGGAAAGACAACGGTCTTTCCGTGTGAGAAACACATGTCTAGAAAAAATCCTGTTTAACAATTATCAGATGAAATTTGAAAACGTTCCATCAATTTCATTATAAAAACATAGAATTTAACCTGGCCTAGTCCATTCAAACAACATATTTAAACCGAAACGCTAATTGACCATAGTCATTGCAAGATTTTAGCCATAATTCTAACTACTGCCATACTTTGCTATAGAACAGTTTAACCTTAATAATATTTCCAACTACACAAACTTGTTTGGTCAATATGAGGTGTAATTGGCAAATTTAGAATTATTACTAAAGAAGAAAACCAAAGTAGCCAATAGCAAAGACTCTGAAGAAATGGCGAAAATATCTATGTTATAAATGGAAGAATTACTGACTAACATCAGCATCATATATCAATGCATTTTCTTAGCTGTTTCCCACTGAAACAGTGCTATTTGTAGGATATTATGACATAATGGCATCCTTCAGAATTACAGATTTAATTCATATATAAACATTGAAATAGCGTATTTCTAAAAGATAAAGGCTCAACTAAGCTTCATCCATAAGAAACTTTTCCCTATGATCCAACAATTACCAGCTGAGGAGAAAATTAGGTGGCTGAAACACACAGCACCAGGAGAACATTGAAGTCACTTCTTACGATCACATACAACAATATCATGAAACAAGCATGGACAAGTATGTGATTAAAAATAGATGCGGGTCTGTAGATATTTACCATAAAAAGGTCTTTTTATTTTTATTTTTTGCTTCCATTTAGACATAACTAATGTTCTTTCCTCATCTAGTGACTAGTCCATTGTTGAAACATGCAGATGAATCTGGGTAAAATTTTAACCTATAAAACAAGCCATTGAAGCCACATTCTGCTTATATTTATACGCCTTTTAAAAAAAGAAAAAGAAACTTGATTATGATTACCCGGAAACGGAATCTACCGAGAGGAACAGAACTTGATGTTAAATCCTAATAATTGGTGATTACATCAACGCTTAGTAAAACAAAAAGCCAACCTCATAAAAAGCAAAGGCATGAAGCATTAAAGAAAGAAACAGAAAAACTAACAAGACATGAACACATAAACAATAAAGAAAAAAAAAAGCTTAAAATATGACCACCGAAATCCCAGAAATATAGAGGGAGAAAGAACTCACCAGGAGAGAAATAATCCACAAAAATAAATTTAAAAACATTCCGCCATGAGATAAAGAAAACCCTCTACTTTCCACTTTGGTTCTTCCCAGAAACAAGTGACCCAACTGTCTTAACCAGATCACAATAAAGATGTTAAAAGAAAAAAAAACAATTCCCAAGAATCTCAACTACTAAAAACTCAATGCAGTTAGATGAAAGAGATGATATGTTAAAAAAAAAAAATGAAAAGGAATCAGATCACGGGTTTGGGACCAAATAGAAAGAAACTAAAAGAGAAAGAAAGGAAAAGAAAATTGAAAGAGGAAGGAGAGAAGATAAAAAGAATTCTCATTTTCTTTTTATATTTGTAAAGAGATTGTTGCAGCACATCATTGTTTCTTTTTATGCTGCTATTTATATTCACTTTCTGTCTCTTTCTCCCTCTCACATATAATTATCTTTGGGACACCACTGGGTTTCTTTTCTTTTTAGGGTTTTGACAATGTTTACTTTTGTTTTTCTTACAAAGTTAATTAAACTCATTTTTCTAATATTAAATACAACTTAGTATTCAATTAGGAAAGGAAATGTAATATTAATTAAATATATTAAACTATATTTATAAACATTTGCTAGCTGCTACTCGTATTTTTCTTTGTAAATATCACGTTGGATCAATTATAATTTAAAATTAAATCAATATAAGCTACAAGGGGATGATAATTGTAATTAAATTGATTTTTATTTATTTTACGTTTTTATCCCTCCATTAATAGTTGCTTGCTTTAAAGTATAAACCATTTAATTTTGTAACCCCAGTTGGTCCACCTTATATTATTCAGTTGAAATAGAAAACTTGGACATTAATGTGGTGATTAAAGAATGTTTATGACTGGCTGTTCTTGTATTTGTTTATTTACCTTTTCCTTGCATATGACCAAGTTGGTTAGACATGAATGCATACGATTTGTACTTGAAAGTGAGAGGTTAAGGGGGGACATTATATTATAATAATATTATCAGTGGGACCATGCATTTCTTTACCCATCTTATTATAATTTTTAATAATCATTTTTTTATTATTTTAAATACAATCCATATATTAAAAATGATTGAAAACATTATTAATTTAAAATGTGCTCTTCATTTACTTTAAATTAATCATTATTATTACCGTTTTCTACCATAAAAATAATTTAATATTTTTATCTCAAATATTTATTCATTTTGTATTTATGTAAAAGTTTATTAGAATTCCATTAAAAAAGTTAATCAGAATTAGAGGTATATAATAAGGAATAATACAATTTTAATCATAAATTTTATTTGAGTGAAGGCTTTTTTGAGAAATGCGAAAACGGTCGGGGTGGAAGGATTTTTTTTTTTTTTATAATTATGACGATAAACAGAAACCAACGATCAAATACAGCTCACGTACATCCATGCAGCAAGTTGCTTCAAATGGTAAGTCCAAACGCAGTAGCAGCGCGTATGATTACCCTTCTTGACCCGACCCGGGGAAAATAGTGGAGCGAGGAGGTTTCCGGGTCAGAATGCAGTGTGGATGGGTTTGAAGGATTTGGGGAGAGGCAAAGTGATGAAAGTCTGAATTTTGGAGAAAGGGGAAATGGAAAAAGACAAGTCCTTTTCAATAACGAAAATAACGATACTCGTAACGATGATAATTTTTTATAATATTATTATTTATTTAGGGTAAATTATTAAAATAATTATTTTTATTTGTATCAAATTATATTTTAATCATTTATATTTGAAGTATCACATTTTTGTCACTTACGATATCATTTTATTACAAAATGGTTAGTCTGTCATTAAGATATGTTACCTCTCAAATGGCAATCCAACCTGACAGTTAAAATAATTTTTAAATGTCAACATAAATGTCTAGACAAGTAAATTAATTAATTTTTAATTAAATAAATTTAATTAATTACATTTTCTAAATTAATTAAAGAAAAATGTTAATTTAATTTCTCAAAATAATCAAAACCAATACATCATATTAATCTTTGAACTAGAAAAAAAAACCTTTGGTCTCCTTTTTTTTTTTTTTTTTTTAGTTTCCATTTTGACTTATTTAATTTTTTATTTAAAATAGAAGAACAAAATATCGACTCAATAGAGGGTTTAGTCATGAATAACAGTAGGTAATGAGTTTTTTTGTTCTTTACATGGGTTTTGAGTTCATATATTATGATTTTTTTTTTGCCAAAAAGGTGGTCCATCTTTTTATATTTTTATGTATATGTGACAGACAAAAAGGACACGCTTCATATTTGTTTATTTGTGTATTGTGGGCAACCACAATAGCAATCAAGTATAGAGTTTGATGTGTCAATTTATTATTATTCTTCTTCTTTGTCGTTTTGCTCTTCTTTTCTCTAATGGTAACAAAAAGAATCCAACTGTTGCTTCTTTTTAAATTGGAGAAAATTGAGTTTTAGGACTAAATTTTGTATTCTATTTCTATAAAAAAAATGAACTTTTCGCATTCCAACTGGACATCCACGTTGACATTTAAAACTTATTTTAATTGTCACATTGAACTATCGTTTGGGAGGTAACAGATCTCAAGAACAGAGTGACCATTTCATAATAAAACGATAACGCGAGTGACTAAAACATAACATTTTAAATATAAGTAACTAAAATGTAACTTGAGCTAAACAAAAGTGACCATTTTAAAATTTTACACTATTTGTTTATGAAAATGAATAAAATTTGATGATAAGATTTACGAATACGATGCTGTCCTTGTCTGGAGTAGACATTACAATGTCTACCGAGACTGCGTTGCACTGCCGGAATTTCTTGGGAAAATGTTGAACCGTGTAAAATGTAATTTTCGTTTTTCTTTGGTTAAAACCTAAAATTCTTTAGGTAGGAATATTCATGTACTTTAGTTTTCTTTCTTCTATTTTTGGACATGAAGATGATCATGGTTTAGCTGTTAGTTTTTGGTTAACTTCAGATCAATGCCTAACAGAATATTTGGGGTATGGTTAAATAGCTTTTGCATAATAGTTAATATATAATTGTGTATTTTTAACCTTTTAAGTTCGAAGATGCAGCTGCTTCTCGGCGCTGGATTTGGTAATTGATGGCTTGTTGTCACAGTGTTTTAAAACACAATGACGTGGTATTAAATGGTGGTGGGTTGGGATTAAGTATCAATTACTTCATTTTATCCTTCAATCACAAGGTTGGAATTCGATTATCATTTTATGAAATTTGAGCATATTTTATAATTAATTGTTTATTTCATCAAATAGTCTTTGTGGTGAACAAAATTAAATACTGTTACCTGCTATTAATATCCTAATTTTGGAGGCTATTTTACCAAACTAACCTAAAAAAAATTAATATTTGCAAAAATAACTGAGGTTTAAAAACAATCACAAAAATAATCCGAAATGAACAGTAAATTGGGGTTCTGGCCTGTCAATGGCCGGAACCCCCTTGTATTTTGAACCCATGATTGCCTGATAATTGTGTCAGGCTTTAAAAAATTATTTTTTTTGGTTCCGGCCTGTCAATGGCCAGAATCAGGGTATTTTTTTTACACCGTATAAAACTGATATACAAAAATTTTAAAAAAGAAAAAAACGAAAAAAAAAATTTGGGTGTTGGTCTGTCAATGGCCGGCACCCCCTGTCCCGAAAAAAACAAAATTTGGGTGCTGGCCTGTCAATGGCCAGCACCCCTGTCCCGAAAAAAAAAAATTTGGGTGTTGGCCTGTCAATGGCCGGCAACCCCTGTCTCGAAAAAAAAAATTTTTTTTTGGGTGCTGGCCTGTCAATGGCCTGCACCCTCTGTCCCGAAAAAAAAATTAAATTTTTTTTTTGGGTGCTGGCCTGTCAATGGCCGGCACCCTCTCGAAAAAATTTTTTTTTGGCCGGCACCCCCTGTACCAAAAAAAAAAATTTGAATTTTTTTAGGTGCTGACCTGTCAATGGCCAGCACCAAATTTATCTTATATATATAGGTATTTTATCTTACAATTTGTTTGGTTTAATTTCTTCTTCCTTTGTTCTGAAGAAAACAATTTTTTTTTTCAAAATGAGTTCTCAAATGTTGTTTGTTTATATTCATTTCGATGGAGAAATGATAAATACAACTGAATAAGGCTATGTATTTCAAAGTCGGAAAAAAATAGGAATGAGATTCAACAAAGGTATTTCGCTAACGGATTTAAAACGAAAAATCAGTTCAAAGATAGCAGCCCGTTGCGGAAAGCAAATGTTGAGATTGTTTTACAAATTTTCAGTTTCAACTGATCCGTTAAAGTTCTCAGAAATGGAGCTTGAAGATGATAATGATTTAGGGACAATGATGGCAATTTATTGCCCAAATGAGATAGAAAATCCCAGCCCGGTTGAGTTGTTCGCGGAGATTGCTGAACCAGATCCCATTCAAGTGGTAATTCCAACAAGCCAGCGCTCCGGAATTGATTTTGATCTTAACGTCTCTTGGGAAGATCAGTCGGGTTTTGGACGGTCAACGCCAACTCTCGAAAATCCAAACATCGGTGGTTGTTCGTATAACATCCCAAACTCGTGTCCTCGTCAACAGATCATTCTAATAATCATTCTAATAAGTAATATTACACGACAATTTACTTTGTACTATTTAAAAAATAATCATTCTAATAAGTAATACTACACGACAATTTAAATTTACATACAAATAAAATACTATCATTCTTTAATATTAAATTTACAGATATAAAAAAATACAAAACATTCTTAAGAAATAATACAATTATTTTCAATACTACTTTCTTCACAATTAATCGTCTTCTGCTTGAATCAGGTCTGCGTTGCATCAGTACTAGTTTCTTCACAATTAATCGTCTTCTACTCCAGACCTTTTTTTCTTATATTGTCTCATGAGATATCTTTGCATAGAGACTCTACCAACCGGTTCCAACCACAACCTAATTACGAAATAAATAGTATTGCACCATAGATAATGTCCATCTGCGTTGGACAACTCGGTCAGCCATTTATGGTGCAAATAATCATCCAACCCTTAATGGCATAACCTTTAGGGTGGACATGACAGTATATAATTCAACTCCGCTAAAATATGACAGTATATAATTCAACCCCGAAATTTGGTTGTACACTATAAAAAACTCTATATATAATCCACTCAAAAAAAACTCATTTGATGATATACTATTAAAAACTCTCATTTTGATGGCTATCTCAAAATTTTTTTTTCCTTTCCATTTACACAATTAGCACCAAAATCACCAACTATATATGAGCTTTGATGCCGGCCATTGTGAGTCGGCACCCAAAAAATATTTTTTTGGGGTGTGAAGTCTTACACCATTGTGAAAGACACCAAAAAAATTCAAATTTTTTTTTCTGGTATAGGAGGTGCCGGCCATTGACAGGTCAGCACCCAAAAAAAGTTTTTTTTTTCGGGACAGGGGGTGTCGGCCATTGACGGGCCAGCACCCAAATTTTTTTTTCGATGGGGGTCTTGGCTTTGTCAATCAAATTTTTTTACAGTACAGGTGTGCGGCCATTGATGAAGCCATCACCCAAATTTTTTTTTTCGTTTTTTTTCTTTTTTAAAATTTTTGTATACCAGTTTTATACGGTATAAAAAAAATACCCTGATTCCGGCCATTGACAGGCCGAAACCAAAAAAATAATTTTTTTAAAGCTTGACACAATTATCAGGCAATCATGGGTTCAAAATACAAGGGGGTTCTGGCCATTGACAGGCCAAAACCCCAATTTACTGTTCATTTCAGGTTATTTTTGTGATTATTTTTAAACCTGAATTATTTTTGTAAATATTAATTTTTTTTAGATTAGTTTAATAAAATAGCCAATTTTGGACAACAACAAAATCATTTGCTGGTGTTTGCTACTTCCATAAGTGGAGTGTGGACAGATTTGGCAGAGGATGGGAGGAAGTACATAACTTTGTTCATGCCAGACCAGAACACAATCAAAGCAGCTGTCAAATGAAAAAGAAGGCCAAAAAAGATCACTCTTATGCACCAGCCGGGAATCGAACCCGGGTCTGTACCGTGGCAGGGTACTATTCTACCACTAGACCACTGGTGCTGTTTGCCTGTATATTGATAAATGTACATATAGATGTATTTGGCTGACATAATATAATTTTTCATGTCATGTTTGATAATAAAAATTATAATTATATAGTTGCATAATTTATAATTTTAAAATAATTATTATTTTAAAAATTATTAATATGATAAAAATAATTTCTAAACAAATAACAGAAATTAAAATTAAATAATCATATGTATTATGTTAGTATAAAAAAATAGTTGATAATACTATTACTAATAAAAGTAATAGGAAAATTATACATCGTATACAATTTTATTTAATTTTTCTATTGCATATTCGTTAGATTATTTCCTCTTTAATATTTAATATTTGGGTTCAGCTCAAATAGTATGTAGCGTTAATTATACAAAATTATATAAACTTAATTTAGAGAAAAACTTATGTTAGATTATATTCCTTTTTATAATATGTAAATTAAATAAAAAAATAATGTATATTTTATAATCTATAACATTTATAAAAAAATATAAATTATTCAACAACTTTCATAACATTTCTTATAAATAATATAATTTTTTTCCATAATTTTACAAAATTATTTATTGTAAAGGGTAAACTACACCAAATGCCATTGAACTTTGGCTAATTTCTATTTTTTGCCACCTAACTTTTGAAAGTTACAAAGATGCCAATAACGTTATTGCGATATTACAAAAGATGCCACTCTACCGTTTACTACTGTTACTTAGGTAATGATGTCTGATATGGCACGTTAAATGTACAACATATTTAAAAAATAATTCAATATTAATATTTAAAAAAATAAAATTTTAAACACATGGCACATTTAACATGCCACGTCATACGCTATTACTGAAGTAATAGCACTAAACATTGGAGTGGCATCTTTGTAATAACACAATAATGTTAGTGGTATCTCTGTAAGTTTCAAAAGTTCAATGATAAAAATTAAAAAGTAACCAAAGTTCAATGGTATTTGGTGTAATTTACCCTATTGTAAATAAGTTATGATAAAAAGAACTATAACATTTTTTTATAAATAAGTATGTTATTTTTACAATATACAGTAAGACACATAAATAAGTTATGATAAAATAATATAATTTTTTATAACATGTAAATTATTTTTTTTAAATAAACTTTTTAGTCATAACTTTAATTTTTTATGATTTAAATGATATAAATTTTTGTTATGATTTTATAAAATACATAAAATATTTGTAAAATATAATTTTTTTGGATTTATAATATGAGAAAATTTTTTGTTATAACCATCTCAAATACCCATAAATGTTCGTGTAATTACTTCAATTAGAAAGTGTAATTTAAGTGGTTCCAATTCGATGGAACTAACTAACAAAAATAATTAAACAAACACACAATTATTATATAATTACAAATAATTAAATTGAATGAGTTTTCAAACACGAGCTTAATCATAAGGAAGGAATGAAAAGATGTAAAAAAAGTAAAAAGGAGTGGCAATTTGCACAAACAGCTAAAAAGTTAATTACTTTCCTCTTGTATTGTCATGTTTTATGCACAGTAAAAGAAGGAAGTGGAAAAAGAGAGGAAAGAAACAAAATGTAATAAAAAAAAGGGTGTTGCGGGCTTCCCCAATTCCATCTTTCCATGGTGTTATCTGTCTGCTGATCTTTTGTTGATTTTAGGGGTCCATTTTTCCAATCCAATCTCAGAGGCTTAAATAATGCCTTCAGATTTGACATTTTGCTATTCCCGTTTTCCAACTTGCCATAGATTAAGGTTTTGATTGAATGGTACCAAAAATTCAACAGCACTTTCAAACCCTTTTTACTATTTACCAAAATTCAATCGCTGCTTTCAATAGTGATGATATTTAATAAATTTAAACGTCAAATCCCCAAGGTTTTTCTTTATATAATAATATGGATAAGCTTGTTATGACTTGTTTAATCACCCAGCAAAAGGACACTATAGTTGATTTAAACACTATTTTGCAATGCGAGAGAAACCCACTTTTCCTTTTGTCGCATTTAAACAAACAACCCTTTGAGATGGTCAATTGTCTGCACCTTTCTAAACCATATAATTCACATCCTTCACATGACTTTTTAAAGTTAATTTGACTACAACAATGGCTTAGATTTAGAACCCCATCTGATCTGAATTACTACAAGTTTGACATAATGAATCATCTTTCTCTAATTCTTTTAACAGTGATCCAATTCTAATATGTATTCTTATGTCTAATAGGTTTTAAAACTATACAAAATTTGAGGAAGAGCAATTAATTGATTTTACAATGCACTCAAAACTTCCCCATTTCTTTGGAAACACAACCCATTTAATTCAAAGGTGATCTATGAGGCACACCTTTCCGGCGGCTATTACTCTCAGCCTGTGAGCATCTGTGGCGGTGGGGAACTCGAGGGGTTAGGATGCAGCTCCGTTTCTTCTTGTTTATCTTGAGAAACTCGGTTGTAGCTGTGCAAAGTAGTAAAGATGGCTTGCAGTTGGTTCCACTGTCACCATTGCTAGTGGCAGCTGTGTTTGCGGATCCTCCTCCTGACCAACTTGATCTATGGGAGTCCAGGACTGAGTCAGGAGTCATTTGAGGATCCTCTTCCTGCTCTACCAACCAAAAATCATTTCTACTTTTGTACAACAAGTGCTTAACCTGCATGCGTGTTGCGAAAAAAGGACATCAAATTTAGAGTTGAGAACAAAGAGAGAAACAGCAACAGTGACATTGTAAGAAAATCAAAATTAGGGAGTGTGAATATAGGATGAACCTTGCAAGAGAGGGAGCAGAAGAGAAACGGGTCCTGAAGGCTGCGATCGCATTGGACGCACAAGTTACCAGAGCCTCTAAATGGGCGTGACATTGGCCTTTCATTCAAAAATATTACTTTGGCACTGTTTGTTGTGTAAGGCTGTGGAGTTATGAAACTGATCAGATGAATAGAATTCAAAAGAAAGAAAGAAAAAAATTCAATGATTATTTTCATACTTGAACGAGGGAACAATTGATCAGTTTCTGAGCATCACTCAATCGTATAACATCTTGATAAACATACCTTCTTATCTGTGTACAAGGAAAAACAGAGTGAATTTGATCTGCAATGGTGAATTTTAATATGATTCTTGGGGAAATTATAGATGAATGAACCTGTAAGCGACGATGATGACGGTGAAGAGGCAAGCAGTGAGGGCAAATTGTAATGCAACAATTCAAGCAGAAAATGTTCTTCTCATTCTTCTTTGCAGATTCATGAAGTATGCAAGGATCGAAGAACTTTTGTCCAAGAAGAACCCCAAGCCAATGAGGAATTGATCTTGGACCAACCTGTAAGAAATTGAAAAGAAAAAAAACACCCAACAAAGTTGAATCAACATCAAATGATTTCATGAAGTGAAAAAAAAAATTAAGTTCCAGAAATTAAGGTATGATAAAGAGACATATACCATGTTCTGTTTTGCTGTTTGTAGAAGAAGCAGGAGTGGATGTCAGGAGTTTTATAACGAATAATTGGGGGAGGAAGAGAGGGGGGTGTTAAAAAAGTCATCAGCCATCAATGAAATGTCATTGAAAGAGAGATCTAAAAAGAGGACAAAGAGTTGGGTTGAGGGCCTTTGTGGAGGTTAGTGGTGGGGAGAGATACGAAAAAATCAGGAAAAAAGGGAACGGCGCCTCTCTCTCCAGTGGCAGTGCCAGCAGTAGTGGCAGCCAACAGCAGCGACTGTTTGCAGTGTTGTAGCGAAATGGAGCCTGGGCCTCATTTAAGGCATAGATGTGAAGGGGCTAGCTACACTATACTAGTAGTAAGTGTGTATGGTGTGCAGATTTTGAATGTCAAAAGCAAATCTTTTAGCAGATTTTAGACCTTAACCTATCATCTCTCTTCCCCCCTATAACCTTTTAAGTGTCTAAAACATTTATGCATACTGTGCATTGATTTTGTTCTTATCGTGTTCAACTCACCCTCTTGGAAATCCGGATGCAATCTTCAACTTTGCTTGAAGTATGGGGGTATTCATTCGTTTTTCAGCCAAAAACAAATTAGGCGTTTCCAAAGGAGTTATTATTATATTTTGAAATTAGGGTGTTAACTCTGTTTTATTTTCATGAACGAGAATACAATCTGGAGTGAGTGAAGAAGGAATGTATCATTAATGTCTTTTCCTTTAAATCCTCCATTCATTATGGAGCTCAAGCTTAGGTAGTTATATTAAATTTGATTCAATCTTTAAACAATGAAACTTTTTTAATAAAATTTGAATTTTAAGTCTTACTAGTTAATCCATCAAATTTTAGCCTCCAACTCAACCTTAAGTTATTTAAATTTGGACTAAAAAATAGCTAAATTAAAACATACGTGGCAAGCTTTTTAACTTAATTTATAAAATTTATTATTAATATATCAAAGAAAAAACCCAAACAAAGCTTTTTTTTTTTTTTTTTTACTTTTGAAATTGCAAATGAAAAATAGATAACCATATATATTCCTATATATAAATTTTGGACCAATTTACCCTTCATTTTTATTATTCTAATTAATTTAGTTTTTTTTTTTAAATTAAGTTTAAGATTAATTAAAATATATATTTTAATAGTGGACAGGTAAATGTCATACATCACAATTATAATTATTATATTTTATTTAAAATTTATTTATTAATATATTAATTATAAATTATAATTGGTGTTGCAATCACTTTTGATAAATTATTATAATAATAATTTATAAATTTATATAAATTATAATAAAAAAGTAATAATTATCATAGTTTTATGAAAATTGATATTAAAAGTATTAAAGGAACTAAACTTGTTTAAAAAGACAAATTCTATAATAATGAAAATTGAGAAAAATGTGCTTCTATGTAATTTTACATTCTGTCAACTAAGCACTTGAATTTTTACATTATAGCCAAATAAACCAAATAAGATAATGTTATATTCCCGTAGTCTTATTACGAAACGTAATTTAAGATTCGCGAACCAAACTCACCTTAATAGTTTTAGAGATCGATACGTAGTTTTTCAATTTTTTTAGGTCTTTTGTTGATATTATAAGATGGTCAAATTTTAACTTTGCCCCTAACCTATGCTGAAACTTGACATTCAATCTATATAATTTAATTTTTGACTTAATTCAATCCCTATACTTTTATAATGTCATTAGTTAGTCTAAATAGTTAATATCAAAATGCTAATGTCAAATTTTTTAAGAACATTATTCTAAGAAAACATATTATATTATAACGAGTTTGAATGAGTGTTTTTTTAAGAGTGTTATTTTTTTAAAATTTTAAAATGTTACACCAGAGAATTTAATAAAAGAATTTTAACGATGATAATAAATTAATTTTAATTCTTAATTCTTAAAAGATTAGGGACTAAATTCCTAAAAATAAAATATAAGATTAAATTTCAAACGTACGAAATATATATAGACTTGGATCATATTTTAACTTTTAAATATTTACCTTATAATTTCACACAAACAAATATTCAACTGAATTAAAAATTATACAATTTAAAAAATTTAAAATATAAGAAGAAGATTAAATGTTAAATTAAGACATTAACATTTAATATGTAATATATGATTGCATGGTATATATAAAGTCAAAACACAATCTATCATGTAAAGCCTGTCCTGTCATGCCCTGCCGATGACATGATACAACACTTTATTTTTACGACAGACAAGTGACAGTGGAGCTAAGGCAATTCCATATCCAAAATCTAATTCCAATTATGCATATTTTTTGGTTATGTTTAGCTGTTAGCCATTGGTTTTTTTGGTGGTGGTTGTACTGATTCCTAAGTTTTATATTTTTATACTGGGCGATGATAGGATTATGATATCCACATATAAATAATAATTTCGGTTATTAAATTAAAAAGAAAATAAAATGGCATCGGGGAATGGATGGGAACTCAGTATTTACAAATAAAATTATTTTGCATTTGCCATTATTTGAATTGTCATGTTAAGATAAAAAAAGATGTTAAATTGCTTAATGATCTATAGCTGTTCTATTAGGTCGGCGCGGACCAAAACTTCATTTATTCATTACCACTTCCATTCCTCATATAATGGATGTGTTGATTTACAACAACAAAGGTCAGAATTTGCCATGGGATGCATCATTTTCATGATCTTCAAGATGTAATCAAATAACTCTCCAATTTTTTTAAATAAAATTATATTCCTTATTCATTTAACTTTTTGGTTTTTTTTAGCATTTTCAATTTAGGTTTTTTTAGATCACCCTAAAATAGATAAAAAAAATTAATGTTTGTTCATTTTACTGACATGGTACACACTACGTGTTTGGAAATTAACCACCTAATTAGCTTTTAGTGGAATGTTTGGGTAATCATTGTAATTGGTGGGTCTCATCAAATTAGATATAATTGAAGCACCCCAATTACAATTTCTAATTATTGAGGGGAAGGATGAGAATTGAAGTAATTACGTATATAATTATACCCAAATCCATTTTTTTTTAAAAAATTAATTTTATACAAGTTATAATAATTATATTGTAGGTATGAACATGGCTAGATTAGCCATATATGCCCCCCCAAAAAAAAAGTTTATTGTCGAGATAGGCCTTTTTTTTTTTTTGAAAATTTAGGGAAATAAACCGATTTTAGAGAGTGTGTGCGAAAGTGCGTCTAGCTCAGCGCGCTTTCTGCACAGGTGGCAGGAAAGCCCACCTAACTTTAAATCGTATTTTTTTTACTTTTTTTAATATAATCAGTTGTTATAGTCAGATGGTTAAATGTTAGTGGTTGTCCTTAAGTGTTAGGTTCAATTCCTCCTTTTCTAAACATATTTGTATTCTGTATTTCATATTGTTTCAAGCTTTTTTTAATTAATAAATATATTATTTTTAAAAAAAAATTATTTTAACTCACGTTTTTAATTAATATCTATTTTATTGATAAAATCAAATAATAAATATCTAATTATATAATTAATATATATTTTACATATATTATTATGTTAAAAATATTTGAAATTAATAACTCCTTAATTTATATATAATATAAACATCAATTAATTTTTTTGATATATTTTTCTTTATAAAATTTATATGTCAAATATTTTTTTTCTCATCGTATATTGTGAGTACGGTGATTTCTAATATTATAAGATGAAACAATTATTTCAAATATAATTATTATTTTTATATGTAAAATATTTTAAATATCATTATTTTTTCATCTACATTGTGGGTATGATATTTCAAATATTTTTATATGTGAAATATTTTAAATACACATACAAAAATATATAATAAAATTTATTACACTCATGATACGGATTGAAAAATAAATATTACACATATAAAAATTATATTTACTAAAAATAATGATATTTGTAATAATTGTTTGATTTCATGAATAAAAGAGGTATTAATTAAAAATATGAATTGGAAAATTTAAAAAAAATATTTCTTAATTAAAAAATAAAAAAAATGCTTGAAACAACATGAAATAAAAATTACAAATGTGTTTAGAAGAGGAGGAATTGAACCCAGGACTCCAGGATAAAATTATTATTATTTAACCATTTAATCAAGAGAGTTGATATGTTAAAAACATTAATTCAAAATAATAAAAAACTTAAAACAACATGAAATTAAAAAAAAGGAGTGTAGGAGAGGAATCAAATCCGGGACTTAATGACAACATCACTAACATTTAACCAACTCACCGAAGATATTAGTTATATTAAAAAAGTAAAAAAAAAAAAGTGATTTAAAAGGGAAAGCGCGACCAGCTGAACACGCTTTCCTACAACTTATACAGAAAGCATGTGCAGTTCTCTCTCCAAAATCGTCCTATTTTTCTAAATTAAAAAAAAAAAGAGGTCTATTTGACCAATAGACTTTTTTTGGGGGGGGGGGGGCATATATGGCTATATATTCTATGAACACATATGAACGTTTAGGATGGTTATGAACGAAATAATTTTATTTTATAAAGTTATAACATTAATTTATTTGAATCGTAAATTTTTTTAAAGTTATGGCCAAAAAGTTTATGATAAAAAATAATATACTTATTCATAAAAAATGTTATAGTTTTTTATCATAACTTATTTATAAAAAATAATTTTCTAAAGTTACGACAAAAAAATTATATTATTTATAAGAAGTGTTATAAAAGTTTTAAACTATTTATAATTTTCTTTTATAATTTATAATTTATAAGAAGTGTTATATTATTTTGATTTAATTTACATATTATAAAAAGGGGTATAATTTAACATAATTTTTTCGCTAAATTAATGATAAACTATAAAAGTAACATATTTTAATCCCATTCTTAATGCGTTTTTAGATGATTAATTATGCAAATTAGTGAATTTGATGCTCCTAATCCTTTAAATTCATGTTTCTATACTTAGGAGGGCATTTGGGAGTGAAAAATGAGCCAAAATTGGATAAAAAAAAGTTGTTTTTAGGATCCACACGGGCTGGACACACGCCTATGTGCCAGCCCGTGTTGATTTCGTACCCTGCTTCCCAAATACGCGGAAAAACCCAATTTTTATGCTTTCTGAGCATTCTAAAGTCTATAAATACCTATTAGAAGAAGGCCTAATAAGGCAATTAGAGAAGATCGAAGAAAACACTCGAAAAACGCCATCGGAATCAACTCTGAAGCGGATCTCCCTCAAGATCGAAGATCTTCATTTAATTTCTTTCGAAGTTTTATTCAGTTTCTTTATGTCTTGTAGTTATCCTAACCTTGAGATGTTTCTATTCAAGATTATGAACTAAATTCTCCAGATACCTAGGAAGGATGAAACCTATGATGAATCTTATTATTTGATTTCTGATTTACATGATAAATACTTGATTCTTGTTTTCAATTATGTATACTTATTTCTTGTTTTAATATTTTCGGGATATTAATTCATGTTTAATGTGCTTATTTCAGTGGAGTAAAAGTCTCTGTTTAAGAGTAGATCTAGCATAATTAAGTGGAGTTGCATGCAATCCTAGAAATAGGACGACATAAATCTACTGGATTAGAGTCAAATCTAATAAGGGAATTTATAGACCGAGTTAATGCAACAATATGGGTTTTAATTAGAAAGAGATTTCAATTAATCAACCTAGAGTCAGTTGTTCTTACTTTCGAAAGAGATATTAACATAATTTAGGGATTTCTATGGATCAATACACAAGTGAATAAATCGTTTAATTCAGATTCATAATAATAAGTGAAGTCTAGGTAGATTCTTTTCTGGGTATTGTCTATCTCATTGGTTATCTTCGATTATTTTCCTATTTCATTCTCTATTGCGTTCTTAGTTATATTAGTTTAGTAATTTTAGATTAAGAACAATCACTCCAATTTGTCGGCTAAATAATAGAAAAACGGTAATTACTAGTACTTTTAGTCATCGTGGATATGATATTCCTTACTCACCATAGCTATACTATTGTTCGATAGGTGCGATTGCCTTAGTTGTATTTTTAGTTAGTTTAGTGACCATCAAGTTTTTTGCGCCGTTGCCGGGGACTAAAATATTAGGAACACTTTATTTTTATTAATTTAGCCATTTTTATTTTTATTATAATTTTTTTAGTTTAATTTTTACATTTTAATTTTTTTTCTTCTTTTATTTGCTTCTGGCAGATTCCTTTAGTTTATGATTAGAAGAAACCCGTCGGGACCATTATTATTTGATAGTGAAATTGATAGTACAGCTCGTAGAAACCGTAGAGAAGCAAGGCAGAGTCGAGAAAATATAGTAGACGAACAAGAGGAAATTATTATTACTGAGGAGATGGGTGATAACCAGAATAATCAGCTACCTCCTGTAGTAGTTGCAGATCTAGATCTTGTTCCTCGTACTATGTACGATTATGCCAAGCCTACTCTAACTGATGCTGAATCGAGTATTGTGCGACCCACCATTGCTGCAAATAATTTTGAACTGAAGCCGAACACTATTCAGATGATACAACAATTTGTTCAGTTCGATGGGTTGCAAGATGAAGATCCAAATACTCATTTGGCCAATTTCCTGGAAATCTGCGATACTTTCAAGATTAATGGCGTCACTGACGACGCCATTCGTTTACGGTTATTCCCTTTCTCGTTGAGGAACAAAGCTCAGCAGTGGTTGAACTCTTTACCACGAGGTTCCATTACTACGTGGGTTGACACACGCCCATGTACTAGACCGCGTGTCACACACGGCCTAGACACACGCCCGTGTGTCTACCCGTGTAGACAAAAACAAGGCTATATCCAAGCCTCATTTCTCACCCAATTCGTCTTTTACTTACACCAACATTTAAATATGTTCAAGATTCAATTTATATGGTTAAATATCTAAATTTATCAATCAACTATTCATATATATATAGACATATTCATAAATTTTTATAGCATTCTTAAGCATCATCTTCATCCCTATACTTATACCATCTCATCATTTGTTCATTTTAAACCCATATCAAACATGATAAAATCATAATTATATGTAATTCAAAACTTACTAAATACAAGCCATACCAATGGCTAGTTACAGTTAGATCATTTCTAAGCCAACATTTACTAATTAACCTATACATGCCATTATAACCATAATTCATTTACCTTACATACCAAAATAGGCCGATGGATAGTGTGAGTGATCTCCGTCGAGCTTCCTAACCAACGAGCTTCTGAAAACTCACTCATTTAAATTTAATATAAACATACAAGGTATATTCAATCATCTTGATCACGAGTCCTAACACATAACCTCATCACCCTTGTTAGTCGCACACTTCATATAAATACCAAGAAACATGTATGGGCTCAATTCTCATTAAATTTCTCATATATCTGATACAATTTCACATTATGTAATCATATAACGTATAACAACCATATCTTTGTATTTTAAATACATTTTCATAACAACTTGTCTTGATTTCATACTATTTTATATTTGAGCTTTACTTTTCAAAGTATTTGAAATATCATCTTTATGCAAATAGTAACATGAGGTACATAATTCCATAATTATGAATGAACATATTTATCAAACATATTCCATGTTAATATATCACAGTCTCATGTCTCCATATATCAATAACCATCATTTTCTTGTATTTCAGATAAATACTTGTAACCATACATAAGTATGCAATTCGCTATTTCTTCCTGTCAATCACAATTTCAAATGACAAATTATTGTGAATACGCTCACCAATTTCATAATCCCATGTATTTACCGTTTTCTATATTTATCCCGTTGAATTCCTTAGAATTTCGATGGATTTCATGTAGTACACTCATGGTGTATAATCTCATAATCCGTCAATTCGTACACATATATACATAAGTCCTTTTCAGAGAGCACACTCCCGCAAACCTCATTTCTTACAGCAGGATTACCAGTCTAGGCTAAATCCCCTGTAAGAGAGCACACTCCCGCGAACCTCATTTCTTACAGCGGGATTACCAGTCCAGGCTAAATCCCCTATAACATATGCTCAAAGAGTATTGTCGAGATTACCAGTCCAAGCTAAATCCCCTGCAATGACAAATACTCTATAGAGCTTTGTCTGGATTACCAGTCCAAGCTAAATCCAGACTCACATTTACTTTGGATTACCCGTCCGGGCTAAATCCATTTCACACATATTCTTCGGGAGGGCTTATATCAGGATCACCCGTCCGGGCTAGATCCTTTTCACACATTTTCTTCGGGAGGGCTTATATCATGATCACCCGTTCGGGCTAGATCCTTTTTACCGTCAAATCCTTTTTCAGTGATCCATCAAATTACATTCCATTCAACCAGGATTTATTTCCCTTTTTATTGAATATTATCAACATTTCATCAATAATCATGCATTGAGCATTCAAATCACATTTTCATCACATAAACATACATTTCAAACATTTAAGAATACAATTCAAGTTACACAAACTTACAATTCGATTTTTATACCATAACGATAATCTTAGTTTCATAATAAATATTTGAAATAAAACATTATATCATTTCTAATTCAATGTTTATCGATTATAATCGGGCATGTGATCAATTTATACATAAGTCATTCATATATTTTCCTCCCTCTCCTCTCCATTCCACATCCTTAATGTATATATCACGCTTATAAGTAACATTATTTATAATTTCACTATTTACTTATATGTATATTCAAAGCTGTCCACCAGTGTCATAGTCACTAAATTATTTTTATATTGAGTTACAGAACTCTAAATTAAGATCCGCTTCATGTTTTTGAAACTAGATTCATATACCCTTCTACCATAAAAATTTCAAAATTTATAGTTTATCCAATTAGTACAGTAAAATCTTCAAATTTATCCCTGTTCTGCTGTTTGACAGATTTGACCTTTTCTTACTAAAAAATAATTATCTCTTAACACAGAATTTAGATTATATTACCGTTTGTTTCTCTTGAAAATAGACTCATTAAGAATTTAAAAATATAAATTTAAGCCCCTAATTATTTTTATCCAATTTTTGATGATTTTCCAAAGTCAGAACAGGGGAACCCGAAATCATTCTGACCTTGTCTCACAAAATTTATAATATCTCATGATTTATAATTCCATTGCTTACACCGTTTCTTCTATAAGAAACTAGACTCAAAAAGCTTTAATTTCATATTTTATCCATCCTCTAATTTGATTCCAAAAATTTTTGGTGATTTTTCAAAGTTAGACTACTACTGCTGTCCAAAACTGTTTTAGTGCAAAATGTTTATTACCATTTTTCCCCTAAACTTTTAATACATGACAATTTCATCCTTAGGCTCGGAAAATGAAATTCTTGCAATTTAATCCATATTCCAAGCCTAATTATTCTCATACATACCAATAACAGCCCATGAATTCCATGAAATTTCATAATTTTCCATAAATTCAACACTTTTCAATTTAACCTCTAAAACATGTTTTCATTCAAAATTCTTTAATAAAACACCTTTAAACATCCATTAACTTCTCAATTTTATCATAAAATAACAAAAATAATATGAAATTATCAATGGTAACTTCCAAAATTTTCAAAAAAATCAAAAAACTAATAGAATACTAAGTTGGACCTAATTGTAAAAGTCCTAAAATATAAAAATTTCAAGGAAAAAGAAGGAATTGAACTTACTTGAAACTAAAATATGAAAGACCAGCTCAAAAACCTCTTCCATGGCTGTTTTTGACAGAAAGTTGAAGAAGAAATGGCCTAGAAATCATTAAAATCAACTTTGGCCATGTAACTTTTGTTAAAATTCCAATATTGTCCTTTTCACATTAAAATCTTTGATTTTTTTCACGCTATGCCGCCTCAACCATTTTAAAATGGTCCATTAGCCCTTTTAGTCCTTCCTTATTTAATGGTTAAGCTATTTAATCACTTTAGCAAGTTTTACACCTTTTCAATTTAGTCTTTTTTATCTAATTGACTATCGAAACGTTAAAATTTTCTGACGAAATTTTAATACTACCTTATTGACGCTCCGTAAATATTCATAAAAATATTTATGGTTCGGTTTATAACACCGAGATCTCAATAGCTCTTTTTCTCAATTTCTTAACCAAATAAATATTTATAAAACACAGTTTACTATTTCAAAAATATTTTAAAAGCTACATTTGGCTCGTAAATATTAAATAATATAATTTACGAGTTCATTTACCAGATTTGGTAGTCTCGAACCACTATTTCCTACATCGCTAAAATTTGAGCTATTACAACTCTCCCCCTTAAGAATTTTCGTCATCGAAAATTCCTTCGGTGGAGAGGTCAAATTTTTTTCACTAACTAATAGTATCACCAGTTCTCAAAGCTGAAACATTAACTTCCACTTCTAAATCATATATCAGGTAATTCTTTTCATACGATTTTTTTTAACTGTTTAAAAGTATAGACTATTACTTTGTCTTACTGCATCAAAACACAGTTTACCCACTCAATGATATATCACTGTAAATCACAACTTTCTTACCCGATTTAAATTGAATCGAATGATGCTTGATCCAACGTAACTTTCATCTGGTCAAAATTTTGTTAACATTTATCAGGCCATTTGAATCTTACATTTTTCTGTAATAACTTAATCAACATAGCTATCAATTATCAACACTGAAACCGTAAATTTTCTGAAATTATTACCATCATACAGATTGAAACCATAGTACCTTAATAGAGTCGGCATTTCGACTGTATAAATATAATAATACCTCAATATTAATGGTATTCTCTAATTAGAAAAGAAAAACTGAAAATAGTTCCAGTAACTATCAGTGCAGTAATATAATTTGTATGATCCGAGATTCATATTACTGAGCTCTCCTAATCGAGTCAGGATTTTATAACAGTAAATATAATTACCTTAGGCCAATGAATATCTTCCACGAATAAATCATATTTGCAATTCGGAGCTTCGACCCATAGAAGTAGAAAGCAGTATCATATGAATGTTTCCATCAAGTATTCTCTCAAGCATAATTGATTAGAATACCAGAGAAAGATAGAACAATACCGCTCATAGTTTATCAAGACTTTCAATAATTCCTTCTAATATCATAATCAGACAACCTTTCTATGTAAATAAGAATCACATCTGAAAATGAACATTCACATATGTCTCTGAAAATAGCAGAACATGTAGAATACTCAGAAGAAATTGCTGTATCATGTCCAATTATAACAACTGCTTTCAAATATTTTTACGATTTTATTACTACTCCGCTGACTACTAAAGTCATCAATAATATCACATTATTCAGTTCACTAAAGAAACTAATTCAAAATTTTTTTTCCAGTAAATTCGTTTTGTAAATACCATACCTGAATAAATCGATTACTCATAATAACTTCTTTCTTAACAATAACATTGTGTATTTTGAATAATCTTCAGAAAAATTATCTGATATCTCAGTTATAATCATCTTTACTAACTAACCCATTCTTAGCTCTAACTGCATTATTAATCATTTAGCCACTGAACTTTTCAATTTCACACTTGTAAACTTAATCAATATAAATTTGGTAAATTTCACTGTATAAAACTATACTTATGAGGGGGCAAATGTCATAAAGCCTCAAAATTTGGCTTTCATATATACACACATAACATGACTTTTATCGTCAATATATTCATTACAAACATTCATTTCGTACATTTATAAATCTTTACTCATCAAAAGCAATCCCCTTTTTCTATCAAATACTCAAATATCACTTTCATCACTGTCGAAATTAGCTCGGTTGGAAGCATTTCTATATCTATTAGTAAGCAATTCTCATCAAGGTCGGGAGATATCACACTATTACAAGTTTTATAATGGCATGTATTTCTAGACGTCCCATGTGCTACGTTCGGTCCGAGAACCGACTAAACCGTAGCTTTGATACCACTAAATGTAATACCATCTACCCGTATCCGTTGTCGGAATAAGGTACGAGGCATTACCGGAGTTTACAGAATCATTTTTCATTAAACTGAGTCATTTTACTATTCATATTCTGAACGTAATTATAATGTCCCTCTATTGGGCTCTCGAAGCCCAAAACATACATTAGAAACGATTCGGGACTAAATCGGGATCATAGGGAATTTTTCGCATAATCCTAAATTTTTTTTCTATATTACAGGGGTCACACACCCATGTGCTATAGGGACACGCCCGTGTGGTTCAGGCCGTGTGACCAAAACACCCATGTGACTTACCTCGCTCCAGGCCGTGTGGCTTTAAGCGCCCGTGTCCCTAGGCCGCGTAACTCTCTGACTTGCAACTCATGAACAAATTGATCTCACACTGCCAAGGCACACGTCCGTGTTGCTAGTCCATGTGGTTAATTTTTATTTTCGAATTAGGTGCAAGATTCACACGGCCGTATCACACGCCCGTGTATCCAGGCCGTGTACCTCACACGGGCAAGGCACACGCCCGTGTGGGAACCCGTGTGCTCGATCCTGGGCATTCTGTTTTGTAATTTTCGGATACATGGGACACACGGCCTTGACACACGCCTATGTACTAGACACACGGCCTAGACAGACGCCCGTGTGTCTACCCGTGTAGAAAAAAACAAGGCTATATCCGAGCCTCATTTCTCACCCAATTGGTCTTTTACTTACACCAACATTTAAATATGTTCAAGATTTAATTTATATGGTTAAATATATAAATTTAAATGTTGGTGCAAGTAAAAGACCAATTGGGTGAGAAATGAGGCTTGGATATAGCTTTATTTTTGTCTACATGGGTAGACACACGGTCTAGTACATGGACGTGTGTCAAGGCCGTGTGTCCCCTGTATCCAGAAATTGCAAAACAGAATGCCCAGGATCGAGCACACGGGTTCCCACACAGGCGTGTGCCTTGCCCGTGTGAGGTACACGGCCTGGATACACAGGCATGTGATACGGCCGTGTGAATCCTGCACCTAATTCGAAAATAAAAATTAAACACACGGCCTAGCAATATGGGCGTGTGCCTTGGCCGTGTGAGATCAATTTGTTCATTAGTTGCAAGTCAGATAGTTATACGGCCTAGGGACACGGGCGTGTGAAGCCACACGTCCTGGAGCGAGGTAAGTCACATGGGTGTGTTGGTCACACGGCCTGAACCACACGGGCATGTCCCTATAGCACATGGGCTTGTGACCCCCGTAATAGAGAAAAAAATTTGGGATTATGCGAAAAATTCCCTATGATCCGGAGTTAGTCCCGAATTGTTTCTAATGTATGTTTTGGGCTTCGAGAGCCCAATAGAGGGACATTATAATTATGTCTGAAATATGAATAGTAAAATGACTCGATTTAATGAAAAATAGTTCTGGAAACTCCGGTAATGCCTCATACCTTATTCTGGCGACGGATACGGGTAGGGGGTGTTACATGGGTTTAAATGACCGAGAAGTTTACTTCCCACCGGCTAAGACAACCAAGTTGAGGAATGATATATCTTCTTTCGTGCAGATCGATTTGGAAATGTTATATGATGCATGGGAAATGTATAAGGATTTATTGAGACAGTGCTCTCACCATGGGTTACCTCTATGGCTACATGTTTAAACCTTCTAAAATGGTTTGAATCCCTTAACTAGATAGTTGATCGATGCAGCAGCCGATGGCACACTTAACAATAAAACAACCGAAGCAGCTTATGAATTTATTGAGGAGATGACATTGAATAATTATCAATGGCAAGTCATGAGAACGAAGCCGATGAAAGCAGCCAGTGTTTTCAACTTAGATAAAGTCACCATGTTATCAAATCAGGTAGAACAATTAACTAAGAAAATTGATGATTTATATGTTTCTACGCAGGTACATCCGATGATGCAATACGATATAAATAGATGAGGAATGAATAATCCAGAATGCCCTTCACTCCTAGTACATAGAATGAACAAATCAATTATATGGGTAATAATTCTATGCCTTAAAATAACCTTTATAATAACTTTAATGCAGGTTGGAGGAACCATCCCAATTTCTCTTGGGGTGGTCAAGGAAATCAAATAGCACAACCCCCTCCAAGCTTTCAACAACAACCTTACCAGCAAGAGAAGAAGCTGAACCTCGAGGAGATTTTAACAAAGTTTATCTCAGTGTCAGAAACTCGCTTTCAAAACACTGAGGCTGTAACATCCTGAAAAGGGCCTATGCATTTTTGGTTTAATTGTACGAAATGACATATCTTATGTGTTATGAATATATTTTGAACACTTTTGGAAACCTGGAAATGTATGGAAATGTTAAGTTTAAAAGAGGAAAGTGAACATTTTTAGAACCTTGGAAATGTCTTGTAAGGAAATGTCATGGAAATGTAAGGAAATGTCTTGGAAATGTAAGGAAATGTCTTGTAAGGAAATGTCATGGAAATGTAAGGAAATGTCTTGGAAATGTAAGGAAATGTCTTGTAAGGAAATGTCATGGAAATGTAAGGAAATGTCAAGTTTACAGAGCCGATCGAAAATTTTTGGAAACTTAGAAATGACCTAGAAATGACGAGTTTTAAGGTTTAAAAGGGGAAATTAAGGCAAGATGGCCTTAAAAGAAAAAGTTTGTGAAATTTGACACACAAACAGGCTTGGAAAAGTGGCCTGGAGATGCCACTTAGGGCCTATGGAAATGGCGCCATATGCAAGAGGAATGGGCCTAAGTTCGAGTCACATGGGAAGCAAATAAAATAAATTTTAATTTGCTACAAGGAGCAGAGAGGTGGACGGCACATGGCTATAAATTAGGAGCTTTTATTATTTTATAAATAGTGGATAAATAAGGGATTTATTTATCATTATTTTCAAGAGATAATTGTTGGATTAAATTATTTTAATTTGAATAAAGAGATAAAGAGGAAAATAAGGGAGAAGTGATGGCCAAGTAAGGAACTTTGAGTTTAATAATTTCGACTAAGTAAGGATAGTTGCTGAATTATCTTTTATTTTAAGTGATAATTAAAGAGATAAAGCTATTAAAATAGAGGAGTGGTGGCCAAGTAAGGGACTCCTTAGATGATAATTTCGGCTATAAAAGGAAGGAAGGAGGGCTACTCATCAATTTGTGCTTCCTCCTTTCTCTGCCGAATTCTTAGTGCTCTCTTCTCTTCTTTTCTTTCTTTTCTTTTGTCAAGCCGAAATTAAGTAATTGTTGGAACCTAGCCAAATATTTTCCTCTCCATTAGAAGCCATAGCCGAATCCTCCATCTTTATTCTTCCTTCTCTTTTCTTTCCAATCCATCAAAAGCCGAATCTTGTGAGATCATCATCTAGCCATAGCCGAATCTCTGAAGGTTGAAGTGAAGGTGCAATCGATTTCTTCAAGTAAGGGTAAGATCTCATTCGGTTTCATCCTTTTTTCTTAAGATTTGCCGAAATCTAGGACTAACCCCATTAATATCTTGTTGCCGAAACTTTGAAGAGATCTTTCGGGATTTACTAAGTGTCGACTACAAGGAAGGAGAAGTTCTTTTCCCGAAGGTACACCATAGGCCACGTGTTCCCTAGTTATTCGGTGAGTTTCGGGATTTAAAATCCACAAGGTAAGTTTAAGTATACTAATCCTACTAGGATTTGGATTTATGGCCGAATGGCTTTTTATTAAAGTAGTAGGTGATTAATCAAATGTAGGGATTAAGGATCCAAGCATTAGATCAAGCTTTTCGGGATCTCAAGGAAATTTTAAGCGAATCAGGTGTGTACCCCACACTAACTTTTAATAAGATTTATGGTAATATGTAATATATGCATGTTTATAAGAATGTGGCTAAGGTACCATAATATGGTACAAAGTACTCAGGTACGTTTCCTACTCCTATTAGGATTACAAAATATGTTATATTTAACATGTGAAATATGATAAGAATGTGAATTTAAGTATGATATGCATACTATGAATAATATGGGGCATTCGGGTTATATGAAAAGGGGAAGTGAATGTGACGACTTGGTCTCACTATCCGAATGTGGTGACTTGGTTACATTATTATCGAATGTGGTGTCTCATGACACAATTATCTGAGTGGGTATGCCACAAATTTTATATGGGCGATGAGCACGTCATTGCAAATGATCGCCTTCGATGGAGTGTAGCGGATGGAGGGTTGACTTAGTAGTCCCCACGGTGTGATTTGCGGTGTGCGGGGTGTGTAGCGGATGGACAACTAGGTTTGGGTTTGGGAATGCATCATAACTTGTATTCTATGTTTTGAATGTGTAATATGTGATATGCCCGATTCTATTATGATTTAGTGTCGTGTACACATTGAGTCTGTTTGACTCACCCGTTGGGAACATTTTTCAGTGATGAACAGTGATGGACCGGGACAGCGAGAACTTGTGGTGGCCATGCTCAACATGAAGTTTATATTTTTGAGGACTCTTGAATTTATTTTAGTACTTTGAATTATTTTGGGAATTATTTGATGTAATAAGGCCATAAGGCCATAGTTGAATTATTTTTACACTTATTTTTATTTATTATGATTATGAATTTTATCTATTAAAATTTAATTAAAATTTCTTTTAAACTAAACCCTAAATATTTTGTCACTTAAGATAAAAGGGATTTCAATATAAAACGAACCTGTTTTCAACACAAGCCCAACCCAAAACAATATTTTTCTTAAAATCACACAAGTTTTCCTAAGAACAAAAGAATTTTGAACCGGTTTACTTGAGGAACATACCAAATCTGGTCAAAACTCGTGGGCCAGGTTTGGGGTGTTTCAGTTTGGTATCAGAGCCCAGTTTTAAACTCTCGGCCTGTGGGCTAAGGCCCAAAACGTTTTCAAATCGAGCCCAAATGAGTTTTATGAAAGTATTTTTGAAGATGAGCAGGTTTTCTGGCATGGCACCTAAGTCTCCGACCCGCAGTCCACCAGGTAAGTACCCCTATCTATTATGTGATTTATATTATGATTTGTAGAAGGGTAGAAGAGGACTGGAACGTAGAATAGCATGATAGGAACTTGAACCCTAGGACTAGTTTACTCAAACACAAACACATAAGACTTAATTCCATTAAACAAACCTATGACTAAGACGCAGGTTAGGTTAGGGTGTGGTAACCATTATGCGCATGTCTAGGATTGGATCCGGAAGAGCACAGTACTTAAGCGATCCTAGTGACTCACCTCCTCTTGCTGGAATCCTGCACTGGTGCGTAACCGGTTCACCCTAACCAAGAGGACTCGGTCATAGCTAAACACAATGACTAAAACCCGAAAAGGGAACTAGCCGTGTTTTTATAAACCCTAGTTTTAAAACTCTTAAAATTACCTTTTTAATTTGTGAGAACTATTTTTACAAAATTCTTTCGAAAATTTTTGATTTATAAAATTACAAAAATACCCTAGTGGTAAATTACAAAAATACCTTTGGTTTATGAAATTCCCAAAATACCCATAGTTCTTATCAAAATTTTCATTACTTTATAAAATGTTCAAAAACCCTAATTTGCAAATTATCAAAAAACCTTGATTTTAAGAAAAATTACGAAATTGCCCTTAACTCACAAAATTACCAAAATGACCACGATTTTCAAAATTTTTGCAACATCACCGTTTTGGAAAGTAAAATTCTCAAAAAGAACCCTCAAAGTTTTGCAAATTTTGAAATATCCCTGATTTATTAAACTTTACAAATTTACCCTGGTTAATTACCAAAATACCCTCGAGTTCCAAAATTACCGAAATACCCCCGAATTTTAAATTTTTTCAAAATACCCCCGGGATTTCAAAATTACCAAAATACCCTTATTGACAAAATCACCAAGGAACCTTATTTTGACAAATTACGAAAATACCCCTGTAGGACACATTACGAAAATACCCCTGGGTAGTGGAAAAACAACAACAATGAAAACTATAACATTTCTCTGAATGAACGAAAGTTCATAATTGGTTGATGAATGTGAACGTGACTTTCTGAATAGTGAATTTGAGTTGAGAACTTTGTTTGATCGAAAGAACCACTTTTAAACATCTCTTTTCATAAAACTGTTCGCGAATAATCAGTGGAACAAAATTTCTGATGCATAAAACTTTTTAATCAGATTAAATCGCGACGTTAGAAATGAGTTCTAGGGGCGTGAACTTAGAGATCGTGCCTAGAAAGTATGATGGTTCTATTAAGATCGAGTCGCGCAGACATAAGCGTAGTGCGGTGAGTTAAGATGTACGATTATTCGTTAATAAGTAATTTCGAGGACGAAATTATTTTTATGGAGGGTAGAACTGTAACATCCTGAAAAGGGCCTATGCATTTTTGGTTTAATTGTACGAAATGACATATCTTATGTGTTATGAATATATTTTGAACACTTTTGGAAACACGGAAATGTATGGAAATGTTAAGTTTAAAAGAGGAAAGTGAACATTTTTAGAACCTTGGAAATGTAAGGAAATGTCTTGTAAGGAAATGTCATGGAAATGTAAGGAAATGTCTTGGAAATGTAAGGAAATGTCTTGTAAGGAAATGTCATGGAAATGTAAGGAAATGTCAAGTTTACTGAGCCGATCGAAAATTTTTGGAAACTTAGAAATGACCTAGAAATGACGAGTTTTAAGGTTTAAAAGGGGAAATTAAGGCAAGGTGGCCTTAAAAGAAAAAGTTTGTGAAATTTGACACACAAACAGGCTTGGAAAAGTGGCTTGAAGATGCCACTTAGGGCCAATGGAAATGGCGCCATATGCAAGAGGAATGGGCCTAAGTTCGAGTCACATGGGAAGCAAATAAAAGAAATTTTAATTTGCTACAAGGAGCAGAGAGGTGGACGGCACATGGCTATAAATTAGGAGCTTTTATTATTTTATAAATAGTGGATAAATAAGGGATTTATTTATCATTATTTTCAAGAGATAATTGTTGGATTAAATTATTTTAATTTGAATAAAGAGATAAAGAGGAAAATAAGGGAGAAGTGATGGCTAAGTAAGGAACTTTGAGTTTAATAATTTCGACTAAGTAAGGATAGTTGCTGAATTATCTTTTATTTTAAGTGATAATTAAAGAGATAAAGCTATTAAAATAGAGGAGTGGTGGCCAAGTAAGGGACTCCTTAGATGATAATTTCGGCTATAAAAGGAAGGAATGAGGGCTACTCATCAATTTGTGCTTCCTCCTTTCTCTGCCGAATTCTTAGTGCTCTCTTCTCTTCTTTTCTTTCTTTTCTTTTGTCAAGCTGAAATTAAGTAATTGTTGGAACCTAGCCAAATATTTTCCTCTCCATTAGAAGCCATAGCCGAATCCTCCATCTTTATTCTTCCTTCTCTTTTCTTTCCAATCCATCAAAAGCCGAATCTTGTGAGATCATCATCTAGCCATAGCCGAATCTCTCTGAAGGTTGAAGTGAAGGTGCAATCGATTTCTTCAAGTAAGGGTAAGATCTCATTCGGTTTCATCTTTTTTCTTAAGATTTGCCAAATCTAGGACTAACCCCATTAATATCTTGTTGCCGAAACTTTGAAGAGATCTTTCGGGATTTACTAAGTGTCGACTACAAGGAAGGAGAAGTTCTTTTCCCGAAGGTACACCATAGGCCACGTATTCCCTAGTTATTCGGTGAGTTTCGGGATTTAAAATCCACAAGGTAAGTTTAAGTATACTAATCCTACTAGGATTTGGATTTATGGCCGAATGGCTTTTTATTAAAGTAGTAGGTGATTAATCAAATGTAGGGATTAAGGATCCAAGCATTAGATCAAGCTTTTCGGGATCTCAAGGAAATTTTAAGTGAATCAGGTGTGTACCCCACACTAACTTTTAATAAGATTTATGGTAATATGTAATATATGCATGTTTATAAGAATGTGGCTAAGGTACCATAATATGGTACAAAGTACTCAGGTACGTTTCCTACTCCTATTAGGATTACGAAATATGTTATATTTAACATGTGAAATATGATAAGAATGTGAATTTAAGTATGATATGCATACTATGAATAATATGGGGCATTCGGGTTATATGAAAAGAGGAAGTGAATGTGACGACTTGGTCTCACTATCTCGAATGTGGTGACTTCGGTCACATTATCCGAATGTGGTAACCGGTTAGATTATCGAATGTGGTGTCTCATGACACAATTATCTCGTGGCTATGCCACAAATTTTATATGGGCGATGAGCACGTCGATCGCAACGATCGCTTCGATGGAGTGTAGCGGATGGAGGGTTGACTTAGTAGTCCCCACGGTGTACCGCGGTGCGGGGTGTGTAGCGGATGGACAACTAGGTTTGGGTTTGGGAATGCATCATAACTTTTGTATTCTATGTTTTGAATGTGTAATATGTGATATGCCTGATTCTATTATTATTTAGTGTCGTGTACACATTGAGTCTGTTTTGACTCACCCGTTGGGGAACATTTTTCGGTGATGAACAAGTGATGGACCGGGACGGCGAGAACTTGTGGTGGCCATGCTCAACATGAAGTTTATATTTTTGAGGACTCTTGAATTTATTTTAGTACTTTGAATTATTTTGGGAATTATTTGATGTAATAAGGCCATAAGGCCATAGTTGAATTACTTTACACTTATTTTTATTTATTATGATTATGAATTTTATCTATTAAAATTTAATTAAAATTTCTTTTAAACTAAACCCTAAATATTTTGTCACTTAAGATAAAAGGGATTTCAATATAAAACGAACCTGTTTTCAACACAAGCCCAACCCAAAACAATATTTTTCTTAAAATCACACAAGTTTTCCTAAGAACAAAAGAATTTTGAACCGGTTTACTTGAGGAACATACCAAATCTGGTCAAAACTCGTGGGCCGGGTTTGGGGTGTTTCAGAGGCAGCATTGAAGAATCAACAAGCATCAATTTAAGGGCTCGAGAACCAAATAGGTCAGTTTGCTAAGTTAATCTCAGAAAGACCACAAGGTAGTTTGCTTAGCAATACCGAAACTAACCCAATGGAGCAGCTTCATGCAATTACTGTGCGAGATGAAGAAGGATTAGTTGAATTTAAACAATAATCGAGGTAAAAAATTATGGTAAATAACGATAAGGTTGAAGTAAGCCAGAAAGAGCAAAAAACTGTTGTTAAGGAATATAAACCTCGAGTTTCATATCCTAATGTGACAAAGAGAGACCACACGAATGAACAATTTGGTAAATTTCTCAAACTCTTAAAGAAATTACATATTAACTTGCCGTTTGTTGAAGCTCTTTCGCAGATGGCCAATTATGTAAAAATTTTAAAGGAGCTTTTGGCAAACAAAAGGAAGTTAGATGATTTGTCGACTGTGGAGCTAAATGCAGTTTGCTCGGCCATATTGCAAAATAAACTACCCAACAAACTGAAAGATTCAAGGAGTTTTACTATTCCTTGTTTAATTGGTAGTTTAAGTATTGATAATGCTTTGGCTGATTTAGGGGCTAGTATTAATGTCATGCCTTATAAAATGTTTAAACAATTAGGTATTGGGAAACCCAAACAAACAAGGATGAGTATTCAATTAGCGGATAGAACCATTAGATATCCTAGGGGTGTTATTGAGGATGTGCTTGTTAAAATAGATAAATTCATATTCCCTGTTGACTTTGTTGTTTTATACATGGATGAGGACAGTAAGGTACCTTTAATTTTAGGACGACCCTTTTTAGCAATTGCTAGAACCATAATTGATGTTGGTATGGGTGAGTTAATACTTCGTGTAGGTGATGAACCGTTTACTCTTCAAAGCGTTTTTTGATGATTAATGCGTTTTTTGATGATTAATTATGCAAATTAGTGAATTTGATGCTCCTAATCCTTTAAATTCATGTTTCTATACTTAAGAATGCATTTGAGAGCGAAAAACGAGCCAATATCGGACAAAAAGAGCTGTTTTCAGGATCCACATGGGCTAGGCATTTCCACACTAGCTGGACACACGCCCGTGTGAGCCACACGGGTTGACCACACGCCCATGTGCCAGCCCGTGTCGATTTCGTACCCTGCTTCCCAAATACGCGGAAAAACCCAATTTTTATGCTTTCTGAGCATTTTAAAATCTATAAATACATATTAGAAGAAGACCTAACTGGGCAATCAGAGAAGATTAAAGAAAACACTCGAAGAATCAACTCAGAAGTGGATCTCCCTTAAGATCGAAGATCTCCATTTAATTTTATTCGAAGTTTTATTTAGTTTCTTTATGTCTTGTGGTTATCCTAACCTTGAGATGTTTCTATTCAGGATTATGAACTAAATTCCCTATATACCTAGGGAGGATGCAACTTATGATGAATCTTATTATTTGATTTTTGATTTACATGATAAATACTTGATTCTTATTTTCAATTATGTATGCTTATTTCTTGTTTTAATATTTCCTGGATATTAATTCATGTTTAATGTGCTTATTTCAGTGGAGCAAAAGTCCCTGTTTAAGAGTAGATCTAGCATAATTGAGTGGAGTTGCATGCAATCTTAGAAATAGGACGACATAAATCTATCGGATTAGAGTCAAATCTAATAGGGGAATCCATAGATCGAGTTAATGCGACAATATGGGTTTTAATTAGAAAGAGATTTCAATTAATCAACCTAGAGTTAGTTGTTCTTACTCTCGAAAGAGATATTAACATAATTTAGGGATTTCTATGGATCAAGACACAAGTGAATAAATCGTTTAATTCAGATTCATAATAATAAGTGAAGTCTAGGTGGATTCTTTCCTGGGTATTGTCTATCTCATTGGTTATCTTCGATTATTTTCCTATTTCATTCTCTGTTGCGTTCTTAGTTATATTAGTTTAGTAATTTTAGATTAAGAACAATCACTCCAATTTGTCGGCTAAATAATAGAAAAAACGATAATTACTAGTACTTTTAGTCATCGTGGATACGATATTCCTTACTCACCATAGCTATACTATTGTTCGATAGGTGCGCTTGCCTTAGTCGTATTTTTAGTTAGTTTAGTGACCATCAATCGAGTTTATATAAGTTTTTATAATTAAAGTTACAGACTATTTGGGCTACGAACCCAAATATAATAAGGTCAATGGTAAATATGCAAATAGAAAAAGTTTTCTTGCATCATATTACGAGGTATGATACCGTTTGATAGAATGGTTTCAGACACAAGCACCATAAACAGTTCAGGAACTATTTAATTTAAGACATTCAAAACTTCGAGATGTGGTTAAGAAGATATTTGTTGCTCTACAAAAGTATTTCTCATATTAACAACATCACCCTAGTGTAGTATAAAAAAACAATGTTGAATCGTAATAGCATGTTGTATATTTCATAACTTCAATCATAGGTGGTATTGAGATGATCCCTACTTCATAAAGTACATGGAATAAGGAGATGTTAATAATTTTAATGATGCATATTCAAATTAAGAATATAATGAACTCGGTCAATGAGCATATGTTAAATATTAAAGAGGGAGCAACTCAACAAATATGCTCTAGAACATTTAGATAAAATTGCATATGATGTTTATTTTTCTTACTATTTTTATTAGTAATCATGCTATCAACTGTTTTTTTAATTGAACATAATAATATGATGATTTGAATTTGATTATTATTACTTGCTTATTAATATTTTTTTATAAATTATAAATTATGTAACTGTGAAATTACAATTTGTAATACCAAACATGGCATAGGGAATTACGATGTAATTACACTCTTTCAACCAAACATGTATAGGGAATTACACTTCTTTATAATTACAAGAAAGTGTAATTACTAAGGTAGTAATTACACTTTCATTCTTGTCCAAACAAACCCATTGACTAAAAAGTTGTAAGCTTGTTACAAAGACTTCCTCATCAACAACCATCACCCATATTTTACCAATATTTCACATATTGGGACTTCCAAACAGCTTGTTACAAAGACTTCCTCATCAACAACCATCACCCATATTTCACCCATATTTCACATATTGGGACTTCCAAACAGCTTGGTACAATGTCTTTGTCGTCAACAACTAGCGTATGAGATACTCTTCACTCATTTACTTCAAATATGGTACATAATAAAAATTTCCCAACTGGTTTTAAGAATGGTGGAATTGATATGGAACATATTCCTTTAATATCCTATCAGAAAAAATCCAAAACTTATGACCCAATTTTTTTTAACAAATTTTAAATAAAGCCAAATTATAAACACAAATACAAAACAATTCATTTCTTTTCAAAATTATGTATTTTTTTGGATTGTTTCATGGAATTATGGTTATGAGTAGTACTAATATATGAGGATCCCAATGTTAGTTCGAAATTTTAAAACAAAGTGGTGGATAAAATTCAATGACGAGAAATATAATTCTTAGCGTTTAGATGGATTTTTCAACAAATATTCAAGATTGTGCAAGTCCATTGCCTCAAACCAAACTGTTGCAAAATTTACTGTTAGCGCATTGCTAGCTTAGGCCAAGACCAAAATAGAATATTGGAAGCTTATGGCAGAAATGTTTAGCTCAACGTACTTCGATTCAAAAGACAATAAATCCTCAACATCGTAAATTAAAACAATGGATCTTGTAGATGATACTACAATAGTGACAATCACTAAAACCAATTATAAAAAAATGATAAAAATGAGATAAATAGTGAGATTCCCTACAAAGTTTTTGAAATGTACATGCAAAAGTCTTCAAAAGAAAAAAGATGAATAGTGAGGTTCCTCGTAAAGTCTTCAAATTTAGGGAATATATTCTAAAACGATTCAGGGAATAGTGAGATTCCTTACAAAGTTTATGAGATGAATAGTGAGATTCATTGCAAAGTTTCTAAAATGATTCAGGGAATATATTCTAAAACAAGATGAATAGTGTAGATTCCCTGCAAAAGTATCTAAAATTGTAATAATGTATGCAAAACTGTTAAATTTTAATTATGTATGGAAATAGATTTCTCAATAATGTCATTGTAAAAGAGGTAAGAGCCCTCTGTAAAAAACTCTCAATTTGGAGATGAAAGGCATGTTTCAATTTTCCCAAAATTCTTTTAAGCAAAATTCTTCCATCTTCTCAAAAAACCCCCTCCAACAAATTTTTTTACAAAAAAAATTACTTTTTTAAAATTTAAAATTCTAAGTTTTCATTTACATCCATCCTTAGATCCTTGAGCCTAATTGGTATTAGAGCCATAAATAAACATGTAATTTTAAGTTTTAAATTTTTTTAAAAAATTTTCAATATTTTTGAGTTTTGGTTTAACCATATTTATTAATATAATGTTATTATCCATTTTGGATTAGTCTAAATATGTGTCAAACCGTTAGTGTTGAAGCTATCAAAACTATCTCAATTTTTATTGTTTTAAGAGGCTGAAGACACATAATGTTTATTGATTCATTATTAGGAATAGTTGAAACAAACCTATGTACTAGCTCTATACATTTTAATTGCTTCCCAAATTTTATGGTTTCATTAATTGATAAAAAAAACATTTTAAAATCCTTGACCTTTCAAGTTCATACTTGTACTTACAAGAAGCATCCTGGAATGGTGGTGCTAACATTAGTTTATTAACTCCATTTTAAAGTCATGTACTTAGTAGTCAACACTACAAATTTAATCCATGGCTCAAAAGGAGAAACTCCTTTAATAGAAACAAACACCTTAAGATTCCACCGTATCCTAGTTCAGAAGTATCTGTTTCTGCTATCTACTTGTGTCGTATGGTGAAAACACCTAGAAAAAAACAACTGTCATTACTTGTAATAATTGATTGTTAACTTTAAAGGTCAAAAAGGTTTTTGTAATTTTAACATTCAAAAGCTCAATTGAGTGCAATATATATAGGGGCTTATTTGACCTTTTTGAAAAGTTTAGGGGCTTTTAAGACTCTTTAGCCTAAAATTTAAGAAAAATCAATATGAAGAAAGAACTTCTGGTCAAATAGTGAAATCTTAGTTTTGATTTATAAGTTTGATTATCGATGCAAAGATAAAATTCATTATTCTTCAATAAATTAGTTATAGTTGGCGACATCGCAACTAACAACTAATCTCTTCTTACCTTCTCGATAATCAAGAGGAAGCTCGTTACCATTATTTATCTTATTAACTAACAACCTTATAATGAAGCGCCTAAGATTTAATTTATTAATAGCATAAAAAGCTAGAGAGGCCCAATTCTAGCTAACAAAAACACACAAGTTCTTTTAGACTAGATTACATATCCACGTAACAAAGAATTGCATAATCATACATAATCAGGCTCTTATTAAAATAATTAAACAATTATAGATTTAAAAATATTAATTGACAAGACAAATATTCTAAACTAATAGCAAATGCGGTTAGGTATAGTTCTGATCTTAAAACTATGTATTTATACGGTAAATTTTGCATAAAGGAAAAAAAAAATGCCCTTAACGAATTAAACCAATTTTCTTGACATATTTCAAGTGCAAACTTACAAGCCATTATTGAGAATTTTGTTGATGTTTTTAGGCTTTTTTAAGTGTCAAAATAGTTTCGTTAGACCTTTTAATTCCTTTCAAAGAATTTGACAAATTATGGCAATACGAGTAACGCATCCATTGAAGTGGAAAAGTGAAGGCAGGCCATACAAGTGAGCAACTTGAGTTTTTGGGGCAGGCCTAGCTTCGGGTTCTGCATGGGGATGAAAGTGTAGAAAAGAATAGAATATTATTATGAAGAGCAGCTCTCGAGCTCGTTCTTCTCAATCCAAAAGCATGCCAATAATGGGTGTGTGCACTTGCATAATCTTCATCAGCTCCAATTTGTTTGATCCAAATTCATTATATTTTTGTTGTTAACCATGCTTTGCTAAAACTAAATGTTTTATGAGGATAAATGATATACAAAAAACACCATATTCTAACATGTTAGCAAGCTTATCTTTGATTGCAGGGCTCCAGCATCCTTCTTGGACCTTTTGGCCCACAATTCTTCAAAGAAAACTGGTGCAGTGATATGAAGCGAACATTGGTCAATTCCAAGAGCTTTGGACCAATGTTGAGCAGCCCACTCTTTAAGGGTTGGATAATCAAAATGAGGATCACAAGGATCTAAAATACAACATAACTGCCGTTGGTGCCTTGATCTTGACAGTCGAGTCTGGTTTTCAGGTAATATATTTATAATGTCTGCAACAAATACAGGACATTAACTTTGTTGAGCACCAAACCAACATTATCGTCAACAACACTTAGTTTATTCCCTCAAACGGCCCTGCTGCATCATGTGCATGTGCAATTATATGTTCTATCTCTCCACCATAATTTACTTGCCTCTATTTATTTATTACTACTTTGAGTATTTGTTTAATGATTACCAACTGAAAGGGAACAAACTTCTAGACATATTATACTAATCACACTTGTCTTAATAATTAATCAAACTGTGTTTTTCAGGTAACTGAGCAACATAGTTTTTCTGGAAGTGGATTAGGTTCAGATCAGTTTTATTAATTCCACTTGATATTCTCTTCTTAATCTTTATCCAAAACCAAAACAAATCATTTTAAAAGTACATTTAACAGATTCAAATCCATATATGCCAATTACGCTGTTTCCACCGATTGAATCCTCCTCCATCTCCTCATTGGCTATATATGCATGTAATTCACCATAGAATCCCAGGATTATATGTCACCATCTTCCTTTCTCTTTGTCGTGAATCTCTTGCATTAATCTCAAGGATTGTCTTTAATTATGACGAGTTGAGGGGTAGATAGAGAAGAAAAAAAGCCCTTTGAGAGTAGGCAAAGGACAGCAAAGTGAGTTCCAACTCATTAAAACCTTAGAATATATTTGAATGAATGAATCATAATGATGTCAATAATGTGCAGTGAAAGCATCAACAGGTTCAACTTGGCTCTGAGCACAACACCCGAGCCAGGGAGTTATTGATTTTAAAAATTAACTTGGTGATCAATTGTTAGAATATCATTCTCAATAAATCTAAACCAGTCCAGACAGAGGCTGATATATGTTTTCCTTTAAATAAGTTATCCTTTTAGGCCCAATTGGTCACCTTCTTGTACATGATCACACCCAAAACAAAAGACACAGTCATTAAATGCTTGATAGAGGAAGTCCATGTCTTCCCTTTTATTAACTTATCCCTTCAAACCAAGTCTTGATCTTGACCTTTTTGCCTCTCTCAATCACGCACGCTTGATTATAATTATATTGCAAAGTTGGGTGGTGAAAAAGTATAGTATTTTTAGTGCTGACCAGATAGTTTGCTTAACTTTTTTCATGATTTGGAAGTGAACTAACAATCACAAAAGAAAAAACCCCATAGTTCTGGAAAGATTAGGACTTGCGAACTACTTTTTTAACATAATATGCTTCACATGATGAGTTTAAAAATTGGGGGTAATAAATAATAATAATAGACACTCAATGGTCAACATGAACAGAAATGTGTATTTATTTTGGATAGCGATGGCCCTATAAGTTTATTTCTAGGATAGCCTGTTTGAACAATCTTCCAGCTTGAAAAATGTCACCTCAAATAATTAGTGGTAGTTAATGGAATCTAATTAAACAATTAACCTATTGGATCTCATCTTATTATTCTTAATTTTTTTAAATCTCAACAAATTTAGCTCTTTGCCAAAATTGAATTTCTTATGTAATTAGATTAATAAATTTAAGTTAGAAATGATTGAAAGAGTAATAATAGGCATGAAGATAGGAAAAAGAGTAAAAATAGGGAGAAAGGATTGTATGAAACAGTGACGTCATGTCATCTGTATCCCTTTCCAATAGTTTTATGCCATATCAGTATTTTTATCCTGAATTTCAGGATTTTAATTTGGATTTGAATTTTTTAAGGATGAAAATCAGGATTTTAATTTGGATTTGATTTTTTTCAGGATGAAAATCCTAAAATTTAGGATAAAAATACTGATGTGGCATAAAACTATTGGAAAGGGATACAGATGACGTGGCGTCACTGTTTCATACAATCCTTTCCCAAAAATAGGTGTGGGTATAGAAATTGTTTACCCAATTCTAAAGTATTTCTAGTCCTATTCCATCTTATCAATTTGCAGTAAAATATGTGGTTTAAACGTATTTCACTCATCAAGTTGAACCCTCACTCTTATATATCAATCTAAGATCACTTTATTTCACTAAGACTCTACTTGAAAACAGGATACTAACAACGAACAAAGAAGTGTTATTACTCAATAACTAAGCGAGCCTTCTTTAATTAGGTATTATAGGCTTACAACCTTTTAGTCAATGTAAACGTGTATTTCCTTGAAATGTGTTTGAGTAAGTTGTAATGGGCCATTTTTGCCCGGCCCACTACCAATCAGAAACTAAAAAAATAAAAAACAATAAATAATAAAAACCCAATTACATTAACTTTTTTTACAAATTTAATTACAAACGGCCCAATAGGCCCAAAAAGTAAAAAATTTGAAGCTAGAGTTTCGGAAACCCTAGCGTCATGACCTAGGTGCCTCTGCACACTCCTCCTCGCGCATGCCACCACCGACTCTGCCACCACCAAATGTAAATCAGAGTATAGACAGAGACAAAAACATATCAATAAAATCAGAAAATAGATTGAAGGTGATCAACTATCTTTGTTCACTGTTTTTTTTTATCTTATTTTCTTTTTCTTTTGATAATAAAGAATAAACAATAAGCGAAAGAAAAGGGCAAAAAGCAAACCTGCGTATTTCGACTGCCACTGTCGCAAGCGGGAAGAGGTCGTCGTCCCCGATGATGGACGGATCGCTTCGGCGAAATGAAGGAGAAACCGAAAGGTCTCCTTTTATTTTCCCTCTTCGATCGAGCTTTTTTAGTGAAAAACACCCCCATATCCATGTTTAAAACGCCGAAGCGCTAAAAATGGGAACTTTTAGGTTTTCGGCCGCCGTGTGACTGGCAGCCATTGTCGCCGCCGGCGACGCCGGCGGCAAATCACGAGGTCCGTCGGTTTACGGGTCGAGTCACAAAGGGGAGAAGAAGCTTCAGAGAGTTTTTTTGGGTTTTTTTTTTTTAAAATAGGCTTAAAAATGATTTTCAGAATTAAAAATTTAGCTTTTATAGAAGGGTAAAACGGCGCCGTTTCGGTGAGTTCTGGAAGGCCCCAAAACGACGTCGTTTTCGGGAAAACGACCCGAGTCCGATTCGTACCCTGGAAGGAACCGCGTGTTTTCATATTTTGGTTTATTTGCGAATTTGGCCCTTCCGCATTTTTTAAACTCATTAATTCGTTTTTTTGTTTTTTAAAATTTATCTCTTTAATTTTTCTTCCGTTCTGTTTCAGTCCATCTAATAAAGATGCGCACATGGATAAAAGGGATACTGTCGCGTTCGGTCCCTATCCTTTTTAGCGCGTCTTATTGTAGTCCTTCCCTCTTTAGATTATTTGTAATTCGCCCCAAATGTTGTTTTTAAATTCAATTTAATCCGTTTTTATATTCCTTTGTTATTTTTGTCATTAAATTAATTATTTTTAATATTATTAATATTATCAATACTATTATTATTATTATTATTATTTAATATCATCATTCTTGTTTCTTGTTACTATTTATTATTATTGTTATTACTATTATTCATTTACTCTTATTTTTATCTATATTCTTTTTACTATTATTATCATCATTACTATTATTATTATTACTATTATTATTATCATCACTATTATATTATTAACATATTATTATTATTTGGCTTTTTACTATTATTATCCTTATTAACACATTTTTTCTTTTTTATTATTATTATTATTATTATTATTATTATTATTATTATTGTTGTTGTTGTTGTTGTTGTTGTTATTTTACTATTATATATATTACTTATTTATTTATTGGTTTACTATTAAGTTTCTTATTTTTATTTATTCTTATTATTCTTATTTATTGTCATATTCTTCTTCTTTTTTATTACTTTTACCTATTATTTTCCTTTTAAGTTACATAGCTTGTTTGTTTTATTTCTTCTCGTCATTCGTACTATGCGTTTATTATTATTCCGTTATGCTTGTTAATCTCATAATTTATTTCTTTTTATTTTTACAAACTTGTGTTATACTAACTTTCACAAAATTGATTTCTTTCATAAAGACAATATTCCGTATTTAAAAATTCGGGAAAATCGTGCCCTAACTTACTGGGTTTCGATTCTTCTCGTTTAACCTAAATAGCGGAATATCCTTTTAAGCAATAAAGTTTTAAATAAACAAGTGCTTATTCTCGAGAATTCGAGATGTTGTGTCCTAACGTATTGGATGTGACATTTTGTTACCTCGGGAAAAGATTTCTTAAATAAGGCAATATTTCATGTTTGGAAACTCGAGGAATCGTGCCCAATCGTGCTGGGTTTCAGTTTTTTTTGGTTTGGCCAAATAGTGGAATACCCTTTTAAAATTGCAACGCATGAATTTTGGAAATCATGAAATGATCTCGGTATCGAGGGTTGAAACATCGTGTCCTAATGTGCTGGATGTGGTATTTCATCTTTTCGGAACAAGATAATTTCGATATCCAATTCGAATTATCCAAATATTTTCTAAAAGGATTCGTATTTTAAAATCTTTTTCAACACAAAGACATTAAATAATCAATTAGGTACCAAGTTTGGGCGTGACGAGGGTGCTAACCCTTCCTCGCACGTAACCGACTCCCGAACCCGTTTTCTTGAAATTTCATAGACCAAAAACACCATTTTAGTAAACCAAAACGTTTTATTAAAATAAAGATGACCCGATCATACCTAATAAAGATCGGTGGCGACTCCCATTTTTATTTTCGTTTTCAAAACCAAAGTCGATCCCCGTTTTAAAAAAAAAAGGTTTCGACAGCTTGGCGACTCTACTGGGGACTGGTTGAGAGTCAGGCCATAAATTGATTAATTTTTGTCCTTTTGATTAAAAATTTGGAAAATGGTTTTGAAAAATCATGTTTCTTTTGATGCATTTTTGGTGCTATAATTACAATAATGTTGAGTCTTATAAAATACTTTGGCATTGCATTGCATGATAGTTGTGGTCACACCTTTAAGTGGGAGTGAGAAACTATGCCTTCGTGAGGTTTTCACCTCCGCATGGGCTAGTGGACTGCTTCCGAGATACATCTCTACCTATGTGCTTCGTGAGATTTTCATCTCCGCATAGCCATAGGGAATGTATTCCCCTGAACTGAATCGGTCCGTATGAGCCTATAATGGGTGAAGATCGAAGAATCTGCTAGTTCGGGTACCTCTCTTTAGAACCAAATCACATATAGTGAACCCTAAGAGCCCACCTTAGATAGAGCCACGCCAAACCCTAGTGGTTACCCGAGTAGGTGCTTTATTTCTTGCTTGCTTTAAGCTGTGTGTAAAATACTGACTTGTTTTGTTTTATTTTGATTGAATGGCATTTTTATCACACTTAGTTCACTTTCGCGCATCATATTGCATAATCGTCTAATTTTTTTTTACCTTTTTAAGTGGGAGTAAGAAACTACGCCTTCGTGAGGTTTTCACCTCCATATGGGCTAGTGGATTGCTTCCGGGATACATCCGTACCTATGTGCTTCGTGAGATTTTCATCTCCGCATACCGATACGGAAATGTATTCCCCTGAACCGAACTCGGTCCGTATGAGTCTATAGTGGGTGAGGATTGAAGAATCTGCTGGTTCAGGTACCCTTCTTTAAAACCGAACCCCATATAGTAAGCCTTAAGAGCCCAACTTAGGTAGAACCATTCCAAACCCCTAGTGGTCACCCGGATAGGTACTCTATTTTGTTTATTTCTCCTGTACTAACATGTTTTGTGTTGTTTATGATTGTATTGCATCGCACCGCATCATCTTAGAAAGGAGGTGTTGATTCATATTCGATTGCTAAATAGAAGAGTTTGTCATAAGGAAATGGGTTACTTGATAAAGTGGATTATAATACGGTCGTTCGAACATAGTCCAGGTAAACAACGAGAGAGGGCTGATAGTCCGTAGAAGAATTCAAGACTTTGCCCGAGGATTCAAGCCGACAAGGATTATTCGAGAGTCATCATGTCTCAATTTTCTTAAAGAAGCTTATGAACATCGCGGAGGATAAGTGAGTGAAGAGGTACGGCCTGGACCAAGCAACAACGAGCTAGAAGAGGTATCTAATGAGAAAGTTCACGGGACACGACCATAACATCCGGATACGAAGAAAAGGATTGGTGTTTTCACCTGAACTATGAGGACAAAGCCGTATATGCAATCTCTTTTATGTAAAGAAATTTATTTTCTAGAAAAGTTCTTCTAATGGAATTCATAATCGACGCCTCTCTTTCTTTTTGCATTCATTCCATGCATTTGCATTGCATTTCATGCATTTGCATTACATCATATCACATGCATTAAATTTGTAGAAAGACCCTAATTAGGTGAAATTATTTTAGTTAACCTAGAAGAAATGAAACAATAGTTGGAAAGAATAGAGAAAATGCAAATACAGATGCAGGAGCAATTGACCAAAATTCAATAAGAGATGCGGGAACAAATGCTAGAATTCCAAAGGAATATGATAGGCCAGCTAACCCAGTTACTAGCCGGAGGACTTGAAAAAAGGAATGGCCCAGTGGTCAACAGTGTGGATAATGATGAAAAAATCACTTATTCCCCAAGTTTTTCCTCAATAAGTGTCCCGACTCAACCAGACACGCATTCGCATGGGGGACCCGTTATCATCGGACCCTAATATCAGACTAATACCTCGGCCCTGCTAAACTTCCCGATGGGCTCAGGTTTTAACCCGAAAAATAATCGAACCAAACCGATTGTTCTGGCAGGAACAAAAGAAAAAGGGAGAATGGACTTTAAAAGCCCCGAAGAAGAATGAAAAGGAAGCGAATAGTACGAGTAGGTATAACAAGGGCCATTCAAAGTCGATTACAGTAAGCCACCCAAGGACGGTAACTACCAACCATCAGGTCTCCCCAAGGCAGGAACCCAATCCAAGACCAAACTCGAAAAAACTCCAGTTCACGCCCATTCCATTCTCGTATAGAGAGTTGTACCAAATTTTGTTTGAAGCACATGTTGTATCCCCTTTTTACGTGGAACCAATACAGCCTCCATACTCTAAATGGTATGATGTGAACGCCCAATGCGAATACCATGCAGGAATTACGGGGCACTTGATGGAAAACTGCACCGCTTTTAAGAAATTAGTCGAAAGATTCATCAAAATGGGCATTGTAAAATTTGATGATCCCTCTGGGGCAGAAAATCTGTTACCCAATCTTTTTGTTGAAGGGGTAAACATTGTGAGTTCCATGATAGATAGGGGCATGAGATCCAAGAATGCATCAAGCTCAAGGCCCTAGTGCAAGGCCTGATGGATAATAAATTGAAGAGATCCAAGACCCGGTGGAAATGTTGGGGAATCTAAACATTAATGACATATTCGAAGAGGGAACCGGGGAATAGAATTTTCCAAGCGTCCATCCTTACATACTTGGGAGTGTTTTGAACAATGGGACTGTGGAAGAAATCCCTGTATTTTTAGAGCTAATTCAGAGTAATGTCCAAAACACGCTTATTGCTCTAAGCCTAGGAGCAATAAGAATCTTTTTGTGAAATAGGCTTATGTTCAACATCTATATTTCCAATGAAAATACATTTTCGTCTCTCACTTTGAGCAAATATTCTTTTATTCATTTATGTTCATACCGCATAAATAATTATTCTTAGATTCATTTGTTCTTTGAATATTCTTTTGTACCTACAACAGGTCCCTAGATATCAACGACATGAGCCATACTGCTACTGACTCATAGTCTACTTTTGAGCAAGATATGTGTCTAGAGGGATCTCAGGACTTTGAAGATGACAGAGATTATGGCTTATCTACCTGATTCGTTAAGAATGGTAGGGCAAGATGAAGAATAGATCCTACCTTACAAAGGGTCAGTGCACATTGCGAACCTAGGAAAGAGAGCCTAGCTCACTACAGAAATAAGGCAAGACATCGTTTCAATGATGTTTTCGCACGATCATATCAAGACACGCCTGAACTACTGAGACGTGGGTATGCTGTTAAGGCTAAGGAAATCCTAGAAGACGTTCATAAGGGTATTTGAAGATCACATGCTAATGATTTCATAATAGCCAAGCTAATCATGAGATTCAAATTCTGCTGGTCCGTCATAGAAAGGGATTGCATCAGTTATGCCGTAAATGTCAAATTAATGAAGACAAGATTCATGTACCTCCCTCATTTCTTCGTAGACCTCATCTATGTGGGGCATGGAGTTTATTGGGACGATCTCGTCGGAAGCTTCTAGCAGGCATTAATTATTATTTCGCTAAGAGGGTGGAAGTAGCTTCGTAGGTCAATATTACAAAGTCGATAGTCATCAGAACAAAAAAAAAGGGGTCAAAAGATCATATTTAACCGCACAATGTCAAAAGTTTACGGTCTGTTCCAAGGTCATGTGCCACATCACCATGCAGCAAAGGCAACAAAAAAAAAGGGGGAAAAAAGAAAAAGGAGAGGCCAAGGCGAAAACCCGCAAAGGGCGCCTTGATACCAAATGGGATTTGAGTTGAAAACCCAAAAAAGGGCGGCTTAAATTTTGATCAAAAGTGGGGCATACAACAGTCTTGCTATGCCCGAATTAACAAGGAAGAAGTATGCTACGGCTTAGGGCATCGACAAAGTACTCCGAATCCCCTAAACACAGATTGAGCTTAAAGTGGTCTTCAAGAAGTTGGTACAGAGAAGCTCATACTGCGATATCTGGGGCACCTAGTTTTCATCTTACCCATATTGAATTTGCTATTTTTGATTACTTTATTCTTTTCAAGATACGCTCCCCAATAAATTTCATTTGTTATCTTGATTAATTCATTTCATTTTGTGTTTTTTTCAAATTTGATATCTTAATTAATTTATTCATTTCGTGCTTTGCTCTCAATTAATTCCCTTCTTGCCCATTATTTTTCAAGCATTTTGCATTGAAATAACGATTAGTGGAATAATAATACTTTCATAAAAGGAGTTTCGCATATTACTCTGGAAACTTCTAAATAATACAAGAACCTGAAACATGGCTATTGTTTAGAACTTACTAAGCTTAAGGGCTAGAAATGTTTGAGAAGAAATAGTCTAAATTGAGACTATCTCTCCGGATTTTTGTCAAAAATGGCGATTGAACAAAATGATAAGATATTGCGTCGGTAATACCATCTTGACGAAAAAGGGGCAATGTTAACCCATGTGTAAAAGGGAAATTATTCGCGAGAAAAAATGATATTCTGTATCCATGCAAATATCATGCATACACATCTGGTCATGACACTCATGGAATAGAAGGTGTAGTAGACCAAATTGATTGAATAAGTTACAAATTCTATACCCCTGAGTCGTAGAGGGATAGATTGAAGATGATACAAATTCTATACCCTTGAGTCGCAATGGGATGGATTGAAGATGACACAGACCCTATACCCCCCTGAATTGTAGTGAGAGGGTCTGAAGATGGCATAAACCTTAAAGTCCCAGAGGTACCATGGAATAGACCTTGAGGTTACATTGGGGCAAACTAGTTGAGCAAAATACGATTGTTTCTTCGAGTTTTTTGGTCAGAATACCACCCAAGCAAAAAGACAGGATATTACGTCAAGTGATACAACCTGGAAGATCGACGAGTAATGACAACCCTAAGCATTTAAAAAGGGATCATCCTCATGACATTCTGCATCCATGCAAATGTCGTCTATAATATCATTTAGTTAGGAGCATTTGATTCATTCTGATCATTGCATCCTAATCATTGTACAAGGGATCATTCTCATGACATTCTGCATTCATGCAAATGTCGTATATAATACATTTAGTTAGGAGCATTAGATTCATTCTGATCATTGCATCCTAACTATTTTGCATAAGCATAAACACATAAAACCAATTTTACAGGATAGGTCCCCCTGAGGACGGTGCCGCAACATCGGTGAAGATAGTAGATCTTGCCTTCCTGAGCGAAGCGGAGAGAAGATACCAGTCTGGCATCCCTGAGTTTGCAGTGGAGCAGATTGAAGATAGTAGATCTTGCCTTCCTGAGCGAAGCGGATCGAAGATACCAGTCTGGCATTCCTGAAGTTGCAGGAGCAGATTGAAGATAGCAGATCTGGCATTCCTGAAGTTGCAGGAGCAGATCGAAGATATCAAATCTTGTCTCTCTGAGTTTGCAGTGGAGCAGATTGAAGATAGTAGATCTTGCCTTCCTGAGCGAAGCGGATCGAAGATACCATCGCATCCCCGAGTTTGCGATGGGAGCGATTGAAGATAGCGATCTTGCCTTCCCGAGCGAAGCGGATCGAAGATACCAATCTGCATTCCCGAAGTTGCGGGGCGCGATTGAAGATAACAGATCCGGCATTCCTGAAGTTGCAGGAGCAGATTGAAGATAGCAGATCTGGCATTCCTGAAGTTGCAGGAGCAGATCGAAGACATCAAGTCTGACATCCCTGAGTTTGCAGTGGAGCAGATTGAAGATAGTAGATCTTGCCTTCCTGAGCGAAGCGGATCGAAGATACCAGTCTCGCATTCCTGAAGTTGCAGGAGCAGATTGAAGAGAGCAGATCTGGCATTCCTGAAGTTGCAGGAGCAGATCGAAGTCCATCTAATAAAGATGCGCACATGGATAAAAGGGATATTGTCGCGTTCGGTCCCTATCCTTTTTAGCTCGTCTTATTGTAGTCCTTCCTTCTTTAGATTATTTGTAATTCGCCCCAAATGTTGTTTTTAAATTCAATTTAATCCGTTTTTATATTCCTTTGTTATTTTTGTCATTAAATTAATTATTTTTAATATTATTAATATTATCAATATTAATATTATTAATATTATCAATACTATTATTATTATTATTATTATTATTTAATATCATCATTCTTGTTTCTTGTTACTATTTATTATTATTGTTATTACTATTATTCATTTACTCTTATTTTTATCTATATTCTTTTACTATTATTACTTGATTATTATTATTACTATTTATTACTCCTTATTATTATTATTATTATTATTATTATTATTATTATTATTATTATTATTACTATTATTATTATCATCACTATTATATTATTAACATATTATTATTATTTGGCTTTTTACTATTATTATCCTTATTAACACATTTTTCTTTTATTATTATTATTATTATTATTATTATTATTATTATTATTATTGTTGTTGTTGTTGTTGTTGTTGTTGTTGTTGTTGTTGTTTATTTTACTATTATATATATTACTTATTTATTTATTGGTTTACTATTAAGTTTCTTTTTATTTATTTATTCTTATTATTCTTATTTATTGTCATTTTTTTCTTCTTTTTTATTACTTTTACCTATTATTTTCCTTTTAAGTTACATAGCTTGTTTGTTTTATTTCTTCTCGTCATTCGTACTATGCGTTTATTATTATTCCGTTATGCTTGTTAATATCATAATTTATTTCTTTTTATTTTTTCAAACTTGTGTTATATTAACTTTCACAAAATTGATTTATTTCATAAAGGCAATATTTCGTATTTAGAAATTCGGAAAAATCGTGCCCTAACTTACTGGGTTTCGATTCTTCTTGTTTAACCTAAATAGCGGAATATCCTTTTAAGCAATAAAGTTTTAAATAAACAAGTGCTTATTCTCGAGAATTCGAGATGTTGTGTCCTAACGTATTGGATGTGACATTTTGTTACCTCGGGAAAAGATTTCTTAAATAAGGCAATATTTCATGTTTGGAAACTCGATGAATCGTGCCCAATCGTGCTGGGTTTCGTTTTTTTTTTGTTTGGCCAAATAGTGGAATACCCTTTTAAAATTACAACGCATGAATTTTGGAAATCATGAAATGATCTCGATATCGAGGGTTGAAACATCGTGTCCTAACGTGCTGGATGTGGTATTTCATCTTTTCGGAACAAGAGAATTTCGATATCCAATTCGAATTATCCAAACATTTTCTAAAAGGATTCGTATTTTAAAATCTTTTTCAACACAAAGACATTAAATAATCAATTAGGTACCAAGTTTGGGCGTGACGAGGGTGCTAACCCTTCCTCGCACGTAATCGACTCCCGAACCTATTTTCTTGAAATTTCGTAGACCAAAAACACCGTTTTAGTAAACCAAAACGTTTTATTAAAACAAAGGTGACCCGATCATACCTAATAAAGATCGGTGGCGACTCCCATTTTTATTTTCATTTTCAAAACCAAAATCGATCCCCGTTTTTAAAAAAAAAATGGTTTCAACATAAGTCTTATACATTGAAATCAAATCATTGGAGATCTTCAAGTGTTAGACTTTAGTAAAAATCAAATCTCCTCATCTATTGAAACACAATCACATGTAAAGTTTCCGTATAATCTTCTTGCTTGATACTCATCGTGGATCAATTCATATAAATACTACTCAAAATTCTTAAAGGATGTAAGAATTAAACCTCGATATATTAGTAAAAAAAATTGTTAAATTGCATAATTGATCAGTTGCAAAATGAGTTGCAACTGATAATGGAACATGCAACTAACAATAATAAATGTAAATAAAATTATTACATTAAAATAAATAAAAAAATCAAAATTCCAAACTTGCTAGACATGTAATCACATGAAGCTAGTTAAATTTGAGATAAATTTGTTACCAATTTAGAGATTTCTGGAATCTCCTATGACAATAAACGAAACAGGTCAGAGTGCATAGGAAAACTTGTAATTAAAAGCAATAGGTGACCGACAGCATGGTGTTCCATTAATTGACTGAAAATTTGTTTGATACCAAAGCTAGGAAGTAGTTGTCAGTTTGCTTATGTTGTCTTTCATGCAACTCCGCATTAAACTGATGCTGGAGAAAAATTGAAATGACAGAAAAGGGAAAAAGGCTTCTAGGGTTCAACTTCGAACTGTATCGATGCCGCATATATACGTCTAATTTATTTAGGTGGTAACTGATGGAAAGGGGACCCTTTGTTTCCCCTTGTCCTTTTGTTTTCTTTTGACAATGGTGTCCAAGGGTTTGGTCTGGGACAATAACCAGCTTTTGATGGACCACCTTTTGCATGAGACGCACCATGTCCCATGCTTTTGGTCCTATCGTACTCACTGCTTCATTACTGTCGCAACGTTTTCAAGAATACTGGCTCGATTTGATATTAGGTTTCTTTTTTCTTTTGATTTAGATGCTGTTGAAATGTATTTGTTACTGTAAAATTATTGACCATTTATTAAATTAAATAAACTTAATTATCACTTTTCCATTGCAGCAAAAAGAAGATTGTGGAAAAGAAATGGTTGCTTGTAAAATATTGAGGTTGACAAATATTTAAATCAATTTCGAATTTTAGAATTAACATTATTAGAAAATGTTAGCTAAATTAAAATATCTGTTTAAAAAAAGAAAGAAAGAAGGTAAATTAAAGTATGAGTAATAGAGAGTGAGGGAATGTGACATAGTTTCATTTATTACCCTAACTAATTCTAGCAATGCCCCATTTTATGTAGACGATATTATTGTAAAAAAACAAAAGAGTAGTGATGTGATGGGTAGAAAAATACAGGAGGAATGTAAACAGTATATATCATAAAAATGTATAGCAAGTTGCGAGAGGGTAAATATTTGGGTTCAATAATGTGGCCGAAAGTTTCATAAAAAAACAAAAGGAATTGCATGCCCATTTGAAAGATAGCATTAGAAAAGAAGCCTTAAAATTCCCAAAGGTCGTATGTTGCCCTTGAAATTCCCTCTTTTCTTCATTAAAGCTTAAAAACGACCTTTCAGGCGCAGACAAAGGGAACCCAGTTTTCCCATTTTTCATTACGAGTCAATAATATTATACTCGGCCGTGTCAGCACCGAGTCAGCCTCTCTCTCTCCATTGCATCACCCTCGCGTCACCCAACCTAAAAAGTAATTTTCAAGTTTGTAATTTAGATAATGAAAGAAGTTTATATAATTTATGAAAAACTTACCTTTTCGATGAAAAGTTTCAGCCATGTCAGCAGGAGATTGGTGTCAATGATTGGGCATTGTAGTGGGGATAGCGGGCCAGGGTTTGAGTTTTGTCTTTTACGGTGGGGGCAACCATTCACCCTCGTGTATCCGACGCCACCCTAACCGTACTTTATTAGAATAAACTTCATTGATAAATTTTATATTTTAATTATTTAATTTTAAAAAGTTATAAAAATGATTATTAAAATATTTAAAAAAATTATTTAAGTTATTAAATTATTTAAAATTTTTATTTAAATCATTAAGTAATTAGGGTTTTTTTAATTCAACTAATGAACTCCAAGCAACAATTCGATCATTGCTACGATGGATCTGTGCTTATTGACGAGTAGAATAACACACTTTAAATCCAAATTAATCTAATGGTCATTGTTCAATATCGAAGAAGAAAATTATTTGGATTTTGATTCACAAATTTGTGACATTCAAAGTTATTTTATGAAAAACCTAAATTGCAAAAGAGAGAAAGAAGATCTTTCAATTGGTGTAGGTGATGCAAACAAACAAGGTCATACAACAATTTAACAACTTAATGACTTAAATGAAAACTTACGAATAGTTTAATGATCATTTTGTAACTCTTTAAAATTGAGTGACTAAAACTTAAATTTACTAATAATTTAGTATAGTTTACACTTCCAATTTTTTATTTTCCATTTTGTGAGCTTAAAGTCTTAACTCAATTAACATCGACATTGTTTCCAATACAGGAGAACGTGAGTTCAAGTGAGCTGAAGCGCATTATGCTCCTTTCCTATTTAAGGGTTGAGGATGAATAGTTCTAAGTGTTGTATCAAAAAGAACAAATATAATAATAATCTGTAATGAGATTAATATTAATAAATAAATCACAACAACTTTTATAAATTTATAAATGTTTTTCCACATATACTACCCAAGATATTCTTAAAATGAGAAAGGATTGTATGAAATAGGGATATTATCCCTTTCCAATAGTTTTATGCCACATCAGTATTCTTATCCTGAATTTCAGAATTTTAATTTGGATTTGATTATTTTCAGGATGAAAATGCTGAAATTCAGGATGAAAATGCTGATGTGGCATAAATCTATTGGAAAAGGATACAGATGACGTGGCGTCACTGTTTCATACAATCCTTTCCCGCTTAAAATTTCATTAACAATGTACAAAACATAATTGGAACAGCATTGTCATATATATAACAGATTAAGGTTTTGCTTTACTCGAAATAATAATAAATAAATATTCTTAATGATATTAAACAAAAGAATTTCCTAAAAAAAAATGTAAAGACAGCTGCGTTTATGTATAAGATCCCAAGTAATTATCCTTACTTACCCAAAAATAAAAAAGTAATTATTGTTAATCAATTAATCTCCACTAATTTAGAAAATAGACGTATTTATTGGCGAAAGGTGGGAGGTTAACGCACTTCTTTTTTATGCAATTTCCCTAATCCTACCACTCCCTTTCCTTATGTTTCTGGCACTTTAAAATATATAATACCATTCTTGAATTGGATGAGGATTAAACTCATACCTTGAATAATAACATTTGTAATTGCTACCTATGGTTAAGTCTTAGATCAGTTTTGGATGGGAGATTGAGTGCGGTGCAATGTATTTAGCTTATTTTTTATCTTACAATATCGTTACAGTATCTAATCTCACCGTCACTATTATTTTTACACTAACCACAATTAAACATATCACTCATCCAAATTTATCCTTAATAAATGAGTCAAGTTAACATAATTGAACTAAACACGTGAGTAATGAAGCGCACTAAAACAGGTATAGTGGAGAGTGTATCACATCAGATTAAGATTTGAAGCCAATTCTTAAACCAAACTTGACCAAGAAAGAAGGTATGGAAGGGAGGGTAGCTAGGATTTTGTTTGGTATCCACCTGACCTGATTAATATTGTTTGGTTGGTTATTCTATGGTGGGGTTTCATCATTTGCCTAACTTTACCTACTTTCTTTTATTTGCTTTTCCTTCCTCACTATTACGTTTACTTTACCTAAACATTAGAGCTACACTCACAGTGTTGGACGATACACAATTGATGAATCAGTATGATCCGTAATTATCGTATTCGATAAATTGAAGAATAAATTGACACGATCAATTGAGTGATTGGATCTATCAAGGGAGTTAGTGATGAAGTTTAAACTACCCGCGCAGTTGAAGCTGTTCATTTGAGTCGGGTTCTTCTAGTTCGTAAGGTTGCCGAGGAATTAAATCGTGGAAGCTGCGTTCAAGGTTGTTCGCTTGGTAAGGGTTAGCTGTCGGGCTGCTCGGGGTGAGCAAAACTCGATTCGACTCGAAAAAATCGAAAAAAAAATTGAATTTCAAGTTAAATGAATCGAGTTATTCGAGTCAACTCAATTTTTTTTTCGAATTTCGAGTTCGAATCGAGTTGAGTTTTCGAATTCGAATAACTCGAATAATTCGAATAATTCGAATAATTCGAATAATTCGAATATCAAACTATAATATTTTACATTTTTACCTCAAACTCCCAAACCTTTTTACTTTTCCCTCAAAACTTTTACTCCTTCCCACTTTCTCCCAAAACTTTTCTCCCCTCCCATCCCAACCCCCCAATCTACCCAAAATCCATTTCCCACCAAAATTTTACTCTCCCATTTACTATTTCTCAAAATTTTACTCCCAAAAACCCTCAAAACTTTTTATTTTCCCCGAAAATTTTTACTCCCTCCCACTTTTCCCCTAAAACTTTTACTCCCTTCCCATCTCACCTCCCATCTACCCCAAACCCATCTCCCATCCAATTTTTTTAATATTTTCCTTCAAAATTTTACTCCCCTATTTACTTTCCCTCAAACTTTTATTCTCCAAAACTTTTTATTTTTCCCCTAAACTTTTACTTCTCACCCTTTACTCTCAAATAAAAAATCAAAATTATCCAAAAAAAATCGCTAAACATAAATAGTAATAATTTTATTTATATCTACTATTTATATTATTAAATTAAATTTCACATTTTATATTATTTATATTATTGCATTGTTTAGTCATATTGAATATTTATATTAAAATTGAATTATTAATTATGCCATAAAATATCCGTGTTAAAATTTTATATTTGTATCAATTTCACATTTTATCTTTAAAAGAACTTTTATTAAAAAATCACATTTTTACATTTAATATATTTTTTAATTCCAAAATACATAGTGACAAGATTTTGAAGATAATTGAAACAACTAAGCAAGCAAAGAAGCTAACCCGTATATAAAAGATTAATAAATAAATTATTTGGTGATGAAAGTTAATAAAAAATTTGGTTAAGGTGGACAAATTTTATTACGATGGGTGACAATGGTTACAAGGACCCAAAATTATTTTTTAAAATTTAACTCGAACAAATATATTCGATTCGATTCGATTCGAATTCCATCTCACTCGACTCGATTCGAGAAAATTTCAAATCAAATTAGGATGATAAAATATGATTTGTCAACTCGATTAACTCAAAAATTTTTTATTCGATTCGATTCGATTCGACCGAACGCTCACCCCTAGTTAGAAGGACCCAAAATTATTTTTTAAAATTTAACTCGAACAAATATATTCGATTCGATTCGATTCGAATTCCATCTCACTCGACTCGATTCGAGAAAATTTCAAATCAAATTAGGATGATAAAATATGATTCGTCAACTCGATTAACTCGAAATTTTTTTATTCGATTCGATTCGATTCGACCGAACGCTCACCCCTAGCTGCTCCTACAGTTAATTTACTACTATGGAAGAATGAGGAGGTTTGATGTTGTTCCTCGACTGTTATAACCGACTTATCGATTGGAGGATAAAATCTATTTTTTGGGATCAGTTTGAAACCAAAGTCAAAATGGCTCTTGAGGCTAGAGTTTTCATTTATTTGTTTTATTTAGATTTAATTTTGTTCTACTTATTTTTTATTTCATTTTTATTTTTATTTAATTTCTATTATTTATTTAAGATTTATATTTAATCCCTTTTTTTGTAATTTGAAGATTTATCTAATATTGGCCATAAGAAATATTAAAATTAATCAATCCCATCTTTGTGTGATCGGCCCTATTTTTTGAACTGCAAATTTAATTTATTTTTTATTTAGGCGTAAGAATTTATTTTTGGTGGATTCGGCACCCACCAAAATTTGGTATCGTTGTCAAGCACTAACACTAACTAATTTTGTGTTTTCTTTATGATCAAATTTGGACGTATAAGCTACTCGAGCATGATCTAAAAATAGAGAAGATTTCTTGTGAAAAAAAATATATGATAAACGATTGAATGCGTTCTGCTATATAGCTATGAATTATCAACTTTTTGGGTTTATGATTGATTACCCAATGAGATCACAAGGGGTAAATGTATATTCCATGGAAAGTAAACTTGGTGATATTACTAATATTGTTCATCAAATTGGTCCAAAAAATACGACGTCGATTACGGTGTATGGTATATTTATTGCACCCAACCTTGCGACAGAAGCGTGTTCTGTTTGGGAGGACGATTATTCGAGCAATTTAGCACTACTGGAGGTTTCCACGAACAATCTCAAGGATGATACGTCTCATTCTTTAAGACATACAATTATGGGTGGAGAGATCATTCCAATATAGGTTACGAGATGAGACCCCAATTCGATCCATTTTATCAACCTAGTCCACCAATGCAACAACCATAGTCCTTAGGTATACCTTTAGAAGATCTCATAAATAACTTTGCCGCTAACACTCTTAAATTTGAATAAAAAACTCTTCAAATCCAATAGGAAATAAGGGTAAGTAGAAAGGAACCGGAGAACATAATGAGTCGGTTTGCCATATAAAAGGGTGAATTGAACTCCTAAAAGGAGTTGTCAACCCAAATGGAACTTAATACGAGCCAAAACGTGAGTTCGATGACTCTAAAAAGCGGAACAGTTTTGAAATCTCCTTCGTATTTTAAAATAATTTGTGGATTTGTTTATACTTACAATATGTATGTATAAATTGACTTTTAAATATTTACAATATGTATGTATAAATTGTGGATTTGTTTATACTTACTTTCTTTATTTTTATTAATAAAATATGCATATATATGTTTGAAAAATTTTATAAGTATTGTTTTTTTTATAAGGAGAAAATTTTAAACTTAAAAAAAATTATTTATACTTACAATAATCAAATATGATTTAAATATTAAATATTATTATCTAGACTATTAATAAAATATCGTATTATGGGTTAATAAGGTATCAATTCATTTAGAAAATGATTAATTTACTCTTTTATTAAATGGCTACTATTATTATTTTGATATATTTTTTTTATCTTTTCATACTTTTATATAGTTAAAAAAAAAAAAACTAATATGTCATAGGGTTGAACCTATATATGCCTAATGAGTTTATAAACAAATTCTTTACCACTACACCATTAACAATTTTTGAGTAAATTTAAAAAAAAATAATTAACTTTTAACATAAAATATTTTCTTTCACCAAATTTATGTATATAGATAATGTCACAAGTTAACTCGATATTTAATTTTTAAAAAATATATTTTTAATACTGAATTTTCTTTTTACAAATTAACCTACTTTAATATATTTTTATTATATATTACTTTCAAATACAATTTTTATTAGTTTGTGTAATTATTTTTGACGTTGCCTGTAAATATTTTCCGAAGTTTGGTTTCAACTTTAAAAATGTTTTAATTTTATGTTAATATTTAGATATTTTATAATAATTTGAAATTAAAATTTGAGTTTTAAAAATTAACTTTTGTGTAAAAATAATTAGAGTGAGAGTGAGTGGATCAAACCACTCAAACTTATGATGAAGCCTAATCATAACATTGCATGACATATTAGGTGACATCATGTATTTTGTCGCTACATGTAATAGATGACATAGTAGTATCGCATTTAATGGTTGTTTTAGAAAAATATGATTCTATACAAGAAATATGTTGGAATTACAAACACCTTAGTTTCACAAGAAAATAAAAATAGAAAACGTTGAACATGCTTTTAATATCAAAATGCAGCAGGACAATTTAACAATTATTGCTTTATGACCCTATAATATATACTTTTTTTCAGAATGAGGTTGCTTAAATTTAGACTGTGATCAAATTAAGGTAAGATACTATTTAAGATTATTAAACTATTAGTATATTTGTGTTTTAGTCATTCAACTTTAAAAAGTTATAAAAAAATGATCATTGAATTATTTGAAAGTTTTTATTTAAGTCACTAGGCTATTAAAATCGTTGTTGTATAGCATTTTCTATTTATACCACTTACACTAATCGAAAGCTCTTCTTCCCATTCTCTTTTACAATTTATTTTTTTATGAAACAATTTTGAACGTCACGGGTTTACGAATTAAAACCCAAACAACTTTCTTCTTTAATCTTTGACACTGACTGTTAGATAGAGGTGATCATGGGTTGGGCTACCCGACCCGCCCCGACGGCCCGCCCAAAAAAAGAAAGGGTTCGGGTAAAAATATAGGCCCGAAATATGGGTTTGGGCAAAAAACGAGGCCTGTTTAGAAAATAGGCCGGGCCTCGTAAAAAACTTTTTTGCCTGCCCTACCCGATTATATATTAAATATATATTTTATTTTTAATCAAATATACTTTTTAAAGTTACATATTTTTTATTTGTTTTTTTTTGTTTCAATATTTGTTTTAAATTTTTTTATTTAATGAAAAAAACTAAAAAAAAAATTAATATGGGTCGGGCCGGGCCATGCTCGGGTTTATCAATTTTCTTTCGGGCCGGGCTTGGACAAATTTTTAGGCCCATATTTCGGTCCCGGCCGGGCTCGAGCCTAGAAAACGGGCCTAATTTTTTGTCTGGGCCCGGCCCGGCCCATGATCACCTCTACTGTTAGATAAACTTGGATTTAAAGTATGTTATTCTACTCGAATCATCACTTAAATCTCACTAACTAGACTTTTAGATAAACTTAATAACCCAGTGAATTGAATGAAAACTTTCGAATAATTCAATGACTATTTTGTAACTTTTTGAAGTTAAGTTACCAAAACTCTAACTTACTAATAAGTCAATAATCTTGAGCGTAATTTGCACTTTTTTGCAAAAAAAAAAAAGTCAATATAAATACTGTTAAGACTTTATCTTCCTCCTGTCAAAAAAAAAAAAAAAACCTAGATGATGTTTTTAGAGCCGTAGATAGAACCATACACACTATAAAGGTTAATCAAAGCTGAAATGGGCATAGAAAATTAACAAGTTTAATTCAAATTTGATTGATCTTAATCAAGAAAAGGTGAATATTTGACATTAAAAGATAGTGAGAAACAGGAATGAAAACTGTTACTTTTTTTTTTTTTTTTCCAACTGGGTTTGAAAACAACATTTTATTTTCCATATTACCAATCATTGATCTACTACGTGTTCATGAATTTGGTTAAGAAATTAGGAAGAGATTCATCTTTAAGCTTAAAAAGTCTAAACCCACTTAAAAAGTAGCCATAATCAACTCATTTTAAACACATAATGGAACTTTCTCGCCCACAACTCGAAAGCAAACGCAAAAACATTAATTCAATTGAATATATATATATATTAAAACAATAATAAATAATAAATTTAATACTTTTATATAAATTATTTGAATAAAATTATTAAAAATAAATAAATTATATATTGTGATTGTTATACATAAGTGGTTTTTACAATGTTAGTAGTGGTTTAGAGATATTAGATTTAAATCGCATTATTTAAAGAATTGTTTATCCCTTTCTTGGGACATTTATTTCTGTAACGTATCTTCTATAGCTAGGTTTTCGAGTAAACTTGATTTTTTTACTTCTAACCTACTTCTTTGCTTGACAAGTGTCATCGGTTATTTTATGAGTCATGGACTCTCCTTTATATTTAAACCATAGTTGACCGTGATTGTGTAAAATACTAATTACATGATTTAATATTGCTTTACTGGTGCAGTATAGAGGAAGAAAAATGATGAATGGCTGTATTTGTGGTTCGAAATTAAATACCTGTGATGCAACTAGAATTTCCAAAACTGTGAACCAATAAGAACTTTCACGAAAATAAGGTTCATTTTTGCCATTTGGTCATGTTGGTAGTCAGAATTTTTCTTATAAAAAGATGGACTATAATTACTTCCAAAAACCAAAATAGTACTACATTTGGATTGTTCCATAATTTCAATTCAGTTGAAATACTAACGATTTTGGCATTTTTTGGAATATTATATATTTCTTAGGCTTAATATATCTTTTGCTTCTAACTTGGTCACTTGTGTTTTGTACTAATTTTTTTTTTCCAATTTAATCCGTGTTTAAATTTTTATTCTATCATATTTTGGTACTTCAACAGTAACATAGTTAAAATATGTCGTTATGCTACTGATGATTAATAGTATGATGACACATGACAATTTTACATTTTGAAACGTGACAAAAATTCAAAAATTATAATTTTTTACACATACGGAATGAACCTGGACAAACAAATTGTCCTGATACATCTAAACTTAGACAACCATTTGTTCAGGTTTATTCTAGACATATTTTTAGTAATTTTATATATTTTTAATTTTTCATAAGTATCATTTTTATAATATTATTAAATTAAAATTACATAAAATTTGATGTTTTATACATTTAATATAATTTAATTTCATAATAATATAAAAAAACTAATATTTTATTAAAACTTAAAAATATATAAAATTACTTTTAAAATGTATGGAATGAACCCGGGCAAACTCTTGTCCAAATTCAAATGTACTTGGACAACAGTTTGTCCAAGTTTATTCTTTATGCGTAAAACTTATAAATTTTTTAATTTATATATATATTTTTTCATATTTCAAAATGTGGAGCTATCACGTGTTACCATTATATTGCTAGTCAATGCCACATCAACATATTTTAACAGTGTTACTATTGAAATACCAACGTGTGTGATGTAATTGAGGAACCATAACTTTAGTATTTCATAATAATCGCTACAACCAAATTGTGTTTTTCAGTATTTTTTTTAGCTTATAGCGGCGTTTATAAATACTACTAAAAACATAGTGGCAACCAAAAAAAACCCAATAAAACTGATGTCACAAATATTTAGCAATGTTCGAGCAAGAAGTGCCACTATATTTTTATAAATAAAATGATATTTTTAGATAATTTTTTTTAATTCTCAAAAAATTTGGCGGTGGTTTCTAGAACAACGTCGTAATTTAACTCATTACTAGCGGCGTTTGTGTTGTCAAACGTGGCTAAGTTGCATATACTTTGCAGCATTTTTTCCTAAAGCACTTCTAGAACTTAACATTTATAGACATTTGTCATAACAAATACTATTAAAAGTAATATGTAGTGGCATTTTTTTCTTGACAAATGCCGCTAGTTCCAAAAATTAGTGACATTTTATTTAAAAACACCGCTATTTACGTTGTTATATTCATATTTTGTTGTTGTGAAATAAATAAATAAAAATAAAAATATTTTCTAATAAAATTTAAAATATCTAATGAGCATACTAACAAAAAATGAATTTCTTAAAAATATATTTAATTAATTAAATCTATAAAAAATACATATGCTTAAAAACTATTAAATTCCTTTCTCAACATGTGGTGGTTTTTTTTTTTTTTTTTAAGTTTTAAAACTAGTTTAGATGACATATTTATAAATGATTTTTATATTTATTCTCGAATCAATTTTTAAGATAGATATATATAATATTAGAGAAATTTTGATATTTTTAAAATTTTATTTAATTTATTTTTTATATATAAGCTATATATTTTATTTTTAAATGGTATATTTAAAATGCTCAAAATATTTATACTTGAATTTACTTTTAGAATGGGTAGTCGACTTATTAGAAAAATATTTTTTTGTTACCAAATAACCCCATTCCGGTTAATTGTGTTGATTTAAAAAAAGAAAAAAGAAAAAGTCGTAACACATGCAGATGCATTAAATTGAATAAAAAAAGTTTTTTTTTTAAAATTAAAAGAATAATATTTTTTTTAAATGTTTCTAGTAAACTGGAGTACATATTCTAAAAATAAATTCAATTGTGAACATATGTAGGTTGGTTTAAATATATGATTTAAAAAATTATAAAAAAATTAAAAATAGAACATGTACTTTATATAAAAAAAAAAGTAAATGAAATAAAGATTATTTGAATAGATGAAATACATATGGTAAAAATTATTATATAAATAAACTAACTGATGTGTAATACAAATCTTTCCCAATTACACAATGAGTAAGATATGGTAAATGAATTAATTACTTAAGGCAAGTGTTAATTTAATTTAGGTGAAACTGATATTGTGGGGGTGTGTGAATCAGCCATTTAATTAGTTAACTAATATAGAAACATGAAAGGGAAATAAGTGGTAAATAGTAATTACATCAACATCTGTTGTCCCAAAGGAAATTAGATTCTTTTCATAGTTGCCCACAAGTTATATAGTGAAATTTCAAACATGGGTAAGGGAATTAGGAGATTACGTGCACAAAAAGCTTGTATCACTCATTTCCTATCTAAGTAACAAAAAGATTTAGGTCTCTAGGTGGGAAGTAACTTACTCTTCAGTCCTACTTTATGGGAATCTCCTACTCATAGTCTCTAATATATTTGTTTCTAAATCAATCATATTGCTTATGAAGGTTGGAATACAGATTAGCTACAGCTATCAAAATATGGGAAGAAACTAATTTACTTACTTGTTTAATTACCCCACCAAAATGCTAAACAACAATGATTTAGTTGATGACAATCCACCACTCTCTCCAGAAAACTACCTTCATTTGTTATTATCAAAAATTAATAACATAATGTAGTAGAAAATCTGTCCTCATCCATGGAAATATTTTCTCCCTTAATTTTCTTAATTTCTGCCCACATTTAAGTTTAGTATATTGTTTTGACGTCAATTACTTCCCTTTAAATTTCAAATCAGATTATCGAATCTGGACGATTTGGAATAAATAAATAAATAAATAAATAATTACTTTGCTTTCATTGGTCATATTTCTGTTGCTTTAAAAAATAGTATATTGTTCTTTCTTTTATAAGAAACATAAACGAAATGGTTAGTTGTTACAAATAAACGTCTTCACATAATATTATTATACCATGCATGTCCAATTTTTGCATAACTGATATATGAAATTGTTTTCCCTTATTTTTTAATTCAATCGAGCAATAGAAAGGCACTTTGGGCAGCTTAAATGGCGAACCCACGTGAATTATCGCACGAGATTTGTGCTTCCATTCATCACTAAACTGTGAAAAAGCGGAAACTGTTTCCTTTAGTTTTGTTTCTTCCACGTGACACAAAAAATAAAAATAAAAATTCCAGAATTCAGTAATTTAGACAATAATAATCCGATTGAAAAATTATCATTTTTTATTATCTTAAAATGAAAAAAAAAAAAAATTGCGGTCACCGACGACTGCCAGCAATGCAAGAAAGCGACGTCCGTGGACCCAAACTGACACGTGGCCACGTCACCTGATACTCTTACAGGTGGCATTGCTGTAATACGGTTCGTATTTTCTTTTTCTTTTTTTCAAAAATAAAAACGAAAATTACAGCTTATGTTTCCTTAAAAAAAAAAAAAAAAAAAAAAACCAACTTATCTTGATTAACACGTTCCCTTCCTCTTCAAACTCTATAAATAGGTAACCATTTTAGCCTCTAATTTCTCCTCCTCCTCTTTTTCTTCCTTCTTTTTTGCTTCTATTTTCATTTTTTCCCCGAGATTTTTAAAAAGACTTTCCGTTCCATCTCCATAAAAGCCTCTGTTTCTCTGTTCCATTACGTTATTTGCTTCTTCTTCTTCTTTTTGTTCCGCCTTTGTCGAATCTCGTAAGGACTGCATTTTAGAGACCGGTTCTTCGTCTGGGTTTCACCTCGTTAGCCAGGTTCGTTACATTAAACGTTTTTTTTTCGTCTCTTTTATTTGTTGGGTTCTCATTCTTTGATGCTTTTAAGGATTTAAGATCTCTTACTTCAATTCACATTAAGGTTTTCAACTCGTTTGGGTGAGACATGCATGTCAAATGAAATGAAAACACGCAAACACATAAACATATGATGTATCTATAACCCAGCTATATATTTCCAGCCTTTGGGGATGTTATACATTTGATTCTTCTTCTTCTGTGGGTCTGTTTTTATTTGTCTTCAGTTTTTAATCTTTTTCTTTGTTATTTTTAAAATATATATATATATTAATTGTTTTTTAATGGTGTACGGGATCTTTTCCTGTTTCGGTGGCTGTAGTGTATTTAAGAGAAGAAAAATGATTTTGATTGTCGATTTCATTTGTTTGTTTATTTGATTTTCTTAAAGTTTCTATTTTGTCGGTTCCTACCTATGAAGAACTAGGTAATAAATTTATTGAAAAATTTAGAAACGTGTCTTAATCTTTTTTCTATTCTCATGTTAACATTCAATAGGGAAAATATCAAATTACTGTCGATGATCCAGTGCTATTATGTTTTCGTTAGGGTCGCCATAAAAATTGTTTTTTTAAAGATTTGATATTTTTGTTGTTTGAGTACAATTTTATTATTGATTAATTTTCTTTTGTTTTGTCATTGGAATATCATTATATTGACGAAATTCGAATGATTTAACCTTTTTTTTTTTAAACATTCCAAGAATATTAAAAATGAAACCATCTTTGCTGATAGTAATTATTCCGTGAGATTATACCATGAATAGTCTTCCTTTTTCTTTTTTAAAACATGAATGATGTTTTAATATGGTAGCTTTGTATCTTTCACTTATTTTTTTTCTTATTTCAACTGTAATTATTTTATTTACAATTTTGGTGTGTATGTGTGTGGGTGTTAAATATGATCGTTTTGGTAGTTGCAGTTTCTTGGAAAAAGAGTTAATAGTATTAGTGACTTGTTTCTTTCTCTTTTATTAGTGTGTGTTTTAATACTATAATACTTTGATGTTGATGTATGGATTTAGATCTGCAGTGTAATCACATGTATGATAATAATCTCATGTATGTTATATTGACGTTTCAAGATCTTTTTAGTTTGATACAAATTGGTGAGTCATTTCATTTTAGATTTTCAAGTATTACTTGATTGTAGATGTATGTATGATCTGGACAAAGAAATGAAAATGAGGTGATACTCCCTACTATGGTGATCAAATAAGTGTATTTACTAAGTTTTTTTTTCCCTAACTTGTGTGTGTGTGTGTGTGTGTTTGTATATTCGTCATTTTGAGTTATATTTTTTTTAATTTGTAAAATATTGCTGTTGTTTTTGCTTAATATCTGTAGGCTATATATGAAAATTTTCTGACATCTATTATTTGTTTTGTTTTATATCCCTCCTTCAATTCATTTACCTTGTTTTCTTTATATATATGACTATATGCTTTTCACTGTTTGCTGTGTCCTTTCGTTGGAAAAAATATTAGGACTTGTTTGTCATATTGGCAAAACTGAGTTATTATTTTATTTTCTTATTGAATCACTAGTTATACATACATTTATATATATATATATATATTTATTTATGGATGGATTATAATGGATCTTTCTAATTTTTTACATGCAGATTTTAGCACATTCTAGTCAAATTCGGAAATTATATTACTAGGCAAATAATGTTCTGTTATCTGCCATAAATGTGGTGTAGCTTTGGAGATGAGAAGGTACACACATGTTTTACTTGAGATAAAAGAACTTCAAATCTCAAATATACAGCTTGCTGATATTTGGTATTTTGAATTTTTGCTTGTGATGTTCACCAGTTTCGAGGAAGCCCGCAATTGATGGACTGCTCACCGAGCAGTAGTGATAAGAAAACATTGAAGAGGTGGTTTTTCATTGACAAGAGGGTCGGATAAAAAGTTCTCTTAAGGATTGAAACTTCATAACTCTACTTGACAAAGCTGATTCTATCTTAAACAATCTAGTTTAACCTGTTATAAGTGTATTAAAAAGTGATCCGAAGTTATCATCGACGAAAAGGAAAAAGAAGTGGTCTGAATCTTATGGAGTTGAAGTCAAATCATTCATCTCCAGTTCTCACTGATCCTATTCCAGTCAACAATTCAAGACTAGGAATCCACTCGAATCTGCTCTCCTATCAGCAATCAGGTGGATCTTTATCCTCGGGCAAGTATATGACGATTCCTAGAAAGAAACCTGGAAAGCTTGAGGATGTTTGGTCCAATGGTTGGCTAGAGGCGATGAGATCATCATCGCCCCCTCGTAAGAGGTTAATAAAAGACAAGGACTTCACCATTGAGGCTGCTGCTGATGATTTTGATATTGCTTATTGCTCCTGGATGGTATGCCTAGATTTAATTGTTGATGCATATAATTTTATTTGTAATATACGTTTCACTAGTTAAACTCGCTTGCTTGTTGTTATGCCGAATATACAGATTAAATATCCATCTGCACTTAAATCTTTTGACCAAATCTTGAAAAATGCCAAGAACAAAAAGGTTGCAGTTTTCCTAGACTATGATGGAACCCTTTCCCCCATAGTAGATGACCCAGATCGGGCATTTATGTCTGATTCTGTAAGTATGATGATCCATTCTGATGCATGTTTATGGCATTGCTTCGGTTGTCTTCATCTTCCTTTGATTAAAATTTAAGAACAAAAGTCTTGCCATATTTTCAGATGCGTTCTGCTGTCAAGGATGTTGCGAAGTATTTCCCAACAGCAATTATTAGTGGCAGAAGCCGTGATAAGGTAGATTGTAGGTCATTCACGAATGTTCTTATGTTCTTATTCGCTTCTTTCTCCGTTCTTATTCGCTTCTTTCTCCTTTGTTGCTATCATCCGAACCCGGGTAACAATATGGTCTCATTTACTGCATTTTTGTTTTGTTTCTTAATTTCAGGTTTATGAATTGGTAGGACTAACTGAACTTTATTATGCTGGTAGTCATGGGATGGACATTATGGGCCCTGTGAGTCATGCAGAGTCTGGTGACCATCCAAATTGTATTAGATCAACTGACCAACAGGTAAGACTTGTAAGACTTTAGACAGCTTATCGAATTTATTGTCTCCATAATGAGGCTATCAAATAAGTGTTTATATTGTGAACTTCGTTCTCAATTTCAAGTTAATCATTAGCTTGTGCAACAGGGCAAGGAGGTAAACCTTTTCCAGCCCGCTAGAGAATTCATCCCTATGATTGACGAGGTGCGTAAATGTTACCTTCAGCTCCTTTTGTTCTAGGTCACTCTTTAATAACATCGAGAGGTGAACAGGCCTGGCTTGTTTTGCAGGTTTTTAAAACCCTTGTCGAGAATACTAAAGATATTAAAGGTGCAAATGTTGAGAATCACAAGTTTTGTACTTCTGTTCATTACCGTAATGTAGAGGAGAAGGTGAGAGATAAGGTTCCAACATCCAAGTGCAATTTTGTTTCTAGAAAGAAAAACATAGTTCCAACGATTTTGTTTCCTTTTCTCAGAACTGGCCGACCATCGCACAACGTGTTCATGATATTCTGAAAGACTATCCTCGTTTGAGATTGAGTCACGGGCGGAAGGTATCGAAACAAGTCCTGTTTTTGTTATTTTATATGCAACTCAACCCCTTTTATATTCTTTAGAATTCGTTGGCATTATAGTTAACATTATAGGAAAACTCTTACCATTTTACCTCATGCTATATTTACTTATTTTCCTTGTTCTTCAGGTTTTAGAGATTCGTCCTGTGATTGACTGGAATAAAGGGAAAGCAGTCGAATTTCTGCTCGAATCCCTCGGTACTTCACCTCACTCCATGTTTCGATGTGAAGATAATTTCGGTTTCGGTATAATTTAATATGCAAATTGGTGCAGGATTAAGTGATAGAGATGATGTGCTTGCAATCTATATTGGCGATGACAAGACTGATGAGGATGCATTCAAGGCAAGTATATATAACTCGAATTCCAGGTTTACAGTATGTGCCATTTAGGGAATTTTCCATCAGATTCTAAATACAAGTTTAAAACACTAAATCAGGTATTTCGGGAAAGAAATCTGGGTTATGGGATATTGGTGTCTTCAGTGCCCAAAGAAAGCAATGCATTTTTCTCTGTCAGGGATCCATCAGAGGTAAAACAAAAGTCATGGTGAAGAAATGTTATTATTTTCATTGCTTTCAAAGCAAAGCTATGCTGTAACATATACAATAACATGGAATTATGGTGCAGGTGAAGAAATTTCTCAAGGCTTTGGTGACATGGAAGAAGTTTGAAAAAGCTTGAAGAAAAGCTTACACAGCAAATTTTCATTAAAGAGCACTTAATAATATAATAATTATATGTTTATTTTCCTTTTCCTTTTCAGTTTCTTTTATTAAGATTCTAAACCTATAATGAATCCGGTCGTTCAAATGCAATGGCCATATTATTTCAAATCTTTTGTCAGAATTTTGAAATATAATATATACAAATTATTTAAATAAAATATGTTCACCATGATATTGTAAATCATTTTTCACTGGTCCATGGGTGTTATACATTTTCAGATTGCTTTCTTTTGTAAGAGTGCTCATACAATGTGAACAAGCAAATTGAATATGATCCACAAGCTTAGCATCTTTTTCCTCAATCATTTTAGTGTACTTTGCCGACTGTCACTCTCTGACTCGACAATATTGTTGTCTCTTTACAAGGAGAAAATATGTGATTAATAGTCTCATATCGCTTTTGACTGAATTAAAGATAAGTTACTTGGCTTCTAGCAATATCAACTATGAGCATTAAGTAACTGAACTTGAAGAAAAACTGCTGATTTGTTATACCAAATAATATATTATTTAACTATGTTCTTTCAGGAATCCATGTCCAAAGTTGCTTATATTCAAGAACACGAATGGGATATTTATTTGGATTTTTAAAATTAAACTATTAAACAACTTTGGAAACAATGAATGTTGAGTAAGTCGTTGAAAAATTATGACTTTGACACATGCATTTCAAACTCTTACAATTTTACATAAATATTAGAAATGTTGGTATTTATTTATATTTATATTTATATACTATGTTTAATATTTTATATGTTTCCATTATTCTTTACAATATGAATATGTAAAGAAATTTAAAAAATTAAAGAATTGAAAAGACTTGAATAAAAATTAAGAAATCATCCAAATGATAATGATTTGTTTGCATAAAATTACTTTGGATAGGTTGCATCTTGATTAGAATTGAATTAGTTAAAATATATTATTTTCAAAATATCACTTGTAACCATAAAATAATATTATATGACGGAAGGGGACGACCCTCGCAGTTGGTTCAACAATACATACTAAAAGTTATTATTGTTTGGGTCATAAGTATAATGTTATGGGTTTTAAGTTTGTAGAAGGTATTGGTTTAACCTCAACATCCATGGGTATCGTGTTCAATGAATTGTTTTCTATTTAGAGTTTAATATTTACTTGATCAAACTTTGACATTTATGGGTGAAGAGGTCAAGTTTGTATTACCTATGATGTTAAAGTCAAGCTTCCTTTTTTTCAGACTTTTCTCATTACATGCAAAGAAAATAACCTAAATCTTTAACAGCTGGCTCATAAATACACTCAAACTCATTAATTCAAAACTTTACGTCCTCAATCCTATTTAACCCTAAACTCGAAACATCAACTACCAAACTATTTTCCTCCTATTTATTCAAACTCTATAGTAACGGCAAATAAGATTTGTTTAGCTTTCGAATTTTTATTTGCCTGAGTCGAGGATTTTAAATCAATTCCAACTTCAACTAAAAGAAACCTGATGTTCTGTGACCATATTCTTTCGCAAGTGTTGAAGCATTTCTTGGATAAGGAAAAATCCTCTAAACTAATTGTAAATAGGATTTATTGTAAACCTTAAACCCTATATAGGGTTAGTGCATATACAAAGTTTGAGTCAAAAATTGACTTTGTAAATTTGAAGACAACTTTTATTTATCAACTTAAAAAGAAGTTATGATCTCTAGGCTTCTTATATACAAAGAAATTTCATTTGATTCTTCTCTTTGGTGGAACTTCGATTCAAGGGTAGTCTAAACTTAATCTTGGAAGAATGTGATTTGCTTCAAGTGTTATGATGACTTGTTCTTAAAATATGTTTGAATCTCCTTTCTTCAGGTTAACAAGATCGAACAACAGCTTTATTCAAAATACGTTTTGACCTCCTTATAGATGAAAAAACTTTCAGACCAATTGCAAAGCACCACATGTCAAGCCAATATTATTAGGTTTTAAAACGATGACATCACTTACTGTTTCGTTATTATTTTTCTCTAATTAATTTAAATTAATTAAGAGATAAATGATAAAAAAATTATATTATCATTAATTAAATTAATTTAAGTAAGTGATGATATTAAATGCTTATTTTATCTCTAATTTATTAAATTAATTCAAGATAAATAAATGAGTTCAAATATTTGTGGAACAATTAAATGAAAAGTTTGTATTCCACAAAAAGTCTTTTACTTCAAGGGCTCACTTTCAAGCCATTCTACACATCCACAAGTTTAGATATCTAGAAGTTAAGAAATCAAAACCTGGAGAGAAGATTTTGAATGCTAAAAACTCTCTCCAAAATCCAGAGAAATCGAAGAACCCAAAAAGATTTCTAAATAAAATTGCTTGCCAATCTTGTTTAACCAACAAAAAAAAGGCTAAATTTGTTTTTTAAATCTAAAGTCTAGAAGGCCCTTAAAGTATAATCATCCATCCAAGATTAGGTCTACAAGACCCTTGGATCAAATCTTCATCACTCGTCTTTAAAATCAAATCTCAACAACCCAACAACCCTTTAAGCGGATTACATTGATTCAAGATCGAGTCTCAAAGATCCTTTAAGTCCAACACAAATTAAATTCTCAAGGAATCAAAACTCCTTAAGCCTCATTTCAAATTCAAATCTCAACAATTCTTGAAGCAACCTACATCTATCCAAGATAATCAAAGAATTTATCTAAAGATTGTAATTCATAATTAATAAATAAATTTATTTAATTTATTATTTTTCAGGCCTTATTTTCAACACAAAATTAGTGTGTGGACTTCTTTTTTCGATTGAATAAGATCAGAAGACAACTTTCTTCAAAACCAATATGGTGTTCTTCAAGAATATTTTTCTAAGTTGTTTAAATTCTTTAGAAAATTCTTGAAATTTTGGATAGGATTTAGAATTCTCAAAATTGTTTTTCAAAGATTTTTTGGATTTCTGAACTTGTAAATATGTAGAATGGCTTAAAAGAGACCCTCTTTTATAGTATTAGTCATTTGGGTAAAAGAGAGTTCTTGTAAAATATAAACTCTTCATGTGAGTGATCCACAGACATCTAAGTTAAACTCTTTCATTTATTTTTATCCCACATTAATTTAATTAATTAGACATAAAATAAGTATTTAATATTATCACTTAACTTTTTTTGTACTACTGTGATTTGAACTCAGGCTATACTTGGGAAAGATAAACATTCCGCCGATAGGTCACAACCATTTACCTCTTAGTTAATTTAAATTAATTAGAGAAAAATAATTATGACACAGTATGTGATATCATCGTTTTAGCTCGTCGTAATTTTAGCTTTGACATAAGGTGCTTTGTATTTGATTCGAAAATACCTTTGCCTACAAATGCCCCTTAAAATATCTTTGCCTTTTGTCATTTTGTAGTTACTATTTTAAGGGGTTAGATTATAATTGATCTTTAGTATGTTAGTAAGTCTTTAAAACGTCTATATATTGAGATACTTGTATAAGTTTTGTGTGAGAGTATAGATAGCACTTTATTGTTCATAGAAGAATGTATTTTGTGAATGCAATTGAAAGTAAACAGTTTATATTTACAACATTAGATGTGAATGTTCTAGTCTTTATGTACAAAAGTGAGATCTTTATAGTTGGAGAGTGAGAAGCCTCAATTCACTTGTTATATTGTGGAGTAAAAATAGTGGAATTACTTACCAAGCCTGGCTTCGTACACGTAGGAAAGTCGAGTTACGTAAATAAATCTCTGTGTTCATTGTTTACTTTGTTTTACTTGTTCATTGCAGTGGCAATCAAAGTGGTCACGACAGTTAACACTTCCATTTCAACATTTGGTTTCTAAGCGATTAGCAAATGTCTATGGCCCATCCCATTTTAATACAAGCTTGTTGTTCATGTGATGTGAAGTGTTAATGGATCTTCTCACAATATGAAACAAGTCCCTAAGTTGAAAAAAATTGTGTCTTCACTTTCTTGACACTCGAGTATAGTTATTTTTGCCACCTCATAAAAAAAATTAATACTATTAATGTTTGAGAAGATAAAGATTAAATTGAAAAACAAAAAACTTATATACTAAGTTAAGAATGCTTTTTAACTTATTTCGTATGCATATAGATTTCAATCTTTTAATATTGAAATTTCTAATTATATATTATTTTATTAGACAATTTGACATTCAATTTAGTTCATATAACGAAGTTGTTTAGGTGAAGGTTTTTTTTTTTTTTTAATCAATTGTTCAATTGAAGTTGTGACATGACAATTTTTGGGGGAATCAATAATAACCACTAAATTAAACCATAGTCATTTCAATCGGACATGTGTTGGTGGATGTATAGTGGAAAATAATTTTAAAGGCTTAAATCATATGATGGAGAAATATAGCTGGAAATACCATGCGACCTTCATTTGCCTACCAATCAAAAGAGTACATGTATTAATAGCCAAACTCCTTAGGAGCCCACCCCAGTCTCCACCTCAACCTTCACCAACCATATTCTGCATTATATGGTATAATTATTGTAGCAAAATCATGTACGTTTTGAACTATACACTGTTCCTGATTGGTCCACATTTCTCATTTTGACGAAAAAAATCGGTGATCTAAAATTTTTCAATTTAATTAAAAGTTTAAACAATAATTCCCCCCCAAAAAAATGCATGTGGAAACATGCAGGACAGGCAAGACATTAAAACAAAAGAGGAACATGCAATATGAGGTCACCTTTTTTGGGGGGGGAGGTATATTTGTATTGATTGCTTTTGTTTTTATTTAAGGATTTTGAGTGTGTTTAGGACATTAATTGATATATTGTTTATAATAATTATTTATAATAATTATAACAATTGATCGTTTTTTTACGTGTCAAAAATTAGAGGAGGATAATGATAATAACATGAATTTAACATACAACTTTTAGAGGTACCCAAAAAATGGGCCACATAAATATATTACTATCGAAAAATTCTAAGAAATTAAATTTTCTCAAATTAAAATTTTCTTTTGCCATGGGTCCCAACTTTTAATTTCAATATTTTTTTTGTAATTTTATCTTGTTTTTAATTTTAATCCGTATCATTGTGGTTTGATTTTGTCCATATTTTTTTGTGAATTTTATTTTGTCAACTCTATTTTTAAAAAAAAAGTATATGCAGTTTTAATTTTAACTTTTAGTCATGTTACATATATATGAGATTCACCAATATAATGATGTCACTAGATCTATTAAGAATTGTTCTCGAAGGGCTTTATCATGATAAATCGTAGCAATGGTGACAAATTTGAGATAATGAGGAGGAGGATAAGCTATTTGAGACTTGACATTTTGTGCGTCACTGATGCAATGAGTCTCCTGAAGTTTTTACCAATTTTTTCTTAGTTGATTGGTGTTCCTCGTCAGGTTGATTGATTTGATGATGACGAGGTTAGGTTGCAAATCAATGATTCAATTAAATTGAAACATCTTTAGTTTGTTTAGAATTTATTTTAATGTTGTAATTATTGTCAGATTGTACTTCAATTTTTTTGAGTAAACATAACATTTATACATTAATTTGTAATAATTTATTTATTGTAATGTGTCTTTGTGTTATTATTATTCATAATTTCTATTAATAATAATATTTAAAAGAAAAAAAAACATTAACAGCTGTTGCTTAAATTGTCGTGGGTAAGTAAGTTTTAAAATGTAGTTTAAGATGTTCATTAATTTGAATGTAACATTGAAAATAGACAAAAGGGAGCAGAATAATCAATTATCTTTTGCATGTGGATAGGAGCTCCACATGATCCTGTTGCCATTAATTGGTTTTCTTTAAAATCAAAAAAAAAAAAAAAAACTGGTGGCTGTGGATGGACCATTTCTTTTCAAATCCTAATCAGCACTTACTCAATCATCCTGGTTTTTAACTGAATAATTGCGGGACCTACGTGCACTCAAGTTTTTTCTTGTAATTAAAGCTAAACATATACCTAACAAATTTAGAGATTTTTAAAAATACTCACATTCTTCTCCTTCAGTTGTATTCCTCTTTCTTTGTCACTGCTAAAGTTTAATTTCTTTTCGCAAGTTTTATAGAAATAAAATGAAGTGTTTAAATGAGCCTTGCTGTCATTTTATAAAAAGTTCCATAAAAATCATTGTTTTCTACATAATTAATATACTTCCATAACTGCGAATAAGCCAATATTTTGTAATTTTCCCCGGCTGCTAATATAAAACTAAAACTAAATGTATGGTCTGTGAAAGCAAATGATACACCTCTTACCCTCTGAATACAACATACACGAGACTTGTCCAACTTCTGTCTTGTCTGCGGTTATTGAATGGATAACATGATTGGATCCTATGCTTTTGTTTTTTTTTTTTTTTTTTAATGTAATAACAGCTAATACATGTGGCAGTGGCACTTCCCTAGTTTCCCACAAATCAAGTAGAATGTGTATGACAAATTATTTTGTTATGCTTTTAGATTTCATTGCAAGTGTTAGGTCTAAAATTTCATTTCAAATAAACTAGGCTTAGTTTACTCTCTGTATAAAATTGGATTGCCTCGAAGCCGTTAACGTCATTTAAGAGACTTATTTTGGTGACTTAAATTATGCCTTAATTAGAAAAATTTATCAACATTGGAAGATTTTAACATATCCTTCGAAAAGATAATTCAATGACGAATAGTCTTGTCAAGTTGGTGGTGTTGAGATAAAAAATGGGGTTTACAACCATATGAAGACTCTCCTTTAAAGAAACTAGTTTTATTTAGTTTTATGTATTTTATTTTACACAAAAAAAAAATCATATTAATTTTTGTTTCTTTGCATATAAGAGGGTAATTTTATACTATTTTAATTGAATTAGTGTTTAATTTACTCATGATATTAACTTAATTAAAATTTTAATATAAATATAAATAAAATAATATTTTAATAATACCTCAACCAAGTTGTTCTCTAATTAACTTCCTGAAAAATAAAAATAAAAGGTATAATATAAGTATAGATATAGATGAGGTAAAATTAGTGTTGGTTTTGGTCACTTTCTTTGCCCCCGTCAAATGTCAATCCTGGAAACCGCCCAACTTATTGGCCAAGCGAAGCACAGCCCTTATATAATAGTCAGACCCCAACTCTTCAAACATACTCAGCCATCGCTCATCTCTTTCTAACTCGCATTTTTTCCATCTCCATTTTTTAACCAAGTTATCCACAATGGTGGATACAAGGCCATTCCTTCCGGTTTCTAGCCATGCCGGCTCCGATCCAACGGGGCCTTCGGAAAATCGCCGGAAACCTATGAAATTGCAGCTTTCACTCTTTTTTGTGTTGTTGACGGTCGGATTTTTTGCGGCTTTGTTGACGAGTAACAATGGATCAGATAATGGTTTCGTCAAAGAAAACAAACATGGCTCATTGGCTTCGCCCTCCTCCGAGAAACAGTTGCGGCCGGTGTCGCGTGGGCCGGCTGTCGGAGTGTCAGAGAAATCGAACAGGCTTTTTGCCAAAGATAACGAGAATCAGCTGGCGTATCCATGGAATAATAGCATGCTGTCATGGCAAAGAACAGCTTTTCACTTTCAACCTGAAAAGAATTGGATGAATGGTAAGAGAAAAAAGAGGTTCCTTTTTCCCACTTCCTTTGAAATTATTTAAAAAGTGCCCCTACTTTTTGAATATTATACTAGATAAAAAAGTTTATTAATAATTTCCACTGTAATTCAATCATATTTTCAATGGTCGAAAGCTGAAAAGATGTGGGAGAAGAACATGAAATACATACTTAGTTGAATCTTAACAATTATATTTTTTTTTCTTCATAAAAACACCATGAAAATGAAGTAGCATATACTTGATGATTAATTTCGGGTGGATTCAAATTTCCAACAGTTCCTTATTTCATGGAAGAAAATGACGAGTGATTAGATCTGGGTTTTTCTTTTTCGTCTTACATTTGCTGTTTTTTTTTATTACATATCTCTGACATTTTGGGTTTTTTTTGTTTGTTTGGCTGGGTGCTTGTTCATACGTTGTTGCTCTGACATGGGAATCTGGTTCGTTCTGCTTCAGATCCTAATGGTAAGGCCCTGTATAATTTTGTATACCCAAGCTTGTATAAAAGTGAAACCTTTACGACCTTTTATTTTTTTGAGGTTAAAAAAGAAGAGGGCTTTTTTCTTTGGGAAGACGCAATCCACAAAACAACTTTTTGCCCCCCTTGATTAATTGCAGTATCTGATTGAATAGACAACTAATTGAAAACTAAATATTCCCTAATTAGAATTAGATTCCATAATATACTCAATAATTCCTAGTTTGTCAAAAAGTTGGAGCCCACCATTTCTATTAATTTTATATTTTTTTCATCTATTACATTCATTATTATTTAACCATGCACTGTTATGAAAGTACATATCATTGAAATTTTATTCAATTATTTTTAAAATATAACATTGATTAAATTAAATTAGATATGATTTTTTTTCCTCTTTTAACGTAGACAGCTCATGAAATGAGGAAAATTGATTGTTTTGGTATTTTCTTTCATTCATTTGTCAAATCCAACCTAAAATTTCTAGCATTATGAACTTGGGCTGTAAATCTGTAACGTGCACATGATTAACTGTTCAATTATAGCTTCTTTTTTTAAAAAAAAAAAATAAAGAAAGTGCACGTGACTGACTGGCTTAAAAGTTGCTATTAAAATGATAGAAAAGTAAGAACTTGAATGTTTGTAAAAGCTCGATAGGCATAATTGGCAGTGCAGAAAACCGAGGTTGCTTGTCCACATATTACAGCATAGGCATAATTGGCTTTTGACAACTAAGATTCATGTATTTGAACGCATGAACAACGAAAATGTAATGGTAATTACTTCTGTATGATTTGAAGTAATTTCATGGCAATCAGCTCCATAAAAAATGTCAGAATTCTTTTTTTAAACGACATGTTTTGTTTATGATTGGCTGAAATTTGGGCTGTTAATTGTTACAGGTCCATTGTTCTACAAGGGATGGTATCATTTCTTCTACCAGTACAATCCCCATGCTGCTGTGTGGGGTGACATAGTTTGGGGTCATGCGGTATCCGAGGACTTGATCCATTGGCTTCACCTCCCACTGGCAATGGTTGCTGACCAGTGGTACGATAAAAATGGCGTCTGGACCGGTTCTGCCACGATCCTCCCTGACGGCAAAGTTGTTATGCTATATACAGGATCCACCACCGAGAATGTTCAAGTTCAAAACCTTGCTTATCCTGCTGACCACTCTGACCCTCTTCTTATCAATTGGGTCAAGTATTCTGGGAACCCTGTTTTAGTTCCTCCCCCGGGCATCCTTGACAAGGATTTCCGCGACCCTACTACCGCCTGGTTGACCTCCGAAGGGAAATGGCGCATTACCATAGGGTCCAAGATCAATAAAACCGGCATAGCTTTGGTGTATGATACTAAGGACTTCATAAACTATGAGTTGTTAGATGGGGTACTTCATGCTGTGCCAGGAACTGGCATGTGGGAGTGTGTGGACTTCTTCCCTGTTTCAAAAACGGAGGAAAATGGCTTGGACACTTCGGTTAATGGACCGAGTGTGAAGCATGTGGTGAAGGCAAGCCTGGATGATGACAGACATGATTACTATTCTATTGGGACTTATCATGAGAAGAATGGTACATGGATTCCTGATGAACCTAAGATTGATGTTGGCATTGGACTAAGGTATGATTATGGTATATACTATGCTGCCAAGACTTTCTACGATCAGAACAAAAACAGAAGAGTTTTGTGGGGTTGGATTGGAGAATCCGATAGCGAAGCTGCTGATATGCAGAAAGGATGGGCATCTGTTCAGGTATCCACCATAAGCATTAACTAGAAAACCGCATTTCTTCAGTTCCTTTAACCGTTTAACTTGTTTCTAATGTGCTGTCTTACAGAGCATCCCGAGGACGATTTTGTTTGACAAGAAGACTGGTACTCATTTGCTTCAGTGGCCAGTGGAAGAAATAGAAAGTTTGAGGTTGAAGAGTTACGAATTTAACCAGGTGAAAGTCCAGGCCGGATCTGTTGTTCCTCTAGATGTTGGTCCAGCCACACAGGTTCGTCTTTTTGTCATGTATTTATGTGTATCACCGATACTTTCTCGACCGAGATCCTGTTAGTTGACAAGAAGATTCTGGTCATGTTACAGTTGGATATCATAGCGGAGTTTGAGATAGATAAAGAGGCTTTAGAGAAAACAACAGGGTCCAATGTAACATTCAGCTGCAGCAGCAGTGGTGGAACTGTAGAACGTGGGGCATTGGGACCATTTGGTCTGTTGGTGCTTGCGGATGACAGCCTCAGTGAACAGACACCTGTATACTTCTACATCGCCAAAGGATCCGATGGCAAACTCAAGACTTTCTTCTGCAATGATCAATCTCGGTATGCATAAACCCTAAGCTGTTCTTCACTTACCAGATATCTCGGCCTTGGACTTACCATGTTGTATTTTTCAGATCATCTGTGGCATCTGATGTTAATAAACAAATTTTTGGGAACTTGGTTCCAGTACTGGAGGGCGAAAAATTATCCCTCAGAGTCTTGGTGAGTTTAAACTCGGTTCCATGCTCTCCTACTACTACATGTATAAAATGCATCACTATCTATGAGAATAATCAATAAAACATGAAAATGGTATTTTGGTTTGCAGGTGGATCATTCGATCGTTGAAAGCTTTGTTCAAGGTGGAAGGACAGTCATCACATCTCGGGTTTATCCGACAAAAGCAATCTATGGAGCTGCTAAGCTGTTCTTATTCAACAATGCTACTGAGGCCAGTGTCAGTGCCTCACTTAGGATCTGGCAAATGAACTCTGCTTTCATTCGACCTTATCCAAACGATAAGGAGTCCCAATAGGACCCAATAGAAGTTAATCCAAAAGTCACCATTGATTAATTAATTATTGTACCTCCTGCTATTCAAAGGAAAATGAAGTTTCTTGTTTTTTGTACTAGTTATTCTTTTCGGCTTTTTACTAGGCCAATAAAAATTTTATTAGAAATCGAAGAGTTAAACCGAGTACTTCAGAGGAGCAAGAACCCCTTTAGTAGAGAGACAACTGCGAAAGAGGAGGATGGATAGAGCTGGGAGTCACCAAAGTCTATATTAAAAGATATATTTGCAATATGTCTTAACAAATTTGATCATGGCACAAACAAGATAATAAAAAAAATTAAATTAGGTATAAAATATGAAATAACATTTTTTTTTTAAAAAAAAAAAGCACGAACAGGTCTAAATATATGTCCGATTTGTGTAGGGTGACCATACATACATGTCATGTAAGCCTAGACTGCAAAGCATCCAAGTATATGGAGCCTTGATTGGGTTGAGAATTGAGAGCCATTTAGGTGGGAGATCCAGCCCATGGCATTATTCTGGGTCCATTTATAGCAGGTACTCACTCCCCTGGAAGATTAGTGGTTGTTGAGCACCTTTTAAGAGAATGTACCATTGCTAAACATTGGTGGACGAAGTTGAGAAATGGCTCTCCAAACCTGAATGAATCCAATGCTAACTGGGAAGTCTAGCTTCGATACAATTTTAACAGCGCATATGCCAAAATCCCTCCGGTCACCATATTCGCGGGGAAATCTGGATCCAACGGTTTTTGGCAGATTCGAATAATATAAACACAATTTTATGCCCTCTCTGCACCGCCAAGGATGGTCCCGTTAACACCTATTTGGGGAAGAGACCAAGAACGGGTTCTATAAAACTCAATGCAGATTGATCATCTATGGGTGATACGGACGAGCGGGAGCAGACCAATCATTCAGGACCGTGAAGTAAATTGGATCATCGGGCTATATACACACATTTCTAGTGTGATAAGCTGAACTTTGGACATTTTGAAATGGACTTGAATTTGTTCGTTGTTTACGTAATACCAACAACAAATGAATTTTCTCAGAGAAGCCATTGAACTAGCATAAAATGCAAAGTAAGTGCGTGAAGAAAACAAAGAAGAAAGGAATAGAAAAACATGTCTAGTTCTATTATTGATAGGGAGCAATCTTTTCCTTTCAACTCTAGTCAACTGATACTTATTTTCTTATCTGACTGTTGTGGGGAGAAGATGCATCAAACTCTTGAATGATATCTACTAAGAATTTCCTGTTTTGAAAAATTATTAGCCTTCTTTTTTACAGGAGAAGTATTGATCTAATGATGATGGAGTTAAAAGCTTTGATAAATAAGGATGAAGTACAGTATCGTTTCTAGATAATATTGGGAAATTTTAAAATAAGCGAAATATACTCATATTATTTAGAGATATAGTCATAAAAATGTCCCTAAATTTTGTAATTTTTCTCAACTTTGTTGTTACTTTTTTTTGTCCATTAACCAAAAACTTTTACTTAATTTTGAACGGGTAATAATATAACTTTGAGATTTTACCATTTTATCACCTAAAACTTTAAAATATATAACCCATAATTATTTAAATTAAATTAGCCAACACAGAGAAAATTAGTTAACCCACAAATTAATATAAATCGAGATAAAAAATTAATTGAGCTAATGGTTAAATCGGGTTTTATCGTTTTATATATATATATATATATTTAAAATTTTAGGAAAATTTTAATAATTTATTTAATTAAAATCAGACCAACAGTTGGATTAAGAATAATAGTTTGACTGGTTCGACCACTAATCTGATTTCAAAACCCATGATGTAATCTAAAAAATGCAAAATATATATATGTATAAAATTATAAAGATATTAGGTTAAAAGTACTTTGACAATATTTTTAGATTTAATCTCTATACTTAAAAATGTTAAAACTAAAGTCCTATTTTTATTTAAAATCTTAGTCTAGTCATTAAAATTGTAAGTATTTTCTATCAAAATTTATTAACTTGAATTTTTTATTAAGTTGTTCTTATAGGTATATGATTGACAAAAAATAAACATATTAAATTAATAAATTTTGACAGAAACTATCAAATAATGATTAAACTAAAATTTTTAAATTTAAAAAAAAAAAGTAAAACGAATTAATTTTTAAAATTTAAAGAATATCTCAGATTCTATAAAAAAAAACCTTATATATACTTAAATTAAAATAAACAAGGAAGTTAAAATTAAAATAAAAAGAAATGAAAAGTTAGTGAAATTAAAATGTTTGATTGGAAATGGGATAATGCGTCAGAATACATTAAGCTTTAAAAGATCTAGAAAGGGGCGGGATTATCATCTTGGATTGCTTTATTTATATTTAAATCCAGATTAAATTATTAAGGAAATCATAGCATTGAATGTGATGGTCGGTCCATTTGGAGGATAAAGTAGGAAAAGGGAAATGAATAAAATTAATTATGGTGGAGCCAATCACTGCTGGAATTATGGAAGCTTGCTTTGTCACCACGAGACTTCTTTCACAATAAATAAATCAATCGGACACCCAAACCTCTTCTTTTCTTTCTTTGCTATTATTTTCTTCAATTTTGATTATATGATGTTACAATACTCCAACCACAACAAGTTTCTTGTCCGTTTGAGATTATCCCAAGTTTATGGCATTAGATTTTGGGAGCACGAGTTAGGTCACCTAAACCATTTTCCATTTCTTTCTTTTATCTCATTATCTCACCTCTATTTTTCACATATTTAAAATTTATTTCCTTTATTTTTCGAATTTTAATTTTTAAGTTCAATGATTAACCCTATTACTTTTTGTTAAATAAAAAAAAAATCCTCACTTAAAAAAATTACATTGGGATGAACCTCAATTTAACAAAATAATTTTAATTGTATTAACAATTAGGCTTAAGTTTTAAAATATGATAAGTCCAAATATACAAAATTTGACTTTTGGAATTGAGAATATTAAGAGTTGGTTTAATATAATATTCGGTACTTGAACTTGACACTTTTTCTTAATTTGATACCTAAACTTTTTTGTCCAATTTGGTACCCAAACTTGACAATTTTTCTTAATTTGGTACCTAAACTTAACATTTTTTTTTCTCAAGTTGGTACTTAAACTTTTTGGGGGTCTAATTTAGTACCTGAACTTGACTCTTTTTTCTAATTTGATACATTTTTCTTTGTTCGATTTGATACTTGTTAAACGTTTTACAAATTACTCCAATATACTAACAATGTTATTTTTTATTAGGTAGCAAAAATAATCAATGTATGATCGACATGTGACAAATGATATGATTTTTTTTTTTGTATTTTATATGTTCAATTACTTTTAGTTTTATTTATTTTATTAATTGAATATAATGAATTTCTTTTAATTTGGGGTTTTAAAAAAACTTTTTTCAACATGAATTTCTTTTAATACTAACAATATTTTTGTAGCATAATAAAAAAAATTAACATTGTTAGTGTTTTTCATAATTTGTATAACATATAATAAATTTAGTTATCAAATTGAACCTAAAAGCTTAGGTACCAAATTAGAAAAAAAAAATGTCAAGTTCAGATATTAAATTGAACCAAAAAAAAAAATACCAAATTAAAAAAAAATGAAAAGTTCAAATACCAAATACTATATTAAGAGTTCAACATAAATCCTTGATTATTTAGTTTTTTTTTTTAAGTTACAAGTACAATTACAACTACAATAATAGCTGTAAGTACTAATAATACATATATAAATATTTATACCTAAAAACAACCATTATTAAGCATAATCAAACCTTCGGAAAAAAAAAAAAAACAATCATACCCATAATATATTTAAACTTACACCTCAAAATTCATAGATTGTCAATCTTATTATTAAGCAAAAGTTTCATTGGCATATTTATGTATTTTATAAATTACAAAACTATTTATTTTTAGTGTTTATATTATTATTTAAGTTTTTAAATGAGTTCATGTTATATATATTTATTTATTTTTATAATGAAAGAAGGCAACCAATTGCCATTAAATCAAATAACTCTTACATGTGATGTAACACCCCTAACCCGTATCCGTCGTCGAAATAGGGTTACGGAGCATTACTAGGAAACCGTAACTTAAAAACTTTCATTCTTAAACATTTCATATATCTGTAACACCCCTAACCCCCATCCGTCGCCGGAATAGGGTTACGAGGTATTACCGATCACTCACTTCATAACATATACATATCTCATACATTTAGACATTCAAATACATATGTTATTCAAACACAGTCATATTGTCCCTTACGAGGCTCTACGAGGCCTTAAAACATGCTTAGAAATGGTTCGGGACTAAACCGAACATATACAAAAATTCCCGAAACTTAGAATAATTTTCACATTTTCAAACGTCACACGCCCGTGTGGACAAAGCCGTGTGCCTCACATCGCCTCCGCACACGTCCGTGTCACGGTAGGTGTGGAAACAGGGCATACATACTGACTTGGTCACAGGCCAGTCACACGCCCGTGTGCCTATTCGAAATGGCCACACACGCCCATGTGCCAAGACTGTGTGCCACACACCCGTATGTCTAGGCCGTATAACTCACTGACTTATTTTATTAAAGCAATGGGGTCACACGGTTGAGTCACACGCCTGTGTGCTCAAAGTGATGTGGCACGAAATTAGGCTTGGTTTAAGCCATATTTCTCACCTCATGCATACCTAAACCACATCATTTTGTTCCATTTCAATACAATTAATAGGCAAATAAAAACATGTTGTTACATATACATTTCATGCCATTCAAATTCCTAACCATATTAATGCACATTTCAATACCATTTGCTTAACCAAGAACATCCCAAATATACAAGCTATAATCATCAATATAACCTATTTTAATTATACAATATTTCCCAATTCAAACATCAATCCCTACCTCAAAAATGAACCAATTCATCAACTTAATTTTATGCATTTCTTAAGCAAATACTCATCATCTATCAAATGATCATATGAATAACTCAAACCATTATTAAAATGGCCAAATACATTTAGATCATATCAAGCAAACCTCATAACAATTCTAAGCTATTTAGCCAATATCAAGGTTATCAAAATATACTAAATTCCACAACCACATGCATAATCAACCATCTCAAATAACCAAATACATTCCAACCATAATATCAAATACCATAGCCTATACACGCCATATAACCAAGTCATAAATGATATAAATACCGAAATCATTAGCCAGATAGTGTGATGCGATCTCCGCCAACTTCCAACCCGAGCGAACATCTAAAAAATCTATAAACATAGGAAAAATACACAGAGTAAGCTTTGAAAGCTTAGTAAGCTCGTATCTTAATAAACTTAACATAACAAATAATTTCAATTCAATGTCTTAAACATAATAGACTATCACACACAACTTTTCTAAATTATATAACATGTTCTCATATCGAATTATCATCATTCAATATTATACTACATAACTAGCTAATCAGAATTTCACAAGCTTATTCAATTCAATTCTCATATATCATTTAATTCACATTTTCATATAGCCAAATGAGCACATTATGGAAAATAACACATTCAATCATATATCTTTCTCATATAAATCTCATATCATCATTTATACTAAAATTCACCTTTTATTCATATAATATATGATAATTTCACATATGCAACTTTATAAATCATATCTTATACATTTGTTCATATTTCCTTTGCACATATTCACATTTCATTTCCATATACATCACATAACATTCTTTGCACATATACTTACCTTTCATTTCCAAACATTGTATACTTTTCAACGTACCTGAATCGGAATGTCATTCACTTAATCATTTACTTCTCGAAATGCCCGTTGAACCGTTCGAAATCAATAAGGATACACGGATAGCTCGAAAAGTTCGTACAATGCCAACGTCCTAGACGTGGTCTTACATATAATCAAATATCGATGCCACTGTCCTAGACAGGTCTTACACGAATCAAATACGATGCCAATGTCCCAGACATGGTCTTACACGTAAACAAAAGTCGATGGCAACGTCCCAGACGTGGTCTTACATGAAAACACATATCGGAATCCTATATCATGACATATGTATCCTAACTATTCTTATGGTTCGTACGGGGCTTTCAGATGTCATCACATTGTCGATGCTTTCTCGTATTCATATATTCTGCTTCTCAAACAATTTAATATCATAATAGCATATATAACTTATCCAAAATACATATATATTTACATTACCATTCGACATTAATTTCAATCACACAAATAATATGCATTTATGATATGATTTCGTAACGTCTATTAAAATACGAACTTACCTCGTTCGTAGTAACAACAAATTAAGTCGACTAATCGGACACAAATAATGAGCATTTATAACATGATTTCGTAACGTTTATTAAAAAATGAACTTACCTCGTTCGTAGTAACAACAAATTAAGTCGACTAATCCGATATTTTGACTTCCCCTCGATCTAGATCCGAATTCCGCTTTGCCAATCTAATTAATATCAAAATTAAATTATTTAATCATTAATTCATTCAATTAAACACAATTTACCCATTTTGACAAAATTACACTTTTGCCCCTATTATTCCACATTTTTTGCAATTTAGTCCTTATCACATAAAATCACAATTTCATGAAGTTAAACACAAACCCAAGCTAGCCAAATTTTCCATATATTATTCTAAACCCATTTTTCAATTTATTTCACATTTCAACCTCTCAATTTACACTTTTCACAATTTAATCCTTATTTGACATTTTTACCAAAAATCACTTAACAAAACATATTAATCTATCAACAATTATTCATTTTCCATCATCAACACTCAAAAACATCAAGCTATCATAAATGGCAACTCAAAAATTCATCAAAAAATTCAAAAATTAGGGTACGGGCTAGCTAGAACACGAAGCAACGATCATAAAAACATAAAAATCATCAAAAACCGAGCTCGAAACATACCTCAATTAAAAACAACAAGGGCCGAACCCTATAATGCTTCCATGGCTGTTTCTTTTATCTATATTCGGTGGAAGATGAAGGAAAATAACATGATTTTGGCTTTTATTTTATTTATTATTAACATTAATTACCTATTTATCTTTTTACCCTTTAAAAACATTAATAAATACACCAAATGCCACTCCACTAACATCCACTATCTCATAAATGGGATATTTTCCACATAAGGACCTTCACTTTTAAGTTCTATAGCTATTTGACACCTTTAGCTTATAGAACCCAACTTTTACGCTTTACGCGATTTAGTCCTTTTTACCGAATTAACCACTTAAACGATAAAATTTCTTTACGAAAATTTCACAAAACTCTAATATCATGCTGTAAATATTAAAATAATAATAAAATAAATTTTTCAATGTCGAATTGTAGTCCCGAAACCACTGTTCCGATTAACCCTAAAAACGGGCTGTTACAATATCATAGCATAATTCATTCAAACACATGCATAACATCCCTTATTCGAGCCCTCGGGGTCTTAGAATCACTTTAGAAACAATTCGGGACTAAATCAGAAAGATTTATAATTTCATAGGGTTCAAACTATAGAATTTTTCAAACTATAGGGTTCACACGGCCGTGTGACTCACACGGCTGAGACACATACCTGTGTATCAGGCCGTGTAACATTTGAAATAGGGACACATGGTCGTGTCCCAGCCCGTGTAACTCACTGACTTGTGCCACACAGTCAAGCCACACGTTTGTGTGCCAGGCCGTGTAACACTTGAAATGGCCTCACACGCCCGTGTGTCAGGCCGTGTGCTAGGCCGTGTAACTAGCTTACTTGAAATCTTTAGAAACTACAGGGGACACACGGCCGTGTCACATGGCCGTGTGTCACATACGGTTGAGACACACGCCCGTGTCTTAGGCTGTGTGGACAAGAAATGACCACTTCCAAGCCATTTCTTTCACCCTTTCAAGCATAAACCTACAAGAAATTTGTATATGTATACAAGGCCTTTAAACATACTCAAATTATGCAAAGAATGACTAATCTCCATACCAAATGTTCATACAACTAATATGCCAAAAGGCACCTCAATCATCAAGCATCAAACTTATATATATACATGAGCATATTTGTTCAAACCTTAACTATACATACCTAATTTATCTCAATACTATTTCCATGCTATATCAAAAATAATCTCACCACATTTGACCACATTTATACCATTTACCAACTGACTTGTTTCCACACCAATACATAACACAATTGACACATATCAACCTTACTATATTAGGCATACCATATTTCAATCATGCACATCTATTCAAGACTTTTCTAAAGCATACTATGTTTTGGCCATATTGAGATCGATACAACACATACCAAATTTGGTTATTTCTAAACATGCATAAAATTGACCATATTAACCATAACCAACAAGATATCAATAGTACCTTAAGCACCTCAAATCCAAGGCAACATTTCATGTCATAATTATCAACCAAAATGACATATATATATATCAAACTCATCATTTAAACTATAAACATAGTCCGCCTATACATGCCATTATAACCTTAACCAATACATCAAAATCTACCGATATAATCACTGGATAGTGTGATAGGTCTCCGACGAGCTTCCAACTCGATCGAGCTTCCTATAATCTGTAAAGTAAAGGAAAAACATCTACGTAAACAATGAATGCTTAGTAAGCTCGTACAAACTTTAAACATAATATTCCAATTCAATAATAAACTTAAATAACAACATCAATTAACTAATTAATATATTTATTCATAACATAGGTAAGTTCAACCATAACATACGTAATTTTTCATATATAAGTACATTATTCAACTGATCAATCGTTTTTTCATCATATCACATTTCAATCATAAACTTACTGTTTCATTTGTATAATACCAGACATAAGCATATACATCAATCATAATTTCAAGCTTGACATAAGTCTAATCACCATCATCAATACACAAGTTAATGCATTTATGTATATAACTCATTTGGGGTCAATCAGATGATAAACCATTTTATAAGAAATTATACCTTTTGAATCTTACCACCTTTTCATGAACATAAGCATATTTCCATTTAACCAATTATCATTTCAATGTATATCATTAATATTAAACATGATGTAATGCAACCAAAAGCTTAGCACAAACCCAAGCATTATCCATAATCTCAACTGATGAATTCATTTATGTTCAGGTCAATATTCAATAAATAACAAATCTTTCAAATTCATTAAACAAATTACCTTACTGAGATTTTCCATATGAATAACGACTTACGGGTAAGAATACATCGTCAACAGAAGCTCATAAAAGCTGGTCCTCCTGAACACGCCAATAGAAGCTCAAAAGAGCTGAACAGAAGCTCGTAAGAGGTGAACAGAAGCTCGTAAGAGCTGATCCACCCGAATCACGCCAAACAGAAAGTATAACGCGAGAGTTCGTAACAAATGCTGAACCTCGGTTTACTTGGGTAATATGCTGATATTCCCTCCAATACCATCTCCACTCCAAACCCCCATAATACACCAAAACACGAATGTACTTTAATCTTGCGTTTAATCCAAATCGAGTATCAATATCAATAATATATAACAATTTACTATTCATTATCCACAATTAAAAATAAATATATAAATTGTTCAATGATAATCTACTCAATAATTCATTTTGATATTAAATTCTAAATCGTACGAACTTACATGTCTAAATTGCATAAATGTCAAAGTATAGGGGCATTTTGATAATTTTTCATTCTCTTCAATTTTCCACTCGACCTTGATCTAAATTAATAATTTCATTAAATTTATTATTTCAGACAATAAAACAATTTATTTTATGAAATTTATTTTTTTATATTTTTACAAAATTGCCCTTAACATTTTACTTTTATTCAATTTAGTCCCTGAGCCTAAAACATGCAAGTTAACCATTTTTAATGCAAACTCATGCTATCTGAATATTCATGGCATTCATTACAGCCCATTTTTGCAATAATTTCACAACAAACCCTTATATTTTTTTACTATTTCAACAATTTAGTCTCTAATAAAAAATTCATCAAAAATCCCTTAACAAAATATTTTTAAATACCAATCAACATTTCAAATTTATAATTTAACATAAAAAACCATTAGATTCATCAATAGAAACATTCAAAATCTTTAACAGTTTCAAAATCAAAGGTACGGGTTAGCTAGATCTAATTGCAACGATCTCAAAACATAAAAATTAAAAGAAATGGGCAAAATTTGCTTACCAAATCATTAAACCAAAGTTGGCCGAATACTAAGCCCTAACTATGGCTTCCTTCTTCAACAATTTCGGTGGAAAAACAAAGGTTAAAGAAGATGATGCCACGTTTTATTTGTTTTACTTTTATTTTAATTATTAAATTATTAATTTAACCTTTGTTATAATATTAAAAAATTCACCCATTTAATGTCCACCTTTGTCCATTATTTTTAATAATGGTCTAATTTCCAACTAAGTCCCTTTTCCTTATTCAATAAACCATTTAATCACTCAAATTAAATAGTGACTAAATTTTACATCTTTTACGATTTAGTCCTTTTTAATTAATTAACTATTGAAACGTTAAAATTTTTCAACGAAACTTTAATACCACCTTAATGACACTCTGTAAATATTTATAAAAATATTTACGGCTCGGTTTATAGAAACGAGGTCCCGATACCTCACTTTCTAAAACCACTTAACCTTAGGGTCTTACCACTTGAACCTAATAAATCGTTATAAAACATAAATTACCGAATCAAAAACCTTTTTAAAACTATATTTGACTCGTAAATATTAAATAATAATATTTACGAACTTACTCGCTGGATTTGGTGGCATCAAAACCACTGTTTCCGACACAACTGAAAAATGGGCTTGTTATATGTGACGCCCCAAATTTATCTTCTAACAACAAATTCCTAGCAAGAAAGTCAGGAAACTCAAAAATAATAAGTGCAACATCATCAATCGAGCCTGATTTAGAAAACCAATATGCTACCATATAACCCTCTCTTGGAACAAATTGGAACTTAACTTATTGTAATCGTCTACTAAGCTCATTAATCATTCGTACAAGGGCCATCGAAGGAGTATCCACATAAATTTCCAGTATCATCTCAACAACATCCATGCAGTCACTTTCAACAATAATCTTACTATAATTCCTTAATCGAGCCACTTCTAGTCCGCTTAAAATAGCCCATAACTCAGACTTAAGGGTAGAGCCCCTCTCGATACATTTCCTGAAACCTTCCATCTAGTTCCCCGCCGAGTCTCGCACCATTCCACCAACCATCAACCAGTGTCCATTCACGTTTGAAGACCCATCAACATTGATCTTAACGCTTCCAGGACTCAGCGGACACCATTTTTACCCTCACACCTTGAATCACTCTCAATGTCCTTGAATTCATTCTTGACTCGCGAATATTAGAAACAAAGCAATCTACCCTGCAAACAATCTCTTCAGGCCTATTTTCTATTTGCTGAAATATAAAATCATTCCTATTTTTCCACAACAACCAGCACAAGACAGCAAACATTTTCTCATGAGCATCATTACCACCAAAATCACCGGTCAAATTGATTACTACCCAATTCAAAAGATTTAAACTAAAGAAGTGAGACAAAGAATTTGGGGTACCACCATTTCCCATACCTTAGCTGCACCAGTTTGTGTTATATATTTACTAGACAATAACTTAATATTACTATGAGGGTATTATCATCTATACAATCAAATTAAATCGAAAAAACCCACATGATAGAACTTAAGTGTAATTCAATATTGACCCATATTTTTATAAATATAGTTTTTACATTAATTTTTTCCACATATAATTGTAGGTCAGCTATAATTTAGTAACAATTATGCTAATAACTTTTTTTTTTTTATTATATAGAAACCAGTGGCTGCTCCTTTACGTATTTTCTCAACTCTTTTGCATCACAAATCTTATTTTATATTTGTTGGGACGAAACTGAACCTAAACAACATTAAAGGTGTGTTTACTGTTATTTTTTAAAAAAACATTTTTTTTAAATTTATTTCAAATTTGTAGTATTATATTTTTGAATTTGTAATATGATGAAGTGTCTAAAATATAATTTCTACATTCAAATTACTTAAAAACATGTTTTATATATGAAAATATTAATATTGAGTTATAATAAATTATTTTATATTTTTTAATTGAAATATCAAAATAATAAAAAATATAAATACATTTTTTTTTATTTTATAACATAATATTTAAAATATGATATTACAAATTTTCTCTATATTGATAAATTTCCCTAAATAATGACAAACAAATTAATTATTATTACTTTTTTGGAGTTAGTTGGAGAAATGACAATGAAAATTTATCCCTTTGCATGCAAAACCCTGACAATATCTACGATGTAGAATGGATACAAGAAACGACCAAAAAGTCTCATTGTCATCTTCTTAAATGATAATCCTCATCACATCTAAAAGAAGATCCTTCTTTATATTAAAAAAGCAGCAAGTATTGAATTTTACTTGGGTAAATTGTCTCTAAATATAAGGATTTTATTATGGAGCTAATACCTATATTTTAATCTTACTTTTTAAAAATGTAATTGGTAAAAGAGAAAACAACAACAGTCAACTGTCAGTCACTCTGTCTTTGTAGCCAACTCTTCTTCTTAGTATTTGGCATCTCGAGGACTAACTGTTAAATTCTAAGACCACTCTTTGGTCCTCTTTTCTGTCAATTGGTTGCTTCATTAATTAAAATTTATAAAAGTAACATGTGGCAAATGCATGAGATTAAAATACTACTACAAGTATAATCCTAAAATTAGAATATTATCAAATTAGAGAAGGTAGCTCAGCAGCTGCAATTTATAACTAAAGAGAAAAACAAAGGGCATTGATTTCATGGCGGGGGGTCCACATGCGAGATCATGTGCTGGCAATCATGTGGGCGCTTTCACAGGATCCTAACGTTACAATTCTTCCCCCATGGTGTTGAGCATGATGCTTTGTACAAAACCAAACCCCTCTCCTCACACACATTGGTCACTTTTTGTGTATTTGTGAACTGGCAACTGTCTGTCACCCTCTCTTTCTCTCTCCATACAGCAAAACTCCACGCTTTTTTCTCTCTCTCTTCCTCTTATGAATGATGACCGATGACTGGTGACCGACAATATGTATTGGCCTCTCACTGATTCATCAGAATCCTTCATACTGTTGTTCTTTTCCCTACTAAACCAACATCTTATAGCCGTTTCTATCTTTAGAGAATCTGGACCTGCTTTCTTCTTCTTCTCTATCTTTTGCCTATCAGATCATGTAAAGCTCAGTAAAGTTATAGCTGAGTTTTCCCTCTAAAAATTTTGTAATTCAAACCCAAAAGATTCCTTTTTTCTTTGAAAAATGGCTTTGAGTAAGTTCTTGGGTCTGTTTCTTATCCACATTGCTCTGCTTTCGAGCTCCTGTTTTGCTGCAGATCCGTTTGTCTTCTATGATTTTGAGGTCTCTTACATCACTGCTTCTCCTTTGGGTGTTCCTCAACAGGTATGCTCTTTTTATTACTTCTCTTTCTTCTGTTTGTACATTTATTGCTACTATCAACTTCATCTTGCAACTATTTTCTCTACCTTTTTTTTTTTTTCATGTGGTTCTGCTGAACTTTCATGACTCAGAAATTGGTTGCTTTTATATTGCTTAAAGTTTCAATTTTTAACTTCAGATCTACAATAAGATGTAGCTCTTTTTACTTGCTCAGTGTTTGGGATTTAAGTGAGCTTTGGAGTAATGTTGTTTGAGCTGTTTGAGTTCTATAATGGTTTCTGTATCTGCATTACTTTGTAGGTTATTGCTATAAATAACAAGTTTCCTGGCCCAACTATCAATTCAACTACTAACAACAACGTCGTCATCAATGTTCGAAACAAATTGGACGAAAGTTTACTCCTACATTGGTGGGATCTTTACTTTGCCATAATCTTTGTTAAGTAAAACCAAAGTGCAAACATAGATAGAGTGACTGACTGTTTGGTTTTCAGGTCTGGGATTCAACAGAGGCGTAGTTCATGGCAAGATGGGTTACCAGGCACTAATTGTCCTATTCCTCCAAAGTGGAACTGGACTTACCAGTTTCAAGTTAAGGACCAAATTGGGAGTTTCTTCTACTTCCCATCACTGCACTTCCAGCGTGCGGCTGGTGGTTTTGGCGGCTTTATCATAAACAATAGAGATATTATCCCTATTCCTTTTGGCTCCCCTGATGGAGACATTACAATTTTGATTGGTGATTGGTACACTCGCAACCACACGGTTAGAACTTTGTTGAGTTACTGGATTTATGGCCATGTTTTACTTTTCAGGGTAGGATATATAATGTGTTCAATGATGAAACCTTCCTTTTGATTCTAGGCTTTGAGAAAGGCACTTGATGCTGGAAAAGATCTTGGGATGCCGGATGGAGTTCTTATAAACGGAAAAGGCCCTTACCGATATAATGACACTCTTGTACCTGATGGCATTGATTATGAAACGATTGACGTCCATCCAGGTGAATATTCATGCAATGCAAGGCATTGTTTGCTTATGATTTGCTAATTGCTACTCATTTCTAAATATATATGTTCAACTGCTTGTGTAATTATGGGATTTTTTAGTGACTGAAAAATGGAATTAATTCTGAAGTGAAATGGCAGTTAAATACATATACATGTAACTAACTTGAATTACTTGTTACCTGTATGCTTTTGGTGAGCTTTTCAAGCTCCTTATAACACTAATTATAATGTTGGACAGGGAAGACTTACCGCCTTCGTGTGCACAATGTGGGAATATCAACCTCCTTGAATTTCAGGATTCAGAGCCATAATTTGCTTCTTGCGGAAACCGAGGGATCATATACGGTGCAGCAAAATTACACTAGCTTAGACATACACGTAGGGCAGTCGTATTCTTTTCTGCTAACCACAGATCAGAATGCGAGTAGCGATTACTACATTGTAGCAAGTGCAAGGTTTGTGAATGAATCACAGTGGAAACGTGTTACTGGTGTTGCCATTTTGCGTTATTCTAATTCCAAAGGAAAGGCAGCTGGTCCCCTCCCTGATCCGCCGCAGGATGAATATGACAAAACCTTTTCAATGAACCAAGCAAGATCTATCAGGTTGGTTTTCATCGTGGTTCAAGTTCACAAGTACATTAATTCTCACCATGGTAATGGTCATTGAGACTTCAAACAATGTGATTAGTTCAGGACCTGTGAAGTATTAACCTTTGAGTTTTCTGTTTAATAATTTCATCTTCACTTAGTAATAAAGCATAAAACTTGTAAATCCGGTGAGCTACTGTCAAAAATATCAGTTTTAGTATTATTTCAGTTGTTGGTTAGCTTCAAATGTTGAATAGTATTATCTGAAATACTTTAGTTGGTTATATGCCTCCTTACTTTCTGTGCTTGAATCATGCAGATGGAATGTATCTGCCAGTGGTGCTCGCCCTAACCCACAGGGATCATTTAGATATGGTTCAATCAATGTGACTGAAATTTTTGTGCTGAAAAACAAGCCACCGGTAACTATTGATGGGAAAAGACGAACAACTCTCAGTGGGATATCGTTTGTCAGTCCTGCTACACCTATCCGGCTTGCTGACCAGTTCAAGGTTAAGGGAGTATATAAGCTTGATTTTCCAAGTAGACCACTTACAGGGCCACCTAAAATGGAGACATCGGTAATCAATGGAACATTTAGGGGATTTATGGAAGTCATCCTACAGAACAATGACACCAAGGTGCAGACCTATCACCTGAGCGGATATGCATTTTTTGTTGTCGGGTAGGAATTTGTTTCCTCTGCAAATCATGTATAAGCATACGGCTGTGCAGAATGGTTTTAACACTAACTCTTCAATTAAATTGTTGCAGAATGGATTATGGTGAGTGGTCAGAAAATAGCAGGGGAACATATAACAAGTGGGATGGCATTGCCCGCTCCACAACACAGGTAGGCACATATAACTAGTCTTGGACTTGCCACCAACAATGCTTACTCAGATCATTTGTATGAAATGAAACTCACAAGATATGTGACTTGTCTGGCATGTAGGTTTATCCCGGGGCATGGACAGCAATCTTGATATCGCTTGACAATGTTGGAGTCTGGAACCTTAGGACAGAAAACCTAGACTCATGGTATCTTGGCCAAGAAACATATATCAGGGTCGTGAATCCGGAGGTTACGAACAAAACCGAATTGCCTATGCCGGACAATGTCCTCTATTGTGGTGCCCTTAGCAAAAGGCAGAAGTATGCAAAAAAGAGTTGTTTTTATGTGAATGGTTATCTTCGAAAGATGGCCGTAAAAACTAATAATGGCTAGTTCTAACTCTGCTTGGTTTCTTTTTCAGGCCACAGGATATCTCTTTCGCAACATCAATCACAACCAGTAGCTCGAAACTGTTCCTCGCGGTGCTAATGGTTGCCTCTGCACTACTTTTCCACTAGGTTTTTTTCCTTTGGGGGTGTCGGTCTAGATCCTAGCTGCTTCCCACGTAAGGTTTGGGGCTGTGTCTTAATTTAGGTGTGTAAGTGTTAGTCTTGTTGATATGAATCTTGGGTGATTTTGACATGTTTTTTTTTTTTGGTTCCACAAAGTTGATAACACTCCCGGGGTTCCTTGTTTAATGTTCAGTGGGGATTTCATTCTTTCAATACCTATAATTTATGTACTGATGACAATTCATCAAATTTCAATACAATTTAACTTCGTGTCTAAAATGCATTATGAATTTGTACATTTGATGGGCCTTTTTTATTGAGGTCAACAATGGCAGAAGAACCTATGATAAAAAATGTGTTGTACAAGAAAATAAATAATGACCGACCGGTGTAGTAGTTGAAAGTAGTTACTCAGGGTTAAAACTTGAGGGTGACACAAACAAGTAAGAGAAGATAGAAAAAGGTAAGTGCTGGTCCCCTTTTTTGGCCCATCTGTGGTAGAAGAAGATAACAAGTCTTGGGAAGATAACAATTTTCTGTAAAAATTGAAGCATCAAATCATACACAAGTCTTAGCATTGTGTTTTCCTTTTTACTGATTGATTTTGGAATGGGAAAGCAGGCATGGTTTGGCTTCCAAGATAGCTGTAATCAATGCATGTATGGATGAGACTCTTTTATTTTCACCAATAAAAATTCACACCAAAAGCTGTTTCATACCAGACGAGACCCTTATAGTTTTCATCAATTAATTATTTTGTCATAAAAGCAATGGTTATGTCTTTCACAGCGGATCCATAATAAAGTTCTTCATGAATGAGTTTGGTCCGGCATCAACATAATATTAATACGCTTCATGTTTGTTTTAGTCAAATTTTAATTTGATTCGAAATATGAGTCTAAAGCTTTATCCAATTTCATCCATATTTGTAAATAATTAACTCAAATTTATTTTAAGATTGCTTATAATATTTTTTTAAAAAAGATTAAATATATATTTATATTATTTTTAATTTAATACTTAATAGTTTTATTCTTTTTATTTATGAAAGTTTTATATAGTGATTTTAACTTCTTTTTTTAATGTTTACATTATATTAGTATTAGATACTACTATAGATTTAATTTTATGTATTATAGATGACATAATATACAAAAATAACATAATATAAAATATTACAAACTTAAAAATACAGGTCGGGCCAAGCTCAAGTTTCAAATCTTCTAACCTCGAATCCAACCAATATTTTAAATGAACCTAATTTTTTACCTAAACTCATTTTTCGAATCTAATATTTTTATTCAATCCCTCTTAAATTTTGAATAAACTTTCAGGCTTAAACGAATAACTCGACCAGTTATAATCCATAACTACTACCACCAAATTACCTTGGCAATCGGGCTCTCCCTAAACCAAGAAAACACTGATATAATTAAGGGTTTACAATCATTGTAGTATCAAACAACTTTGTCTTGATTAAAACAAGTAATTGTCACCTAGACTTGAGTTCAAAATTTGGATATTCTCCGGCCCATAAAAAAATAAATTATAGTTTTAGTCCTTCTAGTATGTTAGAATTTGAGTTTTCTTTCTATAAGCTCCAGTCAGTGACATCCAATGCAGAGTAGATGCTTTATGAAAAGCTGAAAATGGAAAGTAGTGACCCACAGGGGGCTATGTTGGAAATGAAAAGGCTGCATTATTTCACGCATTTCATTTCTGCTTTTTGTATGGCAAGTGGGAAGAAGCAGCTTGAAACCAAATCTCTCTTTTTTTTACTAAGTAGACTTTGAGATTGGGGTGGTGATGGTGGACTTCACTTTCCATACCCTCTTCATTAACTGCATGCACACTGTTGTCATCATGTCTTAAGACGGTGGGGGTAAACTCCTCTTCTTCTTCCTCATAAGGACCGAATCCTATGCATTGTTTCAATATTTACTTTTTATTCAGTTTTCAGAACCATAAATGCCAAAATTTGGGTTGATTTTCCTCCTTGGATCCCCGCATCTTATGCTGTAAACAACTTCCAGTTTTGTCAACCATAATGTGTTTTTAGCTGACTCTTTCCATGGACAAAAATGTTCATTTTTTTTTTCTGTTTATGCTATTCAATCAAAATTTAAGCTGACCCCACAAGATTTCTTTTTCTGGATGAAATAATAACTCTGAGATGGGGGGGTGGGGAGAAAATGGAATTATTTATCCCTTTTACACCCCCTTGCAGTCTTTTTACAGGTTTCATATCATAGACATCTCTTGGAACTTTATTTTACTGGATACCATACGTTTATTGCACCACTCAGTTATGTATTCTTTCAAGTCTTTTATGGAATAACCATGGATGGATTCGGAGTGGGCCTGCAAACATAAGTACAATCATGAATATTTCACACCACCCACACTATTTGTTAGTATGATTGTGTTCCCCAGTATTGGACGAAGCAGATCATCCTCTTTGGATTGCTATGTTTTTTTTATGGAACCCAAACATTCATACTTTTTACGTTGTATTCATGGTTTCTTACTTTTATGCTAAACCGAATTTAAAATATTATATATATATATATATATATTGCATGTTAATAGTTTTTGAACATAGTTGAAACTCAACATATCTGGTATTGTGTTTTTGAACAACTGACATCACAGTCCACCCATTGCACCCCACTTAGCTGGACCAAGTTAATGGGTCAGTCGTAGTTGGATGTTAAACCTAAAAAGCCTAATCAAATTATCAATCAATATTCTCTGGGCCTCAAAAACATTTTATTTGTTTATAAATCATTAAGTAAACAAATTTAGGATTTGCTAGATTATTGTAGATTCGGTTGAAAAAAAATTAGGTAAAAATATATTTAAAGATTAAATGTAACTTTAATTTAAATGATAAAATATTAAAAATTACATCAAGCTCATTTTTCTAGATTTTACATGATCTAAAATAATAAAATTATTCTTATTATTTTATTTAAAAAAAAGGATTTTTGATAATTAGTCAATTAAATTGGAATCAGGTTTAAGGGTGTCACAAATTTAATAAATCCCTTAAATATAATAACATAAATATTTGATACATTAATAATATACTAAATGAATGAGATGATAATGTATCATAAAAATTATTTATTTTTAATAGTTCTTATCTAATTCACTAACGAAGTATAGAATTATATAATCTCAGTATAACAAATATTAAATTAAATTAAAATTTTGTTTATATATAAATGAAAACTTAAGAGATTTTATGCCATAAAAATTTAATATAATAAAATGATAAAATCTAAAAATTTATTATTAGTTTATTATAATTTTTAAATGTCAAGGCAGAAATTAGTTTACTCGATTTAAAGTGCCAAAAAGAATTCATCGTGTCGAATATCTATTTCAATTAGTAAATATTAGTGATGTCATGAGAAATTTAATGAAGGATGGTTATTTAATATATTAGTGGTAATTTTTCACCCCCATAAAGGAGATTAAGATAATAGTTACATGAACCCGTGTTAATTTGATGTGCAGAGTGTTTATCGTTTTAAGTGTAGCTTAGGTTCGAATCGTATTGCTGTTAGGATTTTACTCTCTTTTTATAATTAAAAAAAAAAAACATTTAAACAATAAATAATATGAATTATTACAAGATTCACTAATAGTGGAATTAGAAAAATCCAAAAGAGAGAGAAAGTTTTCGTGTGTTTTCTAATTACTTTTTATTACTTAAAATATAATTTAAAGACTCTTTTAATAAGTTTTAAAGATACATTATTAAATAAAATTTTCCAATCACATCGATTATGATTCCCTCCAATCATCAGGGGTGAAGCCATGGGGCTGGCATGGGCCACGGTCCCCCCTAAAAGGTAAAATTATTATTTAGGCCCTTGAATTTTTTTTTAAAATTTTAAATTAGTAAATGTAAAATTACACTTTGACCCCCTAAAATTATAAAAATTTGATTTAATCCTTTACAAATTAGAAAGATATAAACTATAAAAAATTAAAATTTCATCCGACCCTCCTAAAAAATTGTCCTGACTTCACCCCTACCAATCATATAAGTCATGCAAAAAAATTGTCCCAAAATTTTACCTTTTCATCGTATTTCTATTTTAATTGGTCGTCTTTTCTCCTTCCTTCCTCTGCTTTCCTCGTGTCCCTAACAACACAATCTTTACAAGGATGGCTTCCATGCTTTCCCATACTTTCACTTTAAGCAACTCTTCATTTGGGTTCACAACTTATAAATTAATTTTAATGAATATATATATGATTCTTTTATTTTTTCTTTTAACTTTATTTTTTATCCATCGATTTTTTTTGTTAAGTATGATCAGATATTGATAAAATCATAGTAACAATTAGATTTGTATTTAAAAAATCAAAATAAAATATGTTTAGGTTTGAGAGTCGATTATAACACCCTCGTAACATCCAAAATTCGATACTTTATTAATTACATATTGCCTCCAACTTTAAAAATACGAGTCCAAACTTTTAATATTTAATTATCAACCCTTAAAATTAAAATAAATATTAACCCTCCCCACAATTTAAATCCAACCTTCGTTATATAAAATTTTTTAATACATTTACACACCACTAGTAAGGGCAAATCATTGCACTCCATACACAAGCAGGTAATTCCTGCGACTCAAACCTATAATGTTTGTAGGAGAGTAAACAGTAACACTACTGACCAATGGATCCAACACTAAATTTGTCTACATTTTTAGTCAAAGTGAGAATAAAGTCAAACGCACAATGCTCATATTTTATTTATACAATAGTTTCCGGTGATAAGGACCTCACTTGCTGTACCGACATTCTTGTACATTTTTCTCTCAATTATAAGTACTGCGGAGAAATAGAATGGACTGATGGACGTGCAAGCTCACAAATTAAAACCGGTACACTTAGATTTGAGATTAAAATAGAGTCAATGTGATGTATTAATTAAATAAATGATGTGGTTGATTAGCACATGCAAACTCTCACGTTACTATTTTAGTGTTTGAATTCTAGCTATAGCAATAGAGTAATTCAAGGAAAGGTTATTTAATAGGGAGTAATTACATTCAAATTCTAATTAATTAAACGTGTTTCACTATTAATATGTCATGTTAAATAATAAAAATTATAATTATACAACTATATAATTAAAAAAATTTGAAATTAATCATGACTAATTATTGTGCATAATTCCTTAGTCGAATCAGAAATGAAACATATAAAATTACAAGTAATTACACCTAAAGCTGATAAAATAGGTCTAAAACCAAAAGTCCATCCGTGTCGATCTGAGCCCATAACGTTCTGAATTCAAGAAAGTCCAAGTCCAAGTCCATAGAAGATCCAAGCCCGAGAAAATTTGAGCTCGAAAAGCCTGAGTCCGATAGAACTCGAGCCCAACACTACACCAAAACAGACTTTTAGCGGCATTTTTAGTGGCGTTTTAAAGAAAAACGCCACAAATATTACACAATAGCGGCGTTTGAAGGAAAACGCCGCAAAAATGAGCAATAGCGGCGTTTATTTCCAAAACGCCGCTAAAAGGATAAATAGTGGCGTTTTTGCTCAAACGCCGCTTATAAATCGAGCCTTAGCGCGCTTTTGAAAAACACCGCTAAAGGTCTGAGAGCATTCGCGCGCTTTTGAAAACGCCGCTAAAGGTCTGAGCATTAGCGGCACTTTTGAAAAAACGCCTAAAAATTCGAGCATTAGCGCGCGCTTTTAAAAACGCCCCTAAGGTCGAGCATTAGCGGCGTTTTTCACAAGCGCCGCTATAAGTTTTTCATATTTTTCCTCATTCTTGCTTTGAATTATATTTTATTTTGATAAATTCACTTATAAGCAATGAGAAAGTTTCATTTTAGTTACTTAATTATGAGAAGTTACAAATTGCTAACTAAACAATTTAGAAGTTTTCATTTAAGTTACAAATTAAGCTATTAAAATTGATTTAGGCTTTAATGTTTAGTATGTTAATTTCATGGTTTAGGGTTTGTTATTTTGGTGTATGGGTTTAGTGTTTTAAAGTTTTTTGTTTGGGTTTATTGTATCGTGTTTAATATCTTAGTGTTTACCTGTATTAAGGTTTAAGTGTTAGGGTTAGGGGTTTAGGGGGGAAATGGATAATGGGTTAGGGTTTTAGGTTTAGGGTTTATGGTTTATAGGTTTAGGGACGTTAGGGGTTTGGGGGAAATTGGGTAATGTGTTAGGTTTCTAAGTTTAGGGTTTATGGTTTATGTATAGGATTTTAGGGTTTAGGGTTTAGGGGTTTAGAGTGTAAGGGGTAAGGTAGGTTGTAGGGTTTATGGGCTTTAGGGATTAGGGTTTAGTGTTCAGTGTGTAGGGTATCAGATTGTAGGGTTTTACAGTTCAAGGTATCAGGTTTATGATTGGTTACAGCTTAGATTTTAAGGATCAATTTTTAGGGTTTAGGGTTTAAGGGTTAGAATTTAGGGTTTATAAATTTCAAGTTTATAGACTTAGGGTTTTAGGGGTTTAGGGCTTATGTGTTATTAATTTTTATTCTTTGTTTTTTCATTTCACTTACCCTCTTTTAAATATTGATCAAAGTTTGAAAAATTATTTATTTAAAGTTTATAAGAATTATATAATAATTAAATATAAATTTGTAATAAAAGTCAAGCACTCTTTCATCTAGAGGTGGGCATGGGTCGGGCCGGGCCGGGTGTAACATCCTGAAAAGGGCCTATGCATTTTTGGCTTAATTGTACGAAATGACATATCTTATGTGTTATGAATATATTTTGAACACTTTTGGAAACCTGGAAATGTATGGAAATGTTAAGTTTAAAAGAGGAAAGTGAACATTTTTAGAATCTTCGAAATGTAAGGAAATGTCTTGGAAATGTAAGGAAATGTCTTGTAAGGAAATGTCATGGAAATGTAAGGAAATGTCAAGTTTACAGAGCCGATCGAAAATTTTTGAAAACTTAGAAATGACCTAGAAATGACGAGTTTTAAGGTTTAAAAGGGGAAATTAAGGCAAGGTGGCCTTAAAAGGAAAAGTTTGTGAAATTTGACACACAAAAACAGGCTTGGAAAAGTGGCCTGAAGATGCCACTTAGGGCCTATGGAAATGGTGCCATATGCAAGAGGAATGGGCCTGAGTTCGAGTCACTTGGGAAGCAAATAAAGGAGGTTTTATTTTTGCTTCCAAGACCGAGGTGGTGGATTGACACATGGCTATAAATTAGGAGCTTTATTATTTTATAAATAGTGGATAAATAAGGGATTTATTTATCATTATTTTCAAGAGATAATTGTTGGATTAAATTCTTTTAATTTGAATAAAGAGATAAAGAGGAAAATAAGGGAGAAGTGATGGCCAAGTAAGGGACTTTGAGTTTAATAATTTCGGCTAAGTAAGGATAGTTGCTGAATTATCTTTTATTTTAAGTTATAATTAAAGGATAAAGTTATCGATATAGAGAGTGGTGGCCAAGTAAGGGACTTCTTAGATGATAATTTCGGCTATAAAAGGAAGGAAGGAGGGCTACTCATCAATTTGTGCTTCCTCCTTTCTCTGCCGAATTCTTAGTGCTCTCTTCTCTTCTTTTCTTTCTTTTCTTTTGTCAAGTCGAGATTAAGTAATTGTTGGAACCTAGCCGAATATTTTCCTCTCCATTAGAAGCCATAGCCAATCCTCCATCTTTATTCTTCCTTCTCTTTTCTTTCTAATCCATCAAAAGTCGAATCTTTGAGGGCTTCAAGCATAGGTGCTGTCGATTTCTTCAAGAAAGGGTAAGAACAAGTTTTGATTTCTATTCTTTTCTTTTAGATTTGTCGAAATCTAGGACTAATCCCATCAATATTCTTATTTGCCGAAACTTTGAAGAGATCTTTCGGGATTTACAAAGTGTCGACTACAAGGAAGGAGAAGTTCTTTTCCCGAAGGTACACCATAGACCACGTGTTCCCTAGTTATTCGGTGAGTTTCGGGATTTAAAATCCACAAGGTAAGTTTAAGTATACTAATCCTACTAGGATTTGGATTTATGGCCGAATGGCTTTTTATTAAAGTAGTAGGTGATTAATCAAATGTAGGGATTAAGGATCCAAGCATTAGATCAAGCTTTTCGGGATCTCAAGGAAATTTTAAGTGAATCAGGTGTGTACCCCACACTAACTTTTAATAAGCTTGATGGTAATATGTAAAATATGCATGTTTATAAGAATGTGGCTAAGGTACCATAATATGGTACAAAGTACTGTGCAGTGCGTTTCCTACTTCCACTAGGATTATGAAATATGTTATTTATAACATGTGAAAATTTATAAGAATGTGAATTTAAGTATGATATGCATGATATGAATAATATGGGTCATTCGGGATATATGAAAAGGGGAAGTGAATGTGATGACTACGGTCTCACTATCTCAATGTGGTGACTTGGTCACATTATCTAAATGTGGTAACCGGTTACATTATCTCGAATGTGGTGTCTCATGACACAATTATCCGTGGCTATGCCACAAATTTTATATGGGCGATGTGCACGCCGATCGCAGCGATCGCTTCGATGGTGTGTAGCGGATGGAGGGTTGACTTAGTAGTCCCACGGTGTGTTGGCGAGTGCGGGGTGTGTAGCGGATGGACAACTAGGTTTGGAGTGCGGGAATGCATCATAACTCGTATTCTATGTTTCAATGTGTAATATGTGATATGCCCGATTCTATTATGATTTAGTGTCGTGTACACATTGAGTCTGTTTGACTCACCCGTTGGGGAACATTTTTCGTGTGATGAACAGTGATGGACCGACGCGAGAACTTGTGGTGGTCATGCTCAACATGAAGTTTATATTTTTGAGGACTCTTGAATTTATTTTAGTACTTTGAATTATTTTGGGAATTATTTGATGTAATAAGGCCATAAGGCCATAGTTGAATTACTTTACACTTATTTTTATTTATTATGATTATGAATTTTATCTATTAAAATTTAATTAAAATTTCTTTTAAACTAAACCCTAAATATTTTGTCACTTAAGATAAAAGGGATTTCAATATAAAACGAACCTGTTTTCAACACAAGCCCAACCCAAAACAATATTTTTCTTAAAATCACACAAGTTTTCCTAAGAACAAAAGAATTTTGAACCGGTTTACTTGAGGAACATACCAAATCTGGTCAAAGCTCGTGGGCCGGGTTTGGGGTGTTTCATCGGGCTTGGGCCGGGCCCAACTAAAAATTTAGGCCCGTCCATTAGGCTCGGGCTGGGCCGGGCCCAAAAAATGGGTCTAAAATTTTGCCCAAGCCCGGCCCATATAAAAATGCTAAAACCCGGGCCCGGCCCGGCCCGCCCGTATTAATTTTTATATTATTTTATATACTTTTTAAATATATATAATACATCAAAAATATTAAAAAAATCAAAATAAATATTTTTCAACAAATTGAAAATAAATTTTAAAAAATATGTAGACTTAAATAACACTAAAATAGATGCAACTTAACAAGCAAATGCCTCTAAAATAATAACAAAATTAACAAATGTCTTTAAAATAATAACAAAATTAACAATAAAATAAGTTTTATATAATATCTAAACAATAACAATAAAATAATAGAAACATAATAGTAAAATGGTAGCAAAATAAGGAGAAAAACAATAAGAAAATAATATTAAAAAATAGTTTTTTTCCTTTAATGAATTTAGGCAGGGCAGGCAGGGCCCGCCAAAAATGCCTTATTTTGAGTCCGCCCATTTTTTAAACGGGCCTTATTTTTTTGTCTAAGCCCATTTTTCGGGCCTATATTTTTGCCCAAACCCTCCACATTTTGGGCGGGCCTTTTGGCTAGCAGTGGGCCGCCTACCCATGCCCACCTCTACTTTCATCTAGCCTCTTCTATTTATTATTTAATTAGTTTAATTATCTTAATTAAAACGTAATATTTTAAATTTAATATTTAAAATCTTTACAAAAATTTAATAACACATAGAAAAAAATTGAAACAAATAACATAGAAACTATATGTTAAAAATTAAAAAAAATCAAAAAACAATTATTTAAAATAATAATAAAGATATATGGGTATATGACTGATTTATTTTAAATTTATATATTAAATAATTTATTATATAAATGCAAAAAAGATAATATTAATATTATTATATTAAATTATCATTATATTTTAAATTATTTAAACATAAAAGAGATCATATATTAAACTACATTGCTTAAAACTCAATTTAAAAAAAAAAAAATTCTATTATCCAAGTTAAAAATAATATCATTATAAATTACTATTTTTTTAGAAATAATTTTAAAATATTAATATGAAAGACATACCACTTTAGGGAAAAACGGTGTCGTTCCAGTTTAGCGAAAACCTACGGCTAGTGGCGTTTTTGTTGAAACCGCCACGAAAGATAGGAAATAGTGGCATTTTTATAAAGCGCCGCAAATTTTATGGTTAAACGATGTCGTTTTGTTATCCATCTGGAAACCCCTTATAAGCTGGACGACGTCATTTTTTAAGTGGTTTAGTGGCGCTACTTGATAAACGCCACTAAATGTTAGGCGTTAGTGGCGCTCCTATAGAAACGCCGCAAAGTATCTTTTGCTTTTGACGAAAAACGCCGCCGCTTTTTAGTGTGCTATGTTTTAATACCCAAAATGCCTTATCGTGTTCACCAACCGGAATACCTGAATCCCTAAATCCCTAACTCCCTAAATCCCAAATCCCTAATTGCCACAATCCGCTCAGGTGATCTCTCCTCCGCCGTTAAGGAAGTCGTTGACAAGTGCCTCTTGCGCCACCGCTTTTCTTCTTTAATACCTAGGTATTTATTTCGTGTTTTTATCTGCTACTCGCTTTTTCTTCTTTAATCCTTCTTCTTTCTAACTTTCTGCTACTCTGCTTTGTAACCCTTCACGCTTTGCTTCATTCACCCACTTCTTGTTGCATTTATTGACCGAAGATAAGGATTTAAAGCCCCAGCTTCCGTTCTTCTTCATATGATGAATAGCCTCTATCACCAAACAACACCTTCGGTTTTTCTCTGATAGTAAGCTTTATATCTTTTATTTTTATAGTTTTTACTTGGTCATTGTTTTTGAAGTTAACTTTTTGTTTTGGGCTAATTGTTCTTATTGTTTTGGGCTAATTGTTACTTAGAATCATATTTTATCTCTAAAATGAATCACTTTTCATGTGTAGTTCACTACTATTTGTTTAATATGTTGTGAAGGTCATGTTATGATAACATCATGAGTTTTCTTTTTGACGGTGACTTATATTTTAAGTCTCAAAATGCACATTTTACATTGTTTAGTAACAGTTTATGCAACATGAATCTTTTGCATTGTATGAAATGATTTTTACTCATCCAACTTTCTTTGTTTCATGGCGTGTTGTAGGTTCATTAATTAATAAATCAACAGAATCTGTATTAAAGAATCCGGCCTTCAACTACGATCTCATTTCATCATGCCAACCTCTTCGCATGGTCTATCTATAGTTAATTATTTGAACATATGTCTTGTTCCCATGTATTTCATCTTGACAAAGGGTACTCAATTCTTCTAAAGAAAATTGTCAAAGCTATTTTAGGGTCTTTATTCTATGGCCTATTACCTATGCACTTAATTTTGTCTCTGATGCCATTTGGAGGCATAACTTGGTTTGATTCAATACAAAGTTTGAAGGTTAGAGATCATAACGATGTTACTGTTTGAACATGTAGCTCCTCTTCGTCGGTTCAGGATATTCTTTGTATGTATACTCTTAGTATATTTTAACTCATTGTTTGTAGGAGTGTGTTGTAAACAAGCAAAAGCCTTTCTTCTACAAAGCTTAATTATGGTTATTTCGTTATTTGCATATTGCCGATGCATGACAATCCAACTGATATATGTGTCCAACGAGCTCATAGAAGGAATCTGCTCCATCTTTTTGAATATTTATTAATGCGAATATTCTTTCCATGGGATGAACCAACATGTTACAGAGTTATAATAGCAAGTGAGATAGAAATTAAATAAAACACTTGAACAGTTTATTAGTCCATTGGAAGAAACTCTTGTACCTTGCAACTTCTTATGATTGATAAGCACTCCTGTGTTGAGTTGTAAACTTACAGAATTTTATAAAGCTATAAATAGAGGCTTATATTAATAAATCGAATGAAACCATTTTATAAACCTTCAATTGCTTCAATAGAAACTATTGCTTAAACATGGTTACCATAGAGTTCAAAGTCTATCTTAAGAAACTCTTGTACCTTGCAACTTTGAGTTTGCATATTTGTGTTCTAATGAGGTGATAAACAAATCATGGTTATTATTTTGCAGCCCCCTGAATCGCTGTTGGCAGCCCTCTGTTGCATCTCCATCGGCAACCCTCTGTTGCTATTCCATTTTCTGCCATCCACTAATCTGTTATCCGCCATACTGTGAGTTATTTTTTAACAAAAGTCAGTGGATTAATGTTCATTAGTCAATTATGAGGTTTTATTTAATTAATTGCTGTCCAAATGAGTTTTGCATGCATCAATTAGCTCTCCATATATAGTCTTTTCTTATAGGTATAGTGTAGTTTTCCATGGCTCAACAATTTTCAAATGAGTTGGTGTGGAATTATGAAACAAAGAGATTTTTTTCATGATGGAAATAAATGGGCAGTCCAATCTACCCAATGCTAGAAGAAACATTAAAATACTGTCAATACTACTATGCTACTTTAATTCCTGCTTTTATCTGCATCATTCAACGATGCCTTAGTTTCATGAACCCCAAAAATAAAAAAAGTGGTTGCTTGTCGCAGGCGTGCTACAATCTTAAAAGTCTAAATGTCATTAATAAAAACACCACAATATCAATTTACTCTGTTGGTATATGTCGTGCCTTGGGGAGAATAATTGATTTTCATGATTTAAAACTTGACTAATCAATTAATTCAACCAACTGTTTTTAAAAATTATAATTGTTTTATTAATATAATAAAAATGACCATTATTTAAATATTTTGTAATATAAAAATCGATTTTTTTAAAAGTAATTTAAAAACTTCTTAAAATGAAAATTTAAAACTTACATAATTATTATTTAAATGAATAATTATTATTTAAAACTTACATAAGTAATTTAAAACTTATAAATTTTTTTATCAATATAATAATAAGCGTGAGTTTAAGATCAAACTTCATAACTTATAAATATTTTGTTATAAATATAACAATAATATTGATCATTATTTAAATATGTTTTAATATAGAAAATAAATTCTTTTTTTAAAGAATTATTTTAAAAACAATTTAAATTTAAAAACATCACGCCAAATTTAAATTATAAAAAAATATATAATAACATTTTCCAGCCTACCTCAAACGAAAAAGTAAAACCAATTAATATTTTAAAAAAAAACTACAATGTAATGCATGCCATATATGTTCATACTTCAACTGATTCTCAATTTGAAATTTAAATTTAACTTACATAATACATAATACATAACTTACATAATACATAACTTACATAACTTACATAGCTTTCATCAAATTGTTTAACTTACATAATACATAATACATAACTTACATAAAATTATTTAGCTTACATAATACATAACTTACATAACTTACATAATACTTGTTTAGATAAAAAAAAAGATTCAAAGTATATAGGCTGGAAACCTGACGGGTTGCCTTATATCTCACTGTTAGATATAATGGATCCTCTCTAGGTGTAACAATGCCACGTCGATGAATCTTAAAGAATACATAACTTACTTAATTTTAAGATCAAATTTCATAACTTACATAAGTTTAAGATCAAATTTCATAACTTACATAAAATTATTTAGCTTACATAATACATAACTTACATAACTTACATAATACATAACTTACATAATACTTGTATAGATAAAAAAAAAAAGATTCAAAGTATATAGGCTGGAAACCTGACGGGTTGCCTTATATCTCACTGTTAGATATAATGGATCCTCTCTAGGTGTAACAATGCCACGTACGATGAATCTTAAAGAATACATAACTTACTTAATTTTAAGATCAAATTTCATAACTTACATAAGTTTAAGATCAAATTTCATAACTTACATAAAATTATTTAGCTTACATAATACATAACTTACATAACTTACATAATACATAACTTACATAATACTTGTATAGATAAAAAAAAGATTCAAAGTATATAGGTGGAAACTCGACGGGTTGCCTTATATCTCATCATTAGATATAATGGATCCTCCTAGGTGTAACAATGCCACGTATGATGAATCTTAAAGAATACATAACTTACATAATTTTAAGATCAAATTTCATAACTTACATAATTTTAAGGTCAAACTTCATAACTTACATAATTTTAAGATCAAACTTCATAACTTACATAATCTACATAACTTACATAGTACTCGATTATATATGTGATCATATCAAGATTTACATAAATTATAAATTAACAATTTAGCCACTGTAATTTATTGTCAACTTTAGACTTCAACAACTACGAAATGGATAGGAGTTGGATGAAATTGTCAAGGGTAAGCAACGGCTATCGAAATGGAGTAGAAACTTTTCTGAATTTCGCATTTCAAAATGCAAGCCAAGAGAATATGATTCTTTGTCCGTGTAAAAAGTGTTGCAATATCAATTGGCATTATCGTGAAGTTGTCTACGAACATCTTGTTGTTGATGGCTTTGTCCGGGGGTACAAAAAATGGTTTTTTCATGGAGAGTGTACATTTAGTGGAGCATCTTCATCGATGAATCTGGGTTATCCTCATAGTTCTTACAATCAGAATGTTAGAGATGATAACATGGAAGACATCTTGCGGGATGCTTTTAATATGCGCAGTGATGGTTTCGGGTCATTTCCACCTGAATTGGGTGGAACCGATGATTATAATTTCGGTGGAAATACTTTTACTGAAGGGGGAAGAAGTGTACCTGATGAACAGACCAAATGAAAAAGCGGCGAGGTTTTATACGTTACTTGGTGAAATGAATGAAGAAGCGTATGAGGATCAAAATTTTCCAAACCGTCTTTTCTGTATTCGTCTTTTCACTTGAAATGTTTGGGAGGATGGACCAAAACTTCGTTGACAATGCTTTGTTAGAGTTTCGCAAGAAATGTTCCGCTTGCGAAAATTCATCAATCTTCCAAAGACATGAAAAAAGCGATAAAGGATTTGGGCCTTGGCTACAACAAAATTCATAGTTGCCCAAATGATCGCATGTTGTATTGGGGCGGCCGGATAAACCAACGATGCTATCATGTATGCGGTCAATCCGTTGGATTAATAGAAATACAGAGGATGGTAACGAGGAAGATCACGATACACGATCAAGGAAGCGACGATTAAGATTTTGCGGTATTTTCCGCTAATACCAAGGCTTCAACGGCTTTTCATGTCGTCCGAAGACAGTAAGTCAATGACGTGGCACCGTGATGGACGAACCGGTGATAGATTGTTAAGGCATCCTGCAGATTCTTTAGCTTGGAAATCTTTTGACTCCAAATTTCCAAGCTTTGCAAGCGATCCTCGGAGTGTGAGGCTTGGGCTAGCATCCGATGGATTTAACCTTACAAACTCATGAGCACAAATAGATAGTACTTTGGCTTTGTGGTGCTTGTTCCCTACAATTTGCCTCCATGGGTTTGCATGAAACAATCATCCTTTATCTTGTCTATGATTATACCCGGAGAGAAAGGGCACAGGAATGATATTGACGCGTCTATTTGCGACCACTTGTTGAAGAGTTAAAACAACTATGGGCTGGTGTTGAGACATACGATGCAATGAGAAAAGAGAACTTTAATTTACGTGCAGCTTTGATGTGGACTATTAATGACTTCTCGGCTTATGCTAATTTATCTGGTTGGAGTACCAGGGGACGTTATGCTTGTCCGTGTTGTGCTGCGCAGACATGTTCGCAATGGTTATATAATGGGAAGAAGTTCTCCTACATGGGGCATCGTCGGTGGTTACCAGAAAATCATAGATTTAGATTTCAGAGTGCTCAGTTTGACGGTACTGAAGAGTTCAGAGAAGCTCCTTCGCAGACCGGTGGATCCGAAATATTGTTAATGTTGAAAGATATGAATTTCATTTATGGGAAGATGAATCAACCGGCCAACCCGCGAAGAAATACAAGATCTAGGGATGATTCTGATGATGAATCTGATGAAGAGGACGATCCTAATGAGGCGGACTTGTGGAAAAAAAGAAGTATTTTTTTGAGTTGCCTTATTGGGAGCATCAGATTTTACGCCATAATCTTGATGTCATGCATATTGAGAAAAATGTCTGCGAGAACATCATTGGGACTATTTTGAATGTCGATGGAAAATCGAAAGACAATCTTCAGAGTCGACTTGATTTAGTCCACATGGGAATTCGGCGTGAGCTTCATCCCCAAGCACTTCCGAATATGAAATATCGGTTGCCGCCTGCTATTTTTTCAATGTCAAAGACGGAGAAAGAAGTGTTCTGTATGGTGTTGAAGGATATAAAGGTCCCGGATGCGTATGCATCAAATATATCTGAACAACCATAATATACATCAATAATTAATATAATTTTATGATATTACTTAAAATATAAAATAAATGATAATTCTTTATTTTTTTGAAAATGTATTCATAAGCATTGCATATTATATTAAAATTTTATTAATAAGAAAAATAATTAATAATAATTTTTTATGTTAAATTATAAAGTGACATAAAATTTTTAAAAACATTAATTTAATATAAAATATTTTAATACTATAATTATATATTTATTATACATATAATAAATATATAATTATTAATTATTAAAATCTATAAAATTAAACTTTAATGATAATATAATAATGTATTATATAACTATTACCGAAATCAAAATTGACTACCTAACTTGACCTTAAATCGATATACTAGATTAGTATATTATTAATACATAGAATAATATTATAATATATAATATAATATAATATAATATATTGTAATGTATTAGTATTTCTATTACATAAAATAATATTATAATATATAATTATTAATACATATATAACTATTATTATAATATATGTCAGAACCATTTTTTGTTTGAAAAAACGGGCCGACTTTAAAAACATGGAGTCGCCACCAATCTTTTTTGAAGTGCGATTGGGCCACTTTTGAAAACGTTTTGGTCTACGAATTTTAAGAAAACGGGTTCGGGAGTCGGTTACGCACGAGGAAGGATTAGCACCCTCGTAACGCCCAAAATTGGTACCTTATTGATTGATTAATGTCCTAATATCGAAAATTGGAAGAGATTTTAAAATACGAATTCTTTGGAAAATGTTTGGGAAATTCGAATTGGATATCGAAATTTTCTTGTTCCAAAAGGATGAAATATCACATCCAGCACGTTAGGATACGATATTTCAAACCTTTGATACCAAGATCATTTCATGATTTCCAAAATTCATGCATTGTAATTTTAAAAAGGGTATTCCATTATTTGGCCAAACGAATGAACCGAAACCCAGCACGTTAGGGCACGGTCCCTCAAATTTCTAAACATGAAATATTGCCTTATTTTTGAAGTTGAGAAAACACAATCAGAACTTTAAAAAGGATATTTAGTCCTTTGGACGAGCTAAAAATTGAAACCCAGCACATTAGAGCACAATTTCTCAAAACTTCCAAGCACAAAATATTGCCTTCTTTTAATTTTTAAAAAAACGGACACAATCTTAAAGGATATTTAATGATTTGGTTAAACAAAAAACCGAAACCCAGCACGTTAGGGCACGATTCCTTGAATTTTCAACCACCAAATATTGCCTTTATTTGGAAAGAACTATGTATCGAATAAAATTAATGTAACACGAATTTGTGAAAATAAATCGCCACATTGATATGCATAACGGAAATAAGAGGGTCGAAAACATAAATAACAATAATAGAACAAAATAATCAAAGATAAATAAATAAATGAAAGTTAATAAAACATAGAGTAAACAAATGAGAATTAACATAATAAAAAAAAAAAGAAAAAGTTGAAAACAAAAGAAATGAAAAAAAATATTGAATAAAATAGAAGAAATAAAAATAAAAATAAAAATAAGAATATAATTATAGTAATAAAAATAAAAATAATAGATATAATAGTAATAAACAAAATGATAAGTAATAATGATGAAGTAAAATAAGAAAGGTAATGGTAAAAAATATATATTAATAATAATAGAAATAATACTAGTAAAAATAAAAATAGAATTAATAATTAAAAGAATAATAAGAATATTAAGTTTAATAGTAATAATAATAAAATAATTACTGTAGTGAAAGTAACAGTAATAAAAATAGTAATTATTAGTAATAATGATGTTAATGGCAGTAGGATAATAGATATAATAAATATAATATATAATAAAAAAGTAAACAATAACATATAATAGTAAACATAATAAGAAAAATATGATTGTAATAATATAATATACACAGTAGCAATAACGAAAGTAAAGGCAATATACATAGTAAAAATAGCAAAAATAATCAAAATGGACTAAATTGAATCGAAAATAGATGTTTTGGGGTAAAATCAGAAGTAAAATAGAGGGGAATGATCGAATTAAACACGCGCACAATAGGGGGAGGAGCCAACACGCAATTATCCCCTATCCCTAACGCAGCATTTAAAGCACGGACCAAATCAAATAAAAAATAGAATAACGGGGCACAATTGAAAAAACAAAACGAGTCGATTTGAAACACCCAGAAACGCGGAGGGGCTATTTGAGCAATAAAGCCAAAATAAGAAAACACGCGGATCCTCCCCCGTGCGGGTCGGGTCGCGAGTCCAACATCAAAACGATGCCGTTTTGGCGCTTGATAATAGGGCCCAAAACGACGTCGTATAATACCCCTTATAAATGTCAAAATTTTGACAAAAAAATCACTTTTCCCCCATTCAAAAAAAAAAAGGTTTAAACTCTCTCAAACTTTTCTCTCCTTCAAAGCATCCGGCCAAAGTTTCCAACGCCGACCACCGCACCGGCCACCGTCAGTCGCCGTCGCCGACCACCGTACACGGTGGACGGAATTCCCAAAAAAGTGATTTTTATCTCTTTTTTTGTTTTAATACTTATATATTTTTTCTTTTAAAAAAAAATAAAATCTTTTGAGAAGAAAAAGAAGCAACACGAAATAGATTCGGAAAGAAAAAAAAAAAAAGAAAACAAACGAAAACCTTTCTATTTTTTTGCCGATCTCTTTGGTGTATCTGTGAAGATTGTGTGTATGTATTTCTATAAAAAAAACTTTACTGCTCTCCTATTTTTCAAACAAAAATCGTCCCCTTTACATCGTTTTGTTCGACTTTTATAGCCTCTTTTTACAACTGATTTTTGTTTATTTACAGGTAAACGATCGAGCACGTCTCTGACGTGGCGTGGTGGAGTGGCGCACGTCGCGGGATGTGGTGTTCGGCGCGCGAAGGTGGGGCTGCTGGCAGTTGCGGCGCATGTGGGGCTAGGGTTTGCTGCAAGGGTTCCCACAATGTTTAGGTTGTGGACCTAGGTTAGAGTTTGGGTCTGGGCTGTTGGATTTTGTTTATTAGTTTTGCTCTGATACCACTAAATGTAACACCCCCAGACCCGGCCCAAATGTTATGGCCGAATTCGGGAATGTCACATCAAAGGCGCACTTCAAAATAATTTACTAGTTAACCATTTAAGGCCCAAAAGCCCAAAACAAAAGATTATTTCGAAAACCATATTAACACTTTAATAATTTTATGAAATTTCTTAAGTGGGTAGTTGAAACAATAATAATAATAAACCCAAAATTCAAAGTCAAATAGGAGTTACATGGCCTTATTACAATCCAATAAAAAAACAAAGTATTTAAAACAGAATCATTTGAATAAATTAAAACATTTGAACAGCTTGTAGTGTGACCATCTCCGAGTCCTCTCCCACGTCGAGCCGTCTATTCGGGAATACCTAAAACATTAAATTAAAGGGTGTGAGTTTCGAAACTCAGTGTGTACAACCCTTGGCAATCAATTATCATACAAATATTCACATTGGGCCTATGCCCTAACAAATCAGTGGTCTTGGGCCTTAGCCCACCATGACCTCATAGCATATCATGTCGCATCATATACAACAAGATAATACAAAACCCACCCCAAAAATCCATCCGCTACACACACCATTTCCTTTCAACCTTATGACTCCCGGGAAATCTAGCTCGACCCACCCTCCGCTACACACACCATGGGTAGCCCTGCTTGCCAGTACTCTATCAACGTTGCGAAGAAAGTCGCTAATCATATATTGGGCTTAAAGCCTCCGGTGGATCCGTACCATACAACCATGCGATCCTGGATCCATACCATACGGCCATGCGATCCTCAAATATTGACACAGAGTCATCAATATATATATGTTAAGCACATAGCCACGGTAAATATGATTGGCACAAAGCCATAATAATGAAGACAAAGCCTTCCGGTATTGGCACAAAGCCCATAATTACGCACGAAACCCATATTAATGGCACACACCTCGGTAACATTATCGGTGCAAACATGGTCGCTCGGTGGCTAAAAAGCCTGTGGTGGATCCATACCATACGGCCATGCGATCCTCAAATCTTTCTCCGTACCATAATTCCCACCCATATGCATCCTAAGCAGAATATTATATGAATGCATCAAACACACAAGTAACATCTATAAGCTTATATTCGTCACATAGGGGTATTCTCGTCATTTCACTACCCAGGGGTATTTTCGTAATTCTACCCTACAGGGGTATTTTGGTACTTTTGCAAAACAGGGGTATTCTGGTAATTTACAAATCTAGGGGTATTTTAGTAATTTTACACATAAGGGTATTTTAGTAATTTTATAAATATAAGGGTATTTTAGTAATTTTACAAATATAAGGGTATTTGGTCCCTCTTGGGTTTTAGTTATGAACTTTGGCCCATAAACAAGTCCTCGCGGTTAAAGTGAACAAATACTATGCACTAGATAGGATCTCAAAAAAGAGGAGGTGGGTCACTAGGACCACTTAAGTACCAAGCTTTCACTAGATCCAATCCTAGACATGCATATGTCGGTTACCACACTCTAACTAATCGACTTGTCCACAGACATGTTTGATTATTAGATTAAGTCTTATGTGATTTAAGAGTTGTTCAGAACTAGGCCTAAAGTCCATTAAACCCTAGCATACTTGTCTACGTCCCCATGAGCCCATTAAGCCCATTTTATGTCCTTACGGCCCGTTAGGCCCAAATCTCATCATATGGCCTATTAGGCCCAAAACATATCCAGATCATGTATCAAGCATGGCTAACTTAATTCGTATAATCAACCAAACCATTTTATCAAACTTAGCCTCGGGGCCCACTGTGCCCATTTAGCCACTTTCGGTTTTTGGCTTTTCGGCATTGCCGATATCGTGTGTGTAGTGTGTGTACACACTGTAACCTTGCGTCTTTGCGAACTCCTTAGTCACGAACCTACAATTGACATTACTAGCGATTAACCAAAGTTTTAACATACACCGACTAAAATCGAAACCTCACCATACCTTTACTGTGTACCCCTACGCGTCTAGTAGCCCTTCCTTTGCTACTATTGGCGATTATCCTCTAGATCTGCACCCAAACACCTATATCGCCAAAACCAAGTGACCCATATTGATCATAAGTCACCCCTATGAGCCACATAAGATTTGGCCATTTACTAAAACCCTAACTGAGTCGAGAATACTTACTGCCTTGATAGCAATCCTTACCTACTGTGCTTGCGATTGCTGAGCCTCACCTTTGTTAATACATGGTAATGGCAAAGAGGGGTTAGATAGCCCTTCGGCTTACAATAAAACACACTAAAAATTCAACTAAGCTCTTACCGAAATCTTCCTTTGATCTTGCGGCCTAAGTCCGGCTTTTGAGACTCGTAAGGTGACAGAGGCAATTTGGCAACACTAGGGAGAATAAGAAAAGAGGTGATTCGGCTAGAACCAAATGGTGAACCAAAAAGGGAATTTGAGAAGGAAGAGTATGGAGAATTCGGCTATGGCACCCTTAGAGAAAGAAAAAACGTCTGAACCTCACACAAGTGAAGAAATTCGGCTACAAGGAAAGCAAAAATTCGGCATTAACCTAGGAACTTAATTCGGCGCCCATATATATACTAAAAATAAATAAATAAATAAATAAAATAAACCTACACTCCCTAGTCAACTCAAACTTATCACCAATTAAATTCCTTTATTTCTTCCAAATTTTATCTTCATCCTCATCCAAAAATTCCTTTACTTAGCCAAAAATTCAATTTGAATTACATTCAAATTGCTTTTCCCAAACAGCAACCATCCTTTGGTGTTTTGGTCCACTTCAAACACCTTCCCCACGCTAGCAGCAAAATAGCAAGTTATTGAGCACAAGGCAACTCGAAACCAAGACCTCTAGGCACCACCACACGCTACCAGCCACTGCACCACATCTCTTCTTTTGATATATTCCATTCCCAACTTTTTTAAGGCCTATTTCCCAAATGACCAAATCATCCAAAGAAATCTAAAATATTTGCCAACACCCATGTTGAACCTCCAACCTCTTCACTATGATACACGCCTTGCCATGCGCGCCCGCTTTATTTGAGTCATAATTCCTCCCAATTAATTATAAACCTTTCTTTCGTGCTCCGTGTTTACTTAAAAAAACAAACATTTAGCGCACGCGCCGCGACTAGAACCCCCGCTCCCCCTCCCGCTCCTAACGCCTCGCCATCACAGAGCGTTTCTTTGTGTCGTGAATCAGCCCCAACTAATTATAAGGCCTAAACTCGCCTTCATACTAACATATGCGCAATAATTTTTTTTTGCCAAGTCCAGGACTTGAACCTTTGACCACCAGCTTATTCAGAACGCCCCAGGCCACCAGACCACCTACTTCCTTGTGCTATCTTTTAACCCAACAATATTTTAAAAGCCTTCTAACTACCACCAACCTCACTTAAGGGTAAAAACAAAATTTTTGCTAAAGCCCTAGATCGAGCCTAGGACTTTTCCAACACTACCAACCCTTCCTAAATCACTTAAAAATTAAACTAACCATACAATCATAATTTTTTTTTATACACACTTAATTCATTATTCCCTTTTTTTTTCTTTTTTTTTGAACGACAAAATCTATTCTCTCGACACAGGACTTGAAAAAATATAAAAATTAGGGTTTCTTAATCTCTCAATTGTTTTAAGAAAATATCTCTATTTTCATCATTGGAGCTATGGAATCTGATTCGATCATCCACACTTCTTCTCCTTCAGCCTCTAACTGCAAAGATATCTCCAGAAAGAAGAGAAGGTCTGCAAAATTGAAGCAGTGCAAACTCGATGCCCGCCGCGAGTAATGGCTTTCTCAAAGTGCGGTGAAGAACAAGGTTTGTTGCAAGGAGGGAACCAACGATGGCGACTCCACTGGGGATAATAAGAGAGTCAAGCCGTAGAATTGGTTGATTAATGTTTTTTTATCGAAAATTAAAATTTGATTTTGTTTTTTTTTCATTGCATGAGTTTGTGTCGCGTCATATGATTGTTGTGGTTTGAGTCTCATAGGATATTCCTGCATCATATCGCATGACCATTGTGGTCACACCTTTAAGTGAGAGTGAGAAGCTACTCCTTCGTGAGGTTTTCACCTCCGTGCAGGATAGTTAATCGCTTTCGGGATACATCCGTACCTATGTCTTCGTGAGATTTTCATCTCCGTGCAGCCATAGGGAAATGTATTCCCCTGAACTGAACTCGATCCATATGAGCCTATAACGGGTGAGGATTGAGGAATTTGCTGGTTCAGGTACCCTTTTTCCTTTAGAACTAAACCACATACAGTGAACCCTAGGAGCCCACTTTAGGTAGAACCATGTTGAACCCTAGCAGTCACCTGGATAGGTGTTTGTTTTTTACCATTTGTATATGATACTAATGTGTTTTCTGTTGTTTATAACTGCATTGCATTTCATCATCATAAAAAGGAGGTGTTGATTCATATTCGATTGCTAAACAGAAGAGTTTGTCATAAGAAAATGGATTTCTTGATAAAGTGGGTTATACTACGTTTGTCCAAATATAGTCCAGGTGAACATAACGAGAAAAAATTGATAGTACATGACTTTGCCTCGTTACCCGGGGATTCAAGCCAATGAGGATTATTCGAGAGTCATCACGTTTCAATTTTCTTAAAGAAGCTTATGAGCATCGCGGAGGATAAGTGAGTGAAGAGTCGCGGCTTGGATCAAGCAACAAGAAGCTAGAAGAGGCATCTATTAAGAAAGTTCATGAGACACGACCATAACATCCGGATACGAAGAAAAGGATTGGTGTCTTCACCTGGACTATGAGGACAAAGCCGCATATGTAATCCGTTTTATGTAAAGAATTTTATTTTTTAGAAAAGTTCTTCTAATGGAATTGAATTCAGAATCAACACATTTCTTTCTTTTTTTTTACATTCATTAATTTGCATTGCATTTCATGCATTTGCATTACACCGCATCATATGCATTAAATGTCATAAAAGAACCCTATTAACTAGAGATCGTGTTATAGCTACCCTGGAACATCGCTACTACACTCGAAGAAAAACAAAAGCCATGGATCAAAGATTGGGAAGAATAGAGCAAATGCAGATACGGATGCAGGAGCAATTGACCAAAATTCAACAAGAAATGCGGGGGCAAATGCTGGAATTCAAAAGGAATATGATGGGCCAGTTAACCCAGTTACTAGCCACATGACTTGAAAAAAGGAGTGGCTCAGTGTTCAACAGTGAGGATGATAATGAAGACATAGTTTATTCCCCAAGTTTTTCCCCGATAAGTATTCCGATCCAACCAAACACGCATTCGCATGGGGTACCCGTCATTATCGGACCCCAACGTCAGACTGATACCTCGGCTCTGTTGAACTTCTCGATAGGTTCAGGTTTTAACCCGAAGGATGATCGAGCCAAACCGGTTGTCCTGGCAGAAACAAAGGAAAGGGGAGAGTAGACTTTAAAGGCCCCGAAGAAGAAGGAAAATGAAGTGAATGGTACGAGTGGGTATAACAAGGGCTATGCGGAATCGACATGATAAGCCACCCAAGGACAATGACTCGCACTGAGGAAATCCTCACCAAGGCAAGAACCCAGTCCAAGACCAAACTCAGAAAAACCCCAGTACGCACCCCTCCCAATCACGTATAGGGAGTTGTACCAAACTTTGTTTGATGTACATGTTATGGCCCCTTTTTATGTATAACCAATACGGTCCCCATTCCCCAAATGGTACTATGTAAATGCCCAATGCGAATACCATGGGGGAATCACAGGGTATTCGATCGAGAACTGCAGCGCTTTTAAAAAGGTGATCGAAAGACTCATCAAATTGGGTATCATAAAATTTGATGATCCCACTGGTGCAGAAAATTCGTTACCCAACATTTCTGTTAAAGGGGTAAACATTATGAGTTCCATGATAGATAGGGGCATGAGATCCAAGAATGCATCGAGCCTAGGGCCCTAGCGCAAGACTTGATGGATAATAACTTGAAGAGATCAAAGACCCAATGGAACGTTGGGGGAATCTAAACATTAACGACATATTCGAAGAGGGAACTGGGGAATAGACTTTTCCAAGCTTCTGCCCTATGAGCCTGGAAGTGTCCTGAACAACTGGACTGCATAGGAAATTCCTGTAGTTTTTAGAGCTAACACAGAGTAATGTTCAAAACACACTTGTTGTTTTAAGCCTAAAAACAATAAGAATCTTTTGTGAAATAGGCTCATGTTCAAACATCATTTATTTTCAATAAAAAATACATTTTTGTGTTTCATGTCGAGCAAATATTTTCTTGTTTTTCCCCCATGTCATACTATATATTCTTTTGTTATTTGGAATGTTCTTTCTTTCATCATTCATGATCATAGATAATCAACCTTAAAATCGTTTATTCTTTGGAATTTACCTTCGTACCTACAATAGGTACCTAGATATCAAGACATGAGCAACGCTGTTACAGACTCCCTTTTAAGTGAGATATGGGTCTAAAAGGATCTGAGGATTTTGAAGATGTCGGAGATTATAACTTACCTTTTGATTTGTTAAGTATGGTAGAACAAGATAGACTCTACCGTACAAAGGGTCAGTGGACATTGCGAGTCTAGGAAAAGAGTGAAGATCGAAGTCTTGCCCACCATAGAAACGGAGCGTAACGTCATTGAGTTATTCCAAGAATTTAAAGATGTCTTTGCATGATCGTATCAAGATATGCCTAGGCGCGAGGAGGCTATGGAGTGTTCGGAAAAGCATATGCTAAGAGTTTTTCGATAGCTAGGCCGATTATAAGGTTTGGGTACTGCTGGTCTACCATAAAAGGGATGTTGCATCAGTTATGCCGTGAACGTCAAATTGAAGAAGACAAGACTTATGTCATTCCTCCACTATTTTTTCTTCCCCTATACGGGGGGCATAGATATTATGGGGATGATCTCGTCAAAAGCATCTAATCGGCACCAATTCATCTTCGTGATTGTCAATTGCTTCGCTAAGAGGGTGAAGGTCGCTTCATGGGCTAAAGTTACAAAGTCAACAGTCATCGAATTCAAATTCAAAGTCCGAATTCGAATTCAAAAAAAAAAACACCCAAAAAGATTCCGAAAGATGATTGAGACTCGTAAAGATTGGCATAGACTGGTTACCATTTACCCTCCATGCTTCTCGAATGTTGGTCAGGATATCCACCGGGGCAACACCTCTCTTATTGGTTTATGGGATGGATGCAGTCTTGCCTATCAAAGTTGAAATTATTTCTATCTGGATTTTCTTAGAGCTGAAGTTTGGATGAAGCGGGATGGTTTCAATCTCGGTATGATCAACTGAATCGGATCGAGAAAAAAGGTTAAGAGTCATCTGTCATGGTCACATGTACCAGAAGCGAATGATGCGGGCTTACAATAAAAAAGTCCACCCAAGAGTGTTCCATGAAGGAAACTTGTTATTGAAAAGATCCTCCCTATGCAAAAAGACTTCAGAGGAAAGTGGATGTCTAATTCGGAAGGACCTTATGTTGAAAAGAAGGCATTTTTCTGGAGGGGCATTGATACTAGCTGAGATGGACGACAAGAGTCAGCCAAACCTAATTAATGCGAACGCAGTCAAGAAACACTTCGCTTAAGAAGGAAATAGGCCAAGGCGAAAACTCGCAAAGGGCGCTTTGAGGCTTTTCAAAAAAAAAACAACGGAGAGGCCAAGGTGAAAACCCGCAATGGGCGCTTTGAGACCAAAGGGGCTTTGAGTCGAAAACCCGAAAAGGGCGGCTCAAATTGTGATCAAATCGTGATGGGGCATACAGTAGTCTTGCTATGCTTGAATTAACAATGAGGAAGTATGTTTCGTCTTGGGGCATCGACAAAGTACTCCGGATCCCCTAAACACATATTGAGCTTAAAATGGTCCTCAAGAAGTTTGAACAGAGAAGCTCATGCTGCGATATCTGGGGCACCTAGTTTTCATCTTACCTTGCTATTTTATTTTACACTACCAATAAATTTCCTTCTGGGTTGCATTTGCTATCTTTGCTTAACTTGTTTGTTTCGAGCAATGCTCCTAAGTAATTTCCTTCTTATCCATTGTAATGATCTCTTTTTCAAGCATTGTTTACTGAAATAATGATCAATGAACTAATAATGTTTTCATGAAAGAAGTTCTGGATATTACTCTGCAAATCTCTAAATAATACAAGAATCTGAAACAGGACAATTATTTAGAACTCACCAGGCTTAAAGGGCTCGGAACCCTTGAAATAAGAGTTTAAGCAGTGACGACATCTTCGGATTCTCTGTTAGAAGTTCAACTGAACAGGAAGACATATGTCAGGGGTATCACCCTAACAAGCAGCGAGCAATGATAACCCAAAAAATTAAAAATTGGATCATGCTCATGACATTTGGCATTCATCCATTCATTCGCAATACATTGGTTAGGAGCATGACATCCCAATCATATTGGCATAAGCATAGATCCCATAAAATCAATTCTACAGGTAGGTTCCCCAGAGGACAATGTAGCAAAGTTGACGGGAGTTACAGAAGACAGTAAGCCTTAACACCCTAAGCAGTAGGGTAATAGACTGAAGATGATGAGCCTTAATCCCCTAAGTAGTAGGGTAACAGGCCGAAGATTACATATCTTAATTCCCTAAGCAGTAGGGTAACAAATCAAAGACGATGAGCCTTAATCCCCTAAGCAGTAGGGTAACAGGCCGAAAATTACAGATCTTAATTCCTTAAGTAGTAGGGTAACAGATCGAAGATGATGAGCCTTAATCCCCAAGCGAGTAGGTAACAGCCGTAAAAAATTACAGCCTCTTAATTCCTAAGTAGTAGGGTAACAGATCGAAGATGATGAGCCTTAATCCCTAAGCGGTAGGGTAACAGTCTGAAAATTACAGATCTTAATTCCCTAGCGATAGGGTAAACAGATCGAAGATGATGAGCCTTAATTCCTAAGCGGTAGGGTAACAGTCGAAAATTATAGATCTTAATTCCTACTAGCGAGGGGGTAACAGATCGAAGACAATGAGCCTTAATCCCCTAAACAGTAGGGTAACAGGTCGAAAATTACAGATCTTAATTCCCTAAGCAGTAGGGTAACAGACTGAAGATGATGAGCCTTAATCCCCTAAGCAGTAGGGTAACAGGCCGTAAATTATAAATCTTAGTTCCCTAAGCAGTAGGGTAACAGGCTGAGGATAACATATCTTATCTCCACTGAGCAAGAGTGGAGATCGAAGACGACAAGCCTTAATCCCCTAAGCAGTAGGGTAACAGGCTGAAGATAGCAGATCTTATTTCCACTGAGCAGGAGTGGAGCAGATCGAGGACGGTGAGCCTTAGCCCCCTAAACAGTAGGGTAATAGGCTGAAGATTGTAGATCTCATCTCCCTAAGAAGTAGTGGAGCAGATTGAAACGAAAGTTCCTATACCCCTGAAGATGCAGTGGATGGAATGAAGCTACAAGAAACCAAGATTCCGCTAGACCGGGCAAAATTGGCCCTTTTTAAAGTCTTTGCTCTATTCTCGTTACACGACAACGAGCAAAGAGGGGCAGCTGTTGGGCCTAAATTATGCCCGGGCCCAGTATCAATTTAACCAAAACTAAAAAAACAAAAGCAGCACAGCCCAAAACACAATGGCCTAATACCCTAAGGCCCAAGTGGCCCAAAAATTCTAAAGATTTCAGAAACCCTAAAGGTTTCCAGAAACCTTCAGCGCCGCAACCCCTACTTGCACGCACGCCTCAGCCACGTCGCCGCCGAATCCTCCGCTCCCGCAACGTGCGCCTCCACGACTTTTGCACCTGCCAATAAAATTACAGAAAAGGAGCAGCAAGGCAGGAGAATCTTGTTGATTTATTTGAAATTTTCGGCTATAAAACCGAGGGGAAAATCATTTGTAAGGGGATTGGTTTTTTTCCAGAGAAATACATATACACAAACACTACAATCTTTTACAGTGAGAGGAGAAATACATCACTTTTTCTATCGAAACAGAAACAGAATCAAAATCGAGAAAAGGTTTCTTTTTTTACCTTTTTTTCATTTACGAATCAGTTCGTTTTTTCCTTTATTTTTTTAAAATTTTTCAACATACGAAGGTATTAAAATACAAAAAAAAGAGGGAAAACTTACTTTTTTGCGAATTCAGGCCAAGGAGAGAGCATTTAGATTTTTTTTTTCCTATCCTCTGCTGAAATGAAGGAAATGAAATGTTTTTAAAAAAATTTCAGCTTTTATACCCCCTACAATACGACGCCGTTTTGGTGATGGGGGGTCAGAGGCCAAAACGACGTCGTTTTGGGCCTCGACCACGACTTCAACCCGCATCGGGGCGGGATCCACAGAAAGTGGCGGAGGGGCTAATTCCGCATTTAGCCCCTCCGCTTTTTCATGGTTTTACAATCAGGATCCTTTTCTGTTTCCAATTTGGCCCAAAAGTTCTTCCTCTGTTTCAGTTTAGTCCGCATTCGAGCGGCACCGTTTTGGAGGGCGGGATTTTTTTCCATTTGGCCCTCCCCTTTCAACGTGTTTTGCTAGGGGTCCTAATTCTTTTATTTTCTTAATTTTCCCCCAAATTCCTATTTTAAATTCAGTTTAGTCCCTTTTTCGCCTATTTTATTTTATTCTCAAATTAATTATTTTTAATATTTATTATTATACTTATTGTTATTTTTATATATAATATTATTATTACTATAATCATATCTCTTATGTTTTATTATCATCATTTTGTTTCAACATTACTTTTCATTTTTTCTATTTTTCATTATTATCTTCTTTTGTATTGTTATTTCAAATTTTTTTATCACTGTTACTATTACTATTATTCTTAATATTTTTACTTTAAATCTTTATATTATATATACTATAGTTTACTTAAAATTTTTTCCTACATATACGTACATGCTATTATTATATCTATTACTATTATTTTTATTATTATGCATATTAATTGCAATATTGCCACTATTATTTTATCATTAATATTATTCTGATTTTTCTTATCATTTTCATTATTTTATTATTGTTATCACACTTATTGTTATTATTTATACTATTATATTTACATTTATTATTAGTACCATTATTTTCATTACTCCTACCATTATTACTATTATTTGTTTTATTTTCTATTATTGTTATTTATGTTTTCGATCATCTTATTACCGTTACGCATATCAATGTTGCGATTTATTTCCACAAATTCGTGTTACACTAGTTTTACTCGATACATAATTCTTTCAAAATAAAAAAAAAGGCAATATTTTGTGCTCGAAAGTTTTGAGAAATTGTGCCCTAACGTGTTGGGTTTCAATTTTTCGTTCGTCCAAAGGACTAAATATCCTTTTAAAATGCTGATCGTGTTTTCTCAACTTCAAAAATAAGGCAATATTTCATGTTTGGAAATTTGAGGAATCGTGCCCTAACGTGCTGGGTTTCGGTTCTTTCGTTTGGCGAAATAATGAAATACCCTTTTTAAAATGACAATGCATGAATTTTGGAAAGCATGAAATGATCTTGGTGTCAAAGGTTTGAAACATTGTATCCTAACGTGCTGGATGTGATATTTCATCCTTTCGGAACAAGAGAATTTCGATATCCAATTCAAATTACCCGAACGATTCTAAAGGATTCGTATTTTAAAATCTATTCCAATTTTCGATATTAGGACATTAATCAATCAATAAGGTACCAATTTTGGGCGTTGCGAGGGTGCTAATCCTTCCTCGTGCGTAACCGACTCCCGAACCCATTTTCTTAAAATTCGTAGACCAAAACGTTTTCAAAAGTGGCCCAATCGCACTTCAAAAAAAGATTGGTGGCGACTCCATTTTCCTTTTTAAAGTCGGCCCGTTTTTCAAACAAAAAGATGGTTTCGACAATATAGATTATAATAAAAGATATAGTATTACATGATATTATAATGTTTAATCATTGATACATATATATAAAATCTAGTAATATATTATATACTATACGATATGATATAACATTATAGTAGAAGGGTTAACTTTCAAATGTAAGAAAAGTATAGAGACTTGGAACATATTTCAACCAATATAATATTAAATGATAATATCTGATAATAATTAATATATAATGTACTACTATTATATTATATAGTATAATAAAAGATATAGTACTACATGATATTATAATGTTTAATCGTTGATGCATATATATAAACTATTAATATATTATATAGTATATAATATGATATGATATAACAATATATAATATAGTAAGAGGATTAACCTTAAAATACAGGAAAAATATAGGGACTTAGAGCATATTTCAACCAATATAATAAACAATAATATATAATAATAATTAATATATTATGTATTACTCTACTATTATAGTATGTGATATAGTATTAATGGAATACTATATTTTATAAGTATTAATATCATTATATTATAGATTATAATAAAAGATATAGCATCAATAGTTATGTGTAATTTAGTATATTGAAATACATTTTTATAATTATAACAAACAATACATAAAATACTATTAAAATTTCAATATCTTAATAAAATATTATTTTTTAAATTAGATTTTGAATTCAACTTTAACTTTTAGAAATTTTATTTAGGTATTGGGTTTAATTTCCTTTTATTTTGAACCTAAGATTCGGGCTATAATTAGTTTATTTTGAATTTTGGTAATAATAAATATATTATTTGAGTTTGAGCATAGTAATATATATTTGAGTTTTGGAATAATATTTTAGAATATTAATATTAGGGTTATGAATTTAATAAGAAAGATACAAAGTTACTCAATTATCAATAAAATAAAAACAATAAAAGATATTTTCGTTAATTTATATAATATTATAAAATAATAAATTTTACATACAATAATCACTTTAATTATTTTATATAAAATAACTTTATAAAATGTATATAATTTATGCTTTTTATAAGACAAATTTCAATTCATTGTCATCATATAAATGTTAAATGTATTATTACATTTAAAATTAAAATATTTATAAAAATTATCTAAATCTGTGAAAACTAGCCCGACTCTATTCAAGTCTCAAAGAACTCAAGCCCAAAAAATTTCAAACCCGAAAAAAATCGAGACCCAAAGTAAACCCATATGTACGAACCCACCCGTTTGTCAGGTGTAACTACACCCAAATCTATGGAGAGCGGTGAAATGATAAATCAAAATTATGAAAGAGATAATAGAGCTTAAACTAATAGTAGTTGATTAAAGGAGCAAGTTTTAGTTTTTCAAGTCCAAGGAGAAGGTAGACACAGGATATTATCTAAGACTAAAATTACATGCATTCTTAAATATTACTAGCTTGATATCCAACCATGAAAATATAAAAACCGGTTCAGCAGTAGCCAATGGGATATAATAATTAATAACAACAACAACAGAGTAGCCAAACTTGAGCAGCGTGTTTTTCTCAGTTCTTAGCTCTCCATCAACTGCTAATCACAAGCTTTGCCTAATTGCTGCACTGAGAGAAAGAAAAGAAGAAGAAGAGGAAGAAAAAGAGTAAGAGCGAGAGACTTAATGGTGGAAACATGGAGAAAAAGACAATGAATGGAAGCCCCCATGGCTTAGCTCACTGATTAGTAAGGAGTGACGCCGACGTTAGCTGAAGCAAAAAACCCATCTTTCATGAGAACGTCCTCGCCTTCCTAGAGGGAAATGTATAGAACTTCTATTAGTAAATTAGGTCGTTATATAATTGTTTTGGTGGTGAGAGTGAGAAGAAAGAGGTGGAAAAGTGACTTGCTGGCGCACGTTAGTCCTCTTTGCAGGCTGATCAGGCATTAGGCCAAAGTGAATATGTGGGAAGTGAGCCCACTGTCAACACCAAAACAAAAAAGAATCAGACAAAGGATCCCATCAAAAGACTGTGTAGGAGAATAGAGAACCTCCAAAAGAAAAAAGATGAGAAATTAAATGAAACCCTAACTGTTGTTTTTCTCTATCTAATAACAAAACCCTAACTTAATTTGGTAAAGAAAGCAAAAAATCATATTAGTCTGGGGTCTTGGATCTTACATTCTTTGCAGCTGCACTGAAGGCTTCTCTGTGAGTTATATCAGGGTTTCCTGCCTTGATGCGTTGGATCTCGTCCCTTCACCACGGATTCATTTCCCATTCAGCAAAAAAGATATGCACATGCATGTGTTCAAGGAAAAATACATTTGACATAAAAATGAAATTGCCTTAGTAAATGATTGCTTACTTGATGAATCGGTTGTACGCTGAGGGGACTCTCTGTCGTTTCTCCGGAGCTAAAACATGGACAAACACAAATATCAAAAATCATATCCTGACTTTTACTGGAAATTTTTTTCTGGACTGTCAATTTTTGTTTTTAATAAGATTCAATTTCTATGCTACGCCTATCTACATTTCCGAGGGATGAAAGAAATGGTGCCCAAACTGTCAAGTGACGTTTTCGTAACTTCAAAACTTGGGGCTACCTTTTGTTACCAATTATAACAAGGGAACAAGGTTTTCAAGGTGAAAAAGAAATTTAGCAGTGCCAGGCTATGATGTCATGATTTTGGTTTTCTGGGTCATGGTGATATAAGGGAATGTGGGCAGGTTGGCAACTATTAAAGAAACCTTTTTTTTCTTTTTGGACTGTCAAACTATAGTGAAATGATATATTTTTTTTTCTTGTCTAAATCAGGGGGTCTGATATTGAAACAGAAGGCAGAAATGGCAGGCAATGAAAGGGTTTCTTTTCTTAACATATGGTGATAAAAAGAAGGGTTTCTTTTGCTTTGTTGTCTAACACCTTGCGAAATGACATGAGCTCCAGGGTTGCAACAAACAGTAGAAATAAATCGGAAATGGCCTGATTTTCATTGCCTTCTTTTGCAAGTGCTATCATCATTTCCTGCCTCTCCATGTTTTTTTTTCTTCTTTATGACAGTAAAAACACACTGTATGTTAAACAGACATATGATGTGCAAGAATTTAGAATCTTAGAAAAAAAAAATGCACAGTGGGTTTGACAAAAACAGTTTCATACACAACAATATAGAAAATATAAGGGTGCTAAAAACTCACGTCTGTTGATAACAGGAGGCCTTGGAAGCTCATCAGCTACTCCACGAGTGGGTAAGGTGATGTCACTGGTGTTGCCTTGATTCGGCAAAATGTTGGGAGAAGGATTTGAGATCTCTTCCTGGAATAATAATAATAATAATAAAGGCGTCAAATTTGTCAGCAGCAATAATAACCCAATACAGTCCTCTAATTGCTTAAAACATCATACCAGAAGATTATGGGAAGGAGTGAAAAAATTGTGAGGCAAATGAAACTGATTAGCCGAGTGCATAAGCAACCCACGCATGTTCACTGGCAAAAGATTGGTGCAGTGGCCGCATCGAACCGTCACAGTCTTGAATAAACTTGTGCAAGGAACACTAACCTATTATATAATAATGAAAAACATCATCCTTATAGTAAAGGAGACACACATAAAGTAAAGACCTAATTAGGAGGAAAAGATATTAACCCTAAGTGGGTGAGTGAGACGAAATTGGTAAAAGCAAAAGGCTAAAACCATGAAAAGTGAAAGGGAAGATAAGGCAAAGAAATTGGTAAGAATACCGCAAGGACAGTATCGCAGATGTTGCAATGAACGTAACAGAGCTGCTCGGAGGGAGGGAGGTGGTCCAAAGACAAGGTAGAAGAGGATGACATCTTCTTTGATTCCCCCTTTCCTTTCTCTTTTAAAATTGATTGATGATTGCTATCTCCTCGGTGGGATTGATTGATTGATAGAGTGACAGCTTAACCACCACCTTGGATCTGCTTTTCTTTTGATTATGAGTTGTGAGAGAAAAGAGTGAGAGAGAAACAGGAAAAAAAGAAAGAAAGAAGGATGGATAGATAGATAGAAATAGAGAGAGAAGATGGATGATTTTCTTGGTTTATTAGATATAAAGACGGCAAAAACACAAAGGCTTTCATGACATGTATTGTGCAGTCAGACATGCATAGTATCATCATGTATACATCCATACATACATCAAGGATATCATAAATCTATGATATGTGTTGTTGGCATTCCCAAGGCAGTGTGAGTGAGAGGGCTAAGGCGGCATATGTGGGGGAGAGGAGCAAGAAAGGGACGTGTGCATGGGGTGACATTGCCCTTTCCCTTTTTAGCTCCATAATAAATGATTCTGCTTCAATATGTTATATATATGAGTAAAGTTTTGAACAGCTTTACAACACCTCAACTTTGGGTTTACTCACATTTTCAACAATCAGTTCCAATTGAAAGAGACGTTGTAGAACCCAGAGTTTTAATTTTAAAAATAATATTATTAAATGAAATAATCACAAAATCCGAATATAAACTTCTAAAAACTAGTAGAAACAAATCAATGAGCTTATGGCAACTAGTTTAATTGGTAGAAGTGATTCACACATTCACAGTTGCTGCTTTCAATGGTGAAAACGCCGAAGAAATCATCTCTTACTGCATAAGCAACGTCATCCATCGCAGCATTTAAGAGGCTGTGTAGGCATAGTGGTTTTGCTTCTTTTTTGCTTATAAAACCCTTTTTTAAAATTTATATTTTTTTATTGCCTCAAATTCCGAAGCGGCTCCCCAAAACCCTAACCCTCCTCCGTACCTCCCGGGTAATAAGTAACAAGGCACTCGCCTACAGCTGCCTGGTTCCGCCTCCTAAGGGCTCTCTTATTCCTATCCCCCCCCCCCCCAAAATCACCATCACCATCACCATCCATTACATGTATCATCAGTTCATCATGGCACAATCATCGAACGCCACATGCTTTTTATAATATCAAGTCTAAAAAAGAGTTAAAATAATTACCAGTATTTAACGTTATGTGTATTTTTTTATATTTAGAGCTGAAAGGTTACTTTTGCTGAAATGACCACTCAATTTCTCTCGTTTTACATGCAGACAGAGGCGTATTTATGTCAGTTGAAACCCATTTGGCAGTGGTCACAGACTTTGCTCCCCCTGTTTCAACCTTTGTCCTTTCCTATATTTCTCATCTTTGTTTATTTGGTTAGAATCCCTTTCATACTTCTTTTCTCCCCAAAACATCTCTAGGGTTTAATCTACACATCCTTACTTTGCTTATTTCATAACATTGTTCAATTATTTATTTTTAAAAATGTTTTAGTTTAATTCATTATTTTATTGAATGCAAGCGAAAGTACATATATATATATATATAATTTCACCATCCAATTCTCCTTTGAATGTTCTTTTTTCCATAATGTTCATTCCCATGGAGTTATTTTCTTTTTCTTTGTACCCTTCACATCGGGATACAACAATTAAGGAAGATTTAAATTCATCGAGTTAAGCGAATGTGGGGGGGGGGTCTTTGTTAACTCATACATATTCAACACATTGAATGCTACCTTTACAATTGAAACCAAGAAAAGAAATTGTGAAGTTTCTTGGCCATTAAAAGAGATACTCAAATTACCCATCTTTTTTAAGTGGAAAGGAGCAGCCTGATTAAATAAATTTTCAATTTCAAATTTTGTAGATGAATAAATACTTTTAAAAGAATATTTACTGGGTCAAAGTATAATTTTTAGGATAGTAATTATATTCTCTTGTAATTACGAAAAATTGTAATTTCCTAAACCTACTTGATTGATAGAGTGGAATTACATCATAATTTTTTATCTCATATTTGGTAGTAAATATTGTAATTACACAATTATGCAATTCATTTCTAAACAGGTAACAAAAATTAAAATCAAATCATCATATGTGATACGTTAATCCAAGCAAGTAGTCAATAATACGATACTAATAAACAGAAAAATAAAAATAAACATCATATGCAATTTCACCTAATTGCTCAATCATTTTATATATTGTTGGGCTATTCTCTTTTTAACATTTAACATATACTTTTTATTAACATCAATTGGTTGTTGACCAAGTTCTTTATCATCTGAATCTGAATAAGTATCATTAAAATTATCAATATCTCTTTTTTCCATTTACTCTTCAAAATATGAATCATTCCAATGTTACTTACGAATAAAGTTATGAAATATGCAACATGTTAGTACAATCTAATCTTGTTTTTTTCATGCTATATTGAGGTGATGTTCTTGATTTAGAAATTTTTTTTTAGAACAAAAAAACGTCTTCTCAACCACATTTGGAAGCTTTGAATGTATCAGATTAAAGAGTTCGTGAGCCATCTTTATTGTTTGTGTCTAGCTTCATTCTCTCAAATGGTATCATAGATACAGTGCAAGAAAATCTTTTATATTTGCATAACTAGCATCTACAAATTAATATTTGGGTTTACAATGTAAACAATCTATATATTTGATTGCAAAAACTTATATAAACTTAATATGGAAAAAGACTTCTATTAGGTTGTAATCGTTTTTATAACACGTAAAATAGGTTAAAATAATATAAGATTTATAACATATAACCTCTATAAAAAAATTTATAAAGTGTCTAATAACTTTTATAACATTTCTTTATAAATAATATAATTTATTTCATAGCTTTAGAAATTTATTTTTTTATAAATAAGTTATGGAAAAAAAACTATAACAATTTTTTATTATGAATAAGTATATTATTTTTATAATATATAACATGGACATGTAAATAAATTATGTCCATACTTTTTGGCCATATTTTTATTATTATAAATAAGTATATTATACCTCTTTTATAACACATACTTCAGAAATTTTTTAGGATTTAATTAATATAATTTTTTGTTATAATTTTATAAAATACACATAATTTATTTTTTTATAATATAATTTTTTAGTATATATAATATAATTATTTTTTTCCGTAATCATTCTAAACACTCATACATGTTCATGCTTATAATATAATTTTATCACTTAAAATTGTATAAAAATAATTTTTTAAAGTTAAATCATGTATGAGTGTTTGAAAAAAATTACAAGGTAATTGGATTTGGTGTAATTACCCGTGTAATTATTTTAATTCTCACCCTCCCTTTAAGAATTAGAAAGTGTAATTAAATGCTCCAATTACACATAATTTAGTGAGATCTACTAATTACGGTGGTTACCCCAAACATGCCACCCTATATAATTACAAACAACTACACTTAAATTCAATTATTAAATAATATTTCAAATAATATCTTAAAATTTTAATAAAATAGTTTTGATATCAAATATAATCAAAATTGAATGTAACAACAGAGAATTGAAATTTTCGAAGAGGACCATACACATATACATTAGCATGCTGAAGGGGAAGTGAGCCTGAAAATCTGACTCGCACACTTAAATGAGTGATGATCTTTTTGCTCAAAAGTCAAATTTGAAAAGAGAGACGAAAGGCTATTCGCCTGAGGCCATGGTAAAAAGTGCAACTAATAGAATTTCGTTTTTAGGTTCATAGCTTTGGTACGTACTTTTTCTTTTTTTGATGTAATGTTTATTTTCAAAGGAAAGCCGTGTTTAATACAATTGAATACATGTACTCTTAATAATTATGTCAACTAAATTAAACTTCATTAATAATGAATATTGCTTTTAATAAGTAGTTAATAAAAATATTTATACTAACTTTCAAGGTTATCATTATCTCGCAATTTTTTATTCTGGATTATTCTTAGTCTTTTTTTCTTTTTTATTCTCTTATAAACCAAAAGAATTGTCTTGCCTGCATTGATGTAATTAAAATACATATAAATTTTTCTTTTTCTTTTCTTTGAGTATTTTCTGTTGACTCTTTTTTCTATTAAAATTGTCTGTAAGGTGTAAGGTTCAAATGTGTGTTCTCTCTTAAAAGTGCAATATCGTGTTTTATCTTATCATTGTAATCATCATTGTTAGGAGGATTTTACCTGGATACCATCACAATCTAAACAGAACTAGACTCAAACTGTAAAACGAACAATGATGCCTGATTTTATAATAAAAAAAAAATCGATTCTTTTGAAACCCAAGCCTTGTGACTAATTAAACCACTTTCCTTTGCTGGAAAAGTATCACAAATACACTGATCTTACATTGTAAATGGCTACACACAATGAATACAACAACAAAGAATATATATAAATAAATCTGAGCTGACTGATGCTATGCTTGTTTAGACAGTGTGGAGTTGGGAGTCTTACTATTTTCACAAACTCTGCTTTCCAGGCTCTCTATCTCTCTCTACCATCTCCAAGTTAAAAATTAACAAATCCCCCTTGTTGTTCTTGTTTAGTTAGTTCTATAGCTAGTGTGTAAATTTAGGTTTAATAGTTTATTTTTGTTAACTTTTTGAAGATATGCTATTTGGATAAATATCAAAATTATATATGAACTTTGATTCTGTGTGATTTTATTAATGAAATTTTGATTAGGTTCAATATTCAAAAATTACTAATAAAATTATCAAAATTAGCACCACTTATACTTTGATATATTGCATACACAAACAATCATATTAATCCAATATGAAAATAAATTTATTTATTCATTTTTTTAACAATCTTATTATAGATTTTGATCATATCTGTTCTTTTTTACACAATGGTTAGAACTACTCATAAATAGAAGGATAATACGCTTCATGTATACATATGGACTACAATTCAAATTTTGTGTGTATAATTACAATAAATTAAAATTCATATATCAAATTACATATTAAATAAAAATTTATGGATAAATTTAATATTTATATAATGCTATTTAGTCCTTTATTATTTTTTATACCATTGTTTCTATTACTCGTGTACCTTTTAAACCCTTAAATAGAAAGGCCAGTGTTTCTATTTGATTCTTTATAATTTTTTATACAATTTTTGTTATTATTCATATGTCTTTCAAACCTTTAAGTCGAAAGATTAATATTTCTATTTGATCTTTTATTATTATTCATATAGCTTTCAAACCCTTAAATACGTGGATTGGTGTTTAAGGACCAACTCATGTAGAAAGAGTAGTGAGAGGATGGAATAGATCAAACCCTAGGCCTGGGAGCTTGAACGATCTCCATTCCCCTGAATATATATATATATATATAGGTATATGCATCAGTATTTGTAGAGGGCAGTGTAGACCCAGTGTCTGACGCAACAGAACTGCTAACAGTTAGCGCTCTTCATCTGCTCCGGCACTAGCCTCGAGCTCTTACTTTACTCCTCTACATTGTCCTACTTATGAAAAAATCTGGTTTAAGCAACCCCAATGTGATCCCACTGTTGGCTGTTGCTAACTTTGGGGGAGGGGACCCAATCACATCAATCTTACCTTATCATCACCTTACAAATAATAAGATATCATTATGCGTGTCCTATCACCGAATGTTCTTTCAAAACACTTTTAAAGATAAGAATAGGGGACTCTCTACCACTTTTTCCCATTCTTTTTTTCACGGAAAATCCCATCTTTGAGGGACTTATGGAAATCTCATCTCCTTCTCTAAGAAGCTAAGCTTCTTCTCTTTTTTACCACACTTCCGAAACATTTTGATCATACGGCTCCCCGCTTTCCAAAAATAAACTCTTCTTAAATTCTTAAATCTTGTATCAACCGACTTACTAATTTGTTTTGGGTAAATTATTTTGGTGGTCACTTAATTTTTGGATAGATTCTATTTTGGTCATCCAATTTAAAAAACTTTCAATTTCATCATCAACTGTTTCAAAATTTAAAGTTTTAATCACTCGCCACCATTAAATATTTAAGGTAAATCTGACATGGGTCTTTTTTATTGGCCTAATAATAATTTTAGCCTTCCGATGTTTACACGTCTTATCAATTTGATTCTAAATCTAAAAATTCAGCAAATTTAATCCTCAATATTTACAAAATTTTTATTTAGTTCTAAATCCTTAAAAAATAATAATAAATTTAACCTTGAACATTTGCAAAAAAAAAAATCAATTTAATTCTAATTCTAAATGTTCAAAAAAAGAAAAATACATAAAAATTAAAATTTTAGGTAACAAATTATAAAAATGATTTAAAAATATAAAAAACATAAATAAAAAACCAAAACATTGATTAAATTTGTTTATGCTTTTTAATTTTTTTAAACACAATTAAACATGTTTACAAGCCACCAAAAAAGTTGTCATGGTTTAAGCATTCTTATTACCAGTAACAATCATAATCGTAGCACCAATTCCATATTCGATTAACATAATATTTCTAGCTGATCTTTGAATATCAACACTTTTATTGTCAACTCCAGCTTTTATGTGTATGACATTTCTTTTACCACCACCAACCGTGGCCACCGCCTCGGATATGGTATTGAAGTTACCGGAACCGTCTTGAGCCACCACGATGTCAGCGTTTAATGGTGCACCGGTTTTCTACAAGAGCTTCCGGTTGGCACCGGAAAGCCAAGGAGGGAATCCATGGGCAAGTAGTTGTCTATTACCAACTTGTTTAGCGGTAACAGTAGGCTTATTTATGGCCAGGGAATTGCTAATCAACTTGGAAAAGTTGGCTAACATGGGTGTTAAGGTTTGTAAATGAAAGACCAAGTTGAAGTCAGTGAAGCCATTTTGGCAGGTTTGATGGTTGGCAGTTGCAACACTTAACCAGGTTTGAGCATCTAATCGATTGTTAGTGCTCTTTCATCGGTTAAGATGGACAATGGTGTCCTGGTAGAGCTCCAAGCAATCGTTCCAAGCCAATTTGGCTAGTTCATTGAAAGAAGTTAAGTCCATGGTAGAGACGAGCTGATGAGCTTGAATCGCTTGGTTTAAGGTGACCTGAATCACAAGGTCACGGAAGGAGAACCAAAATAGTTTAAAAAACCAAAATATTTTAACTATTTGTTTTTACTTTTAGAATTATAATTAAATTAACAATTTTTATAAATGTTTAGGGTTAAATTTATTGATTTTTTTTAGAATTAAACTAGATGACAATTTTTTTTAGAATTAAATCTAAATTTGTTAAATTTTTAGATTTAGGATAAAATTGATAAAATATATAAATATTTATGGCTTAAATTTATTATTAGGTCATAAAAAAAGATCCACCTCAGTTTTTCATTAAGTACTTAACCATGGGTGACTAAAATTTTAAAATTTCAAAATATTGGTGATAAAATTGAAAGTTTTTAAAATTGGGTGATAAAAATAGAACCTACTCAAAAGTTGGATGACCATCCAAAAAGTTTACCCTTTTTTAACAGTGCTTAATAATTTGATTTCAATGGTGTGGTAGTGTTTTTTACCTTGGGTTATTTCTACACCAAAAAGTAACAAAAGGGAGGTTTATATTAGATGTATTAAAGATGAGTAAAATTATATATATATTTTTTATATTAAGACATATTATCAATAAATAATTGAGTGATTTAAATATATATAAAATTATATTTTGAATCGTGGTGTCAATTTATATTCTGTGGATGCATAAATATAAATTTATAAAAGAAATTTATAAATTGAAATCCAGTATTAAACATAAAATAATAATTATAATAACATCAACTATTGACATATTAAAAATATTTCATTAAACTTTAAAAATCAAATATAACATAAATATGCTTAATAATAATATATTATTTAAAATCAATAATAAATATATGTATAATAAATCAGTTAAATTGTGAATAAAAATAAATAAATAATATTAAAAATATTAAATGCGCTCAAATAACTTTCTAGTTTTAATTATTATGCTTGTAACAACTTGTTTGTATTAAAAAAAAAAAAAACAACATTCGCAAATTTTTGTTAGTTTTATTAAAAAATAAAATACGCTCCTAATAATATAATTTATTTAGAATATGTAAGGTTATTTTAATAAAATTTTTAATTAAACTAGTGTCGAGTTGACTCGTGACACTAATTTAGTCACATACTTAAATAATAGGATAGATACAAATAATGTGGCATAATAACATTGAAATGTATAAACAAATTAAAATTAAGGTTGGTTTAAAATGATAAAATGAAGTTTGATGATGGTGGCATGAATTCAAATTTTAATATTTGTAAATTATTTTAATAACATCTTTAACTGAAATCCACACTACAATTACATACACCTTAATTGAACCATTTCAGCTGCATTGATATATGAGCCATAGGAGACCAAGTTCAAGAGACATTGTTTTCACCACAGTGCAAGAGATTGTGAACACCAAATTGATTGAGGTGAGAATAAAATATCTTTTAATTTGTTTTTTAATTAACATATGCCAAACTCGCAATTGAAAAAAAAAATCAGAATATTCCCTTGAGAAAAATAGCCTTTTCTAATTAAATAAACGAAATGAATATGTTTTTTTTTTCCTCAAAATAATGTTTATCGATGAATGTATTTGAGAAGTTGTTGTATTATAAGGATTTGATTAAATTAGTCCTTTTACTACTATTAAAAATATTTAAATAAGACAAAATTGGAATAAAATTACTAATATATACTTTCTAACCAAGTTAAAATTAGGGAAAAAATATAAAACCAGTCTCTCTTATTTTTGTATCAAAATTTATCTAAAAAAATACGATACCACAAAATACATGAATATTATTTAAATACATATGTGGGTAGGACAAACTCAAAATTCAATTAACTCAATTAACCCGATTTTAAACCTTTTTCTAACCTGATTTATCACAAGAAGAAAGAAAAAGGTTTGAAGAAGTGAATAAACCAGAGTTGTCCAAATTGATAAAAAAGAAAATTCGCACTTACCAAAAATGACTGAACTAAACCCAATCCACAAACTCATAAATCCATAAGTTAAAACAAGAAAAAAACCTAAAATAATCAGAGCTGAAAATTTTAAAATTCAAAATTAGGTGTTGAGTTGAAGATGAAAAGGATTGAAAAGCAACAGGACCTCTTAATATCTAACTACATGTACCAAATATAGAAAAGCAAGTCTCCCTGTATAAAGCCTGCAGAAGCTATTTGTTGCTGTTTGTGTTTGTGGGGGGAATGACTATCTCCCCTTTCTCTCTCTTCCTTTCCTGCTAGTGCCTCTGTTGGGTAGAAATCGATAAAGTTGATATTGGATTTGGTGCGTCTGATATTTTCGTGCCTTTCCCCCCCTATTCACCACCCTGCCTGTGCTCTCAAACTAACGCACCAACGAGTTCAATCCACCAGCTCAGCTGATTATGTACCTATGTTTGCTTATGATTTGTGATCTTTTTTAAACATAAAATATATAATATTATGCTTTGTATTGGACAAATATAAACTCAAAATCAACATTCATTCCAAGTGATCAGAAAAACATAGGTTATGTGATGGGTGGGACAAGAGTGGATACATTATTGTTACTACCTCCACATGCTTTTCCAGGTGCATGGGGCAATTGGAAATTCTTGTTGTTTCTGAGCCACACAATAAGCTGGCAGGCAGGCAGGTATGCAGCAGCACATCGACTTCAGAATTCAGATTCAGCCCTTCATTTCACTGGATCGGTTGGATTTGGAGGGAACCATTTAGCTGCTGTCAACCACACAACAGGTTTTTGTCCTCCTTTTTAATCTAACCATTCATTCAATATTTTTTTGTTCAACAGATAAAAGGAACCACCTTGCTTTTTCCTTCACGCCTCATCTCCTTTCACCTTTCCAACTTGTTTTTCCTACTTTCTTTTACGCAAGAAAATTATGAAAACCATGCTTTTTTTCTTCTTTCCCTTTCACTCATTTTTGCCGGAGGACCATCATTATCTACTTAACATTAGCTTATATAGATAGAATTAGAGATGATGTATGAAAAGGTCTATTTTTGTCAGTACTTCTTGTATGCTTTAAATTGTTTTTAATATGGTATTGCTAACGGAGTTTTAATAATTTAATAATAAATTTTAATTCCATTGTATGAAATTTTAATAATTTAAAATTGTTGATATTAATAACCTTATAGATTTTTATTGATGCATGATATATAGTATATAATTTCATACACTATCAGTTGATCATAAGACGCTACCAACAAGTATATATTAATGTAGTGGTAAGGTACATTATATTCTTAATGGCAGAACACATATTCGAAACTGGAAGATAATATTGTTGAGAGGAACAACTACGAATTTCAAACATTAACCCTAAAACAAAAAAAAAAATCACAAAAACCCCACTTTTTAAAAATAAAATAAGTATAATTATTTTGAAACAGATTTAAAATATTCATTAATTTGTTGATAATGTGTTTGAATATAATTCACTGACAGTGTGAATTTATACCCTATAAGTATATCAAATATAAACTTTGATTTAACAAAAAATTATAAATTTTGTTATTAATTGGATTTTAAATCTTAAATTATTAGACAAATAAAAGGATTAAATTTAAAAAATTTGAAATATAGAGGACTAAAGTTACAGTTTTGACATGCATGAAAATATGTGTATCTGATTAATGTTTTATCAAAAGTTTATATTTTATTCTAAAAAAATAATTGAGACAATTTTATAATACGACTCTTGCACTGCTGTAAATATAGGTATCAGTAAAAAAAAAAAAAAAAAAAAAAGTTAAGCAGGTGATCTGATCAAGAGGTTAAATTTAAAAAAAAAAGTATTTACAAAAAATACTTTTAATTTTTTAATCACTAAAATAACTCCTCATCTACTATTTTTTTTAAAAAAAATTCTAACTTATATATTTTTTAATAAATTTATATTACTTTTCATCTGGTTCCAAATTTCTAGTTAATATTTATATATACTTATGGAGCCCAAGTCCAAGTCCAGCTGAATTGGAAGGGATAAGTGGGAGATGTACGTTATTTTGTTTATTTTTAAATTCTGTGGGTGCTTGTTTGTTTAATTGCCCAATAACTAGGCGACTTCACACTGCATCTCCAGATGTCAGTACGGGCCTACTTAAAAGGTCTATCTTTAGGCCCATTATGGCCCGCCATCGGGCCTCGAGATTTGAGGACTACACCCCAGCCACAACATATTATTTCCTTAATTACTAGTATTTTGTATTTTCTTCATTTATTGCTTTGCCTAGCCACTGCAATTTGTACGATTTTATAATATATTAAGAACAAAACTTTAATGCCAAAAAAATTAAACGACAGATGGTTGAAAAGAAGTTATCTACATTCAAAAAATAAAAATAAAAATTGGAACAATTATTGCCTGTCTAATATTCTGAAGGCAGTCATTTTACAGCTAATGGCTTGCTTGCTTGATCCAAGAGATAAATTAAAAAAAATTGTAACTGCTTAGACCCTTTTAAACATTGTTTATTCTCATATTATATCAGCAATTCTGAATAGATAATGGCTAATTGAGACCAAAAAAAAAAGAGGGTATTAAAAGTACAAGGTGGTCGGGAAGTGTGGAGGTCTAGGGATTGGGAAACTAATGAAATAGCACACTGATAATGATGCCTCACATGGAGGAGCTTTTGTTTTTCAAATGATGTTAATCTTTCTGCAAACAACATTTTTAATGAACCATAGTTCTTCAGTCGCACCCACTTGCATCGATGTGCGCATGGGGACTGCTTGCTATGGGGGCTAAATGAGGCTTGGTTCAGAGCTAATGGATATTATATGCTTACACTCTTCAGGTTTCTTTTACCACAAGTGAACAAAACCAGAGAGGAAGCCATTTGTACAAAGACTAGTGCAAATAAAACCCTAAAACTTAACGTTAAACATGGTCAGCAGACAGCAAGAAGCCCTTTCTAAAGCGTTGGTGTTTTTTGTTTTAATGATCAAGTTCAAGCATGGGTTTATTCAAGTTAGAATTTGTCTCATTAGGAATCTATGAGAGCACGCTCAATGATTATGTCGCTTGGAAAATTATTTTTCATTGCTTTAAAGGGATACATTGTCATGCTTGGCTTCAACCCAAGTAAAAAGGATGTTCTCTCACCCAGTAACAACCATTGAACCATACTGCTTTTCTTGCCTGCTAATCCTATAATCTTCCATTATTACTGTAACTCCTGCACTTTGTTTCCCTTCCTCCTCTTATTTAAACCAAGCTGGCAAAATAAAAATATTTTCAAACCCAACTTCGCATTGTGAACTGCCGCCACCCCTCTCCCTCACTATTCTTTCAGTAGTGCTACCCCTACCCTCCTTCAAGGCCAGAGCAGCCTGCAGTTTAATGGTATTTCCAGTCTAAATTTGATAGTGCTGGAGCCTTCAGGATCTAACAGCCATCTTAATTCATCTTTTTCGGCAGGTATGTAGCTAAAGCATAGGTGCATATGTTCTGTGAACAGGCAATGAGTGGTATATATTAGCAATATTTAGCATCTAAATTCTTTGTCCCGAGTTCTGGAACTAGTAAAAACATGTTCTCCCCCACTGAAATGCAAATAGTTTTAATGACATGCATTTTTCATGTCAAAGATCTATGATCTGCTTTGTACTTTACTTACATTATGGCATGCACCAGTTTTAACTTATCTTCAACCACATGCACTGCCAGAGGAATATAATATTAAGGGTAGTAAGATATATTATTCTTTTCAATTTTGTTATATTTCTGAGCTGCTGCCATTTACCTTATCTTCATTTGATAGTTCAGTGTTAAAGGAATATTACACTTAATTACAGTAAGGTTCCTTTAAGCTTGAGATGCAGAAGTACTCTTCTTAATGTAGCATTTATTTTGTATCATATCTCCTGCATGATTGGCCTAAAAGTACAAAGCATTTAAACTTTGAATGACCGGACTATATATATACATATATTAGAAATTTAGAATTCTATAGATCCAATAGTTGTCATTTCTGCACAAAATGTTTGCCAGATTTCATATTGATGTTTTCCCTGGATCTTTGAACCCACACTGTAGTGAATATATCACGGATATAAGAATATGGCCTCCAAATGCATGATAAAAGCTTAAAAAAATAATCATGTTTCTAACATTCACACCTAAATGCTTTCTTTCAATGTAAAATTGTCTCATGATTGCATATGAGGATAAAGGTGTTAGTATGAAGCTTTTTTGGAAAAAAGGATTGAATTAATTCACTTTTACAGCATAATTATGAACTAAATTAAAGGATTTATAAATTTTTGAAAGGGAAAGATTAAATAGTTAAAGAAAAACATAAATGATCGAAGAAGGACAAAGATCACAATAAAGAAACCATCATATGTATTTCAAGCTGAAAATACATTCAATATTAGGCCGATTCAGTCCCAAAGAGCTGTCGGCCATAGTAAAAAGTACGTACTAATTTATTTGTACTTCGCATAATGTCAATTTAGCAATAACTACATGCCTGGCACAAATTAAGGGCACCAGGACTCCCATAGCTAATGCAGTACCATATATATTATATATATAGTTTTATTATGTACAGAAAACCTGGATTAAAAACATCTGTTTCTTATAAATTTTGCTTCCTATAATTAGTATATATATGCTCTAATTGCTTGAATATACTTTCACTTCCACAGGTCAATTTGACAGCTCGAATTGGACGTAGAGGTATATTCTTGATGAGCAATTCCTGGCCTTTTGGATTCATCGCCTAGTAAATCCATTTGTTCACCCACATGAAAGCTAGCGGCTGCATTGGAATAGTTGTTTTCCTTGGAAGCTTCCTCATGGCTGAGCTGAGAGGCAACAAATTTGTCAAGAACTCGCCAATCAGTCACTTGGTCCACTGCTTGCTCACCGTTGTTGTAAAGCGAATTCAGATTTTGCTGATGATGCCCTTGCTGCATGTGTTCTTCCTGCGAGAGGCTCGAAGACTGCAAAGTGCTTCCGTAAGGAACAACCGAGTTGCAGCTTACACTTGCGACTGATTGTGGAAGTTTGGGACTTTCCAACTGAGGGAGCTGAAGGAAAGGGTCATGGGGGAAACTGTGTTGCAATTGAAGCTCTTGCTTGCAGGGATAATGGTGAGGGTATGATGCATATGGCTGAGGAATTCGCCTTGGGGATTCAAAGTCCTGCATGAATGAGACCTGCTCGTCGTACCAACATGAAGAGTCATATTCACCCACTTTCTGCACTGTTGTCATTCGCTTCTTGAATACCCTACATACCACCCATCCTTCTTCCTGGTGTAATAACACATTCCAATATTATGTAAATTAACCATTTCAATATTACGTCTCAAATTATAAAAATGGAAGATATATATACATATGTATACACTTACTTGAGGGGTTCCATTTTCATTAGTTTCTAGTCGATATTCATGCATGATCCAATCAGATTTTTGTCCATTGGGTGCTCGTCCTTTGTAAAAGACTAGGGTTTTTCTCATGCCAATAAGGCAATGCCTGCAGTAAATAGCCTTGTCTCTCCCCGTAGCTTTCCAAAACCCTGCTTTTGTTGCTCTATTAGTACGAGTACCTGTTGGATACTTCTTATCTTTGTGGCTAAAGAAGTACCATTCATTTTGTTCCTCAGCTCCTATTCTGCACAATTCTATGATCGCCCCCACAAAACAAAATTTAATCATCAATGGTTGATCAAAGTAATCTTTTGCTTATGTAAGATAATGCAGTTATTGCTATACCTTGCAGATCCCATGGTTCAATTCTATAAAGATCAACATCTTTGATGACATCCAGATCTATCCTTTTTGAAGCAACTTTTTTTCTTAGGTAGTAATCAACGAGTTCTTCATCTGTGGGATGGAACCTAAAGCCTGGCGGAACGTTTGTAAAGTTATTCATATTCTTCGCCAATCAAAACCTGCATTAATATGTCGATGAGTTCATAAATGCCGATGAACAATTACACAACTTTGATAACAAATTAAAGACAAAATGCAATATAATTAATGTTAAATGAACCATGAAACAAAAGTTGATACATGGAGACAAACTAAACATTATTATGTCGTTTCAGTTTGAGAACTTGGCCAACAAAAGATAAGGTTAAATGTCTTCACATTTGAAGTAAATAAAAGCACTAACAATTGATGTCTAAACCCTCTTTTCTTTGGCATATATGAAAACATTATCCAACAATTGTTTTGGTTCTTTAAAAATATTTATTGTTGGGATTTGGTTTATCCTAATCAAGTTTATTAAGGGAAAGGATTGTATGAAACAGTGTCATCTGTATCCCTTTTCAATAGTTTTATGCCACATCAGTATTTTCATCCTGAATTTCAGGATTTTTATCCTGAAAAAAATCAAATCCAAATTAAAATCCTGATTTTCATCCTGAAAAAAATCAAAATCAAATTAAAATCCTGAAATTCAGGATGAAAATACTGATGTGGCATAAAACTATTGGAAAGGGATACAGATGACATGGCGTCACTGTTTCATACAATCCTTTCCCGTTTATTAATACCCAAATTAACAAAATATTTTATTTATTTTTTGGTTTCACCAATTAACAAGAGAAAACACAACAAATGGAAATCATTCATTATATCTAATAATGATTAACTTGGATGTACTTCTAAGACAAGTTTTCTCAGATGGAAAGAAGTAAAATTTCTGATGCTTAACCTTGCTATTACACAAATGTGTAGTATGTTTTAGGCTTTTATAGCTCCATATCTAGAAGTTGGCTACAAATTCCTCATGCTCTAGATTTAAAATTTAGGGTGTTGAATATTTTGATAAATATATTAGATCAGAGTAGAAATAAACTCAAAGGGAATAAAGAAAAATTAGGGATACACCTGACGGTAAGTTGATAACAATAAATTTAAAACACAGCCATTTCCAAAACTAAAAAGAAAAGAAAAGAAAAATGAACATGTGATCTATATATAAACAAGATTAATCCCTCTAGCTAGTTGTGATCCGCACGAAAAAAATTATAATTCAGAAAGAAAAGAAAAAACAAAATATAATGTAGCTAGAAAACATGAAAAACCTAATAAATGCAATGAAGCCAAAACAAACTAACACCTTACACCCTTGCATAAAGTATCGACAGGAGACTGATTGGAATCCATTGAAACAAGCATAGATATTGAGAAATAAGGCATATCCCAGATCAAGTTGAAGCCATCTTTGAGCTCAAAAAAAAAGAAAGATCAAAATCTAAGCACTGATGAAACAGTTAAAGACATTGTATATCATATCTTTTATATAGTTCCATAATTTCATTGCTTAGCGTATACCAAAAGCATGCCTCACTTCGTCTTTGTGACCTTCGGGAAATGATCACTCCCAACAAAACATTCAACAACAAAAAAAAAATGCACAAAGGAAACAACAAGGAAGAGAAGCTCACGATAACACCAAGCTTGAAAATGATGTGTAGAGACCCAACACTGTGTCTAACTCAAAACTGGTTAAACCTCAGAGATCTGACTCAAAACCAGACACATATATATCTGTTGCACCAAATCAACTTAAAAAAGCTATAACTTTTTGTTCACTCTCTCTTTTTCTTTAAACTTTTTATTGAACCAGACAAAGAACACAGAAAGAAAAGCAAAGAGAACTAAAATTAAGGTGGGTATGTAATGAAAAAGTTGTAACCCTCGGGAATTGAAGTGAAACCCCTCGACCCCCCCTCCCCAACTCTTTTTTGTAGAGTCAAGAACTTTGTCCACTAGTTGTCGGAAAGGGGAAGAGGGAGACCAGAAGGAAAAGAGAGAGAAAAAAAAACAATAAAAGGACAATGAAGAGAATAGGAAAAGAGGGAGGAGATAGGGTTAAATAAGAAGAAGCACACACATGACCTAATAATCTATCCTTCTCAAATATTCTCTTTCTCCATCATATATATATATATATATATGTAAAGTGGGATTAGAGCTTGATTACTGGAAAAGCTTTGCGGGAAAAAAGGGAGGCGGATAATGGTTCAAGGAAGATTGAGAGCGAGAGCCATTGACAGAGATGTAATATTACAATTACAAAGAGAAAGAGAGAGAGAGGGAGAGAGAGAGAGAGAGACGGTAACCTTCAATGCCACCCACCAGCTACTGATTAAGACCACAAGAGTGTTTTATTTGTTTTATTTTCTTCTTCTTTTTTTTTTTTTTTTTCATACAAAAGAGAATGAAATTGCATAAGATTATAATCTGACGGCAAATATTAGATGGGCAGCTCAAAAAAGCTTTCAAGGGCCAATAAGAGAAAAATAAAAAAACGGCCTTTCGTTTTTCTTTTAATTGAGAGATATGATCATTAGCAACCTTTACATTATTTTTTATATTTAAGTTTTTATGATTTCCCTCCTCAATATGCTAATGCTATTCATATAGATTTGCCTCTAAGTTTGATAACTTTTCTCAAATTGATCCTTAAACTGTTTTTTTGGATCACATTGGTCCGTAAGGTTGGCATTCGTTACACAAATCGGTCCCTATAGTTAACACCATTAGTTTTTTAAGGCTTAATATATAGATTGGCCCTTAAACTGGGCAACTTTTCTCAAATTTACCCCTAAACTTTTTTTTATCACATGCCCAATGCTTATCAACATCAACAATTTTTTTTAAAAAAAAACAGTGTTAATGTGGAGACCAATCTATATAACAGATGTCAATCTAAGGGACCAATATGATTCAGAAAAAAGTTTAAGGGCCAATTTGAGAAAAAAAATATTAAATTTAGGGGTCAATCTATATATTAAACCTTTTTTTTATAATTTTAAAAGAGAAAAAACATATAAAAAAATAAATTTTGTAATAATTAATTGATTTGTATTCAATGCACTGGTACTATTTAATTTTATACTATAATAATGAATTAAATGAAAACATAACATCAAAACATTTGAATTACGGATAAAATAGAGTTATGAAAAAATAATATTATGTCAGAAAATTTCTTTTCCTTTTCTATTTTCCCTTTCTATTGATAATTTCTTTTATGTTCTTTTTTGTTAACAGCGTGATGTACACTACCAAAGTTCATAAATCATAGTAATAATAACCGGAATATTATCCCTTCTAGAATATTTGTAGATTAAACACGCTCATTTGTTGGGTTTTCCTTTACCTATCCTTTTTTCTAGTTTCGGTAAAGTTTTGTCTTCGGATTTCGTCGACTATTTCAAAAGGCTATTTGAAGAGATAGTAAGTTCAATAGCTCTCACTTTATTGAACTCGTCGTCTTTTCAAATAACTTCTTAAAGTACTTTAGCTCTCAACAAAGTCAAAAAATAATTATCATTTGAGACAATATTAATAATATTAAAAGATCTATCAATATTCCTACCATAATAACACTTTGAAAATTTATCTCAAAAGAATAAAAAGTTCCTATAATTATTTTTGGGTGATTAATATGTTTAACGTTGCACAAAGTATAACACATACAATAATATTACTTAAAAGTAATCAAGTATAACAAGCTTTTACATGTAGTACACACAATTACTTTTAAACTTATATTAAATGAAGAATACCATCTTCAATTTTCTACAATTATAAAAATAAAAAAATAAAAAATGGCAAACCTTTGAATGCTGTTGGAGATAGAGGAATGTGTTAGCCCATATTTTATCACCCTAGATTTTCAGACACAATATTAACTATTTTTTTCTAAAGTTCAGTGGTGTTGTCTGAATTCTCCTATTAATATAAAAAAAATACCGAGAAATAAAAGTCATGACTTTACGCTTTGATTATAAATTCTAAAAGGACCAAAAGCACAAACCAATATAATTAAAAAGGAAAACTGAGAAAAGTGCAAATATTTTAATGACATGAAATTAATAGAAATGAGAAAAGCCTTCTTTAAGGTTCGCAAATAAAAAATAGTGTGAAAAAATAGTCACAGTCACACACCAGCCATTGCACGCGACGCGGTGCGAGCCTCCCCCGTTTGGTTCATCTCATAACGTTAATAATTAATTATATTCCAATGACTTGACCCCACCAACCGAACCTATACGACACTTCTCCAAATTAATATTTTAAAATAATATCCAAACTTCTTCTACAATTACTAACTTCACTCGGCTAATCTCCCAACTCCAAGCCAATGAGCCGAGATGAAAGTAGAATATAGGGTCCTTATTATTGCATATAAAAATAGAATTAATTAATCAATCAATTAATAATTCATACATAATTATCTTTTCAACAATCCTAAAAAATCTTCCAATTTTACCAACAAATTTACCACCCAAAATCTCATGTGGTGCTAAATTTTATATTTTAATTTCACCAATACAGTCATTTTAGTCATAAAATAAAGTATTTCATTTTTTTTATATGATTTAAAATTTTAATTTGATATTAAATTTTAGGAAAATAAATAACTTGAATCCGATTGGTTCACAAGCTAAATTCGAAAGATATGGAACTGACATGATAAAAATATATGTACATTTTTTTCCATGTTGATTAAATTACTTTTAATTATTTTTTAAATTTTCATAAATTTTGTTAATACAGTTACGAGATTAAAATATAATATATAAATTTGATTTATTAAAAACATAGTAATTAGTCTTAAACTGAATTTAAATAAATAATATTTTGAAATTATTTTTAAAATATAAATATTATAATAATAGATTGTTAATTATAAGTATTTATTATAAAAATATAACTTGCAAAACACCATTAAAAATATGTATAAAAAAGTGAAGGGGTTTATGTTGCAATTTTCCCCTCCACAAATTATTGCATTAAAAACTTAAGAACCTTGTAATATAGCATATATTATATCATTTTTTTATGGTTAGGGTATTTTTCATGTTCATTTTATAGTCTTTGAAGATTTAATCTTTTTAAAATTCATGGATGTCTCTCCTAGCAATGTTATCTACAGTGAGGGGTGAATGTTCGATCGAATCGAGTGAAAAAAATTTCGAGTTAATCGAGTTGATGAGTCCTATTTTATCATCCTAACTCGATTTGATTTTTTTTTCGAATTGAGTTATGTAAAACGAAATTCGAGCCAAATCGAATTGAGTGAAATTATTCGAGTTAAATTAAAAAATTAAACATGTCAAATTAAAATATTGTTACAGTATAATTAATTCTATGTTGGAGCACATAAACTTGAAACAATATATATATATAAATTTTTTTTCAAAGCAAAATAAAAATATATATACTTTAATATGATAAACTTGAATCGTGAATTAACTTAATTAGGTCCTAGAATCATTGTTTTAGAAAAATTTTAACTTTCTTTACATATTCTTTAGAATTTTTTTTAAATTTATTATATTTTTTAAAAAAATATATAAATTTTGAAATTTTTATAAATATTTTGAATTTTTGAAAATTATTCATGATTTTTTTTTGTAATTTTTGTTGAGAGAGACCAATTTGTTCATTTTCAAAATTGACAGGGACTAAAGATGTATTTACACTGATCTGTTATTCGAATTATAAAATTCAACTAGAAACTCGAATTAATTATTTGATTTAATTCGAATAACTCGATTCAATTAACTCAAGATTTGAAACTTTATTTCAACTTCGAATTGAATTTTACTTACCCATTACTCAAGTCTATTTTGTATACAATAATGAGTCATCCATTGGAGAAAAATATATATATTTAAAAAAGGGAATTACAAACAGTGGAGAGTGGAGCCCAGAGCAGAGAATTGAAATGTCGGGGCTGAGGGACGTGGCGGCTAATGGTCCGGCGTGGACTAGCCCACAATCATTAGGCTCACCGTTTTGTGTTGCAGGCTGGCTCTTTCAAGTGGGCCCATCCCCGTTATCCCACTTGGACTGGACCCCACTTTTCCGGTTGGCTTCTTTCTTAGTTATTTATGTATTTATTATTAGTGCTTGTGATTGCGGATAAGTAAAAACTGTTAATTGATGATGATATTTAAAATATAAATGTGTGGTATTGCCATTTGCCACTGTCCGGGGCATCGCCTAGGGTTGAGGGATAGCATTGAAATTTAGTAACAGTTATTTTATTTTTGTTGGAACAAAGTACATATAGAATAGAAGTGAAGCAAAAGTCTCAAACGTTATCCAACTGTCATCTTGGCCCCACCTTTGTTTGCTTGTCATTGTGCTATTCGACCCTCACTCGCTTTTTCATTTATCATCACCATACTTTAACATTTTACACCAATTTATTTAATGAGGTTTCATACAAAATTCACCTATCCACTTATGGTTTGATTATTAATTATTTAAATTAAAAAATTTATTTTGATTAAAAATAATATAAATCTAATAAGTTATAATAATATTTTAATTATTATTAAATTAAATTACACCTACATTCGCTAGTGCAATTACAAAAAATGCATTTCGCATATGATAGAGACATAAACTAGAATAAATACAAATTGAGAAATTTTCAGTAACTTAATTTTATCATTAAGTTAAAAGCCAAATTAGTTGTGAGTTTATTTTTTTAAAAAAAAATAGTATAAATGATAATTATATTTTAATATTGTCTTCTATTTAATAATTTTTATACAAATTCATGTTAAATATTTAAAATTTTAATTTATACATAATATTAACTTTGAGATGAGTTTATTTTTTTTTATTTTTAATCAATGTTTTCCATTAAAACTTTCTAAATAATGGTAATTAATTAGTTTTACATAAAAATAATTTAATAAATCTATCTCGAGTTAAATATATATATATCTGAATTAAATATAAATTTAAAATATTTAATTTTAGTTGAAGCGAATATACTTAATATTTTATAGCACTTCAGTATGTAGTTTATTTCATTATTTTGTAATTAAAACTATGGGAATAAATAAAATAATTAGAAAATACACAGATAAATAAATGAAAAATATAATTATCTTTTATTTAAAATTTGCTTACTAAGTATCTCAAGTTTATAGGAGTTCAAGCTTAAGAAAAATAAGTGAACATTCTTCAAACAATGATAAATATTATTAAGTGTATTTTGTACTAAACCAGAAAATATATTTAAGTATGGTTGACCCAAAATAAGATTGCACATGAAATTGCTACATATTTTGATTAACAAATATATACAGTTTTATTATATGGATAATATTTGTTAGTTTTTTTTCCAAGATTGCTTCATATAAAAGACTAGGTTTCAATGATTTTGTTTTTTCTTTCTTACTTACTATTTTTGGATAATGAAATAAATTATTGGTGTTAGGGTTAGAATATTAAAATGGTTGGGTTTTAATAATTAGAAATTAAGAATGGATAACATAGTTTTGAGAGATGGAATCATTAAAAACTCTTGTTAGTGAAACTTTAATCATGACAAAAGCAAACAAGACAACCAATCACAATTAAAAGGAAATCACTTCTTAAGCATGTTGATTTGATATAACATAAGTCATTTTCGAATGTACAAGATTATTATTAACTTTGTCCATTTGATATTAAAAGAATGCACCTCGTACAATGTAATGAAGTATTTTCAGAATTATTGTTTATAATAATATTATTGGTAACAACATTTCCACTGCCCCAACCCACATTATACATATAATAATACACTCGTTAAGCTATTGTTAATGACTTTGTTGTGTTGCAAATAAATGGAATGTTAAGGTTTTGTGAGTAATGAATGGAAGTGGGGTGAGCTGAATCCCAACTAATGGTGGGGTCTGTTTTAAATCATTGTTGATGTAAACCCATTATTGTTTTGGTTCCCCACGTTTAACCAAGGGAATGGCCAACTCCTCCAAAAAGGCCTAATTAAATAAACACATATCTTCAAAAGGTTAGCAACCCCCTTCTCCATTCTCCATTTGTCCTAAGCTTATCTCTATCTCATCTCCATCATGTAAGGTCTTTCTTTGTTAAATTTGATCACCATTCACTTCTACCTTTGCTTTTCTCACTTCCTATTGCTAACCTGCCTAATTTAGAAATGCTACAAAATGTATATTTTCTTTAGGGGTACCCCCCTTGGTCGGCTTAACTATCTTTTATTTTTCTATATCTCTTCACTCTATGCTTAATTGTAATTTTATTAGGATTATGCGTAAGGTTTCTAATTATTAATCTGATTATTGGTGTATTATAATGTTTGATTTTGATCATAATTATAACCTGTAATAATACATTGATTGTATTTTTCATTTCGTTTGTGATTGATTATATATATAAATGTGTTGTTTATATTTATAATTTCATTAAAATTTTGAAATTTTACTATGCATGCACTTTAATAAATTCAAAATACATGTTTAAGCATGTCAACAATTGAAAGGGAAACTGTTTATATTAGTTCAGTAATCAAAGGGGTGTTGGATTAAATAATTCCTACTCATATTTCCTTTGGAAACTTAACTCATGTGCTATGACTGATCAACACTGAATAATTCATTGATTTAATCATGGCAAGGTTGACGACAATTTGTATGTTGACTATAACAGAATTGACTGTGTACTCATTTTCTGCAGAATTAACCCAACTACCCAAAATACCCAAACATAGAAATTCCATTGCTTCGTCTGGCTTATTCAAATGAGTAGTAATAATCAAATTAACAATGACCAAAATTTTGACAATTGGTATCAGTAATGTTATGCTAGATTATTATTTATGTTAGCTGTTTGAAGAGTAAAAATAAATGAAGGATAGCCGCCGCCGGAGAAGAAAGAGATTAACCACATGTGTTATTACCTTGAAGGACTTCTCTTGTTGCTCTTATATTTTTTTTCTTTATAATCTTATTTTTCTTGATTTCTCAATTACAAAGCATTTGGATTAATTTAAGCATCAGAGAGCATCTTGGAGCACAAGTTTCAATGCCTCTACCTTACCTTCATTAGCTTTCATGAATTTGATATCTAAGCCCATCTCACTTCCCTAAGTTTTCATAACCATTTATACGCTATTGTAATAGAAAACTTGGTTAGGTTTCAAACAATTAGCTTTAAAGAGCTTACATATTTTCAGCCAATTTGGCTATTTCATGTTTGGGAAATTGCTGGATCTTGGCAGGTAGCATGAATGAATTCAACGTTGAGAAGATGACGAAACCTTACCAGTCTGAGGAATTGATATTTGATCTACTATAATTGGATTCGAACAAAATTTGATACCGGTGGCTCCGCACCATGAACCTTTTTCTAAATTGATAAGAGAATTACACAGACGAACCAGAAACCCAGAAAGAAATCATGAACTACACCAAAAGCTGTGAAGTCGTAGACTCTGATTCCATGTTCGAGTGGCAACAATGGAATAGAAAATTAGTGAGAAAACAAGGGAAGATGAAAAAGAATAGAGAATGGAAAAAAAAGGATCTACTATTTTATGTCATTAGCTCTAACATCCTAAGCAAGGGGCAAGCAAGAGTTAGAATCTACTAAGCTTGATCAAAACTAAGAAAAAATCTATATTGATCTTCTTTGCAAAACAAAGAAACTATTTATCATATCTGCCCTTTGATGATACAATATTACTTTTAAATAAGGAAATAACGTACTTCAGCACACTCAAATTCACGTTTTCTTACACTGATTATAATATTGATGCTAATCGAGTTAAGACTCAACCAACAAACTTTTAAATATTAAAAATTATTGATTTATTGTATTTTAGAATGACATGAAAAAAAATTAATATTTTAAAAATACGACAATACAATAAATTTTCTCTTTTTTTTTCATCACGGATTTTTTAAAATATTCAACATTAGCACCATCTACAATTTTTACTTATTTATTTTAAAATTAACTATGTAAAATTTAAATTACTTGTTTTTATAATAATAAAAAAAGTTTAAATACAAAACTCGACAAGTAATTTAACCGATTTATATATATATTCATGCGCAAAGAAGAGTTGACTATTGACTAAAAAAGGTCAACTACTTGGGCACAGAAACACATGCACATGGTGGCATCATTCCCTGATGTGTTGCCCAAGGCGTGATGAATAATAATTAATGCTTTTTTTTTTCTCAATGCTTTGTGTTTGTTTGTGGCTATGATTCCCCAAATGAAAATAAATGAATGACTGATTAGAACTTTTTTGGACTAATTCGAATTAAATTTATAAAAATGGCACAATATATGTTTCAAAATGTTGTTTTCATAAAAATTACTAAACACTTGTGATCTTTACAATAAACAATAGAAAATGTAAATATCTAACAACAGAAATCATGATTACATTTTGGTTTATATGTCCCCCTCATAATAATAATACCAATTATGGCGATAATTATAGATTAAGAAATGAGAACAAATAAAGGGTAAGAAAGTGGAATTTGGAATCTTTACCTTCACAAATAAAACCACACACCTTCGCCTATACTCCCCGACTCTGACTTGGCTGTATATCCAGGAATTTTAATTAGTTAGATTAGTGAATTTAATCCTAATTAGGAATAATTGAGTGTTCCTTTTGCAACTGCATATTCCTAGGAGGAGGGAAATGAAAATAAGACATTGCAACAAAATGGGGTCAGACCACGGCAAATTTGGTCTTGATTTGTCTCCAATAAACAAGATTGTGGGAAATGAATATAGTTTCATAGGGTGAGGTCTGCAGCAGAAGTTGGTGGAAGTGGGGCGACTAAAAGAGTCAACTGAGATATGCTGATCCAATGATAACAGCGGGGGACCTTTCTGTTAATATATTTTGTTCCTTTTGTGGTTAATGTGGAAACATAAGCAAAGCTTTTTAAAGGCCATTATCAAATCTCATTAAGTTTATAAAAAGTTAAACCAAAGATCATTTTCTTATAATTGAAGCAATAATTTTGCTTAAGAGGAGGAACATATAGTGTTTGAGTTCCTTAAAATAAATATATTTTGTGGCAATAATTAGCATTTGGACAACAAACAGTATTCCTACGTAGAGCACAAGGGATAGTACATATACAGTCTTCAGAAATTTCCTATTCAATATTTATTATTATTATTATGTCGTCTATATACATAGTATATATTGATGAATAAGTACACAAAATAGCTCTTTTTTCCTTTATTTCCGTGGGGCTTCCACCTCCCCTAAGATAACTCCAGCATTGCAATCTAGGATAATATATATATACACACACTTTTAGGTTTGCGAAATAAAATTAGAATTTTGGCTAATTTGTTCAAAGAAAAAGAAAATGCTAAAATTACTACAGCTTATTTAAATAACTTTTATATTTTTTTAGTTAAATAAAATTCTAATCTATAATCAATTGAGTCTTAGCTTGATTAGCATGAATATTATTTTCAATGTAGGAGGACATAGGTTCGAGTGTGTTGAAGCGCATTCTCCGGATAGTTCTAAACATTGCGTCAAAAAGAACAGATATGATATTTATCATCAAAACTCTTAATTCTAATTGAATTTTTTTTTTTTTACTTTTTACTTTATTAATTTTATTAGTTACTAACAATTTAATCTAAGTCTCTTACTAAACACAAAAAATATATGGGACTAAAGCTCTTTTAATCAACCAAAATTCTCTAAAAGAATTGCATCTACACTTTACTATTTCTCAAAAATCAAGATCGTTGTTTCTTTTTTGAATCACCCTCTACAAATTCTTTAAACAATATTATTGTCTTTCTTCATTTTTATCAACGTCAAAATTCAAATAACAAGTCATAATTATATATAAGAATTTATTTTCACTAAAATTAGTTAATCTACTGGTTGATAAATTACCCATTACTAAATCAAATTTATTTGCATTGTAATGGTGGTGTTGGATGATCTTAAACTTTCAAATGCTTGGGCAAAACTTGATTCAATTTAAAAAAAAAAAAAACAAATTTCAAATTAATCAAATCGAGTAATTCAGTTTTTTCGAGTCAACTTGTATAAGTAATTCGAGTTTTGAGTTTGAGTCGAGTTGAATTTTACAATTCAAATATCATATTGATGTAAATACTCTTTTAGTCCCCGTCAATTTTGAAAATGAGCAAATTGGTCTCTTAACAAAAATAAAAAATATTCAAAATATTTATAAAAATTCTAAAATTTATATTTCTTGAAAAATTATAAAATTTAAAAAAAATCTAAAGAATATATAAAGAAAGTTAAAATTTTAAAAGTTTTCTAAAATAATAATTTTAGGACCTGAATAAATTAACTAACAATTCAAGTTTATCATACTAAAGTATCTTATTTTTTTTCTTATTTTTCTTTGAAAAAATATTTAAATTTATGTGCTCTAATATGGAATTAGTTATATTGTAACAAGATTTTAATTTGACATATTTAATTTTTAATTTAACTTGAATAATTTCACTCGATTCGATTCGATTCGATTCAACTCGACTCGAATATCATTTCGCTTGACTCGATTCAAAAAAAATTGAAAATCGAGTTAGGATGATAAAATATGACTCGTCAACTCAATTAACTCGAACTTTTTTTATTCGATTCGATCAAACACTCACCTCAGCCCATTGCTGGTCATTTTTCGTTTTACACCTTTAATTTATCTTTTTCTCCATTGTACTTTTTTGTCATTTTCTTCATTTTACCTTCTACTTCAATAATTTCATATTTTCAATTGTTAGAATTTTTTATTAATTTAAAATAATAAACAATTTTCCCATTATTTTAGAATAAACTAATATACGTTATTATCAAAAGAACTTTTAATTTTCCATTTCTTGGATTAACTACTTTTAGATTATTTTTTTTAATTTTTAATTATTTTGATTTAAAAATGTTAAAAATTTCCATTTTATGTAATAACATATTTATATACTAATTAGGTAAATCATTTAATAAAAATATTAAATACTTTATTAATACTTTATTAATAATTTATTAATTTATATTTTTAAATAAGTTATAAGTACAATTATATTAAAATTTTTAATGTCCACGATGATATTTTTGCATTTTTACAAGAATTCACCTTATCATCACTGTTGTGTTTGAATACAAACACATATTCAGTCATTGATTTTGTAACACCCCCTACCCGTATCCGTCGCCGGAATAAGGTACGAGGTATTACCGGAGTTTACAAAATCATTTTTCATTAAACCGAGTCAATTTACTATTCATATTCCCAACGTAATTATAATGTCCCTCTATCGGGCTCTCGAAGCCCAAAACATACATTAGAAACTATTCGGAACTAAATCGGGATCATAGGGAATTTTTCGCATAATCCAATTTTTTTTTCTATTACAGGTGTCACACGCCCATGTGCTATAGGGACACGCCCGTGTGGTTCAAGCCGTGTGACCAACACACCCATGTGACTTACCTCGCTCCAGGCCGTGTGGCTTCACACACCCGTGTCCCTAGGCCGTGTAACTCTCTGATTTGCAACTCATGAACAAATTGATGTCACACTGCCAAGGCACACGCCCGTGTTGCTAAGCCGTGTGGTTAATTTTTATTTTCGAATTAGGTGCAGGATTCACACAGCCGTATCACACACCCGTGTATCCAGGCCGTGTACCTCACACGGGCAAGGCACACGCCCGTGTGGGAGCCCGTGTACTTGATCCTAGGCATTCTGTTTTGCAATTTCAAGATACAGGGGACACACGGCCTTGATACACGCCCATGTACTAGACCGTGTGTCACACATGCCCGTGTGGAAAAAAACAAGGCTATATCCAAGCCTCATTTCTCACTCAACTGGTCTTTTACTTACATCAACATTTAAATATGTTCAAGATTCAATTTATATGGTTAAACATCTAAATTTATCTGTAATAGCCCAAATTTCAGCGATGTAGGAAGTAGTGGTTCGAGACCACCAAATTCGGAAAATGAACTCATAAATTATATTATTTAATATTTACGAGCTAAATGTAGCTTTTAAAAGATTTTTGAAATAGTAAACTGTGTATTATAAAGATTTATTTGGTTAAGAAATTGAGAAAAAGAGGTATTGAGATCTCGGTGTTATAAACCGAGCCATAAATATTTTTATGAATATTTACGAAGTGTCAATAAGGTAGTATTAAAATTTCATCAGAAAATTTTAACGTTTCGGTAGTCAATTAGATAAAAAGGACTAAATTGAAAAGGTGCAAAACTTGCTAAAGTGATTAAATAGCTTAACCATTAAATAAGGAAGGACTAAAAGAGAAAATGGACCATTTTAAAATGTCTGAGGCGACATAGCGTGAAAAAAAATCAAAGATTTTTATGTGAAAAGGACAAAATTGGAATTTTAACAAAAGTTACATGGCCAAAGTTGATTTAAATGATTTCTAGGCCATTTCTTCTTTAACTTTCTTTCAAAAAAAGCCATGGAAGAGGGTTTTGAGCTGTTCTTTCATATTTTAGCTTCAAATAAGTTCAATTCTTGCTTTTTCCTTGAAATTTTTATATTTTTGGACTTTTACAATTTGGTCCAACTTAGTATTCTATTAGTTTTTGATTTTGTTGAAAATTTTGGAAGTTACCATTGATAAGTTCATATGATTTTTGTTATTTGATGATGAAATTGATATGTTAATGATGTTTAAAGGTGTTTTATTAAAGAATTTTGGATGAAAACATGTTTTAGGGGTTAAATTGAAAAGTGTTGAATTTATGGAAAATTATGAAATTTCATGGAATTAATGGACTGTGATTGGTATGTATGAGAATAATTAGGCTTGGAATAAGGATTAAATTGCAAGAATACTGAAATTTTCTGAGCCTAGGAACGAAATTATCATGTATTAAAAGTTTAAGGGAGAAAATGGTAATCAACATTTTGTACTAAAACAGTTTTGGACAGTAGCAGTAGTCTAACTTTGAAAAATCACCAAAAATTATGAGAATCAATTTGGAGGATGAATAAAATATGAAATTAAATCTTATTGGGTCTAGTTTCTCATAAAAGAAACGGTGTAAGCAATGGAATTGTAAATCATGAGATATAATAAATTTTGTGAGACAATGTCAGAATGATTTCGGGTTCCCCTGTTCTGACTTTGGAAAATCATCAAAAGTTGTAGAAAAATAGTTAGGGGCTTAAATTTATATTTTTAAATTCTTAATGAGTCTATTTTCAAGAGAAACAAACGGGAATATCATCCAAATTCTGTGTTAAGAGATAATTAATTTTTAGTAAGCAATGGTCAAAGCTGTCAAACAGCAAAATAGGGATAAATTTGAAGATTTTACTGTACTAATTTGCTAAACTATAAATTCTTAAATTTTTATGGTAGAAGGATATATGAATCTAGTTTCAAAAACATCAATCGGATCTTAATTTGGAGTTCTTTAGCTCAAGATAAAAATAATTTAGTGACTATGACACGGATGGACAACTTTGAATATACATATAAGTAAATAGTGAAATTATAGATAATGTTACTTATAAGCGTGATATATACATTAAGGATGTGGAATGGAGAGGAGGAGGAGGAAAATATATGAATGACTTATGTATAAATTGATCACATGCCCTATTATAATCGATAAACGTTGAATTATAAATGATATAATGTTTTATTTCAAATATTTATTATGAAACTAAGATTATCGTTATGGTATAAAAATTGAATTGTAAGTTTGTGTAACTTGAATTGTATTCTTAAATGTTTGAAATGTATGTTTATGTGATGAAAATTTGATTTGAATGCTCAATGTATGATTATTGATGAAATGTTGATAATATTCAATAAAAAGGGAAAGAAATCCCGGTTGAATGGAATGGAATTCGATGGATCACTGAAAAGGATTTGACGGTAAAAAGGATCTAGCCCGGACGGGTGATCCTGATTTAAGCCCTCCCGAAGAATATGTGTGAAAAGGATCTAGCCTGAACGGGTGATCTTGGTATAAGCCCTCCCAAAGAATATGTGTGAAAATGATCTAGCCCGGGCGGGTGATCCTAATATAAGCCCTCCCGAAGAATATGTGTGAAATGGATTTAACCCGGACGGGTAATCCAAAGTAAATGTGAGTCTGGATTTAACTGGACTGGTAATCCCGACAATACTCTTTGAGCATATGTTACAGGGGATTTAGCCTGGACTGGTAATGCCGCTGTAAGAAATGAGGTTCGCGGGAGTGTGCTCCCTTACAGGGGATTTATCCTGGACTGGTAATCCCGCTTTAAGAAATGAGGTTCGCGGGAGTGTGCTCTCTTATAGGGGATTTAGCCTGGACTGGTAATCCTACTGTAAAAAATGAGGTTCGCGGGAGTGTGCTCTCTGAAAATGACTTATGTATATATGTGTACGAATTGACGGATTATGAGATTGTACACCATGAGTGTACTAAAGGAAATCCATTGAAATTCCGAGGAATTCAACGGGATAAATATGGAAAACGGTAAATACATGGGATTATCAATCAACTATTCATATATATATAAAATATTCATAAATTTTTATAGCATTCTTAACCATCATCTTCATCCCTATACTTATACCATTTCATCATTTGTTCATTTTAAACCCATATCAAACATGATAAAATCATAATTATATGTAACTCAAAACTTACTAAATACAAGCCATACCAATGGCTAGTTACAGTTAGATCATTTATAAGCCAACATTAACTAATTAACCTATACATGCCATTATAACCATAATTCATTTACCATACATACCAAAATAGGCCGATGGATAGTGTGAGTGATCTCCGTCGAGCTTCCTAACCAACGAGCTTTCGAAAACTCACTCATTTGAATTTAATATAAACATACAAGCAATATTCAAATATCTTGATCACGAGCCTTAACACATAACCTCATCACCCTTGTTAGTCGCACACTTCATATAAATACCAAGAAACATGTATGGACTCAATTCTCATTAAATTTCTCATATATATAGACAATTTCACATTATGTAATCATATAACATATAGCAACCATATCTCTGTATTTTAAATACATTTTCATAACAACTTGTCTTGATTTCATACTATTTTATATTTGAGCTTTACTCATCAAAGTATTTGAAATATCATCTTTATGCAAATAGTACACATGAGGTACATAATTCCATAATTATGAATGAACATATTTATCAAACATATTCCATGTTCATATATCATAGTCTCATGTCTCCATATATCAATAACCATCATTTTCTTGTATTTTAGATAAATACTTGTAACCATACATAAGTATGCAATTTGCTATTTCTTCCTGTCAATCACAATTTCAAATGACAAATTCTTGTGAATACGCTCACCAATTTCATAATTCCATGTATTTACCGTTTTCCATATTTATCCCGTTGAATTCCTCGAAATTTCGATGGATTTCCTGTAGTACACTCATGGTGTACAATCTCATTAACCGTCAATTCGTACACATATATACATAAGTCCTTTTCAGGGAGCACACTCCCGCGAACCTCATTTCTTATAGCAGGATTACCAGTCCAGGCTAAATCCCCTGTAAGAGAGCACACTCCCGCAAACCTCATTTCTTACAGCGAGATTACCAGTCCAGGCTAAATCCCCTGTAACATATGCTCAAAGAGTATTGTCGAGATTACCAGTTCAGGCTAAACCCCCTGCAATGACAAATACTCTATAGAGCTTTGTCTGGATTACCAGTTCAGGCTAAATCAAGACTCATATTTACTTTGGATTACCCGTCCGGGCTAAATCCATTTCACACATATTCTTCGGGAGGGCTTATATCAGGATCACTCGTCCGGGCTAGATCCTTTTCACACATATTCTTCGGGAGGGCTTATATCAGGATCACCCGTCCAAGCTAAATCCTTTTTACCGTCAAATCCTTTTCAGTGATCCATCGAATTCCATTCCATTCAACCGGGATTTATTTCCCTTTTTATTGAATATTATCAACATTTCATCAATAATCATACATTGAGCATTCAAATCAAATTTTCATCACATAAACATACATTTCAAACATTTAAGAATACAATTCAAGTTACACAAACTTACAATTCGATTTTTATACCATAACGATAATCTTAGTTTCATAATAAATATTTGAAATAAAACATTATATCATTTATAATTCAACGTTTATCGATTATAATAGGGCATGTGATCAATTTATACATAAGTCATTCATATATTTTCCTCCTCCTCCTCTCCATTCCACATCCTTAATGTATATATCACGCTTATAAGTAACATTATCTATAATTTCACTATTTACTTATATGTATATTCAAAGCTGTCCATCCGTGTTATAGTCACTAAATTATTTTTATATTGAGCTACAGAACTCCAAATTAAGATCCGCTTGATGTTTTTGAAACTAGATTCATATATCTTTCTACCATAAAAATTTAAGAATTTATAGTTTAGCAAATTAGTACAGTAAAATCTTCAAATTTATCCCTGTTCTGCTATTTGACAGCTTTGACCATTGCTTACTAAAAATTAATTATCTCTTAACACAGAATTTTAATGATATCCCCGTTTGTTTCTCTTGAAAACAGACTCATTAAGAATTTAAAAATATAAATTTAAGCCCCTAATTATTTTTCTCTAATTTTTTATGATTTTCCAAAGTCAGAACAGGGGAACCCGAAATTATTCTGACCTTGTCTCACAAAATTTATTATATCTCATGATTTACAATTTCATTGCTTACACTGTTTCTTCTATGAGAAACTAGACTCAATAAGCTTTAATTTCATATTTAATTCATCCTCTAATTTAATTCCCAAAGTTTTTGGTGATTTTTCAAAGTTAGACTACTACTGCTGTCCAAAACTGTTTTAGTGCAAAATGTTGATTACCATTTTTCCCCTAAACTTTTAATACATGATAATTTCGTTCCTAGGCTCAGAAAATTTCAGTATTCTTGCAATTTAATCCTTATTCCAAGCCTAATTATTCTCATACATACCAATCACAGTCCATTAATTCCATGAAATTTCAGAATTTTCCATAAATTCAACACTTTTCAATTTAACCCCTAAAACATGTTTTCATCCAAAATTCTTTAATAAAACACCTTTAAACATCATTAACATCTCAATTTCATCATCAAATAACAAAAATCATATGAACTTATCAATGGTAACTTCCAAAATTTTCAACAAAATCAAAAACTAATAGAATACTAAGTTGGACCTAATTGTAAAAGTCCAAAAATATAAAAATTTCAAGGAAAAAGCAAGAATTGAACTTACTTGAAGCTAAAATATGAAATACCAGCTCAAAACCCTCTTCCATGGCTTTTTTTGAAAGAAAGTTAAAGAAGAAATGGCCTAGAAATCATTTAAATCAACTTTGGCCATGTAACTTTTGTTAAAATTCCAATTTTGTCTTTTTTCACATAAAAATCTTTCATTTTTTTCACGATATGCCGCCTCAGCCATTTTAAAATGGTCCATTTTCCCTTTTAGTCCTTCCTTATTTAATGGTTAAGCTATTTAATCACTTTAGCAAGTTTTGCACTTTTTTAATTTAGTCCTTTTTATCTAATTGACTACCGAAACGTTAAAATTTTCTGACGAAATTTTAATACTACCTTATTGACACTCCGTAAATATTCATAAAAAATATTTATGGCTCGGTTTATAACACCAATATCTCAATACCTCTTTTTCTCAATTTCTTAACCAAATAAATCTTTATAAAACACAATTTACTATTTTAAACATCTTTTAAAAGCTACATTTGGCTCGTAAATATTAAATAATATAATTTACGAGTTCATTTTCCGGATTTGGTGGTCTCGAACCACTATTTCCTACATCGCTGAAATTTAGGCTATTACAGATTTTAATCTCACCGCAACAGTAATCAATCTCACTATTATCATAATTTGTTAAAAAAATTGTAATAGTTAAATGTGATCTCATGAAACAAATTTATTTATTATTATTTTTCAATAAATCATATTTTTATCTAAAATGAAAATATTTCTCATACTGTTTATTAATACAAAACCATCGCATTTTATTTTTAAAAAATAAATACGATTGATTTACTCATTTCAAGAAATGCATTTCATTTTAATGGAAATGAGTGAAATACTTAATAGGGTGAAGGATTCACGACCATACATAAAACTGGAAAATTACCTTATACACATGAAGCTTATTTAATATCATGTCATGAATGCAACAATAAAATAAAATCAAATAAGCTTAAATTAACCTCAAATACAAGAATATTGGTCATGAATTCCAAATTATCATAACACATATATAAAGTTGTTTATAGGTCGGATATCCATTCAAGTTTGAAGGCTTGTTTCAAAAATGAAAGGATTTAAACAAAAATATGAGACCTGAAAAATAGGTTTGAACAAAAAAAAAATCGCCTAAACTCGACGTAACCCGACCTGAATATATTATATTAATTATATATGTTGAGGCATACTTAACCAACTATTAACCTAAAAATAGTTAAACTCATTATTCAAAGTCAAAACAAACCTAGCTACCCAAGTAAATAACCCGACCCAAAATTTACATTATCTAATCAATGTATTGTTTTTTAAACTTATTTTTATATAAAAAAAAAGTAATTTAAAAAATTTAAATATGACTTGGATAAAAAAATGTTTTATTGAGGTAGACTTGGATGAAAAATTGGAATTATTTATTGAGAAGGATCAAACCTGATCATGAAAAAATCACTATAAACTCATTGTACATATACATATTCAAATGTTAAGAGGATATTAAAATCAAATTTTGATAAATGGATCATCACCATATCAAGGTACCAATATGTATATATATTATCATTACCAACATTAACACTAAAGTATAGTAAACTCATATATGTGTATAAATTAGAAAATTAACATATGTTAACATATAATAAAACTAAGTCTTTTCACAATTTCACATAAACCAAAAATAAAAAATAAAAAAAAAATCATTTAAACCGAAATGGGCTATGAACATGTAAAGAAGTTAGACCTAAAACCCTAAGATTTGGGTTAAACTAGGATGCTGGTCTGATTTTGTTGGACTGGATTGGGCCGAGTAATTAATGAGCCGAATATAATATGAGGCCTGGCTTGGTCTGGGCTGCCTCATGAAGGCCTGCTATCCTTTCTTTTCTTTTCTTTTTCTCTTAACAAATATCCAAAAAATTTGGAACTAATATGTAGTCCCTAAACTTGAAATTGTTCTCACATTGGTATTTAAAATTTCCTTTTGGTCCATATTAGTCTTGGAACTTGGTAGCTTTTTCAATTTGATCCCCGAACTTGAATTTTGTTAGGATATGACGATGTAACAATTTAATATTGTGCCATGTCATCACTTAAAATTTTTTAAGTTTCTTTATGTATTTTTTATTTTATATAATTTTTAAAATTTTATCATGTGATTAGGTAGCACTCAAAGTGCCATGTCATCACTCTTGAAAGAATCTGAGTTCAAGGATGGAATTTGACAAAGTTATCACATTTCGGGATTAATATGGACAAAAACTTCAAAGATCATGTACGGAAAAGTGACAAGTTTGGGAGTTAAATGTTGTTTTATCCCTAAAAAAAATTCACTCTCTCCTTCTACCCTAATACCACAATTTTTAAGTTGTCCTTCCAAAATCTCAATTGACTCACCCTGCACCACCATCATCTATAGTCATCGGAGCTCCGGTTGGGCACCATCATACAAAAGCTTGTTCTCTCTTTCAATTTCTTTACAAACGAGCTACAAAACCATTAAACTTCATCTAATATCTTGAATTTCTTAGGCTCCAATCAAAATATTTGACCATCATATCTTCATACAACTTCGACAATGGCTCCACCTCACCTCAATATGCCTCTCTATCGTTCAGATTTTTGAATCCGCATCAAAGATAAATAGTTCTTTTGCCTCTTCAATTCCCTTAAGTCTCTCTCTTTTTTCTTTAGGGATTTATTTGCTTGATTTGTATTTGTGAATTGTTTAGAACATATCTATCAGCTTTCGATATTTGGTGAATGGGTTAAGGGATACTATGCAAGTTGTATGAGTAGCAAAGATGGTTTGAGGATTTGGGATCATGAGGGCCAATAGGTCACAGATGTGTGCTTAAACGTTGTGACTAATTTGTTGGGTTCTAGTGTTTGTAGTATAGTGATATTGTCAAACGTACTTGTAATTTTTTAACAAATTAGTTTAATAAAATTTTATGATCCATATTAATATTTTTTGTATAATGCCCTCAACAATTTTTGCACACAATGAAAAATGTAAGCAAATATTAGCTCACAGATTATCTAATGTTTAACTAATATTATGTTGCATTACACGGTTGGATCATAATGCGAGAAGACAACTTATATTAGTAGATAACCTAAATAGTCTATAATCTAACCGAAATTGAGAAAATCAATTAAAAAGACTATTATGTCGTTTATCAAGCCCAAATGGAACTATATTATATTAGGTATCAGAGCAAATGACTCTTAAAAGATAAAGACACAAATGTAGTTGTTATCAAAAACTAATTTAGTAAAGAGTGTACATCATTTATGGTTATTGTTATTATAGATGAAAAATTGTTATAGAAGGTAATAATAAAACATAAAAAAAAAAATCAATTCTACAATAAACTATTTTAATGAAATATTACTATATAGAATAGTTGTTGTATAAGTTGTTGTATAAATGGTTGATCTTACTATTAAGTGCAATTTGCAAAGAATACCCTAATATCATGCAAAAACCCAATCAAATAGTTACCTCAAAAGATTCTACTTACTTCCATAAAGATTAAATTCGTTAATTTAATAGTAAAAAGATTAATATGAAGGTGGATATACTTGGTAGGTCTCCCTATTAAAATATCGAATCAAACTTATCACTCTACTATTAAATAGAATAATTTAGTCTCTGTATTATTAAAAATAATAAAATAAAACTAAAATTGGATAGAGTTAATGCTTACCGTTTAAAAAATATCATTTATTCTCTAATAGAATTATATTTTGAAAGTTTTTTATGATTTTGTAAATGAAATATTTTATTCGAAGTTGAAATGTAAATAAAAGTTTCATATAATATTTTAAACAAAAAAATTAACTCTATATCAATTTAGTCTTATTTAGTTTTTTTAATAATATATCAACTAAAATAATTCATTTAAAATAATAATAATTTAATCCAACCCTTATAGGAAATATGCTCCCCAAATACTTTCACCCTATTTTTCTTATAATAAAATATTTAGCAATAGGTGGCTCAAAAAATTAATCACAGGAAATGTTAAGGACCTTGTACGAAGGACAACAAATTAAGGTTCTTTTAGATAAATAACTCAAAAAAATTAAAATATTATGAAAATGACTCTAGTAGTAAATTATTTAGACAAATGATCTAATTTTTACAGGATTAATGGGTGCCTCCACTTCCCATAGCGGCACCACCCAAAAAAGTAACCCAATCATTGTTTTATAATTACAAAAATAATAGGATGATTTTTAATAATATTTTAATTTATTTTTTCTAAATAATCTAGTACTAGAGTCATATGGGGGAAATTTATTTTTTTACAGATATTGGTCACTCCATAGAAGAAGGCGTCACCTGAAAATAATTTTTGAATCCAATTTGGTGTTTCCATTAAAAGAGGCGGCACCAAAAATAGTAAAAAAATATTTTATTTTTTCATTAACTATGAAAATACGCATGGAAATACAAAAATTTATATGGGTGCCGCCTTAGGAAATGGCGGCACCAAATTTTTTTTTTCATCCTATCATTTTTGTAATTATAAAACAATGATTGAGTTACTTTTTGGGGTAATACCACCGTGGAAAGTGGAGGCACCCATTAATATCGTAAAAACTAAGTCATTTTTATAAATATTTTAATATATGAGTCACTTTCATAATATTTTAATTTTTTTAGGTTATTTATCCAAAAAAACCCCACAAACTGGCAAACTGGGAGATACCCCTTTTGTCCACCCGTGTATGCAATTTGTACAAGTAGTATGGACCCATTTACCCAAAAAGGCCCATTTCCAAACAAAATTACGGAAATGGGCCAACTAAAGCATTATTTACAGAAAAGGGCCAGTTCTGGCAAAACGCGCCTATGTGGCCACGTTTTAAGGGAGAAAATCCAGCAAATCGCGCCCCTGGGGGAGCGCTTTGTGCCACGTCAGCAAATCGTGCCTACGTGGACGCGTTTTGCTGACGTGGCACAAAACGCTCTCTAGGTGCGCGCTTTCTTTGGCGACAACAGTATTTTTTTGAATTTTTTGACCATTGGGGGGTCCAACGGTAAAAAAAAAACTATAAAAAACCCCATTCTTATATTTCACACTTAATTTCTTCAAAATTTAGCCAAAAATCTCTAAAAATTCTCCCTAAAGCTATCAAATTTCTCATTAAATTTCTCAAAGCTCTTTATAATTAGTTATTTACTTTATTTTTTTAAAATTAATATTACTTTTTTATAATTTCAAAAATATTTGATCGTGTTAGCAATGACCGGGGAATTAATTCGTCTCGATAATAAACATATCTCCGTTGAACAAATGAAAATGGTAACGGTTTATTTTAAATGTTGAATATTATTTAATATTTTTTTTCATTTATTCAATTTTAATTAATTTGTATTTTATAATTTTTTATAACAGTCTGTAGATCGAGTGTTACAATGTTATATTCGTAATATGTCTGGTCCGCTATCACCGTTGATAGAAAATTACTTTAGGGAAGCGGGTTTTTGGCACGCGGCCACTATAGGCCGGGGGTGCAAGTTGGACCTGAAACTCATCAGTGCGTTAATAGAGAGATGGAGACCCGAGACGCACACATTCCATCTTCCATGCGGAGAGTGTACTATCACTTTGGAGAACGTCCAGTTACAATTAGGATTGCCGGTGGATGGGTCTGCACTCACCGGGTCTGTTCAATCTGCTGATTGGAGAGCCATATGTTACGATCTTTTTGGTGCGATTCCGGATAATATTTACGGAGGTCGAATTGAGATGGGCTGGTTACGAGACACATTCCCGGAGCCGGGGAATGATTCGACTGAAGTTGAAAGAATACGATATGCTCGGGCATACATCCTTGAGATGATTGGAGGTTATTTGATGCCGGACTTGTCACGAAACCTCGTACATCTGAGGTGGCTGCTAAAACTCGTTGATTTTAGAGTAGCTGACGAACTTAGTTGGGGGTCTGCCGTGTTAGCAACATTGTACGTGGAGATGTGTGGGGCGACGCGACCAAATAAAGCCAAAATCGGAGGTTGCCTATCACTACTACAATCATGGGATCGGTTTTGCTTTCCATTTTTACGTCTTCGAGTGAACCACCCATATATATTCTCACTCATGACAAGTTAAAATTTTTATTTGATTTTACAATTATTCCATAGATTTAAAATAAAATTGTATGCTGAAAATTTATTTAATTAGGTGGAACCATCAGGCGAGTTATGTTGGAATACTTACCGCTCTTAAAGATATACGGCTTCTATTAGACCAACGGTCGGAAGCACAAGTAAGTATTAAATAATATATATACATAAAATAGTCGTTTCCTATTTAGTATTTAGTATTTAGTATTATGTATATAACTAATATTTTTATCCTGTTCATATAGTTTCAATGGACACCATATGAGGATCCGGCAATACGGGTAGTAATTCCGAAAGAATTCTTTCAAAATCTGAACATTTGGCATGTTAAGGTCCCATTAGTCAACTATGCTACTGTCGAGATGCACCAGACGGATAGAGTGTTGCAACAATTTGGATTTCGACAACCTATTCCTGAGGTGCTCGATGAGTAGCACAAAATTGACTTACGACTAACGAATACAAATTGACCATTATTCTGGTCGAAATATATCAAAATTTGGGAAAACCGGTACGATCATATACCTGATCGCGAACCAATCATCGTCCCAGAGTTAGCGTGCACCCCGGATTACATGCTACATTTGTTGTCGGAAGAGCAGAGGCATCAGCAAATCCGTGTAGAAAGGAAACAACGGAGCCCTTTAAATACAAGGAGAAGGAATGATGAGACAGACCTATCAACAGCGTCCACACAATCACCGGGCCCATCAATAGCGCCCACACAATCACCGGGCCCATCAACAGTACCCAAACAATCAGCGAGCCCAATGCCTCAATCGATGACACCCACATCACAGCCATTTCAGATTATGCCAGGTGCGTATCCTAGCCCTTATATATATCCTAACTCTTATATGTTTCCTTTTCCAAGTCCTATGGCAGTTTGGAATGCATGGCCTGGTGCATCTCCTTTCCCGATGACTCCGACGACTCAACTGATAATATATAGGCCATCGTCGCTGGAGGGATCGCACGAGGCACCGTCGACGAGCTCATCTCATTACCATTCCCCATCGCCTTATGGGATTCAAACACCTCCCCGTGGGTGATGTAAACACCTCCACATTCTTTATTCTACCAAGGTGGGTCATCCTCCCAACACCCACAACCGAGCAACCACAACCCCCGCCGGGGCAACTAAAAAGGAATCTAGCGCGTAATCCTCGTCCACCCCTATATGATACTGATTCCGACTGGCATATACATTGTTTTTTTAATATATTTGTAGACGCTGTTTCTATATTGTAAATTTAATAAAAAAGAAGTTGTTTCTAATATTTTAGTTGTAAATTAATTTTATATTTTTAATAAAATATAAGTTCTTTTGAATAAGGCGTAATAGAAATAATACAACATCGTTTCATTACAGCAATTATCAACTATTTTGGTTTGGATATGATCGAATTGTATGACTTGGGTTCTTACACCATCCACACAAATTCCGTTGGTTTGTTCTTTCCTGGATATCTATATTATTATGTATTCTACTCGAGTAAGGTCGATCTTTCGATTTATGACGAAATTCTCTATCCGATAATAGCTTAAACGGAGCAAGCGATACAGACGGCCACTTACGTTTATCTGGACCGGTGGGAATACGTGTCTCCACATATTATACATATTTTTTATTTTGTACACTTCGTCGATATATCTCATGGGATCCAAACGGAGATTCTGACAAGCTGCAATTGCATGAGCGCATGGATAACGAAGTGCGTCAAACATCCCACAGTCGCAAGTCCTATTTATCAGGTGTACACGATATTGCCCGCCGGTAATACATTGGCTCGGCCTGTCAAACTCCGTCACACGAAACCATAGGTTGTCGCGATCATGACACACTATGTGCATGGTGTTGGCCCGCGCCTTCGCCTTGTTAATTTCTTACAATACCTTCCGGGACCATACATGGCCTCCCTACATTTGGCCTTTATAACTCACTGCTTTCTTTGGAAATAGTTCCGCCAAACGAAAATATGTCTCTCGCACAACTGAGGTTATCGGCAAATGACGCGTTTCTTTTAGAATAGAATTTATGCATTCAGCCAGGTTTGTGGTCATATGACCATATCGTAGGCCACCATCGTATGCTTGTGTCCACTGTTCGTAAGGTATATTACAGAGGTAGTCTGCGCATTGATCGTTAACTGAACGCAAATTCCCCAACATCTCATGAAAACGGTCCTTATTGATCTCATACCTGCCAATATAAGTTGATAGCGAAAATTACATACCAATATTCCATTCAAAATAAATTGAATATTACAACCAAAAGTATATTAATAGAGATTAAATACCTATGTTGGTCACTTGTTTTCGTTCAGTCGTAGACCGATATTGCCCGTAGTAGTTGGACGCAACGTGCCTTAGACAATACCGATGGTGTACGTGATCCCATAGGCTTTCATGTCACTCAATTGCGGCTAGTATTCTAGTGTCCTGATCCGATATAACACATATATTAGGTTGGGGGCATACATGCCCCCTTAACCTAGAAAGAAAGAAATCTCAGTCATCAGCTGACTCTCCCGGTGTTATTGCAAACGCAATTAGAAGGATTCTCCCACCGCCATTTTGTGCCACAACTAGCAATAACCGATGGGTATATCTACCATACATAAATGTACCGTCAATTTGTACCAATGGCTTGCAGTACACAAATGCATCCCGACATTGCTTAAAGCTCCAGAACAGACGTTTGAACACTTGACATCCACGGAGCAATTAGTCGTTGTAGTACACAGGGACCGTTTCAAGGTCTGTTATGCAACCTGGGACGTACCTCTCTAGCACCTGACACCACTGTTAAACCTCATTATATGAAGCGTCTCACCCACTATGCATATTTTCCAACGCCTTTTGCTTAGCTATCCAAGCCTTGCGGTAAGAGGGCGTGTACCACAATTGGCTATGAATACTGGAAATTATGCATGACACAGAAGTCTTGGGATCTGCCTTCAACATCGTTGTATTAAGGTAGCTATCATGCCTGAATCCATCTTGGGATGATCTTGTGAAACACATGTCAACAAAGTACGTTAAATAATGCAACATTAAGTAATAACATTATTATTCAAAACCCTAAACTACCAGTGATACTATACCGGCAACATAGGTATGTAGACTTTTGTATTTTTTTTATCTCCCACAAGCCTGTCTTTTTCCTAAAAAAAGCCATGATTTTCCATTAACATGTACCGTCTTGCACTGCACACTTGGCCTCGAACTTCTCGGATTTAGATTTAACCACATTGTAGTTAACCCTGTGATTGATGCTATATTGTTTAAAAGCACCAAGAAAACTATCCTTACTGGAAAACTCTTTACCAACTTCCGAATCACCCGAATCGAATGACGAACTTGTACGGTCACGGGTTCTGTGTGGTAGCTCTGGAAACTCCAACGCATCATCTGTCGATATGTCGATATTATGCATGTGGGCTGGAGGTGAGTACGCCCTGAATCGCGAATCTTCTTCTTTTTCATCTGAACCCCCTTCAACGTCTTCAGGTTCGGTTGAAACAGGCTCCGGTTCAAAAAATAAAGCAACTTCTACACCATCGGGGTCGGGCTCCCGAGGTGGATCCACATCGGACTCATCATCCAACCCACCATGATCTGCAATGTGGACGTCGTAGGGAGTACATCGTCCCTTCTTGTGGACGTTTCGTAACGTCCCCAATCAGATGTGGATTGCCAACCACTAGAAGTTGATGTCATTCCTCAATACGTATTTCCAGCATCAAACATCTACCCACCGATGTGTATGTCCCACCCACTAACCGAGTGTCGTACAGGAGTTGTGTTTTCCATACTACCACCAAACAAGGGCGCTTCCGTGTTTTGCCTCCCACTAACAGAGTATCGGCTAGGGGTTGTGTATTCCTCTCGAACAACAGTTGATGTTGAAGTCGCAAATGTTTCATTTGGCGATGAAAATTGAACATATATCTCAAGATAGGGTGATCCACTAGCGAGATGAGTCTGCACCATCGCCTCAAAGCTACGAACACCTTTGATATCAAATGCATCATATGTCACGGGATCAATCGAAGCACAAAATCGATACTTAATAGAAGAAACCCTACTTGGCGTCGTTCCAAAGATTTTGCACCTAATTCTTTTACGAAATTCTGTAAAATCTATACTCTGGTTAAAAACCATTCGCGCTGTATTCTCTGATAAAAAAACAACACCATTCTCGGTGTCACGTACTTCACCATCATAGTAAATAACAGCACTAATACGTTCACTCATCTTCAATTTCTATTCTGCTTAGCCTCTCTAATTTTTCTTGCTGTAACTTATGCAACCTGAGAATGATATTTGCCTCGTTTATAGCCTAAGGCCAAGCATGAACTATTGTAGAAAAAGAGCGTCACGTGGGAGCTTTTTTCAGAAATTTTGCTGACAGTGCATTCTGCTTGAAGCGTTTTTGACACTATTTGTTCAGTAACGTCTTCTCAAAATTATTCCAAGCATGAACTACTGTAGAAAAAGAGCGTCCACGTTAGAGCTTTTTTCAGAAATTTTGCTGACAGTGCATCCTGCTTGAAGCGTTTTTGACACTATTTGTTCAGAAACGTCTTCTCAAAATTATTTTTTCAGGAACTACTGTAGAAAAAGAGTGTCCACGTAGGAGCTTTTTTTTGTAAGTTTGCTGACAGTGCATCATTCTTGAAGCGTTTTTGACACTATTTGTTCAGAAACGTCTTCTCAAAATTATTTTTTCAGGGTCAAAATAGTCAATTTTGTTAAAAAAATAAACACAATGTTATTTTTTAAAAAAAAAACCCTAATTTAATTAATTTAACCCTAAACCCTAATCCTTAATTTCATTTATTTAAAACCCCAGAACCCTGATTTAATTAATTTATTTAAACACCATAAACCCTAGTTTAATTTATTTAAAACCCTAATTTTATTTATTTAAAATCCTAGAACCCTAATTTACTTAATTTATTTAAAAATCATAAACCCTAATTTAAATAATTTTTATAAAATAACACTAAATCCTAATTTATTTTAAAAATCTACTAAAACTTTAAACTCTAACCTGTTTTAAAAAAATAACCACTAAACCATAACTTATTTTAGAAAAACCCTAACCCTAAAAACCCTAAAAAACACTAGGGACTAAACATGCAAATATCCCTAAATATAAAAACACGGAGCAAATCGCGCACCTAGGAGAGCGATTTGTGTCACGTCAGCAAAATGCGTCCCCCAGGGGCGCGATTTGCTGGATTTTTCCCCCTAAAATGCGGCCACATAGGCGCGTTTTGTCAGAACTGGCCCTTTTCCGTAAATAATGCTTTAGTTGGCCCGTTTCCGTAATTTTATTTGGAAATGGACCTTTTTAAGTAAATGGGTCAGTAATATGTCACCTTTAAGCTTTGCAATTGAAGTAGTTTAATGTAAGAGAGCAGACAAAATTCGTGTTCCATCATTGTTTCATACAATAAAAGAATAGGTTACTTTTTCGTCACCATGTTCATGCTGTTTTTATTTAGTTATTTTGTAATTATGTGCTATACAGATTTGAAAATTTTTATTCTGTTTTCTATTTCATCTTATTTTAATTTTAATCGTTAATCATGTTTTTGAAATTCAAAAACTAAGATAATTACACATTAAAGTATAATTAAATGTAGGGATTTAAAGGATTTGGCAATTGCGTAACTTTTGATCTGTTTGTAGATATAGTCCAAAATGGTCGTATTCTATACCTAATCGACATTTTTGATAGTGGCAAAACCCAAGGGCAAGTCTCCACAAAAAGGTTAAGAGATTGATTCCCTTGCCCATTTTTGTGTATTGTTTTTTCATGGGATCCTACTCAAATTTCGTCGGCTAATAAAATAAAATCTGGTAAATTAATCAGAAACTTATCCCATCCAGATATTTTGTTTTTGTCATTTTTTAGCACTAATGAAATTTAGTAATTACACGCTGCCATGGCCATTAGTGAGTTGTACCAAAAATGACACTACAAAGGCCCGATTTCACGCCTTTCATGTCTTTCTGTTTTCTCTTTCATTTGTATTTTCCTGGTTTTGGTAGCAAATTTTTGGCATTTCACTTTGCATAATGCGTATTTATGCTTTTGTACTCCCCACTAGATAAAATAATAATAATAATTCAAAATTACCAAAAAATTATTCTCATGATATGATTTCATTATATTCGGAAATGCAATAGAATCACTATTTGTTCTTTTGCTGGACCTTACTAGGAATAACAAAAGTAATAACACCCTTCATAAGACTACTATAATAAGGGATAAGTATGAAAATTACGTAACAAATTTAATTCAATATCTATAATCTATATCATGAAATTTTACATTTATAAAATAATATAATCCAATTATTTTCATATTAAATGGTCATAAGTATTTATATATATTTTTGTGAAAATTTAACTCAAATAAAAATTATATATATGATTACACAAATTTTCAAAATTTATATATCAAAACACGTATTCTATAATAAAATTAAAAAAAATTACATGCCAAATACTCGTATGGATGATTAATTAGACATCACGTGGTCGATGTTAATTTACGAGACCAAAACTTTCTGTTTTAGACTTTGAATCAATCAAACTCAGTCAAATATTAACAAAGTAATCCAAACATGGAACGATTTGGTCGGGGAGCTTCAATCAAATTAGGACAAATGTATGGTTCTCTTGAGAGATGGACGTCCAAGGTTCCTCTCAACTATTTGCGTGTAATCCACCATTCTCATACATTCAATGTGATAAAAAGACTTCCAATAAAAAGAAAGAAAGAAAATCAAAATATAAGAAACTGTTATATAATATCTCAGTATTTTTATTTTAATTGTTTTCTTTAAATCAGTTTAAAGAATTGATGTGTGAACTATTTGTTTTCCTTTTTTTTTAATAAACCTGGGTTTATATATGATTGAAAATGGTATCACATAAAGATATAGACAAATTGTAATTAAAAAAATTAAGGAAAGCTTGAAATAAGAAAAAGATAACAGCTATTATCTCCTACTCACAACCAAAGTAAAAATGAAAGAAAAACTTACCCACCTCTGTAGAGCCCCAATATCGAAAATTCAAAGAAATCGTTGACTTGCCTAGCTCCAAAGGAAGAAAAACCCTATCGTCCCTCCCGACAGCAGACTAGATAGAGGTCCACGTCTCTAGCAACGGCCCACCCAAACTGAGCAACTCATCCACCAAAATACCAACCTCGGCTCCTAATCACACCATTGCCAATCGCCCAGATCTGAAGTATCAGTCCCCTCCACCATCATGCTTGTGAAGAAATCACCCGTCCAGCATGTAACGACTCCGCATGCACCACACCGTGGATGGTGACCGGACCATCCTAGACCCACCAAGAATAACATTGTCGGTGAAAGCTGCCTTCCTTTGTCATAAGGTGAGCAGCTTTGTTCCCAAGACGATGAATATGCTAGAAATGATATGCTGTAAACTCGGTGACTAACAATTTGGCTTCCCAAATTAACATGTTGATGTCAGATCTATCAGAGATGGTAGACTTCATCTTTATAATTACAAGTAGAGAATCACCTTCGAATTCAACCCTCCAAAAACCTATTTCTTTCGCAAACCGAATTACTTCAAGACAAGCCCAAGCCTCGGCCTCAAGTAGAGTCGGGCATAACATTAATTAATCGTACTGTTCTATTACATAGAAGTAGAAGGATCTATGTCCATGCCAGATAAAGTACTAGTGGAAACTAGCTCAAATGAAACTGCGAAACTGTCCATTCATTGCCTAGAAATAATTAGTATTTATTAAATTTTAATGTAAAATTAACTATGTTAGAGCTATAAATAGTTTATAGTAATTATTTTTTAATGTTATATACAGATTTATTTTAATTTAAGTTTAAATATAATTGTAATTTTATTAATGCATATTAATGTGAAATTAAGTCCATCATCGTACGAAACTGCTTCCGAACGAACTCTCGAAGCTGCATGCATTTGTTAACCTTCCACCCAAAATGAAAGAAGCACCAGAGTTTAGTGTCTTGTAATTGCAACTTTTCAAATTTTTTTATGTGATGTATTAATTACTTTTGATTATAGTTATACACAAATTTATTATTTGTAATTGTAAATCTTTAAAAATAAGGTTAGTAGTACCACACTTACTTTGAAATATATATCATCATTTTTCTAATTTGGTTGTAAAATTAAAACATTTTCTACGTTAGCATATCAAAACCAAAATCTTGATCAAATTTGTATGATTTTATTTTCTTAAATAAAAGCTCATGTATTTGTCTCAATTAGCTTGAGAAATATTTAAATCAAATTATGATTTTAATATTGACTTTGAATATATAAAATTCAATATATTGTGCCGACTACTTAGACTTATTCTATTTAAGAAATACAATAAAAATTCCATCCATCACACAATCAAATTCAATGAAATTACAAGTTATGGTTCACTCCCCCGACGCTTTACCCCCCCCCCCCCCTTGACATAACCTTTAATCGGAATTCTTAATTCGTTTAATATATTTTTTACAAATAAAATAAACTACTTAGCATTCATTAAAATATTTGTTATTTTAAAAAATCATGACTCGAAAGGAATATAATAATTGACTGGTTAGCTAGAATATGTCTCAGTAATACTGATGAACTTGTTATTATTGATTTTCCTTTGTTTCATGTTAGGAAGTTTTTACTAGAAGATAAATTAGGAAAATTTGGATAAGAAAATTATGACTTTAAAGAATTAATGAAACTCAAATTAAAAATAAATATTTAATAGAAAGTAAGAAATACTTGGAGATCTGATAGATGGATTGCATATGCCTAATTTGAAAACCCATGTTATGTTTAAATGATTGATATTGAAAGGATAAATTATAAAAATAGTCATTTTTGTTTGCCTTAAGTTATATTTTAGTTATTTATATTTGAAATGTTACGTTTTAGTCACTTACGTTATCATTTTGTTACGAAGTGGTCACTCTACCGTTAAACTCTGTTACCTCCCTAACGACAGTCTTAGATGACAGTCTAAATAGATTTTAAATGCCAACTTTGATGCTCTACGTGACAATCCAAATTAAAATTTATTTAATTAAAAACCTATTTTCATTTAACAATTGGACATCCAAGTTGACATTTAAAACTCATTTGGACTGCCACATAGGACTGCCGTTAAAGAGGTAACAAAGTTTAATGGTAGAGTGATCACTTCGTAACAAAACAATAATGTAAGTGACTAAAACGTAACATTTCAAACATAAAAGACTAAAATATAATCTGACTATTTTTAAAATTTACCCATATATTTTTTCATATAATACTTATTATCTTTATTACTCAATTCTTAATATCCTTTTTAAGTAATTATATGCAATACTAGCAAACATGGTAACATGTCAAAACAAGAAAAAAAAATCCATTTTTGTGCCGCTCTTGCAAGTAATTACAGCGTGCCTTGTGCTGAGTGCTGACAATTACCATATCTTTTCGGCATCTATGTTCTTTTCTTACATCATAGTAAAACTAAATCTGACAACCTTAAAAAAAAAATCTTCTATATAAGCATCTCTCAATCTTCTCAAAATAAACGAACCCTTAATCTCTTCTTCTCATGCTTGAATACTCGAACCAAAGCATCGCTGCTACTGCCCCAAAACCACCGAAGTCACCATTTTTTCCTTCAAAAAGGAGGAAAAAGAAAAAAAGGATAGAATAAGAAGCATTGTTATGAGAGTCTGAGACCCATGTCTGAAAGCGAACATCATTAGCAAATCCGAAAATAACCCATTTCTCAGATTTAGATTCTTGCATTACCCATTTGATTATTTTTCTTTCTTTGACGTAAAGATTATGAAGAAAATTAGAGGGTTCAAGCTTGGGCGCAAGCTAGTGAAGGTGTTCAAATGGATAATCCCACCTAGAAGAAGAAACTACCGGAATGGTTTCTTGAGGCATCCGACTCGAAGCTACAACCCTTTATCAAGACTCTGCTCTTTCGCGACGTTTCTTCGACGGGGAACCAAAAGGCTGTGTAATTCGGACTCGGATCCGGGTTACATTCAATTGGGTGAAAAGCGAGTGAAGCGGGTAGGAGTGCCGAAGGGGCACCTTGCAGTGTACGTGGGGGAATCAGACGGTAACATGAGGAGGGTGGTACTGCCTGTGATTTATTTCAATCACCCGCTATTTGGGGAGCTGTTGAAGGAAGCGGAGCTGGTTTACGGGTTCAATCAATCGGGAGGGATCACGTTACCATGTGGGATTTCGGAGTTCGAGAAGGTTAAGATGAGAATTGCCGATTGGGATCATTGTCGAGGGAAACAACATCGTCGTTATTTTTATTGATATGTCCCCCTAACTTTAATGGCGGGTAAAAAATTGATTTCGCTTTGTTTTTCTTTTTTTTTTTGTAAATACAGGAAGGTGTTAATGTTTTTTTACAAGTAAAAGAAAAGTTTAAATATTAAAAGAATGGATAAGCATTAATTTATTGAGTTATTCCATATTAGGGTCTCCTTTTTCTTTATTTGTTTCCTCTTTTTAGTTTGAGTTCCCTTTAAATTAGGTAATATAATTAGTTTTTAAATTAAATATTTATTATATAAATATTAATAAAGTGTTAACATAAAATTTTATCTATAATAAATAATTTTTTTTACAATTACATTATAAGAAGATAATTGTTTATACTATATTCATTGAATTGTATTTTGATTAAGAATAACAAAATTCAAGTCCCTTCATCGATTTCAATTTGTTTTGAATGGAGAGAATTTTCTTTTGTAAAAAATATGAATGCTCACAATAGAGTAGACCTATCCAAGAGTTGAATAATCTACTCGACTCAATTTGGGTCGCACTTAAATAAGAATTTTTGTATATCTGGTTGACCCCACCCAAATTCAAATTTAGATAATAAAAATTATTTTATTATTTTTTAAAAAGTAAAACATTTGTTTTTAGCGAGAGGGGCCAATCCGTGTACAACTCTAAAGTGGAGTGAGCAACTGTTTTAAATGCTTGTTTTGCTCCATCCCACCCAACTTTTAAAATTACTATTTTGCCTCTTACAAACATTCTATATATATTTTATAATTTTATTATATATAATATATACAAAATCATTAATATGTGAATATGTTATATTTATTTACAAATATATAATTTGATAGTATTACATTGAAGAAATTATTAATGAAAAAATAGGTAAAACAAGTTATAGTAGGTGTTTATGGGCTGGGTTGGGTTCAACAAAAAATTTAGGCTCGTTTGCTAGGTCTAGGCACGGTTCGAAAAATAGGCCTAAAATTTTGTCTAAGCCCGACCGAGATAAAAATGTTAAAACCTAGACCCGGCCCGCCCATATTAATTTTTTATATAATTTTTAAATATAAATATATAATATATCAAAAATATTAAAAATATTAAAATAAATATTTCCCAACAAATTGAAAATAAATTTTAAAAAATATGTATACTTAAATAACATTAAGATAGATGCAATTTAACAAACAAATACCTCTAAAATAATAACAAAATTAACAATCAAACAAGTGTTATACAATATCTAAACAATAACAACAAAATAGTAGTAAGGTAATAGTAAAATAGTAGTAAAATAGGGAGAAAACAAGAAAATAACAAAAAATAGTAGATTTTTTTGTCCTTTTGTGAATTCGGGTTGAGCCGGGCCCGAACAGAAAATGCCTTACTCGAGACTCGACCCATTTTTTAAACAAGCATTATTTTTTTGTTCAGACCTATTTTTCAGGACTATATTTTTACTTAAACCCTCCCACTTTTCGTACGGACCTTTCCTGGTCCATGAACAATTTTAACTGTAGTTATGGATATAAACAACATTCACGAACATGAATATTTTCAATATTTATACAAGCTTAAAACGAAACCATCAATCCCTAATTTTGATAATTACTAAACTTATTTAAATATAATTTTACATCATTAAATATAAATGGCGACTAAAAATCCATACGTATCTTACTAATTTATTCATGCAAAAAAACAATACGTTTTCTTTTTTTAACCTTATCTTTTACTTTTCTCATTGAACCTTGTTCCGACATTTTCAATACTTCATTAATTAGTTGGGATACATGAGAATCTCCTCAGCCACGACTATATGTTCCATAAAAAGCATTCTTTTTAATTTTATAAAACCTAACACCATACAGTACAAGAAGTTTTTACTTCGTCACGTCGAAAACCCAACACCCATGTGCAAGCTTGACTTTGCTGAATTAAACAGCAAAAAAGGAATAATTGTTAGATTAGTATGTACAACAAGAGCAACACAATGATGGGAGTTGGGCCTGTTTCCATAAAAATAATTAGGAACCGATCTGACAGATCCAGATTTGCTTAATAATTAGGCTCTTGTGGGAGTTTTACCAGGTTTGATTATAATCCTAGTTTTCTTCTTTTTTCTAACTTTTATTTGGTAAAAATTACTGGGTCAAACATCTCAAAAGAGAATCCCAAAAATCCCAGTTGCAGACCATTTAACCTGTCATTCCTAATTAAATAGATTGGTATCTTTGGAAAATTATATTCGGAGTCGGGACTTTGTCCTTTGATGCCATTCTTCTTTTTTAAATCAATATTTAATATGATTGCAAGTTATTTAATTAATGAAATAAATAAAAGGTTTTTGGAACATATGTTGTTATATTTTATTATTTCTCTAAAAATAATTTGATTCTCAATAATAAGTTGAAAAAAATCATTTGTAAGTGGGGAAGAACATGCCTATGTATATATAGGTCAACAATCAAAGAAACAGAGGCTCAAAGACTACAACAGTACAATTTCCAATCATAGGTGTTTATTTTATAGCAGAGGACCAAAATATAAATTACATACTTCAACAGCTCCTCTATAGATCTTAGCATAAGACTATTATTTTGTATTTGGTGTACCTGTAATTTAATCCTCTATTAAGATAACAACATATCTCTGTTTACCTTAAGCTATTTAATATGTATGTGTCTACAACCCATCTGCTAGGTGGCTACAACCTTGTATGTATATGTGGGACGAAAGTGCATCTAGCAGAAAAACCTAACCTACTACACTAACTTTGAAAACGATTCAGATTTAATGGTAGTGAATGGCCTTGGGCACATGGATTCCTCAATCAAGCGCTATACCCATGATTTGAAGGATGCCATTGTGTTGGATCATGGCTGCTGCTGCATGCTGCAACACAAGCTTCCTCCATTGAGGATTGGGAAACATCACTGTTGCAAATGTTTGCAAATGCACGCATGTGTTTCATTCCGTACTGAGTTAGTGACCCGCAGTGTGTTTCGAACAAGCGAACCTGGATTCAAGATTTGGTTTACAACTTGATCAAACAATGAAGAAAACTAGTTAAAATTTTGAGAGGAAAAGATATAATAAATACCATGGATTTCAAGCACTGCCAGTCATCAACAAGGGGCAAACTAGGTTCCCTGATGGTATTGAGGATGACAGAGCCTTTTGCTGGTCCATACAACACTGTTCCAATCAAGTCAATGCTGCCATCCAAGTGGGTTCTATGCCTCATAGTCTCAGAAATCTGTTTCAGTATTTCTTTCTTCTTCGATCCATCTTCCGAATTTTTGTACTGTATAACAAACGAAATGACTGACATCGATATCGTTTTTTTCTCTTGTAATTTAAAGAATTTAAATAAGATAAGGGGAAGGGGAAATGAAAAGAATAGAGCTCAATCTCACCATATGCCATAAAAAGAGAATATCTGCATCTCTCTGGTTAATAGCTTCCATTTGCGTGTCATGGCTTAATTCATTTGGAGGAAAGTTAACGGAAGCAGGATCAAAACCTTGATACAAATAAAGCTTTTCAGCTTTAATGCTTCTGCTACCGTATTCCATCACATGCGACCCACCGGATGTGTATGAGTTGAAATTGGAAGTTCGTTCCCTTACCTGCATAGTGGAAATACATTAGCATTGCCATTTGAAGAGTAAAGCCGACCATAAGTCCAAAATACAACAACAAATGTTCGCAGAAAATTTGTTGCATGCGCTTACTGTTGTATACTGTTGCTCTATGGTTTCTCTCTTCAGATTGTGAGTTTCACTGCAGATCATGAGCATATAAATAAGCTAATGAACCAAAATACTCGGAATTGAGACTGGACTTGTGTTATTGATAGCTGTTATTCGAGCTGATTTATGGTCTTAATGGAGTTTCAAAGGAGAATTAACTGCATATACCTGTCCTCCATCCAAGCCACACTATACAAATCTCCTAAACAAGTGATGAACTCCGGAGGTGGAGAAGGTTCCATCCCAGGACAATACGTACCCCAACTACTCTCTTGCGCATTTGACGCTGTTGTTACATAAATGTTGAGATCTTCTGGCATTATGCCTTCAAAGATACTGCCACTCTCACAAGCTTCTACATATATAACCTGGTGGCATCAGAAATGGAATGTAAAAGATCATACAAGTATTTTTAATCATATAAGAGAGGAAATATTATGCCATTCATGGAAGTGCAGAGGATGAGTAATTTTGAAACTTGAATATCTGTTACCATCTCTCTGTAGCTCCCAGCAGCATGTTTTTTCTTCAAGACATCAAGAAAATCCATAGCATACAGAAATGGCAAATTTGGCATCCCTAGAATCAATATTTCAAATCAGTAAAGACCATAAGCATACCTTTCTTAATTTTAAGATTTCACACTGAAAGAAGCTTAACAAAAGTCTTCAACGTACCGAGAACTCCGGGGCCTCCATGATCGGAGTAGTAAAGGAATATTCTGTCATCGGGTTTGCTATCAACAACCTTTCCACTTCCTCCACTCAATGCACTTCTGTTACCAAGAAGCACTGCATACAAATTTGAAGCAGTAACATGCTCACCCGTGTAATCCTACCATTAAATACAGTTCCATCAGTATTGATCATTATGGTTATATTACAGCAAATTCAAGTGAGTTAAGCTCACTTCCCTCCTTAAGTTAGCAGTGCATGCCTCGCAAGGAAAAAAAATAAAAAGAAATATAAAACAGACAGGACAACATATGAGAATCTACAAAGTAATTTAGAAGGCACTATTAGCAGGCTTCCCAATTAAATTTTTATGCCCATATGTTTGTCCTATGTTTAATACATTAACAAATAGCAGACTTAAGCCTCAAAATTTCTTACCTACTTTGGTTGAAATGTCTTCTTTCATTGTTCATTTGACAATAAATTAGATCCTTTTTTTTTTAAGAATTCTTTTTATGCAACCACTTGTGAGAGGGTAAGATTAGCAAGTCATCACTTTATGTTGAAGTTCGGATTATAGTTTTTTTTTAATAATTTCATTATAGGTTTATTCTAATCATATTTGTTATTTTTGACTCAATACCTAGAATTACTCCTAATCCCTCCTTAACCCATAAATAAGAAGATGATGCGCTTCAGCACACTCGAATTCAAGTCCTTTTGCATTGACAATAATACTTATACCAATCAAATTAAGACATAATCATCAGATTATAAATTTAAGTCATAGGATTACATCTATTAATCTACAATTATACTTCCAGAGCAACAATAATGACAAAAGGGTCGGCCCATTTTATAAAAATCAAGTTTCCCATCACTATCAAATCAATGTTGAACAACATAAAACGCAACCAACAACTCACCAACACCACAAATCATGATTAAACAATTTTTATAACCTTGACCGGTTTGTTTATGTTAAACAAATCTATAACCCATATATTATTATATCACAGATTTATTATTATTATTGTACAAACATTATCTGCCTGTTCTCTTCTTAGATATTAATCTTATTTTATACTAGAAATTTTCTAAATCCTAACCCAAGTAAGTAATTAAACCTTAAAAAAAAGCAAGTACACTTGACGAAATCTAAGAACTCAAAATTAAGTGGGTGGGACAGTGACCAAGTTGCCACCCATTTATTACATGTTGAGTGGAAGGAGAATTATCACCTTAGGTACGCCGGCATAAACATCATCCCCTTGGGGATGGTTGATGATGATTCCTGGCCTCGGATTCAGCTCATTCATGGCTATGTCATCGTACATAAACACAATAATGTTCTCTTCCTTCAATCCTCCTTTCCTTAACAGTTGATAAGCGTGGCATACATCTGCCTGCACTTGCACAGTTGCACCCCAAATAAACAGGTGTTTTCCCATTTAAGCAAACCAGTATTATAAACTAATGGTAGCTAAGCAAAGACTGGGATTATAGTTGTTGATAAATGGTTTTTATTACCTGATGCCTGTAATTTCCATAGCCAGATGAACCAGCCACGAGAACAGCCCATCTGGTTCCGAGTTGCTGATCATCTTTTTCTGAAGGCAGTCGGATTATTCCAGACTCCCAGTGGTTCAACCGGGTGGCTCTTCCACCATTAGCTGCTTCAAAAAGCAATAATAGAAGGAAAAGCAAAGCCGGGTTGTGGAAAACATAACCTTGTTTTGCCATGGGCTGTTTTAATATAAAACGGAACTGGTTCAGGAAAGCCAGCCACAACAAGAGAATGAGGAAACTTTGAAGCGAAAGGAGAAGTGGGAGAGAGAGAGTATTAAAGATATAGGTGGGTTAAAGTGTGTGAGATGCCATACAAAAGAACAGGTTGACACGTGTGGGAATAGTTTCAGAATTGTGGGTCCAAAACTCCTCTTCTTTAAACTCATGGCAACCCTTTTGTCTGTATATATATTTTTTAGTTGGTGTTTCTTCTGGGCTTTAGTTGCTTATAAATCTAACAGAATGAAGGGACAACTAAAAGCAAAGACTATTGGAGAGGTTTAAGGCTTTTAAGCTGGGTTGGGTTTGGTTATCGATAGGAAGCAATGCTGTTCAAAAGTTGTCCCACAAATTCCGTAGGTAACAGTCTTGTCTGTTAAGATTTGTGTATCAGTTTCCCTGATCTATGATTTGACAAATGTATATGCTGCCAGATGTTTTTAGTCTTGCCTAGAAGGAAGTTTTAGAGGGCTAAAAAGGTGGGTGATCTGAGGAAATTGGAATAAAAGAAGCTTGTCTTTATTAGTCTGTATTAATCATTATTGGTGCTTGCTTGACAAATAAGGGTGTTGTCACTTGTCGGAGGCCGAAATGCAACAAAAATTAATTAAACAAAATTGATTCAGGTAATAGCAAATATAGAACAAATAAAGTAAAACAATTTTCAGCCGTCACTTGCGGGAGTGCTCAGTGGGTTAGAGCCTATGACGGTTACCTAGCGTTCCATGGGACTGCCAATCCTCTTTTTGTAAAAGAAAAAAAAAAAAACCAAAAAGCTCTGCTTCAAAAACAAAAATATTTATATTCAATCTCACGTGGTAAATTCAGGACTATTCTGTATCATATTTTAAATTTAATCTAAATGCTGAATCACATACTATTCTATTGAATGTAACAGCAGAGCCTGTAAACGAGGTAACCCGGAAGTGTTGGACCAACAACGATGGGATTCCTGTTCTAAAAGGATATTAATACAACAAATGAAGGAAAACTTGAGTTTCCATGAAAACCAAAGGATGGAGTTTCCTGTTCTTGGTCACGAACCTATAATGTACATTGAGACTAGCCATTGACAAAGACATGGACTATTCTGCATCACAAAATTAAACATAATCTAACTCCTGGGTCTGGTTTCCCAACATTTAGTCAATAATTAGGTACACTTCGCGGGGAGTAGGGGAAGATAACTCAGAATGTGGTGTGTCACACAAAGAGCTGTTCAGCTTGTACAATGATCGCCACTCGTCCATGACTGCCATTTGATCTGGAGCTAAGCCGGGAAGTGATTTTTGATGGAGGAGTTTCAGAACCTTTTCAGTTTTCCCCAGAACATGAGCTGCATGTCTCACACTCTCTTCCCTCTCTTCTATGGCGCTGGTCGAACACTTGATTGAAATGAAACATTGTAAGTTGGTGAGACAAGCGGCCAATATATCAGAAACCATGACCCTTATCGCTTCGAACAGTCTTTCACTTGTCTCGTAATTTTTGTCTTTGTAGTCTAGCAAAAGGGATTGGCTTATCCTGTACATGGAATTAGCAGCCAATACCTTGATAGGCCACTTTGAAGGGATATCCATTAGACACAGATTCACATTGTTCTTCTTAAATTCCATGAATATGTTCTTTGCTGAATCAGAAAGTACTTCTAGTATTTCCTTTGTGCTTTTTCCTTGGAGGGACAGTTTACGAAGGTCCACATTTAGCCACCTATGATATAGCTCAACAGATAGCCAGACAATATCCGCAGCCTTCCCGTTGTTTACCAGCTTCCCGTGCATGTGCTCTATGCTTCTGACATACACCAAGCCTTCATTTACTCCAGTTATAAGATGTTTGATTGAGTAGCCATCGATGTTTGGAACTGCAAACGCGATGCTTGTCAGTGTCACCAAAGAAAGAGACCAACAATTTGGAGCTTCTTCAGTATCTAGAGGGGGTACTTTGAAACTGTCAAACTCTGTAAGTCCCTTGAATCCCTCAGAAGGTCTTGATAGTTCCAAAAGTTCCATGAGATGTTTTGGCTGTCTCTTCTTTGCTTTCCGCCACCAGTAATCGGTGGCATCTCGGTTTTCCTTCATCATTAGGTCAACCAGGGCATCTTCACCTTCAAGATGCAAAACAAAACGGCTGAGATCCTGCTTGTAGTTTGGGGGTGACTCTGGACCTGAGTCATTTCTAATGCTGTTGTTAGGTGCGAATTTCATCAGCCAATCTCTACCATGGTCATAGCATAACAAAATCGTACCCATAAAGTAAACCGAGACGAAACGAATCACTTTGCTCATGAACACAATTCCAGCCTGAATTCCAATACATAAGTTGAGAAGTTTGATCTTTGCATCATGGAGAATTCTCCTGCATCGCGGATGATGTATTGGTATGTTGCTCAACGGGCACTCTTTCATCTCCACTAATGCCTTAATCCAGTACTCTTCTAGCTTGTAGTTGCTGTTGCAACCCTTCTTCCTGCCTCTTGTTGGACACCTGAAATTGATAGCAAGAAACCATCTCATTGCAGGGGCAATTGTACCCATTCCAACAGCAACAGCCTGTGTAAGTAGCACTAAATTGATTGACCATTTATAATCAGAATCCCCTTTGCAGAACTCAAATGACCCACGCATCACATAAAATCGAACCATGGCTTCAGCTAATGTTGCAGCACTCAACAGACATAAGGCACCTGAGGCAGTACATGTAACTGATCTTCCCATAACAAATTGGGGACTACAGGTATGAGCCATCATCCAATATTTCATTAGAGCTTCTCTAAGTTTATCTTCTAATGGCTGGCCACTTTCTTTTGCCATTAAGCATTCTTTTTGAGCCATTTCATACTTCTTTTTGTATTTAAGTTCTAAATAACGCTTAATAGTTGGAACAGTCAAAGCGGAAAAGCTGAAAACAAGTAATAAAACAAGCATGAGAAACATTATGATAGCATGTTCCAAAACGAACACATAGATTACACCGGTACCAAGTTGAATACAGATATTGACGACAACAGTAATAACAAGTATCCCCAAAGCTACAACGTTGCTCAATATTTCTTTATTCTCCATGGTTCCTAAAGAAGGCATAGAGTTACCCATTACCGTACAGATCAAGGCGGCGCTGCTTAGTTTTGCAAGCTGATCTTGGCCACGAGGCATGGGGGTGTTCAAATCCACTGATAGTTTGACAGCGACGGCTATTATAGTCAAGGAGGTGGCATTGATGGTGAAGAATTTGCAAGGGAACCATAGTTTCGAATGGCGGAAGCCATGGATAACATCTGCGGCCATAGCAAGCGCACAGGCAAGAGATGCTGCCGCTATGTAGACACCAATCCATGGCAGTGGTTCACTGAATTTGGCTTCATTCAGGACCCCATCGATGCCGCACCCAAGCTTGCCCATCTTCTTCTTTGTTTGTCTATATTTCTCCTGGATGCAGATTCTTAGTTAACCCTCTGACATTTGATTTTCTCGAGTCCCGACAAGGAGGGGTATGTCAACAGTGTCTGTCTTTATATTTAACTTGAATTACTATTTTGGTACACTGATTAGTCATAATTTATACTATTAAGGGTACAATTGGGTTTTCGGCAAAACCAGTCTAGGATCATGAATCATGGACATGGTCAAGTATAAACAATCTATTAATCCAATGAATTTGGTATTAATCTATCTCCATTTAAATTAAATAATATAATTTTATAATTGCATGAATGTGATTCAATTTTGATCATCCACAACATACCAATGAATTTAGAATTATTACATGTATTATTCAGATTTATTTTATTTTATAAATTAAAATAATAATTATGACTTTCATTTAAAAATTATAATTATGACAATCATACAACCCATCCATTAATTGAATCAGTGAAATTTTGTTGTTAAATCTTCACAATTTTTTTATTTATTTCAATTTTTTAAATGAAAAATATAAGAATTTAAATTCTAAAAATATAAAAATTTGTAAACATTTTTTTTTTTGTAATACCATTTCTCATTTATATTAAAATGGAACTTAAATTGATTTGGATGTAATAAAGTAATTACCTACTTTAATGATATTCTAATTACCTAAATCAATTATTAACAATTCATTTTTATATTCAAGCTGTATAACGTTAAATTGGCAATAAAAATGTAATTAAATTAATTAATACAAATTCATAGTGAAATTTAATTCATTCATTTTGAACCAATAACTATATTCTTTATTTTTTAATATCAATCTAATTTGATAGGAAAAAAGTAAAATGTTTGAAGTTTAGAGAAATTTTCGTAATTTGTGCATTATTATATAAATGGCTGATGATCTCATGTCGGCTGATTAATTTATCTAATTATTACTACTTTCAAACTAATTTATGCTTTAATCTTTTTTCTGAAAAGACAAATTATTTGGTTTGGCCGCCTTCTTTTATTCGTCAAAACGCCGCAAATCACGCCGTTTGGTTTGTGTTCGTCAAGCTTTACTTAGTAATAGACCTGTCCATAGCCTGACCCGGCCCATGGGACTGTGTTGTTAGGTTTTTTCTTTTGGTCTTTTCTATACATTGTTCTTCAAGCCTATTTTCAATACTAAACAGCATACTTTTGAAAAAAGTAGAGAATAAATTTGGATTAATTTATTATTTTTGTGTGTTAAGAGTATCAATTAATACTTATGCTGACAACAAATAAAAATTACTTCATAACTCAATTTAATATTAGGAATGACAAATTTTTAGTCACGTGAAAATTGTTTTGAGAGATATATATCATTTCATTTTATCAATACGAAGTTATTAGATTTAAAAACCCTTAAAATTAAAGGTGAGTAAAACTCGATTCGACTCGAAAAAATCGAAAAAAAATTCGAATTTTGAGTTAAACGAATCGAGTTATTCGAGTTAATCGAGTTATTCGAGTCAACTCGGTTTTTTTTTCGAATTTCGAGTTCAAATCGAGTTGAGTTTTCGAATTCGAATAACTCGAATAATTCGAATATCAAATTATAATATTTTACATTTTTAACCCAAACTCCCAAACCTTTTTACTTTTCCCTTAAAACTTTTACTCCTTCCCACTTTCCCCCCAAAACTTTTACTCCCCTCTCATCCCAACCCCCCAATCTACCCAAAATCCATTTCCCACCAAAATTTTTGTAATGGCCTAAATTCAAGGTTATCGGAATAATGGTTTCGCAACCATAAATCCGATTTAAATAGAAATTTATTTCAATATATTTGCATGAATATTTATATGATAGAAAATATTTTTATAAATATTTATAAAATGTTAGTAATGTGGTATTAAAATTTCGTTAGAAAATTTTAACGTCTAGGTAGGTAATTAAATGAAAAAGACTAAATTGAAAAAGGTATAAAAGTTTAATTATAGATTAAAAGAAAGTATAAAGGACCAAAATGGCAATTAAGCCATTTTGTCTAGTTGAGGCGGTTTATTGTGAAGAAAATCTGAGATTTTTATGTTTAATATATATATTATTATATTATTATACAATAAAGATATTTTAATATATTATATTATACTGTTATTATATATATTATAAAGAGAAAGTAAAAGAAAGAACAGAAAAGAAACAGAGAGTAAAGACGAAACTGAGAAGAAATAGGGGAGAAAGAAAGAAAAAGGGAGAATAGAGTTTTTAAAGCTTGGAGTTTAATTTGATCCGGAAAACTCAAATATGAAGTTAGATCGAGGAAAGGAAAAAATCCCAGATTAGTAGATTTTGTGTACGAACAAATATCGAGGTAAGTTCATGTAACTTGAATTATTTTCTTAAATGCTTGAAATGGATGTTATTGATGTAAATATAATTTGAATGTTTATTGTATGAAGATTGATGAAACATTGATATATTTGATAAAAAGAGGAAGAAATCTCGGTTGAATGAAAGGAAAATTCGATGGATCTCTGAAAAGGAATTGACGGTAAAAAGGATCTAGTCCGGACGGGTGATCCTATCCTGATATAGCCCTCCCGAAGAATATGTGTAAAATGGATTTAGCCCGACGGGTAATCCGAATTAGGTCTGAATTTAGCCTTGGTGTAATTCAGATCCAAGCTCATTAGAGTAATTGTCGTTGCAGGGGATTTAGCCTGGACTGGTAATCCCGACAATACTCTATGAGTTTATATTACAGGGGATTTAGCCTGGACTGATAATCCCTCTGTAAGGATGAGGTTCGCGGGAGTGTGCTCTCTGAAATGGAAATGTGCGCACATGAACATGAATTGACGGACCTGGATTTGTACACTAAAGTGTACCTCTGAAAATCCATCGAAATTCCGAGTAATTCAACGGGATAAATATAAAAAAATAACAAGGAAATGGAAATCATGGTATTGATTGATTCATGGAAATTATTGGGCTAACTTGAATGTTGAGTTTGTGCGTGATAGGGTAATAATGCATTGAATGGATATATGGATGTTTATTGCATTGTATTGAAAATATTAGGTAAGTATAATTCTTGTTACATGGGCTTACTAAGCACAAAGTGCTTACCAGTTTCTTTTTCCCTTGTTTTGTAGTGTTAAGAGCTCGGAGGTCGGATTCAAATGAGACACATCACACTATCAACCTCAAGATTTCGGTATATAAAGAAACTTTATTTTGGAAAACAATGGCATGTATAAGCTAATAAAGTAGATGTTGATACAAAATGAATGTAAGGTTAGCCATTGGTATGGCTAATAAATCTTGTTTTAGTATGTGTTAAAGTTATCTTATAATATGCATGAATCTATTATGAAAATATGTTGAATTGGATTGGTTGATGTGGATTGGTCTCGGTTTAAAAAAAATAAAAATTCGGAAACTCCGGTAATGCCTCGTACTCTATTATGATATCGAATACGGGTAGGGGGTGTTACAATTTTACTCTCCCATTTACTGTTTCTCAAAATTTTACTCCCAAAAACCCTCAAAACTTTTTATTTTCCCCCAAAATTTTTACTCCCTCCCACTTTTCCCCTAAAACTTTTACTCCCTTCCCATCTCACCTCCCATCTACCCCAAACCCATCTCCCCTCCAATTTTTTTTTTAATATTTTCCCTTCAAAATTTTACTCCCCCTATTTACTTTCCCTCAAACTTTTATTTTCCAAAAACTTTTTATTCTTTCCCCAAACTTTTACTTGAGACCCTTTACTCTCAAATAAAAAATCAAAAATATCTAAAAAAAATCACTAAACATAAATAGTAATAATTTTATTTATATCTACTATTTATATTATTAAATTAAATTTCACATTTTATATTATTTATATTATTGAATTGTTTAGTCATATTGAATATTTATATTAAAATTGAATTATTAATTATGCCATAAAATATTCGTGTTAAAATTTTATATTGGTATCAATTTCACATTTTATCTTTAAAATAACTTTTATTAAAAAATCACATTTTTACATTTAATATAATTTTTAATTCCAAAATATACAGTGACAAGAATCTGAAGATAATTGAAACAACTAAGCAAGCAAAGAAGCTAACCCGTATATAAAAAATTAATAAATAAATTATTTGGTGATGAAAGTTAATAAAAAAATTGGTTAAGGTGGACAAATTTTATTACGATGGGTGACAATGGTTACAAGGACTCAAAATTATTTTTTAAAATTTAACTCGAACAAATATATTCGATTCGATTCGAATTCCATCTCACTTGACTCGATTCGAGAAAATTTCAAATCAAATTAGGATGATAAAATATGATTCGTCAACTCGATTAACTCGAAATTTTTTTATTCGATTCGATTCGATTCGATCGAACGCTCACCCCTACTTAAAACACTTTAAAAAAAATGGCATTAAAAAAAACTACGATGGTCAAGCCATTTTCTATGCACCACCAAATAAAAAAATATTTTTTAAAAACCAAAAGAAATAAAAATACTTAAAAAAAAAAGACCTGATATCAAAAAAACAAAAGTGGTGACGTCAAATAAATTGGCACCACATCCAAATTTATTTTCTCCCCACGAAATACAAGTTATACAAGTATGGGAGTGGGTATTTATGTTGGTGACATCAAATATATTGGTATCACCAAAAAAGTAATTTTTTAAACAATTGGGCCAATCATTGGCTGAAGTGGAAGGGTGGTGATGTCAAATACATTGACATCACTCATTTTTTTTATTTCATGTCATTTACGTATTTAATTGAAAAAATAGATTATTTTTATAAATAATAAAAAATTTTGAATCATTTTTATAAAAAAAAAAATATTTATTATGAATAAAATATAATCATATCATATCAATTAGACTTAATCTATTTAACCCAACCCAACCCAACCCCAACATTGGTGAAGGCAGCCCAGGCCTCATTAACAGAGGAGGCGATTCACATCAGTTGCCCAATTTACCCCTCTACAATGAATTCTGTTTCGTTTTGTTCTACCTTTCTTAATTTTCTTTTTATTTTGCTGTGAATTGGGTTTCTCTGTTTCGATTGAAATCGCAAAGCAAGGAGGCCTCTGTTTCAATTAGGGTTAAGTTGCAGAAAAGGTAAGCACACTCTTTTTATCTTATTCTTGGATCTAGGCATTCAATTTTGGTAATAACTCTAGCCCCAATAAGTTAATTGAATCCCTTATCTACAGTTTGATTTCTCTTGGTATTGGAATTCAGTTTGCTTCATAATCCCAATTGCATTCGAACTGAAATTGCAGTTCTCATTAATTTTCCTATTGTTTTATTGTTTAGTAATTTTAATCCTATGTTCAGTTTCCGAATTAGGTCTACATTCGACAATAGTTTTTTGTTTACCCCAAATTCCAATTTTCTAATACCCTACTACAATATATGCTGATGATTTTCCATTGAATTTTAGAATTGAGTAGCTATGGGAGGTCATGGAGGGTTAAATATTTTGCCCCAAAAACGTTGGAATGTTTATAACTACGAGAACAGAGAGAAAGTCCGGAAAGATGAAGAAGCTGCTGCCAAAGAAGAGCAGCTAAAACGTGAACAAGTAAGGAAAAGGGATGCCGAGTTCCGTCTTCAGCAGCTTCGGGCTGCTCGTGGCTTGGCTCCATTAAATAAACCTGGAAGTTCAGAGCCTGCTGCTGCTGCTACTGAGCCTGAAGAGGCTGTTGAACCGGAACCCAAATCTGGTCACATTAATCTCTTTGAAGGGATTAATATTTTTGATCCCATCAAAAGTTCAGGGAAGGAAGAGACTGCCGAGAAAGATGGGTTCAAGAGGAAGAAATTGAAGAAAGAGGAGGCAGCACCCAAGGTTGTGGCACCTGAGGACGAGAAATATCGATTGGGTTATGGGATTGCTGGAAAGGGAGTAAAGTTGCCATGGTACCTGGAGAGGCGGAATGCGGATGTTGAAGAGGGGAGTAGCAATGATGGGTCAGATAGAGTGCGAAAGGATGAGGGAAGGAAAACTGGGAAGAAGACTATAGAAGAGTTGCGGGAAGAACGTTTGAAGAGGGAGAGGCGCGAGAAGGAGAGGGAAAGAGCATTGTTAATCGAGAAGAACAAAACAAATAGGACTGTGAAGGACACAAGGTTTTCCAGGAGGTGAATGAGCTTGCAGAAGTTAAAGCTCAGCAGTTTCATCTTTCTAAATGTTCAAATTGTAGAGTCATTTGAAATTGGGGTCTAACTGGCCTTTTGATATTTGTTAGAGCAGCATATAAATTTACTCCATATTTAATTTCACAATATATTTTGTAAGAGCTACGTTTGATGCTTATGAATGAAAGTTAACATTTCTTCATCAATTTCCATCCTCCCAACTCCGGTTTTTTGATATTTACTTCCATGTCTGTATACTGTGGATGGTATCATTTGTTAGACTTGTTACTTCAATTAATAGTTTAATCTTTGATTCCATCCTTACCTGCGCAAGCCAAACTTTGAAAGCTATATTCTTATTGAGGTTTTGTTTTTGAATTCAAGAAATTACGTATGAACTTTGTGCATGCATGATGCCATCCATCAAGATGCATGAAATCTGAGCTCCCGATTGGATGATAATATATATTTCTCTTTTCTTTTTTTTTTTGTTTAGATGAAGCATGTGCAAATTCCAACATACTTTTAAAGATGTATTTTGCAAAATTATAACCCAAAGTTAGTTGAACAAGCTCTCTCACATGACTAGGTCCTATAATAAAGATTCAAGTCTAAATATATTTAAATTGAGAGATAGGCCTTGGTCCCCGTCTCCCCTGTTTTTATGGTGCAAAGCTAAAGACAAAGTCGTCAAGGAAACTTTTTGAATTCCCCCGCCGTAATCTTGTTCTGTACCGTCCAACATATTAAAATATCATTTGGTCCATTACCCATTATAGCTTTTTCACTGTTGGATTATGTCAACAACTTTATATAATATGGTTTTGAGTTTAACTCTTAATCTGTGACAGAAAAACAAATCAATTAACATCAACCATGATTGTATATTTGTACAGAACATGAAGGTCATAAACAGTGGATGGTTTTGGTGGACATAACATGCCAAATCTTATCAAGGTATGGTCCTGCCAAGAAATTTAGTAGAATGTTAGGTGGTTAACTTCTAGGAAATATTATCTGTAATCCTAATGCTGACGGAACTGAAGTTGAACTCATTTTCTTAATAGCAACTTCTTTTTTTTTTTCTTTTTATAATATTAGATACAACGGTTTCTTCTTGTGAAGGAGTTGATTTTTTGAAGCTTAATAGATTTCATAAATTTTGCAAAAAACCAGGTTGAGAGAAAGAGAGGGAGTTCATCATCCGTTTGAAGAAGCAGAACAGAGACTTGATTTAATTGTTGCATATGGCATCGAATACAAAAACTCTCTTGCATTTCGAGGATCTGGCGCTCCCTTCGGTATGTTTTCTGGGTTCTTTTCTTTACATCAAAGTTTGTTTCCATTGATCATCATTGTCCAAGGTTTAGCTTCTTGGTTCTGCATCATTGGCTTGTTTCTCTGCTTTTAGGAACACCTTTGGTGTTATATAACTTTTTGGTTTTCTTGAGTGGTCAGTATCTGCAGATTTCTTTAACTTCTTTTGGTTCTTCCTTCACGATTATATGATGTTTCTATATTGAATTTTTTTTATCAAAGACCCTCTAACAGTTCTATCATGAACATGAAAAAAAAGGGTAACTTCAAGCTTCTGCAATCTCAGCAGCAGTGTGAATTGCACACATGCAAGTATTGCTGTTTTAGAGTTTAATTCACTAATTTAGAAATCACATTGCTTAAACTCCAGTTTCAGGTTATAGTGATGAGTGCAAACATGGGGTGCGCTCAATGCAGAGAGAAAGTCTCTAAAGTTACTTCTAAAATGACTGGTAGGAACTTCGATGGGTAAACCTCATATCATAGCAAACTAATCTCTTTAAATTGTCCAGTCTAAAAATCTTCAAAGCTAAACTCCATTTCTAAATTCAAAAGCTAATGTGAGTTCTTGAGAAGATTTCATCAACTCAAAAATTGTGGATAAATTGATTTGGAACAGATAGGAACGTTCAGAATAAAGGAAATTGTTGTTCAACTTGCAGGGCTGAGAGAGTACATAGTGGATGTAAGCAATAAACAAGTGGTTGTAAAGGCAGATTTTGGGTTTCGTTGGAAACTGAAAAATGAATTTTCTAAGACCGAAAAGAGAAAGTATTGGCATCTACTTGGAGTCTTCAAGTGTTTGGGCCTAATTTGTTTCTGTAAACAGATAGCATTAGCTGATTGAGCTAAGCATTACCAAGGAAAAAATAAAATAAGAAGAAAAAAAAGAAGGAATTCTTTAATGTTATTGTAATTTGATTGGAAACTGTGCATTGTTTGTACGAATAACATTCTGTAATTCCTTGGAAACTAATTCCATTTTTAATCATATTTCAAATATTCATCATTATCTTTGATGAAAACTGTATAACATCTATAACATACGATAAAAGCTATCCCGTGGTTGCTTGAGATTGCAGAATTGAAGATTGAGCAATTGTTTGGTGAAGACACGTCATTAAGGTCTACCATCCTATAAAAACAATCCCGTCGATGTTTATGTTTGACATCCATCCAGGTTTATACGATTGGCATCTGCCTTTTTTTTTTTTTTTTTTTAACTTTAGACTTTAGTGAAAATGTAAAAGCATAACATTTGCTTTGTTTTGTTTTAAAGCTATAGTAATAATAATAATTGTTCTTCCCAAACAGCTTGTGGCTAAGCATGGAACCAGCTGGCTTGAGCAACTCGACACATGTGCTGCAATTTGGCAACAGGTGTCCTTTTTTTGGTCAAGATGGATGGTGGCTACTTACTAGTTACGATAAAAACACGTAAAAGAGGTGGATCAAGGGGAAAAAATGAACCAAATTCTCCTTGTTAACCAGCGGTAAACATTCATTCAATCAAGCATGTAGCATATGAATAAACCTGAAAACAGTGAATTGTTTTTAATAAATAAAAAAACCATAACAAGGGCACCATTAGTGGGCTAAGCTTTGATATAGTGATTTTCATATCTAAAAGGATCCCTATCATGACTCATCAACTAGCAAAGTACTCCCATTTTCTTAGGACAAATCATGAACACTATCATGACAATCTCAGTAGAATCTACAGCCGTAATCCTAGGAAATTGCTATATCCCCCGCTGAAGATTATACTTCTTGACCACCGGCGTAACCTTAAAACATACTTGAGAGGAAGGCCAACCCAGTGTGCTTTTAAGTACAAATGCAATAATCAAAACCTTTTCTTTATGAAAATATAAATTTATCTACAAATAAAAGTTACTCTTAGATGCAATATTGATAAATTAACTTCAGTATCTATAAATAGGAACCAACCATAAAAAGTTCTGCTAATTTGCTCAAAGCTAACAAGTAACAACCAATTCAAGGTGAAGCAGTCCAACGACTACTAATTCCTCTTCCCTTTTCCTTCATCATACTTGTCCAGAGGAAGGTAAGTTGAGGGAAAATATTCAGAAGGACCAGGGTTGCTTACCACTTCTTCATGATATATCCCATAATTATGCCGAGCAAGCCGATCAACATGACAAACATGAATGACACACCACCACCGCTTTTGCTGCCTTCACGCTTGAACAGATCCTAAAACATTTGAAATCTTTATGTGTAAGAAGTTTACATATGGCTCAGATCGAAAGAAAATAATAAACAAGAGAGTTTTGATTAAAGGCTCCTAAGCACTGAATACATTTTACTAACTTGGTCATTACAACAAAAGAAGAGGGCAGGGGAAGCACAGTTGAGAAGCAAGTGGGAAGGGATAGAACGGATAATACTACTCTACACGTTGAGTGTAATCTATATGGTTAAAGTCGTAGTCTATTTTTCCTCACCAGTTCATGGCGAAGCTTGTTACTTTGTTGAATTGCCTTATTTTTTTCCTCAGTCAGCTTTGTCATAAGAGCTTTCTCCTGCAATTATAGAAAGTATCATGTTATTCTGCTGTATCAACATCACATGCAATGTATGCCAATTAGAAAAAGAACTCCGGGCCCCGATGCTGCAAAAGCTGGCTAGGGGCATTCAGTAGAAAGTGTAGATGGTGCCTCCTTGCTGCATGGTGCTACTACAATCTGCTGAACATTGCTTTGGGCTCAGAAGCTCACAAAGATGTCTAGTATCTCAACACATTTTGGTCTGAACAATTAGAAATGAACTTCTCTAACTATAATTCGACTCTAAACCACCCTCTTAATCATCATTCAATTAGAAATGACCTTGAAAATAAGGAACTTACTCTTTCCAGATTACCAAAATAAATTACAATTATTAAGATAAATTAAAATCAATCGGGCATATGCAGAAGTACACAGCGAAATCATGATAGAGAATTCAAAATTTACCTCAGAAGATATTTCTTGAGCTTCAAGCCCTTCCGTAAATGCTCTGGCACCCTGCATTCAGCAAAATTACCAAAAGAAAGAAGACAAAAAGAGAACTAATAACAAAAACACATGCAACGAGATCTTACTGAAGCAAACTCAGCAGCATTTGCATGCTTGCCATCTGAAAAAGAGACTCCCGGTGAAGGTCCCTCTTCAGACCCTTCTTGTGCCGTTGAAGGTGGAGAAATATAAACCACTTTCAACTTGCACTCTTCAACCACATTTCCAGCTTCTTTGTTGAACTATAATATGAAAGATTCCCCATAGATCATAAACTGCACATACTTGCAAATCTCGAAGTAGTAAATAATACAATGAATATAAATAGTTAACTACCATTTCTGCAGTTATATCGTTTGCCGTTAAACCGTCATTCACTTTTACACTTTGAAGGAGGAATTTGTCCCGGCATTGCATATCAGGAGGAGCCTCCTTTTGCGCTTGCATTGTAACTAAATCAAAATCAATCATTGTTTTAGAAACCGCTAAGTATGAAGTAAAATACAATTGATTTACAACACCTATAACATCGCATGTGGATCGAGGCAAGACGACCCCCGTGTTGGGACGGACGCAGTACTTCTTCGGATTTGTTGTTTTCACCTGAAAACAAAATCAAGTAACTCAAAAAGGAAATGTACAACATCATTTTTAGATTTAAACAATAAAAGCCAAAAATTTCAGGTGGAAAAAATATTGATTAATTCCTTCGCGTTGCATTTTTAAACGTAAGAAGCTTATGATAAATCAAAGATCAAAAGTTACAAAACTACATGTGCCTGCCTACATTGAAAGGCGATTAATTCGAAGCTGATAAAGGTGCGTACCTTGAAAGCTACATAATTATCAGTTTTATTCGACAATTGAAGCGAACACGAGATCTGCTTCTTTAGCTCAACTATTCACCAAAAAAACAAACACACACACACATAACAAAAAGAAGAAACAAATCACAACAAAACTCCATAAAAACAAAAACTGTAGATCCACGAGAAAGAAAAACAGAACTTACAAGGAAACTTGAGCTCAGAAGGCTCGCTGCTAAGAAGTTCGCCCGTGCTCATTTCAAAGCAATGAGATCATGCAATTGCGTTGGTAAGGATCTGATAAAGGATATCTTTCTCAAAGGAAAGATAATATTTTTTTCTTCTGATCTGAGAATTTATGTGTTTCGCTTCTTTTAAATAATGAACGTGCGTCGAAGAACAAATGAACTGAAAAGGAAAGAAAAAGAATCCGATATCTTTCTCTAAATCTCTATCCTTAGTTTTTGATTTTTTTTAATTATTATTATTTTGGAAAAAAATAAATATTAAGAGATATTTTTCTTAATGATTCTTTTTATAATCTTTAAAATGATTATGTTTTAAATTTTTTTACAATAATTAATGTTTCAAATTTTTTTTGATTTATTAAGGTATCTACTGGAGCGAGCTTAATAATTAATTCTCCTGTTCTGTAAGGTTTCAAATTTTGAATCTTCTTTATTTGGCCTAATATATTATATTATTTAGTATCGGAGTTTGATATTTCTTCTAATATGGTATTTATATTTGATAAAAGTTATATATTTTGGTATTTAAAGGTAATTCTATTAATTTTTTAGTATTTAATTCGAGTTTTGAAATTGATTTGGTGAAAGTTAATTGTTCATATAATTAAGTTTGTTAATATTGTCTTGGGGGGTTTCGTTTTTTATTTTTTTCATGGGCTTTGTTTTTCTTTTGGATTTTATTTTTTTGATTTTCTTTGGATTGGGTTTTTTGGGCTCGTGTCTGTTTTGTGGACTATCACTTATATGTTTTTATAGTTATTTTTGTCTAATAAAATCCAGTTAGTTTTCTTCAAAAAAAATTTATTATTAGGTTTGAATTTTTCATTATTTTGTTAGGGTTTAGGGTTTTGAATTTAATTTTATATTTAATTTGTCAAATTCAATTCAATAAATGTAATTTAATGTGAGTTATAAAGTCGATTTGAAAAAAAATAATTGTTAATTTTATCAGTTAATTATGAATTTTCATCATATTAATTTTAAAACCTAAATTAAGCACACACAAAACTTAACCATGTTATTTTTAAATACTAAAATTTATAAGTTTTGTTAAAAACAAGTATAATATTAAACTAAAAAATAACATAAATATCAAATCTAAAATTCAAATTATGTATTAAACCTTTTCTCACAAATCTTAGGTTAAGTTGAAACAGTGTGCTCACTTGAAATAAATTTAAGGCTGTGATCCTTGTAAATATGTGAAATAATATATATGTAATTTTCTCTTGAATTTATAATATAATTTAATCAAATTAGGACAAGTCCATCACTATAGAGAAAAAGCTATGATAAGTCTACATATTTAAAAAGAGTTTAAATAAAATTTATATTAACATTTAAAATGTTAAAATTTAAGAATTTTAAAAAGAAATTATTTAATTACTTTTACTTTCTAAATAAATTCACAATAATTATAGTGAAATAAGACTACACTGAATGTAGATGGGTGTAATTATATATTCAAGATGGAAATGTATAATTTTTTTATAATTACAGTAAATAATACTAATAAATAATTGTATGTAATAGTAAAATATATTACTCTTAAAAATATATATATATATTTAATTTTTTATTACAAAATATAATCACGAATTCTGAATATCAATAATAAAATTAAGTTAAAGAATATATAATAATAAAAAACTTCTTTCCTCACTTTCTAAATCATCTCAATGTGACCATTAGCAACATATGGATGAGTATGGCATGATAACTGAGAAACTCCTTTACAATTGCATTTTTTTCCTGTCACATCTTCATTTATTGTCCTAATTATTTTAAATATATATATATAGAGATCCAAGTTAAGCATACACTCCAAAAAAAGTCATAACAGATCGAATTTAGTAAGCACGAAAGTGATTAAATTATTAATAAATCTTTATTTTAATATTTTAAAAAAATTATAAAATAATTATTAAACTATTTAAAAAATTTTATTTAAGTTATTGACTATTTAAATGTTTTTATTTAAGTCATTAGATTTAAGTTTTTTTTTTAAAAGAAAAAGTTTAACTAGCGAGTTTTAAACGATAATTCGATGATCGGTACAGTTGACGAGTAGAACATATATTAGATCCAAGTCGATTTGATGGTCGGTATTAGATATCAAAGAAAAAAGTTGTTTAGATTTTAATTTACGGATATATGACGTTCAAAGCTGTTAATTAAAAAAGCTGAATTGTAGAAGAGAAGGAGAACAAGAGCGAGAGCTTTCGATTGGTGTAGATGATACAAATAGAAAAGGCTATACAACAGTAATTTTAATAGTTCAGTTACTTAAATGAAAATTTTTAAAGAGTTCAATGACCATTTTATAACTTTTTAAAATTAAATGACCAAAATATAAATTTAATAATAATTTAGTAAGATTGTAATTTACCTATTTAATAATGGATGGGTGAAAATACTGTAGATTGAGCATGTTAAAACATGCGGTCTTGGTTGAATAGGAGAGAAAGATGTTCAAAAATCTGAGTTAAAATCATTTGATTCAGATTTATTTTTACAAATTGTTCCAAGAATATATAATAATTGCAAGTTTTAAATAAAAGAAAAAAAGAAGGTATTTTCTTGGGTATGTTGTATTTTTTTACTACAGTTAGAGAGTTCTATTAGATATTTAGTTAATCTGTTTGGGTGGCAATTATTTCTGGGTTCCCTAATGTATCCCAGATTTCTACATTGGCCTACTTCAATGGCGTTCTAGAAAATACACTGAAATATTGTTTGAAATCTGCAGCATCAAGTTTGGGACTCTGACTGGCTTTCGTCAACAATCACTCCCAAAGCGCATACGAAATGCCTTTGACTTCCCATTTGAACTCTGCTTAACAGTGTAACAAGCTTGCTGGTAACCAACAATCCTGAGAAGAAGTAAAAAAACCCGTATGGCATCATAATTCATGGGAATTTCCAGTGAAAACAAAGTAAAATATCGTTAAATATTTTCAGCTTGATCATACTTGTCAGCAAGTTCAAAGATTCAGATCTTTAATATGCTGTGCAAGCCCTCTCAACACCTGTCAAAAAAATTCCTAATAAAATGATCTGATTTAAAGTGGCAGGCACAAGGAAGGTGTTTTTTTTATACTCACCATCTTGGTATCCTCAAGTGCCACTTCCAATGCATCAATTTTCTGTCCCATAAAATGATAAAAAATATTGTCATTGAATCTTTTTTTGTTTTGTCAGAGACGAGGTGAAACTGTACTACTTACTTTATTGGTGTCTGCAAGTGAAGCTTCCAGTGCCATTACTTTTTGTGGTGCAAACTTATCACTCATTCCCCTTTCCTCCTTTCCCATGTCTTCTTTACTTTTACCATTTTCCTGTTTTCACTCCAATTTAGCCTTCAACTTCAATCTATATACACATACATAGACACACACACACATAAAGATGCTCACCATATCATGCATCAAAGCATCTCCTGAAGCTAGGTCACCATTTCCTTCATTATTGGTATCTTCTGTTGCAGAAATTGCCTGTGATAAAAAAAAAGGGGGGATAATATTTGTAGTGAATCTTTGAAACCATGTTCACATTTATTCCTACAAATGGAACATTAATAATTAGAGAGAATGCCTTTCTACTAAGCAGGAGTCCACCTGAAGCATCTCTGTAATTTCTGGGTTCTTCCAGGGTCCTTTATCACTTAACAAGCAACCCCCATAGTCAGCACATGTACAGCTTCCACCAAGAAACGCCGGTAAGTTACTGTTGAATTGAATGATAGCAATATTTAGTGGCTTAAATGCATAAATATAGACGTCAACTGCTAACTTTACTACATGAATATCTATACCATACCTTGGATCAATGACTTCAATGAGATTGGCAAGGTAATTAGATCCCAGCACCTGAAACATCATAATCACTTCCCCAATTAAACGTTTCCCTTGTTTGAGAAGGATATATATATATATATATATATAAATATATATATATATAGACTTCAATGCCACCATATGCAATAAAGGAAATTGAATGCTTCAATCTGTACATGAATTTTGGCCAAGGTTCGAGCATCCATAAACGCCTTGAGAACCTTCCAAAGCATCCGGAACCCAGAACCAGCATTGATAATGAAGAGCCGGTTTAGAGTCTGCAAGAACAAATGTCATTTACCAAAATTTGTGTCTGATTGGAAGAAACAGTTGTGTTTGCATACTGAACAAATTTTCTACTATAATAAAAGCTAATGAAACAAAGATTCTCCTACTAGTTGCCTCAAATAATGTTCTAACAATCCGTCACAAGCAGCATGTATCCCGATCGGACACTTTGGCTAATCAGTCAACATATCACTGCTTGTAACCTGGCTTCACAAGTTGACCATTCCCACTATCTTCTTCTCCCTAGTTTATCAATCTTAGTGAAAAACAAAATGGAATTGAACTTACCTCTGGGTAGTAGTTGCTGTCAATCTTCTGAATTTCCATGAAAAGATATCTTGCAGGCTTTGAGAAATTAGACATCCCCTTGCCAAAGATAACATTCACATAAATTTAGAGCTTACTAGTAGGAAGTGATCAAATTTTCTAGAATTCTCCAACATGGTGATATATATATTGTCATGATTGCGAGTAAAAAAAGGAAAACATCGATCTCGATTCATGCGCATCATACTATGATGCAACTTCAATACAAGATTATAGACAAGTAAAACTCTTTCAGCTAGAGAAGCAACATTTTCATGTCCCTCCCTTGAATGATGAACAAAATTGTGGAGGAATTAAGAAGGGAAGAGATGCTTACAACTCCCTTCACATCTAAGATACTTGTGGTGGATGCTATATGCCTCTTGGCTGCAATTGAGCATGCAGGGTATCTCAAATTTAGTGTTTTCTCTTGTTCTGATACATGATACTTTACAAATCTGTCTATGCTGGTTGCTAGAAGTAATGCATTCAGGTCTACCATCCCAACCCTTTCTATGTATACCGGTCTACCACTTCGATCGACACCATGAAATCCATGAGGGTAGCATTTCTTCACCTCTGCGAGCTCGGTAAACTTAAATTCCTGGATGACAAAGATTTACATTACAAGACAATGAGAAATTTGAGCAAACAATGCAGGTGGTCCTTAGCTTATCAATGTTATGTTTAAATTTCATGTATAAAAGGATAAGACATAGTTTGAATTATACTTGCCTTTTGGATTGCATCAACTCCATAGTCCTTGCGCCATTGAAGATAATTCAGAAACATTTCTTTTGCTTTTTGCAGATCAAAATCTCTCATTCTTAGAAACCTAAATGCACAAGGAGAGCTCCATCACTGATCAATATATACATACGTATATATGTATATATATTTGTTACATTTAATAATAACATTGCGTTCACTTTACCGTAGAAGTGTATGATAGTCATTGTGTTTTGCTGGAAACTGATTTTCAAGGAAAAGTAATTCACGGAACGACTGAACAATTTGTTCATCTTTTGGATCATGAGTCCCTTCAAGGATCCTTTCCATGCTTTTGCTCTTTCCGAGTTTCTTCAACGAATCTCGAACCTTGAGCGGATACGAAAGCACGGACTTAAGTCCCGATGAAGACGGCTTCTCCGCTTCTTTGCGCGGAGGAGGGAGGAGGAAATGGGTTTCAATGGGCGGATGGATAGGCCTATTCATCACCTTCGGAAACTGAGATGCATCTCTATGGGGAGAGTCACTGTCTCCTCCACCACCTTTGTCTATAGTTATTTCCCTATATTTCTCATTTGATTTATGCATGTGCGCTCTGATTGAAATTTTATGTTTCAACTCAGAAAAAAAAAAAACACTTTTAAAGAGACCCCAATGGTGTTAAAGAAAATTAAACAATCAATGTTCTGACCTGCTGCGATTACAACATATGATTGAACAATGATCAATGTTGAACATGCTCTTGTCCTGAAGTTCAAGTCTGAAGAATCATTAGCCAATGTGAAACGTGTAAGGAATTTAGAAAGAAAAAGTTGGAAATTCCTTGTTATGCAAAATCTGTTGAGAATCTAACTAAAATTAATGCCAAAAGTGGCAGCCAAGATTTGAAGAGAATAAAACCACAAGGAGAAACAAATGAAAAGGAAATATAAAAAGTCAAAAGTGAAAAGAAAGAGTGAGCAGAGAATATGAAAAATTGTTATTGAAACAAGTAAATTCGAGGAAAGGAATGTGATACTTTGTTGTAATAAAATATTTATGTGTGTGCATTAATCTGATTGACAAGGAATCTTATAACAGCCTAAAAGCAAGTAACTCCACGTTTTACACATCTGAATTCTGATTCTTTGGGCTTGTTTTTTTCTTTTTTATTCATTTTTTCCTTGCGTATAGGATCAATACTTCGGTATCTTTGTTTCCTCTCAAAGCAGCAAGACGTCTAAAACTCAATGTTGTTTGAATCAAACCGGATCGTTCGGGGTGCCAAATCGAAGAGGGGTTACAAGTCAATTGACTTGAGAGTTGAACGGTTGAACCAATTGAATCGAATTTTTTTAATAATTTTTTAATTAAATCTATTGGACTGACGAAACAATGTCCTGGCCGATTTGACTACCGATCCAATTTAAAAAACAAAGCTAAAAACACAAAACTTTAAAAAAAAAATCAATATCACCACAATGTACGAACAAAAGGGCCAAAGCCTAGAAAGATAATACATTAAAGACAAGGGGACCAGGCCCAACCCTATCCCAAAGCAGCCCAACAGAAAGGGAGGGAGGAGGCGTGGCTAGAAAAGCCCAATCAAGCGGGACAGTCGTACTCTCAACTAACAGACCCACCACCAAGGGGGAGTCAAAACCGGAACAACGACTTGGAGAATGATCACTGCCGCCACCATGGACATCATCTGAAGTCATTGACATAGGAAGATTCAAAGCTTTCGGAGCGACATCATTAACCAAATAGCAAAAGTTTAGTGCAACCAAACTGACATCACCATGCACAAGCCATCGAGGCTTATTGGCGACGACACTCCACCAAACGCAGTGACCTTGTCGAAGCGGAAGGAAACACAGGCCGAGGAGACTCTTGACCAGAGCAGAGGAGCAAATCTCCAAAAGAAAACCATGGAAAGACCATGAGGTGGCTGGGATTCTCTCCTCCTCCATTCAGATGGCCAAAAGCCTAAGGGGCTAGGGAGAAATCACGAGATTAATTTTTCAAAAAATAAAATAAAAAGGAAAAAAAAAGAGAGGTAAAAGGAAGGGAGCCCCCAAGGACCAACTCCTAGGTTAGTTGCGCTAGTGGTAGGGAAAGGGTTTGGTGGGAGGGTATTGTAATACCCCAAAAATTTTTACAGTAAGATATTATCTTTGATATATTAAAATAAGGAAATAAAACGACAAAAAGGGAAATTTTGGAGTTATGACAACATTGGGAAGTATATTATGATATATTAGTTCAAGAAAGGACTAAATGGTAAAAGTGAGAAAAGTTTTGTTGTCTAAGAGTAAATACTCAAAACTTGGGGGGGTTAAAGTGTAAATATGAAAAATTTGAAGGACCAATAGTGCAAATATTTTAAGGGTGGAATGATCTAAAAACTAAGGAAAATGGATGAATTAGGACCAAATTGAATATGTAAAGAATTATGAGGGACTAAATCGTAATTTTACCAAATTATGTGATGATTCAAGGTGGAATTTTAAAAGATCACAAAGGGCAAAATAGTCAATTGGAAGAGAGAGAAATCTAGAAAGTAATGATGATGTTGATGATATTTTATAATTATTTAATTAGATAAATATTATTTTATTAATATTTTAATGAGATATTTTATTATTATTTATTTAGTATATAAGGAAGGAAAGATGAAGATCTCAAAAACATAAAAATCATCAAAAACGGGATAAAAACGGACTTACAATTGAGCATCGAAGTGACCGAACCCTAGCAAGCCTTCATGAACATTTATTTCTTCTAATTTCAGTGGTGGAGAAGATGAATGAACCAAATTTTGTTTTTGTTTTATTTAATTTAACTTATTTTATTAAATTACAAAATTAACATTGTTTTAAAACATTAAAAATCACTTAATGTATATGCCCATAATTGTCCATTCACAATTGAAATAGTCTAATTACAACATAAGGACCTCCTCTTTAATATTCCATAGCTATTTAATACCTTTAACTATTAGAACACCAATTTTGCACTTTACGCGATTTAGTCCTTTTTATCAAATTGACCAATCAAAAGATAAAATTTCTTAACGAAAATTTCACACAAACATATTATCATACTGTAGATATTAAAATAATAATAAAATAATAATTTTGACTTTAGATTTGTGGTCCCAAAACCACTATTTTGATTTGACTAAAAACGGGTTGTTATAGGACCAACTCTTATGAGCTCTTGATCGCTGTGAATCAGAGCTTTAAAATTTATAAAAAGAACGATCGAACCTGGAAACTAACTCTGACAATGATTAAAGGCAAGTGTACCTATCGAACTGTAGTATAGCTTAGGCAAGACCGAATTATCGAACCCAAAGGAACTAAAAGTACTAATACTAACTTTCTTTTTATTATTTAACTTAAAATACGTGAAGTTGCTTTTAATCTAAATTTAACAAATTACTAAGCTAAGGACACAAAGACGAAAAAAGACTAAAATTGGGGAGATAACTTTCAGAAAAACTCAGTTGATTTAGACGATACCTCGGGAAGAATCCACCTAGACTTCACTTGTTATCTATCACCGAACCATATGATTTTATTTACTTAGTTTGATCCGTAAGACTCCTAACGTATATTAAACCCTCTCTCGAGGCGAATAACGCCTAACCCTAGGTTAATTAGTGGAACTCTCGTTCTCTTATAATAACCCCTAGAATAGCAATGAAATCGATCTATGGACTCCCATATTAGGTTTCAACCTAATTCGGCAAAATCTCGTCACCCTATCTCTAGGCGTGCGATCAGCTCCGCTTAATTATGCTAGATCTACTCTTAGGCAGGGTCTATTCCTCCTCCACCTAAGCACATTAAATTTGGATAAAGCTCACATAATTAAGAACAAACTAAGTATTTATCATATAATTTAGAAAATAATAACAAGATTCATCATAGGTTTCATCCCCTTCAGGTATCTGAAGGGTTTAGTTCATAACTAAATAAGAAAACATCTCAAGAGAAAAGATAAAACAAAACATAAGAAATCCCTAAAATTCCCTGAAGGAATTGAAGGAGAGATCCACCGTCTTGAGTAGAATCTCAGCTTCTTGAGATGGATCAAATGGCTACCTTCGAGTGATTCCCACAACTCTGACCTTTTCGGCTTGGCTCCTTGGCCTAGCTAACCGCCCTGACAAAAGCCCTGGCAGAAGGCTTCTGCCGAACTCCCCGATTAAGTTGCCCCCTAAGGTGTTTATATAGGCTTTGAGATGTGTTACTTGGCCTCCAAGTATCCTAATTTGAGTGTAATTCCTATTTGGGGGTTTAATTAGACTTTGGAGTGTGTTTCTTTGCCTCCAAGCATCCAAATCCGAGTAAAACTCCTCTTGGCCGCGGCAGGGGCACGGCCATGGCACACGCCCGTATAAATCGTGACCAGACTGTGTGGACTTCGTTGATGAGGCACGGCCGTGTAAATCGTGGTCCAAGCCGTGTTCAAGATCTTTAAGAAGGCACGGCCGTGTGATCTTTGGTCCAGGCCGTGTCGATTTCATGCTTTGGCCCATTTGTCCCGTTTTAAGCCCGATTTGCGTTCTTTTCATCCCCTGGTGCTTTCCTGAGTATAAGACATGAAAAGAAAGGATTAAGAGCACCTTTTTACATAAATCAAGGGATAAATCATCCAAAAGCATACTAAATGTGGGATTAAAATATGTTACTATTTCGGTTTATCAAATACCCCCACACTTAAGCTTTTGCTTGTCCTCAAGCAAAATTCTCAACTTACAATTAAAACCAACTTCCTCCAATTCATAATAGTCATTGATAGTGTTTCATCATAATTCAGAGATAATTTATACATGGATAATTCAACTCAAAGAGTCCTAAAGATTCAAACAATATAAGTCATACATTTGTAGCACAAAACATAGGTGTTTCCCCTCATCTAAATAATTACCTCTGATTCAAAATCGATAAGGATTGACATCCTCACTAAAGATTCACTCAAACCACTCAAAGTGTTTAAGGTTCAAAATTAGGCACTCAAAAGTCGAACATGAAAAGTTAATCCCATAGGCTTGCATGAAAATCAAATCTCCACCACTATAATATGAGATGATACACAAATCAAAAGGTCTTTAACAGGGTTGTAACGGGGCTTAGGTTAAAGGTGTGGATAAAGGCTGAATTAGAGGGTTAGAATCGAGATTGACTTGACAAATTACCTAACTAGAAAAATGAACTAATCCTTAATAATCACGTAAACTTGTAATACTAATAATACGAGCTTTTTCTTCAAGATGTGGAATTTAAATATGTAAGCTCACTTAATTATAAGACTAATAATGAATATACTTTGTCGTTCGTTTTTTTTTTAGAACAAATCATTAAATATTTACAATAATAAGAAAGTACTTTAACAACTGAAATATAGAACATAGTTAGGTAACCGCTCAAAATCAAATCTCGACAAAAATGGTAGTCAAGAAGAATGGTGATAACAAATACAAAGGGTTTTGGGTTAATATTAGTGGGTGAGTCAATAAAAAGGGTTGTTAGGATCAAAGGGATTCACTAGGGGTTAATTATGAAGGTGGGTTTTTAGTGGAGTAAGTGGGTTAAATCCTAGGTGCCTTTATCATTTCTGTATATCAAATCAAAGATGTGGTCTCGACATGTATAATCGATGCAAGTTCTAGAATAACAAATCAATGTTGACACACTCATAATCAATAAAGTGAGTAAGAAAAAGAATTTATGCTCTATAAGGCTCAAAATCTCACAAAAATTATGGGTGTTTTGATGTCAACCTCGTAAATTTCAAACTTCAAAGTAATATTTAAATTCAGGTAGACATCCTAAAAAAATTTTAATTCTTGAAAAATAGACTTATCATGCCTGATTCTCTAGTATTCTTAGAATTTAATTATCAATGCCCAATTATCAATGACTTAATCTAAAACATATCAATAAAAATCATAAATCATTAGAAATTTCATTCTAATCATAATATGAGAAGCTTACTTTAAGACAAGGCATAATTCAGGGATTTTCAAATAATACTATAGTTAACCCCCCACACTTAAGATGTACATTGCCCTCAATGTATAAAGATAGATAATAGCAAAATAATCATAAAATCATAAGATAGGGAGAGAAGTGAAACTTCCTGAATTTTGGATGAAGTCAATGAAAAGAAACCGGATAGGATTGGAGGTGAACGTGGGAAAGCGTCTCGAACCGTTTGAGTCCTCGAAGCAGCCGTCCTAATTTTATTGTATCCTAAGCTAAATCTAAATGGAATGAATAATAATAAGAAGAAAATAATAAAGAAAATAAAAGAAAATTAAAGGAAATAAAAATAAAAATAAAAATAAAAGTAAAAGTAAATAATGGAGAATGAAAAAAAAAAGAAAAACAACTGGAAAAGAAAAATGAAGAAGGGGGTTAAATAAGAATTATAGATCCGTGGTTACCCCGCCTTGTACTTCCTCTGTGGTGGTTACACTGGCCACGGCCACGGCCGTGTGGTCTGGAAATCTGCACTTTGGTTAGTTTATAGTTAGGTGCTAAAAAGGGAAAATAAAAGTAAAAAAAGAAAAAATGTAAAAATTAATGGGGTTAGTGCTCTCGGTTGCCTCCCGAGAAGCGCTGCGTTATAGTCTTAAGCTAGACTTTACCTCTCATTCGTATGGTCAAGGTGGTTTGAGGAGGTGAAAATCATTTCTCATGTGATCAATTCGATTGTGGATATAAAGTTTAAGTCGAGTAATGTTTACCTCAAAAGTGTTGAATTTAGGATTGCTTACCTCGATCGTGCCGTATAGGAAGACATTAAGTACCTCAAAAGTGATTTCTTCGTTTGTCTTTATGTCTGAATTGGTGATTCGAGAGTCTTCCTTATTCAACAATACTTGATCCCCTATTTTGAAGTGATTTGTTGTTCCTATCACTAAATGCAGGGTTTCCGCTCGGTTTCACTTTGTGTATTCCTAGTTTCTCTTTAAAGTGTGTTTTCTGCTTGTCTAGTTCGTCGACCTTAAGGCTTCGTTCCTCATATAGTTCTTCTTTATTCGCACAAGGTCTATGATCTGGCTCCGGTTTGTAGCTTTGTGGTGTTTCCTGCAATGAAGGTTGAATAAGTTGGTTATCAACTGAATTTACTTTCTCACCTTTATCACTTGATGTTCTGGCTGAATCAAGAGCTTGAAGAGTGACTATCTCGTCACCTACACGAAGTATGAGTTCACCTGCATAGATATCAATTTTAGCTCTGGCAGTTGCTAAAAAAGGTCTTCCTAAAATTAAAGGAATATTATTGTCCTCATCTATGTCTAAAACGACAAAGTCTACTGGGAATACGAATTTATCAATTTTGATTAGAACATTTTCTATTATACCCCTAGGAATTCTGATAGTTTTATCAGTTAATTGGATGCTCATCCTAGTTTGTTTGGGTTTCCCTAGACCTAGTTGTTTAAACAGTTTATAAGGCATAACATTTATGCTTGCCCCTTAATCGGCTAACGCATTTTCTATAGATAAACTACCAATTATGCATGGAATTGTAAAACTCCCTGGATCTTTTAATTTCTGTGGTAGTCTATTTTGTAGAATTGCCGAGCACTTTGCGTTGAGTTCCACATGTGATTCCTCGTCTATCCTTCGCTTTTTCGTTAACAGCTCCCTTAAAAATTTTCTAGAGTCTAGTATCTGCGAAAGAGCTTCGAGTAGAGGTAAGTTAATATGTAATTTCTTTATAAGTTTAAGAAACTTACCGAACTGTTCCTCTGTATCATCTCTCTTTAATGCTTCGGGGTAAGGTATGCGAGGTTGGTACTCTTTGATTACCGGTTTTGGCTTTTCTTGTGTTACCTCAGCTTTACCTTTTTCTACCTCATTTCCTTGTATTGGACTGGTTTCGTCTAATCCTTCACTTTCTTGAGCTGTTATGGCTTGGATTTACTCCTTTGGATTGATCTCAGTATTGCTTGGTAGACGCCCTTGCTGTCGTTCAGACATCAGCTTGGCAAGCTGTCCCACTGACTTAGTGACTTCCCCTACTTGATTCTCGATTGCTTTAATCGATGCTTGTTGGTCAATAAGTGTTGTCTCGCTTTTTCGGAATGGGCTTGATGAGTCGCCATGAATTTTGCTAATATCTCTTTGAGGTTCGGCTTCTTCTCTTGTGGATAAGGCTGGTTTTGGAAATTTTGAGGAGGCTGTTGTCTTTGATTTCCTTGATTTCCTTGTCCTCCCCACGAAAAATTTGGGTGGTTCCTCCAACCTGGATTATAAGTGTTACTATAAGGGTTATTATTTGATCTGAAATTATTACCTATATAGTTCATTTGTTCGCTCTCTGTGTCCGGTTGGTAGGGTGGGTACTCAGGATTCGCCACGAAGAACACAAACTATCAAGCTTTTTATTAATCAACTCTACCTGATTTGATAGCATGGTTACTGCGTCGATGTTGTAAACTCCGGCTATTTTTGTTAGCCATGTTCTTGTAACTTGCCATCGATAGTTGTTCAAATGACATTTCTTCTATAAATTCGTAGGGTCGCCAGTGAGTTTTATTATTCGAGTTCCACCGCACATGTGAGTCGATTAGTTGCCTCGTTGAGGGGTTTACACCGTTATAGAAAGTTTGGACTTGGAGCCACAAAGGTAAACCATGGTGCGGACACCTTCTCAAGAGATCCTTATATCTCTCCCATGCATCGTATAATGTCTCTAAATCCATCTACACAAAAGAAGATATATCATTGCGTAATTTGGCCGTTTTGGCCGGTGGGAAATATTTTAATAAAAAAATTTCGGTCATTTGTTCCCATGTAGTGATTGACCCTCATGGTAACGAGTTTAACCAACTTGTTGGCTTTATTCCTTAATGAAAAGGGAAATAACAGAAGACGTATGGCATCATCGTAAACGCCATTTATTTTAAAGGTATCACGAAACTCTAAAAAGTTGGCTATATGAGTATTTGGATCTTCGTCCAGTAAACCATCAAATTGAACAAATCATTGAATCATTTGTATAGTGTTAGGCTTTAATTCAAAATTATTAGCAGCTATAGCAGAGCCTAACAATACTAGATTCGCCTCTGTTAAATGAGATTTAGCATAATCATATATAGTACGCGGAGCATTATTTTCTGCCACATCTTGTAATGGAAGATTATTTTCGTCCATCCTTTCAAAGAGGGATTGGATCTGTCTTCTCGCTCTTCTTCTTTGTAATTTAGGGCTCGCCAATTTCTCTGCGATTTCTCCGAGCGGTAGCTTCAATATCACTGTCAGATTTTTAATTTCCTCTCCTGCCTTTCTAGTCATAAACTAGAGGTACCTGCTAGGAAAAGAAAGAAAGAGAATTTAGCAGAATTAAAATTAAAACTAAAATTAAAAATAAATTACGGAAAATAAAAATTGGCTAACGTAATAAAAATAGAGCTTTCTTAATATTTTAGTTCCTTTAAGAATCTACGCCAAAAAACTTGATCGTGTGAATCGAGCTTTAAAATTTATAAAAGAACGATCGAACCTCGAAACTAACTCGACAACGATTAAAGGCAAGTGCACCTATCGAACTGTAGTATAGCTTAGGCAAGACCAGATTATCGAACCCAAAGGAACTAAAAGTACTAATACTAACTTTCTTTTTATTATTTAACCTAAAATGCGTGAAGTTCCTTTTAATCTAAATTTAACAAATTACTAAGCTAAGGACACAAAGACGAAAAAAGACTAAAATTGAGGAGATAACTTTCAGAAAAACTCAGTTGATTTAGACGACACCCTCAGGAAGAATCCACCTAGACTTCACTTATTATCTATCACTGAACCATATGATTTTATTTACTTATTTTGATCCGTAAGACTCCCTAACGTATATTAAACCCTCTCTCGAGGCGAATAACGTCTAACCCTAGGTTAATTAGTGGAACTCTCGTTCTCTTATAATAACCCCCTAGAATAGCAGTAAATCGATCTATGGACTCCCATATTAGGTTTCACCCTAATCCGGCAAAATCTCATCACCCTATCTCTAGGCGTGCGATCAACTCCACTTAATTATGCTAGATCTACTCTTAGGCAGGGTCTATTCCTCCTCCACCTAAGCACTTTAAATTTGGATAAAGCTCACATAATTAAGAACAAACTAAGTATTTATCATATAATTTAGAAAATAATAACAAGATTCATCATAGGTTTCATCCCCTTCAAGTATCTGAAGGGTTTAGTTCATAACTAAATAAGAAAACATCTCAAGAGAAAAGATAAAACAAAACATAAGAAATCCCTAAAACTCCCTGAAGGAATTGAATGAGAGATCCACCGTTTTGAGTAGAATCTCGGCTTCTTGAGATGGATCAACTGGCTACCTTCGAGTGATTCCCACAACTCTGACCTTTTCGGCTTGGCTCATTGGCCTAGCTAATGGCCCTGACAAAAGCCCTGGCAGAAGGCTTCTGCCGAACTCCCCGATTAAGTTGCCCCCTAGGGTGTTTATATAGGCTTTGAGATGTGTTACTTGGTCTCCAAGTATCCTAATTTGAGTGCAATTCCTATTTGGGGGTTTAATTAGACTTTGGAGTGTGTTTCTTTGCCTCCAAGCATCCAAATCCGAGTAAAACTCCTCTTGGCCACGGTAGGGGCACGGCCTTGGCACACCCCCGTGTAAATCGTGACCAGACCGTGTGGACTGCGTTGATGAGGCACGGCCGTGTAAATCATGGTCCAAGCCGTTTTCAAGATCTTTAAGGAGGCACGGCCGTGTGATCTTTGGTCCAGGCCGTGTCGATTTCATGCTTTGGCCCATTTGTCCCGTTTTAAGCCCGATTTGCGTTCTTTTCATCCCCAAATGCTTTCCTGAGTATAAGACATGAAAAGAAAGGATTAAGAACACCTTTTTACATAAATCAAGGGATAATTCATCCAAAAGCATACTAAATGTGGGATTAAAATATGTTACTATTTCGGTTTATCACTTTTGCTGATGATGTACTCTTATCCGTAAGTCGTTCTTCGAATGGAAAAATCTCGATAAGGTGATTTATTTAATGAATTTGAAAGACATGTTATTTATTTTTATATTGATTTAAATACGGATGTATTTATTGATTAAAGTTGTGAATGACAGGGAGTTGTCATGGATGATTTTTTTATTTGATTTATTATAGTTAGTTCGGTAAGATTTTTGTTTATCTCGTCGAACTTACTAAGCTTCATTAAGCTTACTTGTGTTGTTTAATGTCATTGTAGATTTTAGGAAGGTTGGACGATCAGATCGGCACTCAAGTCACACTATCCAGTTTATCTCGGTAGTTTTTGAAACGTTAAATTCGGATTATATGGCATGTATAGGCTCTTGTGCTATTTTGGTTAATGTTTGGATTATGTAAATGTTATGAATGATATTTTGTGCAAATAACCAATTTGCAAAGGGTATGAGAATGAGGTATAGTTGTTATGCTAGTATGTGTGGCTTACATATATTTGATTTGTTGTGGTTGTGGTAACTTTTTCAGGTATTTTGATTTGGTATTGCTTGAATGAGTTGATGAATTGAATTAAAGCTGATGTGTCTCTAACTAACTATGATCACAATAAAGGCAAGCGCACCTATCGTTTGATAGTATAGTTATTGTGAGACCGAAAATATCGTATCCACAAGGACCAAGAATACTAGTAATTACTATTTTCCTATTATTTAGCCTAAGAATTGGAGTGATTTCTTTTAAACTAAAATTAATTAAAAGTACGAAAGAGAATGAATTGGGAAAATACTTTTAGACAACTTTATGAAAGAGGCAATACCCAAGGAAGAATCTACCTAGACTTTACTTATTACTTCTGATTCATATGATTTATTCACTTGACTTAATCTGTAGAAATCCCTGATTTATGCTAATATCTCTTTCGAGACTAAAAACAACTAAATCTAGGTTGATTAATTGAAATCTCTTTCTAATTAAAACCCCTATCGTCGCATTAACTCGATCTATGGATTCTCTTATTAGATTTGACTCTAATCCGGCAGATTTATGTCGCTCTATTTCTAGAGTTACAATCAACTCCGCTTAATTGCGTTGATCTACTCTTAAACAGGGACTTTTGCTCTTCTGAATAAGCACATTCGACTTGAATCAATAACCTGAATTATCAAAACAAGAATAAGAACTCACAATTAAGAATAAGAAAAAGTATTTATCTTATAAATCAAATAGTAATAAGATTCATCTAGGTTTCATCCCCTCAGATATTTAAGGGATTTAGTTCATATTGATAGAGGGAAACATCTTAAAATAAGGAAAATAACAAAACATAAGAAACACCGAAAAACTTCAAGAGAAATTAATAGGAGATCTTCAGTCTTGATGGAAATCCTTCTTCCGAGTTGCTCCCAATGGCTGTCTTCGAGTATTTTCTACCTTCTACTCTTCGTCCCCGTTTAGGTCCTCCCCTAGGGTGTTTATATAGGCTTTGGAGCACCTTTCTTGGCCCACAAGTAGCCTTTTCCGAATAGAATTGGGCTTGTGTTCGACAGGGACACGCCCGTGTGACACGCCCGTGTACAATAGTACAGGCCGTGTTCGCTTCTGCTCGTCACACACGGCCGTGTGGTCTTCCCGTGTGAGATAGTTCAGGCTGTGTTGATTTCTGAGGTAGGCCCAATTTGTCTCTTTTTGGCCCGTTTCTCGTTCTTTTCAACTCCCTAAGCTTTCCTGAGTGTAAAACATGAAATTCAAGGATTAGGAGCATCGAATTCATCAAATCTAATGAAAATTCATCCAAAAATAAGTCAAACATGGGGTCAAAATATGTATAAATTGTGGTTTATCAAATATCCCCACACTTAAGCCTTTGCTTGTCCTCAAGCAAAATCCTCAACTTACAATTAAAATTAACTTCCTCAATTCATAATTCTCATCAATAATGTCTCATCATAATTCACAGATAATTTATACATTGATAATTTAACTAAAAGAGTTCTAAAGATTCAAACAATCCAAGTCACAATTTTTATAGCACGAAAACATGTGTGTTTCCCCTTATCTAAATAATTACCTTTGATTCAAAATCGACAAGAATTGACATCCTCACTAAAGATTCACTCAAATCACTCAATGTGTTTAAGGTTCAGATTAAGCACTCAAAAGTCAAACATGAAAAGTTAATCCCATAGGCTTGCATGAAAATCAAATCTCCACCACTATAAAATGAGATGATATACAAATCAAAAGGTCTTAAAAAGGGTTGTAACGGGGCTTGGGTTAAAGGTGTGGATAAAGGCTGAATTGGAGGGTTAGAATCGAGATTGAATTGACAATTTACCTAACTAGGAAAAATAAACTAATAATGAAAAATTACAATAATAACATGAGCTTCTTCTCGAAAGTAACCGTTTAAGCTCAAAGAATAAAGAACTAGTAATAATGAATATATATTTCTACTTTTTTTTAAGAACAAGTATAAGAACAACTGAAATAAATAACATAGTTAGGCAATTGTTCAACTCAAATCTCGACAAAAAAGGGGTTAATACAATAGGAAAAATTCTCAATGAATCAAAAAGAATGGGTTTTGGGTTAATATTAAGGGTATATTAAGAAGCGGTTTGTTAGGATCAAAGGGGTTTACTAGGGGTTAATTATGAAGGTAGGCTTTTTGGAGTAAGTGGGTTAAAACCTAAGTGCCTTTATTATTTCAGTATATCAAATCAAAAGTGTGGTCTCGACATGCATAATCGAAGCAAGTTCTAGAATAACAAATCAATATTGACACACTCATAACTAACAATAAAGTGAGCAAGAAAAGTATATGCTCTAAAAGGCTCAAAATCTCACAAAAATTATGGTTTTTGATGTCAACTTTGCAAATTTCAAACTTCAAAGTAATATTTAAATTTAAGGAAACAACCTAACAAATTTTTAATTCTGAAAATAGACTTATCATGCTTGATTCTCTAATGTCTTAAAGTTTAAACCATCATTGCACAATTACCTATGACTTAATCCAAAACATATCAATAAAAATCATAAGTCAATAGAAGTTTTATTCTAATAGTAATATGAGAACATTACTTAAGAACAAGGCATAATTCAGGGATTTTCTGATGATGATATAATAAACCTCCCTACACTTAAGATGTACATTGTCTTCAATGTACAAAGATAGATAATGACAAGATAATAAGAAAATCATAAGAGAGGGAGAGAAGTGAAACTTCTTGAATTTTGGATGGAGTTCGTGAAAAGAAGCCTGATGAACGAGGCAGAGGTGAAAGTGGGGGAGAATACTCCGGTAGCACCTTGAACCTTTTGAAATCGAGTTAATGAAACAGCCTGCATGAACTGGTCGAGGAGGAAGTGGCGGCATATCTGCTGTAAAGTGGTCGTGCACGGGGAGACCGCGCTGGGATCCTTTCGCTTTTTCGAAGCGGGGATGGCGGCCTTGGTCTTGCCTCGTGTATTAGTCATTGTGTGCCAACGGTGGCAAGGGAAAGGCTGGCGACATAAGGTGGTGGCTGGTGTGGTGGCGGTACAAAGGAAGAATAAGGGAAAGGAGTAAGGAAAAAGAAATGGGAGTTTCGGGTTAGGGAGGAAGAGGCGAAAGGAGAAAAGTGGAGGAGGTGGGCGGTGCCAAAAATGGGGAGCGGCGGCTAGGGTTTGGGGGAGATTTGGGGAAGAAAGTGAACAAGAGTCGGGGGTTTAAATAGGGATTGGGACACACGATCAGGGGCCACGCCCGTCTGCCCTATTTTTAGCCTGTGTGTTTCGTCAATGTTGGGTTAGGGCATGTCTGAGTTATGACCCACGCCCGTGTTCCCTGGGTGTGTTGGGTCACACGGTCGTGTGCTGCTTCGTTCGTTTCTCCCACGCCCGTGTAGAGTTTCACACACTCGTGTTAATTAGTCAGTATCGACCACGGCCTATAGGTACGGGCATGTCGCACGCCCGTGTCACCTACTCAGTATCAACCACGGCCGCATCGCACGACCGTGGCATTCTATCACAGCCCGTGTTTTTTTAGTTAGTTTCGACCACGGCTTATAGGCACGGTCGTGGCATTTTATCGCAGCCCGTGTTTTGGAGAAAATTTTCGTCCTTGGCCCTCACGGTCTCCGCCACGCCGATGTGCCTACTCGTGGTGTCAACACGGCCACGGCCATGCCCGTGTGCAAGCCCGTGTGGGTAGGGAAACATGCGCCTATTAATTTGGTTAATTTGCTAAAAATAAAAAATATGGGCATTAATGAGGTTAGTGCTCGGGTTGCCTCCCGAGAAGCACTTGTTTAAAGTCCTAAGCTAGACTTCCCTTGTATTTATCTCTTTAAGAAGGTTCACGGAGCTCAAGCTCCTCTCTAATATCCCTAAAACCTTCACCATTATATAATTTAAGTCGTTGACCGTTTACCTTGAATGTGCCGAAATTGGGATGAGTTACCTCAATTGTGCCATAGGGAGAAATGGTTTTGATTATGAATGGACCTGACCATCTTGATTTCAGCTTTCTAGGGAACAATTTGAGCTTCGAATTGTATAGTAGAACAAGATCTCCAACTTCAAATTGCTTAGGTTGCTTCAAACGAGCATCATGGCGTTGCTTTGTTGCTTCTTTGTATAAACGTGAGTTCTCGTAGGCATTTGCTCGCCACTCATCTAGCTCGTTCAACTGTATCAATCTTTTCTCACCTGCAAGTTTAAGATCATAGTTTAAAATTTTTATAGCCCAAAATGCTTTGTGTTCTAATTCAAATGGTAGATAACAACTTTTCCCGTAAACAAGTTTGTATGGGGATGCTCTTATGAGAGTTTTAAAAGCGGTTCTATAGGCCCATAAAGCGTCGTCTACTTTTAATGCCCAATCTTTCCTGTTTGATTCTACCGTTTTCTCTAGAATACGCTTAAGCTCTCGATTGGCTACTTCAACTTGTCCACTGGTTTGAGGGTGATAAAGGGTAGCTGTTCTGTGGTGCACTTAATATTTCTTTAAGGTTTTATCAAATTGAGTATTACAAAAATGAGTACCCCTATCACTAATAATTGCTCTAGGTGTTCCAAATCGAGAGAAGAGTTTCTTAAGAAATCTCACTACCACTCTAGCATCATTAGTAGGTAAAGCTTGAGCTTCTACCCATTTTGACATATAATCAACCGCTACTAAGATGTATTTATTCACAAATGAGTTAGGGAATCGACGCATAAAATTAATACCCCATACATCAAATATTTCACATGATAGCATATATGTTTGAGGCATTTCATCGCGTTTAGAGATATTACCTGTTCTTTGACATCTATCACACGAAGTAACATACCTGTTAGCGTCTTTGAATAGAGTGGGCCAATAAAAACCTGATTCGAGCGTTTTATGTGATGTCCTAGTCCCACTGTAATGTCCTCCTGTTGGTTCTGAAAGGCAATGTTTTAGGATTTTGCTTGCTTCTGCCTTTGTAACACATCTCTGAATTACTTGATCTGCACATATACGAAAAAGAAAAGGGTCCTCCCAAAAATAGTTTTTCACATCAACAAAGAATCGCTTCTTTTGATGATGGGTCAACCCTTTTGGTAGGATGTTAGCAGCTAAGTAATTCGCAATATCTGCAAACCAAGGTACCTCGGAGTCGGATATAGCCAAGAGTTATTCTTCAAGAAATGAGTCATTTATCTCACCCTCATCGAGTTATTTGATATGTGGATTTTCAAGCCTAGAAAGATGGTCTACTGCAAGATTTTCAGCTCCTTTCTTATCCTAAATTTCCAAATCAAATTCCTGTAAGAGTAAAATCCATCTTATGAGTCGAGGTTTTGCATCAGATTTAGTTAAAAGATAACGAAGAGCTGAATGGTCAGTGTAAATGACAACTTTAGATAATATCAAATACTGTCTAAATTTATCAAATACAAAAACCACAGCTAGCAACTCTTTTTCTATGGTGGTGTAATTTTCTTGTGCGGCCGTCAATGTCTTGCTAGCGTAATAGATTGGTTAAAAATGCTTATCTCTTCGTGATAAACCATAATTTACACATATTTACACCCCATGCTTGGCTTAATTTTGGATGAATATTCATTAGATTTGATAAATTCGATGCTCCTAATCTCTTGATTTCATGTTTTATACTCAGGAGAGCTTAGGAAATCGAAAAGAACGAGAAACGGGCCAAAAAGGGACAAAATAGGCCTACCTTAGATACTTACACGGCCTGGGCTATCACCCACGGCCGTGTGTTTCAAGCAACAACCTAGATACGGCCTGGACTATCGACCAAAGGCAGATCACACGACCGTGTGTGGCGAGCAGGATCGACCACGGCCAAGAGAGTCGACCACGGGCATGTCACACGGGCGTGTCCCTGTCGTGGCCAAGATGAGTTTCATTCGGATTAGGATACTTGTGGGCCAAGTAAGGCATCTCAAAGCCTATATAAACACCTTATGGGGCAACCTAAAAGTAGGGCTCGACAGGACGTCGAATAGACGCCGAGTAGAAGAAGAAAATACTCCAAGACAGCCGTCGGGAACAACTTAGGAGAAGGATCTCCCATCAAGTTCTTTAGAAGTTTTTGGGTTTTCTTATATTTTGTTATTTTTCCTCTTTTATGATGTTTCCCTCTTTTAGTATGAACTAAACTCCCTAAATACCGAGGGAGGATGAAACCTAGATGAATCTTATTATTATTTGATTTATGAGATAAATACTTGTGCTTATTCTTAATTGTGAGTTCTTATTCTTGTTTTGATAATTCAGGTTATTGATTCAAGTCGAATGTGCTTATTCAGTGGAGCAAAAGTCCCTGTCTAAGAGTAGATCAACACAATTAAGCGGAGTTGATCGCAACCCTAGAGATAGGGCGACAAAAATCTGTTAGATTAGGGTCAAACCTAATAAGGGAATCCATAGATCGAGTTAATGCGACAATAGGGGTTTTAATTAGAAAGAGATTTCAATTAATCAACCTAGAGTCAGTTGTTAGTAGCCTCGAGAGAGGTATTGATATAATTTAGGGATTTCTACAGATTAAGCCAAGTGAATAAATCGCATGAATCAAAAGTAATAAGTGAAGTCTAGGTGGATTCTTCCTTAGGTATTGCCTATCTCATATAAAAGTTGTCTAAAAGTATTTTCCCAATTTACTCTCTGTCGCGTTCATAGTTAGTTAAATTAGTTAGTTAATTTTAGATTAAATGTAAATCCCCTTAATTATTAGGCTAGATAATAAAAAGATAGTTAATACTAGTACTCTTGGTCCTTGAGGATACGATATTCCGGACTCACCACAGCTATACTACTGTTCGATAGGTGCGCTTGCCTTTGTCGAAATAATAGTTAGTTTCGAGCTCCATCACTTCGCTGTCCCAACACCGTACCTACTGCAAAATCACTCGCATCACACATTAGTTCAAAGGGCAAATTCCAATCAGGTGCAATTATAATTAGAGCATTTATTAATTTATTTTTGAGGGTATTAAATGCATCTAAACATTCCTGATTAAAATTGAAAGGCACATCTTTTTCTAGTAAATTCGTTAAAGGCTTAGCTATTTTAGAAAAATCCTTAATAAATCTTCTATAAAATCCAGCATGTCCTAAAAAGCTTCTAATAGCCTTAACCGAACTAGGAGGAGGTAATTTTTCTATGGTTTCAATTTTTACTTTATCAACCTCAATCCCTTTACTAGAAATTTTGTAACCTAACACAATCTCTTCTCGAACCATAAAGTGACATTTTTCCCAATTAAGCATAAGGTTCGTTTCCTCACATCTCATTAGAACTTGTTTTAAATTTTTAATGCAAAGGTGGAAAGAATTACCGAATACCGAAAATTCGTCCATAAATACCTCCATAATATCTTCCACAAGTTCAAAGAAAGATGGCCAAAGATGCAACAAAAAAAGTAGCAGGAGCATTACATAATCCAAAAGGCATTCTACGATAAGCAAACGTACCATATGGACATGTAAATGTTGTATTTTCTTGATCCTCAGGAGCTATTGAGATTTGGAAGTATCCAGAGAGTCCGTCTAGGAAGCAATAGTACATATGCCCAGATAATCTTTCTAACATCCGATTAATGAAGGGTAAGGGAAAGTGATCTTTTCTCGTGGCATCGTTCAACTTCCTATAAACAAAGCAAACTCTCCAACATGTGATTGTTATTGTTGGAATCAATTCATTCTTCTCGTTGGCTACAACAGTCATGCCTCCCTTCTTTGGAACAACCTCGCATGGACTTACCCAAGTCTTCGCCGTAAATAGGATAAATAACTCCAGCATCTAGAAGTTTAATTACCTCAGCTTTAACAACTTCCTTCATGTTGGGATTTAATCGTCTTTGAGGTTGCACACATGGTTTTTATTCATCTTCCATTAAAATTTTGTGGGTGCAAAATGATGGGCTTATCCCTTTAATGTCAGAAATCTTCCAAGCTATGGCTCTTTTATGCTCCTTTAATACCTGTAGTAACTCGTCTTTCTCATTGGGTTCCAATTCTGAAGAAATAATAACCGGTAGTGTAGAATTATCTCTGAGGAATGCATACTCTAAGTGATTTGGTAACTGTTTCAATTCTAATTTGGGAGGCTCTTCAATAGAGGGTTTTTGTTTTAGTTCGTCGTTTGTTTCAATGCCCTCATACTTCTTTTGTCTTGGGGAAGAAGTATTAGAATTTAACTCAATTTTTATCTCCCCCATCTCATTGGTATCGTCATCTGCCTCCTCACCTTGGGCAAGACACAGTTTCAACGTGTCTTTATGTATGATTTCCTGAAAAGAATCTTGAATAGAATGATCAAATAAAATAATAGGAATCATCTTGCTCAATAGAGTATCGCATAACATCATAAATTTTAAAAATGATTTCCTCGTCACCTACCCTGAGCATAAGTTTACCATCACCTACATCAATAATAGCACTAGCAATAGCTAAAAATGGGCGTCCTAAAATTAAAGGCACCTCAACGTCCTCATCCATGTCAAGCACAAGAAAATCAACATGGAATATAAATTTATCAAATTTTACCAAAACATCTTCAATAATTCCCCTAGGATATTTAATAGATCTATCAGTTAATTGGATACTCATCCTAGTGGGATTTGGTTCCCCAAGACCAAGCTGCTTGAACATTTTATAAGGCATTAAATTAATACTGGCACCTAAATCAGCTAATGTTTTTTCAATATTTAAACTACCAATTAAACATGGAATAGTGAAACTTCCTGGATCTTTCAATTTAGTTGGTAGCTTATTTTGGAGAAACATTCCTCGTTAAGCTCCACGGTTGATAGCTCTTCAAACTTCCTTTTATTTGTTAAAAGCTCTTTTAAGAATTTTGCGTATGTCGGCATCTGCGAAATAGCTTCAACAAAAGGTAAGTTAATATGTAATTGTTTAAAAAGTTCAAGAAATTTATCGAATTGTGCGTCCATGCAGTCTTTCTTCAACTTTGCTTGATATGTGATAGGTGGTTTATACTCTTTAAGTACCGGTGTTACATTCTCGTTTACTTCCTCACCCTTTTCCTTATCAGTTTCTTGTGGCATCTTCTTTTCAGCTTCAACCAACACCTTCCCATTCCTTAGTGTAACTGCCTTCACATGCTCTTTTGGGTTAAGTTCGGTGTTACTAGGTAAACTACCTGGTTGCCTTTAGGAAACTAACTTGGCCAGCTGTCCAATTTGATTCTCAAGCCCTTGAACCGATGCTTGCTGATTTTTTAATGCTGTTTCGGTGTTCTAAAAATGAGTCTCTGACACCGAAATAAACTTTGCTAGCATATCTTCAAGGTTCGGCTTTTTCTTTTGTTGGTAAGGTTGTTGTTGGAAGCCTGGAAGGGGTTGTTGTCTCTGATTTCCTTGGCCACCCCATGAGAAGTTTGGGTGGTTCCTCCAACCTGGATTATAAGTGTTACTATAGGGATTATTCTGAAGTCTAGAATTATTACCCATATAGTTCATCTGTTCGCTTTCTATGCCAGGGTTGTGAGGTGGATATTCTGTATTGCCCATTCCTCCTCCATTCGTATCGCACTGCATCACTGGATGTACCTGCGAAGAACCACACAAACCATCAATCTTTTTATTTAAAAGCTCTAATTGGTTTGATAATATAGTCACTGCGTCGAGGTTGAAAACGCCAGCGGCTTTTGTTGGCTTCGTTCTCATTACTTGCCACTGATAGTTATTCAGTGACATTTCTTCAATGAATTCGTAAGTAGCCTCAGGTGTTTTGTTGTTTAGTGTACCGCCGACAGCTGCATCAATCAATTGCCTAGTTGAGGGGTTCACACCATTGTAAAATGTTTAAACCTGTAGCCATAATGGTAACCCATGGTGAGGGCATCTTCTCAGTAGATCATTGTATCTCTCCCATGCATCGTAAAGTGTTTCTAAATCCATCTGCACAAAAGAAGAGATATCATTCCTCAACTTAGCCGTTTTAGCCGGCGGGAAATATTTAAGTAAAAATTTTTCAGTCATTTGTCCCCATGTAGTGATTGATCCTCGTGGTAACGAGTTCAACCACTGTTTAGCTTTGTTCCTCAACGAGAAGGAAAACAACCGAAGGCGAATGGCATCTTCAGAAACACCATTTATTTTGAAAGTATCATAGAATTCTAGAAAATTTGCTAAATGAGTATTTAGGTCTTCGTCCTGCAAACCATTAAACTGAACAAACTGTTGAATCATTTGAATAGTGTTAGGTTTCAGTTCAAAATTATTTGCAGCAATAGCAGGTCTAACAATACTCGATTCAGCCCAAATTAAATTAGGCTTAGCATAGTCGTACATAGTACGAGGGGTAGGATTTTCGGCAACCACCGGAGGAAGCGGATTATTATCAGCCATCTCTTCGGTAGTATTAGTATCGTCCTCTTGCTCTTCCTCTATGTATTGTAGACTTCGCATTATCTCCCTACAATTTCTGTGAGCGGTACTTTCATCTCACTGTCAAAAAGCAAGGGTCCTCACGGGTTTCTTCTAGTCATAAACTAGAATTACCTGCTAGAAGCAAATAAAAGAAAAGTTAGCGAATTAAAATAAAATAAATTGTAATAAAAAATAATAATGGTTAAAGTAATAAAAATTTAGTGTTCCTAATATCTTAGTCCCCGGCAACGGCGCCAAAAATTTGATGTGTCTCTAACTAACTATGATCACAATAAAGGCAAGTGCACCTATCGTTTGATAGTATAGTTATGGTGAGACCGAAAATATCGTATCCACAATGACCAAGAATACTAGTAATTACTATCTTCCTATTATTTAGCCTAAGAATTGGAGTGATTTCTTTTAAACTAAAATTAATTAAAAGCACGACAGAGAATGAATTGGGAAAATACTTTTAGACAACTTTATGAAAGAGGCAATACCCGAGGAAGAATCCACCTAGACTTTACTTATTACTTCTAATTAATACGATTTATTCACTTGACTTAATTCGTAGAAATCCCTGATTTATACTAATATCTCTTTCGAGACTAAAAATAACTGACTCTAGGTTGATTAATTGAAATCTCTTTCTAATTAAAACCCCTATTGTCGCATTAACTCGATCTATGGATTCCCTTATTAGATTTGACTCTAATTCGGTAGATTTATGTCGCCCTATTTCTAGGGTTGCAATCAAGTCCGCTTAATTGCGTTGGTCTACTCTTAAATAGGGACTTTTGCTCCTCTGAATAAGCACATTCGACTTGAATCAATAACCTGGATTATCAAAACAAGAATAAGAACTCACAATTAAGAATAAGAACAAGTATTTATCTTATAAATAAAATAGTAATAAGATTCATCTAGGTTTCATCCCCTCGGGTATTTAAGGGGTCTAGTTCATACTGATAGAGGGAAACATCTTAAAATAAGAAAAACAACAAAATATAAGAAAGCCCAAAAACTTCAAGAGAAATTGATAGGAGATCTTCAGTCTTGATGGAAATCCTTCTTCCGAGCTGCTTCCGATGGCTGTCTTCGAGTATTTTCTGCATTCTACTCTCCGTCCCCATTTTAGGTCCTCCCCTAGGGTGTTTATATAGGCTTTGGAGCACCTTTCTTGGCCCACAGGTAGCCTTTTCTGAATAGAATTAGACTTGTGTTCGACAGGGACACGTCCGTGTGACACGCCCGTGTACGATAGTCCAGGCCGTGTTCGCTTCTGCTCGTCACACACAGCCGTGTGGTCTTCCCGTGTGAGATAGTCCAGGCCGTGTTGATTTCCAAAGTAGGCCCATTTTGTCCCTTTTTGGCCCGTTTCTCATTCTTTTCGACTCCCTAAGCTTTCCTGAGTGTAAAACATGAAATTCAAGGATTAGGAGCATTGAATTCATCAAATCTAATGAAAATTCATCCAAAAATAAGCTAAACATGGGGTCAAAATATGTATAAATTGTGGTTTATCAAAAGCGTATTTTGAGATTAGATTGTATATAATTGTGGTACCAATGAGAGTACATTGGTTAGGCACATATTAGGTTGGTTTTGATGTGTTTTTTACCCGATTAATGTCATTTTGATTTTATATTTTGGTTAGTATTTGAGTTTCTTAAGGTCCAAGCAATTTGATTATGTTTGTATTAATGTATGATTTGAATGATTTACTATTCCGTTGTCCTGTGATACTCCGTAATCCTGTTCTGACGACGGATACGGGTTAGAGATGTTACACAACCGACCATAAGGTCATCACCGACGACTACTGAAGGATGGCAAAATAAGTTTCGTAGGACTACAAAGCCTTGCATGGACGAAACTCATGAAACATAAATCTTGGCCCAAACCAAGAGCAGAGGTCTTGTATAGACCTAATTTCAATAAAGATTGATACATTTGACATTTTTAGGATGTCTTTTGCCAAGTCCCTCTTCCTTTGTCTGTCTCTTTCTTACAAGGAGTATGACATCTATTTTACAAATTTTTTCGATTGTCTTTTCCTTACAACTTTTTCGATGGCATTCTTTAAACTAAGGTAATCATTAGTAATATGATTTATATCACTAATCATTCTTTAAACAAATATTCTATCTTGGATTTCCTTTTTTTTGGGATCAAATCACATGAATGACAAAGCGCCCAACATTTTTTATTCTCACTAAGAATTTCTCTTTACGGGGCGTTTAGAAGGGTTTAGTGGCAGTACTCCTTTTAGGTTTTTTTTGGATGGTAATAGTTGTGATACCCATCGCGGTTGATTTTTCTCCACTGAGCAAAGCGACAATTTAAGTCTTCTCTCCTAGGTCGATGTCGCGTTGCTACCTTAGGGGACTGTCTTTGGTTCTAATACGTACTCTCTTCTTTTTTTGGGGGTTGTTGTTTGTTGTTCTAAGGTTTCTTTTCAATGAGTGGTGAAATTAAAAACAATGGTAACAATAAAATTAAATACTATAATGGTAAAATTAAAACAAGTGATAGGATTTGTGTTTGGACTCAAATGTGACTATACCCGCGTGATGAGAATAGAAATGAGTATTATAGACATTAGTTTAAAATGTTATTATAATATAATAAATAATTAAAATTCATATCTATATTCAATAATAAAATATAAATTACAATTATATTTTTTAAAATTGATAATTAAAAATATTAATATCATATTTATATTAAAATAATTTGCAAGTATTTATAAATTTACAAGCATTATATAATAACATAATTTATAATATATTTATATTTATATAATAAGTTTAATTTGTACAAAACCCATGTTTTTATAACTTTCAATTACATATGTAGTTTTATTTTAAATTTGTAATAAAGTAGAATAAAAAATCAAAGTTAGGAAAAATATTTCCACTGGAGGGGCTTTTACCCTATTGGACTATTGAACTCCATTTCACTCACCACTCAATGCTTTTGTGATGTGAGTTGTTGTCTTGAAAGTTGTGAAACATAGCTCCAATGAGCTCAAAAAAACTTGTTTTGTGCTTGCAACTTTCGGTATTATTGTATAGTTGGTTGGGAGTCTTTCTTCAAGACCACAACAATACTCTTTTTTTCTCGATGGCTAAGAGAAAATGGGTAGGCCCACCATTTCATTGCCGAGGTTGTAGATAACGGGGTAATAAACCTCCATCATATTGCTCCGGTCTCATTTCTCAAACTTGTTTCGCTTTGGATTGTGAGAAGTGTTTCATCCTTCTAACACTTAGTAACTAGGCGATCCACGTAGTGAAAGGTGTAGAGAATCTTTATATTTAGAGATTTCAAAAGGTAGACAAAGTTTTAGTAGAGTAAAGTTATATATCTCTCTTTTTTTCCGAGTGATGGGGGATATTTATAAAGAGATGGGGGTTAACCATGAGTCTCAATCATTGAGTTCTCTTCTTTTAAAGTATAGTGATAAGTTGACGCTTATTAATTTAAAGTATTGTTAGAGTCTATTTAAATGAAATTAGACGGACTCAAACCGATGATAAACTATAATTATAATATAAAAAAACATAGATTATATCTTTCCTATGTAGTCAACTTGGGGCTAGAGTTTCATTAGGCTGGTCTCGTTTTCATTGTCCTTTGTCGACAGTCTTGGCAATGATAAAGTGCAAGCCTAAGCAATGTTGATCCTTGTCCGTTAGTAGTATTATTAACACAAAAGATATTTGAAACACTATAGTGCATCCGAAGCTTCCAGGAAATTTCCTAGAATGCCCCACTTTTCATTCAAACCTGAACCCACAGATATAGATTAATGATTTATTATGATTTTGCTTCCCTTCGAGTTTTCGCATCGCGCTCTTATCATTTTCACCAGTAACTGCATATACGTATGTAGCATTGAACAATGAATAATGAACAACGAACAACGAAGAAACAGCAGAAGATAGAAAAAGTCCTAATTGCTGAAATTAATTTTCGAATTTTACTTATATTAGCATCGATTATGGATCAAACGTTTTAACATAAATCTCAAGAAAGCTTGGTAACATGTTGAAATTTTTCTTTATTGTTTCAATAACTCTCCGAATTAACGAAAATCCTTGAAATAATTAGACATAATCGATGGTAACAAAGTATGCTAACCAAGCTTTGGTCTTTGGTTAGTGTTGGGTTCAGCGAATTGATTCTCTCGCCTTTCATATCATTGGCTCTGATCCTACATTCTGTCAATATTTCATTGGCAGCCAAATCCACATTCCACACAATATAAACCAACTTTACTTAATTTTTTTTCTCTCATCTTCCATGGCGCTGCACTTAGTAGCACTAGCGAAACTCCACTTGTTATCTCCTTCCCATACTGCTTCCCCTTTAATTGCAAGCTTGATTTGCTCCTTCTTGTTCAAGATTTCTTCTAGATTGAGCGTTCTTCGTCGGGTTTACATCGATGTGTTCCATGCAACAAGACTCTTCTTTTTTCAGTTGAGTCAAATAGCCTTGGAAGCTGATCACCCAGCTACCAGCAATGGCCACAGATGGCAACGAGCTCTTCGGTTAGTTTGCCAGAGGATAACCCGTGTGAGAAGGTCCCCGCCGGCACAATCTGATGAAGCTAGCTTCCATACTCTCACCATGCTTTCACTTTAAGCTAATCTTAATTTCGGGTGAGAAACTCAAGTTTATACTTTATAATGACCAAAAGTTGTAGTCTAATGTTCTTATGTAAATAATATATCTGGGTTATCTCTTCTTTTTTCTTTCTTGATTTATATTTTTTAATCTTAAGATCACAATGTGAACAAAAGTTTGTGTTGCCTTAATCAGTTTATGTTTCTGGATTTTGTATGTCTAAGTGTTCCCACTTCTCATTCCTAATTTGCCTGCAAGCATATGCCTTCTTTACAAAGAAAATTTAAAACTTCTTTAACACAGTTTTTTTTTTTTTCCAATATAAACCCATACTAATTCTGGATCTGTTATCAACTTTAAAATCCATTGGTTTTAAGAGAAAATAAGAATATTAACAGTGATCAAAGCCAAAACCCAAATTTTCATTTTCCCAAATTGTAAGGTGTATTACTATGGCTTTGGAAATGGTGGTTTTGGCTACCCTTCTATCCTCCTCGCATGGCATGAGTCCCATTTTAGCTGGTTTGGCATGCTCTTTTCTATTTAAACTCTCTTTGAATTTCAACCTTATTCATCAAGGTTGCATCGATCTATGCCATGGCATTAGGCTTTTAATGTATCAGATGGGTCTAATACCAGCTGTTAGCATCAGCCGCGGATGGCAGCAAACTCTGCATATATGCTACGGCAGAGTAATGAATGCGAGGAGGTCACCTGCAGCTGTTGAGACTAGTCTCCATGCCCTCACTATGCTTTCACTTTGACCACATAAATTCGTCCTTTAATGTAAAGTGGTCACTAAATTTGTCGAGATTAGAATCTATAGGTTTTTAATTTTTCATATGATCCTTTTTTTCAGCATAAACTTTTATGGGAATTGCACGTTTTTTAATCCACAACTGCTCAATATTCAACCTTATTAGTGGGATAAATTCAAAAAAAACCTTATTAGTGGGAAACAGTTAAAGACATAATTCAATGCTGTTTCAAGGTTTTTTGGGTTATCCCAGGTGGGTGAGATGTAATGCCAAAATAGCAGTGCCTTCTGCGAAAGAGCCCAAATTAGGAGAAAACAATGAGTCCTTATTTGGTGGTCTAATTCTATTTTAGCATCAGCAGGCTTAAAAGTTTTAAGCCCAATTCTAAAGAACCTGCACCAGGTCTGGACCTTCCTAATTTATGCCCCTGCTAACCAATGAGGTTTGAATTAGATTAATCCGTTTGATTGTGATTTTGTTGGGATGTTGATTTGGAGAATAATACCGAATCGGTAGGACTAAAAATTGGTACAAATCGGTTGAATCGAATTTTTATCATTTTTAATCAAATCAATTGAACTGGTTCAACCAACAAACCAATGACTAGACCAATTCGACCACTTATTCGATTCTAAAAACATTGCGGCGAATAAATCATACTTGATACCTTGTAATTAAAGCTTTAAAAAGAACTATATAAACTGTTCATGACTTTTAAAAACTTTTCATTACATAATAATAATTTAGAATTTGTTTTTATATACTGATTTCAAAACTTGTCAATTGTTTCATTTTTTACTTTTTACTATATGTTAAGAAAGATATATCATCCTTCTAATTTTACCTTTTTTTGGAGTTTAATGATAATTGCATAGTTAATAAATGGGATCATTTCTATAATATACTTTTAACATTTTCATGATAATTAAGTTAATGGGATTTGGTCAGTCAATTAAAACGAGAAATGACGACAACTAGAAGTCCAATAGTACGTACCGCCAACCTTCCATTCAATGACAAAAGTTGTGAGGAAACGAGTATCAATTTTCAACGCACTCTCGCCATTGGGCATCAGCCTCCTTATTTGATGAAATAGACAGTGTCAATGAATTTGTTGACTTGTGATTTAAGGTTAAATTTTGTTATTAGTCCTTATACAATGACTAACTTGTTGATTTAATCTCTGTACTTTAATTTAATCAAATTTAATCCCTTTATTTCTTAAATTGATCCATTTTAGTCTCTATTTTTTTGAAATCTGAAATTTTAGTCTTGACCTAACTATGCACGATTAAGTCCATCTGGTTAAATTATGCCAATAATTGTGTATCATGTATAAAGTTGTAGAATTTGGCCTATCTTATCCAATTTGATCTTTTTAGTCTTTATATTTTTTTGAATTTTGAAATTTTATTATTGACACACACAAAAAATGTTAAATCCATTAACTAATTTTTTTTGTGAGTAATATATGAAAACAGCAAGCTGGCATAATATTATATATGTGATAATGTTTTTATTGGATAAGATTTTGAAAATAACAGAACTTAACTTAAAAAATTTAAGGATTGAAATTTCAAAATTAAAAAAAATACAATAATTAAAAATAATTAAATTAAAGCATAAGGATTAAATTCATCACTTACACATAATATATGGACTAATAACAAAATTTAACCTAAGTTTTAATATAAAAGCATGACGAATTCTTGGCTATCTTGATTAGGTGTATCCACTTGGAGTACATTTCATTTTAAAAGAAAATGGTGGGGGGGTAAGGGATAAAGGCAGCCCCGAAAGGGGAAAATTTTCTTCATAAGAGTTAAAAATGTAATTTTATAATTGTATTAATTAATATTTTTATGATTTAACATAATCAAAAATGGTAAAAGAATTTTTTTCTGTTCTTTTTAATTTTCATCCATTTTGAAAGTGGATAATTAAGACAATTAATCACGATATTAATGTCTTTCATTAACTGCACATGATTTTTATTAATATAATAACAAATTTAGCCTTTGATTTTTTACATATTTTGTCATTTTTGCCCTAATTTTAAAAAGTTTAACAAATTCAACCTTAACATTTACATTTTTAAGCAACTGCCACGGGATAATTTTGTTAAATTAGAACCAATTTAACAGAATATGTAAATTTTGAGGTCTAAATTTGTTAATATACCGATCAAAAAAATATACAATTAATGGAAAATATTAACGTCATGATTAATTATCTTTAGTTGCTTACTTTCAAAATTGAAAACGACTGAAGAGTCTTTTTACCAAAAAAATAAACCCATAATTCCACCGTATAAAAACCCTGTCTAAACTTGAATAGGTCCCTCAGAATTTTAAGTAAAATGACCCCTTTAAAACAAACTTTATATAGTAGTGAAATGGCAGTCAAAAACAAAAGAAAGTAAGTTCAAAGCACCCAATTTTAGTTCAATTCAATAAAGGGAGAGGATAGGCAAACAAATATAATAAAAAACAGGAACCTCCAAATCAGATACTTTAGTTGTAGAAAAGTAGGAGTCTAAACGATTAGACCACTTTGTCTCTAATTAACACCATTGCTTAACGCGTCTTTTTTACAGTCCATATACCTTTACCAAGTCAAAAACAACAACAACAACAACAAAAGACACCTCCCTCCATCTTCATTTTGAGTTGTAATTTACCCTCTACGACTACGTCTGTCGTTTATGGTATAGAATCATAGAACCGACTGGCGGACGTATTGGGTCGACTGGGACGATGGCGTAATTATCGCCTCCGTCTCTTTGACTTGACTTGTCAACTTTTTTGTGTTTTGTTTTGCCTGCCCATTCTCATTCTGTCACGTGGCGCATTTGTTTCTCTTGTTTGTGTTTCTCTACCCTTCAGTTTTCCTATATTAAATAGAAAACTATTAAAATATTTTTTATATATAAAGTAAAGTAATAAATATTAATATAAGAGTGTTTATCTTTTTATTTTTTTAATAAAATAATACTATAACGAGATTTAAATTTCAATCCAACATCACTTGGTTTTAATATATTTTCTTTTATAAATATAATTTTTGCATAGATAGGTGTGTTATAATCTAATATTACTCAATTAGATTTTTCTTAAATTTTCATAAATTACAATGATCAAACTTTAATAAACTAAAATAAAATAACTAAATTCTGAATACTCGTAAAGTAAACGGATGAAATTGATGACATTAATTCATTTGAAATATCACCATAAAATATGCTTAAATATCTGCCAAATCTTATATATACATATATATTATTAAAATCGAAACCTCTCAAGAAATTCCCTTCCATGGAGGTCCTAAAATTTTTGACTAGTGGATAGTTATTAATTAATTTTTAATACAATGATTTTTAGAAATTCAAACTACATGTACTTTTCACAAATTATACTTATTTATTTTCACTTAATAATGTTTATTAATTTTTAAATTTATGTTTAATTTAATTATGAAAAGGTTTGTTTATAATGTATTAATATTTAAGTAAATAACAAAATTTTCAAATAAAAGAAATTTATAAACCATATATAAATAAATAGGCTTAATATCTCATTTGGTACTTGAGTTTGACATTTTTTTCTAATGTGGTATTTGTGTTATTTTTTTGATCCAATGTGATACATGTATGTCACAAAAGTTATATATTTTGATTCATGAGGGTAAAGATGTCTATTTAAAAATACAAATTTAACAAAGTCTATTTAATTTTAATCTTCTTGAAGCTTAATTGCATAACCTTCACTTCTTCTTTTTGTTCTAAATCGCATAATCCTCAATTTTTCACTAATTAGAAGATATTATAAACCTAAATAAAAATTTCACCATTCTAGATTAGCAAGTGTCAAATATCACGATTGTTTCATCTATTGGGGACTAAACATTAATGATATTAGTTTTTTTTTTCAACATTAATTTTATTATTATCATATTTATTCTTTTTTATATAATGCCTAAAATTATTTATAATTTCTCCTCAATATTTAAACAAAAAAATAATATGTTTTAACACATTTAAATTCATGTCTTCTTACATTAATAATAATATCGATACAAATTAAATTAAGAATAATCGGTCAATAATATTAAATTTTGGGGTTGGCAATTGAGATACATTTTATATGTCTTGATATTAGAAAGAAAGGAAAGTAGTAAGTGGAGACGAAAATATCCAAAATGCCCCACTTGCACCTTCTCTTAAAGGGCTTTCCTTTCCTTACTACGATGCTTTTATTCTCCCCTATTTATATGCTTTGGAAAGCCTGAATACTTCCCGTTCAAGGCCACTGAGAGAAAATCTTTATTGTACTTGTCGTTTTTTTTTTTTTTGGTATTTGAAGTCCTTAACCTAAAATCTCATATAAGAGAAAAGAGAAAAACGAATGGGTTGGAGCGGAGAAAGACGAAGATATGTGGTAACATTTTTTAGAGTCTTGTTAGTGTTGCTGGCGGTGGTGCAAACGACGGCGTTTCAAGGGGTTAAACTGAAGAAGAAGGAGCACCGGAACGCATACGCGACGATGATGTACATGGGGACGCCCAGAGATTACGAGTTCTACGTCGCGACACGTGTCTTGATCAGATCCCTTGTTAAGCTCCAAGTGGACGCTGATCTCATCGTCATTGCCTCCCTCGACGTTCCCCTCCGTTGGGTTCGTGCACTGTAAGTCTCCATTAACATTAATGCCCTTTTCTTTTTCTCCTTTGGTTTTCTTTAAATTTCCTTTGTTTTCTTTAAATGCAATTCAAGTTTTCCTTATTTTTCTTTTATGTTAGAAAAAAACAAATATTATACAGAGCATCATCTTGTTAATGGATGTTAGATGGATAATGGAGATTGGATATCCGAGTTCGGGCACCACAAACGAAAATTTCTTGAATCGATAAAACTTTGTTATTTTATAAGTTGTAACGGTCGGTAGTTTCTTCATTAATTTAGTTAATTAATTAAGACAAATGGTGAAATAATGAATCAGATAAAAAAAATTTTTAATTAAGGAGTTCTTACCGGTCATGGTCAAGTTTGATTGTTTGCTTTCCTTAGATTAGTGTCTTGTGACTTTACCTACTCAACTACACGTCAAACCGTCGAACCAAAGAAAAAAAGAAACCTACATGTCAAACCGTGGGTCGAAAACACTGTTGGAAACTGTAACCAGTTTTTGAAACTCAAACAAAGTAGGTTCAAAGGGTCAAGAACCGGTAAGAATTAGGGGACTTGAGCCCAGACACGTTTACATTTAAGTTTCTTTCAGAATCTACATAGGTGTTTTGTTATTTTCATAATTAGATATAGGTTGGAGAAAAATATAGACCTACATAAAATATTAGAAATAGGTTGCCCTCGTTTAAAAAAAAAAAATCAATAGGAATTTGTCACTAATCACATTCTTTTTTATTGTATTATAAAATTAAATTTATAATTTAGTAATTAATATTTGTAAAAGAAAATTTAAGTATTAAAATGAAAAAAAGGTATAATTTGAGGGTAATTTTGCATTTAAACCTAAATATAAAAACAAATTTAGACAATGAAATTGATTTTGATTTTCTTTTTCCGTCCTTATCCAAAATCTCAGCAACACAAATAATATAAAAAAAAACGAGAGAGTACGCTGAGCTGATAAGTACAGATTGCCCCCACATAATCACACCGCCCATTATTATTAAACTAAATTTAATTCGGGTGGATCCACAATATTAAACTAATTAATCACCATGAACCCACACTCACTTTCGACAAGCACACGAAATGGTCCCAGGTATTGTGTTGGTTAAGGAATTAACAGCATGTGAGAGTAGCTTGTTTGATGCACAACCTCTTTCAAAGTATGCCCAGTTATGATTAAATTATGGGAGTGGTCTACTTTACTTTGATCCTTTCAAAAACATGATGTTCAAGGACAAGAACGAAACAATGTTCCTTATTATAATGAGGCTGTGTTTTTTGTGGCATAGGGAAGAGGAAGATGGAGCAAAGGTAGTGAGGGTGGAGAACCTTAATAACCCTTACAAAGGTCAAGAAAATTTCGATAAGAGATTCAAGTTGACACTGAATAAACTATATGCCTGGAGTTTGGTGGACTATGATAGAGTTGTCATGCTTGACGCTGACAATCTTTTCCTACAGAAAACCGATGAATTGTTCCAATGTGGGCAGTTTTGTGCTGTCTTTATCAACCCCTGCATCTTTCATACTGGCCTCTTTGTGTTGCAGGTAATAATTTCTAGCTCTTCTTCCTCTATGTATGATTCATTTCAACTATGGTTCCTAAAAGAAATTTATGTGCAGCCATCGCGAGAGGTATTTAAAGACATGGTCCATCAACTAGAAACTGGTAAAGAAAACCCCGATGGTGCTGACCAGGGATTCATTGGTGCTTACTTCCCTGACTTGCTCGACCAGCCCATGTTTCACCCACCATTAAATGGGTCCAACCTAGATGGGCAATACAGACTTCCTCTGGGATACCAAATGGATGCTTCTTATTACTGTGAGTGAAAATAGTGAGGATATATTATAGCCTTTATAATGATTCCATGCTTTTAATTTGAGCTGCAAATCTAACCCCCAAAACAATGTTTTGATTCTTCTGCTGGTCCTCAGATCTTAGACTTCGTTGGAGAGTACCTTGTGGACCCAACAGTGTGATCACTTTCCCTGGTGCACTATGGTTGAAGCCATGGTATTGGTGGTCTTGGCCTGTCCTGCCTTTGGGCATTCAATGGCACGAAAATCGTCGTCAAACTCTAGGGTATGCAGCTGAGATGCCGGTTATAATAGTCCAATCGATTATTTTCCTTGGAATATTAGCGATGACACATCTAGCACGCCCCAGCATCTCCAAACTATGCTACCGAAACTCAGACAAAGCCACATCTTTGATTCAAACTGGCCTAAAATTTATGGCAATCTGGTCTATTCTTGCAGCCTATATAGTTCCCTTCGCTATTATTCCTCGCACAATTCACCCATTAGTAGGCTGGACGCTGTATTTCCTTGGTTCCACTGCTCTTTCGTCTATAGCAATCAACTCGTTCTTGCTGCCTGCCATCCAAGTCTTCGCTCCTTTGGTTGGGATTTTTGGGTCTCTTCTGGTCATGGCATATCCTTGGTACCCTAATGGAGTTGTAAGAGCTTTAGCTGTTTTCGGCTATGCGTTTTGTTATGCCCCTATTGCTTGGGGTTCGGTGGGTAAGGTCATGGCACGTCTTCAAGTCTCACTTGAAAGGGAACAATTTTTACCAAAATTGGCTGAATCTTCACCACCTTCTGGCTTCAACAAGTTGTATTGAGACTCGGACTTGATATAATGCAAAGGAGACATTTAATTAGATTGTTTTTGTTAATACAATGTTTTGTCATCTAATTAATTTCTTTGATAATCACTATACAATTTTATGTATAAATTTCACTATTTTTCCTCATTTTCAAATGACAATTTCATATTTGATGCACTCAATTTGATTATATCATTAAAAAAATTCTAAAACTAAATTCATTTATATTTTATTCAAAAAAAATTCTTATATTTATTTACAATGATATGCAATGTTCAAATTAATTGAGAATGAATGGAATAATTATTTGGTAGAGTGACGGTGGAAATTTTTAACTCCGTAAGTGGCATTGTTGAGATTTTATCATATATCTTATTTATTTATTTTTAATTACAATTTAAAGACATGACAAAATCTCAACTCCACTCTTGAAATTAAAAAAATTTACCGGGATTATATCAAATAATTATTCATAAAATTTCCTTTCAAAATATTATTTATAAAATTATGTACCACCAACGTATAAGATAAGAATTTTTAATTGAAATGGGTTTGGAGACGTAGAAAAACATGTGAGTAGACATGTTGTCTTCGATTGGGCTTTGTCCAACCCAATCCCACATCGTCAAACGAATAATCTAGTTGACCCGCCAAAAGCCCATACAGAATACTCAGGGGCCGTTTCCATCAATCATCATCGAAAACGAGCGGCAAATGTACGGCGGTGATTTGAGAGAAAACCTGTCGGGACATGGAATGTTATTGCAATCATAATAACCCTGAACAGAACGTTGAAAAGGGCAAACTTAGACCAGCAACTGTTTAAACGGGGAACCAACCCTACAATCAAGCCAATCACGTCATAATCAATGACTTTTGGTGTTGGTAATATTATTTATTTCGTATAAATGATGAAATGAAGAAATTATAGAAAAAACATATATGTCCCAGAGTCTGAGCTTTTTTGTCTTTAGCCCTAATAGGGCAAAGACTTTGGTACTCCCAACGTTCGAAAAACACAAGTGGGCCCCATTTAGTGGACCATTTTTATATAAAATAAATTTTTAAGTATTTGAGCCATGCCTAGACCATCATTCTTCATGCACGCCAACACCACCGGACGCTTCACCAAAAGGTGACCGTTTCCTGTTAATTTGTGTTTTGTTTTTGGATTAGTGAGAGGATTAAGTCTAATACTTCATTAATGCATGGTTTATTTTTGGACTGAACCAAAACTATAAATCCCGTAAAGTTCATAAACATATGTATATTATACTATCATGATTGCATGTAGCTCAAATTATGATATTTTTATATATTTAAATTTAACTTTTTGTTGAATTATTTTAGTTTGATATAATTTTGTTTTGTTTTGTTTTTACAATATTGTTAATTAAGTTAAAATTTTAATATTACTAATTATTCCAATTAAAATGTGGATATAAAACTTTTCTTTACAACATACCTTCAAACGTTATAAAAAGTATGTTAGGATGATGAGTTTGAGGTGTTTTTTTTTTTTTTTAATCACATAAGTATTTTAAGTGATATAGTATATTAACGGTTTGGATCAATTATCTGTGTTGAATATAGTGATAAGATACATTGTACCCCTAAAGAGAGAATACAAGTCTGAACTGTAGAAACGATATTGTTGGAAGGGACATCCACAAATCTTGAACATTAACCATAAAATAGACATAAAGGATAAAAAAACTAATTAGATAAATTAATAGCATTAAAAAAATAAAAGATAAAATTATCTCAAATTAAAGTATTAAAGTATACGAACTAAATTTGAATTAATTTTATGTAATAATTAAGTATTATTATAAGGTACACTATCAAGAAAAAAATTTCTACAAGCAAAGTTAAAATATGACATTTTTTTTTTTTAGAATTTTAAATATATCTGACAGTTCACGGATCAAAGTTCTTAAAATTTAGGACACATAATTTGAAGAAAATAATGGGTGTAATTTGATGCATGTGTCAAAAGGAATTTGGAAAGTTATCTAATAATTAAATTTGGGTGTAATTACATATATGTAAGCATGTTTTATCAACCATTGTAATTAGTGGATTCTACCAAATTAAGTCTAATTGGATACACTTTCCAATTCTTAGGTGGAGAGTAATAATTGGAGTAATTATGCAAGTGATAACAAATAATTACATGCAATTCTAATTACTTGTGACATTCCAAACATGCTCCTACATGTTTTCTATTTTAATTTTAAATATAATTTTATATTATTTTACTATTTTCATTTGAATAATTTAAAAAATTTATTGATGAGAGATAATTTTTTTATACATTCTGGCCTACTAAATAATGAACTAAATTGTATAGTATTTATTATTAATTATTTATATTTGGTAAAGGACCAACTGATAGTAACAAGGACTATATGTTTAATGTTAGAAAATAACACAACAAATATGAAATGTTAAAGTAATTAGATAAAATTACATATCATGTTTATTTTTATTGTTAATTTTATTAGCAGTTATATTGTTAATACTTTTTTTTAACAAACATATTATATACAATAACTTGATTTTAGATTTTGTTGGATTTTTTTTATTAATAATTTTCATAATAATTAATATATTTTAGAATTTAAAATTATATAATTAAGCATAACATATAAAATTACAACGTGGAAATGTCTAAAAAGTTAGAGTTTCACATAACAAGAAGAGTGTAATATCTCGTAGAGTAGTCTATGGTATCTAAACACTTGTTTTATCTGCCAACAAAACTCAAATATAAAATCTTACTAGTTACTTGCTAAACACTTATCACTCAATTACGTAGTAAGAATCCAAGTCGAAGTTGGAAATGACAGAAGATGCGAAACATATACTAAGATATAATGCAAAGCCAAATGATACGTCCCCAACATCGAGACTTGCGTATAATACAGCCAAGAGCTACCTTAAAAGCTACCCTACTAGCCTTTACCTCCAAATATAACCCACTCGTTGCGAGGCAACCAAAAGAAATGACCGTTGCAAACACCCCCTAAATTTATTCTCTACTGTAAACATAAACTTTAATAATGGATAAATAATTAAGATTATTCAACTCAATTAATCCAGATTATAATATATATATATATACGTGTCTATATAAGCTCTTGAGCTCAAAATCATCAACCCCATAAAAATCCCACATTCAAACATTCTTTACATTCGTATCACTCTGTCTTTCTCACTGTCTCTCGTTTCATCATTTCTATTCTCTGACTACCTAATTCTATTTTAATGGAGTCTTGTAGTTTTTTGTTATTCTACTTCTGTTTTGTCTTCGTTTTAGCTTCTTTTTTCTGTCCTGCACCGTCATTATCCGTAGCAACAAGGCCGGTCGTCAATCAAACTGCTTGTACTACTAATTCCACAAGGCACCGCCATAAGTGGATCGGACCCATCGGTCACCGACTGATTACCGTCGACATTAACGGGTTGGGTCATTTCCGGTCAGTACAAGATGCCGTTGATGCAGTCCCGGAAAATAATAGAAAGAATGTTCTAATTCGAATCAGCGCTGGATATTACATGTGATACTTTAATTTCATATCCTTCTTTAAGAGCCATTAAAGCATCAATATATGCTTAAAACTGAAGAAAAAAAAATACATTCTTTGAAAACGCTAAACCTACACGTTAAAAATGGCTGTTTCTTTTGGTGGCGTTGCAGAGAGAAAGTGGTGGTGCCAGCGACAAAGCCATACATTACGATGCAGGGAGCAGGGAGGCAGGTGACGTTCATCGAATGGCATGATCGAGCAAGTGATCTTGGATCCAACGGCCAACAGTTGCGTACTTATCAAACTGCTTCTGTCACTGCGTATGCTAATTATTTCTCTGCTAGAAATATCAGCTTCAAGGTAATAACTATAAAAAAGCACCGAACAGCTAACGAATAACATACTACTTCATAAATTCTTCACGTTAATAATTAAGATTGAATGGAGAAAGAAAGTGAAAGCAGCAGAAAACTCTCTATCAATGCTCCTGAAAACATTATAAATATGTGTCCTAGATTTCCTTTAATACTGTGCTGCATGTGACTTTATTTTGGCGGTATAATATATATATAGTTCAAATGACGAGTACATTGAAATGCTAATTCAACACCAAATATTTTGAAATATTTGATTAACCTTGAAAATAATAATGTTATTGAATTTACATTGTATAGAATACAGCACCGGCACCGATGCCAGGAATGCAAGGATGGCAAGCAGTGGCGTTGCGGATATCGGGCGACAAGGCGTATTTCTCAGGCTGTGGATTCTACGGTGCACAAGACACTCTTTGTGATGATGCTGGTCGTCATTACTTCAAGGAATGTTACGTCGAGGGGTCAATTGATTTCATCTTTGGAAATGGCCGGTCCATGTACAAAGTAAGAACTATATTTATTATTTACATATGGATATTATATTATAATAAAAGAAGGATAAGGGGTTGTTCTCGTGACTCTCTTGAATGAAGAAATAACATATAAATAAATATATAATACACAAGTTGATAAAGAAAAATGAAAAAGACGTTGCATTGTGCTATAGCAAGTCTCAAAAGCTTTAAAAAAGGGAGAGAGCTTTTTTTCTTATCAACAGAGACCCTTTTGTCTGTCAGAAAATAGTGGTACCCAACTAACCAAAAAGATAACTCTGAAATACTTAAGTAAACAATCATAAAAGGAGCCAAAAATTTTGGGTCTAAAAGTTTAATGAACATTCAACATTGTTATATTCAGCTTTTCGATGGCATTAACTTCTTTCATAAGCATACGTCTCTTCTTACTTGAGCCACCTTCTTCAAATGAAAGAGCAACCACCACCAGCGTAATCATTGTATGGGGCCTCCCTTTTTAAGGTATTTTAGTACGGTGGATTTCATTATATTCACTCACGGGTTGGTTGCTGCTTGTTGTTGTCAGGACTGTGAGCTGCATTCCATAGCCACGAGATTCGGATCCATTGCAGCCCACGACCGAAACTCACCCGACGAGAAGACGGGCTTTGCTTTCGTGAATTGCAAGGTGACGGGTACTGGTCCACTTTATGTGGGTCGAGCCATGGGTCAATACTCCAGGATTGTCTACGCTTATACTTACTTTGATGACCTGGTTGCTCATGGTGGGTGGGACGACTGGGACCATGTCAGCAACAAAAATAAGTATGTTCCCTTCACATTGTTCTTTTATTAACTTTTACCCTAATCTTTTTCCACATGTTAATCTTAAGAAAGTCAAATATGAAGAAATTGTCGCCCTATTTAATCATAATACAATGCTCCATCATAATCTTTTTTATAATTGAAAATATCGATGACGTGATTCTGACAATCATCGACATTTTCGGAATCAATAAAACTCATGCTTTGGTTCTATCAAAAGAAATGAATTATACTACTCTTAAATCAGAAATGATTGAATTTTGATGTCATTGAAGAAATCATCAACAATTTCCTTTTGCTTTTTGGTTCACGCTGCAGGACTGCGTTTTTTGGGGTTTATAAGTGCTGGGGTCCCGGAGCTGCGGCGGTGCGTGGAGTATCATGGGCCAGGGAACTAAAGTTCGATGAGGCGCATCCCTTTCTAGCCAAAAGTTTTGTCAATGGTAGACACTGGATTGCACCGTGGGATGCTTAAGTCCAACTCAAAAACAACATACAACCTATTCTATACACTATGTTCCATTTCCTTTCGCATAATTAATTCACTGATTCAATTCAATTTTTCTTCGCATATTGTAATTGACACAGTTCTTTCATTCATTTGTTTCTTCAAGATATAATACATCTTTTCTTACAAATTCTTACTGTATCCATTCTTCCCTCTCATTCAACAATATAAGTGGTTCAAAGCAAAATTTAACACAATACTCTGTTCATGTACAAAACTAGAAAGTACCCTTCTACAAAAACCGATGTTTTCGAAGAATCGTCAAGCAAATTGCACACTGAACCTGGTCATTTAGTCATAAACATCTTTCTCCATGATCATACATACAAAAGCATTTAATTTCTTGAAGGATCAAAATAACAAGGAAAGCTGTTTTATTACCTTGAAACGTTAAAAGAATATGTATTGAATATAAGGAAACATAGTCTGCATCAGGCTATTGCATCACATTATACAACAGCCTTGCTGTGAGTCGAGCATTTCTGGGGGTCTGCAAGATTAAAACGTGTTCATTAGCTAAGGGTACAAAGAAAATGCTCCTTTTTGTCATATACCAATAGAATAAGAAACAGTTCATCCAACATAAAGAAGGAATCTGCAATCTCTATATAAGATATCGATTACATTGCTTTGAAGAGTATTATATCAGTCGAGGTAATTTGGAACAGTGAAAATGAAGGACACACCACATTCAGAAGTTAACGATTCCCATAATCATTGAACCAAAACAATTGATTCATGATTTGATTACTGTATGTCGATACTCGATCCTTTCGAAACCACTTTCAGGCCATTTTGTACTGCCAAATGGCCTTTCACCAAAAATTAACACAATGGAATAGGGAACGATAATTTCGAAACAACATAACAGGCAGGTTGGATGAAAACCAGAAGATTGCAAATAAATGGTTGGTTTAAGATTGCTTCAAAAGGAAGAGCCCTTACAGCTGGCTAAGATTGGTTAAATCAAACTCAGGAGCGAGCTCTTGCATGATATCATTTGGTGGTTGGCCACATTCTTGCATTTTTTGCATGAGGTCAAAAATCCTGGTGAAGTTATTAGGATCATTTTCATAAACTCCATTAAGCTCCTTCATCAGTTCATATTGGTTGGAGTAACGTTCATATTCTTCTTTGCTCAAACTGGATTTATGCTCTTCTAACCACTTTGGGTATCTTTCTCCAATTTCCTTCATGGGTTCATGAAGAATCTCCTTAGACAAAAGTTGTTGCATCATACTCTCCACAATGGATTCCATGTCCTGCTCAAAATTAAGGTACGAGTATGATTAAATACATGCACTCGACTGTTTAAAGTACTATATGTCTATATGATGCATGTCCATCAATCCATGCAGGAGTAAATACAACAATAACATACAATGCTATTAGCTAGATGTCTCAATTGGATATATAACAAATTCGAATGTTTCACATGCATCTCAGATAAGACATTTTATAACCAATGAAAACCTACATCTATCATGAGCATATATAACATACCAGGCTTCTCAATCATACGAGTGACATGCGCTAAAAACAAGGACCAACTCCTTAAAGCCAAACTTTTACTTAGGGCTTTTCCCAATGAATCCTCCCTTGAAACAAAGGAACAATCACTTATACACCCATGGTCCTAAAAATATCATTTAATATGCATCAACACATATTCTCCATTTTCTTTTGGGGGAATGTTCTTGGTGGATGGAAGGTTGGTTCGGAGGGGGCTGGTGAGGTTTGTTCCAAAGTTAAATGAATTTGAGGTACTTCACTTGGAGCAGATGTAGAGGCCATCATCCTACTCTTATATGATAAAAGCCATAGAGTGTACATTAATCAAATGCAAAACAAAGTCGGCAAGCACAATAAAAGTGGAAATAGGCAAGACAACCTTCTAATTTTGTCTTGCGAATCCAAAGTGTTCCCGACACAAACTCACAACTCAAAAACAGAATCCGGAGCCAGTAAATCTTACTCAACTGATCAGCTAAAATACTACAAGTTATTTTTTTTTCCGAAAAAATTAAAATATAGTCTACCCCTAACATGCTGAGGTAATAATCAAATCCAATTTAGGAATCAACAAATACCTGACATTCAACAACAGAAAACTTAACTACCACGGCAAACAAATGCAAGAGGAGATAAAACAAAGCCTTAAAAGGAACAGGAAAACATTCAAGCAAATATACCTGAGACCCAGAAAGCTCCTCAAACTGTTTCACCCAATCGTCGATCAATCCATCCTCTCCAAAATCATCTCCGCCAGGTTTCGACTTCGATTCCAATCCTTTTATAGTCTCTCTGGTTTGTTCTCTCATCTTATCAAGAGCCTCTGTGACATGGGATTCACTTGACACCTTTTGCTTTCCCTTTTTCTTGCTCTTCAAGTCAGGTAATCCCATTCCTAATCCTACAACCCCACTTGGTAAAGAACCAGATTCTTGCTTCTTTTCTTCACCATCTCCTCCTCCTTCCCTATTAACCAAATATAAAAGCTAAGTATTTGGAAGAAATTGTAACAAAAACCCTAAACCTAGGCAAAACATCAGAATAACATCCAAGATATCTAATCAAACACCGAGCTTTTGAGGAAAAAAAGAAGGAATTTTTAGCTCGGGAGCAAATTTTTGGACCTAAAACAAAAAGAAAGTACCTTTGAGGAGGAGAGGTAAGGTTGAGATTCTGGAAATCATCCAAAGCACCTGGAAGAAAAGGGTCAAATTCAAAAGATTTAAGAAACAGAGAATTAAAGGAAACAAAGAAAAAACAAAGAATTAAGACAAAAGAAAACATACTGTCAAGTAGTTGGTCTAAATCATCAGAGTGATCTGCCATTTTTGCTATCAGAAGCTTCTAATCTAATTCACTGTTTCTCTCTATATACAGGTAACGTAAAAAGTAATTATTCTAGCTCTTAATTTTTTTTCTTCTTCCTTTTATTAGAGAAACTGGATTGTGTTGGATTGGAATGGAGAGCAGTGCAGGAGATATGGGTTTTGTCCAAAGAGGGGCAAAATCAAGATCAAGATCCAATATTTCAGATTGGTTTGAACGGGTTGACTGGTTTTTGACAAATGATTGTCTTCACAGGCTGCGGCTGGAGTTGGGGACTTTGGGCTTTACGTTCTTTCTTTTGTCTTCCAATGTTACTTCGTTTAATCAATAAGAAAAAAAAAAGACTATTCTTTATATATCTTATGGATATTAAATTAGATTTTGGGAGTTTAAAGCTTGGGTTTCTTTATTGATCAAAAGATGTGTTGGACAATAGAATTTTTTCCATAAAGCAAATGGAATCCATTAAAAAGGAAGTCTAGAACTACAATAGATTTTACAGCTTTTTTTCCGTTAAACCAATGCATAGTTAGTTAGAAGAGATGGCAGTTAGAACTTAGAATGTCCCTTCACAAACCAGAAATCATCAAGATGGATGCCACAATGGGCCTATAAAGTTGAGATCAAACGATACGATGGATCGGCCATGGGCCCATTAATTTGGGATCTATCCTAGCTTTAGGATGAAGATTTCAACCAACTAAATGGCCTAAAGGCAATCCCCCCCCCCCCAATTACTCGGGAAAACCCAAACTCAACTACATATATAAATTGGTGAATGCACCTCAGAGGCCCCTCCATTATAGGGACCTGATCAAATTAGTCACTCTACTATTAAATATATAAATTTAGTCCCTATACTATTAAAAAGAATCAAATAATACCAAACTGGAATAGAATTAACACTTACTGTTTAAAAAATATCTTTTATTGTTTAACAAAGTTTATATTTTAAAGCTTTTATGGTTTTATAAATGAAATTTTTTGTCTGGAATTAAACTGTAATTGAAAAAAATAATTTTCAAGACATTTCTTATACAATGAATGTTATTTCTCTTATAATTTGGACTTAATTCTTTGTAATAGTACATGGACTAAATTGATCCATTTAATAATAGAGGGACTAATTTGGTCTAGTCCATATAATATAGGGAACTCCCAAATACTTTAACCTATATAAATTCCATAACCATTTAAATTTAAATGAAGAAAATATTAAAAATCAAAGCCATCAAATTTTAAAAAAAATGCATATAAGAATAATTATCTAAAATTTTCACAAAAACAATTTTTTTTCAATTTATTTACTCATCTGAAACAACTTTTTTAAGTTTTCAGATGTGGTATAATCTCAAAATGTTACCTTATCATAATTTTTAGAATCCAAATTTAAGAGTCAAAATGGATCTATCTGTAAAATTTAAGTACTAAAGTGAAAAAATATATAAATAACAAAATATACCTAAGTGCAAAATTTACATCAATGGTGCCTTCTTATTTTTGCCTCAAATTTATCCAATTGTCAGCTACTGAATGGAGCAAATCGATTCAATTTCATACCCATGATCCAAAATCAAACACATATAGTTTAATAAGCTTTTTCTTTATATATAAAGAGTTCGAATCAAATAAATTTAGGGTTTATTTTGTTTTTGTTTTTGTGTTTTAAAGCCTGCATGCCTAATGCCTAAAGGCTGCACTTGGAAATGAATCAATAGTTCTAGATTTTTTTTTTTTTAAATGTATTGACATCTATTTTAAAAATTTTCTAACATATTTTAATTTGCATACAAATATAATAGGATTGTTTTAGTTATTCTAAATAGTAATGGATTAATAGGAGTATTATTTTTTATTATTATGTTTTAGTATATGAATTAGTAATAAATTAATTTTAATTGATAATTTTTAGTCACTCATCTATCTTGTTTTGAAAAAAGAGAAGAAAATTTTTCCCTTTTCTTTTTAAGATGTATTATTTTTTATAATTTTTTTTATTTTTTTATTTTTAATTTCAAGTTTAAATTTGTACTAACTATTTTTTATTTCACATCTAACTATTATACTGTTAGTAATGCAAAATGACATATCCCACATTGATTGAGGAATGGCTTATAAGAGAGTTTAAATATAGCCTCTTACCTTCATTGAGGGGTTTTTTTACCAAAAGAATACAAAAAAAATAAAAATAAAAATTCCAAAATGGTATAGGAAATCTATTATGTACCAAAATGGTACAAATGGGGTGGTTCCGCCTCTGCCACTGGCACCTTTGGTGCCGCCTGTGGCACACCCTCAACTACCCTTTCTGTTTTTTTTTTTCAGTAGTTTTTTGAGAGATTTATTATGCAATTTTTCCAGTTTTGAGAAAAGGAAGGGAAAGGGTGCCGCCTGTCACACCCAACTTTAAATTTGAATAATTGCCTTCTAAGCCCTCCTTATTTATTATTTTCTTTTTATTCCCCTTCAACTCACTATATTGTGTTTAAACAAACCATTAATCTATTTTTGTAGTTAAATAAGCCCTTTACTTATGGTTTTTACTCATAAAATTTAAAAACTTGTTGATTAAATTAAATATATATTTTTTTATTTAATAAATTATTCTCATCAAATTTACATCAACATAAAATGTGAATTAGTTTATATTTTTTAAATAGCTTTACTTTAGCTTTACTTTACACAATTAACAATACTTCACTCTTAGGGCACATGTTTGGAAATTGTAAACATTATGATATACATTTTTGGACTCTTCAAATTTCATATATGCATAGATTTAATAGTTATTATTATATTACTAAGAGTAATTGATATTATATTATTAGTAATATCTATTTATATATTTAAATTAAATATTACAAATAATTTAGATATTTAAAATTTATATGTCATATATCATTATATTAATTTTTTTTTTTTTTTTACTTTCCATCATTATGTCTAAAATAGATATTTTAACTTTCAACCGTAATTTTACGATAATAATATTAAACACTTGAAATCAACATATTACACTTTTTTATAACACTTTTTCAAAATGGTAAGTATCATTTCATTTTCTTTCTTTTATGATTTAAAGCTTTATTTATTTTTAACGTTGAATATCTTATACTACAACTATTATTATATTTTTTTCTTGCAGAGATGAAGTCGAAAATTTTATGTCGTGGAATTGAGATAAATTTATAAAATATAGGAAGGGTGCAAAGCTTAAAATTTTATGATAAATTTCTTAAAATTATTTATTAAATTTTAGGAGGATTAAAATATTATTTTACTACAAAATTAAAAAGGTTTCAATTGAATTATTATTTTTGGGAGGGGATAAAATTGAAAATTTTCTAATTATCCAGAGAGGGGGAGCAAAGACTTGATCTGCCACTTTGTCCCTATTCTCATGTTTACGTAACACATTATCATTTTTGTGTTTTTAAAATTTAATCAACAAGTTTTTAAATTTTATGAGTAAAAACCATAAGTAAATGGCTTATTTAGCTACAAAAATAGATTAATGGTTTGTTTAAACACAATATAGTGAGTTGAAGGGGAATAAAAAGAAAATAATAAATAAGGAGGGCTCAGAAGGTAATTATTCAAATTTAAAGTTTGGTGTGACAGGCGGCACTCTTTCCCTTCCTTTTCTCAAAACTGGAAAAATTGCATAATAAGTCTCTCAAAAAAACTGTTGAAAAAAAAACAGAAAAGGGTGGTTGAGGGTGTGCCACAGACGGCACCAAAGGTGCCAGTGGCAGAGGCGGCACAACCCTTTTGTACCATTTTGGTACATAATAGATTTCCTATACCATTTTAGAATTTTTATTTTATTTTTTTGTTTTCTTTTGGTAAAAAACCCCTCATTGAGTAATTGAGATTAAAGGCTCAACACATGTGTGCCACAATTGTTACTAGAAACATATTGCATGTGTTTTATTTTTGGATAATTTTTTTTACTTTTTTTCTTTAAATATATATTTTTCTTTTTAACAATTTTCAATTTCTAAACTGTTACAATTCTGAAAAAGTCAATTTCGCTGTTTCTGCCCATTGGCTTATGGTCGTTTCTGGCCGTTGAATTGGCCTTGCAAATTACCATTTTACTCTTTTAGAATGTCCTATAAATTACTCGGATGTTTTCCTCATTTCATACAACAATACACAACAATAACCTATCTTTTATCTCAGCTCATTTGTTTCTTTTTAGTATATTTTTCGATCAGTTTTTCAGTTATTTTTTCTATTTCTTTGAGAAGAGCAACACTAATTTTGTTCCATCTTCTTTATTCGTGTGCACGAATTTTGAAGTACTATGTTAACTTTGAGGGCAACATCCATTATATGATTACACCGATCAAGGCGAATTTGCTTATAAAATAGTGGTTCTTCCACGATACAATCATTATTTCATTTATTTACACACGATTTATTTATCCAGTCAGTACTAACGATTTTATTTTGCAATAGTATATTTCTACATATAATACATATTTAATATATTAATATTAAATATTTTAAAATTTTATATCTCAGATACTTGATCGCTGAGATTATTCTCTCATTAGCTGGTTATATCAATTGACAGCCGGAGGTATAACAAGTAAAAATCAATAATTATACCGCTTGTCATCAACCATTGAAAATACCCATTTGGAAACATGTTTAATTTCAGCTCTCAAATCTCAATGAGCAAACTGGGGAGAAAAAAAAATACAAAGTTAGCATTTAAGATCGTTTGCAATAATAATGAGTTTAAATTTCACTACTTTGGAGCCAATTTTATTATTATTTTGCCATCTTTATTTATGACTTAACCAGTAACCATTAGTATAGACTGTAACTTCCGATCCCATATCTAGACTTTAGTTAATCAATATAATCAAGTAAAACGTGATATTTAATAAGTTTAATTTTTAAAATTTCAATCATTGTCAAGATACTTTTTTTTTTTAGTCAGTTTATTTACATTTTGTTTGGTTATGGTGAAAACGTGCATGGAAAATATATAATAACATCTCTTTAACAAAAGAAGTAATATGAGTGATTAAAAAAAATACCTTATATATTAAGATATGTTAAAAAGTAACACACCTACTAAATGTATGCTTAGGTGGATGTGTGCTGGGGTTTTCCAGCATCTTCAAAGCCTCATATATTATCCCATCACATGTGAGAGGCACTAATGCTGCTGGCAATGATTATAGGTCAGCCAAATCTCTGTTCGTAACCAAAAATAGGGGCACCATATCATGGCATTTGTGGCCTCAAACATGGCTTATATTGCCATTAAATGTTGCAGGAAATTAAAACAAAATTACTGCCTGCAACAATGCCGGAAGAATAAATATTTGGCAAATATACATGTAAATGGCGATGCTTTGAATAGTCTGAAAAAAATATTTAAAAAGAAAAAGTCCATATCAATGGAATGATAATCCAAAGCATATAGTAAATGGAACATCTTATCCTTATGCATGTAAGGGCTGTCCGCATCAATAGTTGGTTGGCTACGGACAGTTTATTTATTTATTCATATATTTTGATGTGTTGTATAATCGTATAATAAATTATCAGATGTACCTAAAAGTAATTTAGATATCATGTTTGGACCTTTGATGTATTCGTTTCAAGAACTCACCAAAAGATGAAACTACTTAATAACTTTGCACATCAGCTACCTTTTTACATTGTGATTTTTCACATGGAATACGAAAAGTGCCCCTTGCATTACTTTGAATATAAATTTTTACTGTTGTATGCACATTACATAAAGATACCCAACTAAGTCGCAACTCTTTTCCCTATTTTCATATTATAATAAAAGTAAAAATAATAATAAAATCATATTTCCATTATAAAATTTCTTACAATTTTCTTCACTGATTTTGACTTCAAAATCCCAAAACCAACGTATAGTTTTTTTTTTTTTTTTTTTAACTTCTAGAAAGTGGTGAAAATCAGCAAAATTACATGCTTGTTAACCAAGTTGACACAACTTGCAATCCACATAGTTTTTTTTTTTAGCATAAATTAAGTAGGGATCCGTTCGAATCAAGAAAATTTCACATGCAAGCATCAAAGAAAGGAACCTGAAAACCGATCCATTTTTATTGACGAAAACGTCCTTGTAATTTTTGGTAATAAATCTTGATTCTTTAGGAACCAATATAAACAGACAGGGAAAAACAAAACAATAAATCAAATGCATGAGAGATTATTTTATGGATCCTTCCCACAACATCATTTATGATCTTTTTCTAATTATTTAATAATATTTCAATAATTTTTTCTTGTCATTAACATATAATTTTAGTAATTTTAATCTTGAACATCTAACCCTAAATCCTAAGCCTCGAACTTAAACACAAAACCTAAACCCCAAGCTCTAAACTTGAACCTCGAACTCCAAACTTTGAACTCAAACCTCAAATCCCAAACTTCAAACTCAAATCCAAACCTTTAACCTCAAACTTAAGGTTCAAGGTTCGAGATTCAGAGTTTAAGGTTTGAGATTTAGGATTTATGGTTCAAGATTTAGGGTTCATAGATAAAAAAAATTACTAAAATTATGTGTCAATAATATAAAAAAATTACTAAAATATCATTAAATAATTATTAATGTACTATCAATTGTTTCTGGAAATGCATTAATAAATTTGACTGATTCTTCTATAATAATAGTAATGACATCTTTTTGCCCGATTACTTCGTTCATTTCAAGGCAGATAAAACATTTTGAATCACCTTTTCATGCAAGAAATCAAGGGATTTTGGAATGTAAAATCCAATTTGCAGTGAGGTTATTTGAGTCAATTCATCTTAAATTTGTAGTTAATGCTCCTATCATATAATATCCTTCTTCAAAATGGAACAGAGAACAAAACCAATAAATAGTTTTACATGAAAAATGTGGATGATAAGAAACAGGACATGTTAGCAGAATTGAACACCTTGGGTACTTGCAGAGGCCTGTGTGTTTGGTCCACTAGCTAACCCAACCAAATCCCACAAAAAGAATGCTTTACTGCTTTTTCATTTCCCCCCTTTCTGACATGAAGTTCATTGGAAGTGAAACCTGGTTCACAGTCATTGCTATCTGATTCCATAACAATGGCTGCTAATACCATGACAAAAACTCCATATTAAGCTTGTAATAATTTCCAGCAACTGTGTAAGTGTTTTGGTTGCGGATAATTCAAGAAATGGAGTGTGGGTCAGAAACAATGAGGAATTGAAAGAATACCAAACATTCATGATTCATCTATGAATGAAGAAATATTAAGAAACTACAGTAAAAGATAATTTAAAAAAAAAAAAAACAATGCATAAAAACATTGAATATAGAGCATCAGATCCACGTGAATAGCCCCATCATTCAGTTTAAGCATCTGAAACCACACTAAACTCATCATCTTCCAATGGAGCTGGCAAGTTTAGATCTATCAAATTGTTGTCAAATTTGCCTGAATTTGGAGTAGCAGCAAGCAAATGGGATCTCTTGTGACCACCGAGTGCTTGTCCCGAACTGAACACTCTGTAACACAATGGACACTCAAATATCTTGCTGTTATTACCAGCAGTGGTTGCGACTTTGCTTGTTTTTTTAGTTTCAGAGCAAACCCTTTTATGTTCATCCAATGTGTAAAAAGATCGAAATGTTTTCTTACATAGCTCACATCGATGCTTCCCATGAATCTTTTTCTTGCTAGACTCACGAACCTTGTTGTTCCCTTCTGAGTTTTGTTCCACATTTTTGCTTTTCCAAACATCTCTTGACAGCATCATAAGACACACAGCAATATGTTCTTCAGGTGAAGTATCGGAAACTGAACTCACCGGTTCTGGCTCAGTCGGTGACTCGACCAAAGTGGGTTTCCTCAACAACTTTTGTTTCTTGATTCCATCTGTTGTTTTTGTATTAGTACACGCTTTTGGGCATCTCTTAGATCGTCGCCGAGTTGGGTTTCTCGACTCGGTCTCACTTTCTCTGTCTAGAACAACGGACCCAGAATCTATTACTGCAAATGAGAAATCGGGATCTGCGTACCTGAAACTCTTCATGGGATTCTCTCTTAACCCGTAAACAAAACATTTATCTTCGAGCACTTTGGTTTTCTCTTCTTGCTCTTCACCTGATGAAGACGATGATGAGGAAGCTGAGTCGGTACGGCCACCGAGTTGGTGATGCTGAGCCGTTTTTCGAGGCAGTGGATGAGTGGCTAAGTGACCTTTCATGTGACCTCCTAAAGCTCTGCCATTAGAGAATGTTCGAGCACAGAGCTTGCATTTCTGCTTCTCCATTATCAGAGAACTGAAGCAAAACCGAAGATCAAAGTTTTTACCTTCTCTCTAAAAAGCATGAAAAAAACAATAAAAGGGAAAGATTGGGAATTTAAAAGAAGTAGGTGACAAGCATTCCTCCACCAAAAGACACACAATCCAACCCAAAAATTATGATTTTCTTTTAGTTATCATAAAATATTTAAAATAAACTAAGAAAAACAGTTGTACTATGATAACAACTAAATTACGTGGGTGGTGGAAAAATAAATATTATAGACTAAACTATATTAGTAGATAGATTGTATTTTATTTTTTCTGTTAAAAAAAAGTTAGTCACTGTTAAAGAGTAATTTGATTCATTTTAGTAAAAATTTTATCCATTTTTATTATTAAAAACTGGTGTTACTGATAGAATAACTAGACAGTTACACATAGTGTACCATGTGTACCTCATTCTGACATATAATGACCATTTTTTAATAATAGAAACGGATGAGATTTTTAACAAAATAACCAATTTACTCTTTAATCTAATATATATGGACTAATTTGTTATTTTTTGAGTATAAAAGACAAAATGCAATACGACTTTTAATTAGGGGTGAGCAAAATCCGATTCGAGTTATACTCAAAAATAGTTAACTCGAAATTGAGCAAAATCCAAAATAATAGGATTCGTTAACTCGACTCGATTTGACTCGAAATTTTTTTACTCGATTCGAATCGAATCGAAAAAAATTCAAATTGAGTTCGGTTGCTACAATAGGATTTGTTAACTCGACTAACTCGAAAATTTTTGACTCGATTCGACTCGATCGAATACTCACCCCTACTTTTGATACACCATGGTACTTTTACTAAAAAAATTATATAAAAAAATATATATTTAAGGAAGATCTAGTGTCATGGGCCAAAGTGTAAAGCCCGTGACCATTGCACCAGATGCATCCTATGGATGTCTATCGATTAGATGGATCATTTAGCTTAAGAGAACTGGTCCGATTCAAAGAGCTATTGGAGAAACTTGTCAAATTGAAGCCTGGGTGGCCCAATGATGTAGATTTGGAATAATAGGCTACCTTGATAATTATGGGAACTAATCTTAGAAGAATAAAGGGAATCATATCTTAGAAGATTTGATTTGATTATGTAAATTGATTATGTAATCTTGTAAATCCCTAAATTTAAGGGATAGATCCGTTGGTGTAACTTGATCTAGACCGTTGATTTTGGGAGAGCTCAACTATAAATAGAGAGTCCCCCCCCCCCCCACTTATAAATGGTCTATTGTATCTTGAGTTCTTAATAGTGATAGAATTCTTCGAGAGCATTTACTTAAACACCTCTCATGCGTTGTTTTCTGTGGTTATTTTATTTTGTGTCTTCTTTTGGCTAGAGTTGCTTCCGCTATAGAAATTGGTGCCTTGGAGGATTTCTTTGTGAATCCTCAATTGTTTGGTGGTTAGGCTGACTTAAGTGTGTTTGCATAAAAAAGGTTGCCTAATGCTGCACGGATTGCGATATTAAAGTTCTAGCCATGTGACACTAGTCATTAATTAAGCCATGGGCTAAGGGGTAAAATTATATATATATATATATATATTAATTAGATTATTATTTCATGTGATATAAGAGTTAATTGTATATATTATTTATAATAGATTAAAAATATTTTTAAAATTAAAAAAATTATACATTTTCACAAATAATTTAAAATAACATAGTTTAGATATTATATAAATATTATATATTGTTCAACCCGTCAATTGGTTGAATAAATGACATATTTTTGATAAATTTTCATTTCAAGTGCTTTAATATTTTTTTTCGTTAAATTTAAGCTGCTTATTGTACAATGTCTTTTATATTCCAATCTTGTATTGAAATTGTTTGATTGTTCTCTTATCGAATTCATTCTTCCAATCTTTAGTGGACTATAATTTTAATGTCAAAAAAGTTAAAAGAATAAATGATGTTAAAACAATTCATTAAAAAAATATAAAGTAAAATAAGAAAAGTTTTAAAACAGGAAAATGATGTTAAAAATTCTTAGAGTAATAGTGATTTGATTTATAATTATTTATTATGTTTCATCGTATCTACATGAATCTATTTATATGCTTCCTTACATTCATAAAATGGAAGGAAGGAATGTCAACTTTAAATTCTTATTTTATTTTATATAAATTATTATTTATTGCCATATATGACATTAGTTTATTTAAAAATGAATCTTTGATCCAAAGAAAATGAGTAAATATATTCACTATTTATTATTATGGTAATTAATTGATTTAGTTATAAATTATGTAAGTACTAAATTACAAATTAAAATAAATCATTAGAGATCAATAATGTAAATACAAAAAAGTATATAACAAAGTTATTTAAGATATTTACTAATTTGTAATTAATATAAGAATACATAATTAATAATGATAAGGAATCCGTATTTAAAATTAAATTTAAAAAACGAGATTCACTCTAAATATAACTAAAAAAGAAAATCTTTTGAAACTCAAAAAACTAACCTTGAATATTCAATGTTTTCCATATATGCTTGAGTTCCTTCTTTTATATATGGTATATGATTTTGAGTTTAATCTTTATATATATATATATATTATAATATTATTTATTATTTTCTTAAAAAAATTTAAATAAATTTATTGAATAAATTTATATGGAATTAATTATTATAGATAATGATGATTGTGTTGGTATATTTTTGCAAATATAAATACAACGTACCATCATGTTGATGTTGATGTTCATGGCATGCAAACTTTTGCCCTCAAAATATTGTAGCCAATTATACAACTCGCCAATTCTAATTTACTTTATAAATGTATTTGATGAGTATAAGGACATGAATTCACGATTTTGGAGATTAAAAAAAACGTAACCTTACCCATTTTAACAAATTAAAAAAAAAAAAACAAAAAAAACAAAGTGGCACTCTTTCATTTGAAAAAGGAAAAAGACAATTTTTTTTGAGTTTACAACTACAATTGTAATATAATTATAAATATATGTTTAAATAAAGTAGAATAAAATCAATATAAAACATAAATGTATTAAAAATTGAAAATATTCAGACAATAACATATTGTAAGATTATATGACAATTGCATATGATGAGATTCAAATCTCGCTACTCAATAACTCCTAAAGGAATTCAAATATATTTTAAAAATTATATAATCTAAGAAATTTTTTTAAAGAAACTCCAAGTATATATATTAATAATAAGTGTAATTATAAATAATACTAAAAAGGGAGAAATTTTGGACCAATCATAATTCACTATATGTCATTATTGTTTATCTCTAATTAAATTAAATAAATAAAAAATAAATTAAATTATTTTAAAACATTTTTTATTAAAAAAATTATATTCTTTAAGGATTATTTTAGCCCTAATTAATTAAATTAATATGAAATAATAAATAAAATAGTTTAATTCTTCTAGAACACTCAAAAAGAGTTCAATTATTTTTTATTCCATAAACAACCTTAAAATTGTTATATATCTCTTTATTCCTATTCGTAAAATCTAAAGACTCTACTAACAATGTACCGAATAATTTTCCTAAATTAAAATTTAAAATCTCACATAACATAAATAAAAAATAAATCAACAACCCCAAATATAATTAAATGAAAATTTAAATAGTATTTGAGTTTACCGTCTAAAATTTTCGGAGGATTTAAGTTCAAAAGTATATAATAATTTTGTAAAAAATGTTAATATTTTTCGTATGCAATACTTAATTTGGGATGTACTCCGCATTGTATTTCAAAAATTTTAATTTCAGAGAGTTGTATGTTTGATTTTAATGAGTTGAGAAGACGTTAAAATTAAGTGTAAGGATAAACCTGATACCCTAAGGTTAGAATATTCTCTTCTCATTGGATTATGTTTATTTGCTTATTCTATTATTTATAAATAAATTTTCTCTTTTTATGTAAAACTTATTTATTACATATATATTATAATAATTAAACATAAAACTTAAAATTAAAAAAATATGTAATAACTCTTATAAAAAATAAAATTCCTATCAAACATTACATAAATAACAAAAAAGAATGTAATAAAATATTTATTTAATAAATAAATTTAATCTCTAAATCATAGTATTTCTTACAATAGATAAATGTAAATAAAAAAATTGAAGGAAGAGTGAGTGGGCAATGTCAAATCTCCAACTTATAAATCTCTGGTTAACCTTTTCGCTTTTAGCCGCTTGTACAAGTCAAGCAAAATTATTGGCTTTGTTGCAGCGCTAGCCACGCCATTAATCCATTATAAAGCCAAGTGCCAAGTCCAAACCACCCACTTCCTTTTTAAATATTAATAAAAAATCGAATTACTAAAAAGTACCCAAAACTTCAGTTTTTATAATAAAACAATATTTTTGCCTTAAAATTAGTTAATACCTATGTAGTAAGTAACATCAGTTCAGCATTAAAACGTGAATCACGCTTATTCACCATTTTAGAGGAAAATCGAGAACAGTATTTTTTTGAAAATAAAATAAAATTTGGTTAAAAAAGCATAACTATTCATGGATTTGGACTTGTTAGTACGAGAGCCCAAGAATATTATTAGTTCCATTTTTAAAATAATAATAAAGAACAACTTCTAAGATGATATTTTATTATACCGAGATCTTGTGAGATATTTTTAAAATTAACGGTTGCGATTAAAAGAAAAAAACAAAGAGATTGTAGTCATATGATAAAATCGCGTTAAAAATTAGAAAATTGTATCGGTGACCTAAAATCTATTGCATCAGTTATCGAATACGTTGATTTTTTAAAAGAATCAATTTCTCTCCTTTAATGTTGATTAAAAAGTAAACTCACATTTTCTAATGTAAATTATACATGGAATGATCAACTTTTTTTTTTTTCATTTTTATTTTAATTGTTGGTTTAAAATGATCTTACGAGATCTCTACTATAATGTGATCTTTAAATAGATGCCCTAAATAAAGTGTTCTCAAATATCAATTTATTATTATTGTTATCTATTTAATATGATTTGATTTCGACCAACAAATGTTGATATGTTAATTTTAGTGATAACGTAAATTTGAACCTTAAAGACAATATTATTAAGAGAAATAATCATAAACTTTGAACATAAATAATAAGCAAACAATGAGAAATAAAGAGAATGATTTAGTAAAATGATTTGATTTTGGATTGAGTTTGGTATCAATTAATTTATTGACACAAACTTATTTAGTAAATTATTTTTGAAAAATAAAACTACCTTTTTTAATAATTCAATTATTCTATTTTTATTCTTTAAAAATGGTTAGTGAGATGAAAAAAAACCATTAGTAGAATTATTTATTTGAAAGTACTTTTAATTACTTTTACCTGGTACAATATTTAGCATTATTTATAAAAAAAAAATTTATACTAATAAATATTAGGTGTAATAATAAAGCATATTATATTCTAAAAAAAAATAACACAGGTATAAATAAAACTTCTTATAGCATACATCCATTCAACAATAAAATGACAAAAAAAAAAATTATTGAATAGAGATTTTCATTAAAAAAACTTAATAAAAAATATATTTTAAATAAAAAACCACTACTAAGTTATATTTTTTAGCGATATTAAAAATAATTATTTATATTAAAATTTTATTTTTAATTAAATTATAATTATTTAAAGTAAACAGGATGAATTCTATTATTTTTTTAATCTAAAAAAAGGCTCAACTCTTAATATCATGCGACTAATGTAATTTTAATTTGCCATCAAACAACTATAAAGATCCTCAAAGTGGAGTTGTCAGCCACAATATCACATTTTAAACATACCACAAAGGTCAAATTAGGTTTTTTATCTACTTTTTTTTTCCATTTTTTCCTAATCATATTAATAATAGTACTCAAATAGAATTACAAAATGACCTATTTTAGTTGTTTGTGATAACTTTTTATTTGCAGAAGAGATTCTTTTTTCTTTTCTCAATAAACACGTTACTATCATCAAGTAAAGGTGTTCCCCCATTAATGCCCAAAATGTAGGATTTAATTCTTTCTTTGCAGATGTTCCAACAAGTTATTGTCAAGGCATGTAGGTGCCTGCAATGATGGATAAAAAGAAAGGGTGTTTGAATTGAATCATAAGTGCTTTACTACAATGCCATTGACCACACTGATAAGGATGATCAAAGCCTAAAATCCCAGTACCACAATCTTTTCCACTCATTTGCCCAACTCTTCTCTCATTTCTCTTTTCCCCAACCTAACACTTCTTATCATCTCTATTATTGAGTCTGCAAAAATAACAGTTGAAATATAGGAACATTTACATTCGTATCGATCACATTTCGTATGGTATTCGTATCCGCTATATCGGGTCTGCTTCGGTTCGGAACGAGAAGTTTTCCCCGGAATTTCGTTTTTGTTGGTTTTTAGATTGGAAGTGGATAGTAATTTAGCTTAGCAGAGGCTTCTCTGGATCGAACTCGCTTCCAAAGCCATCCCCGTCTGAGTAAATTTCTTTTCCTTTAGCCCATAAGACGAAGTAGAGACCGATGAACATGAGGAACATTCCGGCAAGGCTGCATTTACAAAAAGGATTCATATTATGTTGGAAAATTTTGGATTTGGAACTTTGAAGAAGCAAATCGGTGAATCTCTGTATATATATGGTTTACCTTCCTAACGAAATGGTCTGGCCTAAAGTAATAAAGGAGAGAACTACTGTAATGACTGTTCCAATGGGGCAAAACATTGAGACAAGCACTGGTCCCCTTTTCTTCATTGCCCATCCATTGAAGCTTACACATGCTCCGCTCACAGCACCTCCCTGCATGTCCGAATTAGAACAAAATCAATGCAAAAAGAAAAGCTGCATTAAAAGGGGACGAAAATTTATAAAAGCTTGAAAATGTAAAGCAAGGATTGATGTGCTTATAGCATTTTATGAATTGTTTCGAATCTTTCTATATGCATTCAAATTTCATCTACCATGTAAGTAGTTATGACATTACACCAAGAAAGGGCAGTTGTATACCAGTAGAGAATAGCCAACTAGGTCCAAAACACTGACAAGGGGCCAACCCCATTCGGCATCATGATTTTTGAACAACTGCACTATTGAAGTTATAATCAGTCCAATAAACGATGTTATTGCACATAAGGACATCGGAGCCGGAAAATCACCCAAAGTTGCCGCCTGCAGAACATGAAATCTTAGCAAAAAAAACTCATATTTAGCCTTCCTATATTTGTTTTCCATTTCAAGAATACCTGCAATACAACACTGCTTGATAGAACTAGGACTGCTCCCATGAGGTACATGCAACCGATGATCTTATTTTTGTCGAAAATATCGTTATCAACTGCCGGGTGATCCATCATTGCATCTCCTGACGAGTCAGTACTCTGCATTATACTCATTGTAACGGCTCCTGCGACACACACGAACGTGCCTACAATCTTTATTTTACTGTATAGATAAGTTAGAACAACTTTTTCTACCCTGCATCAACATTGCCAAAATTCATCATCGGGTTTTTCGTTACTGATTCGATTACCAAAAAACAAAAAAAGAGAGAACTGAATTTAGTACCTGAAAACCCAAGCAATTATAAAGATAAGCCCAGGAGCAAGGTTTGGCATGGCTGTTGCCACTGCTGGTGAAGTTAGATTAATCCCTTTGAGGTAGAGGAATTGGAACAAGGTCACCCTGCAACAAAGATGATTTAACATAATTGAAAATGGATTGTCGACATCATTACTTAAGGCATTTTTTTTTATCTTGTTTCTTCATCATATACATACATACGGCCTTACCCTCCAAAGGAGATAAAAACAAGCTGAATTATCAATTTCAGTGTTAGACGGTTGGGCCATAGGCTCCTGCAAAAATGAATGAATGTGAATTGACACCTTCAAAAAGTTTTTCATTCATGGCTAAAGCAAAAGAAAGAAAGATTACCTTTCAAAATAAAAAGCAAAAGGAGAGAGAATAATGAAGGTGGCAAGGGTGAAGCAAATAACAATGGTGAAAGGGCTAAGGCCAAGGGACATGAGATAACCAAGTAAAACCGAGTTCCCTGCATTAACAAATTGCACTCCTATCAATCCTCCTATTATTACCACATCTTCAATCACATCTCTTTTCAGGTACACCACCATCTTACTTTTCCCCTACTTTCTTTCCCTTCCAAACATAGAACAAAGAGAAGAAAAAAACAACAACAATGTTTTACGTATACAACTTTTTCTCTCTTTTTTCCCCGTCCTGAAAAAGCAGATGATCGAACCCTTTCTTTATTTTGCCCCTTTTTTAAAAAAAATGTTTGTTTCTGATTCTACATCAAATCACTTTGTTTCTTTCTTTTTGGTTTTGGGGCATGTAATTGTAACCGAAGGAAAGCATTTTGTGTTTATTCTTTTTTTCTTGGTTATCTCTGTCTCCCTCTTTCTCATTTGGGACTTGACTAACATTAAGAGGCTTTCTCCTGGTTATTCGCTAGAGGATGGTTATACAAAGGCTCTACCATTGTTTTTAATGGCTCCTCTCATTCTCTTTTTATAGCTTTCCACTAAAATTTAGCTCCCTAGAGTTTGTATTTATTTATTTTCTCTCTCAAACTCTTTGTTTGGATTTTTGGAGCACTGTAAATTGTAATGCAAATAATTCCCACATTTTTTTTACTAAACATTTGTCGTATTCAACCACCATCTCTGAACTAAACCCTCTCAAATACACATTTGGACTTGGATCCTGGCAAAACAGGGCATGCAGAGGCTTTTGGTCAAATCAGAAAATGAGAAGAAAAAAAGAAAATCTATTTTGACCTTTCAAAAAATTAACTGACATTTTTTAATCTCATAATGTGTACGAATCAAAATTTTCTGTTAGAAAGAAAAAAATGACATTTTTTTTTCCAAATAAAAATCTATAGGTTCTTGACGCTTCAGTTATTTGAACACTCCCCCGTCATAGCCATTCTCTTCAGAAGTCACCTTGGACACTGCTAGGCCAAACTATATTGCAACAGGCAATGCACTCAGATCAGAGAGTGAGTTGTTAGCAGAAACCATTCTACCGTGTGGAAATAAAGCAGAGAATAGCATTTCATGCTGATCGACAAACAAGCGCAACAGCCCAATCTCAACAAGAGATAAGTTTATGATTGGCAAACAAGCGCAACAGCCACATTGCTCACGCACCATTGATTCCATCTGGGAGAAGAAGCAATATGTTAACATCGTGTTCAAGATCAGTCATAAATGAATCACTCTAAGTACAGTAAGTCGAAGTCAGAATATTTTATTCCACAAACCCGATTGACCATATCCTAACCTCTATTGCACAAAAAAATTAGAATGCATTCACTAGGTCTATGTGTCTAGCAGACTTGATGATGAGCTAACTATCCACCCCGATGATTAACCAGATTGTATAAAGAAGATGATGGGAAAAAAATGAAGAAAATATGAGCAGAAAATCAGAAAGCTGGGTGGAAGAGGAGTAGGTTAGCAGATTTTTAAAATGTAAAACTTGAAGTTATATCTTGTTGGAGTTAGAAGCATATAGCAGCTTGTGTATGGCTGTAACTTGCAGTGCAAGTGTCGAGACTTGCTGAAGAAGAAAGAAAGAGAGATGACAGAATTCTTTGAGAGAAAAGAAAGCTATGGAAAATGGAGCTTAAGTGTGAATGAATTACAACCACATTTCATTAAAGATACATTGCCAATATATAAAATGCTTAGTCAAAGTAAATCATATCATATCTTTACCTAAACATACCTAATCCCACTTAAACTTATGGAAACTTGAAATAAAAAACTTGCAAGCTTAATCTTGCTGATTTGATCAGCTTTGTCACCATCAAAATGACATGAAATATCAACCTAACATGGTTCAAAATAAACCAAACTAAGTTACAATGGCATTGGTTTACAAAAGACTAGAATGAAGCACTTAGTTCACATGAAATATTGGCAGCAGCATAGCCATGAAGATTGAGTGGCTTTTGGACGTTGCATGGGCTGCATGGAGTTCAAAATTCAACACTCCTCCTTGGACTCCTTGCAGCATACACCAAGTTTTCTTCTCAATTGAGTGAATCTAGTTGTTTTGAGGGCTTTGGTGAAGATGTCAGCGATTTGATCTTCTGAATTGCAATGAACCAGTTGAATTTCGCGAGCCTGTCCATCTCCCTCACCACATGAAGCTTTATACTAAAGTGTTTGGTTCGTCCATGAAACACAGGGTTCTTTGCAATTGCAACAGCCGATTTGTTGTCACATAGCATCTCTGTTGCTCCCTCTTGCTGCAGGTTTAAGTCAGTGAGTAGCTTCCTAAGCCATATGGCTTGATTCACAGCAGCTGCAGTGGCTACATATTCAGCTTCTGCGTTGATTGGGCTACAAGGTTTTGCTTCTTCGAACACCAAAAAACATTCTTTGAACCAAGAGAAAACAATAACTCAAGTGCTTTTTAAATCATCCTTTGATCCCCGCCCAATCACATGCATGTATATCAACTAGCTTTAAGTTTTCAGTTGTGCTAAACTTTAAGCCATAGGATAATGTTCCTTTGATATATCTCAGGACTCTTTTTCCTGCTTGGAAATGTTGCATGTTGCAACAATGCATGAACCGTGACAACATGCTCACAGCAAACATTATATCCGGTCTTGTAGCTGTTAAATAAAGAAGGCATCCCACCAAACTTCTGTAGGTGAACTCCTCAACTGCATCATAGTTACCTTGGTTTGTCAACTTTAACTCAGTAGCCATAGGTGTGTTCATTGGTTTGCTGTTTTCCATGGAAAACTTGTTCAAAATTTTCTTGGCAAATGCTTGTTGGCTTAGGAAAATCTCTCCTTCAGCTTGGATCACTTCCATTCCAAGGAAGTAAGTCATATGCCCGAGGTCTGACATTTCGAACATCTTCTTCATTTTGTTCTTGAAATTCTTCAAGACAATATTGTCTCCTCCTGTAACCAGCAAATCATCGACATAGAGAGACACAATAAGCTGAGTTTCAGCTTCATTCTTCTTAACATACAGTGTGGGCTCACTGATGCTCCTTTGAAATCCCAAACTGATGAGATAGCTATCGATTCGTGCATACCAAGCTCGGGGAGCTTGTTTTAGACCATATAGGGCCTTCTTGAGTTTATAAACCATGTGTTCTTTGCCTGACACTTCAAAGCCTTGAGGTTGGTCGATGTATATCTCCTCTTCAAGCAGTCCATTTAGAAATGCTGACTTGACATCAAGTTGGTGTATGGACCATTGCTTTTGTGCTTTGCTAAAGCAATCAACATTCTAATGGTGTCGAGCACAGCTCTTCGGAGCAAAGGTTTCCATGTAGTCCGGGCCATATTTCGACTAAATCCCTTGACAACCAGCCTTGCCTTGAGCTTATTTAAGCTCCCATCCGCGATCTCGCTTAGCACGATACACCCATTTAACACCTATGACCTTCCCTGTCTTGTGGCCTATCAACCAAATCCTGTGTTTGGTTCTTCTCGATCATCTTTATTTCTTCAATCATTGCAGCCTTCCAACCTTTGTGAGCTTCAGCCTCTTCGAAACTTGTTGGCTCCATGATGGCTACTTCAGCCCTTTCATAAACATCTATCAATGATCTGGTCCCTCTAACTGGAACATCATCAATGTCCATCTCTTGACCACCTTGTTCAGGTTCTGACTGCCCCACTTCAAGTTCTTCAGTAGTCTCCATTGGTTGATTGTTATCCCAGTTCCAGTAGGCATTTTCATCGAAGACAACATCCCTACTCACTTGAACTTTCTTTGTTGTTGGATCAATAACCCTATAGCCCTTTTTAACTGAGCTATATCCTACTAAAACACCTGGAGCAGCTCTCCTTGAAAGTTTATCCCTTTTTACAGATGGAATCTGCACATAACATAGACATCCAAAGAGTTTTAGATGAGCAAGAGAGGGTTTGAAGCCATACCAAGCTTCAAAAGGTGTCATTCGAATCAGGGCCTTTGTTGGTAGTCTATTTTGAAGATAGATCATTGTGTTGACGACTTTCTCCGCCCACATGAACTTTGGCATTTTCTTCTCAAACAGCAGACATCTTGCCATATCCATGATGCTTCGATTTTTTCTTTCACTCACTCCATTTTGCTGAGGTGTGTACACATTGGTTAGCTGGTGTTTAATGCCTGCTTCATCACAAATCGCCTGGAATTGAGCTGAAATGTATTCAGCCCCATTATCTGACCTGATGGTCTTCAGCTTGCAACCTGTCTCAGTTTCTACATGAGCTTTGAACTTCATGAACACTTGTGGAACTTCAGACTTGTATTTTAAAAAATAAATCCAACAGAATCTTGAATAGTCATCGATAAAGAGAATGAAGTACCTGTTCCCACTGATTGATTCTGTCTTCATGGGGCCACAGACATCTGTATGAACAAGCTGAAGCTTCTCGGTTGCTCTCCAGGCTTGGTTCGAGGGAAAGGGAAGTCTAGCTTGTTTTCCAAGCTGACACACTTCACAAACTTCATTATTGCATGCTGAGTTTGTGAAGTTTTCTACCAGATCTTCATGGATCATCCTGGCCATTGCTTTAAAATTTGCATGACCAAGTCTTTTGTGTCATGTTTTAGAGTCATTGTGAGAGGCAGCATAAGCTACATTAGGGGCTTCTAACCAATTAATCTCAAAGGATTTATCAGTCTGTGTGACTGTCATGAAACATGATCCACATGGATCTGTTATTCGACATACTTTGTCTTTGAACACAAGAGAGTATCCCTTGTCAAGGAGTTGAGATATACTTAACAAGTTTTTGTCAATATCAGGCACGAGCAACACATTAGTGATTATCCTGTTGCCTTTTGAAGTCGATATCAGAACATCACCCTTGCCCACAAGAGATCGATAAACCGACCATTTGCCACTTTAACCTTGGTTTGTACACTCTGTCCAAGTTTTTGAAGATGGCTTCATTAGGAGACATGTGGTTTGTACATCCACCGCCCAAGAGCCAACCTTGGGAGTCTGTCTTACGATCACTTGAGCATGACACAAAGAAAGACTTCTTCTTCTTGATCACTTCCACCTTCAGCCACTCGAGCCTCGGTCTTAGTTTGTTGTTGAGCCTGCTTCGGTCTGCCTTTTGCCTTGCACACTCTTTCAACATGTCCCTTCTTCTTACAGTGTTGGCATACGCATCAGGCCGAAACCAACATCTATCTTCGAGGATGGCTGGCTTTTTGCAAAATCTGCAAAGGCGATCATTGGTCCTTGCAAAGATCGAGCTTAGGCACCTTTTTTTCCAGTTTTCTTGCCTTTGTAGGCGGTGTTGGATGAGGAAGTCCTGGCTTTAGCTTGAAAGCACCTTCTTGGTGCTCCTCGTTCTGCTTGCCCTTCTTTGCTCTTGAGCATAAAGGGCATTGATTAATTCGGTCAAGGTGATGCTTGAGAGGTCCTTGGAGTCCTCGAGGAGGATATTTTTGCTTCATACCTTTCGTGTAAGGTTGAAAGCACCTTCTCCACTATCCTTGCTTCGCTAAACCTGCTCACCAAGGAGCTTTATGTCATTTACAACACCATTATCCCGTCTGAGTCTTGTTTCTGATCTCTTCCTCTTTCATCTTCAAGTTTTCAAGTCTCTCCTCAAGTTTAGAAGTTGCTTTGCTTTGCCTAGTCCTTTCTGTACCTTGAAACTCCTCCTTAAGCTTGTCCCATGCCTGCTTTGGAGTCTCACAGCCATAATTCTTGTAAAAATGATGTCCGAGACACAATTTTGGATGCATGACAAGGCTTTATGTTTCTTGGTCTTCTCCTCAAAGATGTCTTTGTCGTATTTGAGCCACGCTTGGGTTGGCTCAAGAGGTTCTGTTCAAGATCGGTGTTCACAACCTCCCATAAATCAAGAGCTTGAAGGTAGGTCTTCATTTTAACTTGCCATATTTGAAAACCTTCTCCATTGAAGATCGAAGGCACACAGCAGTGAGAAGCTTGATGAAGCCATTCCAAATTGATCTTAACAGCAACAGGTCCTCAAAGAATGAAGCTCTAGATACCAAATGTTGGAGTTAGAAGCATATAGCAGCTTGTGTATGGTCAGAACTTGCAGTGCAAGTGTCGAGACTTGTTTGAAGAAGAAAGAAAGAGAGATGAGAATTCTTTGAGAGAAAAGAAAGCTATGGAAAATGGAGCTTAAGTGTGAATGAATTACAACCACATTTCATTAAAGATACATTGCCAATATATAAAATGCTTAGTCAAAGTAAATCATATCATATCTTTACCTAAACATACCTAATCCCACTTAAACTTATGGAAACTTGAAATAAAAAACTTGCAAGCTTAATCTTGATTTGATCAGCTTTGTCACCATCAAAATGACATGAAATATCAACCTAACATGGTTCAAAATAAACCAAACTAAGTTACAATGGCATTGGTTTACAAAAGACTAGAATGAAGCACTTAGTTCACATGAAATATTGGCAGCAGCATAGCCATGAAGATTGAGTGGCTTTTGGACGTTGCATGGGCTGCATGGAGTTCAAAATTCAACATATCTTTTCCTATGCAACATAAGCAAGACTAATTACCAGGAAGATAGGTAGAAAACAATCCACAATATGCACAAATGCAAGGAATGAGATGGAGTGTTCCAATTCCACGACTACAAAGGCAGGTCGTGTATGACATTTGATAGAGGCTTTTCTCCAAAATTAAGAAGAGTATAAATAAGGGAACTAGTTTAGATAATAAAAGAGAATTATGAAAATAAGGCTCTATCCTGAATAATTAAATAATTCCAAGATCACTAAAAAAGCACTCACGGTTCATTGTAAATTCCCACTTGATTTCTTTCAAGCATAGTGACTTATGTGCCTGCAGGAACCAAATGTTGAATCAGGCCTTTTAATTCAGGAAAGCTTGCACATTGCATATTTTCCTACCATCTTTGGGGTCTCCACCAAATGTGGAATCAGACATGTTTTTAAGGTAACATGGCTCATCTATCTAATGCAAGGTGGGGTTTGTCAAACACTCTTGCCTCTCCACCAAATAGGTTAATTCAATTAACAGCTATAAAAAATGGAGAATGCAAATTTTGCATCTTTTCAATGACCCCATTGCAGCAGAACAAATAATATCTCTGGTTTTCCTGTATGTGCATGATCTACAATCTACCGCAAATGCTCAGCTTGTAAGAGAGAGAGACAAACAGAGGCATTTCGCTAGTTGCTTCTTACTTGGAAGAAATTATTTAAAAAAAATTCACATTCATTTTTGAACTGGTATTGGCTATTTGCTCAATTGATCAATATGATCCTGCTCTTAGCCTTAAAGCTTTCTACCACAATTATAACACACAAACAGCATTTACAAGGCGAAAAATCATTCAGAACTCTCCTGTTAGTAACATCTTAATATGCGAAACAATTGATCAAGGAAAACAAACTTTATACATTTCAACAAAATTCAAAACCAAATCATATTAGAGTCTGAGTCGAGAAGCACAAAAAAAAAGCTACTCACAATAGAAAATAGATAAAATAGTACTAGGGGCCGGTATAGGTGTAACAGAGTGTACCCTGAGAAAGTACCCGGCGACTCCTCGATGTTGTGCTCAGGCATTATGTTTAAAAAGATAAATGTAGGTATGGTCAAGAGTTTTGTCTTTCTATCATTTCCTGCTTCAAAAAGTTTGTACAGCTTTTAAAGAAGAAAAATCAAACTATAATAATATATACATATATAACACCACTAAATATAACCAAAAAAAATTATTCACAAATATATTACATCCTTTTACAAATCAAAGAATCGTTTCAAATCTTTTTCTTTTCTTTTTTCTTTTGGTGTGAACAATTTTTAGTTCATACATAAACAATACTATAAAAAAAAGTTCTAAAAGAGCTCAAAAAAGAAGGCTCTTATGTAATCATCAAAAGAAGGAAAAAGACTACCGATGAAAATCTCCAACTATAAAATTGCTTTGTTGTCCAACAAAGAATCATATTTAAAGTTAGGGTTTATCCATACAATGCTTGAATACTTTCTACGTCGTCAAGTTTAAGATTCACTTTTTCATTTCGTGGCTTCAAGCTCAGATACATCATACATTATGATTTCATTGATTGAACTATGGGTCAACTCGAGTATATGACCAATCTCATGTGTCGCTAGACCTGTCTAAAAAATGGCAGGATTTGAACAAAATACAATGCTCAAAAAAGGGCTTAGGTAAAAATAAAATATGAGGAATATTTTTCGAGTTCGGCTCGGTCCAACCTGAATATTATGCTATAAAACAATACTATATAAATTATGTATTTATATTAAATCATTAACTAAATAACAATTAAACCCATTACTCAAAACCTAAAAAAAAATTTACCCAACTAAATATCCTGACCCAATAAAATTTTAAAATTTATATTTAATACAATAAAATATTTATTATATTTATTTGTGTTTTTTAATATAATAAAATATTTATTATATTTATGGTAGTTTTTTTAATATAAATATTTTTAATGTGTTAGAAACTTTTATTTTAGCGTTTTTAGTGCATTTAGTGTATTTTTTAAAAAAAATAATTTTAAATAAAAAGCAATCTAAGAAATCTAATATTGACAGGTCAGGTCGGGCCTAAGTTTACTTTTTTTAAATTGGGGTCGGGTTTTGATAAAAAATAATTCTATTTTTCGAGTCGAGCCCAGACCTGAAAAAATTAATCTAAATACTTTGCATAGGCCTGCCCAAGAGCACCTTTAATTCCAAGTCAACAGCCACCTTTGATTTCACTTTCTCAAAATCAATGGCCCACATTTCATCGCCGTACAAGTGGAACCTTCCATTCTCTGGTTAAAAGGGATGAGCTAACACTCCTAAAACCCCTTCAAATGGTTGATCGTTGTCGTGATCAACCTTGAAAACCCCGATTCTAATATTCGCCATTGGGTAAATGTCTATCTCTGTGGAGTTCACCGGAATAATTGAAGCCCACATTGAAAACGAGCGCTTAAACACTGTTTTGATTTCCGGTAAGCTTATATAATCGATCATGTCCATAGGTGAAAAAGCGTATGTTAAAGTCATTGGCGATCCACAATCCCACCTCGGCCTTCCATAAAAATAAGTAAAATGTTTCTTCGCATGGATTGTTAGACCGATGTCGGAAACACTGCACCTCAAGGACATGATTGTCGATGTCGTTTTGGAATCGAGCTTTCCGATTACCGATAACATGAGCTTTTATTGGTACAAAATCACAATGGATTTGAACTGGGCATCGAAAATGTCAGTGAAGTTGTTGTTTTGATTGTTGGGAATTGATAAGTAGTCAAACTGTTGAAAATATTTCTTGAGTTCCGACATGCCCCTAATGTGGTTATACTTCTCAACATCTTTAAAGCGAGTAAAATTATGCCACGTAACATTGTGATGGTCGGTAATTATGATAAGTACTTATCTTGGTTCAATTCTAACGGGAAATCGTAAACGTGGGAAAACAACATAAGTAAAGAAGAAACAAGGAGAGAAAGGAACATTAACCAAAGAAACATAGTTGTTTTCGTGTTCCATCCATTACACAAGGTTAGGCAGTTTTCCCTTGAAAACATGAAAATTCAAGAGTTGGAGATGCTAAGCATCAACACAAATCGATTAAATTAAATTTCAAATTTTCGTATTATTCATTTATTTTTTATAAAAAAATAAACCAGGGGCGAAGCCAGGATAATTTTTTAGGGGGGCCGGATGAAATTTTAATTTTTTATAGTTTATATCTTTCTAATTTGTAAAGGATTAAATCAAATTTTTATAATTTTAGGGGAGCCAAAGTGCAATTTTACCTTTACTAATTTAAAATTTTAAAAAATTTCAAGGACTTAAATAGTAATTTTATCTTTTAGGGGAGGCCGGGGCCCATGCCAGCCCCTGGCTTCGCCCCTGAAATAAACGATATGAATATTAATCGAAAACTTGAATACAATTTTATTTTTGTCAATTCACTTGTGGTTTAATCAAACTTTATCTCTTTTTTCATCGAAAAAGCATATATTTAAAAAGTAGAAATTGATAGGAAGCAATTGAATTTAGGTTAGGGTTTTTATGATTTAAAGATATATTAAGAATGTGTTGAGGAAGGGGAAGAACTTTTGGGGTTAGCTTTAATTAACAAATTTGGTATTTTACCGTCTAACAACGAAAACGAGAAAATTGAAAGTTTTCTACGTTTTAATAAAAGAATAAATATAACCATCAATTCAAGTCTCCTCTACTAATGGCAACCCAACCATAGCTATTCCCTTTCAATAATTCTGTTGTAATCACCCAATTGCATCACTGTCCCCACCTTCCTACATTATCATTTCAATTTCAGAAAACAGCCTTATTCTTAATATTTTACGAACTGGTCGTAGTTTGCAAATAATGAAAGAATTCAAATGTAGATGTTAAAATGAACAATATTTTCAAGTTAGATGATTGGTTAATTAGATTTTTAATTTTTAATTAGACAAATGAAAGGACTAACTTTCTAGAACAAAAAATTTAGAACTAAATTTTAATAAATTGAAGAGTACAGGGATTTGAAAGCAAGATTAGACAAAATAAAAAGACCTCTTGCATTTCCCTTTCGAACCCGTTTCTTTGGAGGAGAAGCTGTTTTGGTTGATTCCATCCATGGTAGAACCAAAGTAAACATAAAAAATATCTCCAATTATTTGTTCTTCTTTTGGCCTTTGTCAAAAAATCGGATGATATATAACACCGTTATCGCAATAATTAAAATGATTTCAGCTTGAGATTATATATAAAAATAAACATTAAGTCAAAATATACATATCTCTTTAAGTTACATACCACCATGCCTTAACTATATCCATTTTAGGTATATTAAAAAAATTATTTTAATCCTCTATTTAATTTTTTCGTATCTTTTAATTTTTAAACTTGTATTTTCTATCAAATTATCCCAACATAGATGAAAAAATTAACAAAACTTGGTATATACATAGATCATCATGTAAATGACACATAAGCATTTAAATAATTTTTCAACAAAGTTTAAAAACATTAACTTTCCTCGTAATTTAAAAAAAAATACAAATTAAAAAAATAAATAAAAAGTTAATTTTTTTTTTTTTGTAAAAGTAGAAAACTAAGAAATTCATTATACCCATAAATTTTAGGTCAACGTTTGGGACACCTACAATCTACCGCCTAACGAATGCCTTGGGGAATTTTAACTATGTTGAAGGGTTGGTTTCCATTAATTTTTTAATAACGGGATAGAAATTATTCATGAACCGAATTTAAAACGGTATAATAATTTATTTTACTTTCTAATTTTATAAAAATATATTTTAATTATTCATTTAATTTTTTCGTTTCTTTTATTTCTTTAATTTGTATTGTTTGTTAAATTATTTTAAAAGAGATAAAAAAACTAATATCTGTTAATTTTGCTAACGTGACATCCATATGAAAGTCCATATGTATGACATTTTAGCAATTAATTATTTTTATACCCTTTAAATATATATTTTTAAATTTTTAAATTTTAAATAAAATTTATACCTTTTTGAATTTTTATATTTTAAAAAATAAATAATTACTAAAGTGACAATTCACTTGTATACTATATCAGCAAAATTATAAAATGTTCAATTTTTTTATCTATTTTGAGTGATTTAATAAAAAACCTAAGAGACGAAAAATTAAATGAAGGATTAAAATAATTTTTTTTATAAAATTGAATGGTCAGATAAATAATTATATTATTTAAAATTAATATTAAATAGAATTTTAAACATAAATTATTAATGTTTAATACTCTTTTTATGATTCAATCAACTGCAAATTCATTTATACTTGAAAAAAATCAGGGGTACTTTTAAGTTTTTAATTAACTTATTTTCGTTTTCTAATTGATGTTCAATTAATGGAGTTAGTTTTTAAAAGAAAAGCATTAAGAAAATATGTAGAGATGGAAGATAAACTACTCCAGAAGCAGGCGTTGATGATGTCACGATGAATGGGAATTTGAGAATTTATAAAAGCTAAAATTGGATGATGAATCAAAGTTATCCATTTGGCAAGGTGTCCCCACTTAGTAGTTTCTTTGAGGAGGTTACAATATTCAACCAAATCATGATTAATTTTAATTCATTAATTATTCAAACAGTTGACTTTTTAAGTTTTTTTGGGTTTTTGAGGAGAGCAATGTTAAGTGGCTGAAGCATTTTCATTTTTTCACCCTCCATGTCACCCCATAGTATTGCTTTTTCACTGTCAACTTCACCATTTTTTATACTATAATTTCAAGTAAGATTCTTGAAATGTCTTTCTTTAAAGTCTCTATTTTAACGTATTTACCCCCAAAAATTGACCCCTTTTGAATAAAAAAAAAAATTCAGATATTTCATATCTCCACATCATAACTTTACCTTTTTCTCTCCAATAATAATTATTAAAGTAAAAAAAATTCAATATACGTATATCGTAGTATATAGGTAACTTTTGTTGGCAATCCATGTATTATATGTAAATTATATATTTAATCCCTATACTTTAATTTAGTTATTTTTAATTTTGTACCTTTTCGAATTTCGAAGTTTCAAATATAATCAACCGGATAAATTCTGTAATTTCTAAAATTTTATATGAAAAATAAATTATCATATATGTAATATCATGTTAGCTTGTTATTTTCGCATATTAGTCACAAAAAATCTATTAATAGATTTGATTGTTGTCATTTTGCATTAAGACTAAATATTTGAAAATCGAAAAGTATAGACATTAAGAATGATCTAATTAAAGAACATGAATTAAATTTATAACTTTTGCACACAATACAAGATTAATAGCAAAGTTTGACCAAATAAATTTAATTGTTACATTTGGATCAAGACTTAAAATTCAAATTTTAAAAAGTTTAAAAACTAAAATTAAACAATTTAAAAAATCTAGAGATTAAATTTGATTAATTATAGTACATAGATTAAATTTATAACTATAAAGATAAATAAAAAAAAACATAATATATATGACGTCATTTTCTTGGCAATTCAAAAGCCTACGTATGCAAGAAGCCTGATAGAAAACTATTTGTTTACCATGCCCGAGAGAAAATTTAAGACCTCTTTGGATGGGTGATTATTGTAAGTGCGGTATGTTTAACTTTTTTTTATCTCACGCTACAGTATATTATCTTATCATCATTATTATTTTTATATTAATTACATATAAATATACTATCTATCCAAAAGAACTCTTAATCCACCTAAAAACGGTGAAGAACGATGATGAAAACAATGAGATTAGCGTAATATCCTACAGCCTCTATCTTAACCTTGCTTATAAAATCCACACAGCTTGCCCGGTAAAACTTTAACCAAATGGTCCAAGTCATAATTTAAATTCTTATTTTCCTCTTTTTTTCTTTAAATATTATTTTAAGTACTATAATCGAATTAAATTATGCTTTAGATTTTTTAAAGCCGTTTAAAATAACCGGATTAAATTTTGTTTCTTTTATTAATTATATTTACATGTGTTTTATTAGAAGTAAAATTTGTAAGGGTAAAATATTAATAAAGCGAATTACAACATCATTTAACACAGATTGGTGGATAATATCTTGATAATCAAACCAAGTGAAAGATCAACATTCTCATCCATGAACAGTGGGACCAATCTATGCACAACACCATTGACCCTATCAATGAGCAAAATAAAAAGAAACACAATTAAACCTAGTACAAAGTTTATGGGTCTCTTCAACAAAAGGTAAAAAGAAATTTTCAAAATACTACAGTTGAGTTAGTTAACAATAGTTAAGTCATCTACAATGTGGTGAAGATCAAGCTATTTATCCATTTGGAGGACCCCAATAATAGTGGGGGCTTGATTGAACGAGCATCAAATGCACCCTCAAACTCTCACACGTAGCTCGAATAGTTTTAAACATCAATATTAACATGTATTTATTTTGTGCTGAAAATGTTATTTTTAATAAAAATAACATAAAAATTTTAATCCCGTTAATTATTTAGACTAATTAATAATATTACAAAAAATAAAAAAATTAAATAATACCAAATTAGATTACAACAATTAAAGCCCAAATGTAACATGGACTAAATTACTCATTGCTTCAAGAGAGGCCAATTTGTCTAATTTAAAGACTAGCAGGGACCTAAGGTTATTTATACCATTAAAAAGTAAAGGTGTTAATAAAAAAAAAGAAATAATTTGTTTGCTAACTCCCAACTTTACGCGGGCTTTCATCTTTGTACATGAGTCAAACTGTCGAAATCTTCTTTTTTCTTGGTAAACTTGAAGAATGTTTGTCGGGGCTTAAGCGTTCAAAATGTCCAACCAAAGTAAACTTGAAGATTCCTCGCTGGACTATATAAGTGGAGAAAAAACTAGTTTTGTAAAAAAATTAATATATATTTTTAATTTCCTCGTTATTTAATCCTTCCGAAATAAAATAAAATAGTCAGTTATCCACCAAATAATCCTATTTCCATATTTATTCTTAATATATAAATATTATACATAAATATATTTTTGTTTTTCTTTTCGTATTCCATCCTAACCTTTCAAGTCCAAAATGAATGGTCAGGAGTTTTGTCTTTCTTATCATCTCCTGCTTCAAAAAAGTTAGTACACCTTTTTTAAGAAGAAAAATCAAACTATAATAATATATACATATATAACACCACTAAATATAAAAAAAATAAAAATTATTCACAAATATATTACATCCTTATACAAATCAAAGATTGTTTCAGTTTTTTTTGGGGGTGTGAGCAATTTTTTCTTCACACATAAATAAAAGAGCTCAAAAAAGAAGGCTCTTATGTAATCATGAAAAGAGAAAAAAAAACTACCACTACTATTGAAAATGTCCAACTACAAGATCTTTGATTGAGGTTAATTGCTTTGTTGTAAGAATTTTCATACGCCAATAAAGAACTGTATTTAAAATTAGGGTTTGATCCGTACAATGCTTGAACACCTTCTACATCATCGAGTTTAAGATTCACTTTTTTACTACGTGGCTTCAAGCTCGGATACATCACGGCTTCCTTGATCGAACTATGGGCCAAACCGAGTATATGGCCAATCTCATGTGTAGCCACTGATTCCAAGTCAATAGCCGTCTTTGATTTCACTTTCTCGAAATCAACGACCCACGTTTCATCTTCGTCCAAGTGGAACCTCCCATTCTCTGGTGAAAAAGCGTGAGCTAGCACTCCTAAAACCCCATCAAACGGTTGACCATCACCATGGTCGCCCTTGAAAAACCCGATTTTGATATTCGCTGATGGGTAATCGTCTATCTCCGTGAAGTTCACTGGAATCACCGAAGCCCACCTCAAGAACGAGCGCTTAAACACTGTTCTGATTTCCGGTAAGCTTATGTAATTGATCATGTCTGTAGGCGAAAAAGCGTAAGTTAAAGTCATGGGCGACCCACGGTCCCACCTCGGCCTTCCGTAAAAATAGGCAAAATGTTTCGTCGCATGGATTGTCGATTCAGTGTCGGAAACACCGCACCTTGGGGACATGATTGTCGATATCGTTTCAGAATCGAGCTTTCCGGTTACCGGTAATCCAAACTTTTGTTGGTACAAAATCACGGCGGATTCAAATTGAGCATCGAAAACATCAGTGAAGTTATCGTTTTGATTGTTGGGAATCGATAAGTAGCCGAACCGCTGGAAATATTTCTTGAGTTCCGACATGCCGCTGATGTGGCAACCTTTCTCAGCGTCTTTAAAGCGAGTAAAATCATACCAGGTAGCGTTTTGATCATCGATAGTTATGACAGTTACTTGTCCTGGTGTGATTCTAGCGGGAAAACAAAAACGTGGGAAAAAACAGAGGAAAAGAAGAAGGAAGGAGAGAAAGGAACAATAACCAAACAACGGTAGCATAGTTGTTTCTGTTGTTAGTTATTTTTGGGATTAGAGCTGAAATTTGAAGCAACCATAGGCAGAGATAAGAGTAAGGAACAAGAAAAAGGAGTGAGAAAGGTAAATAGATTCTGCCGTGCCCCCTTCCTGGAGATACTGACTTTTGAAGGCAGAGAATGGTGGATTAACCACTGCTTCGGTTTCTAATTAAATTTTTTAATTAATATTTTTCGGTATCTGATATGAATACACGTATTGAAGAGGGGGATATGCTTAAAATTCTTAAATTAGTTTGATTGAAATTTTTATTCTTGTTGTTTGTTGACCAAATGGCTGATTTCAGCATTAGTTCTTTTTCAAATCACTTTCCAATAAGGTTTTCTATTGTTCCAAGTTCTAACTTTTATTACAAGACAATTGTTGGTGACTCAAGTTCTTCGATTGCGTGTTTTCGTGTTCCATCGATTACACAAGGTTAGGCAGTTTTGCCTTAAAAACATGAAAATTCAAGAGTTGGAGATGCTAAGCATCAACATAGAAATTTCTGAAGCAGGAGGATAGGAATTTCAGCCCATCACTCATCAAACTCGAGTGATTACACAAATCGGTTAAATTAAATTTACAAGTTTTCTTATTATTCATTTACTTTTTACAAGAAATATACTATATGGATATTAATCGAAAACTTGAATACAATTTTGTTTGTCTTTTTTTCATCGAAAAAGCATATATCTAAAAAGTAGAAATTAATAGGAAGCAATTGAATTTAGGTTAGGGTTTTTATGATTTAAAGATATATTAAGAATGTGTTGGGGAAGGGGAAGAACTTTTGGGGTTAGCTTTAATTACCAAATTTGATATTTTACCGTCTAACAACGAAAACGAGAAAATTGAAAGTTTTCTATGTTTTAATAAAAGAATAAATATAACCATCAATTCAAGTCTCCTCTACTGTTGGCAACCCAACCATAGCTAATCCCTTTCAACAATTCTGTTGTAATCACCCAATTGCATCACTATCCCCACCTTCCTACATTATCATTTCAATTTCAGAAAACAGCCTTATTCTTAATATTTTACAAACTGGTCGTAGTTTGCAAATAATGAAAGAATTCAAATGTAGATGTTAAAATGAACAATATTTTCAAGTTAGATGATTGGTTAATTTAATTATTATAGTTTTATATAAAACGACATTTAAGGCCAAAGTCTTCCATCGTTTCGCTTTCAGAAATGCAATGAAGTTTATCATGATAAATGGGTGCACTAATTCATTATAAAATACTATTTTTTTAATGTTTAATTATGTCTCCAATTTTAGCCCATTGCTTTTATTTTTGGAAATTTATTCCCTTTACTTGTCCTATTTGAAAATTAAATTCCAAATGATAATATTCTTACCAAACTTTTATTAAATTTGAATACGTGAAATTTTTATTTAAAAATTAAAATTTAACTGATAAAAATATCCATATTTAATAAAAATTGCTAACAATGTTATCAATTAAATTTTAAATTTTAATTAGCAAATGGAAGAAGTAAATTTTAATAATTTGAAGAGTACATGGATTTGAAAGCAAGATTAGACAAAAAAAAAAAAAAAAAGACCTCTTGCATTTCCCTTTCGAACCTGTTTCTTTGGAAGAAAAGCTGTTTTGGTTGATTCCATGGTAGAACCAAGGTAAACATAAAAAATATCTCCAATTATCATAAACAATATCTCCAATTAATTGTTCCTCTTTTGGCCTCTGTAAAAAAATCAGATGATATATATATAATTATTGTTATTACAATAATTAGTATGATTCAAAATTGAATACATATTTATTTTTTCGATTTAAATTTAAGAGATTATAAATAAAAATAAACATTAAATCAAAATATACATACAACCTTGACTTCACCTGATTAATTGTTTTATTATTATTATTAGAACTATATAAAATTTAGGTCAATGTTTGGAACACCTACAATCTACCACCTAACAAATGCCTAAGGGAATTTTATCTATGTTGAAGGGTTGGTTTCCATTATTTTTTATAACGGATAGAAATAATCCATGAATTGAATTTAAAATGGTATAATAAATTATTTGGTTTTTCTAATTTTATTAAAAAGTAATTTTAATTATTTATTTTTTTAGTCTTTGAACTTGTATTGTTTGTTAAATTACTTCAAAAATGGATAGAAAAATTAAGATACAAACAATCCAAGAGGTAAAAAATTTAAAATAATTTGTTATAAAATTGAAGGACTAAATAAGTAATTATATCATTTAAAATTAATAATAATTGAGAATTTAAATATAAATTTCAATCAACTGCTAATTCATTTATACTTTAAAAAAAAAATTGAGGGGCACTTTTAAATTTTTTAATTAACTTATTTTCGTTTTCTAATTGATGTTCGATTAATGGGGTTGTTTTATAAAAGACAAGCATTAATAAAATATTTAGGGATGGAAGATAAACTAGTTTAGAAGCAGGCGTTGATGATGTCACGATGAAGGGGAATTTTAGAATTTATAAAAACTAGAAACGGGATGATGAATCAAAGTTATCCGTTTGGCAAGATGTCCCCACTTAGTAGTTTCTTTGAGGAGGTTACAATATTCAACCAAATCATAATTAATTTAATTCATTAATTATTGAAACAGAAGACTTTTAAGTTTTATTGGGTTTTTGAGGAGAGCCATATTAAGTGGCTGAAGCATTTTCATTTTTCACCCCTCCATGTCGCCCCATAGTACTGCCTTTTATGCCATGATTTCAAGTAAGATTCTTGAAATGTCATTCTCTAAAATTATTCACAAAAATATTACATCCTAATACAAATGAAAGAATTGTTCCAATTCTTTTTCTTTCTTTTGGTGTGAACAACTTTTTCTTCACACATAAATAATACTATAAAGAATTTTTTAAAGGAGCTTAAAAAAGAAGGCTCTTATGTTATCATCAAAAGCAGGAAAATAACTACCATTGCTGAAGAAAATGTCCAACTACATGATCTAGGATTGAGGCTAATTGCTTTGTTGTAAGAATTTTCAGACTTCAACAAAGAACTGAATTTGAAGTTGAGATTTGATCCGTACAATGCTTGAACACCTTCTACATCGTCAAGTTTAAGATTTACTTTTTTACTACGTGGCTTCAAGCTTGGATACATCACGGCTTCTTTGACCGAACTGTGGGCCAACCCGAGTATATGGCCAATCTCATGTGTCACCACTGATTCTAAGTCGACAGCCGCCTTTGATTTCACTTTCTTGAAATCAACGGCCCACGTTTCATCTTTGTCCAAGTGGAACCTTCCATTCTCTGGTGAAAAAGCATGAGCTAACACTCCTAAAACCCCGTCGAATGGTTGACTGTCACCGTGATTGCCCCTGAAAAACCCGATTCTAATATTCGCCGATGGGTAATTGTCTATCTCCGTGAAGTTTACCGGAATCACCGAAGCCCACTTTGAGAACGAGCGCTTAAACACTGTTTTGATTTTTGGTAAGTTTATGTAATCGATCATATCCGTAGACGAAAAAGCATACGTTAAAGTCATCGACGACCCATGATCCCACCTCGGCCTTCCATAAAAATAGGCAAAATGTTTTGTCGCATGGATTGTCGGACCGGTGTCGGAAACGCCGCACCTCGGGGACATGATTGTCGATATCGTTTCAGAATCGAGCTTTCCGGTTATCGATAACCCAAACTTTTGTTGGTACAAAACCACGGCGGATTCGAATTGAGCATCAAAAACGTCAGTGAAGTTGTCGTTTTGATTGTCAGGAATCGATAAGTAGCCAAATCGTTGAAAATATTTCTTGAGTTCTGATATGCTGCTGACGTGGCTACCCTTCTCGGCATCTTTAAAGCGGGTAAAATTATGCCACGTAGCATTGTGATCATCGGTAGTTATGACAGTTGCTTGTCCCGATATGATTTCGGTGGGAAAACAAAGACGTGGGAGAAAACAAAAGAAAAAAAGAAAGAAGAAGAGGAAGGAGCAATTACCAAACAACGGAAACATAATTGTTTCTATTGTTAGTTATTTTGGGGACTAGAGCTGAAATTTGAAGCAATCATAGGCAGAGATAAAATTGAGGAACAAGAAAAAGGGGTGAGAAAGCTAAATAGATTCTGCCTTGCCCCTTCCTGGAGATACTTTGAAGGCAGAGAATGGTTTACCTTTTCTAGAGAACCAAGACAGCGGGAAACAACAATATTAGTTGATAGATGGTTTCAATTTCGTGATTATCAAAGAGGCCAGTCGGTTTTGGCACGCAAATCTATTTCTTAAGTGGGATATTATCGCTAATAAAAAAAGTGGGATATTATCAAAGAAGGCCATAGACATTTTTTTTTTTTTGAAAATGTCATTTTAATCCATGTTTACCTTTAATCATTCTAGAATAGTGTATTAAAATAAAAAAAACCCACTTTTTATTACATAACTCATAGAGAAGTGTCCTTTGTTTGTATTTTGTCGTCTTCGTTTATTGTCATCTTTTCAAATTTATTCACTTCAGACAGAGAATCTATGAATTTGAACCAATTATCGAAAATTTCCTACATTTTTAATTTAAATTCAGATAAATTTCTTGTCCACATTATAGCTCTTTGCTAAATCAATAATTAAATAAGGTTTCCCTTTTTTCCCACTTATGAAAATTCAAATTAAATTCTTTATATCTTTAATTGTTCTTTAAATCTGCATTTCAGTAAACATTAATTAAAACTATATTATATTTTAGACAAAATCTTCAGTTTTCTTATTCTTTCTTTACTTCCTACTTCATTTATTTTTCTTCTTCTTCTTCTTATTATTAATTTTTTTTGGTCAAAATTTATTGTCCTATTAGTTCACAGTAACTTACGAGTTACAAATCTGCCGCGTTTGGAGAAAGAATTTTGAGATCGTCGATCGAAAGAAAGGAAGCAAAACCCTACTTATTCTTCGAATTTAAACCTCCGCATTGGCATTATTTACAGACATACCCTCTCATTCTCCTTTGCTCTTTGATGATTGTGGTTATTGGGGAGAGCGGGAGGAGGGATTTGCGGTGGAAATAAGTGATGAAGTTGAGGGCGGAGTCGTTGTTGCCGTTGTAGTAGTGTTCGTTATGGGCGGAGCGAAGGCGTGGATGTTTAGCGTGGTATCGATAAACCTGAACGGCTCCGTTCTAAGCAACAAGCATGTGTGTTGGAGGTGGAGATCCTCTGCGGCGCAGCAGAGTAAGCCAATCTCATGGTCGCTTGTCTTTGGCTTGATGCTTTTCTCCTTAGGCATTGTTTCGCTCTTCACCGGACATGTGGTCTCTGATCTCGACTGGTATTCCCGGCGACTTGTGAAACAAAAACTCTATTTCAAATTGGTACAGTGAAAAATAAAGAATAATTTCGCTTTCATTTATGTGTTTATTTATTAAAATTGTTATTTATATTTTATGCTAATTTGATGCAAATGCTGCAGGATGGAAGTAATAAAGGACGGATTGATATATGGAAATCTGAAAATGGAAAAAGTTTCTATGGATGCAGCAAAAGAAGTCGAAAATTTCCTCGTACGTTAATTTTCATTTTTTTTTTGGAAACTTTGGTTTCTCTAAATCAAAGCTGGACTGGATTAAGATTTAAGAAGCAAATTTCAATCATAACAGGAATGGTTACTTTCCTTAAATGCGTTTTATCTGAAATTATGTGCTTGTTTTTCAACATGTTAACTGATGCTAAGATTGTTGCTTTGGATGTTTATCTTAATTACTTGTTATGCAAAGTTCTTGGTTTTTGTTTTGGAAATTCAAAATTATGTGCATCTCTCTAAGTTTGTGATTGAGAGACAGTAGCTTTAAGTATTTTTTATGGCAGTCAGTAAATTGTTTGGTCCTGAGGTAAGAAAGAGCTAAGCAATCAATTAATTGTATGTTGTATCAAGGACATATCTAATTTCAACATTTTCGACTATTAATAGAAACACGAGGACGATAGTTTTGCATTTTGCAAGTCTAGGCACCTAAACAACAATGCAATCTACCTTGACTGCTTCTTTTGCTTAAATAGATTATGAGCTTTGAATTTGCCTATGTTTATGATGTGTTAGCTGATAATGTTGGTGTTTAACTTTGAAGAATAAAACTAATTCTTGATGATTTCTCCCTGGAGGGGAATCAGATGGAATTAATTCTTGTTGGGCAACTTTGTGATACTTCTTTTCTTTGTAGCATAATTTTCTAGTAAAATGGTTCTAATACCTGATGTCTAGTATCATCTGTTTTTACCTCTTAGAAAGAATCTATTTGACACTGTTTTCATTTAAATTTTACCAAACCAGTCTCTTAAGTTCACTGATTCATCATTTACATTGATATTTGATATCTAGATGCTGTACGTGAGCGATCATCAAATGGTTATTTGCTTATTGCTGCAAGTGGTGGACTGAATCAACAAAGAACAGGAGTAAGTGGAAATTTTTACACATTATGCTTTATTTTTGGGTAAATATCCTAATGGAAGATATTTTTAACTCCTTCAATGGCATATCTAACTTATTTATGTGTGTCTACTTAGTATTGTTACTCCTGCATTATGTATTATTCAAACCAATACGATTTGAATTGATTTGAATAAATTGAGTTTTGGTGTGCCTCTGAGATTTAGGCATCATACTGAATTTATTATCCTCACTGACCTTGGATAGTACTATTTGTTTAGAATTCATAATTTGATTATGCCGCACAGATATCTGATGCTGTAGTTGTCGCGCGGGTTCTAAATGCAACCTTAGTGGTACCTGAGTTAGATCATAATTCGTATTGGAAGGATAATAGGTAAGTTGAATCAGCCTATTAGAAGTTCAAATTAATATCCTATTCCTCTGTTCGATTGTTAAGGTTTTTTCCCCTGACATGCAGTGACTTTGTCAACATTTTTGATGTCAACTGGTTCATTTCTTACCTAGTAAAAGATGTTACCATTGTAAAAAAAGTTCCTGATAAATTCATGCGATCAATGGAGAAAAATCCTTACAGTATGCGTGTCCCAAGGAAATCCCCTCCAGAATATTATCTAGACCAAGTTCTGCCAATACTTAAACGAAGACGTGTAAGATCTCTTTCAAATACTCTTTTCACTAATGCTATTTAGGTTGATTGTAGATATAATTTCCAGAATTGAACTTTCTGATCTTTCTTCATTCCCTCTCTCCCCCCCCCCCCTTCTGTTTCTCCTAGTTGTGCTGTTCAAAGGCAGAGTTTTAACAATTTCCTTCACTTTTATGTTCTTTATATCTTGGTAATTGAATCATATGTTGCTAGAATATTTGTATTATACATTTTCTAGGATATTATGGTTTTTGTGTGAAAGTGCAGCAATTAACTCTCTGAAAATTTTGTAGGTCCTTCAACTAACAAAGTTTGATTACAGACTGGCCAACAACATTGACGAAGAGCTACAAAAATTGCGTTGCCGGGCTAATTTTCATGCTTTAAGATTTACAAAACCTATTCAAGAACTTGGACAGAAACTTGTATTGAGAATGCGTGAGATGGCAATACGTTTTATAGCAGTCCATTTGAGGTTTGTTCCTTATTCCAGATGGTTAGATGTGCATGTCAAGGGTTTTTAAAGCAATAATATATTAGATCTGCATCCTGAAATAAGGTTTGTCAGTAATCCTTGGGGATGCATTTGCAATATAAAATGGCATACTTAGGAATTGGTATGACTAGACTTATTTTAAGTCCCTTCACTTTCAGGTGGTGATCTGATTTGAAATTCTTTAAGCCAGATAAGCTAGTGACATTGTAGAATGCCTTTCCCTTAAGTGCCCAATCCTTGGAATTTTGGAAAGGCATCTTAACTTCACTTCATTTATATGTATACATTTTGCTGTTATGTTTGACATCATATCCAATGACTACTTTCTGCATCAGCACTGCTGCATCTGAGTATATGTGTATTCAATAACAGCACATTGGCTCATTTGCATAGAGAAACATCCTTAAGTATAATTTAAAATTCTAATACCTGTTTTCCTGATATAACTCAAACCTTATTTCATTACAGATTTGAACCTGATATGCTAGCATTTTCTGGTTGTTACTTTGGTGGAGGGGACAAGGAGAGAGATGAACTTGCAGAAATACGAAAACGATGGGAAACATTACCTGTGAGATTCCATTTTTTATGGCTTCTCACCAGTTCTCTCTTTACTATACACCATAATAATTGTTTTCAGCAGTACCAACCTTTTTTTTTACTGCATCCTGCATTTATCTAGTAAAATTGCACTCATCTTCACATTTGTGCAGGATTTAGATGCTGATGGAGAGAGGAGTCGAGGTAAATGTCCACTCACTCCTCATGAAGTAGGATTGATGCTGCGGGCACTTGGTTTTGCAAACGACACATACATTTATGTTGCATCTGGAGAAATATATGGTGGAGAAGAGACTCTGCGACCACTAAGAGATCTATTTCCAAACTTCTACACAAAAGAAAGGCTTGCCAATGAAGAGCTGAAACCTTTTCTTCCATTCTCTTCTCGCCTTGCTGCCATAGACTACATTGTTTGTGATGAAAGTGATGTTTTTGTCACCAATAATAATGGAAATATGGCAAGAATTCTAGCAGGTCGAAGGTGAGAAATCTTGTTATTTCTTGCATCATGCTTTTTTTTTTTCTTCTGGTAGAGTCCCAAGTGTTGTGTATAAGTGCTAACTTTTATGTTTATCTAGTAGATTATCTGTTGAAGTAATTTAAAGATGTGAAATTTCGACCAGGTTCTAAAGACATCAACTATAAGCAAAATAATGCTCTTAACATGGTCCTGCATTGATTTGCATACCTGTAATACAATGTGGGGCTTGTAATGTTAGATTTACCCCTTTGGTGGGCCCATGCTGAGAATATATATTGCATCAACTTTTATTAACATTAGTTGAATATTTGGTACCAAGCTGCTTACCCTGGGCTCCATAGGCGTGTATCTGTTTATTTCTCTGCATTTTACATCGTCCATTGTTTATTGCGTATTTAGCATGGGTTTGAACTTTCTTTAATTCTTCATGATTGCTTGTTTGGATTCAAAGGAGGTACATGGGGCACAAAAGGACTATAAGACCAAATGCCAAGAGATTAAGCTCTTTGTTTATGGAAAGGGATAAGATGGATTGGGACACCTTTGCCATAAAGGTTAAGGCAGTTCAAAGAGGATACATGGGAGAGCCAGATGAGATGAGACCAGGACGTGGTGAATTTCATGAATATCCATATTCATGTATTTGCAAAAAGAACGGAGATCCTGAGTCGGAACAAGTAAGAGGAAATCAAGGATTGAAGAACAAAAGCAAGGAAGAAGAGCCAGTTTTAGGAGCCGAGGGGGATGAACAAGTGTTTCTAATCTGATTGCATCTGTGCCATCTTTTGTTAAGCAGGCACAAAATCTGACAGAACATGCCAGTTGATTTGAGCCAAAACCCAGTCAGGGAAGGTTTCTCTTGTTCCTTCTCTCTTTTACCGAGTAGTCACGAGAAAAAGGAATTGAATCTTTGTACAGGTAAAGGTAATTTTAAGAAATTGCGACTATTCATAATATATTTGCTAGGTAGATAGGTATGTGCGAAACTAGAGATTCTTTGGTTTGGACTATATTTAGTTCTTTTTCTTTTTATAATTAGACAGTATTCGGATTATATTTTGTTCTTTTTCTTTTTATAATTAGACGGTAGTCAATTCAAGCGTTCAATACTCAAGTTCATTTCCAATAGATTTGTCACAGCAGTGCTAAGATATATATTTCGTACAAATGATTTGGAAGAAACCATTCCCCGGGTTTGAATGTCTGCAACACTTGCGCATGAGGACAAATACGACTTTCTTGAGTAATAAATAAATCTTACACATGTAAACTATCATGATAAATTTAAAAAAAGAAAGATTCCTTTTGGGTCAACAGAGGACTAGAAGAAACCCCAAGTAATCTATGTCCACGAAGAGAGCAAAGAAGGCTGAATAAGCAATGAGCAGTTAGATGCAACAAAATACATGGGTTGATATCACTTGCGATGCTGCACTTCAAATATCAAACCCAACTACTTAAAGACGTTCCATATACAAAAGAGCATGGCCTAGACAGATCAGATTATAATAATTCTAAATAAAACTAAAGAACACTAAACATATATATGTATATATCTACCGCTACATCAAAAATACAAAGAAGCAAATTTTCGTTCCTAGCTTTCTCCTCTATCATCTGATAATTTACACAAAGCTACACTGGTGTATGTTGGTCATCCAATATTCGCTGAATTTCTTTTAAGACTGGATTCCCCTAGTTGCAGGAGGGCACCTCTCAACCTGTTTTTTTCCGGACAGTTACAATTGCATGAATCATTGTACGTTTAATAACAAAGAAGGCTAAAAGGACAGCAATGTTGATTTGAGAATAGAGCGATATGAAATTTAAGTTTCACCTCTCATACTTCTGCTTTGACTTTTGTGACTTTTATCGAGTGAAACAGAAGGAATTTTCAAGATGGCCAACGAGCTTTGTAGCCCTTCCAAAAGCTGTGGCCAACAAACAAGATCCATAACCATATCAGTACAAATTGTAAATGCAGGAAAATAAATGTGGTTAGTGATTATAACAGATATTCCTTCTTCCTGATAACATATATATTATCGACATCACTGAACTCAGACAAGTGAGCAGAAGACGGACAAAGAATTCTTAGGGTTAAGTGACATCATACAGGGAAGAAACATATCCTAGTTTAATATGTAGCTGGCACCAAGCACAACTATTCTTCTTAAAGAAGCAAAAACAGAAAAAGTAAAACTCTATAAACTCCCATTTTCATTCAACAAAACATTCTATGTGATACCCAGTAACAATTTTATATTTTAGACACATATCTGTCTACCCAAAAATGTTAATGTCATATCTCAATGTTGATTTCATAGATTATGATAGAAAAATAGAACTACGGAAAAGATGCTGCTTGAAATCTCTACACCCCAATACCAGTAGATAGGATAAGAATTCAACAAATTTGCAAAACACACTGTCAAATTCATTTCCCTACAGGGGAAATGTTGTTCCTATATTCCAAGCAAACCTCTACTTCTCAACTTGTTCCCTAAAGAGTCTGAAACCCGGAATCTAATCTTACACATAAATCGTCAACTGTTTGCAAGGAAGGAATTTTTCAAAGCACAACTCAAAGCTCACAGGGGTACATGATGTACAAGAAAAGAAATTTTCAATTCATTTTCCACAAAAAAGAAAAGAGCAGTATACTTAGCATATGAAATAGATTTAGATCTAGAAATTTTGATTCTGCAGTATAATGACAACTTATGAAATGAATGATCATATCTATTAACTTACTCTTGATGTTGGCTGAATCCTGCGATTAGATCTACGAGGTTCAACACCTTCAGAACTTGTTTTTGCTGTATCATCATTGAAAACTTTTTCCTCGATTTTTGCCAACTTCCCACCAGATGGTGCGAATTTCCCTTTATTAATCCTTTCAGATTTAGCATTTGAAGCAGAAGTTTTCTTCAGGAGTGCATCTGATGAGACAGCCACAGAAGAAAATAAGACTGGGCCCTCTGCTGCTCCATCGGAAGATGAAAATGATCTGAACTCCATCAAGTTTGGCTTTCCTGATACATTCTCAGCATGGCTTACAGAATCCTCCAATTTTGACACATCTGAGGCCACAACACTATCAGGTTCAGAAACCATAGTGTTTGATAAGTAGTTCTTCTGAGGAATACTTTTACTAGAAACACTAGGCAATTTTCCGGACTTGAGAATCTTGGGCTTGGATACAGCCATTCGTTTTGGTTCAATTTTATTTTTCGTTCCACGGGGTTCAGATCCTTGAGGCATTAAATATTTTGTAAACTTGGCTGAATCACTAGTTTCATGAGTCTTGCTACTCTGATCTGCAACATAATGTTTACTTACTTCCATAAACTTTTGCTTCTTTCCAGGCTTAGGAACACCAAAAACCACTCCTGATCCTTTCTTCTTTAAACCAGTACGTATCATTCTCAGTGAGTCAGGTTTACTCTCATCTCTGGTACTTTTACCAATATTAAATATTTCTTTGTTTGCAGATAAATCCAGCAATTTCGTGTCATCAGGTTTCCCAGATTCCTTGATGTCAACATTTTTTGAAAGCTTATCTTTCCCTTTGGCCTCAACCGCAGGACTGCCTAACCTTTGTCGCTTTTCCTGTGGGGTATCACCCTGAAAAATAGATCAATGACTTAGCACCAAGAAGCAATCAAAGTATCATGAGAGAAGCATCAATCACAAGTATAAGCTAGCATATCACACCTCGCGAGAAGACTCATTATTATCAACAGAGCTGGACCATTCAACCCAACTACCTTTCTTCCACATCAGAGAAGGACGAAGAAGCCATGCTTTGACACCAGATGTTTCTCCTTGAGCTGCAATAAAAATAATAAAATAAAGTTTTATTATTCTCAGAGCAGAGGCTGTATAGACTTTACTACTGAGCAGATTACAATCCAGATCGTTAATAACTGTTCTACTTGGTCATGCATACCAGGAAAATGGACAGTAAATGAAGTTTCATCTTTCTTGCTCTTCTCAATGACAACTCCCTCCCACCAGCTGAAAGCCAAATAAATGAACATAATAATTTCAAACATCGGTTCATTCCTTGATATTTAAAATTGAAACAACTTGATAGAATTGAAACTCTCCTTCCCTCTAGCACAAGGAAATACATGATTGATGGGAAATAAATAGCATTTGATTCACAAAGGTAGTCCAAAGCCATCCAGAAAAACAGGGCATAAAAATGCATTCTCGCATAAATCAGTTTGTTCAAACATCAAAAGGTGAATATCTTGTCAGATTACAAAATGACAAATCGTAGGGTTGCACAAAAAGGTCTTAATGGATATCCTAAAGGTTGGCTAGGAAATATAGACAAATTATCCAAAATTCTACTTCCTCATATATATTTTATAATGTCCCCATAATCTTCAACAGTACCATTTCTGTCCAATGGACTGCAAGAAATAGGTAAAAGAAGATATAAAAAACAATGCACGCATACCTATTTTGCATCCATGCATCAACCCTATCTCCAACAGACCAATTATAATCCCCCATGGCTGCCCTGCGTCTCTTCCTTGTTCCTTCAAATGACATAGCTGTACTAGGACGAGCACAGCGTATCCTAGGTGCCCTATCACCTTCAACTTCCACCCATTCCTTTAGCCTATCACCATCTGTAAGACAAGCAGTCAAAAAAGGTTTGTTAAGATAACCATTATTGATGTTTGCGCATATTGCAAGACATCTAAACTGTTTTTCCATAAGAAACTTGAAAGTTTCTACGCAGAAAAGTCCACCCTCACTCTGGTGCATTTAATCATGTTTTCAATCCCCCCCAAACAGAGGCACACATCATACAGGCAAATTTGTGATTCAGCCTAGAGATCCCCAAAGAGAAAGAAAAATTGCACACACATCAACAAGGAATTACATAAAAATTAAGGACAAGAATTCCAACAGATCTGCTTTCATAGTTATCATAACTCAGTTGATTCAGCTAAAACATAAGTTACAGTTGTTGTGGTAGCTCACCCTCTTGTCGAAGTTCATTGTAACACACGTAAGCTTTGCCATCGTTCAAGTTCAGTATATCTGCCAGGAACCATGCTACTATTGACCCACCTCCATCTCTCAATACCTGGGCATGAGATAGTAAAATTGTAAACAAATCAAATACAATATAAGATCAATAATATGTGTATATATAACTTCAACATTTCCATCTGGTAACTAGGACAAATGAATGCAATTTTTTTCAAACTCAGTACTACATTGTCAAATTTCCATCAAATATAAGTGTATTTCAACTAAAGATCAAAATCTCAAGTAATATTTCAATAAAAGTCACAGACCTCAACATGTGAGCCTTCCCTTATATTATTATCTTTTGAAGTTTCCCCTGCTTTTTCATGGTCAGTCTGAGTGATCATCAAAGGTGATTCAAAACCAATCTCAGATTCAGAAGCAACGCCTTTAGTTTTGGCAACATCTGAAGCTTTGCGCCTCTTTTGTCCTTTTTTATCTTTTTCACTTGTTGCAACAGGAGCCAAACCGCCATCTGTCAATCTAGAATGATCTTCCATAGACTCTCTGCTCATCTCTCTATGAGTAGGTGACTTTCTGTGGTTATCCTGCTTTTCCCTCTTGTCCACAGGAACCTCTTTTAGATGCCCAACAGATGAACCAGGAGCTTCCATGCTACCACCTATGTTTATCTGCTCTCTAATAGCACCATCTGGCTCAGGGGATGCTTGGGGTACTTTCCAATATGCCTCTGGACCTGCTTCTACCAATTCGGCCAATGAGAAAGGTTCACCCATAGCAACAATCTTTCCAGCCTGTGACACAGCTTCAGCTGCCAGCTCAGCAGCTTTAACAATGGCATCCATGTTTTCAGCTTGCTTTGCGGCAGCTGAAGCTGCTTCTACCCTCCTTCTAGCAACTTCCCTGGCAACAACAATGACAGAATTCGAACTAGCAGCAGCATCCTCACCCTTTAAGATGGATGCAGGAGTAGCCTCGCTCAACCTCTTCCCACTATCAGATATTGCATTATTGGGAGTGGAATTTCTGTAGCCACTTGAAACCAATGCTTCATCAGCCATCAATTTTGCTTGTAAGGCAGCATTTGAGGCAACATTGGCAGCCGCAGCCGCAGCCTTTGCAACAGCAGCAGCTGCTGCTATTGCAACAGCTGCGGAAGTCAATTTAGTTTCAACATCTGGTGCCAACCCTGAATTTTTGTGCTTGTCCAACTGCCTCCATATTTCTTCACTGTGACTAACAGCAGCAGCAGCAAGAGCAGCAGCATCCTCTGCATGCTTCTGAGCATTTTTGTGTTTACTAAGAGTCTCTTCAGAGAGACTAGCCCTCTGATCTGATTCTTGGTCACCCTTTCTGAGATGATTACCAGAGACAGATGTAATGAATTTATCAGTGGACTTGGATATATTGGTAGCAGGAATGGTAATTGCAGCAGGTGTAGAGGCCTGACTAACCACAACAGTAGCCAATGGGGACTCTGATTGAAAATGAGGTATACTCTGCCCAGGCTCCTCAGAAACTGTAGACTTTTTCCGTTTTCTAGGCTTTGGATCAGCAGAATGCTGACCAGGTTTTAATGTTGCCTTTTTTGTGTCAAGAAGTGGAACCCCTGCAAAAATATTGGCAGGACTTCCACTCTGGACCACAGGAACTGCAGAAACCTGTTTCATGCTAGAAGAATGAGGCACAGATGCTATTGCAGGATTTGAATTAACTGCTTCTGTGATCGGGCGCACAGGAAAACAAGCATTGCCATCAAATGCAGAAGTCTGTGGAGTCCAGGGGCCACGAAAAGGGGATTGGGACATCCAAGAAGAATTGTGTCCAATTAAATTCCTTGTAGCTGGAGGATGTAATGGAGAAATTGCTAGCTGATAATCCATAACTGCACCTCTTTGAAAGCCAGTAGGTTGAAGGGCGTCACCAGAAGGTGTACGAATACTCCATAGTGGTGATGAAATGGGTATCATTGGGTTTACAATTGATGTTGTTGGAGTACCCTTGCTGGTAGAACGACTAGCAGGTGAGGATGTAACCTTACTCTGAAGTGTATTTTGTTTGATCGATTGATCAGAAGTTTTAGCACCTGAGCATCTCAACCAAGGAACAAAATTAATAGATAACAGAATCAGAAGAAACTATTTCAACAACTTAAGACCAGCAAAGATACCTATATGAGACTGCAACGGAGTTTCAGGGCTAACAAGAAGCGATTTTTTACCATGTACCCTCTCAGTACCTGCTCGCCAAGCATTCTCCCAAATGGTTCTTCCACCATCTGCAGACAGCCCAAAATAGTGAACATATCCGTATAAAAAGTCCCAAAGATAACATATTTAGAGATAAGAAACCTAACCAGGTCCTCCAAATGCCGATATCATATATGCCTCATCAGGTACTGTTCCTTGTCTGCAGCAACATTGTTCAAAACATTTAGATAGATGTGCTCAAATGATCAAACGTACTAAATGAAAATGCAATACCAGAAACAACTGGAGTTGACAAGAATACCAAAGCACATGCACAAAAATTTTAATACATGCCAAGACAAAATGAAAGTTACAAGTCTTACATCAAAGCTCCATATACAAAAATCTGAGCGCGCAACTGAACTTGCTGCAAATCTGTAAAAGGCTGCTGAAAAACTGCAGATGAAGAAGCTGATGTGTTCAAGTCTGGCAGACTAGATACTGAAGTAGAAAGAACACCAAATGGTTTCATATTACCGCCTTCTATATGTCCATAGTGCTGCATCTCATTGGATTGCACAAGTTGACCAGTTCCAGCTGAACTGAGTGACACATTACTTGTTCTATCACTTCTTTCTGATTCCCTTGCAGGGGTTATCTCTTTTGCAGCATTTCCCTTTTTAGCAGCTTCCTTACTTGCACTCTTACCACCTGTTCGTCTTGTTTTACGCTCAGAAGTCCCTTTGGAGCCACCACGCACATTCTCCCTTTTAGGTGCCTGAAGATTTGCACAACTTGTCTCTCGAGCAGCCTTGGCCCCCGCTTTGCTTAAGCCAGAGGTTGATGGAGTTCCTTCCATGGCCTTCTTGTATGAAACAAAGAGTGAGAGAGCAAGTGCATGAGGGATAGAGCATAACCGGAATGAAAAACAAAAATTAGAATCATACTTCTTAAAATTCTTCAGCTAGAAGACAAGAAGCAGGACAATATTTGAGCACAAAATGAACTTTTTAACATAACCATATGCATCACTTTGGAAAACGAAACTTTACCGGGGATATTTTATCGTGTTGCATGGTCGAAAAAGGTTGCCAATTCTTTCCAGATTCTTGTTCAGACACACCTAAAAATGGAGGTACCTCAAAGGTGAAACTTTTGTCTCCTGGAGTTGCATCATTTCCTTCTGTATCCTGAGAAATTGACTTCTCTTTGTTCGCTTCCTCGTTAGTGACACCAGATGCTACAGCACTCTGATCTTTGGATCTTTTCACACCATTTTCAATTTTACCTTGTGACTGCTCGGAAGTTCTAATAACAATTGGAGAGCCACAGGAAGGATTGTCAAGATCAGCACTGCTACTTCCACTTTCCATCATGTGAAACTTAGTTTGAGATTCAGATGAAGGCACAGAAGCAAAGGAAGTATCAAAAGCCTTTGCAGGATCAACTGCAAAATCAAAATAACCCATGAGAATGATAATATGAAAATTGTGGGAGGAAAACAGAAAAAACTGATGAAATGGTCTCAAATGAAAACAGTCGCATGAAAGAGGCTAAGCATGCAATTTATTCATGGACTTTACATCTCTAAAAACAATAAAAATATGAGTTACCATTCAACATGACAAAATACAGAAGTTAAAAACAAAGAAAGATCCATCTCAAGAACCCAAAGGAGAGGTGGGAGGGATAGCAAAGAAAGAAGAAAACAAACTTTTTACCAACACAAAAAATGAACAATCTAAGGGAAAAAGACTGGGGACAACAGTAAAGGATGGGTTCCACCATGAAAGGCATAAAATATTAAATTTTAATCACTTCAAGAAAAAAACTGATAAAGAAACTCACCATCAACCTGATGCACAGCAACACGACCACTGATCTCTTCAGAAACCAATCTGGAATCATTATCTTTATGGTGATTTTGGTCAGTATTATGGGAGGTTTCCATTGAAGTTGAAGGCACTGAATTCATCAAGGTCTTGTTCAGCTGAGTTGAAGCATCACCTGACAGAGCCATAATAACAAGATAAGGAAAACAGTGAAACAGGATTTAAATGAATGCACTGGCTATGGAAGACAACCAAATAGAAGTACCAAACGCACCCTAAAGGATTGATGTATAAGAAATAACTAATAAGAATTTTATTATATTCAAATTTAAGTTGAGATAATAACTAGCTAACCGTAAACCAAGATATACTATGAATTATAGGTCACCTGCAGAATCTGTAGAAACCTTAGAGATAACTAGAGCTTTGTCACCATCAGTCTTCCTCACTGTTGAATCAGAGACAATAGATGATGAGTGCATATCCTTTCCAACCTCCAATGTGACTCCGCAAAGTGGTTGGTCTCCATTTTCGCCTTCAAGTGTAGTGGTATTCTTCATTAACAATGACTGATCAACTATCTTGCATGATAACTGTTCACCAGTCTCACAAGAAGCACCTTTTTCGGTTGTCATTCCAGAAGTCTTTACGACTGAGAAACTTGCTTCTGAAGATGGCACCTGAACCTCTTTCTTATCCAAAACAGTATTGGCTGGCATACCCTTATCAGAAGGCAAAAGAACACAATCCACTGTACCAAGGAACACTAAGTTAGCATATGATACAGGATGCGTGAATGAAGCCATAAAGGAGGAAAGAAAAAGCTCAATTATTACACTTAATGCTTCAGTATATACATACCCAACATACTGCTGACAGGAACATCAGGTTGTAGGTTTGAAGCTAACTCATTTACCCTGCCACCTGCACCGAATGATGAGGAATCAACTCCCTTTGTTACAAGTGGGGATCTATCATCAAAGCAATCTGCACTACTACAATCAGAAGGCAAATTGGTGTTCTGCTTTGAAGCAACTGAAACACTTCTATCACATTTATGATCATCAATATGCTCAGTGACGATGTACTTTTCACATACTTTCGTGGGTCTAGCAACCAAAGTATCATGAGAATCTTCACGTTCATCCTTAGAACCTTTACCATCTTCTGCTAACAACAAAGATTTCTCAGACTTGCTGCTCGAGATTTTTTTATCTGGGTGGTAATCACTTTCTAACAAATCCTTCTTCTCAATAGCATCAGATGCTAGCTTCATCGTTGAATTCACCTTTGACTCTAGACTCATACAAATTATAGTTCCAGTATCGCTAACCTCATTTTCATGCTCCTTGAGGGTAATATCACTAACAATGGGCATTGATGATGTGTCATGTAGCTTTCCTTCTGACAAGACAATGTCTTCAGACTTGCTGGTCTGCAGAAGAATTTCTACACCCGCACGCTTGCTGCATTCTTCCACCATATGGAGGTCAGAATTCCCTTCCAATATTCTACCAGAAGGCTCACTCATGTTAGCAGTGCTGTTTCCAGTAGCATGTTCTTCTTCCCTAGATTGCATGTCCGAGGCTGAATGTTTCTGCACATGCGAGGTAACACATGCAACTGTATCATCAACCAAGTTCTTACCACCGATGTGAAGTTCTGGACTTAAACCAACATTTTCCCTCTCTAAATTGTCCACATTTTTATCAATGATATCATTTTTCAAATGTGTGGAATCTTCATCATCTATCAAAACACTAGTCATACATGTGCTTTGGACAGAAGGGATTACGGTATTAACTTCTGACCCAGAAGCAAATTTATCTTCCTGTACACTGTCATCCAAAGACTGATCAACCGAAGCTTCCACTAGATTTTCATTAACAACAATATGTTTACCATCTTTAGACTCATCTCTCTCAGTTGCAGGTATGTCAGTATTTTTGCTATTTGGATCTTCTAATGCCCCATGAACAGATGGATCACCCTCATGGGTTTGAGAAGCATCTTCAACCAACTGATTATCTACACATTTCCCTGGAATCTCACCCGTATGCAGGACAGGTTGTATGTCATCCCCAACTTTAGAAAGGCTACTATCTCTGTGTTTCAAACTAGGGTCCATCGGCTTTATCATGCAACCCAGCTCATCACAGGCATCTGAATCCTTACTAATAGTTTGACCAAGAGTAGTTTCTTCCTGCCCTACAGATTTTAAAAGCATTTCAACTGATTCTGAGGATGCCGCCTCAGACCAGACATTGGTGCGCCTAGAAATCAAACAGGGTTCTGCTGCACTAGAACTAAATGCAATCCCTGTACTCCCCCGTGAAAATTCTTCAATCCACTGATTATCTTCACTACTTTCAATGCCAAGAAAAACTTCAGTTTCAACTAAACTATCAAATCTTAGATGCCCACGAAGATTGTCATCAAAATCAAATCTTGGGAGATCATATGACCGTAAAACAGGAGGAAATTTATTGTTTCCTTCACCAGCTAAATGAAGATTCTGGCTTTGGGAATCATTGTCATCATAATCCATGAGTGTATCCCTACAACAGAAAAGGTTTAGAAGAAAACAAACTGATGAATCAGATAAAGAGATCAGATCTCTGAGTTTAAAGAGTATCCTGCCACAGTATGAATTGCATGGAAAGCTTAAACTTTACAGCATTTCTCCAAACAGAACAATCCACATTACCCATCTAAATACCTCCAGCAGAGTTGATTGCTAATTTACAGTACAAAGAAGAGTAAAGCAGGGAAAAGAAGTTAAACTGTTCACATTGCATAGGCCAACCTCATCAAAGAAGACAACTAGAGTAAATATGCCACTCGAAATCCAAAATGCATAAATGGTGGTTATGAGTTATTTTCACCAATTTACACTTCCTGTACATACTTGTCATGTATCCAACATAAGGAAATAAACACTACATTATCAGGTTAACAAATTTAGTTAAACTGAAACATAGCAAGTGAAAGCCATCTGTGGAGTTTTCAAACCTACTGCAGTGTACAAGTTAATAATCCTTAATAAGAAAAATAAACATGTATTTTTCATCCTGAACTATCAGTAGGTTGACTTAGATATCAATACAAGTATACCATGAACTAATTTCAAACAAAGTTCTAGTTCAAACCATTAACTAGTCAACTGTAATTTGAATTAAACAAAACCTCCAGCGCAATCACATTAACTATTAGCAAATTATTACTAAAAGAATAGAAACTAGCAAAATAATTGACTGAGCTACGGTCAAACTTAAAACTTAATAAAAGAACTCGGCTTCAATATATTTACGCACAAAACCACAAAAAAAATAATTATAACCTTTGAATAACACTATACCTCACCACTTCAAGAAGATAGATAACTGTTTCCAAGCTCTTTAATTACACTAGAAAAACGAAAACCCTAAAATAGAATTTGCTTACAAAAAAACCAAGTAGGAATGTGAACAGTTACCAGAGCAAGTAAGTCTAGAGACGCTACCTCCCTCCATTCGGTGGCAAAATCCCTGGCCGCTTGATCTCAACTCCTCCCTAATCGTACGGTCATCTACTGCACCACAAAACTCCAATTCAAAACAATACCACTTTAACCACACCATATCAACAAAAACGGCAGCAAAAAACAAGGAATCAAACTAAGACAAACAGAAAACAAAGAATAGAAGATAAAAGAAAATGAACAAGAGAAAATTTTGGTAGAATAAAAACCTAAACTAATGGAGGAGTAAATGAATAGAAGAATTAACTAGTAACCGCGCCTCACCGGTTGAATTCTCCAGCCGGTTGAGTTAGGGTTCCGATGAATCGAAGCAAAACAAAATAGTCACTGAAAGAGAACAAGAGAAAGAGAGGAGAGATTTTTCCGCTATGAGAAAATGATAGAGAAACGATTAAGCGAAACTAGTGATGCTTTTGAAAAATGAAAAACAAAATTGGGGCTTCAGTGAACTCTAAAAATGGCGAACATCAAATGGCATCAATGTTACGAATATGACACATGGTTTATTATCATTCGTCCGATAAAGTTATAATAATAATGTTAATTATACCGTTGGGATTCGTTTCTTTTGCAACAGCTGAGTTCGTTGCCGTTCGATTTACGCGATAAGAATGAAAATAGACGGTGACGATGGAAAGTGTGATTTGTAAAATATGACTGGATGTTAACTTTTCCTTCCTTCGCCTGGTTAAAGGTTTGGGAAATCCAAAGTAACCTCTAAATGTGAACACGCACGGGTACTAGAGGTGTTCATAAGTCGGGTCGGATTTGGGCCGAGCTTAATTAAAAATTAGGTCCATTCATCGGGTTTGGGTCGGGTTGGGCCCAAAAAATAGACTTAATTTTTTTCCAAAGCCCGACTCATATAAAAATATTAAAACTCGGCCCGGCCCAGCCCGCCTGTATTAAATTTTTATATTATTTTATATAATTTTTAAATATATATAATACATCAAAAATACTAAAAAAATCAAAATAAATATTTTCCAACAAATTGAAAATTATTTTTTAAAAAATATGTAAACTTAAATAACACTAAAATGTAACTTAACAAGTAAATACCTCTAAAATAATAATAAAATTAACAAATGCCTTTAAAATAAGAACAAAAATAACAATAAAATAAGTTTTATACAATATTCAATCAATAACAACAAAATAGTAATATGGTAGCAAAATAGGGAGAAAATAACAAGAAAATAACATTCAAAAAAAAATAGCAGATTATTTTTGTCATTTAGTGAATTCGGGTCGGGCCAGACCCGGGCCAAAAATACCTTACCCGAGGCCCGACCCATTTTTTAAACGGGCCTTATTTTTTGTCCAAGCCCATTTTTCGGGCTTATATTTTTGCCCAAACCCTCCTAAATTTCGATCGGCCCTTCGGGCCGGGCTGGGCCGCCCGGCCCATGAACACCTCTACCGGGAACTTGTAATAATTTTGTAAATATTCTTTTTTCTTAAGATAATTTTGTGTACGTTTAATTTTTAGGGCGGAGAAAAAAAAATAGAGAAACTGAAAACAAGTTCATGATATTGTTTGGATAAAATAGAGAAATTGTTTAGTTGCGGAGTTTAGACGGTTTTTTGAATTCAAGTTATAAATTTGCTATTATTCTAATTGAATTTTGTTTTATACGATTTATAATTAATTTTAATTTTTTAATGATTTAAGAATAAATATTTTATATAAATATTAAATATAAAATATTTATTTTTCAAAAATATCATATAAGACCTTTTTTTTTTAATATCGAGCTTTAATTAATTAAGAAAATAGAACAAATACAAAAAAAAAGTAAAATTAATATGAAGTAAATAGGTTTACTCCATACATTCTTCAATATTGATCGATTTTGATATCATTTGATTCAGTTACATCAATTCACTAATAAATGTACATAAAAAATCAAATTACAAAATAAATAATCTATACTATTATTTAAGTTCCTAACTGAGTTCGTGTCACCCTCAATCGGGTCACTAACTCGGTTAGGAAAATTATGAAAATATCCTTTTGTAAATAAAAATAAGTTATATTATTCGAGGATATTTATTATTTTTATTTAATAAAAATATGTATACAATGATATTTAAATCCAAACCAATTGCATTAATAAAACATTTAATTTACTATTCAACTAAAGTTTTGTTTTGATATGCTTATACATTTTAATTTTATTATGCAACTTTATTATCTAACTTTTTAAAGTTTAATATCTATATATTTCATGTGTTATTATTAATTAATTTCAAACCATACGTTTCATTATTTATTGTATATTACTTTAAACACACATTTGTGTTATATATTTGTGGTTTTCATGCGCATAAATATGTGATAAGATTTTTAGTATAGTATTAACAATTTATTTTTTCATTTAAATAAAAATACTTTACTTATTTATCCACTCTTCTATTTATAATCTCATTTTCTCTCTTCTTCTTTTTTTTAAAAAAATTACTCTCATTTTCAGTTTTCCACCTTTGTCTCCCTCTTTTCATTAGTTTTACTTTTTTTTTTCTATTATAAATGTTTTGTTTTATTTTTATTATTTTTATGATAAATAATTGAAGCACATTTAATATTATTAATCTAATATTTTTACCTATTAAATTTTTTTATTTAAAATCTAAATTATTTTTATTTTAATTTCGTACATATTGCTTATATGTTATTATTAGTTTTAAATCTTACATTTCATCAATGATTATATTTATTTATAAACACACTCATACGTTCTAATGCGTAATTTCCACACCTATACAGGTGTAATAAAATTTATAGTAAGAATTATTTTTCACTCACAAGACTAGTATAAATAGTAGTATTAAGTGATCATTTATTTAAAGGAAGCATAAATTCTTAATTTTAATATGTTTTTATAAATCAATTATAATTATTCATTAAAATGAAATATTTGAAAACTTTTTTTTGGGGTTAAATGGTCTTGAAATAATCTGGAATGTATGTTGAGCGTAAATTTTGATTAAAAAATCAAAGTTGAATGATAAAATATAATTAAAATCAAATTTTAGTTGTAAATTTTAATTACATATAATGATAAAAATCCATCATAATAAAATATAATAATGAATTTTAATATTTACACGTAATAAAGTGGCAAATTTATTTATTAACCCCATTTTATTATAAGTGAAAAAAGAACAGGGATATTAAATTTGTTACCAGATTTAAAGATGGTTGGCTAATATATTCAACAAAAATAGTTGGCTAATTAATCCTAACTTTAATTATGTAATGATATAATAACAAATTAAGCCTATTAACATTTATCTTGTTAATTATTTTGGTACTTTTTTATTACTTTAGCGTTTAAACTTTAATGACTATCACATAATTCATGAAAAAAAATTAAAATTAAAATTTAAAACTATTTTAAAAATATTTAAAATATTTAAAATATTTAAAAATAATGAAATATGTGAGGGATGTTGCGGTGCCATTAAATTTTAACAGAACAATTAATTTTTCGTCCAAAAAATAATTTAACTAAAAATGACTAAAATGATCCAAAAAATAGAGTGAAATTGACAAAAATAAATATTATGGTATACCTAATAAATTTTTTTAATCCAATAGCATTAAATGGTAATTACTTTTACCAACAAACCCAAACTAAAACAAAGATTATCAATAAATGTATTGCGTTAGTAATTTCTAACTAAATTTTTTTATAAAGGAGTAACTAGCTTGGCCAAAATTGATAAATTGTATGTTGGTTTATACAAAAGTTGTAATTTTTTTTATAAGTTAAAATTAATATAATGTTAAAGTTTTATTTTGATTTTAAAAATATAATTTAATTTTAACTTGTAATATATAAAGAGCTGATATTAGAACTTAAAGATTACTGCTAAATATATTATGGAGACTTCTGTATTAGGAGTCAATTTACATTTTACTTATTTTGTTTAAAAAATGAACAAATCAATCGTTGTACGATAGATCGAATAGCAAACTGATCATTTCTGTTAAAATTTTCATACATTTATATTGTTAAAACTGGTATGTCTGACGGAATAACAAGATAATTACATATGGTGTATCACATACACATCATGTTGACGTATTGGGGTCAGTTTTTATCAGTAGAAATGGATGAAACTTTTAATAGTAAGATCGATTTGCTCTTTGATTTAATGTACATGGACTAATTTGCTTATTTTTTTAATAAAGAGAGTAAAATCCAATCTAACTCACATTACAAAGACTTCCATGATATTTTTACCAATAGTTATTACACTGTGTTACATGCGTCAACTGAAGCATAGGTGAAGTGGCAAACAACTAATGTTTAAATTTTCCACAATCCTGGACCCAGATTCAAAATCTCTACAACCCCTACTGTTTAAAAAAAAACACAAAGTAGATTACATTCAAACTAATAACACCAATCACAGCGAATTTCAAGGCTTATTACAGCCTCAAAACAATTAGGAATTGTAATGTACTCATTAAGTTAAATGCACTACTTTTGCAAAGGTATTAATCTCACAAGAATCTATGGTAAGTGATATAAGATTAGGATGTACAATGAATTTGACATTGAATTACACGTAAAGATGAGCGATACCTCTTACGTTTCATTGTCTACAAAATATGTCGAGAACCATCGTAGTTAAATTCGTGTAGAGTCGAACTCAGTCACACCCACCATGGCTTCTCCGTTAGATCCTTTGAGAAAATATACCTGAACCTTGAACTGTAAGGCAACCAGTCAATGCAATGTGATAGTTTCTTCTTGGATTTGCCGTCCATACATTTCTGTATTGAATTGTGGAGCTTTTTGCCGACATTTTCAAGAACCCAGTTCAAGAGATCGTCTGAGTTGATGGAGGCTTCTTTAGCAAATCTTTCAAGAACTCTGGGTAGGAATACTTTCTTTGACTTCTTAACAACTACATTTGCTTGAAGGAAGTCTCTTTTTGCAGCTTCTAACTCTTCTTTAAGATTTGATGCTGTGTAAACTTTTAGCTACAAAGTGTAAGATGAGCCAATAACAGGTTAAATTGAAAAAAAAAAAAAAAAAAGGCTTTCAAAATCAAATAATAGGACTTCAAAATATGCTATTTATGTGATTAAGTATCAAGATTGTATCTTTTCAATCAGTACAAGCACTAAACTGGATAACTAACTTTTATTGAGATGAAAATAACTAGATAAGTTTTGAATTTTGACATTTTAACTGAAACGAATCAATTATATGTAAACCCTACTAAATTATATTGTATGACAATTATACTGCAAAACACTGTAAAAGACAAGTAGAAATTACCACAGGATCAGAAAAAGCTCCAGTACAGAGAGCAAAGCAAGCAAGTGGTTGGGAATATGGAAGACCAAAATTTGAACTGATAATTTGCCTTTCTTCACCAGATTTTTTCCTTAATGCTGTGGAGAGGATTGTCTCTAGCCACTGATATTTAAACAATATCAGATAAAATATATGAATATCAGGAAATTGGCAAGTTATTGTAGCTGATTTCCACTGTAAGACAAGTTTCTAGTATTCAAAGGTTGAAAAGGTTAAACTGATAAGTGATAAACACCTTAAACCTATTGCATTATATTATAGCCAACAATGAGATGCTAAAAGATTATTGAAATATCCATTACATACTGGAGGGAAAAGATGTGAAACATATTGAATTAATCAATAATCAGATAACATTATGTACTGGATATTGCAAGATTATGAATTATCAACCTATTTCTATATATGTACTTTTTGATGTCAAAAGTTATACCCGCCCGATTCGAGTTGTACGGAAGCAAAATATTGACTGCTCTATGGCATTTGCAGTTATGATATGGCCACCAATGTTGTATGAAGCCTGCACTATTCAGAAAAACCAATTTTATCATCTAATAACTGACTAAATCATAACAAAGATGCAACCACTCTTAGAGGTTCCCACACTTTCTTAAGATGTCATTAAATGCTTAAATTTGTTTTTGGCTTGGATTTAAATAAAGGACTACCTTGTGAAACAAGGCTAACCGTCTTAAAGAACCATGGGGAATTCCATATGCTAAATATGCCTGCACAAGGAAAATTTGAGAGTTAAAGATGGTAAAAAAAGAAGAAGAAGGAAGCAACGAACGAGCTGGTAAATGAATTTGCGCTTACATGCATAACAAGGGCATTGTACACGTTGATCCAAAATGCAATTTGGGCATTAAATTCCATCTGATTCACTGTCACTTTTTCTAGTTGTTCTACTAGAGCTCTGAAGTTGACAAATTAATGCACAATTGTGTCAGTTTCAAAGGATGTGATGAAATATAAGAGGAAACATGCTGTTGGTTTAAATAAAAAAGAAAAACAAACATTAATCTTGAATTTGACTTGTATCACAAGAAAAGAGAAAAAAAAGAAGTTGCTCTTAAATTGCTTGTGCAATACCTTAATTTCCCTCAAAACACAGTATTTCCCTGTCTATGTTTATTTCTCTATTTTCTTTTTGCATATTTATATATATGTATCTATAATAAACCAACCTGTAGTTACTGATGGCATAAGATGCTCTAGAAAATTGGTTTGTATCAGTTGATATCCAAGATATTTCAATATCAGACGTGCAAGAGAAATCCTGGTCGTCTCCGGCTCCACGTCTAGGAAGTACAACATTAGTTGATGACCTTGACAATAGAGGTGACTGGTTTTTGTTGGAACTTGGAGACGTTGCACAACGAAGCCCGCAATAAACAGCTGCCATACATCTGACCATCTCCTCCGACAACTTGCTTGGACACTGGTATAGATGATCTTTCAGGGTTCGCAGCACTGAGGATTTTTCCATACCTTGAACTTTTTCATGAGCCTGAAAAATGCGAGGGTAAGAAAGTCTGGACATCAAACATGCATGGCCATGGCATTATAAAACAGATTAGGCATATGGTTCACACAGTAAAATACAAAATGCATGATCGATTTCAATATAACACAATCTTTGAATTTAATATTTTCACTGGTACAATATAAATAAAAAACAGATTAAGGAATCCAACTTGTTATTGTTGCAGAATAGTATGAGATAGCCCTTGCTCAAGATGCCCATCCATCTATGACGTCAAGGCTCTTGATATATCAGAAACATGCAACTCTTAACTTTCACAACAAAACAAGAATGAGCTTTTAAATGAACAAAACAAGAATTAATAACACAGTTGTAAAAAAGAAAATTAGAGTACGCATGTTTCTTGCCTTAACAGAGTGTGAAGATGTCTTGTCAAATAGAATGTCGTTTTTTCCACAGAACTGTGAAGCATCAATACTTCTAGAGATTCTTTTCCCAGAATCATTTGTGGAAACTAGAGCTTGCCAAGGTCTCAGAGGGAACTTTTTTGAAGAACAAAATGCACTTGAAATAACACTGGGGTGTTTCCTTGATGCATGCTTCATATGGGCAGGAGATGCCTTGCCTGAACTCTGCTCAGAAGGTTGCCGACTAACACACTGGTCAAAAACACTCCTATAGAGAGAAAGTACATGTTGCTCACGGTTTGCAACCTCTTCTTCAAGTAACTCGATCTCCGCAATCAATTCCTTTGTCTGAAATTAGCCAATATTCGCTGAGGATTGGTTTTCATAAACAGCTAGAAAGTCACATTCCCAGAAATCATATTACCTGTGTAGCAAAATGCCTATGCCCCGGTGATAGAGTGCTTGAAGCCCGCCCCATTGCTCTTTCAAGCATAAGTCGCATAGATTTTTCTTGTTGCAAACGTAATTGCAGTAGTTCTATCTGAAAAGGGGGAAAACCATGGTTATGCTAATGTCGAAACTTATGCAGCAAAGAGATAAATTATACAGCTATTCAGCATAAAAGACCATTGATCCATTGTTTAGGTGCACATGGCAAGTCTCTCATGGAATGCATATGGGTTCATTACCCATTTATGGCCCAACTGAAATAGAACTATAAGGGTTCACCTTCATCATACATGAAGTATCTATATGCCTTTCAGACATTCAGTCAAACATTTATAATCAAAGAAAACCATCAAGTTGAAGGCTTACATCTTTCTCCAAAGAGGCTCGTTGGTTCACTGAAATATTCTTGTTGCCATAAGCAGAGCAATCATGAAGAGGACTTCGAGTCCTACAAGCCCTTGTTGATAATGGAGATGCCTGCAACTTTTTCACATTTGAAAAACAGTAAATGGGTAAATAAATAAAAAAAGAAGTATGCATAATTCTCATACTCGTTCAACACTGCGAAACAAGGCTATATATATATAACTTCAGTCCTCTAATATAGCATGAGATGGCCATAGTTTGGAATTGTTCAGAAAATGTATCCTCACATGTACTTCATTTTGCTCTTTCTTCACTGGACGCGAAACTCTGCCTCTTAAAACATCGAGATTTCTGTCCGACGCACTGAAACAAAAGCAACGAATAGTTATTGGAACTGTCAGAATGAGATTTAACTGATTCTGAGAATTACAATAATTTTATGGAAAGATTATATGCTCAAATTGCACTTGTAAAGTTAATCAAACTAACTCTATAACTTATGGCTACTTACAAGAATTACAAACTTGTGAAAGCACTCATTAAGGGCTTCATTATTCATCACTTCACAATCAGAATGAAGCTCGCTGCTAAAACAAAAGCCTAGAAGCAGAATGGTGAAAAGCTAAAAACATGATGTGTAATTCCTGATTTGGTAGTTTATAATAGAACATTCCACTGAAAATTTACTAAGATGATTAGATCAAAATTTGAGGTTCATTTGTTCCCTAGTGAGTCTTAGCAATCAAGTATTCATACCATATCCAGGTAAAACAACAACAGCAAATCATTCTCCTGAATCCTGCTTCACTAATATTGCTGCCAATTGAACCAAGAGAGATTATTTATCCATAGACCTATTGCACCATATTCAAACTTACAAGATCCCAAATTTTTCTCTTGCTTATCAAGTAAAGGCAATACAAGATAAGGGGGGATGAAAAAGAAGCAAACACCAGTTAAGTACAAAGAAAAATAAACCCTTAGAACTACAGAAAAATTGACATGGTTAGTACAATTCCCAACAGTGTCCAACTAACTTTATGATTAATTATTGCACAACAAGTTGACAAAAACAACATAAGAAACTTGTAAGATGTGAAGGTCACCTCTTAGAACGCCTATGTTGAGCCTGAACTTGTGGATTTGATGACCAAGAAGATTCTTCAGTCTCCTTTCCTCCCCCTGCTGTTGTAGCTCCTTCTTCCTGATCTAATCGAAAACCATCCATTTATTGTACGTCAGCAACTCTACACACTATTCCAAACATTCACATTCTTTCACTCTATACCATAAAATAATGATTTGCTATTTTATATATATTTTTGTTGAGAAACAATCGAAGTTAGAACGTGACAAGGAAAAAAACCACCCGACAAAGATTATATGATGAATGTTGTAATAGAAGTGGCAAAACTCGAGAGATATAGTTCATCAAAATGGGGTTATGTAAATGGTAGTAAATGAAATTTAAAAAGAAAAAAAAAAAGCTTGAATGTTCACATAAGAATGTGAAAGTAAACAAGGCAAAAGTTTCCCTCCCCCGATGGGACCTGGTAGTTGCCTGCTTTAGATGATAAACTTCAGAGTTGTTGAGTGCATTCAATGTGAGGAGTTATTTCACCTGGTCTCCTCTGTCTAATATTTACCTCGATAAAAAGTGAATATTAAGAAAATACATAATACATATATATTTAGACAGGCAAGTAAGGTTAAAAACAACAAAACCAGTCAATGGAAATTAATGTGATTCTGACAAATTCTACAATTTGGTCAGTTCATGTTCATTGCATCTAAATAATCTTAACGCAGGTTTATGTTGAGAGTAGACATGAAATTGAAACAAATGTTATAGGAGTATCGAATTGTGCTCGAAACACGTTATGATGTTTGAGTTAACAAATGGATTAGATTGAGAATATGAGTTAACTAAAGAAGAATAACAGAAGATGATAAAATTTTATCACAGCTTCGTAAAAAAAGCATACGAATTAAAAGAGAAAAAAATGGTATTGCTATTATTGGAGGGATATAGGCACTTAAGCCAAGTGCATGCTAAAATGACAATAAATTTTAGTTTCCTACATATTCCTGCCGTCTATGACGATAAAATTTTAAGGATAATTGATTTGTTATATTTTGAATAAGCTACTTGTTTTTAGTTTTCTTTTGGTATTTTACAAATCAAGGGAGAAAAGGAAGTCAATAATTTTGTTCTAGGCAAGATGAAATTAAAAGTTTTGGAGGCAACCATTAAAAATGGTGCCTTAAGAGTGGTTTAAATTGAATTATTAATTATTAAGAGAGGTAAAAATAAAATATTTTTATTTAGTTAAAATTAAAAAGATTAAATTGAATTATTAATTATTGAAGTGTTAAAAAATATATATTACTGTTTATTCAAGGGATCAAGCTTTTCCTTCTTAACTACATCACATTTAACCTTAAATTAAAATTGAAATATATCATAATAAATTATTATACTTGTTATATACTTGTCGTATCATCTTTTGCCGAACCATCAATCTTATAATTGAATGAAGAAATTTCAACCTCGTAGCTTTCCCAACCTCATAAAAAGACTTGCCTCACCAGAACACCGCATCACACAAAATGGGCCCACATGATCTCTCGGAGATATATGGAAAAGAGTTCCTATTAGTACTTGTCAATCCATTACCTCATTAACTTGACAAGCACTCAGTCCAATCTCCTCAAGTCAACTTCGAAAATGCTTTTAAGCTGATACCTATCGTTATTCCGCCCTTAGCACTTATGAGATAAACTGTTTGATAGTTGAAATACACGCCAAACTAAACTCCCACCATAAAATTACTCCCTTTCAGCACTAAGACAAAGAGTGATCCATCAAGTAGGAGACACAAGACAAGATATATAGCCTACACTATGCTAAAGTATCATCTCAACTTGAGAAGTCACCATATTGATCGTCTCTCCACATCACTCATGGTGTGAACCACCACTACAATCGCCATCAATACATTTATAACTTAATTGTTATAACAATACTCATGAAGTGTTGAATAATTAGTTAAATTGAAATGGATAAATCATAATATATACTTGAACAACACACTAACATAAATCTATTGATACAAGGAAGTGACATGAAGGTGGGCAGCGGTTCACCCAATAAAGGTGGAGAACCCTAAGGTGGGGATGATAGAGTTGGGCAAAGAGGAAGGAGGAGCTAGGAGGAAGGAAAAATAAGAGTCTGGTCACCATGAAGATGGTTCGAATGAGAGAATCAAAGAAGAGATGTGTATAAATGTATTGATCTCATACCACGTGGCATGTCCTAATAAAGTTGAATTGTCATTTGTTAGTCTCTTGTTAAGTCGACAAAGTAATGTAATATTACTAAATTAGAGGATGTGTAAATGACAAGTGTAGGTGTATTATTGGAATGGTTAGATTGTCAAAGATAATTAACTTGTATACTCCTAACAATGAGGTGGAATAATTCTCCTAAAGGAAAATGTTAGTATCTTTGATGTGGATAACAAAATTAAGTATTACAAGTATCTCTGATATGGGTATTTTTAATAAAATATATGTAACAACATTTAAATGAAAAAAATTAAACATGAAAATTTAAAATTTATATAAAAAATTAAATTAAATTGTCATCGGATCGAATGTGATATTTTAGAAATAGAAGAAAATGCCTTAGTTAAAAATTGAATATGCAGTGGATATATGAAAATATGCAAATCTTATTTATTTTTTTTTTTTTGAATAAAAGTTCTGATAAAATTGAAGGCCAGGCTCAAGCCCAAACAGTCCAAAAATAAAAGGGTCCAAAACAAAGACAACCAAAAATCAAAGCAATAAATGTGTACCACCGACTCTAAAAATAAAACAAGGAAACACCTTGAGCCCCACCCCACCAAGCATTAGCCAACAAATATCGATATCGGGTCGCTTCAAATTCAATGCGACTCTTGCTCTACTCGACACTAACACCAACAGAGGATTCAAAGAACCTTCCTCCGAGCAGAGCAAAACAACACCCCAACCCATTCTATCTCGTTAAACTCCTCTCCTTCTCCGCCAAATTTGACACCAAAACTGGAACCCCCTGACTCCATATCCCACAAGATCTACTTCTTCTTCCTTCCCGCCGCATGAGAGCAACTTCATTAGCCGCTCGTGGTGCAAATCGGTAAGAGATCTGCTCAAATTCCAAATCCCATGAGAAAAATATGATGTGTTATTGATCGAATCACCGATCTGTCCGAACCCGCCTCAATGCTTTTAATGATCATTAGTGGCGTCGCCTTCAACAACCGGACATCGGAAACCCATGGTTTTCGCAAATAGCATCGCCTCTTTCGCATGCCCTCGCCGGCCACAAACGGATCTGCGAGCATCGGTGAATGATAAGTCTCACTTCCAAGATATAACTCAGTATAATCTCGGCTATTACGGTACCGAGATTGCTGCTTGATCTGTGATATGAAATGAGGCATCAAAATTTATTTTTATAGTACCCATCTCTGAGTCCGCCATTTAGTCTCTGCAGAGAGTGATTAACCTTATTAAGGAGATTTGATTGTGTAAATAAGATGTCTTGGAGATAGCCATGCATGAATCCCAACACCTCATCAATCTTGAATTTAACCCCTTCATGAATTAACTTATTTCTTCGATACCAGAGGCTCCAAATAGAAATGGCGATAATGTTTTTTCGATGACTATGCATAAGCGATGAAGAATCGGGCAAAGCAGACTTGGGCCTCCCCAAGGGTGTCAAACTGGTTGGTTCTAAACTGGAAATGATCCCAGACCTGGCGTAATACACCACACGACCATACTAAATGGTTTGTAGTCTCCATTCCTTCTTTACACAGGGGACACAACGACTCTGCAGCTAATTTCTTTTTCGCCAAATTACAGTAGTGAGGATCCAATTGTTGAAAAGTCGCCACACATGTATCTTGATTTTGCTTTGGGAATGTTCACTTATAAATCCTTGTAAAAATCAGTAAATATTGCATTATTATTATTGTGTAAGGAATTGTATTTGTAAGAGAGGAGACAAGGGTCCTATACCCACTCCTAACCGAGTATTCACCTGAGCCCTCAAATTTCCATACAATCAGTATCCCGAGAGTTTCCCCAAAAGCGGTATTGAGAGAATTCGCCTTGCCGTATCCTCTTCAACCAGCCGAATCAAATCGACATTCCGTATTGGAGTCGAGTGTATTAGATCCCTAATCGTAGACCACCGTATTCGTATATCTTGCCCCGAGATTCTGTTATTCTCCTTTCCAGAAGCCAAGAGTCGCTCCAAATGTTGACACGTTCACCATTGCCAATTCTCCACAACATACCTTCTTCAATCAGCTCTCGACAGCTTGCATATGCTACGCCAGTAAAAGAGGGTAAGATCCAATCTTAGCATTTAACAAATCGAATTGGGAAAATATCGCGCTTTTAACACTTTCGCTCTGAGACAATTTGGATTAGTTAAGATACGCCAAACTGTTTAGCAATGAGTGCTTTATTAAATAAGAATAAATCTTTAAAGCCTAAACCACCCGCAACCTTCTGAGACACAACGCATCCCAAGTGCTCCAATGAATGCCTGTCTTTGTTTTGCCGTTGCCCACCAAAATCTGTTCATAATATTCTCAATTTGTACACACAAACTCGAGGAATAGAAAGCATTGCATGGCATAGAGGGGTAGCTGCGAGAACCGACTTTATGAAAACCTCTTTTCCCCCATCGAAAGATATCCGAGGCTCCATCTATCAATCCTCTTACGAAATCTATCTTTGAATTCTGCAAGAGCCCACGATTTTCTTCTACCTACCATCATTGGCAAACCTAGATACTTTTACGGACTAGAAGCAATCCGAACCCCAAAAGCCGAGTTATTTCCTCTTTCATCTCATCTTGAACATTTGCTCCAAAATAAATCGTGGACTTATCATAGTTAACCCGTTGCCTGCGCATTTGATTCATATTCACAAATAATCTTGCGATGCAGTTTGAACACCTTCCCTTGTTGCGTCACCAAACAAAATACAGTCGTCCGCAAAAAACAGATGGTTTATTGAAAGCCTTCCCCTTCCGATCTTGGCTCCTCCCATGTCTCCACTCTTTTTCGCTTCCTCCAACAGGGCAGAAAAGCCTTCAGCACAAATCAAGAAAAGGTAGGGACTGAGAGGGTCACCTTGCCTCGCACTCCCTGTAGGAGTAATCCAGTCACTATCAACTCCGTTAAGTTGTACGAATACGATCATCAACAAACACATCGCATTACTAACACAGTCCAGTCATCGTGAAAGCCTAATGATTTCATCATACCCGCTAGGAAGTCCCATTCCACTCGATCATACGCCTTGCTCATGTCTAACTTGAGAGCAAAAGAACCTTTCCGTCCGCTTTTCTTCATTTTGAGCGAGTGTAGTGCTTCATAAGCAATTAAGACATTGTCAGAAATAAGTCTCCCAGGAATAAAAGCCCCTTGGGATTCATTGATACAAGCATCCAAAATGTTGCTCATTCGATTAACCAGAGCTTTTGCAATAATCTTGTAGATGACGTTACATAGGCTTATGGGACGAAATTGTGACATAGTTTTTGGCTTATCAACTTTAGGGATCAGCACCAGTCTCGTCTTATTGATATCCCCAAACTCCCTACGCCCATTCAATATATCCAGGCAGTACCCAACTGTGTCCGTACCAATGATATGCCAGTATCGTTGGAAGAAAATTGCTGCAAATCCGTCACTTCCGGGGCTTTTAATGCGGCATAGATTTCACTTGCATTACAAATTTCTTCCTCGAAAACGGTTTGGTGAGGTTTGCATTCATATCTTCCGTCACTCTTTTCTCAACCAAATCAAAAATACGATCATCCATGTTCGCTCTCGATGCAACAAATGACTTTTAAAATACTCCGATGCAATCTTAAGCATATCCTCCGTCATGGTAACCTTATGACCGTTCTCATCTTCAAGCTCTTGGATCCTGTTCCGAGTATGACGTTGGCTAGCAATCTTGTGAAAGAAACTCGTATTCCGGTCCCCATTCTTTAACCAATTAATTACGCACGTTGACTCCAATACAATTCTTCCTTATCGGCCTCCGTTTCGGATCCAATTGAACTTCAACAATTTCGGATAAAATATCATCGAGATTTCCTGCTATACAAGTAATCCAACCGATTCTCCAACCACCCGCTTTCCGCTTTTTCATTACGCTCTAGTTAAACTCCATTCTTGCATGTGGTGACCCAGTTGATCCAAACGAGTAGGTATATCTCCACATGTAGTATTCCACCGATCTTGTACAAGCTCTTCAAATTTTGGCTCAAGGCACCATTTCGCTTCAAATTTAAAAAAGTTTTATAATCATATCTTTCGACGCTCATGGTATCTAACAAAATCGGACAATGGTCGGAGAAGGAATGCGACAAATGCTCAACTTTGCACACACGAAATAATTCCATCCAATCGGTTGTGGCAACCCCTCGGTCTAATCGTTCCCTTATATTAGTAGAACGAAATCTACCCTGCTCCCATGTAAACCACCTTCCTAAAACCAATGTCATTCAAATTACAATTATCTAAAGCCGCTTACAAGCTCAACATCCGATTCTCCGACCTCCGACGACCCCCTTGTTTCTCGTATAAGCCAAGAATTTCATTGAAATCCCCAAAACCACCTGGGAAGATGATTATTAGAACTCGGTTGAGTAAGTAGATTCCACGATTCACTGCGATTCCTAACATCCGGACTACCATAGAATCCGTTAATCTCCATTTGTTACCAAATTCATTGTCATTTACTTCAACGTCAATATGATAAGAAGGGTAACTAATGAGTGTGATCAACGAGTTCCCCGCCAACCCAAAGACAGTCCTCCTTTGAGCCCATCGATCCAATATCGATCCCATTCTCATAACCACATTTTCTCCTGACCAATTCCATTTTTCTGGTACTTAATTTTGTTTCGATTAGAAACAAAATCCGAGATTAATAGCTCGCAACTTGTTCTTGAGCCTATTAACGGTTCGTGGTCTCCCAAACCACGAACGTTCCAAATTTCTAATTATTTTCATTGTTCCCACCGCTCTGAAACCGAGCTAGCCGATAGTGAAGATACATCACTTTGCCCACCTTAGCGCCCATCAAGTTCGAAACCCCACCCATACTCCTCTGTCTTTTCTTTCCGTCTACAATGGCAATCGGTTCATGTTCTTCATCAAAATCCATTTCCATAGGCCCATTGGATAAAGCAGATTCGGTCAAATTCGCCAAAACCCGAGAATCTTCCTGAAAATACATTTTAGGAAAGTTTTGCGATCTGCACCAAATCGTAACATTTGGAATCTCAATCATTGCCCCTAATTGTCGCCAATTGTCCCCCCAAATCTCGCCTTGTATGTGTCATTTTACCAAATCTGAACTTTCCAAATTACCTCCCTTTTGCGAGATCCATCACTTCCTCAACCACCGACTCTCCACCGTTCTTTCTTCTCCGCCGTGGCTCACTTGCGCAAAGACAGTCCCAACCAAAAATAATATTATTGGCCTCAATTTTTAACCTAGGGGACGTAAGCTCTCCCATGGCCCGATCTACCACAAATGAAGCAAAACAAACTTAATTTTTCGTAATATGGCTTAGGGCATAGATCACAACTTTTGACCAAATTGGACCTTCTTTTTCCGTTTTAATGGAACAAGAACATCCAAAGCACACCAATGCGCATGAACGTCGTGCTCCCTAAAGAAATAGTAGAAGAATCATATTCGATGAATTTGCCACAAAAATTCCCAAACCGTTTTGCCATCGATTACGTCATCAAACCCGGTGGTAAATCATGAACTTGCACCTGCAGTGCGTAATGAAGGAGCGATAAAGATGCTGGATTGACTCCATTCGGAATTTTTTGAATTATAAGCAGGTGATTATTAAAGAACCATGGGGCTCCATCAATAACCCTTTGCATGTCAATTTCGTGAAAAAATTGAAACATATATTTCTTCTCTCCCGGATCCGAAATGCGATACCTCCAATTGGATGCCATAGATCCGCCATGGTATTTCTTAACGAAGGAAAATGAACTACGCTGCCGCTCACAAACAAATGCACCAACTAAGCAGTACCTGTAAATCCTTTCCACCGCATGATCATCTTCAAGAAAAGCTTCTTCTTCCTCATCAATAATACTCAAGTTTGCCAAATCCTCCTCCATTGGCCACGCCAAACAGAGAACAACAACAGAGAGAAACCAACTTTGGAAAAAATAAAGAAAAAAAAATTCAAAGTAAAACGCTTTGGTAGACTTGAGACAATAGACTGAAAGTACAAGGATCGTGTCAATAGACAGACAGAGAAAACCGTGCCAATAGGCAGACTAAGATGAAAAATAATATGCAAATCTTATTTTTGATATACATCATTTGAAGTCAATTCGTTGTGCAAATTGCCTATTCATACTACACGTGGATGTACCTAATTTGTAGTGTATGATGAATTCGAATTAAACCATAAATATGTAGTTGGAAAGTCACATCTGATTTTTTTTCCTTTTTGGAATTTGGGTAAAAATCTCTAGATTTCAATTCAACCCTAAAATTTGAAGTGATAATACAAAATTTTCAATTCAAGTCCACTATTACCATTCTTTTAACACAATTTCATGACAAATTAAGATGACCAGTAATTCAACCCTTCACACTATAGACACATGTTTAATCTCGGGCCACAGAAATTATGCTTGAATAACACATTATTTTTATTTTAATGTAATTATAAATTTATATAAATATTAATATAAAAATTTTAACTAATAATATAAAATTCGAATCTAACCCGAACAAAATAACCACCAGAGTTATATTTTTGGGAATGAGACGCCATACTCCCCGTAGTCAAAGACTAAATGCAATAAAGATTTGGTCCCAACGAAATGCTTGGTTTTTGCCTAGTTATGTGGCTAGGATTTAATTTATAGCGACAAGGATGAAGGTGGATTTGGTGATCGGTTTTGTCTCATTTGATTTTTTTTCTTGGTTTATTTAATAAAATAGGAATGAAATGCAACAAATATTAAGTTGTTTGATTAGTTGAATGGAATAGGAATGATAAACAAAAATATTATACTGTTTGGTTTTACAAAAAACTATAAGAGTATAAAATCACATTAGTATTTTTGAATTAAATTATATTTTTAAATATCTATACTATTTATTAAGTATTTTATTGAGTTGGTGTCATCTTCAATCGTGTCACTAATTTAGTTAGGAAAATTACAAAAATATTTTTCTATAATTAAAATAAATTATATTATTTGAAGGTAATTTAGTCTTTTTATTTAAAAAAAAGCAATAAAAAATACATATGGTGATATTAGAATTCGAACCAATTGTATTAGCAAAACTTTTAATTTATTACTCAACTAAAGCTTTATTTTAATACATTTATACATTCTAATTTTTATTATACACATTTTATAATATTCATCAACTAAAGTTTTTACATTCATCAATGCACATTTTACTGGAGTTCATCTAGCTTGGGTTGGTCACTAGAGTTGGGGTAGTCGTTGAAGGTTCCATTTCCAGAACCCACCAAACTAACCCAAATATGACTAACCTCTCCCACCTTCACCGTTGCTAGCCAAATATGCATCCAAAGGTTTGGAGGAGCCCATTGGAATGTCCTTACCTTCATGGCGCAGCGGAAAAATGACTCAAACGATCACAACCCATAAATTCATGTATAAAGAACGAATTTAGGTTGAAAAAGGTTAAAAATGTAACTTAAAATGATATGGAAGAGAGCAACACCGATACAGATGTGAAACTGTTGTCGAGATACAAAGCTTTAACTGTAACAAAATGTCCTAACTTTTACGTGATCCACCCGGATGAAAGACGTTTAGAATAGTCACTACACCAAAACAGACTTTTAGCGGCGTTTTTAGTGGCGTTTTAAAGGAAAACGCCGCTAAAATTACACATTAGCGGCGTTTGAAGGAAAACGCCGCAAAAAACTGAGCAATAGCGGCGTTTACTTTAAAAACGCCGCTAAAAAGGATAAATAGCGGCGTTTTTTAGTAAAACGCCGCTAAAAGTCTGATCTTTAGCGGCGCTTCTGGGAAAACGCCGCTAAAAGTCTGATCTTTAGCGGCGCTTCTGAGAAAACGCCGCTAAAAAGTCTGATCTTTAGCGGCGCTTTCGGGAAAACGCCGCTAAAAAGTCTGACTTTTAGCGGCGCTTTTGGGAAAACGCCGCAAATGATTTGAAAGTTTTTTTAAGTTAAGGATTAGGGTTCTTACATAATTGTAAAATAGATATATTAATTTTAATATATTAAATTAATTATCATTATAGTTTAGGGTTTATGATTTAGCATATAAAATTTAGGGTGTAAGGTTTAGGAGTTACTATATTAAATGTTTAGGGATTATGGTGTATAGTTTATGGTTTAAAGTTTAGGGTTTCATGGGTTTAAGGGTTAATGGTTAAGGGTTATGGGTTAAGGGTTAATGGTTAGGGATTAGGGGTTAGGGGTTTATGTTGTATGATTTAGGGTTTATGAGATATAAGATAGAGGTTTAAGGTTTAGAGTAATTAGTCTCTTTTAATTTATATATTAAATAATTTATTACATAATTGTAAAATAGATATATTAATTTTAATATATTAAATTAATTATCATTATAGTTTAGGGTTTATGGTTTAGCATATATAATTTAGGGTGTAAGGTTTAGGAGTTTCTATTTTAAATGTTTAGGGATTATGTTGTATAGTTTGTGGGTTAAAGTTTAGGGTTTCATGAGTTTAAGGGTTAATAGTTAGGGGTTAGGGGTTTATGTTGTATGATTTAGGGATTATGAGATATAGAATAGGGGTTTAGGGTTTAGAGTAATTAATCTCTTTTAATTTATATATTAAATAATTTCTTACATAATTGTAAAATATATTAGTACGTAGTATAAAAAAATCAATAATACATATTAGTAGTATAAAAAAATATTTTATTCTTTGAAATAGTAAATTAAAATGATTATAATAAATAGAGATGTCAAAAGTATGTAAATTAATTATAATTAATGTATGTAAATTAATTATAATTAACTGTAACAGAAAGAATTTTATTATGAAAATAATAACAATAAGATTAATTTTAAAAAAAGTCCTTATAATTGTAATAATTTAAAAGTTATTTTATTCAAAAAAATTTAAAATATATATTCTTTTTTCAAAATTATTGAAAAGATTTAATATTATTTTAATACCAATTCAATTTAAAAAATTACTAAACAATATTTTTTTAATATTCAAGGTATTTAGCGGCGTTTTTGAGCAAAAACGCCGCAAAAAGCTAACTAAAAACGACACCGTTTACTTTTGTATTAGCGGCGCTAGAAATAAAAACGCCGCAAAAATAGGATTAATAGTGGCGTTTGTGTTTCAAAACGCCACAAAATAGGATTAATAGTGGCGTTTGTTTTTCAAAACGCCGCAAAAAGAAATAAAATTGAATTGAAACGGCGCGGTTTTTATTTTCTCAATTTTCTCAAATTTCGGCTAAGTCTTCTTTTCTTCTTCCCAGCAGATATCTCCTTCTGCCTAGGTCTTCATCGCCTTTCCCAACCGGTAATCTCCCTTTCTTTCTTCCCTCCTTTCAAATTATGAGACCGTAGAAAGAATATTATGTTCATGGTATCTATTTTGGCATTTGTTTGTTATTGATGGGTTCTCCTGCAAATTTAGAAAGATGCCTTTGTTTATTTGCTATTTCGTTCGGAGAAATTCCCATGGCGATTGCCTTGAAATAGTTTGGGGTGTGATTTGTGATTTGTTTCCTTGTTTCACATGTGTATATTGAATTCCCCACTTGACACGGTTTCCATCCATTTCTAAATCCTTTTGGTTTGTTTTTCTTTTCCTTTTCTTTATATTTGTCTTTATTATTTTTCCCTTTCTCATGTTGATTCTTAGATGGTGAGAAATGAAATGGGTATCCCTAAAAGCTTGATTTCTAATTTGGGGCTCTAATAGTTTATCATTAATTGTTTATTTAGATCCGGTCATTCTAGCAAATGATATCGTCCAAGATAAGCGGTTCAAAGAAGGAAAAATTGAGACGAAATTTAAGGGATTTGAGTGGCTCGTTGATGAACTTAAGGTGTTCGTGGAAGAGGAGTCGAGGAGCTCTAACGGAGGCAGCTGGATTTGATCAAAAGGTAAGATTATATTTGTTGTTGTTTTCCTTGTTCATTATAGTTGCTTCGCAATTATCAATGGGTCAAGCAGCAGTGGAGAAGGTTGGGATATATGAGTCAAGAAAGGTGATCTCGAGTGTTAAATTCACCAACTGAGGTGCAACTATTGTTTCAGCTTCCTCCTCCTGAATGGTCTGCTTTTCTTTCTCTTCAACTTTACCCCTTCGATTTTATTTTTCTCTCCAAAACACTCCCAAACTTGAAAACCTTTGGATTGTTTCTTCATGTGTCTTCTTTAAGTTTCAGCTTTTTGTTCTTCACTTATTTCAAACTTTCCTCATAATTTTCAGTAAAATGGGTGATATTGTTCTCGGATATGATTCTCACAAATGACTACAAGGTAAATCTTGTTTCTCTCTTCTTCCTTTCAGTAATATTAAAATGGAAGGAAAAGAAAAAAGGTAGATGAAGCGACATTATTAATGTAAGCATCTTTTCTTTTCAACATACATGTGAAGGTGGATAAAATCATTTCTCACTTTTCTGTCACCTATTGTCATTTTCCATTAATATATATATATATATATATATATTTATACAAGATTTTCATTGCTGTCTCTATGTGTAGATAAAATTTTTAAAGTGGGTCATGATTGATTGGTATCCCCTCTAAGAATCATAAAAAGATAAAAGGTTACAGCTGGATATGTCATATAATCTACTCATTAAGTACAAATTTTTCTTTTGAAAGAAGCTGGCTGCATATAACATGAATTATTTAAATGGCAAGCAGGCTTGTTCTTTTATTTTTCGCTATTTTTTATTTATATTATATTAATTATTTAATTATAAGCACTGTTATATAGACTTGAAAAGTCAAACCTTTTCTTTTGAAAATTATATTATTGACTCTAGTACTTGGCTTGTATTGTTTTAAATAGGATAAAACTTTGAAAACTCAGTCTACAAAATCCCTTATTTTTTATTGTATTCACACATGTAAGACGAAAAAAGAATTGTATATAGGTTTTTGTTTACTGGATATTTGCTTTTGCCTAAATGTTTGTTTTTATTTGTACTCAGCTCACATTTCCTTTTTCTCTTGTAAGGTTTTTGTCCAACAATTGGTTTGGTGCGCTTATTTTCAGTGGGATTTTATTTGGAAGAGTCTTCTCATAAAGGTATTCATTTATAAATTCTTTTTGCCCCCTAAAGGGGTAGTTCCTACCCGGAAAGAGTATAATATAAACAATAATAGATTATTGTTGTAGAAATGATTTTGCTGTATTTTTATGACCAGCTTAATACTAGTTGGTAAGGACTTTATTATTACCTTGAAGCTGGTATTATGTGAATCTCACCTTTTTTACAAACAAGGTACAATTAGATATGATAAAAAAGCTTAAACTTTCTGACTTGGGGTTTGAAAATCTAGAATTTAACTTTTCTTTGTTTTCTTTTGTAAGATTATAATAAATCTGAGAAAAAGAGATTTCTTTTTTCCAAAAGGTGACCCTAATTGTGATTTTTTTCTATTTCGGGTTGGGATTTGTTTTTAATTGTTTATTAATTTATTTATCCATTTTAATAATAATTATAGGGTATATTAAATGTGATTGTGATTTTGAGAATTTTGTTTAAAATAAATATCTTTTTAATTAAGCAGCATAATCATAAAAGAATATTAATTAATGAATCGCGTATGGAAACATTTTATTGCTCCTTTTTAGCAAATGATATTTATAATCAAATAAAAACTTAAAACATTTATGATACATGCATACAAAATTTTATATGTATTCTATAGTCAGACTATATTACTAAATCAAAAAGTAATTATATACTGCTGGTAATTATGAATTTTAAAAAAACAACAACTTTGGGGCTGGAAGTGAGAATTCTGACTCCTATTGATTGAATGATTTTATAGTGATTGAAATATATATTTGGTTTTTAAGTTATGTCTTTCACTTGCTGCAGGCATTTTGAATCTGGATTTGTCTCATTGTGATATATACTTTTTATTCAGTCTACCCTTTTGTGTTTCAAAGATTATATGGGCTTAGCTTTCATTGATTTTGGGCGTAGAGCTTTTAAGGACTACTTTTAACTGATACTGATCTTGGTGCTAATTTATGGCAAATTTTCAGGTCATTACCTCTTTACATGGGAATATAGAGATATGCATTGTCTTTCAGTTATCATGCCTTCTTTTTTTCAGTTTTTGTAATATTTTAATACCCTTCAATTTTGTGTGGAATTGGGGGGAGCTAGTGTAAAATAGGTTACCTTGGGTATTGAACCTGAATTTGGTGAAAGTATCACTTATAGGACATCTGTTGGATAAATGATTTTGTCATTAGATATGGTTTTATAATATCTTTTTTCCTTGGAATGAGGTTGTTTCTTGTGCATGTTCTACTGAGTGTTAAGGTTTTTTATAATCCTATTATTATTATTTTCTATGGTATTAAATTGGTCATCATTTAATGGGAATATAATTTGCTGGCTGCTCCATCTTCCTTTTCTTTTAAAAGTAGGTGGTAACAATTTCAACTACTAATGCAATGAATGTGGTCATGGAGAGTGAGGGTTAAGGAGGGAAACACTAGTGTTGATCATTTAAAAGCACATCATTTTGTTTGATGCATTAAGATCTTGATTAATCATTTGTGGAAGCTGTCGTTTATTTTGATGTCAAATCTATACAGATTCTGTCTACTATGGTGAACTGATGTGTTCCTTTCCTTTTCATTTTTAAACAACATTTAAGGGGCACTGCGCCTAGATGCTTATAATTCTTTTGAGCTTCCGTATGTCTTTTATACAACTCTTTGTAGTCTCTGTATTAGAGTTGATATTTTGGTAATTTATGTTTTTAAAGTGGCTTTCAAATTATAAGGTTACTTAATGATTCTTATCTTAATTTCTCATTTTCTGCTCGGATGTAATTTTCTCAGTTCTATATTTTAGACATATGTCCTCCCTTGATGTTCTGTTGCAATAAAAACTTAAAATGTTATTTTCTTTTAGCTCTAATCAGCATATTAAACTGATTTAAGTATATTGGATAAACTTAATTTATATCGTTGGGGTGCATCAAGGAAGAAATTTTAGAGATGTAAATAGGCTTCCATGAGGAGTTCTTCTATAGATTTGGAACCTTATGGAATTGTTTGAGTCATTTCATTGGTGATAGATTTATCTTTAATGTAATATTCACATGGCTGCACCTCATTGTAGGTAAATGATCCACCGGTTCAAATTCACAATCTTTCATGATGGAGATGCGAGCGGCGAATGGTGAGTAACCCTTTTTGTTTACCAACATTTGTTAAATGTACATAGACAATGATACATTTTGAGTTCCAATATCTCGACATGATAGATGATATAAATCCACGGTACAACCATTTTCACAAAGTCCACAAATTTCGGATTAAAGAATATTCATTATCATCTTTTTCATTGTCACCGTTCTTACATTACCAATATATCGATCGTAGGTCCAGCAAAACTGATTCTTTGCTTAAGTTAGTGTCTCGAGTTGAAGCGGGACGACAATCTTTTCGTGGATTTGCGTCACTTAATGATCATGTCGAGCAAAGAACTACCGAGTTCTTCATCATGGCATGCATGTGTAGCATTAAAATATTTTGAGAAAATTAGGTTTATTGTATTTTTTTCTAGGTTGCTTGCATCTTTGAACTGTGCATCGATGATTGAAGAACCCAAATTTATTCCTACCATCCTTTCGGATATGATAAAGATGAAACTTAATTTAGTAAAACTTCCTGCAAATTTATTTACAATAATTTGGAGGACATCTCTTCTTTTGGTTAATATTTTACAGCTTTAACATTTTTGATTAATATTTTATATATTAATAAACTAAAAAGATTTATATATTTACTTTTAAGTATATTTGGTTAGTTGGAATAAAAATCTAAAAATATAATTGTAGGTGGCCTTCGTGCAATTCATTGGTTCGGTGAGCAAGGTGAACTATTTGACCATGCGCAAAATTTGACTTCCATAAATACATCAAAAGATCCATGGAAGACGATTTCAAAGTCGCCGTCGGTGATCAGTCTGCTTAAAACCACTTTAAATTTAAATTAGCTTTATATTGCTACTCTGAAATTTATTGGTTGTTGGTTTTTGGGATGTTGCAGCACACTTCTGTGGGCATTTGCTATCATCTTCTTGCTTCTAAACGTTTACAATTTGTAATTCTACCTGGATTAGCATATCATAAATTAATAAATGGAGTATTTATAACATAATATACGTGGTGCATGCAATGACAAACTCACACCGTTGTCTTTAGTCCCACCGATCGTAAGCCACCCACATCCTTAATTAAACTTTATGTTATGGATTGAGAAATAAAAGTAGAAATATTTGGTGAATTGTTATGCATCTCCCTTTTCCTTGGCATGTAGCAAATTGTTAGTCAACTCTTCCACAAGTTCAGTTGCATTTGGTTTTTTTAATTGTGAAGGAGGATCATAAGTTCTATAAAATCTTCATTCAATGCTATAATATGTGAGATCTTATTTTATATTCTATTTATTTCTAGACTTGTTAGAATAAATCTTCCTCCTGGGCATTAGGACTGAAAGTAAAGCAGTAGTTTTTGTACTTAAATTATAAAATTTTCCTCGCAAATTGGAAAAGACCAGAAATAATAGTATTGTGTGTTTTAATTGTTTTTACAGAAGAAGATTCTGACATCTAATCCTTATCCTTCGTTTAGGTAGTTCCATTCCATTGGTGGTTAAACATTTGATTTTGCATCAATAAAACATTTTAGACTTATGTTTGGTCTCACTATGGATAATGGCATATGCATATGATATAAGACTAACATGTTTGTATAGAATATGACTAACATGCTAAAACTTAATGTTCATGCATTCCGTCATTCAAAGAAAAATTGTCCCACGAGCACCTTTGATCTTTATTTTCTTTGTTACAATTCTCTTAGTATTATCTACTCTCTGATGTAGGAGCCAATGATTAACACATACGCCAACTTTAGAAATGATGTTCTTCCCGTATTAAAAGACTTGGGTACAATGTTGTTCGATCATGGCTATTCAAGAGCACTCATATGATGCTAGCTTCGGGTATTACGTCCATCGTAATGTGTTTGTTATTAGGAGCATTTTTATAATTTTAGGCAAATCTCACATGCTTGTTATTAGATGGAATTATAGAAATATGTATTCTTCTAAAATTTTCATTTTAATGTCTTGAAATTAAATTATACATTTTTAAATTAGATTTTTGGTGTTTTTATAATATATAATTTTTTTTTATTTTTATTGACTTTTAGCGGCGTTTTTAAAAGCGTCGCAAAAAGTATAATAATTTTTTTTTATTTTTCATTACTTTTAGTGGCGTTTTTAAAAAAAAGCGCCGCTAAAAGAATAATAATTTTTTTTTTTATTTTTCATAACTTTTAGCGGCGTTTTTAGGAAAAGCGCCGCTAAAGACCAGGACTTTTAGCGGCGTTTTTTGAAAAAGCGCCGCTAAAAGCCCGTACCTTTAGCGGCGTTTTTTTTAAAAACGCCGCTAAAGGCCCGTACCTTTAGCGGCGTTTTTTTAAAAGCGCCGCTAAAGACCCGTACCTTTAGCGGCGTTTTTTTAAAAGCGCCCGCTAAAGACCCGCATACTTTAGCGGCGTTTTTAAAAGCGCCGCTAAAGGCCCTTACTCAGAAGCGGCGCGTTTTTATAAAAAACGCCACTAATTTTTGCGGCGGTTTCTGTAGCGGCGTTTTTTGCGGCGCTTTTGAAAGCGCCGCAAGTACTATTAGTGGCGCTTAAAAACGCCGCTAAAGGCCCAAAAAAACGCCGCTAAAAGTCTGTTTTGGTGTAGTGAGTCTCCAAAAATTTTAGATAAAAAAAAATGAAACTCTTTTGTTGCTAGTCAAAGATAGTATTTTGGATAACCTAAAATTCAGATTCAAGCTTCCTTTTATTCAAAATCCTATATTGAATAAAATATTTCCATAGAGGAATTTAAGGAAACCACCATAAAACATTAATCCAATTCATATATTTTTTTATTAAAATAGTAAAATGTATCTTTGATTGAAAAATATTAAATCATTTTATTTAATAATTTCGTTAAAAGTATTCCCATTTAAAATTTATATTAATCCAATTCATATATTATTTTAACTGTATTCTCTATGTATGTACATCAAGTATGTACACATAAACTTTGTCAAATCAAATTAATCATAAGAATATTTCTATAATTAATTTAATCCATGTGACAATTAAATATAATATCAAATTTTTTGGATTCTGATCGCTTCAACCACAGAATGTAATCTTGTAGGCTCTTGCAACATTGATAGTAATATTAGAACATTTCTAATGTTACAAACAAGTGACATCTAGAAATATATCATTGCTACCCAAATTACACTAAGTCATGATTCGACATAACCTTTTCATGATAATGTTATCATATAATCTATCCCTTTGTCCTTAATATCTAGATTGGATACAAGATATGAAACAGTCGCACTTGTATAGTTTAATATCTTATTTCTTGATACCTTGAGTAGATTAAGATAAACAAATAAATGTGATATATCATATCAACTCATTTGAGTATGATTATGCATTTTCGGTCTAACTCTATTAAAAGTATAGGTGTCCATGGGCCGGGTTGGGTCCAAACAAAATTTTAGGCCCATTTGCTAAGCTCAGGCCTGGCCCGACCCGAAAAATGGACCTAAAATTTTGTCCAAGCCCAGCCTGGATAAAAATACTAAAACTCGGGTCCAGCCCGTCCGTATTAAATTTTTATATGATTTTTTTAAAATATATATATATATATAATACATCAAAAATACTAAAAATATTAAAATAAATGTTTCTCTACAAATTGAAAATATTTTTTAAAAAATATGTATACTTAAATAACACTAAGATATATAGATGCAACTTAACAAGCAAATGCCTCTAAAATAGTAACAAAATTAACAATAAAATAATAGTTATACAATATCTAAATAATAACAACAAAATAGTAGCAACATAATTGTGAAATGGTAGCAAAATAATGAAAAACAACAAGAAAATAGTAACAAAATAATAAAAAAGTAAAAAAAATAGTAGTTTTTTTTTTGCATATTCGGGCTGGGCTTGGGCAAAAAAAGGCTTACCCGAGGCCCGACCCATTTTTTAAATGGGCATTATTTTTTGCCCAAGCCCATTTTTCGGGCCTATATTTTTGCTCAAAGCCTCTCACTTTTCGGGCAGGTCAGGTGGCCCGGCCCATGGACAGGTCTAATTAAAAGGCCTAGGATATTACTCCCATTATGTAGGAGAGATAAAATTTATCTTGACCACTCACATTCCACCTACATAGATTGTGACATATCCAACATAAGTCTTTATAGTACAACTATTTATGAAAGACATTTGATTGTGTCAAAGCATATGACTTACGATGTTGGAATAATGGTGATCTCAAATCTAAAGATTATATATACATTTATCACTATGAGAAATGTCATGACTATTACGTAATAATCTAAGAAGCATTCTTATGGTGGACCAGTCCATTATATCGTTTTCTAATATATACTTACGTGTTGACTTGATATCATATATTCATAACAACACTTGCGATTAATTAAGCACATGTTAGTCTCAATGCATTATTTTTGTCCAAACCTACAATAATACTTAACTAGACATTCAAGAATGATCATATCATTCTTAAGATTTTATCATTATACAATTTATTTAACACAAAAATAAAGACTCTTTATAGTAATGGCAATGCCTTTATCAATAAACTAGGTAAAAGTATGTTATTACAATTATCATATGATTAATCTTTTGGCATACTCCAATATAGCCTCCCTCTCATCCTCAGCATGCCAACTTTCAACCATTGATCTTGCTTAGTCTGAGGTGCCTGACCGTTCGAATCACCAATCGAGGATCTTGAGCGGTTGTATTCAGGTTTTTAGTCTAAAGTTTTCTATTATTTTCGTGGTGGCTGACTCTATGGTTGTAGAACAACTGACCATTATCCCTATACTACCCTTGGTTTTGTATCAATGTCGGACTTTAACCAATTTTTTGGTAGGAATTGAGGATAAGTTGTTAGAATAATAATTTTTTGTTAGCCCAAGGTTTGAGTCATGATTTAGTGTCATGTAGTGATTGTTGTGATGCTCGTGTCCAATGGTGACTCATTTTCTCTTAAGTCTTTAGTGACTTATGGTCTATCTAGTTTTCAAGGGATCTCAATTTTATTTGGAGTTTCATTGCATCTGTTATTTTAAATTAAAGATGTTTCAACTGTCACGGGAGAAAATAATTGTATATAGATTCACCGCATCATGATTTTTTTTTCTTGATGGCTAAAAGTGTCATTCAGTTGAGAGGGTCATAATAACGAGCTGGGATCTCCCTTTGTTTCAAATTTAAGCGGGGAAGCCTAATATAAGGGATGGAGGCTTGTTTTCATCATTATAAAATTTAGGTTATCTTGCCTTTTGGGATAAATATCAAAACTATACATGAACTTTGTTTCAATGTGCAATGCCATACATGAACTTTGATTTTTTTGTGATTTTATACATAAAATTTTGATTAGATTCAATTTTCACAAATCACTAACAACATTATTGAATTAGCATCATTTTATGTTTAATAAATTATATACACAAACAATTATATTGATCCGATATGAAAATAAATGTATGTATTCATTTATTTAAATATGTACAATTGAATTAAAATCAAAGTTTCATGTATACATATGAACCACAATTCAAAGTTCATGTATCAAATTGCACATTAGACCAAAGTTCACATATAAACTAGATATTTATCCTCTTAAAATTATGTAAAATTTAGAAAAGTACACTTGGTAGAATTACAATCGAAAACACAAAAATTTTAATACAGTCAACCCCTTTTCTAACAGCCCCATAATAGCATGCTCTTATAGAGGATAATCATTGTAAGCTTACTATATAATTCATATCGTGAATTTCTATCAAATAAATAAAGTAAGAATTATGTTCAAAAAAGAAAGAAAGTAGAAATCGAATCAACAAAATTAAAAAAAAAAAAGTATAATAGATGCTTCTATTATTGCTTTTATGCATATTTTATTTTATATTTTTTCACGTGATTAATTTAAAAGTTCATAAGTATAACAAGTTCAATTAATCAATATGAGTTATCAAATTAAATTAATTAAATTATAATGAATTACTAAATTCAAGTAATAAATTTATAAGTTTATATTCCAAGTTCATAGTAGAATATTTAATTAAAGAACTTAATAGTTTTTTAAATTGATATATTTAATTCCACTTATTGAAGATTATTTTCTGTTAATAAAATATTATTAATATATTTATTCACGTAAAATTTAATCATTTTATTGAAATAATATTTTAATTAAGATCATTTTCATTTAATAAATAATAATTAATAAGCTTGTCTATATGAAATAACTATAATTTTACTTAAAAGTTTAGACTATGTTGTTATAGAGAATTAATTTAATGAAAATCGTACTTTATAATTATGGATGTTGTTATTATAAGTGAAAAATTATTATAAAAAAATAAAATAAAACATAAAAAATCATTTTTTAAAAGAAACTTGACTATTATAACTGAAGTTGTTTAGGGGTGACTGTGTATGGGGAGAGCTAACTTATATCTTAATTTTACAGTTTTAATTAAAATCTCATTTATTTTTAACATTAGTTTGATATAAATATACCTGTGTTACATAATTATTTTGAGGTGTTGTGAAAATTAAATGAATATTTGAAAACAACAAACAACAACATTTAAGCGGATATAAAAAATTGTAACAGATTATGCCAGTTTGGGATCTTTTGACCTTAAGCAAAAGAAACTTACCAATAGCCCCAAATCCCACAGCTGAGAATTGCGAACCCAACAGATCCAGATTTCCCAGATTAACCCTAAATCCTCCCCTCTCTGTTAGCTAGTTCCTTTCTTCGGCCGGTGGCCCAAATCCTCTGCGTTTCGAATCAGAGTTATACTCAAAGGACAAGCCAAGCCCCCAAAACAATGCCAGTAAGTCTCCTTATACGGTTTGATCCAGATCTCGAACTTCGCAATTATGAAGAATTTTCTTTTTCAATTGCAACTATCAAATTGATTGTTAACGTTGGTTTATGATTGTGTGCCGTGCAGTTCAAAACAATGATAGAGGTTGAACCACCGAGTCCGTTAAGATATATCATCGGAGCAGCGGTCATGATGATCGGAGTTGTATTGCCCGTCGGATACATGATGTTCCGTAACAAACGCGTCCCTTCCTCTTCTTCTTATTCCAAACAGACGTAGGTGTGCCTTTACCTAAGTGCTCAATATCCATTTCCTTTAAAGAGAGAATATAATCTTTTTCCCTTCTTATTTTGAATCACGTTTTGTTATATTAGATCTAGAGTTAGTTGAGATTTATTTCTTAATATCAATGTTAATTTGGAGATTTAACAAATTTAATCAACTGAATTTGTACAAATTTCGACTTCGTTTGGATCGAAGAATTCTTTTTACATGACAAACTAGTATTTATGTTTGATGTTGGCATTTCAGGAACAAAGTTTTAATATAGAGATTTTGGTGGAAGAGAGACTTGTCTTTCCGCGAAATTGGTGATTTAAATTTGAAGAAAGATGAGGGAAGCATTGAAAGAAGGCCTTGAATGGCCTGCAGATACAAAAAATGTAAATGAATTATAAAACCCTCGGTTCTATTTTGTGATAGTTGTGTGGGTATTAATTGAATTTTATAAAAGATGAAATCTGTTGGTTTGTTCAACTTATGGGCTTTGATTAGTTTAACTATTTAGCACCATAATATATCAATTCTATGATATTGGTTGTTTTACTACTAATCTGGGTTTATTTTCTTTCTCTTCCATATATATGCCTTTGATTCTAACACCTATCATGTAGCAGCCTTTCCTATCTGGAACGTCTATAGTTTCTTCCTTCCATGTGGTGTGTGATGGAAATGGCATTTTGGTAGTTTCTGTTGTGTGTTTCATGGACTGGAAAATGGCTTGCAACATATTTGTGCTTTGATTGTAGTGGTGTGTGGATCTGCTTAGGTTTCATATACCACTATTAGCATGGTTTGCCGGTTGGATTAGTTAACCAAACAATAATGTTCTTTGGCACCACCCATTAGCTAAGACCTGGTGTTCAAGCTATCTAAAAGATTGTTTGTTCCGATTCATTTCTTGATGTTAAAACTTGTTTCTGATAAGATGCTATCGTACGAGATTGTTTGAATGATTAAATTGACCATGATTTGGGAGGATACATTTCATGTAAATAATAGTGGTAAAGAACATGATACTTTACTCCGCTAGTTTATGCTTGTCTATCAGTAGGACATGCTAGCACCTTTGCAGTGGTTCATTTGAACTGAATTTTGTAGATTTATAGTTCCAAAACAATGGGACAATAGATTCTTGAAATAGTAGCAAAAGAACATGTTCCCTTAATTCACTATCGGTAGAACATGGTTGCACTGTTGTGGTGGTGCATATGAATGAGTGTTGTAGATTTACATATCTGAACAATGGAACGGTAGATTATAGCAATTGTAGCAAAAGCAATCCACTAGCTTATGTATTGGACAATTGGTAGGACATGATAGCCTTTGTTGTGGTTCATTTGACCCTTATCTTGTAGATTTACGGGTCTGAAAAATGGAATGATAGGATTATAGCATTGAAATTAGAGCTGCATGCCATGGTTGCACCACATTGCTTAAATAAGCATTTAAGATGGCATTGAAGTAATCTTCAAGCATGTCCTGCATCACCCGGTGAGGAGGATGGTCTAAAACAAGAGGCTCAAGCTAACTTAGTTAAAGAAGCAAGTAAATCACACACCTATTTGCCTCTCTATGCGCTCTGAGTATTCTGATAATTCCATTTCTTAAGGCCAGTTTTGTATTTGTTTCTAAGAAGCACTTTTGAGACAAAAAACATTTTTGGGACAAAAGCATTTCTAAACACTTTTTTCAAGTCAAAAATTGGTCATAAAGTATGTTTTTCTAAACACTTTTTTCAAGTCAAAAATTGGTCATAAAGTATGTTTTTTAGAAGCTGAAAATTTTAGCTTCTCCTCAAAAGTTTTTTGTATTTTCAAAATTACTTTTGAAAAGCATTACTAAATTAGGCCTAAGTAACAAATAGTTTGCACTCCATAATCACCTTAGAGGAAGCATGGATAATCTTATTGATAGCCAACGAGGCCGAATTTACGATCACATTCCTATAGCCCTTTTACTAAGCTAGTTTCAGTCTTTGCTAAAACACCACGCATTGTACTTTTACAACAGTAGGCTGAAGCATGAGCCCCATCAACCGCAATCTTTGACAATCACGATTATGACCTTCTGCTGTATGCTCTCCTGTGTTGGCTGTTGCTGCATTGGACTTTCAGTTGCACGTACAGGAAACCCTCTCTCTATGCTCCATATCAGACCATGGACAATAATAGTGTCGGTGACGTTAGGCCTTCAAATTTACGTCTAATGCTGAACTTCCAAATGTACCATCAAACAAAGCTGAAACATTAACACTAAAACCATTGTCCACAAAAAGATTTTTTACCTCTAGCTCAACCATTCATTAACACAATAACCTTCCATATAAATTCTTGATTCTTGACGATTACATTTCAAACGAATATTACTGTCAAAAATAAGTTGTTTTTAATAATATTGACGTAGTAACTCGCATAATAATTTATATATAATTCATATTACATATATTGACATGATATTATTTTTTTATATAATAGATTAAAATAATTTAAAAATATAAAAATATTTAAAAAATAAAATAAAATTAAAAAAATATAAAAAGTTCATGAAATTTTAAAAAATTAGTATTTTTGTTAAAATAATAATAATTCTACTCTTTTAAAAAAGTGGTTAAATTTGACTATTTTTAAAAATTTTAAAAATAAATTTAACTTAAAGAAAATAAGTATAAAATTTAAAAAAAAAACTAAATGTTAAAAAGGTAAATTTTACATTATGCCAAAAATAAAGCATCGTCTAGTTGTTAAAACCTTGTGAATTTCTCATTGAGTGATCCCGTCAACCATCAGCAATTTTCGACATTAAATTGTCACATTAACATTTTTGCTGATAATCTGGAACGTTATCATTCAACGGAGGTTAGAGGCTTCGAAAATAATTAATTTTGAGGGTCTAATTAATTGTTAATTTTGAGGGGGAGGATTGGAAATAAAGGATATGAATATGGAAATAAAAGGAAGCAAAAATATATAAGGAATTCTTTTTATAAGGAGTAGGGGATGGTCCCAGGGATAGAATCGGACAGAACTGAGATAAGACTTGAATCCAAGCCTTTGCCACTCCACCAGCGAAGAAGAGTCCAAACTTGAGGTCAAGTCTTCCAAGCATGGCAGTCAATGAAACTGTGAAGTATGGAATCATAGGGGTAGGGATGATGGGAAGAGAACATCTTATTAATCTTCACCATCTTAGAACCCAAGGAGTGGTGGTTGTTTGCATAGCTGATCCTCACCTCCCCTCTCAGCAACTTGCCTTGGAACTGGCTCAATCCTTTGATTGGCCACTTAAGGTATATGAGTTTCTGTTGAACTGCAAATCATTTCTAAATTTCCTTTCAGCTGACTTTGAAATAAAAGATTGTTGTGACTTGAGTTGTTTTTATACATGAAGGTCTTCTCGGGGCACCAGGAACTACTGGACAGTGGCTTATGTGATGTAGTTGTTGTGTCAAGCCCTAATATGACTCATTATCAGATTCTGATGGATATTTTGAACCATCCTAAACCTCATCATGTGCTAGTTGAGAAACCATTGTGTACTACGGTCGCCGACTGCAGAAAGGTTACTCACTTTCAGCTTCTATTGAGCTTTAAGTTTCATGTACAGCTTCTATCTGTTCGTAGCGTATTAAGGTTTTCCAAATTGATGCTGGGGTTGTTTCTATAGCAACCAGTAGCGGAAGAAATATGCTTCAATTTGCTTTAATATATTTCTTCTGAATTTGATTGTTTGTAGCGGTTTCGATGCATTTTGATTTTCTCATGAAATGTTCTTTGATAGAAATCAAGGTAAAACGAAATAGAAAAACAAAGTAGAAAAGAATTCTCAATTTTAGAAGGAAGAATGCAACTGATTCTTTATTCTAATTTCTCTGCTTTCTCTGTTTGACAACATTGTGTTTATATAGGCTTGACTGGCTTCTGTTATTAACAACTGCTTGTAACAAACTTACTAACTTCTTTAAACTAATTCCTTTAACCTACTGCCAGCCTGACTCAATGCTTTAACATTCTTCCTCGGTTAACTGATGTGGTAATTATAGTTTATCATTAAATTAGGTTGTAAATGCTGCTAGAAAGAGGCCTGATATGCTGGTACAAGTTGGATTGGAATATAGATACATGCCACCAGTCGCGAAATTGATAGAGATAGTGAAGGGTGGAACTCTTGGAAAGGTCAAGATGGTGGCAATTCGGGAACATCGGTTTCCTTTCCTAATTAAGGTAAAGTTAGCTACTCAACTTTTGCAATCATTTTCGCCATATAGTTCATTGACTCTGTGCTTGTAATAGGTTAACAACTGGAACCGGTTCAATTCTAACACGGGAGGGACCCTGGTAGAGAAGTGCTGCCACTTCTTTGATTTGATGAGGCTGTTTGCAGGTGCAAACCCTGTTCGTATGATGGCTTCTGGTGCCATGGATGTTAATCACAAAGATGAAATATATGACGGAAAGGTCATAGTATGACTAAATTCTTTTGCTTGATATAGATTTGAGTATCATGCTCACGTTTCCTGAATGTCAATTTTTTCTTTTTTTTTATGTCCAGGTACCGGACATTATTGACAATGCATATGTTATTGTCGAATTTGACAATGGTGCTCGAGGGATGCTTGACCTCTGCATGTTTGCGGAAGGGAGTAAAAATGAGCAAGAAATTTCTGTTGTCGGTCACACTGGCAAGGTCTTTTCTCTTCCTCTTATGCTTGAACTTGTGGTGTTTGTCATTGTTCCTAATAGTTATTGACTTCGTTAGTAGCTTCTAAATGCATTACCGTGATGATCGCCAGAGATGCATTATCATAATTGTTCCTCTGATTCAAACTATGATACTGCAATAGGGCGAAGCCTTTGTTCCTGAAAGCATTGTGCGTTTCGGCTCTAGGATGGAGGGTAGAGACGGGGTCCAGACTCTAAAAGCTGAGAATCGACTAATAAAGTTGGTCACTCTCTCTTTTTCTCAGTTCCAGCACCAACATCTTGTTTATGGTTAGCCTTTCGATTTGATCCAAAACTGCCTTATTTTTCCAGGTATGAAGGATTGCATCACGGTTCTAGCTATTTGGAGCACCTTAACTTCTTGTCTGCAATTAGAGTAAAAGGTGCAAAGACTCCGGCTGTTGATTTAAATGATGGGTTGATCTCAGTTGCCATGGGAGTTGCGGCACAACTTTCCATCCAGAAGGGCCGGTTTGTTAACATTGAAGAAGTCTTGGATGAACATAATTGTTAAGCTTTCATTGTCACCATGATCAGAAAAGCCAAATTCACCATAATTATTGTTATTTACTTTCTCCTTTTTTGTATCTTTTTTACAAACAAAATGACATGCTATAATGATTAAACAATCCATATGACACTGTGCATGTATAAATAATAAATTTGTAAAATTAAATAATTTTTAATTTCCTTTTTTCTTTTTCTGGAGAAAATGAGTGTATTGTTCTTTTTTTTTAAAAATTTATTAATTGTTACCCTTAGCCTTGGGGGTGCGCATGATAACAAGCTTTACGCACCACGTTCAATTAAGGGCCGTGATGCAGTATAAATATCCGCGGGCTTTAACGCGTATTTTAAAATTTGGCGTTAACATTTTGGTGCTTAATCGATATGGAAGACGATGGAGGAGAGAGGTCGAGCTTCGTGATCGGTCTCATTGAAAACAGAGCTAAAGAGGTAACTCCGTTTGGTTCTTGAGAAATGCATGATAAACTGAAAAAAGATATTTGAGATTCTACTAGCAGTAATTTTCCTTTTATTTTTTGTTTGAATACTCTCTCCGGCAGTTTTTAAATTTTTTCCATTGAAGTCACCTGATTTTACTCGCATGGTGTAATGAAGTTTCCACTTCGAATTTCAAAATTTTAAAATAAAATCAACTTAAATCTTCTCTTTATTTCCGTTTCCCTTCAGTTTCTAGGCAATGAAACCTGCAAGTCAACGCTCAAACTGCATTTTCTTCGCTTGAAATATGATACAAACTGTGTTCCATTTACCTTTTTTCCCTTTGTTATTTCAAATATACATGCCTAACTAAAAGTTTCATATCACAATGGACGGCTGGGCTTTATAAAATTATTATGACATAGTACTACTTACTTAGAGATTAATTAGTTTTTAAATGTCTTAATGAATGGAAACATAACATTATAATAAGCAGAATTCAAATGAAATTCCACAAGCAGAAATCGGCACCGAGTCCAATTCAAGAATAGCCTGATTAAATAAAATAATACTCTGCAAGATTATATGATTATCTAGCAGTGCAGTCATACTGCTTGACTATCTGCAATCTTTGTACAGGTTGGAATGGCTGCCTTCGACTTAAGATCAGCTTCACTGCATCTTTCTCAATACATTGAAACCAGTATCTCATATCAAAATACAAAAACATTGCTGCATTTCTATGATCCCATGGTGATCATTGTTCCTCCTAACAAACTAGCTCCTGAAGGTATGGTGGGAGTATCAGAACTGGTGGATCGGTTTTACGCTTCAGTCAAGAAGGTGACATAACTTGACAGTTAGACAGTCCTGATGTTGTTGTGAGCAAATTTATTTATGTATGAAATTTATCTGTTAACTTGGATGACAGTTAAAAACCATGTATGGTTTTTGCAGGTTGTAATGGCTCGTGGTTGCTTTGATGACACCAAGGTCATACATCTCACTCTTCAGTAACATTTTATATTACAGGGCTGACAGTTGTATGTCTTTTGTGGGAATTTCACCGTGATTAAATATTCAGGGTGCAATGCTGATTAAGAATCTAGCAGCCAGAGAGCCTTCAGCCCTTGGTCTGGGTACATACTACAAACAATATTATCTTTGCTTGGCTTCTGCTTCTGCTGCAATCAAGTGGTACTTTCAGAGCTTAAACTACTTGTTTGAAACTTTAGTCGTGCTCAGGTTGGTATGGTAGAATGTTTTAGGTGTCATTTATTGTTCATGGGTGATGTCTATGTCAGTATTATAAGTAGTCTGAGGGGAAAAAGCTTGAGATTAAAGACTGGTAACTTTTCAAGCTTAAAGAAACACTGGCATAGTCATAATAGCTGCAACCTCTCTATCTTTTTCCTAACAATTGAAGAAGGGTTAGCATTAATTAGACTATACCCTATGGTGTTTAAGGTCTAGATCTAGCAATTTCAAACATGATGAAAACAAAAACACATGTTCTATAAATGCAACATGACATGTTTAAATGTGATTAACACAACGTATTTAATACATATCATATTTGCATTTAGAATTTTGATACATTTTATAATTTGTGATGTGTTTATATTTACATTACTAATGTGGGAATAAACATGAGATATGATACAAATACATGGATTCGCAAGTCTATTAAGGTCTTGTGTTGAAACTGAATGAGATGGGCATCTTGCTATGCATAGTTTCAAGAACTTGTTGGGGCCAGAACAAATTGGTTATTTTTGTATGTCATTGCCTATCCAGCTCTCGATCTCTTGATATTGTTTAAGGAAGCTCTTCATCAGGAAAAATTCAAACCTGGCAAAGCTTTTAGATTTTCTTGAAAATGGTATTATTCTTTATCATCAAGGGCTAATAAAACTGAGTTAAAGGGAAAACTTTCCTGCACTTAAAACTTTGATTGAAAGCTAAAAACCAAATATGATCCATTCTTCATCTGCTAGTTCCTGTAAACTACCTTAGGTATCCCATTCTTCATTGAGCTATATGCTTTGCTTTCATCTTTGGGCTCTCCTTTCAATTTGATCATTTGGAGTCTTCCTTTCTTCAAGTTTCTGACTTCATGGTGCTTCTCATAAAATTTTTATTTACCTTTTTTTACCAACTTTATATGACTGAAACATAAATTCAATCTTGTGCCATTACTCAGGATTGAAGCAGAGAAAGGTGTCATTATCACAAGCCATTCATTAGTGGTATGTGCTTCATAACATACCAGTGCAATGGTTGGGTAAAAACTGAGTGATTTTTCTATCACTAAAGTTAATCTATCTCTTAAATATATGTGTGACACCTTGAGGCAAAGTAAGAGTTGTTATAATTAGTTCATCATCCTTTTGCTTTGTGAAGAGTTACAACCTTTACCCTTTTTCTCTTGAATATTCTCTGCCCCAGGTCACATTTAATGGATCATTTGATCACATGAACATTGATACTACGAGGTATTGCTACTTTCTGCTTCTCTTGCACCTATCAGTTGGATCTGGCAACAATATTTTGCCACTAAAAGGTTTATGTTTGACTGTGGATGGCAGTGTCCATAACTTGGAAATTGTTGAACCACTTCATTCTGCACTTTGGGGTACAAGCAACAAGAAAAGAAGTTTGTTCCACATGCTCAAGACAACAAAAACTATTGGAGGGTATGTTGAGAATCAGATATGATGACATGTCATCGCGTGAACTGCTTCTTAACTTTTCTCTCAACCCATCACCCATTATTTTTAGTTCTTCCATTTACTTTTAAGCTACCTTGTTTCACCGCTTAAAAGGTTCCCTTGAGGAGTATTTAAAATTTTTAATTGATCACGGAAAACCATTTTGGATAGCACCTAATGTTTTTTATTTTTGTATGCAAATGTGAAACTTCTTCTCCAGGACTAGACTTCTTCGCGCCAATCTTTTGCAGCCTCTAAAAGATATTGAAACTATCAATACTCGTCTGGATTGTTTGGTTAGTCTTGCTTTTACTTTCCATCAGATTTCTGCTGTGGAGCTATTTTAACTTTTGACCTACTCAATGAGACTCTGCTAACTTCCATAGACTTCTCTAACTTCTCCTGGAGATCTAGTGGATTTTAAAACGAGCATCCTATATAGACTAGCAATTCTTTTTGCAGCATTATGTTTTCAACTGAAATCATTTTAAAGTAGTAGCACTTATCAGGTGATGCCAAAAATAATTCCATTGTTTGGTTACATTATTTCATTTTTCTGCACACTTGAAGATGTGAATGCAATTAATGGTATAAAAGTATATATTAGCTATATGTTTTCAAGTTAAGTCACCAGAACCTTACACCTCAACCACTTGGTTGTGGTGAACGAATCCTTTTTTAACCGTTCAGATCTGCTTGGTGATGGTTCCATTATGTTTTAGGGATTAGTGTGAAGTGAGCTTAAACAAAGAGCTGTATGTTCTTGTTCATTTTTACTTGCTATCCATATTGTTTTAGAGTGACATCATGATGCTCCAAACTCAAAGACATTGTAATGCTTACTTTCTTAGGGCCTTGTCTGACAGGTTGGTTTCCTCCCTCGGTTGATTGAGTTAATTTCCAATCATAGATACTTTTCTGGTTAGGATCTTTTGAAATATTTGAAATTAGGATATTCATTTCAATTTGTAATATAAGAGACTCCTTCTTAGTCACCTTATGAGCTTTAGTCTGACTCCAAAGTCTACGTTCATTAAGGCACACTGCAACAACCTACAGGTATCTGTTTTGGAACAATACAAAAGATAATCTCTTTTTCTCTTGAATTTCCAGGATGAGTTAATGAGCAATGAACAGCTATTTTTTGGACTCTCTCAGGTCTTGCGTAAGTTCCCAAAGGAGACTGGTAAGTGGAAGTTTTAGGAGAAGGCATAGCCCTAAAAAGAAAAAAAAAATTCAAGAATATAGATTAATCAGTCTATTAGAAATTTGTAGATTTATGACTGCAAACTGACCTGTTCATTCTCATCTTTCAGATAGGGTACTTTGTCATTTCTGCTTCAAGCCAAAGAATATAACAAATGAAGTCTTAGGTGCGGACGATGCTAAGAAGAGCCAAATGTTGATATCAAGTATTATCCTTCTCAAAACTGCATTAGATGCCTTGCCATTATTGTCCAAGGTAAAGTTTCTTTTCTCCCTTTCACCAGTGGGCTCCTATTGAACTTCTGGAACTTATTTTGATATACTGGTGGCAATGTTAAAAATTTTAGGTGCTTAAGGATGCACAATGTTTTATTCTTGCAAACGTTTACAAGTCTGTATGTGAAAATGAGAAATATGCTGACATTAGAAAGAGGTATGTGGCACATTGTCCTAAACTGACAACTTGGAAATATATTTTTTTCTTTACTACGCTCTCCCTGAGAGTATTGCTCATTCATCTGCTTTTCAATTTGTGCCCAAGATGCTAACAAGATTCTAATTAGCCAAAAGAAGAATGGAAAGAATATTTCAAGTTATTGAAAAGGAAACTCAGGACTAGTGGCAAGTGGCAAACATGTTGATTGTGGATTCCTCCAAAAACTTAAGAACTTAACATTGGAATTTTAATGATTTATTGAAATTCTATTCATAAATTACAGATTTTCCCTTCAGTTTGTTGATTAATATTTTGCTGTGCATTTTTCTCATTGATATCTGGTAAATCTTATATTCAACAGTTAAAAAGAACTATATAAGCATAAAACAGAACAACTAATTTCTGGAAGAAACTTTCTTCTGTTAGAATTGGAGAGGTGATTGATGAAGATGTGCTTCACGCACGTGTTCCTTTTATTGCTCGCACACAGCAGTGTTTTGCTGTCAAGGCTGGAATTGATGGACTATTAGATATTGCTCGGAGATCTTTTTGTGATACTAGCGAAGGTTCTGCCCTCTTCTTCTCCATATCTAACTTTCTGTCCTTTATTTCCATCATTCTTGAATTGGCTATTTTCACTATTTCATTTTGAATTGACAGCTATACATAACCTAGCAAACAAGTATCGGGAAGAATACAAGCTGCCAAATCTGAAACTTCCATTTAACAATAGACGGGGTTTTTACTTTAGCATTCCCCGTAAAGATATTCAAGGAAAGCTTCCTAGCAAGTTCATTCAGGTTGAAATTAGCAATTCTCTTTGTTACTTCATCTTTGATGTAAATGATGATTTCCTTGGATCATCTCAGACTTTGGTATGCTTGTGATTGAAAAATCAGGTTGTGAAACATGGGAATAATGTACATTGCTCGACTTTGGAACTTGCATCTGTAAGTATTGTTTAAGGATGCCATTGTTGTGGTTTGATCTTGGTTCGTGGTATGATATTGAATCTGCTCACTTATCCAGAAAAAAACCAAAGATTGTGGTGTTAGTTTGCATATATTCATTGGAAACATTTCTTGGGTTGATTGATTAGTATATTATCAGAATAACAATTGATTTTGTATTCTATGTAGCCAAATTTTGTTTGTTCAATATCAGCATGCTACTATATTTTTAACAGTTCTACTTTTATCAGCTTCTCTAGGTCTTAAAAAATGCTTTGATCAATCAATCTAAATTGTGTAATTGCAGTTGAATGTCAGAAATAAATCTGCAGCTGGAGAGTGCTATGTTAGAACCGAAGTTTGCTTGGAAGGTTTGTGCTGACTGCTTAGTTCCTATATCACCGTTTAATAAAACGGTGTGTTTCATACTACAGCTGGCCATAACCGTTTTTAACCGAAATTCAAACCCAGCCGGACCTCTCTTCCTCGTGTTTAACAGCAGAGGAGAGGGGATGGAAGGGCCATCGAATCTGTCATTGAATTAAACATTTTCTTTCTTCTTCTCTTTTCTCTCTCGTCTACCAAATTCCTCTGTTCTTCTACTTTTCTGGAATTCGTTCTTAACATTCTGCCAATTGATGCATTTGGCACTAGAAATCTTGTCAGAAGTAAGTGCCATTGCAATTAATTGCATTGATTATATAGATTTCATTTAACTTAGCGATATAGCTTCTGAAAGTACTGGATGATGAGTAATCAAAATATTTAAAGATGCATACTATATTTTCAAATTTTGATTCACAAATGGAGCCTTTCTCTATGTTATTTAAATGTTTTAATTGTTTCATTCATTCTTATGTTAAATTCATTCTTATGTTAACTTTATGTGATTTGTAGCCCTAGTTAATGCCATAAGGGAGGACATCCCGATGTTCACACTTCTTGCTGAAGTCCTGTGCCTCTTAGATATGATTGTGAATTCGTTTGCTCATACAATATCAACCAAGCCTGTTGACCGATATACTCGGCCAAAATTTACTGGTATTTTTATTTTCCAATTTGTAACATGTATTCTTTTCATGTTCCAGGTTTGATTAGGGTAAATTTAATTGTGATTAGTTGCTAGCAGATAATGGCCCTCTAGCAATTGACGCTGGAAGACACCCCATCCTTGAAAGCATACACAGCGATTTCGTGGTATGTCGTGGATTCTTCTTAAAGTTCTTTGGTACCATTAAGATTTTTAATGTTTTTGATTGCAGCCCAACAGCATCTTTATTTCTGAAGCATCAAATATGGTGATTGTAATGGGACCAAACATGTAAGGAGCTCTTTCATGGAAACTGCCTTGTTAAGAGTTTTAAGTCATTGTGGCTACCCTTTTTTGTTTTCATTGTAGCCCTTTCTATCTACATATATATTATGTATATAAAAGAAAAAACATTTACTTGCTTTTTAACTTCAAGTGATGACTGGGACTGCAGAATTTTTTGCCTTATAATTGTTTTCTTATCGTCGAGTTTGGACCGACTCTCATGATTCTGATTTCAGTTCGCTTTAGCCTTAGGTGGCAGCCTCATGTCTTTGCACATTATGTCATTACTTTACCTAAACATGATCAATAACTTTTTGAACTTCTGATTGTTATGCTACCATAATATAGTAAAATAGATAACTCTTTGCATTAGTTCAAAGTTTTAAACTATATATATTCTTCAACCAGGAGCGGGAAGAGCACTTATCTTCAACAAGTGTGTCTCATAATTATTCTAGCTCAGATTGGCTGCTATGTTCCAGCCCACTTCGCAACAATTAGAGTAGTTGATCGTATATTTACAAGGATGGGCACAATGGATAACCTTGAATCAAACTCTAGTACGGTACAGTATCTGAACTTCACTATCGCAAATATTTAAGCAATATTTTCGTGCCATCTTGCTTTTATTCCTGATGAAAAGCAAAGATAATGTTCATAATAAGTGTTTAATGGAAGCTGCACCGTGTATTCAGTTTAACTTGAAAACTCACTTAACTTGAAGACCAACGGTTATTAGGTTCATTTCATTTTTAGTCCTTACTATGTCATATCTAAACATGCCGAAACTTGTTTTCATCTTCTTCTTTTTTTGTCTGTACAAGGGCGTAGCTCCTTATAGTATGTAAAAAAATTATAAATGTGATCGCCATACGATTCTTTGCATTTTCTGGCATATAATTTACTTTCAGGGTTAAAGTTTTTAAGTTTAACATATGGACAAATGGGATTTAAAAAAAATTGGACATTATATGGGAAATTTTATTAAAGCACGATGTAAAAATTTAACATAAACACAATATGAATATATAAATGTGTCACGGAATTTATAAAACACAAACAATATTAATGCCTCAAAAATTATATAAATATAGAGAAAATACATTTACTTGATAAGAATACATTAATTGTTAGGTTGAAATATAACATGCTCGTATCTCCTAAATCCTAATTATATTTTGATGAATTGTCTTTAGGTTTTCAAACTATCATCCAGGCTTGAAAACTAGTGTTTCAATGCAAATGCCGGAAACATCTGGTTAGGAGTGGAGGCAAAATAAAATCGTTTTAAAATGCATTAAGTCTAGTCATCTTCCTCGAGATGCTATAGAACGGTGTATCGGATAGTCTAATTTAGATTCTTCTAGAAATGAACCACAAGGATAAAAAGTACCACCTCATTCGTTGTTTGGTTGTTACAGTTTATGACAGAGATGAAAGAGACTGCATTCATCATGCAGAATGTCTCCCAAAGGTAATCATCTTTTGAGGTCGTTAACAAATTGGTATATGAAATGTAACAAATATTATATTGGCTCACGTGATACAGGAGCTTGATTGTTATGGATGAACTTGGGAGGGCTACTTCTTCTTCTGATGGTTTGGCAATAGCATGGAGCTGCTGTGAACATTTGCTATCCCTCAACGCGTAACCGTTTTTTCTTAATCCATTTCCTTAGTTTTTGTGTAGCAATGATCAAACTTGCACAAATCGAAATCTTTTTTTGTACATTTTTTGTTATCTTTAGGTATACTATATTTGCTACTCATATGGAGAATTTGTCGAAACTAGCTACCATATATCCAAATGTGAAAATTCTTCACTTCTACGTTGACATTAGAAACAGCCGCCTAGACTTTAAGGTGAGATTTCCATCTTCTTTTTTGCCCTGACAAAGAGTTTTGCAACTTTTGCTGATTGGAAAAACCGATTTTACCCAGTTCCGACTCAATGATGGCCCTAAGCACGTAGCACACTATGGTCTTCTACTAGCAGAAGTTGCAGGGTTACCAAGTTCAGTGATTGAAACAGCTCGAAGCATAACATCAAGGATTACGGAGAAGGTAATTTCCATCAACTAGAAACAAAGATGATCTGAAAATCTTATTTATTTTGCGCTACGCTTTGAGGGCAAAGTCAACCACTTTATCACCTACGATTGCCTACTAACAGTTCATACTACGGCAGGCAATGCCACTTCGTCCTAATAATATCTTATGTACCTGATCTCTTGATGGTTATGGTTTCTTCTTTGTTGATCTCTATAGCAGACAGTGCTAATTCAACATTCTAATAATGTCTAATATCCAGGAAGTAAACGAGATGGAAGTGAACTGCCTGAATCATAATCAAATAACGATGGCCTACCGTGCTGCTCAACGACTAATATGCTTAAAGTATTCAAATCAAAAGGAAGACGCTATCCGGCAGGCATTGCACCTTCTCAAGGAGAGCTATATTGATGGTAAACTCTAAAGCTGACCTCTTAGTCTAAACAGTAAAGGGAATAAAATGGTAATCCGAGATATTAGCTCAGAACCCAAGGATAATGTTACCAATGAATTTGGATGTAAAGGAGTCGATGACAAATTCTACTCGATATAATATCAGAAGGCACAGAAAATAAGAGCCCAAGATAGGCAAATGATGTGCAAGTAGTTATTCTGAAAAGCACGTAGCAATAACTTCAGAAATTCATAGCATCCAAAACAAAAATAAATTGCATGAAAATTCAAAGAGTCGGTTTTTTAAAACTTCCAAAAATTTCAAACTCAAAACGATGACTTCTAAAATCAACAAGGTTAAAAAGTCTAAGGAACACAGTAACTCAGCGGTAGCGGCGAAGGGAGAGAGTGTTGTTTCTCTTCCAGGTTGCCCTGCGAGAAGGACGGTTCTTGTGGTGCAAATGACCCTTTCCATGGAGACCCCTGTTTTTCTTACCAGCAGATGTAAGTCCTCGAAGTTCCCTGTGCTTGTGAACCGGATTGCAGATCCAGTTAATTCTTGGGTCATTGCGGATAGCATTATGTGCAACATCCACCAGGATAACCTCAAAGTACTTGTAAGTAGAATCCTAATCAATAAAATAAGGCAGAAATGAGAGCCAAGCCATTTCAAATTCAGGTGGCAAACTGAAACTTTTAGTAAGCCATACAACGTACCTCATTGATCCAGTACGAGTTAACAACTCTGAGACCTCCCAACTTTCGGCCAGCACGCTCCTCAGCAACAGACCGTTTGCTGCGCTGGAACTTCAATTGGGTGACACCCTGGTTTGTGGGCTTACCATACACGATACCCTTGGGAACAGGCCTCTTGCGACCACCCCTCCTAACACGGACACGGTAAACCACATAACCCTGGATAGGAGTGCACAAATTTGTCAGATGCAATCAATTGGGGAAAAAAGGTACCTACATGCATACAATCACATAGATTTAATTTGAAAAAAAAAAAAGAAGAAGAAAAAATCATGGATAGATATAGTTACTATTATGTCCCAAAAATTCACATTATATATCATTAAAAAGAACAAAAACACCTGGGAACATCGAATTACATTTACAAACGATTAATTGTTTAATTTAATCTAAGTGATCTGAAAAAGAAGCATCCCTTGATAAAGCATTGGATACTAGACACTTAGTTTGACCTCAGCAAAAATCAAGTGTTAAAGCTAGCATTCTTACTATGTTCTTTAGAATTAAAAAAAAAAAAAAAAGAAGGCTAACACCTTAACTAAAACAAGCATACACAAAATGTTGAAATGGACATTACTTGTTTGGCCTTATAACCCAAGCGGCGTGCCTTGTCAGGGCGAGTAGGATGGTTGACCCTAACAATTGATGGATGCTGGCGGTATTCCCAGCACCTCACCCT